>OW285240.1:47143271-49543271 GCA_935421215.2 Melolontha melolontha
ATTGACTTATTTATACTAGTAACAATAAACATCTTAGCATTATATGTATAATCAATCCAATTAATCAAAGTCATACATTCTACTCTCCATATCATCGATTAAAATAATCGTCTCTATTTCAAATATGTCGTCCTCAATTTCTTCCTCCTCAATATCTACCTCGTCTGTATCATCTCCTTGTTCCTCCTCAATATCGTACTCAATATCGTCTTCAGCTTCACTTAACTCATCATCACTACTCCATTCTAATTCCACTACAATCACTCTATTTTTTCTTTCGTGTGCAGCACCCATATCTACTTATATGTTCAAACAAATATTAAGAAAACTTAACACTTTATGATAGAAAAATTCATTCGTTATTATTTATATATTCACGGTTGAACCCCTACCTCGATGTAATCTTTAAGTGATTACCTTGACCTTCAAATGTCATTGACCTTCAAATGCCCTTGACCTTCAAATGTCCTTGACCTTCAAATGTCCTTGACCTTTAAATGCCCTTGACCTCCAAATGCCCTTGACTTTCAAATACCCTTGACTTTCAAATGTCCTTGACCTTCAAACACCCTTGACCTCCAAATGCCCTTGACTTTCAAATGCCCTTGACTTTCAAATGCCCTTGACTTTCAAATGTCCTTGACCTTCAAACACCCTTGACCTTCAAATGCCCTTGACTTTCAAATGTCATTGACCTTCAAATGCCCTTGACCTTCAAACACCCTTGACCTTCAAATGTTATTGACCTTCAAATGTCCTTGACCTTGGTACGACCTTGGTCTTCTCATGACCTTGACTGACCTTGGAAATGACTTTGACTTTGGTGTGACTTTTTAATAATCTGCTTCGACCTTTTAATGACCTTGGCTACTCAGCCGATTCTAACACCTCCTCATTGACCTTGATCGCCAATATTGACATTCAAACGACCTACACACGACGTTGACCTTCGAATGACCTAAGCCTCCACCATCCGATTCCAACACCTCCTCAATAACCTTGAAGGCAAGGTCACTCATCCTCAGCCGATTCTAACACCTCCTCATTGACCTTGATCGCCAATAATGCATGCGATCAAGGTCAATGAGGAGGTGTTAGAATCGGCTGAGATACTCTACTGTTATCTAACATTTCGGGCCTAATAGTGTTCGAAGCCTCCAAAATTTTGTGCCTCAACTGGTCCAAGTTTGTTGGTCTAACGTTCTCTGCACCATAAATTTGTTGTTTTAAATAACCCCAGTAAAAGAAATCCAGTGGAGATAAATCTGGAGAACGTGGCGGCATTTCGTACAAATTATACCTACTGGTAACAATACTAAAGGTTTACGAAGGGGCCTTAAAAATCATAACTAAAAAATAATAAATCGTCCCTTTTTGAAGTAATAAAATTTATTTTACATATCCAGGAAACGCGTTCTTAAAAATGAATGTATAGATTAAATCCTTTGTTCCCTAGGTAATAAAACGAGTGGTCTAATGAATAAAGTAATAAAAATGAATTTGCAAATATACCTAAAGTGTGCCTCCTCTTATCTAAAGAAAGTTTTACAATTCGAATATGCTAATAATAGTTATTTATGTACCTAGGTTCGTAAGTACAGTTTTATGGTCGAGAATACGATTTGCAAACCGAGACCAGTAGGGTCGAGGTTTGCATGTATTCGAGACCATGAAAGTGTACTGTACGAACTGTGGTGCATATGAGATTTTTCGTCATACCTACGTTTTTTTTTAAATAGACGAATTTGAATGATTTTCCACTTTACTTTTACTATATGTATACACATTAGTAACATCAAGTCAGGAATATTTGTCGTATCTATGGTAACCATGTTTGTGTCGATATAAATTTATATTTTTGATAAATGTCAAAGTATATGCAATAGATTTTCAAAAGTTTTTCTTTCTAAATAAAATTTATAAACATGAATAAAATAGAGATGGATGCTATTATAGCTTGTACTGAGATTTTGCCGGAGAAATCTAAAAACTGATACAATGGAACCTATAAAATGTTCAAAGATTGGTGTCACCAGAGGTATGTGGAGAGTATTTCAGAAAGTGTAATGCTGGCATATCTTCGTGATAGATCTATGAAGTTAAAATCACCAAACAGTTTATGGTGTGAATACTCCATGTTAAAAACTACCATATTTATTAACGAAAACGAAGATATTTCAAAATATCCTAAATTGAAAGGATTTTTGAAGCGTAAAAATTATGGTTTTATGACTAAAAAGTCTAGTATCTTTACAAGAGAGGAAATGAATAAATTTCTTATTGAAGCTTCCGACGATACATATTTGTTGATGAAGGTAAGTTTACAGAATGATTCTTTTTAATTCGTGTTCATTCTATACTAATTTTTTGCAGGTTATTATGATTATGGGAATTGCTGGGGCTTGTAGGAAAGATGAACTAGTTAAAATGAAAATTCAATATGTGGAAAATAAAAATGATGTAATAATAATTAAAATACCGGATACTAAAAATGGATTAAAACGTTCTTTTACAATTATTGCGAAGGAAGAATATCCAATTAATTTTATGCTAATTATTAAAAAATACATTGGTCTGAGATTAGAAAATATTACCAATGATAGATTTTTCTTAAAGTACAGTTTTGGTAAATGTCGAAATCAGCCTGTAGGAAAAAACACTCTCGCGAAAATTCCTAGACAAATAGCAAAATACTTGTCGTTGGAGAACCCCACTACCTACACCGGACATTCCTTTCGAAGGACCTCGGCAACATTATTAGCCGATTCAGGAATTGATGTTCTTGGTCTGAAAAGACAGGGCGGATGGAAATCTTCTACCGTGGCAGAAAGCTATCTTTCCGATTCAATGATAAATAAAGTACAGATAGCTGACCGAATTTTATATAAACAAAATATTACAGAGGCTGTTTGCTCAACTGTCATACAGAAAAATGAGAAGAAAGTTGATGATTCCATTAGGAATCCAACCATTAATAATGTTGACATTATTGAAAATATAAACTTGCCTAGTAAGAAAGAAGACTCTATTGTTCAGATAGCTAATTGTTCTAATTGTTCGTTTACATTTAATATTACAAAATCATAAGTTTTTGTACAAGATCCTATTTTTCCTAGTTATGTTAATTAATCATGTTTGAAATAAATTTGTCATAAATTTTCTAATATTGCTATTATTTCCCTAGGGTGGTAATAAATATTACAGCCCGCTACCATAGCAACTGTCAATACGGTATGTAAAGTGTCACTTACGTTTCAAAAAAAGGTGTCATAATTGTTTACTTACGCAGTAGGTGTGACGAAAAAGTATCTTCTACAGTGGTGTAAACTTAAAAATTCACTTTAAATATTTATAAATTGGAAATGTTATACTTTAATTCTTTTATGCTAAATTTACTTCTATCTAAAGGTGGGAACAGATTTGAATGAACATGCGGTGAGTCGCGACAAATATTCCAATATGGACAATCTATGTGCATCGACTCAGCACAAGTATAACGACTCGCGAACGGCCGCGAATGTACATGACGTAAGCCAAACGTTGTCAGTTTTTGGGCACCGCTCAAGGAAACTGTATCATGGGTGCGCGCGCAGTGTGGACAGGTTTGAACTCGACTACTAATTGACATATGCACATGCAGATGAAGGTGGCATGTTATTGTGAAAGGCAAGGAGTGACAGTGCGCTTTTTAATTTATTTTACAAAAAATAACGTACCTACAGATATTTTAATGGAGTGATCGAATGGTGTGTAGAGTTATAGATAATCGTTCCTTCACTGAGACAGATTTTCTCAGGTGCGTGTCTTGTTTTGCAATTTTGGGTCTAACTGCGTTAAATAGAAATTCATAATATTATGAATGCCACACCATCATCTTTCGCGTCTCTTTTTTTCTTCAATAACTGGGACAGTATCACATATGCAGCTCCCATAATTGCCACATCTCCTTAGAGAAATTTTTTGATAAGTATACGGCTAATCAACACGCATATACATGCCATGCGTAACGACTCAGCACATGTGCATTCAAGTCTGTTCCCACCTTAACATATATAAATATATGAAATTTCGTTTTATGACTAAACAATGTTAAAATTGCAAATTGCCATACCTGTAGGAGGAAAATCCCCATTTATCTGAAAACGAGCTGATATTTAGTCGTCATTCAGTAAGAAGAATTCTTGAAAAAGAAAAATACCATCCGTATAAAATTCGCCTTTTTCAAGAACTCTTTGAAGATAATTTCGACATAAGGCAAGCCTTTTGTTAATCAATGATAAACATTTGAAACCGTGAAAACAATTTTGTAAATAATGTATTTTCGAATGAGGCAACTTTTTATTTGAGCGGTGCTGTTCACCTATCTGAACGTTTGGGCTAGTATTTGTAGAAGCGGAATAATAGGGCCTTCTTTTATAAAAGAAACTCTAAATGGTCAAAGACATTTAGAACTTTTAAATAACCAGATAATTCCTGCAATGAAGGAAAACATCTGGTTTCAGCAGGCTGGGGCACCCCGTCGCTATTCAGTTATCGTTCGAGATCGATTAGAACTTTGGCCACAGATGGATTGGAAGAGAGGCGAAATTGTAGGGTCCGCATATTCTCCCGATCTGAATCCGCTAGATTACTTCTGGTGGGGTTATATAAAATAGAAAATGTATTTTACTCGACTTAGAACTTTGCAAGACTCGGCTGAAAGAATTAATGAAGAGATACAACCAGACATGGAAGTGAGGGTTACAAGAGAATTTAAAAACCCATTAGTTTACTGTCACGAAGTAGGTGGCGCTCATTTCGAAAATTTCATAACTTAAATTAAACTTTGTTTGTATGACCAGTTTATTTACCTCTCCTTGCCAATTAATGAATCAAGAAGTACTTTAGACCCCAAGTGTTATAGTTTGTTGAAATAGTGTCATCGAGGAGAATTACAAAATGTAAAAATATTCAATTTAAAAAGGCATAACTTTAGTACGTTACATTTTTTAACACTCTGTATAATTAAAAATACTTCAAATGATGGCTCTTCATCCCCAATTTCCCCGTCTAAAATTATTACAATATGTTTTTTTAATTTAACGGATACTTAGATGGTTCCACGCGTTTACCCGTCACTGTATATATTCATTTGTAGCATGCTATACAAATGATTTTCTAATATTGACGACCGTCAAAGTATCATAACCAAACAAACATAGCTGAAATGTAAGTATAGATGTACCTACATACATAGGTGAAGATTGTTCATTCGTAGAGGTAGACTACATTCTCTCGTTAAATGCATTGAATACGTGCTTTTACAGGTTTCACTGTCTCTGTCTCACTACGTGCTGTCATTGTTAGTTGGATCGTCGTATATCTTCATCTGGAAACTGGTATTGTTGTCTGATCTCCATTGTTAAATCTATTTACCCCGCTATTATAGTGATACCATTTAACGGGCTGTTGAAATTCTTTGTTCTTGTGGGAGCCGAAGTTTCGATATGACTGCTTAATGCCGGTTTTTGCAACGTAAACAACCGAAAATTTGTTCCGTGAAAGCGTTCCATCGATTGACTTTTGTATTCATTCGCGTTTGATATGTTTTTGTTTTCAGTTTCGTTAAAAATTTACGTATTAGGTGTAACGTAAAAACAAAACTATAAAAAATAGCTGTATGTGAGGGTAATTTCACTGTAAAATAACTTTTCAATAAATCATTTATTTTAGAGTAAAAATATGATTTATTTTTCAACACAACTTCCATCCAATTCTATAAAATATACCTTCAAAAACTTTCCTCATTAGAGACGGACATTCTTTTTTTTAATGGTTGGTGACAGTGCACGTATTCTATCACAAGCGTATAATTTTGATAGTTTGGTTATGTCATGTAACTGCGTAATAATTAGTAATTTGGTTTTTGAAAAAATATTTATTACAATAATCAAAATTCAAAGAAGATAATATCAAAGCAGATGTTTGAAATGTGATTAATGGCTGCGTTCACCGATGGAACAGTTCCAAAAAATTCTCGTGAACAGCGGTTATTTTCATAATTTATTTCAACATGTTTAGGAAGCGGTCGCGATTTTTTACAGCGTTAAAATATTTCGCTCCAAAATTCGCTCCGTTTCAGCACAAGTTGCTCAAAATAAAAATAGCGCATGTAACAAAGCAACGATTTAACCAACAAAACTGAGGCTGATGAAGGTTAAGGGACAAATTGTACATAATATTAAATACATAAACAAATAAATCATTCATTTTTTTTATAAAGTTTTTGTAAATCGTATTTATTTTGTTGTTTTAAATTATATAAATAGTTTTTAATAAAACAAATATTAACGAAAAGCTTGTATTAATTTAAAAGTAACAATTACATAAAGATTTAATTATAATTGATTACACATTATAACGACATTATTTATTTTTCCTCTCCAGCTGCTTCTGCAAGTGCATTATTTTCTATATCATATTCAATATTAACAGCATCAACATTTACAATATCTATATTGTAACAATCATCTGAATTTCCCTGGAAAATTACAAAATTGGTTGGGCCAATTCATTTATAACATGTACTGCTAAATGCAAATTTAATAAATCACCATTCAATACGAAATTCATTTTTTTAAATATTAACAAATATAACCAACATTCAAAACAAAGGATAGGTTATGTTGCTCTCCACTGTTCTTGTTCTTGGTGACATGCGGAAAGAGATCGTTCACCCAATCCCAACATGTTCACGGAACTGTTTATTTGTATCATAGTTCTGGTGAACGCAGCCATTATTCTGAAGACAAAGTTGAACTCTACGCTTCATGCTTCCAAAGACATTTATTAGGATTTCTTGAATTATGTCAGCCCAAGAAATCACAATAGCATTATGAAGCCGTTTGATCATCACACAGATCTTTAAAACATAAAACAATAAATATGTAAAAATAAAATAGGCCAAAATTCTTGCAAAAAAGCTATTGTTTCTCGGGATTTATGCACTGGTGCATTAACTTGCTGGAAGCATCCTTCAGTTAGTTCATCGTGGAAGTGCATTTAATAATTTATTTCCATATCATTCAGCAGTTATGGTTTGGTTAAAAAATGTAGGCCCAATATCGTCTTCTAGAAACTTCTTGAAACACAAGTTCATGAAGGTTTTCTGCAGACTAAATTCGGATATTTTGCTTGTTTAAATATCCCGAAAGATGGAACCAAGCCTTCTCCGAAAAGAAGCGCTTATGATTATTTATATTATTCAAAAACCATAGACAATAGTACATTCTCGTAACAAAATCTACCTGCTTGGGTTCCGAAACTGCCTAAATTTTATGTGGCGTTATCATGTTAGCGGTTGTCGCTAACATTTTTATGGAAGCGTTCGAACAACAGGTCTTAAGCTCCTTTCATTTAAAACCTAAATGTTGGTTTAGATATGTAGACGATACGTTCGTCATCTGGCCGCATGGGCGGCAGTCTTTAGATGAATTCTTACTTTTTCTAAACTCCCAGCACCGTGACATTCCCTTTACCATGGAGGAGGAATCAGACGGAGGTCTCCCGTTTTTAGACGTCTTAGTGACCTGCAATATCAATGGCAAACTGAGCCACACGGTTTACAGGAAACCGACTCATACGGACCGATATCTGAAGGGGTTTTCCCATTATCATCCGGCACACAAACAAGCGGTCATCAATACTCTTGTACATCGCGCGTTTTCTATCTCAGAACCTAGGACACTACCCTCCGAACTTAAGCATGTTTCTAACACCCTACTCCAGAATAATTATAATGCCCACGACATACACCGTATTATAGTGAGACATCGTAACCCCAAACCTCGAAGTGAACCCGATCCTAACATCAGCACCGCCTTCTTACTGTATATTCAAGGTATCACCGTTCATATAGGAAAGGTTCTACATAGAAATAAAATCAAAACTGTCTTCAGACCCCATTCTAAAGTTTCGGACCTCTTAACCTCGGTCAAAGACAAAATATCTCCACTCCAAGCACATGGAGTGTATCGCATTCCGTGTTTGTGTGGCAGTGTGTACATTGGCGAAACTAAGCGGCCAGTCAGCGTGCGTGTGTCCGAACATGAACGTTGTACTAGACTATTACATATAGCCGGTTCAGTGCTGGCAGAACACAAACTAAACTCCGGTCATCAAATTCTATTCAAAAATGTCAAGCTTCTGTCTCGTGAATCGCATTATTTCCCTAGGAAAATCCGTGAATCTATTGAAATTTACAAACATCCCCGCAATCTCAATAGAGACTATGGCTATACGTTACATCCGACGTGGCAAACTCTACTGCACTTACAATAGCAGGCCACCATCTGACCCGGTCCCCCCTATATAAGTTGTACCGGTCTCTGTCATAGCATTCTTCAAGCTACTGCGAAACGACGAACATCTACGTACAGCCCTGAAGATGTCCCTTGAAACAGTGGACGAAACGTTGGCAATTACGCCTAACTCGACGCGGTTCCAACCCCGAAACCGAGATCTACAGCTAATACAAGTTGCTTAGAAGATCAAAAGAAGAAACACGCTCGTATTGATAGGACACCGCGGAAACCAGTAAGACAGGTTTCTTTAAACCGGGCAGATCTAGTTTTGCCAGTACTGAATAGATGCTTGGATGAGGGCAGGTTTCCGATTATTTGGAAAAAAGAGAAAATCAACATATTTCATACGACCAATTTATCTTCTTCCTACGTTTGGAAAATTGGTTGAAAAACTGATGGTGGTAAGGCTGATGGATTACTGGAATCGATTTGGTGGGATTTCAGTAAATCAATTTGGGCTTTAGGAGGGAAAAGGCACAGTTGATACGATTTACCATTTGGTGGATTTCGTAAGCAACTTTCGGAACAAATACCTAGCAGGAATTCTTATTGACATCGCTAAAACTTTCGAAAATTTATAGTGGCGTCCATTTTTCGGAAATTAAGCTCAATAAATCAATTGGGTAATTTATATTGGCTGCATAAAACTTACTTTAATGATAGACTTTAATATTAATTAATACCTAAAATCTGGAAATAAAGGTAAAGTTTAATTAGCTGTGTTTGGGCTAATGCCTAGATATCCGTTATATTCTTCTATACAGGGTTAGGAAAACGTATGGATCCATTTCAATATCTTTGATGTGGCAACTTAGATTTTAATAAGGCGTCCGATAATTAATTAGTTGCAAATCGAGGATTCGATAAGATACCCGAACCAGACTTCCGGTTTATCCGGCAATAGAGCTCTGTTCTGGGAGTTAAATAATAAGGTTTGTCACCCTTTTGCTTAACAACGTTAGATATATTTAATTAAATCTAATAATGCAAATTTTATTGAGAACAAGAAAAATGAAGACAAAAAAATATAAACAAAATCAAAGTTATCGAAATGATGACCATTCTTGACAATATGGAGGTATGTGAACAAATTCTATAATGACATTTGCCAAAGTCTCCGCACGAATGAACTGCACTTCCTCAATTACTCTCTGCCGTAACTCGTCCAGATTACATGGTCGTCTAGTATAAGCCATAGATTTTAAATGACTCCAAAGGAAAAAATCTAGGAGATGTAAATCTGGAAATCGTGCGGGCCATTTAATGAATCCTCTACGACTAAACCACCGATTTTGGTATGTTTCCCTTAAAAAGCTTCTAGCATTAAGAGCATACTGAAGAGGTGCTCCATCTCGTTGGAACCAAACACTTACAGGTAATTCTCCATCTTTATCAATATTAAGATGAGGCTGATCACGAATGGATCTAAATATCTCTGTCCAGTTAGTGTATCAAGAATGAAAGAAGGACCAATAATACGGTTTCTGAAAATGCAAGCTCAAACGTTTAATTTCTGTGGATGTTGTGTATGCGTTTCTAGCATCCAGTGAGGATTATCTACTGACTTATATCGACAATTATAACAATTAACGGTATCATTCAAACAAAACCTAGTCTCGTTGGAAAACAGCATATTGTATGTAAAATATTGGTGGTTCCTGCAAATCTCCATGACCCATTCGCAAAATTCAATTATACGATCATAATCACCGTCCAATAATTCTTACACTAAATGTGGTTCATATGGATGATATTTTTTATGCTTCAATATTCTGGCTACTGATCGGCAACTTATATCATAGTTTAGTGCGAGGGATGTAATAGAAGCTTGTGGTAATTCTTCTAATGCTATAACAATATGTAGAGCAATAACTTCATTAGTTTCCACTTTTGATCATCCGCTTTTCGGTAAATTTCTAACATTTCCAGTCAAGTTATACCTTCTCAAAATTACACAAATGACAGTTCGTAATATTGGATGCAGATCTTGATGCAAATTGTTAAATAAATCGCATATTTCTTCATGAGTTCTGACGCGATCACCAAAACCAATCATCATCAGAATTTCAATACGTTCTTTTTCAGTTAACTGAACTATTATTACTATTTTAACATCTACAAAGTTTATTCTGACAGTTTAGGTCATGTACTGAATTTTAATTCCATGGCTTATTAAACATAAATGTGATTTTAAAATATCAATTTTAATTAAATATCTCTGTCGTTGTTGAGCAATAGGGCGCCAAACTTTACTACTGCTGAACTCCCAGAGTAGAGCTCTATTAAAATTCGTAAAAATATGCAGGCTACTTCATTTAAAATCAAAAAGTTAACATCGTTTCCGTATAAGTCAGAAGTTTTATTCGGATATAAATACACTCATCGAATCCCCGATAAACATTTAAGTAATTCTAGAAAGTATTATTAAACTCTAAATAGCCATATCAAAGATATTCGAATGGATCCATATATTTGCCTAATCCTGTACATAAATTAAATCGGCTGTACTCTTTGGGCTTACGACTGCAGAGTGTTCATAGACCTGCTAGTGGAAACCCCTACACACAATGTTGATCTGTCCTATACCAGATAGTTTAGCCGCGTGGAACAATAGATGGGCTTGTCTTCATCCATACAGTAGGTAGGTAGCGCGAGTGGAGCTCTTAGAAATGTCCAATTCACCGAGCCAGCAACATTGACGAAGGAATCCGTCGAAAATGGCATCTAAGTAAGGTAAAATCTATCGACTTGCCGCTTGACCTGACCCAGGCGTTACCGTAGAAGTGGTTTTGATTTCCTGGTCTTAGAATTTGAACTGTTAACGTTCATGAGACTTCTGTTAGAGGGAATATCTGTTACGACATGGGGCATGAGGAACACAAATGTACAACTTTATTCCGAACATCGGTCTAAATCGACTGTGCTCATATGAACAACCCTCAAAGCGTGAACCTGAATCACTAACAAATCATTCTGTCAGAAGGAACAGATTCATCATAATATTTTTATAGCTTTTCTTCAGTTTCTTTAAGAATTTTTCGAGGCAAAATATAATATTAAATTAGCTGAAGAAATTCGACTTCTTCCATATTAGCATAAAACAAAATAGTTTCATTTAAACGATTGGGAAACTTACTGTTGTGAGCAAAAAAATCGGGACAGAGTCAAAATCGTTATGTCAACTTCCTTTATTTTTTAGCGTTGTAATTTTGACGATATTTGATTAACTTTCAAACTCTACGTAAAATTATAACGGGTGTTCAGAAACATTCGAAGTCAAGTGGGCTCTGAACAAAAAATCGTATATCTTTACTTAAGTATCTGATTTGTAATAATTATTAAATGTCAACTGTTGTCTGTCAAAAATTGTCAGAATCTAATATCGAAGATACTAATTTGATAACCTATAAAATTGTATTAAGTAAATGTATCAATCTATCTCAGACATGACTTCATATTTTCAAGGACTACTTTGACTTCGAATGTTTCTGAACACCCGTTATATCATAGTTGCTAATTCAAAATTGAAAATGCCGCATCTTTCGAAAACTGATAAAGCCAGACTTGTTCCTAGTTTTAAAAATGGGAAATCATTAAGAAGTGTATAAGTTCAATTTATTATTGTTAAAAGTTCAGCCGCAGCAATATATTAAAAAAATGGAGGGAAGAGGATAATTTAAATCGGAAAATAATTTCCGGACGTAACAAAATTTCGAACACGCAGGAAGACGAAACTATTAGTTACTGAGATTATGTACAACCCTTTCAAAACATTAAAGGAAGCTATAAGAACAACATAATTTCCTGTCTCATCTTGTAACACAATGGTTACAAGAGAATGAAATTTAAACTTTAGGTATCCAGCCCTACAGCCCTTATCTAAATCCCATTGAAAATGTATGGGGATTAATGAGATAGAGCTTCTACCCAGGAAGAATTTTGGGAGAGTGTTCAAAATGCTTGGCATCAAATTTCTATAAATGTTGTACAAAATATTGTCGCTTCAATGTCTACAAGATTAGATGCAGTTAATAATAACGGTGGAATGACGAAATACTAATTATTTTAGTGTAATAATTATTTTAATTTAATAAATAATCTTTCTCTATCGTTTATTGTAATTTCTATTTACATTTATTTTAAAAATGTTTAATAAATGACAATAAGACACATTTTTGACAATTCCTGACTTACTATTATGAGTAAAGATAGCCACTTAAATAGTCACAATTTAAACCCACGCAGAAACAGTGTCCCGGTTTTTTTTTGCTCACGAGAGTGTCTATCAGACAGACAGATTTGGACGAAATTTTGACAGTAAGCTTGCAAAATATGGTTGAAGTCAGCAAAATATTCGTCATGGTGAAAATTATGCCAACTTTTGAAAAGTTACTGTCTCACAATATTGCACTTGTACCATATGATCATATATTTCTACCCATTTTTCTTTTATAACTTAAGTTGGTACCATAATTTAAGTTAACTTATTTTGCAGCGTGTGTGTGATATAGGTTATTTTAGACTGATGACAGATTAGGTTTTGTCATTTTGACAAATAATTACATACAAACGTTTCAGTTGAAAAAATAAAAAGTTTAATAATAAAAACAGCTACAATAAATGTTCAAAGTGAGCTCCTTCATTTTCTATGCATAGCGCAACTCTTCGTCTCATATTATTGAAGGCATTCCTTAAATTATGTGGTGTAATTTCCTCACAGACATTTCGGATAGCATTAGTAAGTTCTTCAATTGTATGTGGACGATTCGTAAATACTCTATTTTTTAGATGTGGATAAATGAAATAGTCCATAATTGTTAAATCCGGAGATCGTGGTGGAAAGTCTACTATTCGATTATCAAACAATTCATGCAATAATTCCATCGTTTCTCTTGTCTTATGGGCAGTTGCATTATCTTGCTGGAAATATCCCTCGCGGAGGTCATCATCATGTAATTGATTTACAAATGGTAGCAATTATTACGATATCGTTCTGCATTTATCGTATTATTAAAGAATATTGGACCAATAATCCGTCTACGAGAAACAGCAAGCCAAACGCCTATTTTTTGTGAATGCAAGGGTGTTTCAAGAATTTCATGTGGATTTTCACTAGACCAGATGCGCATTGTTTGTTTATTTATATATCCTGATAAATGAAACCATGCTTCATCGGACCAGAAGGATTTGTCAAGAACGTCATCGTTATTAATCGTACCGAAGAACCACTGACAGTAATTAACTCTGGTTACATGATCGATTGGTAAAAACTCTTGCAGGCAATGAAATTTGTATGGAAATTTTTGTAAGTCTTTTTTAAGGATTCTCTGGCAGGTCCCATATTACAGTTGTGTTTGTTGTGAAAGCTTACGAATCGATTTCTTAGGTGATTGATTTTATTCGTCCCTCAACATCTGCTATATTTTCAACTGTCCGCTTTAGTGGTCTACCAGCACCTGGTTTTCGAGACACAGACCCTGTTTCACGGAATTTAACCACTGACTTTTGAATTAATTGCCGCAAACTGTCATATGTTGTTGGAAAATTTGGAAATTCTGCCCGAAATTCTTCTATACAAGGCTGCAAGGAGTACGACCATTCTCCATTTTCTAATTTTACACCATTCCTAAAGTATGATTCGATAAGAAAAACTTTATGATTTATTGTAAACATTTTTAAGTGTCAATTAATAAATACATTAATGACAGATGAGTTTTATTTATCAGAACATACATATAATGACAGATGTATTTTATTTGTCACTACCAACACGATATTTTCAAGAAATAATTTCATGGCTTGCTAGAGGGTAAATATAAATGATCATATTGTATTTAACATTACTAATGAGAAGAGAATGACTTTTGTGTAATATAAGAGAAAATCGAAAGGGAGATACTTAGCTTAGAAACTACCACTGAAGTCATGAGAAGGGACAATACTTTTTCGACAAACTGTACAATCCAAACCAATTTTCTTTTAAGAATTAGTCACTGTCCAAACCATAAAAAATCGCGGAGAAATCTATAAAAAACCTAGTACATACACCTGTTATATTATGTAAACATAGAACTGATTTCAAAACCTAATATTAATATTAAGGTAATTATTATTTAGAACACATTATTGGATTTTTACAACGATGTATTCTAGGTTTTTAATAATGCATTTGAAATATATTGCTCGTTCATCATTCAGAAAGTCAGATAGGTTTTTCTGTGTCCATAAAACATTTCCTTTCCAAACACGGCTACAATACCTTTTGCAATCACAATGCATTAGCAGGTTATGTATCGATAACACATTATATTTGATGTTTGAACTATAATGTATTTTTAATACATAGAAAACATGAAAAATCACAGTTTAAAGAAAAAAAGTTCTGTATTTCTTAAAGTTCGTGTGCGGGAAATAAACTTTTTCTCATAGGATATTTTAAAACTATACGAAAATTATTTTGAAAAATAACATAATGCAGATTTTCGTGCTTAATGATTTTGTATAAAATATATGCAATAAAGGTGTTCTAAAATAGCACATATTTAAAGACAACTACGAAGGCTGTTGATAGAATTTTAGCAATGTTGTAGTTTCAGTATTTCCCCCGTTTCACAAGAATTATATTGATAGAAGTTGATATTTCTAGCTAATAATTAAGTTGAAGGTTCGCATTTAAGTGAACTAGTCCCGTTCACATAGCATCTGAAATAAAATAGTGTAAAATAATTTTAAATATAGTGTGAACTGAAAACAATGCATTCATCGATATTTTTTCATTAATCAAAAATGATTGGTGATATGATTGACAATTTAATTTCGACACCTTTTCGTTCCCTAATATTTAATCCTTGGTACCACTTATTGAATTTACAGTATGTAAATGTAAAATAAATTCTTACACAATAACAATTATCAATATTTATATCCCCCCCCCACGCGTTTCTTGTGATAATTACGAAATTTTCTTTGATTCCCTTGTTTTTGAGTTACTCGGCGAACAAGTTTTAATATTAGGTGATTTTAATTGTCTTACTTACGCTATTACAGTTGTGTGCAGAAAAAACTCGAACAAGCTATTTTTTCTATGTAAATCTGGTTCACCTATACTTAAATTTGAATTGTCTTAAGTGTCAAATTGAGTTGTCAAAGTGAGAGTTTTATTATAATGCCAAGACAATTGTGTAATCAACAAAAAATTCAAATCATTTCCGAGCTTCAAAAAGGACGAACAATTAGAGAAGTAGCGTTTACTTTCGGAGTTAATAAAAGCACCGTACAAAATGTCAAAAACCGTTGGGAGCAAGAACAAACAATTAACAGAAAACAAGGAAGCGGTAGAAGAAGGATTTCTTTAGAACATCATAATACCGCTTTAGTGAATTTCTTAAGAGGACGTCCGTTTTTTTGTGCATTAGATGCTGTTGCAGCAACAAATTTCCCGGGTTCTCGGTCAACAGCCTGCAGAAGAATTCAAATGTCAGACATTAAAAATTGTATTGCAGCCAAAAAAAGTATTTTGTCGGAACACCATAAACAGGGCAGAATAATCTTTTCACTAAATTATTTGTACAAAGATATTGAATTCTGGAATAAAGTAATTTTTACAGACGAAAAGACGTTTCAATCGACTTACAATGGACACATTAAAGTGTATAGACCGAGAAATACTAGATATGAAGAATCATACGTATCTAATGCAGGTCAGTCGCAACGTTTCTCTGTTAATGTATGGGCTGCTGTAACTGCTAATGGACTAGCTATCTGTTGGAGAATTGATGGTAGATTCAATGCTTTGGCATATCTAAATATTTTGGAGAATATAATACCATTATTTCGTGAACATCACCCAAATAATAATTTTATTCTCCAGCAAGATAATTGTTCAGTACACACGGCAGGAATAATAACTCAGTGGTTACAAACTAATAACATCGAAACTTTGATTTGGCCCTCCAAATGCCCGGATGTAAACATAACTGAGAATATCTGGGGTGTTATTGTTAAAAAAATGTATGAGCGTCATTTTAGACCAAATAACAGAGAAGAGCGGTGGAATGCAATAATTGAAGCATGGCAAGAAATAACAGAAAATGAAACTCTTATAAGAAACTTGTATTCGTCTATTCCCTTACGATTGACCAATATATTAAATGCAGATGGTGCCATGACGAAATATTAGTTTATATATATTATATGGTTTATGTGTAGATTCTTTATAATGTTATGACTGTTAATTTTATTAAAGTTAATTCATTTTATTGAAATTCGTCTCTTTACTTCAACATATAAAAGGAGTTTTACTCATATATTGGCATATAATGCTATAATTCAGGTGACATATGAGTGTACGACTTTTTTTTGAAAATGTGTCAATAGTGGTATAGGTTCACACAACTAAACACTTGTCCTACTTTTCTCTGCACACAACAAACCGGCACAGAAAAGTTTATGTGGAGGGCGGTTGAGTAAATTCGTTGGCCCTCTTGCAGTTGGAGCGGTAACTAAAAAATAGTACATATTTTAACCTAAATTCTATTTTATTTTTTTCAATTTTTAATATGTATTTACTGTAAGTATAATTACCAATTAGTAAAAATTCATAGCGTATATACACCTTGACTGAAAGAACTTATTGTACTACCCAAGTCACTGACAAAATATTTTAGTATCTCTATAAAACTAATCAAATGGTGAAGATATATTACATACACTCTCCGGAAAGTCATTAGAAGCGAATGGAAAGACATCGTAAACGGCAGTATTATTCTTATTCTTCTGCTGAATATTGTGCTGTAGTCTGGTATCTGAGATTGACGTAATCAATAATATGTTAAAATTAAACAACTCAGGGACAGCTGGTGATGATCGGGCACATTCATTTGTGATAAGGGATTTCAGAATGATGCTAGGCATGTCCTCTACATATTGTATGTAATTTATCGATTCGAAAGAATACCTTCCCATCATATTGGAAGCAAACTAGAGTTACTGCAATATCAATACTTTGTAATTTTCCTAAGGTTTTCGAGCATATTCTGTATAGTCTATAGCAAATTCAAATCAAAACTTTCACCTCTCCAGCATGGCTTTGTCCCAGGAAGATCGACTGTAACAAATTTAGCATGTATCTCTCATGATATATGCACTACCATTGACGATTTAAGACAAGTAGATGTCATTTACACAGATATTTCGAAAGCCTTTGATACTAAAGACCATAACATCCTTCAATGGAAATTGAGTGTAATCGGTTTTAGTGACAACTTCATGTCGTTCATTGGCGCATACTTATCATATACTACAATAGTTATCAATCGTTCGAATTTATTCCAACATCAAGAGTATCTCAAGGATCCAATTTGGGTCCTCTTTTATTCTAAATTTTTATTAATGACCTATTCGAATTATTTTCATGTTCTGCACTCGCGTATGCAGATGATCTCAAAGTGTACAAAACTATAAACAACTTGGTAAATGCAATGAACCTACAGCATAATCTCGAAATTGTCAAAGAATGGTGCTCGGATAATAAATTAGCCCTTAATATAGGAAAGTGATGTGTATTAGGTACTCGAGGCGAAGGCATGTGGTATCTTATGATTACAACATCAACGATCACGTATTTGAGCGTAAGAAATCAATAAAAGACATAGGAGTTCTATTCGATAGTTCGTTTAGCTTTTATGAAGACGTTAATAGTACGTGTAAATCGGCTTCGAAAACCCTTGGATTTGTCATGCGTAACTCCAAACTTTTGACCAATCTTGAAACTATGTATTAAGTGTATTTACGTGTCATTGGTATGCAGTAAATTAGAATAAGCTTCGATAATATGGCATCCACCTTACGTTTCTCACCTAATTCAATTAGAGAGGCTTCAGAGGCGATTTTTAAAATACCTCTCCTACAGCAGAGACGGTTCGTATCCAGAGAGAAATACAAGTCATACAAATCTACTACATGAGCACAAGTTGGTTTCTCTACTAACACGTTGAGAGACAACTTTCGCAATTTTTTGTAAAAGTCTTCACAACCAGGTAGACTGTATGCAACTTTTGTCAAATATTGGGCATCGTACAGGAATTATGCTGAGGAGCTCCATATTTCAAATGTGTAAGTTTGGTAATACTTACTATGAAGACATTTTTATAGTGACTAAGAGTTAGTGACTTTAGTGATGTTTTTTTTGTAATTTTTTTTTTCTATTGTTTGAACTGAAATGAACTCAATATGTTACTTTCATTTTAAAATTTATTATACACATTTAAAGATTTGTTGTTGTAACCCGTTTTGGCTTTTACGTTTTGGGTACAATTAAATAAATATTATTATTATTATCGAATCTCTCACACCAACCTAATAGATATTCAACTTAACGATACAACTAGGAGCGTCACTGGTAGTGTTAGATCCACTCTTAGTCTATGCTATTGATTCTTTCTAACACTGTCCAGTCGAATATCAGACGTCTCGCTGCAGCACAATTGAATTGATACCTGATTGGTCAAGCATGCCGTAAAAATATTTTAGTGACCACTTACGAGTTTTGCAAATAACGTGCCTTCAAAAACTTTTTTAATGGTTGGTGACAGTCAAAATTAAAAAAAAAATGATACTAAAACAGATGTTGGAAATGTTGACCATTATTAAGGAGACAAAGTTGAACTCTAGACTTTATGCTTTCAAAGCCATTCATTAGGATTTCTTTGGTTACATCAACAATAGAATTCGCAGTAGCATTACGAAACTCTTCGATTGTATGATGTCTGGTGTTGAAAATGGTATTCCTTAAATATGGAAAAACAAAATAATCTAAAATAGTAAAATCTGGAGATCTTGGAGGAAAATTAATTATTATTGTATCGAAAAATTCTTGCAAAAAAAGCTGTTGTTTCTCGAGACTGGTGCTGGTGCCATTATCTTTCTGGAAATAGCCTTCCGTAAGTTCATCATCGCGAAGTTCATTAATAAACGGCTCTAATAATTCATTTCGATAACTTTCAGCAGTTATGGTTTGATGAAAAAACACAGACCCAATAATTCGTCTTCCTAAAACTGCTAGCCAGACGCCTATTTTTTGTGAATGTAGCGTAGTTACCATAAATTCATAAGCGTTTTCTGCAGACTAAATTCTCATATTTTGCTCGTTTAAATATCCCGAAAGCTGGAACCAAGTCTCATTCGAACAGAACCATTTGCCGAGAATGTCATTATTATTTATGTTATTAAAAAACGATAGGCAATGCTGTGTTCTCGTAACAAAATATACCTGTTAGAGTTCCGAAACTGCTTGATTTTTACATGGAAACTACTTTCCTGTCCCTTTTTTAAAATAGTATGATGTATTACTACTGACAAATGAACTTATTGTGAGAGTTTTATGATTGATTTTTTGGGTGAGTTGTCCATTCAACGTCGAATATCCTCTATGCAATTTGTTGTTCGTTTTCTAGGTGCTCCACCGTCAGGTTTACGAGTTATTGCTGATGTTTCACCAAATTTAATAGCACAAGCGTGAATATGTTTTTGCAGTTGTGCGTAAGTAACTGGCATATTAGGATACTTTTGCTAGAAATTTTGTCAACACTGATTAGTGGAATAAACCCATTCTCTATTTGCCAATTTTTGGCCAGTTCTATAGTAAACATATTTTATGTTGTAACTAACATTATAATAAAATAATTAAAAAAGTTTAAGCGTTTATAATTTCAATTTATGTATGACAACTGTCAGAATTTTAAATTTTCTAAAGCTTCGCATGTGCACCAATCTTTGATTACTTAATTACTCAAAAAAACAGCCTACTATAATGAGGAAAGTTTTTGAAGGCACGCTATGTACCATCTGGTTAAAACTATCAACTCCACTTTTAGTGGAGTTGTAAGAATTTATTATTTCAGGTTCCTTATTAGATTTGTCAATGCTTTTGTCAGAATGCATTGTAGAAAGTAATATTATCGACTTGAATATTTTGGAGTAAAGGAAATATTTTTTTTGTGATCATAGCCAAACATACCTGCAATCATTATAATTTCTTTATCGTATATCAATTTCTATATTAGTATAAAATACAATAGCAGTTGGCATAGCGTTATCAACGAGCAATCTTCAACAGTCCAATTCCGTTATATTTTGCGCTGCTACTTTTGTTCTAGGGATACGAAGTACAATATTTCTCTGAGAAGTACGTGATCGGGATGGTGTTTCTTTGGACCACAAATGTCAATTTTTTGCTTTATAGACTAAAGTGCCGGTGTACAAGTGTATTATCAAGAGTTTGTTCGTCAATGTGCGTTTCGTTATCAGTTTCAGAATGCACAGTGACATTGTTTTCGTAATCATATGTAGATATTTCGTTTTCAAGGTCAGAATGTATAGGAATATTATCTTCGTAATCACTACCATCATCGCCAAAAACCTCTTCGAACTCAGAATCTGTTGGCTTCATTGACGTTCTTATGAGTTTGGAAGTTGGAGGGTTATCAACTGTGAATTTTCTATTCGTTTTAATACCAAATAAATAAATACTAAAAATTAAAACCAATTGATTTGTGAAGTCATACAGCGAAACCTATTCACGGGCGGCACTGATATGGGGTAACGCGCCGCTCCAAAAGCAACTAATGGCTAATAACGATGAATGATAAAAATAACTGACAGGTTCTTGTTGTAGAATGTAACTTCAAATAAAATTACACGAAACCACATTGATGGCAGTGTGGGCGCAATTAAATTTGGGAAATTTTAGCTAGGCCCCGTTAGTATTCTAAGGTTAATAAAAAAAATTAAAAAAAGACAACTAAGCTGAGATTATATGAAAATGCATATTTTTAATTTAATTTTTATTAATCTATTGTTTGAGGAAACTATGGTGAAAATTAAGAAAACAATAGGTGAAAATTGTATTTATTCCGTGGTCGATGAGACAACAGACAGTTGTGGATGCTATATTGCCAACTTATTGAGTGGAATTTGCGTCGGCCAATCCTTTTTAATTGGTATAGAATAATTGGAGAAAACAAATAACTATAACCAGAATTATAAACGATAGTTTAACGAGCTTTTATTTACCGAATGCCGTTCCAATTGACACGGTATTACTTATGTTATCGGATGCTGCGACATATATGGTGAAGTGAGCACAGAATTTGAAAATTATTTACCCAAATCTGATGCACGTAACATGTTTGGCCCATGCTCTTTACAGAGTACCAGAATAAATACGTTACGCATTTCCAAATATTAATTAATTGAATTTTACAAAAAAAAAGTATTTATTAAAGCACCGCTAGGGTTTAAGCATACAAAAATAAGTTACTTGGCTGGCACTACCACCAAAATCCATAATAAAAAGATAGGGCACTTAGCTTGATGCTGTTGTATTTTATGCGGGTACCTTTGAACAGATAAAAGAATTCATTCTCTCATTGTCAAACGAATCGATAGCAATTGCAGATTGCAAAGATATACATACTAAATAAACCGCAAATGCCCCAAGAGTTAGGTTTTATTAAAACAAACTATAGTTTTATTAGTGAAAACTTGAAACTCAAGGTGTTGAACTCAGTGAATCGATAGAATTGATTCAAAGTTTCAATAATACAGTTTATAATGTGAGAGGTATAATAGGAGAGCGGTTCAAAATGAAACTATCACAAGTTCTAGAGAAAAACGCTGACTTTAATCAGCTTAGTAGAATTTCCAATGTGTTGCAAGGAAACTACGTTGAAACTATTGAGATGAGTCCATCAATTATCTGCAAATATAAGTATGCGCCAGTTGCATCAGTTGACGTTGAGCGAAGCTTTTCAACATACAAGCTATTATTGACGGATCGCAGAAGATCATTTTTAGTTGAGAATTTACAAAAGCATTTACAATTAAATTGTAAATGATTACAATACTATACAAAGGCAAATATAAATACAAAGAGTTACATTGTTTAGCTTACTTATTTTTATTATTATTATACACGTATTTTGTAAAATTTCGAATAAAATATTGATATAGTATATACTTGTGGTATCTCTCAATTTATATTGACATTATTTAATATTCTGACAATAATTTAGTTGTGTAACTATCACTTAAACTTTACATATTTTTATATATCTTAAACTACCAAAACAGGGTCAAATATTACCCAAATCGTTTATTGCCGAAGTTCTTACAATAATGTTATCTTGGAAAATTATACTTTAAACATAATACAATTTTACAATGTAAATACACATATATTTTAACTTTTTCAATACAATATAGGATACTTATTAGAGTATATTTTAACGAACAACATACAAAAATACAAGCACAAAAACAAATTATAGTACTACTTGTCATCTTCATTCATTTGACAATACTTGCAAATGCAGTCTTGTTACATTGCCTTGGACAAACAAACCTATTGCAAGAAGAACATATTTTCGAATATTTTGAATCATTGCCCCGGCATTGATGACATCGTCCTCAATTGGTGCTTGTTGATGTTTTGTTTAGTTTTAATTTTCTCGCAGTGCTTTCGATGGCACGTATTATGGCTGCAGAAAAACCTCATCCATATCTTTCAATTCCTGAAGCTCTTCGCTCGATTACTGGTTTTGCCAACAATAATCCTAAAATTACAAAAATGATAATTACAAGAGGAATCAAATTTCATAAAACATACCTAATTTCTCGAAAAAGAACTTTCTCCTTTTTATTGCTGATATATTGCTTCTCCGAGCGGGTCCTTGTTGTCCATACTATGTAAGCGTTATATGCCGCTATGTCTAAGTAGTTCATAAAAAGTGCAGGTGGCCATCTACAAGTACGCCTTCTACAGGTACACTCACGAATAATTTTATCTAATATATCTACCACACTTTTTGTTTGATTATAAGCTAAGACAATTTCAGGTTTGTATTTATCTTGTTCGTCGCTAATTTCATGCTCATTGTACATGGTTAACAGAGCCAGCATAACTTTTCTGGGTTTTGGTATATACGATACAAGAGTAACGTCCTTTGTATGTAAAAATGCAAAGAATAAATTGCTCTATCTTTCAAGTCCAGCAACCATTTAGGTAATTCCTTTCTATTTTTTAGGACTGTGCCTATTAGAGTGATTTAATTCGATAGTAATTGTTCCGCTAAAGTTATATCGGTAAAAAAATTGTCTGTGGTAATATTGCATACGCTATGATTCCAAAACTAAGACAATGTTTTGACTACTTGCGGACCTTTGTTCTTTTCCGGCACGTTTCCAATTTTTCGGGTGTAAACCAACCTCAAAGTTGTCACAATAAAAAGATTTCGCATTAGCGAGTACCCATACTTTTATACCGTATTTGCCCCACTTACTTGGAATGTAGACTCTAAATGAACAACGTCCACGAAATTAAACAAGCTGTTCTCTGCAATCTTTTGTAAATATATTAGTAATATCATGCAATGGAGCAAACTTGTCTTGCGCTTTACGTTCTGGTCTTGTTAAAAAGTCGTCAAATATAATTTATTGCAAAGTATTTGTTAACCTTTTCCTACTCATCGTTGCTTGATACACATTCATACTACAGGCTTCGTTTTCTTTCCATAGGTTAGTAGAATCTTCTCGTGATTCCCTAAAGCGGCCACCGAGAAGCAGAAGACCAAAAAATGCTAAAAGTTCTTCAGATTCAATATTTTGCCATTCGCGTGGTTTCTCTGATCCATGATCTTCATTCCAATTCTTGACATCATCATTTGATTTTTTGTTTATATGCTGTGCGATTATATTTACTATATAGTCAGAAATAAACAACTTGAGTGCATCTAATATGGTTGATATATTCCAACTGCTGTCTGTTAAACTCGCTACTTTTCTTTAGATGACATTATTTGCGAGTGTTTTGCAGGATGGTCTATCAGATACGTACTTACCATGTCCTACCTGACACTGTATGAGTTATTCCACTTACTTTCGTATTACTTTCTACGTTGTCTCCTTCATTTGTACTTGAAATATCGGATTCATCATCACTTTCACTTGCACATATTTCTTCGACATAATCATCATCTGCAGCACTACAATTTTCTTCTATATTCATATCATTAAACTCATCATCACTCGCATAAAGTGCCGCAAACAATTCACTTTTAGTTAGAGGCCTTTTTCTTTCCCACTTATTTATTTCTGTTCCAATACTAATTATTTTAGCGAGTAATACACTGAACACTAACTATACGTGACAAATCATAGAACGTACTAATAGAATTGACAGCACTCTCGCCGCTAGACAGGATTCAACTTATAAGGGTCCCTTGAGCAGCGTCAGAAAAAACTTATAGAGTAATACACCGAACGCTATCTATCAGTGTCAAATCATATAACGCACTAATGGAAGCTACAGTACCTTCGTCACCAAATAGGAATCAATTTACGAACTACAAATGAAGGCTTACTACTAAAAGTTGGTCAAAATTGACCCACTCAACATTTTTGTATAAGCTGTACTATAAACTAATTATAAATAACGAAAAGATTATCATGAAACAACAATAAAATAATACATGTAAGGACGGTGAATAAAACCTTCTAGAATTAATTCTGTAAAGAAATTATTGTTTTCCGGGTCTTTCTTGACCCCATATTAGTAGCACGAGAATTAATAATAGTTCTGTATATTTTCATCGAATTTTGGAAACATGTATCGGCATATAATGCAGTTTCCGTGGGGACATAATTCCCAGTTTTAGTCATAACTAGAGTCTCAGAAAACTCATTATTTTCCTGTTAAAAGATATATCGACAAAATTATGAGGTTTCTGGATTTATTTAATGTTTTTAAATGAAATATGGCAATTAAAAGAAGCATATTTTGCGTATAATCCGGAATCTAGTCATAACTAACTGATGTAGCCTTCACATGATTGAAATTCATTGTAAAAGTAAATACGAGACACACTTGTGTAATTTTCACATATATTTTATTATACGAGGGGACGCCACTGTGAATATAATAAAATTTTTGTGAAAATAATATAATTGTGTCTAGTTATTAATAAAAAATCATAAAAATGGCAATTTATGTTCGCCTAAAGCAGATTTTCATTTTTCATTATATGGATGAACAAATAATCTTATGAAAATGGTGTGAAAATATAGATAAGACATAATTAAACTAAGATTATAACCTAGTGTCCTGAATCTACATAATTTACCATTCGATTAAAAAGCCCTTATCACCGCATAAGCTTCTAAAATTTTAATAGTCTTGTTCTTATATTCACAGTTCATTTCTTCCGTGAAATACAGCTTTCTTATTTTAAGGAGAACGTTGTTTAAGCGTGCAGTAGTCTGAGAGCTTGGAAGACTTTTTCATTTTAATATTCATACTCATTAATTCCAAACAAAGCTCCGCGGATTAGTTTCAAGAAATGTAGGATAATTACGTCTGTGCTTTATCTTACGCAAATCTCCTCGCGAAAATAAACGTTTTGATTAAAAAATATAAGCATTCTTACTCTATTGTACAAGACGATTATACTGAATACAAATTGGGTAAATAATTTATTCTTTCACACAATTTGTTAGTATTTGTAACACGTTTTCATTTAATTCTCTTGCCACTTTCACCGTAATTTTAGATTTTAGTACCTTAAAAAGGCAATTCTGATTTTCTCTCTTCTTTTTGTAGTCTCTCACGTAGTCACTTTTCTGCTTTACCTTATAGTTCTCTGGTTTTATCTTTTACATTATTTAACAAAATTAGTATATAGAAGAAGCGATAAGATATTACAGATTAGGTTGATGTACAAGTTCGTTGCAACTTTAGTTCGTGGCGAGTTTGGGTCCTAGAATAGAATGTCTCGAAAAAAAAATTGTTTGGCATATTGGTGTGAAGTTCAACCCAAATATGTCGGGCTACGAAATTTATATGTAAGTTGCCACTCACGCATATTTCTCTTTCGGCTCTTTGGAAGTGTGTGTAAGTCTCTGGGTTTTGTTATTGGATTATTCTACGTATCTAAGCCTAGCGTCCAACCTAAATTCAAGAAATAATACAACAAGATGTAAAATAATAGTTATTTACGATATAAGTGTTAAAAGTGCAATTTTATTTTGCGAGTAAAAGGTTTACGCAATTTACGAGCAAAAAAAATAGCATTTTTAGCAGGTGTATCGTACACTATTTTTTCTACAAACACAATTTTTGTTACAAAATTTTTATAAAAAGTTTAATGAAAATGCACTGATCAAAATCTGACAGCTTATGAATACCTTCTGACACAACCGATAAATCACGTCAAATTAAATTGTCCCAATATGAAAATGTTCTACTGGCATATTTTATAGAAAGGTCTAAAATTTTGAAATATTCTACCTTTTGGTCACATTTAATAAATATCTCGAATTGCACAAATCGTACATTTAATATTAAGTATTCAAGGAATACGTAATTTTCATTTAGTAATAAAAATAACTAAAAATAATAATTAATAGTACCACGAGATCAAGAATTATATTGATAAAGGTTTGCCATGGAATGTAAAACGTCTTTGCTAAATTATATAATTTAGTGTCATATGACATACTGACATTAATATTTATCAATATATTTTCTCTCTGAGATCTTGTAGTTTTTCAATTATGGTTTACACGACAGCACACAAAAGTTTCATGATTGAAGCGTATTTTAGAACAGGCGTGCTAGTTAATGGAATTTGGGAATACAGTAAGCGTTTATTTTTGGATAATCTTAGTGAACACTTCCCAAATTTCGCAGTAGTAGAGCAAGATTTTTATTGGTGTATTTTGCGAAACTGGATCTG
Source organism: Melolontha melolontha (assembly GCA_935421215.2). Taxonomy (NCBI): domain Eukaryota; kingdom Metazoa; phylum Arthropoda; class Insecta; order Coleoptera; family Scarabaeidae; genus Melolontha; species Melolontha melolontha. The sequence continues at coordinate 47,170,402 of OW285240.1, forward strand.
TAACTAATGAAAAAGGTGCTGGTAGGCGAATTATTCGTATAGAAGAAGTAATTATTGACGTTCGTAATCGTATGGAACAGAACCCCACAAAATCTTTGAGACGCCTGTCCCAAGAAATTGGAGTTTCTTATGGAACATGCGGAACCATTGTAAAGGAGAACTTGAACATGCATCCATTTAAGATGCAATCATATCAAGTTCTTTTGCCAACAGACCACCCCAGACATCTTGCGTACTGACAATGGTTCGGCAACAATTTAATGAATAACTACCTGTTAAACTTAACATTTTTTCCGATGAGGCATGGTTTCATCTTTCGGGGTACACAAATTCTGAAAATATGAACAAATAAACCGCATTTTTTTATTGAATCTCCACTACATTCTCAAAAACTTGGTGTTTGGATATCAGTCTCCCGTAGAAGGATAATTGGGCCAATTTTTCAAATTCACCATCAATGCAGAGGTACAGAAATAACATTTTAACTGAATTTGTTCAACAACTATAGGACGATAAACTTCGTAATGGTTATTTTCAACATGACGGTGCAACAGCACAAGAAACTATAGCCTTTCTCCATGAATTTTTTGATGATCGACTTATAAGTTTCCCTACGCAAGTTGAGTTTCTCCGTGGTCACCTGGTTTGACTATTATCAACTATTTTGTGTTCCCTTACTACAAAAATAGAATTTTCAGAACTCCTGTACATAATTTGCAAGAACTGCAACAAAATTATTGAAGTATGTGCGAACATAACGCCACAAATGTTGCAAAATGCTTTTAATAGCATAAACATTTATTGTAATTTGTTAATTAGTTTTTAATAAAATGTTCTTCAAACTTGTAAATCATTTTATATAAACATATTTACAAATTTTGTCAGTCAAATGTCAGTATGCCAGTTAACCTGACAATTTAATCAGAATTATCTCAAAAGAATTATATAATTGAAACGGACGGTTTACATTCTATGGCTATCCTTTATCAATATAATTGTATATTGTGTAACGAGTGACGAAAGTAACATTTTTTAAGAGAGAGAACAATGTTCGCGACTTTAAAAAAATGATTTCGACGAGTTAAATACTATACTTTTTACGACCCCACCTATGACATTAAAAAAAATATGTGAAACAAAATACCTTACTTTCAATTAAAAATTACAAAACTATAGATCATATTTAAATTAGTTATGATTTAAATATTGATACATAGAATATGTAGACCATAAGGTCCATGGCTTCAAATTTTCCCACAATTTTGCAAAATAAGAAGCAGCACAATTTCCGAATAGGAATTTAGGGCTATTATCAGCCCTCTAGTCAATGAATTTTACATAGACTTCTTCATATCTCTGTCTCGATTTTTCTCGTATAAAGCCCGCATAGGTTTTCTCAGCTTGATATACTGTTTCTGGTGGCGTATTGGAAATATCTAAATCACTTTCTGAATCAGAAATCATGATAAAGCTACAAACAGCACAAACTGGCGTGATTTAAAAATGACGAGATATATCAACAGCAGGCAACTAGACGCAACTGAAACTTAGTAGATAATTTTCGTCACTAGGGACGAAAGTTAACTTTATGGGATTTTCTCTCACTAGTAACGAAAATCAAATTTTCGCTGCAGTATTCGGTGGCGAAATAGTTATTTAAGTAATAAGGGAGGTAAGTAACATTTACTAGTCGAGGACTAGTTTGCGTCCGAGGGCTTGCCCGAGGACTTGCAATAGAGTTCGAGACTGGTAAATGTTACCTCCTGAATTGCTTATAACATTTTTCCCACTCCCCAGACAATAAAATCCTCAAAAATTAAATGTAATCATGATAAACAGTAACGGTGAACAACCTCGGAATTTAATAAATTAGACACATCTGAAGCGTTACTAGGCAGTTCCTACATACAAAATATCTGAATTTAGACAACCCAAAACTCTATACAGGTCATTCGTTCAGAAGAGCGTCAACAACATTATTAGCGAATACTGGAGTAGAAGTTCTCACACTAAAGAGGCACGGGGGTTGGAAGTCTAGTGGTATTGCGGAAACCTACGTAGCCGATTCTATTGCTAACAAAAAAGCGATTGCTAATAAGGTTTTATATGATAATCAGGGTACAAATTATACTGAAGCATCTTCGGAGATGATAGTGTCAAATGAAACCACGGAATTAAGTGTTGCTGATAAAGTAGGTGATAATAACATTGAATTATCAAGAAATATAAATAAATATCCCAATTTTGTTAATAATGTTACTAATTGTACAAACTGTAATATTACCATAAATATAAATTAATAGAACACGTGTTTTGATGCACTTTTTTTCCTTAAAGGACGTAAGTAAATTACTTACGCCCCGTTGTCATAACAATCACAGTAATTTCAGTAAAACAAACTTACGTCTATAGAAACAATGTATTAATGGTATGCTTACTATAAGGGGTGTGGGAAAAATGTCTTTTTATAAAGGGTCGTAGAAAATATGTGTTTTTCTACGACTGCTACAGTGAGATTTTCTTGCGTTGAAATCATATTTTCTGCCATGAACACAACTGTCGATGATGTACCTGGTCGAAAATTGGGTCTAATGTACTGCCACACGTTCCAAACACTTTATTACCTATCTTTGCCCTGTTCGCTACCGATTCATAAACATAGCAGCAACCGTTGCCTCCAACCACCATATTTCTTTAATCCTCCAGATTCAACTAAAAGTGTAACAGACGAATAAATTTGGTTACTATTACAGGTACCTTATCAAACTGACTACTACCCACAACCTTATTAATTCATTTTCCATTGCGATATGAATAAAAGAGGCGACAAACACAACTTCGAACTAAAATCCAATACTTTTTTCCCTTGTATAATAAATAATTAATATTATTTAATTCTTAAATATATTTATATATCATGTATGCAAAAATATTAGCAATTTCATTGATTAACCTAAATCAAATTCCCATTATACAATTTTATGAGGACAGTCGGGTGCGCTTATAGTTTGAAGTCTTTCACAGATTTTTAATAAATCTCAAATTAGCACACTTGTGTATTTCACTTAGCTTAGGGGATCTAGACCCTCCAAACGCGAAGCTATGATACAAAGTGTTTGGTTTGGCTCTTTAGCAAGATATACCTCTATAGATATCTTGATTTTACTCATATATTCATTTCAAATAAAGTGCATTATTGAACGCTTATTGAGTGGAAGTCTAGCCCCTGCAAAACAACACGTCTGTCTATACACTGTATAAACTTTAAAATGGTCCCCAATTTGTGAATCTTTGATTATTACATTTTTAACACGCAGACATTTTAGGGTCGTTTGTAATAATCTCTATCTACGCGTTTATCTTGCATAAATATTCAGCTACAATACTGAACTTATAGTTAACTATATTTTTTAAACTAATGATTCACACGCCTTTGAAATGTTTGGTTTGAATGGTTACAGACTTAAAATTATTATTCGCCGTGTTACTTACACTGACCTTTGTTCCTCATACAAATTATCGAAGTCCTCGTGATATATTTTTTATTCAATTAAATTAAAAATTATGAACTCGAATCAAAAAGAAAACCATAAATAAATAGAAAATATAATATATATGCTTGATAAATAACTAAAATTTAAAGATGCTTCGAAAGCAATAATTATATATAAAGTGTAACGCTTAAATGTGAATATAAATTTTTAAACTTTACGGAACTGTTTTTCACTTTAGAATCACTTTTTTGTCGTCTTATCCTCTTTTATAACCTCGGTAATGCTCATAGTTTTTCAAACTTAGAAAAATTTTCTATAATCCCCTTCATCTTACGTACGCCTGCTTTTCAAATTTTGTGATTTTCTTTGTTTTATATCACCTTGTAACCAATTACATTTAGATAGTAACAAGATTCTTATTGTACGAATTCTTGATTAGCTGTCGATCGTCGTATGTTAAATAAAGTTTTGCACTTTCATTGTCCTACTTTGTTCTTTGTCGTACGTACAATTTTCTGCATCTCCTTGATGCTTCTAATGTATTCGAAATGTCAGATTTCAAATAAACGCACATTAAAGGTATGTTATTGATTTTCTCTCTCCTACATACTATCTTGCACATTTTCCATATATGTCTAATAAGTTGAAAACTCTAACCTCTAAATACACATGGACCAGCTTGTCACCTGGTTTGTTTACATTATGTACACATCTCTTCTTTATAAACATCATGCAATATTTAATGGGTTATTGAACATTGTAATATACTATTCAACTCTATTAATATTATTGATTTGTCTTCGATATCTCCTGAGTTGGCTTTCTTTTGTTTCTATACCGTTGAAAATATTATCCATATTTACGAATGTAAGTAAAATATATTGTTATTAAACATACCATGCTAATATTATTTACATTTACTACAGGTGTTTATTATTTTTAGATTACATCATAAATGCTATCTAACATTAGATCCTTAATTGTATGGACTTATTTTTTATAAAAATCGACCATTTGTGAATCTATTATACATTACCAGAACTATATTGTAAACAATGGATATTTTTAAAGAAAATTTCACACAAAATATTGAATTCGAAATACTAAAAATGATTTTTAATATTCCTTTTATTTATTTTTGTTTGTACATAAGCATGTGTTTTTATTTAATTAGGCTATAAATATTGTTAATTCGTAACATTGATCTACTGACATTATACATCGAATAAAATATTTGTCACGTAATATAGAGGTGCACAGCTCTACCCATTTTAACTACGTTCAATGCTTATATCTGCTAAGTTTAATTCATAACCAAAAATATATTTACATAATGGACTGGAATTAATATTCTACTATTAATGATGCCACGTGCTTTCAAAATACAACCCGTTTATTATTATTATTGTTATTTAAGTGATAACCCAATTAAGCAATGCAGTGTACCTTTTATCTAAGTCAAGGCGCGGCTCGTGTTTAATGCATGTTATATCCAAACATGACCTCGCCCGACATAACTTACATACACAAGCTTCGCAAGGTACGTTACACACTTTCAACACTCTTGTTTATTTAGAGTAAGGACATATAGTCGAAAAGGAGATCACTCTAACAATATATAAAACATCCCATCCGGAGTCTTATCAGACACAGTATAAAGACAGTCGAGAGACAGTCAAGAGTACAGTCTTAGCAGAGTAACAATACTCAGACGGTACGAATGAGTTAGAGTCTCTTTTCGACTAATCGTCTACATTGTTAATTATGTAATTAGAATTTGTTTAAGTAAATCTTATTTAATTACAAAGGTCGACATTATTTGTGTCTTTTATAAAAGAATACTAAATAAATAATTCTTTATATAACGCGTGTTCATTTGAAAAGTCAATCTAGTAGCATGTGATTTACTGAGAACATTTTCAAGTATGTCGTAAATTAAAATTTACTACTTAACCTACGAAGTCGTATATTTTGACAGTTTCATACATACAAATAAATAACAAATGTGATTGACATTATCAAATGTCATTTGGATTTACGTTTACGGAACAACAAACACATACTAATATATATATATATATATATATATATATATATATGCGTCTTATTCTATCAAAATTTCAAAGTAACCTGGATTGACTTTTCAAATAAACACACGTTATTAGCCCCGTTATTTTTCTCAGACTAGTTAATATTTTATGAAAGATATTCATTATTTATTATAAGAATTTTCATTTAAGAATAAGAATACTGCCATATAAAACATAGGGTATTAACAGTAAAAACAGTGTAACCAAAAAAACAGTAAATGCCTATAACAAGTGCGAACCAGATTTAGAAATATTTAGAATAGCAATTGTAATTTCTTACGTTAAAATGTAAATAAAACAGCTGTCATTTCGATAAACGGTAAAAAGCATTAGAATGCACATGCAAACTATAAAACATGAGAAGCTTTTGTTAGATTAGAGATATACCCGTCTCATATGCGTAACAAGACAAAGAAAACAAAATACGAAGGACAACTATCAGAACACAGTGCATTTCTGCAGGTTGATACGTCAAAATTAGGTCAAAGCAGAAATTTCGTAGAAATCAAAAAGGGAAAATATGTATATGTAATCTTGAAGTAAAAAATCCATGTAAAATAACTGCAGACAAAGAAAGAACAAATTTGTATATAGTAGGTGGATTACTACGAGGGTTGAAATGGAAAAATGCCAACAAAAATATATAAACTAAACACAAGTAGAAGAGAAAAGATCAGCGTAAATACACCACTGTGAGTATAAATTTATGCAAGATATCTGAGCAAGCGAACCCTGAGATATACAAACACAATATAGAGATTAAGAAAAATATGCTGTCCAAAATGTGTAACCATTTCTTCATTAATCAATAAATAGCGTGCACTCATATTTAGAACTCTAAATGTCAGTTCAATTAATTCATCCTTTTTTTATATTGTGCAAAAATATCATAATTATATAGACACGTTCCACTTTATTACTAATTTGATTTTGAACAGAATTTTGTTCTATTATATATATATATATATATATATATATATATATATATATATATATATATATATATATATATATATATATAAATCTGAATTGTTATTACACGAGTTAACAGTTCCCGAGTTTTTTTTCTCTTTACCTCTGTTTTTTTTTATCTTTAACAAGTTGGACTTTGGACGTCTATTTTCAGATAGCACGTTTGCTGTGCAGCATTTTGCCGCTGAATCTTTGTATTTAGCGTAGGTATTTTGTAGTCTGTATGCGCATGTGCATAGGATCGTGCAGTCCCTGTTCTCCGTTTTCGGACTGACCTTCTGCAAGCAAAACGGAGTGGCGATACCTACCACCTATTATTTTAGTAACCCACACCCGTCTCCAATGGCTAAGGGTATATACAATAAATAGAAGCGTCCAGACTATTTTGCAAGACGACTACAGATTTTGTTTTGATTTTGACCATCTTCAGACGCCATTTGCTGCGCCTGTGCGCGCAAATGGCGTCAACAGCGGTACAAAATACCTGTATTAATACGATTATCTAAAACGTTGTACCTTAGTCACGAAAAACCTTTGAGTACATGTTCATTAGACATTTTTAATTTGGGTAACACATCCTTAAGCTGAGGCAATCATATCATGGGACACCCGGTATACATGCGTACATCAAATGTAACACTCATCCGACTATTCCCAATTATAAAACTAACACAATAAATACCTAACTTTAGAATGACAAACGATCCACACGGGAATACGAGCCAACCTGTTAAACGGGCTACCCGCGAATTTAGTGCGACATATATAGAGTAACGTAAACAATAAATCCTGAAAGTGTAATATGAAGAACTACGCTGTAGTAAGTGTAAAGATGGATGTTTAATGTGTTTTTCTGACACACATTCGCTTAGCAGAGAAATCGATTGTAACACATTAATTCTGACTAGAACGGAATATGTGTAGGAAGCAATTTCAGAGAATTCAGGTAAAGTTTCTCTAAAGATTTATCAACTTTCTGGTTATCCTCTGTCACGCAACTTCGTCGAATCAACGCGCTATCCACATAGTCGTCCATTATTGAGAGGAACACTGAGTATATGCACTTCTGGTTCTTCACATCGTTTTTTGAAAAGTATTATTACAAAACATTTTGTCATTTGTGTTGCCATGTATTTGTTTATATTTATTTTGTTTCTCAACTAAATGGTATCATTAATTATGATCTCAGCCGTGCAGTGCTATTAACCGTACTTTATGATAGACTATTATTTATTAAATATACAAATAAAACACTATACATTTCAACATTAATTCCCTTACTGTCTATAACTAGTTCCAACATTTACGAGTCATTATCAAAGAGATAGTTATAATTTACGAAACATGTGCTTATATGAAATATAGAATAAATTATTCTTAAAAAATGATTATAATTATGTTGCTAAGAAATTGATCTCTCTTACAGTGTTGTGTATTGCCAGATCCAAGTTTATACGAGTTGTGTCACAAACAGCCAGAAAGAAACCGTTGTACGATATAGCTCATAAATTGATAAAGGGATTTTCGGATTTAATGTACAATGGCAGTATAATCAACTGTAAAGTGTGTAATATACCGCTAATGTCTTCAATGCATAACCGTAAAAAAGTTACGAAACATTTTTGTTTTATTTATGGGTAACTTTCATATTGTTTAGAGAAAGATTCAGAATTTTCAACATTAAGACAAGGTGAAGGTGCGTCAAGAGAAATTAAGTTGTTTTAAAGATTATTTTAATTATGTAAATATAATATCAGTAGATGTAGAACGCTCATTTTCTGATATAAGTAAACTTTTTCTTCGCAACGCGCTCGGATTGCGGAAATTACTGTGGAAACACATCCGATATTACAAATATTTAACCGATTTTACCAGTTTGTGACTTCATGGAAAGTGTTCTGCCACTTTTTATCAATTTATACCTTATTATTTATTTATATAGGTTACGATGTGCTTCAGTTTTTAACAGTAATAATTTATTAATCTGAGCCAGCGAAGTGCACACGACGTTGTCCAGCAGCGACTAACAATATATATATATATATATATATATATATATATATATATATATATATATATATATTGCTAGTGCGCGAGGACGAGACTCGGTGTAATGTTACTATATTGAAACTCTCTAGTTATAGTATCGTTTAGTTTGTGAGATGAGAACGAAGAGCGAATTAAATAATGCTGGCAAGGCAGTAAAGGCCCTAACGGGCCTTGCACAATAGTTTTCAGAATATCTCTGATTCGTTCAAACCTATCTTTTGGAATAAATGTTCTTACCGAAAAAAAACGAGTTATTAAAGGTAAACAGAACGTCGTTAGTGTCAACCCTTGTTTATAAAAAATAAACTATATATAAAAAAAAATAAATTTAATTTGTTCAATATTAACTCTAAAAATAGTTTGAAACGAACGTGATCAACAAGCATTGAAGATATTCCTGAAAATATCAGAATGTCCACAGAGCAAGCCAGTTAACTCTTCGTTGTTGCCCACGAATTCGCGCAGGAGATACGATAAACGGCATGCTGACTTCGTGGATGGCTACCCATGAAGAATGTGAACGGCGATGAACAAATAATTCAGGCGTATGTTCACAGGTTGTCAAAATCTATTACACCCTCTACCTTGTGAAGCATGCTGTCGATGTTGAAATCTTTCTTATTAATAAAGAAAAGACATTTAGCGGTAAGTCCCAGTGACGTTATTATTATATTGTAGTAAATAATGATTTTACCAGGTACTGTCATCTACGTGCGTTGTTGAAACCGAGACCTGAGGGATAAAATTCCAAAAAATATAAAGTTCTCAAAGGTAAACGAATTAGGAAATTCTACTGCAGACGTTAGGTAAAGTACATCTGATAAGAGAGATACATTGCAACTCCTCTATTAAATGAATTAGTATTTCACTCTGATATGTTACATTAATGCAGCTGAATTTAATTTTTCGGAATCTAACAAAATAATTTCAAACATACTTGAATAGGTAAAACCCCACTATCTCTCCATATATAAAATTCAGCGTTCGTATGTTTGAACTCGCAAAACTCGAAAAGTAGTCCATCGATTGGCTTAAAATTTTGACAGGGTTGCGTTCGAATACGCGAGTGTTTTTATAGTAAAATGACATTTTTTTTTAAACAGGGCACGACAAAAGTCTTCCCGCACCGGTCAAATAAGTAAACATAAGTCGCGCAAAATTTTCTCAAATACTTGATTTGGTAGAATCATATACTCTATTGACCACGCTCCCGCTGTGGCTTTTAGTTAGTATTTTGTGTAAAACAAAAACAATTTGGGTTTTATACATTTTTTCGGATGTAGAGTGGAGGCATGTTAATACATTTTCCTTAGATTGCGGCCGTGCCCGTCAGATGGAAACCCCTGGCCAAATCTTACATTTGTCATTAAAACAGTGATGGTTGTATTGGTGTTCATGATGGTGACATTAGGCAATGAGCGGCATTGAATGTTCTCTTACGCTGCGTCTTACTGACTTTTGTAATGTAGTAAGGGTCTTAGATCTCGGTTTCCGGGTAGGAACCGCGTCGAGTTAGGCGTAATTGCCAACGTTTCGTCCACTGTTTCAAGGGACATCTTCAGGGCTGTACGTAGATGTTTGTCGTTTCGCAGTAGCTTGAAGAATGCTATGATAGAGACCGGTACAACCTATATAGGGGGACCGGGTCAGATGGTGGCCTGCTATTGGCTGGGGACAATGAGCCAATGGCATGCGTCGTATGGGCGTGGTGATTCTTAGTTGAGTGCGGTAGAGTTTGTCACGTCGGATGTAACGTCTAGCCATCGTCTCTATTGAGATTGCGGGGATGTTTGTAAATTTCAATAGATTCACGGATTTTCCTAGGGAAATAATGCGATTCACGGGACAGAAGCTTGACACCTTTGAATAGAATTCGATGACCGGAGTTTAGTTTGTGTTCTGCCAGCGCTGAACCGGCTATATGTAACAGTCTAGTACAACGTTCATGTTCGTACACACGCACGCTGACTGGCCGCTTAGTTTCGCCAATGTACACACTGCTACACGAACACGGAATGCGATACACTCCTTGTGCTTGGAGTGGAGATCTTTTGTCTTTGACCGAGGGTAAGAGGTCCGAAACATTAGAATGGGGTCTGAAGACAGTTTTGATTTTATTTCTATGTAGAACCTTTCCTATATGATCGGTTATAACTTGAATATACGGTAAGAAGGCGGTGCTGATGTTAGGATCGGGTTCACTTCGAGGTTTGGGGTTACGATGTCTCACTATAGTACGGTGTATGTCGTAGGCGTTATAATTATTCTGGAGTAGGGTGTTAGAAACATGCTTAAGTTCGGAGGGTAGTGCCCTAGGTTCTGAGATAGAAAACGCGCGATGTACAAGTGTATTGATGACCGCTTGTTTGTGTGTCGGATGATGATGGGAAAACCCGTTCAGATTCCTGTAAACCGTGTGGCCCAGTTTGCCATTGATATTGCGGGTCACTAAAACGTCTAAAAATGGGAGACTTCCGTCTGATTCCACCTCCATGGTAAAGCGAATGTCACGGTGCTGGGAGTTTAGAAAAAGTAAGAATTCATCTAATTTCATTACCCTCCGAACTTGAGCATATTTCACACCCTACTCCAGAATAATTATAACGCCCACGACATAAACCGTACTATAGTGAGACATCATAACCCCAAACCTCGAAGTGAACCCGATCCTAACATCAGCACCGCCTTCTTACCGTATATTCAAGGTATCACCGATCATATAGGAAAGGTTCTACATAGAATCACCACGCCCATACGACGCATGCCATTGGCTCATTGTCCCCAGCCAATAGCAGGCCACCATCTGACCCGGTCCCCCCTATATAAGTTGTACCGGTCTCTGTCATAGCATTGCATTCTCACTGCGATATCTGTTCTCGCAACATCGCAGTTGAGAGCACTTACGACAATACAACGTCAATACGAACCCGGAAGAAATGGCCGGAGAAAGAGCAGATAATATTATTGAAATCACTAACCTGGCGCTGAGACCAAACTTCAAGAGAAGATGTACCGAGCAGCAATTAATAGACGCTAAAACTATAATTGAAGAAACCATCGACGAAGAAAAAATACAACGTCTTTTGCGCGATCAATCGCAAATATTTATTGTTGATCGCGACAACCCGCTAGCAAAAATTACATTTAACACACATCACACAGAAGAGACAAACCCAATAAAACCGACAACCGAAACAATAATCACCAACGCATTCACAAACCCGAAGAAAACAGCGAAGAAACAAAAAACAGAACACGCAAATACACCGATAGAAATAAAAAAATTTTACGACGCCCTCAATGCCAAAACCGAGGAAAAAATGGAAGAAGAAACCTCCGAGTTCACTCCACAACCGTCAACATCAAACAGCACACCCAGGGTAAGTGACAAAACCAACATCACACATAACACAAAAACAGAAACACGTAAAACACACAAAATCGCACAAATAATTATCACGGAAAAAGACAAATGGGCACACATACGACACATACTGAAAACAAACAATATTAACACTGTAGAAAACAAACTAGTGAGACAAGGCATACACATCGAACCGATAACTGACAATGACTACCGTACACTTAAACACACACTCGACAACGAACAAATACAATACTATACATTCCAACTAAGAAGCGAGAAGACATTAAAGGTAGTTATGCGTAGCATTCCTATCTTTATCACAGATACTGACATCACCGACGATCTAACTGACCAAGGTTACCCGACATTAAAAATTAAAAGAATGAACGGTAAACACGGCATACCTGCACCACTGGCATTAATCGAACTGACGAGAGAGTACCAGTCAATTTACAACTTACGCGACTGCTGCGGACTTGCAATCAAAATAGAACCCTTAAATAAACGGACAGACATTATGCAATGCCACAAATGCCAGACATTCGGACATCATCAAAGAAACTGTTACATCAACTACAAATGCATGAAATGCGGCGACGATCACTCGACACACTTATGTACAAAGACAAAAACAACCCTACCAAAGTGTGCAAACTGCGGTGGTCCTCACCTATCCACATTCATCAACTGTCCTAACAATCCTAACAACCCAGCAAACAAAACCGCACCCAAACCTAAATACATACCAGCACCACCCCCAACAAATAATCCCTGGACTCAAAGACAAAACAAAACAAAACTTAACACAGTTGACGAATTAGCACTTGCCTTAGGCAATATGCTAATAACATTACACTCGACAAACGCAACAAACGAACAAATACAATACTTCGTAAAACAAACACAGACAATAATAACACTTTACAATAAAACACATTAAACACACACACAACTGAAACGCAAAAAAAATGTGATGATGACCAACAAACAAACACACATGACTTAAACGCAAAAACACGACTGACGCACAGACTGCACATACAAAACACATGACCGCACAAAAAACACAACAACGCACGATTACTAATCAGACTCAAACACATCACAACCCTGGGAGATACATAACAACGGTGTGGAAATGGAGGCATCTTCGACCACAAATCAAAATTCAAGACTCATACCTGTCATAGCATTCTTCAAGCTACTGCGAAACGACGAACATCTTCGTACAGCCCTGAAGATGTCCCTTGAAACAGTGGACGAAACGTTGACAATTACGCCTAACTCGACGCGGTTCCAACCCGGAAACCGAGATCTACATCTAGAGAACGACCGCGCAAACCACAACCTACATTTAGTAACGGTGTTATTTATAGTGAAAATATCTTTCCAGCAGCATTTGCTCATGATTCTACAGTAAGACGAAATACCTGTCTGCATGTGTCGAAAGATATATTTACAACAAATATGTATTGTCTTCTTCACACCTTATTTTTAATAACATTTTTATATTATTAAAAATGTTTTTACTTTATATGTAAAGAAGACAAGTTGTTTTACGTATTTTTAGAATCTTGAAATTAATTTATAACATATAAAAGCTCGGATTTGATCCAATGTTTCAATTATTGTATTTTGTAGATTATTTTCAATAAACACCAACTCTTGAAACAGGATAAAAGAAACAGGAAATGTAAATTTCTCAATAATTTTGGAAAAGTATTTTATTACAGTGATATTTGTATATGCCAACAATAAACTCAACGTAAAATTTATTTTATAGTCAGTAACCTGAGAGTGTTTCCATTTCCAAAACTAAAGCAATAAAAACTTTACTTTAGAAAGATTAATGATCCGCACTGGACTGAAAATCAACCTGTTAAATGCGTTACCCACGAATTTAGTGTTATATTTACAGAAAGACTATCCTTTACGCAATAACCCCTGAACGTCTAATTTGAAGAAGTACGATATAGTAAGCGTAAAGATTGATGTTTAATGTATTTTTCTGACACACGTAGGCTCAGCAGAGAAATCGATTATAACAACATATTAAGCCCGGCATGATACGATTGGAGTTTCACTGAATATTGTACAGTTCCCTAAATATTTATCAACTTTCTAGTTATCCTACGTCACGTAACATCTTTCAATTAATGCACGATCACAGTCCTATATTAACAATTAGGAATATCCACGAAAAAAGTGATTAGGTTAACCGTAACGTAATTCTAGTCATACAAAACGTAATTTTCTATCAGTTTGACAAATCTGTATTTACAAAGTCTTATTTCAGTTCAAATAAAATTGTTTTTAAATAATTGATTGACGAAGAAGATACATGTTGAAGGTCCATTTAAATGTAAATACTAAACTAGTTTCATAATGTTAAAAAATATTTTAATGCACTACGATTCCTTTAACAAACATTGGTTTCGACAGGTGGTTGAATAATTGATTATAGTTAACCACTTGATAAAGCTAACGTTTCATGAAGCAATTTTGGTGCAATAAAAATTATTTGAAGCTTTAAAACTGGTTTTTCAATATTCATTTCTCGAATTCCCAACAAATTATAAGGGTGTATTGATATACTATATGATTCCAAAAAAATTTTATAAATTGTGGCTGTGGATTACGTATACTTCAAAAATGTGTATCTTAACTTAATATCATGTACTTATCTGTCAAATGTGATTTATTTTATATGTCAGAATTTCCATTTACTAATACAATATTCTGACATTTAAAATTAATAACATTTGACAGATAAGTAAATGACATACAGTTTTCAAATATACGTAATCCACAGCCACCACTTATAAAAAAAAATTTTAATCATATAGGACGATGTGAGCCAAAAAGACTGAAATATTTGGTATCACTTTGTTACGGTGCTAATCCCGCAACTACCAAAAAATGAAGGTCGCAAAAGAGAAAACAACTCAAGTTTCGGGCGACGTGGATTGCCCCACCTACCCGCTCCTGCCAACGTCTAGCGGCCCATTCGGCTACCAAGATAGCCTCAGCCCAGGGGGTGGGAGACATAGAGGTACTTAAAAAAGCCAAAAAAATGGAAAGGGCGCCACGGAATTTAATACCGCTAGACGCCGCAAATTTGGAAAGTGACGAAAATCAAGAATGGCAAACCACGTGGAGGGTAAGTGACGCGACCAAACGGTGTGAAACGAAAGAAACGAGACGATTTGAATTCGACTAGTCACTGCTTTATTTTAATTAAACATCTCCCTGTACACTGTAATACAAAAGCGCTAAAATATCGCTCTTAAACTAATTTAAAGCAAAAAAGTATTAATAACCATAATATATTAAACAAAAAAAAAACGAAATGAACGTGTGTAATGATGTCGAAACTAATTGACACGCTGGATACTAAACCCAGTAATTAAATTAAACCCCATCAAAATACGTATTTATCCGGTTCACACCGATAAATACAAAATTGTTTGCCAGATCGATTGAGCGGACCTGGTATATATCTGGAGGTTTCTGGTATATATCTGGAGGTTCTTAGCCGTTTATTAAATATAACAATTGTTATATATATATATATATATAGGGTGGGGCACATAAAGTGTTACAGAGTAATAGCACTCAAACGATTAATCATATCGAAAAATGTTTCAGACAAAAGTTTCAGTGTTCGGGAAGGCGATCATACTGGGCCACCCAGTTTTTTTTATTGGTGTGGGCGTAGAAGGTACGTCAATGTCAACTCCAATTTTTTAAATGGAACCATGTATTTTCTTTTCGATAACATTATTACAGATTTTAAGACGAATTCAGCGACCTACAACACAAGGTCATTCTAGTCACGCAAAGTATGAAAATAGTCGAAAAATCGAAAAATATCGAAATAATCAGTATCAAAGGATCCACTAACTTTGGTTTGGGTCTACCTACAGAAGATGCTCGAAGTGACCACCCTCCGCTTGTAAGCAGTGGTTAATTCTCCGAGGAAACGACTGTCTAACGTTAGCCAGCATTTGTGGTATAATTTCGGTACATGCTCGGCGTATTCTTTCTCTCATGTCGTCAGGCGTGGTAGGTGCTTCCGCCATTACGTGTCCTTTGACAAAACCCAGTAGCGCCTCGTACTATCCGTTTTTCACCATAAATCTCATTCATCACTTGTCTTGCACATAGAGCATAATGGGATGGTGCACCGTCGTGTTGCATCCACATGTATATGCTAACTAGCAAGGGCACATCTTCCAGTAAATCGGGCAGTACGTTTTGCAGAAAGTTTGCGTAAACTTGCCCACTTAAGTGACCTTCAAAAAAATGTGGACCAATGACGTAATCGCCGACAATGCCGCCCAACAATTAACGGACCACGGATGTTGATATCGTACAGTTCTCGTCCATCGAGGATTTGCATTTGCCCAGTAATGCATGTTATGTCTATTCACATTTCCCGTATTTGTGAAGTTAGCTTCGTCAGAAAAAAGCACATGACTCAAAAATGAAACATCCGTGTCCATTTTTCGACGAATCCAGTTACAGACATTGACGAGATTTTGGAAATCATTGCCGTATAAATCCTGATGCAGTGACATACAATACGGATCTATTTTTGTGTTGATGTAATATTCTTAATACAGATCGCCGACTAATTCCACTCTCTCTTTCCATTTGCCTGGTGCCCGCATGGGGATTTTGTGCAGTAAAAGCTAAGATAGCAGCCGCATTTTCATAAGCAATCGGTCGACGTTTGGCTAGTGTTTATTTCATTGTACCGAAGCGACAGAAACGGTCAGCTAATCGCTTAAATGCCATGTGCGATTTTCGTTGTCTGTCCGGATAACGAGCTGCGTACAACTGCTCAGCGTTTCTGTAATGTTTGCGGCATTCCCCAGCACCATAAACATATCAAAATATTCTTGATAATCGTTCATTTTCGCGATACGATGTACTCACAATAGAAGGTAATGCGTATGCGCTGACAGTGGAAGCTGATTATTCCGATATTTTTCGATTTTTCGACTATTTTCATACTTTGCGTGAGTAGAATGACCTTGTGTTGTAGGTCGCTGAATTCGTCTTAAAATCTGTAATAATGTTATTGAAAAGAAAATACATGGTTCTATTTAAAAAATTAGAGTTGACATTGACGTAGCTTCTACGCCTACACCGATCAAAAAACTGGGTGGCCCAGTATGACCGCCTTCCCGAACACTGAAACTTTTGTCTGAAACATTTTTCGATATGATTAATCGCTTGAGTGCTATTGCTCTGTAACACTTTATGTGCCCCACCCGGTATATATATATATATATATATATATATATATATATATATATATATATAATAACTTCGTGACCTTGGTATGATATGGTAAACCTAATCAGTAGGCGATTAAAGGTCTGTATATTACTTCAAAATATATGTATTTAAAAAACTCTACATGTTTCGGCTGTGTACGCCTTTATCAAGAGAATACAAAATATTTTGTATTCTCTTGATAAAGGCGTACACAGCCGAAACATCTGGAGTTTTTTAAATACATATATTTTGAAGTAATATACAGACCTTTAATCGCCTACTGATTAGGTTTACCATATATATATATATATATATATATATATATATATATATATATATATATGGTAAACCTAATCAGTAAGTTATATCATACCAAGGTCACGAAGTTATTATATATATATATATATATATATATATATATATATATATATAGTAAATTCAATCAGTTGGCGATTTAAGGTCTGGCTTTACTTTAAAGCATATATATTTAAAACAACCCTACATGTTTCGGCAATGATGCCTTTATCAACGATATAAAATATAAAAATATATTTTATATTTTATATCCTTGATAAAGGCATCATTGCGGAAACATATAGGATTGTTTTAAATATATATGCTTTAAAATAAAGCCAGACCTTAAATCGCCAACTGATTGAATTTACCATATCTTACCAAGGTCATGAAATAATTATATATATATATATATATATATATATATATATACACTGTGTCCATAAAGTATGGACACAAGCCCGTAATAACGTTATTGTGCATTATTTGACAAAATTCAAAGACATATCGATTAATGTTTTTTTGTTAGCTATATTTAGATGCTACCATTTTGTTTTTCCGTCGACCTTGAATAAGTTACGACGTCATTGATAATTTTTTTAAATGTCAAACCCATTTTTTTTTTGTGGATTTTGAAAGCCTTTACAATTCTTTATTCTATGATGTTAAAATTTTGTTATGTTACATTAGAAAATATTTGAGTAATCATTTGTGTCCATAAAGTATGGACACAAGCCCGTAGTAACGTTATTATGCAGTATTTGAGAAAATGCAAAGATATTTCGATTAATGTTTTTTATTAGCTATATTTAGATACTACCATTTTATTTTCTCCGTCGACCTTGAATAAGTTATGACGTCATTGATATTTTTTTTAAATGTCAACCCCACTTTTTCTTTGTGGATTTTGAAAGCTTTTACAATTCTCAATCGATGTTGTAAAAATTTTGGTATGTTACATTAGAAAATTTTTGAGTAAACTGTGTTGTAATTCTAAGTTTTATTTTTGACATTTTCAGTATCAAATTTATAACAAATGCTCAAAATGTTTTCCTTCATTTTGTTGACAAAATCCTAAGCGATGATAAATTCCATTTCGCACATTCTGTAATATTTCGGGAGTGATTAGTCTGGTTTCGTAGATGATGCGTTGTCGTAAAACGTCCAAATTTTCCGGTTGTGTCGCATAGACTTTTCTAATGTAACACTAACACCAAAATGTTTAAATCATCGAATAAAGAATTGTAAAAGCTTTCAAAATCCATAAAAAAAATGAGTGGGAAAAGGAACCCACAAAAACCTAATGCGTAATCCGCTGCAGATATGGAACGAACACAGAAAATATATAGTTAGGTTAACGATAATTCGAATGGAATGAAATGAAGGCTAATGTGCGACAATTAAATGAGCGGTTACGGATACGTAACAACTTTTCTAGTGTACTTTTCATTTTAAGATTTAATTCAGGTTATAATGACATTAATTTGACGTTTGAAACGTTGTATTTAATGTGAACGGCAATGCGCATTGTTTATAAATGTCACAGTCAAGTAGTTGTCAGAGCACAATCAACATTAACTCTAAAATTAATGGTATCAACTATTTCAATCTTTTTGGCTCATATAGTATAAGGCCTCCAACAACGACATTGTGTGAGTAGTCGGGATAGAAACAAGTTCTAACCTGCGAACTGTAACTTCTAATATCTCATCATAACATGCAAAGTTTTATTTTTCTGTGTATCGTCGTTGAGTAACAGTGTCGTTTATAATAGAAATAAAACTAATGGTTAAAATCTTCACCATTCTAATACCTTATCGTAAAACGACGACAATTGTTTCGCCAGCACAGTGGCTTCATCAGGTACTGTTCAGGATTTCATTGAAAAGTCACTCTATCATCACCCTCGTATATAGGAAACAGTCAAGTACATATGTGGAACGTAATGTTATTATTTGATATTCTATAAATATTGCCTTACATCCATTTTCTTAACCGCCTTGTTCTGGACTCGAAAATCTCCGGTCTGCGAAATAAATAGACATCAACTTGCATATAAAACAGCGCATTCATCAAAATATAACAAGAAATGCAGTGACATGAAAAATTTCATATATTTTGATTGTTACAGCATTTCCACTATACTGTATACTATACGAAATAACTAATGAAGAAAAAGAAACAAACTACTGAATTGGTATTATAAGTTACACACTTATCAGCATTTTTTTTGGCAAGTCTTCGAAAGAATCCACCACGGGCAATCATCTGAGGAAAACTGTCGTCCACGCAGATGCTTCTTTAATTTAAGAAAAGGATAATAATCGCTCGCTGTCAAGTTCAGACTATAGGATGGAGGCTGCATCTCTATTAAGCCACAGTCATTTAAAAAGTATTTTTAATAATATAAAATAGCGTAGAAGTACATTCAGCGCTGCATATTAACAGACGACCGAAGTACTCGCTCCGTCTACATAACCAATGCAGAACTAACGAAGTGTTTCCAAACATGGCACTGCCGTATCTCTAGAAATCTTTTTTTTTTCGTGTCTTCACTACTCCTTACGGGATAACAGCATGTGTAACGTTACAGTCATTTATTATTTCTGGGACTTGGCGGGTCTTGTGACAAGTAGCAAGATGTTCCAATTGTCATGAGACATTATAATTAGGGAAACTCAAATATGCAATTGGAAAGACAAAAAATATGCGCATAAATATGCAAATTATTTAGTTAAAATATGCACAAAAATGTTGAAAAGATGCAAATAAAAAAATTTCTATAATACATACATTTATTGATTCACTTAAAAATTAACAGACGTTTTAATTTTTCTACATACTGAACTAAACCTAAATATGCATTTATTACACAAAGCAGGTTGTCGTTAGTTGTAAAAACAGTAAACCACTAAATGTTTCTCGAAGTTCTCAATTAAAAAATTTTGTCTCCTGGAGATGCAGAAGAGCTGTTGGCAAGACCTGGGGACTAAAGCCAAATGTGGTACACTGGTTGCACACAGCAGTAGTAAGACCAACGATTACCTATGGAGCAGTTGTTTGGTGAAGGAGGACGGAGCGTACATCGTCGGTGGGGCTAATCACGACTCTCCAGCAACAGGCTCAGGCTCTGTTGCGAATCACGGGAGCTATGAACAGCACGGGAACCACCTCCATGGAGGCCATCGTGGGTCTCCCTCCGCTGGAACTATTTGTAAAGGCGGAGGCAATGGCTACGATCGTGAGGCTGAAGGCCAATAACGTATGCTGTCCTAATAAGGTTGTAGGGAGCCATACAGATATCACAGTCTTCCTCCGCTGTAACTATTTGTAAAGGCGGAGGCAATGGCTACGAGCCTGAAGCTACGATCCGAATGACGTATGCTGTCCTAATAAGGTTGTAGGGAGACATACAGATATCACAGGAACTATACTGGAAGATTTGATATTTCAAATGCCGGCGAACAGTATGGCACCTGAGATTATGTTTACAGCTAAGCTGAACATATTTATACCGACCAGGGGCATGCAAGAAGTTGCTCGAGCGATTGTGGTGCCGGCACCTGGTACACTGATGGATCACAATCTAGTCAGGGGGCAGGTGCAGGCATATACGGAATGTGCACTAGATGGATGATATCGATATGCCTGGGGAAACATACTACGGTTTTCCAAGCCAAATTACTTGCAGTAGCAACCTGCGACGAGGAAATTTTGGAAGTCGGCTGCGCAAACAAAAAAATCAACATAATGACTTATAGTCAGGCAGCTATTAAAGCCATTATGAACCCATCTACCAAGTCTAAGCTGGTGAAATATTGTAAACAGGTCCTCAATAAACTGGCACAAGACAATACTATGTCCGTGATATGGGTGCCAGGACATGAGGGAATTAAAGGCAATAAGGCCGACGAACTGGCCAAAGAAGGTAGTAATAGGAACTTCATAGGACCAGAACCTGTATGTGGAATCGCTAAGGATTCCGCTAAAAGAGAGATCTGGTTATGGCTAGAAAAAGAACATAAAAATAAATGGAGGTTAACGAAAGGTCAACTCCATACCAAAATACTTCGAAGGGAGCGGGACGGAAAGTTTTCGATCAACCTAATTCGTAGTAGCAAAAAATAAATTAAAATAATTACCGGGTTAATAACCGGACATTGTCCTTTAAGGAAGCATTTGTACAGCATAGACTTGGTTAGCGAGCCCTGGTGTAGATGTGAAATACAGGAGAAAACTAGCTTTCATATAATATGCGCGTGTGAGGAACTGCAGGAACTCAGACAGAAATATTTCGGGAGAGATCTATTGGACCCTTCGAGTGTACTCAAACTTCCCCTGAGGAGGATAGTGGCTTTTATCGAGGACACAAGGCTAACAGAGTGGAACTGAGAGATCTATTGGGGATAGTACAAAGAGCAGTGTGCTCAGGTGCCTGGACGTGCTGGCGTCCAAGCTAAAACAGAAGAAGAAGAGGATCAGTGAGGGATTGGGAAGATTCGTCGGACAATTCTAAAATTAGATCTTTTAGTTGACAGAAATTCTTTCAAAAGGAAGCGGCTTCCAACCAAGTGCCCCATTTTGTAATAACAAATAGTATATTCGAAATGATGTGAAGGTGTTGAAGTATCGCATTAGAGATGCTGTGAATTCACTTTGCCTTTAGAATATAAGAGCAGTATTCAATGTATTTAAGACGCCAGACTTATTGAATGAATGGATATTTCAGATTATGTGACTTGTTATGCTAGTTTCAACGAAGTGAATTGTTTGGGCCTTGTTATTTTTTATATTTGTATCTATTCATGATTAAGTAGAACCGATCTTGTTGAAATTTTGCACACCTGCATAATATATCAATCGTTATAACATTTTGTCCTATATCCAACAGAAAAAGCACTTTGCTTTTTGTACATTTTCAAGGCATGCTTGATTTTTCAATTTTTTTTAAATATTCATGCATCGATCCGGGGACACACTGTATACATTATTATAAAAGCCACACCACAAGATCTCTAGAACTTATATATACAACTATACCTGTCATTGTAGCTAACACTTTAATATAAGTTGGAGTAATTAGTTCAAAAATGTTCTACCTAATTACTTCCAAGAAAATTTTCTCTTACGAAATATTGATGTAACAAAACGAAGATTAATAACTCATCGATTGACAACTTGAAATATTTGACACCGTTTTGTGAAACTAAATTACCATAATTTTCATTAAAAATTAACCGCTGACGTACAAAATATCGATAAAAAATATACACAACTTGTACTTCTAATTGACACTAATAAATAGTTTTAATGCTATAATTTCGACCTCATTTAATTATTTATTTTAATTATTGTGGCCCTAGTGCTAGCGATTTTTGTTGTTAAATTATTTCTTGGATTTATTAACAACGCAATTTTATTTCTATAATTTCCAAGGCTCGTGTTCCTATCATAAGACGCAATTTATAAATAATGTCTATTCATCCATTTACGTTGAAATACAATGTCTGGTCTATTTGCTGAAATGTGTTTGTCATGCATTCTGATATTCGAAGAGAGTGCGTATCCCAGATTTTCAAGATTCGTTGTAGATGTATACTTATAATTAGAGCAGACCAATTTCCGTGCGCGCCATGAGCGCCGGCATGAGAGTGTATTTCGTAATATATTGGAATATGCGATAGAATAGGGACGCAACATGAGCCTGTTACCGATATAAGTATAGAAGTAGAGACATTTATTCTATCAGAAATAATTAAATATACATTTGGTTTTCTGCTATTAAAGTAATATGCATAAATACACGAAAAATATTATAGCAGCGTTGTATGTACCTATAAATAAAATGGAAAATGTATGAAATCAGTGATTGTGTTCACGACAGAAAATTTAAAAAAACACTTACCGTTTTAAGCGTCTTCCAAGGATTGACAAACTGGAGAAACTGGATTGCATATTTTCAACATCAGGTGCATTTCTAAGGTTATTTCTGAAAAAAATGTCCGCCGTGAGGAACAAATATGTTTATATTCGGAAAACGAGCGCTCTTCATCTAGTGATGTTATATTCGCATAATCAAAATACTTTTTTAAGCAACTTAACACATCTGTAGACGTGCCCACATAAATACGTGTTAACGTGTCAAAATCTACATTTCTGTCTAAAACACTTTCAAATTTAATTAGAACACTTTCACTTTTTGCGTCATCTACAGCACACAGTTGTGCGTGAACATCTTTAACGATTTGCAGTGATTCCTCTAACGACAGCGACGAATTTTCTAATTTTGTTATTGCTTCTTCTAGTTCCAAGTAATTCTCACGAATACTTTGTAAATCCATTTTAATCTAGGCATCTTGAATTTTTTTCTGGCTTGTATTGATAGCTGCACTTTCTTTCGGATCGAATGATAAAGCCACGTCCTTAATTTTTTCAAAATGTTCATGATAGTAAAACCCCGCCCGTAACCATGTACCCCAACGTGTCAGAATCGGCTGTTGTGGCTCAGGAGTATGGGGACACAATTCGTGAAATTTCAGAATACATTTTGGAGATTTTAGGAATACTGCCTTTGTACTCGATATTAAAGCATCTACCTCTGGATAACATCTACGAACCTGTTCTGCCACAAGGTGTAGAGCATGGAGTTTACAAGTACTATGTAACTAGTTAGGACAATATTTTCTAAGAGACCGGCCTACAGAACACATGGTTGCGGCACCATCGTTCATAAACATTAATACTTGGTCTTTCGAAAGTTTAAATTTTTCCAAAGTATCTAATAGCACCTCTGAAATTTTTTCGGCATTACATTGTTCTAGTCGTCTGGATGCTAATAAAATTGAAGACATTT
This sequence comes from Melolontha melolontha, assembly GCA_935421215.2. NCBI lineage: Eukaryota > Metazoa > Arthropoda > Insecta > Coleoptera > Scarabaeidae > Melolontha > Melolontha melolontha. The sequence goes on from OW285240.1 coordinate 47,194,807, forward strand.
GTTGATCTGGTTCCATATTACGCGCCATCACATTAACTACTGATTGTTTTTTGCTGTCAGTTGATTCGTCCACACATAACCACAGTTTTTTATTTTTCAGCTTTGATTTTATTTTCAACCTGTTTACGCACTGATAGTAAATTCCATCGTAACGTTGTCGTGCTTGGTAATGTTTGATTCGCGTATTTATTCCAAAATGAAATAAATGAATCATTACTTAACAAGGTAAACGGCAGTGTACACACAATCATAATTACACATAGTTCATAAATAAACTGTTGTCGATTAATTTTGTTATTATTGTGCTTCGAACTGCTTATGTGTTCTTTACAATGTCTTTTGAACCAACACATTAGATATGTATTGCACACTAAACATTTAATTTTCGAGCCATCGTATATTAAGTCCGGGAAGTCCATAGTAAACTTATTCACTTCGTCTGACAACGGTCGTTTTCTCGATTTATGTGTCGACGACATTTTATTACGTATGCTTACACTTACATGCAGTCTAAGCAAGTACCAAACACATGCTGAATGCTTTTTATTAGTTCTGATGCAATACAATCATCGTCACATCGGCGCACATGGCGCGCACGGAAATTGGTCTGCTCTACTTATATCAGAGATCAGACATTCGCAAAAAATAAGCATTAGTATGGGATCCTAGTTGATATGGAACGTTTGTAGAATACGCACGTTCACACTAAAGAAATTATTAATATTATTATACAAATACAATTACCGCATTATAAGAATGATTTTATTATTATTTATCGGAAAAAAGGTGATGTAATCGAGAGAGTATATACTAAGGGTTTAAAATTTTGAAATAAGGCATAATGAAATAGTATTCCTTGATACCTACAAGCGGTTCATTGTTCTATAAATATACTGGTGTGTAATATGTGATTTCGAATTTTCAATTTTGTATTCAGTGAAGTTATCTTGTTAGAAAATATGGTATCCATTTATTTTCATAATTTATCAATTTGATGAATATTTTTGATTGTATTTTTTAGGCATTTAGAAGCGATTATGAGCAAAAAAGAGCCCTAAGTTATAAAGATTTGGAATAGATAATTGAAAATATGTCTGACATTGATGATACAGATGTCGTAATAATTCCACCTAATGTCGATGAATTAACAGACGAGGAAGACATTGATGACACAGAAATGTGTGCACCTGATAGAATTCCTAATGATATCACAGGTACATTTGAAGTAATGAATATAGGCGACGGCGCTGCATGTACAGAATTAGCATCGGAACCAACAACAAGTCGCGCTCACTCTTCAAAACATCAAGCTGTAAAGTGGCAGAAAACATACGTTTCAGCAAAAAAAACAGCCAAATAATGTAGGGGAAAAGGCCGTAAGAGAATTACAAGAACAGTTTGGTAATTATAGGCCCTTTCGAATTGTTTTCCTTGTTCTTTGATGACACTGCCCTCAATGCAATAATAAATTATTCAAAGAAATATGCATGCAGCAAAAACCGACACAATTTTCACATCGATATGAATGATTTACGTAAATGGTTAGGTATTGTAATTTTGTCAGGGTACCATTCTTTGCCACAAATGAATTTATACTGGTCTCTAGATGAGGACAAAGGAGTGCCATTGGTAAGAAAAACAATGTCCCGAAATCGTTTTCGAGACATCAAACAAAATATTCATTTGTCAGATAATACAAATTTACAAAAAGAAGATAAATTTGCGAAAGTACGGCCTTTATTCGACCTTTTGAATGAGCGATTTTTACAATTTGGAATTTTTTCACATAATTTATCAATAGATGAACAAATAGTCCCCTACTTTGGAAGACATTCGGCAAAGATGTTTATAAGAGGCAAACCTGTTCGATTTGGATTTAAAATTTGGTGTCTTACATCTTCTGCCGGATACCTATATAAATGCTTTCCTTACGGTGGAAAATTAAAAGAAAATCCACAACTAGGTTTAGGAGCTCAGACGGTTATTGATTTGTTGCAGGTAGTAAAACCTTCAAATAATCATAAAGTGTATTATGATAATTTTTTTACGAGCTACTCTCTGCTTTCATTACTGGATGAAAAAGGGTTTTATGCAACAGGTACGATACGAGAAAATAGAACCGCCAAATGTTTATTGGAAACGACAAAGCAAATCGCTAAAAGAGATCGAGGATGGCTTGATACTGCATATGACAAAAATTCTTCAATCAGAATGGTGCGTTGGAACGACAATGCTGTTGTTACCGTAGCGTCTAATATAGAAGAAATAGAGCCAATTGGAAATATCAAACGATATAGCCGTAAATAAAAGAGGGAAGTACAAGTAAAACAACCAAACATAATTGAAAAATATAATAGCCACATGGGGGGAGTCGGCTTGCATGATAATGCAATAGCAAATTATAGAATTCGAATAAGAGGTAAGAAGTGGTGGTGGCCACTATTTATGAACCTAATAGGGTGTGCATTGGTAAATGCATGGAAATTACATAGACTTTATAATGAGTCCAAAATGACACAACTGAACTTTCGTAGTAATGTAGTTATGTATTTATTGAAAAATGAAAAACCATCAAATGTTTTACTAGGACACTCATCCACGTCAACTTCTGATGCCCGTTACGACAATGTAGGGCACTTAATTGAAAAATCTGCTACAGAACAAAGAAGAAGATGCCGAATTTGCCATAGTACTACAGTTTTTATGTGTATCAAGTGTAACGTACATCTACATACCAAATGTTTTAATCGGTGCCACCGAAAGTAAAAAAGACTATGTATCTCGCCAACGCAACGTTGCGTTTTCGCAACAGCATTTTTTTTATATGTTACTGTGTAAATATATCAATAAAATTTTGTAAGTGGCCTTATTTTACCCTCATTAGTTAGTTTAACAAAAAAAAAATGCAATTTTTTAATTATTTTTATATGCGGCGGTTAATGGGTTAAGCATGCATGAATATACGTAGATTTAAACAATAATATAGAATATAGATAAATTAATTAACTGAATAATTTAAAACCATTTTTATTTAGTTAAAAATATTTTTAGATTTTCCTTATTCAATGAATTTATACTATCTATTCTATCTATAATAAAATAATTATGAGAAAATAAAATTATGGTTATTCGTTTTTAGACATGTTTTGATACCTATATTCGTCACATTGAATTGATTGTCGTAAAAGTAGAAAGAATCACTTCTTTTCAAAACAGTAAGATGTGTGTGTATATACATGCGTATACATGCATGTGTATAATGTAGATGTATATTTAGTAACTGGATAGAGCAAATAAATGGAATATTTAATAGCAAATGCATTAACAAATTGTAAATAAACAAGTCGAAAATAATTTTTTAACTATATCCACAATATAATAACGCAAAAAATGATAATTTTTAATTAAACAATTCTCTGTTGTAATATACTACCAAATATTTTTCAATATTTTCCGTCGTAGGACGTATTCTCTTAACTGCACAAATATCTTTAAATAAGGAAAATGACCGCTCGACATCACAACTCGTAACGGGTGCAAAACGAAAATCTTCAAATTTTGCTAATAGATTTAGGCTTTCAAAATCTGCTTGACTTTTATGTAATGCATTAACAATCTCGTTTAATTTCCCATATCCAGGATTTCTTTGTTTAACCCTTTGAATATATTGGTATATTTCTTCCAATTTCTTCGGGAGTTTTTTCTAATACCTGACACTATGTTATTAAATATTTGTTTTTCTAAATATTCAATAGCTTCAGGTACCTTTTCAAAATTAATTTTAATAAAAAGTAAACCTCTTTTATATTTACAGACTGTTCTGAGCAATTAAACATTTTCCTTTGGTCTAGTCTCGATGTACATAAAGCTTAACGTTTCACATAATAAATTTTTTATTGTTTCGGAATTTACATTTTCCAAAATCTTAGATGTTATTAAGTAAGGGTTGGTGGGTTTTAGATATTGTAAAGTACCAACAATATCATTTGCTCTATGTCGACCTAATGTGTTTGTTGTTTCATCAACACTAAACCTTGTCGCCTAACTCGTGCTTTATTTTGGATATACTTTTTTGATATATAGAAGTTAAGTAATACTTCCTCAGAGTGAATTTACCGGCAACGTGACGTCTACATAACTTTACCACAAATTGTTTTCGAACAGGGCTATTTAACTTCCAAAACGGAATATTGGCTGCTAGATCTTCAATGTTGATCTATGTGACTTTTTTGTAGCACTTAAATTCATTATTATTGCATATAGTGCACAATATTCCTCTATCACTAGGCAGTAAAAAGTCGGAATATGGAACTACCCAATCATATTTAATTCTGTTCGACATTTTAAAAATAATTTAAATCTTACTCGGAATTTATCAAACGCGACGTTTTCCACGATGCAAAAATAACCGACTCAAAACTTACTTTAATGCGTAACATATTGTCATGGATTTTTCCATGGAGAAGAAAGGAAAATTGTAGAACTATATATTAAACTTTTTTGTGTAGTACATTTATTAAACTTATGTATTTCATTTTGATGTTTATTTTATTTCAGACGGGGATCGCTATAAATATATTTAATTTTAAGAGATGAATTTTATTATGTTTGAAATTTTGATCGATCCTCGTATATTTAGGTTGTTCAGATGTTTAAAGCTGCCGCCATCCCGGATATTATATTGAAATAAGATGTATATTTTTCTTTATATTTTGATTTTATAGTTGGTGGGGATATCCGTGCGGATGTTGGAACTTCATTTTCAGAGATTATGTGAAAATCCTTGGGGATAGGTGTGTATAAGTATATTGGACACGACTTAATTTTGTCTAATATTATTGAAATTTTGAATAATTCGTTTATAGTTTTTGGTGCGTCGTTTGTGTTTTAAACGTAAATTTTCGTGAATTTACAAATCTTTTATATTTGTAATTTTATTTAAATGATACACCTATCTGAATAAGGGAATCTCTCGTGTTTAATTGTGACTTACTTTAATTAATGTAGGTATCTTTATAATTATTAATATATATTGATGAAAGCGCTATAATTAACTTGTAAAAATTTTGTTAAATTTTTTATATATTCAGAATAATATCTAGAAAATTTATTAGAAGAGATTTTTTGTGGAGGTTGGTTGTTTTTAGTCACTTTGAATATTTCAATACGTAGGAAGGTGGGGACGAGTTTGTAAAGTCATGTGATTGCATTCATGACAGTTCAGATTTTTATGTCGCGCGCAGAGTAAACAATTCTTTACTTTGACGTTTTAGCTTTGGATATATTTTATTGTTGTTTAATAAATTTTCTTGTATATTAAAAATTTATAATTTTGATCGTGGATTGTCAGATTGAGGTTTTTAACGGTTTGTATCTTCATATGATATCCAAACCTTTTTGCCCTCTGTACTGTGCCTTTAGCAGTTCAACGTTACACTTAGTAAAGTTGATTTTTTTTTTATTTTTTTTTTATTATACAAATGTAAAGGGAAAATGTGTGTATAATTTATCTGACACCTTGTGTTTTATTTTATGATATAACCTGAATCCGAGAGGATCGACCCGAGTGACATAAGCTCAAGGAAATCTACCAGACTGAACAGCCGGAAGCATAAATTGTAGTGTGAAGAAAAAATTAATAAGCAATCAAAAGCACATTCTACTGCAATATGTTTCTAAATAACAAAATAAATAAATATTGACAATTGAATGTCTGTATAATGAAGTCGGTAAATCCTGGGAGAGAATTCACTATAGCAAACTCTGTACACTTATTTTAGATACATATTTATTTTAGGATCGCTTATACATATATGCCTATTATACATTCAAACAACTTCTCCATTCATTCCATAAAATGATTTTATTTTAAAATGATGACCATTTGTGTTAGAATCTTCTATTGCTGTTTAAAAAAATAAATACTGACTCTTAGATACACGTTGTTTCTGTCGGAAAAGAAAAAGGACGTCTCCGAACTCGACAACCCTGATTGGCTGTGTGACTTAGCGTTTCTTGTAGACATCACAAATCACTTGAATGTCTTAAATACGCGACTCCAAGGCAAATATCAATTGATTTCGCAGTTATACTCTCATGTTTCGTCCTTTCAATGCAAATTGAGTCTTTTCAGGACACAAATCAATTCAGCCAATTACAGCCATTTTCCGAACTACAAAAAAATTATGGAGAAATTCAATAAAACTTGTGTCAATTTCGTTTATGTTGAAAAAATTGATATTTTAATACAAGCTTTTCATGATCGTTTTCTAGACTTCAAAAAAGACTTCAAAAAAGTTAAACCTCTAGTAGACATTTTCAGCAATCCTTTCAACATTTCACCCGAAAATGCACCGGAATCAATATAGCTGGAATTGATGGACATGAAAAATGATTATAATTTACGAAACAAGTTTAATGAAGGTAATTTACTAAACTTTTACCGTTGCGTTGACAAATCCGCTTATAAAGAGCTGCGAATAAATGCATTGAAATGCGCAAGCTTATTTGGATCGACGTATATTTGTTAGCAAACGTTTTCAGTGGTGAAACTTAACAAAACAAAAAATCGAAACCGTCTGGCAAATGAAAATCTGAGAGCAAATTTACGTGTGGCGACAAGTAATGTGGAGCCAAACATAAACAAAATGAAACATGAAATATTACATTGTAATGATTAGATTACATTACGATTACATAATTATAACTAACATTTTTGAATGTTCTTTTATTTTTATCATTTGTAGTAATTCATACTATTTAAAAATAAAAAAAAATAGTGTTAATAAGTATTCCTTGTAGTGGCCCGTCTTTGGCTTATAATTTTCCAGAGTGGCCCCTGTTCCCTATAAGTCTGTGCATCCCTGGTCTATAGCAACACAAAAAAATATTTAAAATAGTCTGGTGTAGTCAAAAGTCTTTCTATGGGGTGTCCTTTTATAACGACGATGGGCAGATGAGTAATATTATTAGGTATTGTCTAAATAATATTTTATTCAAAACACAAATTCATGTACAAAAGCAGTAAACACAATAAACTAAATAGTAAAAATATCAAAATATTACATTTTATGGTCCGAAATGAAAGAGTCAATATGGAAAACTACGTTGAAATTAGAGCACTTTATAGAAACTTTCCTGTGGTAATGCCGACATGTTGTTTGTTTTCGTTGAGAAGCCACATAAGGGTAGATACGATCATAGCTACATCTGTGGTTCTCTAATTGCGACGGACGTGCTGTTTTGCTTAGGTATCTGTTTGGCATGTTTTTGTAATATAGTCGTTGCAATATTTCGCCTGAATGCGAGTTGATATAGTTTTCCTCCTTCTTCGCGGTGCAGTTGCCAGCTGTTTCGAATACGCATTCCAATAATTTTACAAACAAGACACCAATACCACTTCTTTCCTATACTAGAGAGGCTAATATTTTGAAAACATCTGTCTACGCCTCTCATATGTGCATTATATATAGAAAATAAGGCTGTTTAAGGGATGCAAATCTTATGTATTTCTTTTTGGGAGTAACGTGCAACTTTCTTTATAGGCAAGACATTATTTGAAACTATGCTGGCGATCTTATTGTCGTTCCAGTTTGCAACAACAAATTGATTTTCAGGTGTACATCTGTTTCCATGATCTTTTTTTTCATGGTCGTTCACAAAAAATATTAATATTGAATCTGTATTTGTGTTCTTCACACCAGATTTTTAATAATATTACTTTTGTATTATATAAAACTGGTAGGGTTTTACCCACTCATGTATGTTTCAATTATTCTGTTAAATTAATTTATACGTCCGGAGATCCTTCTAGTTACAGAAAGGCCGCTTTTTTCTTTTGGAATTTAACAGGCTTCTTGGTCTTGGTCCAGTGCATCGTCGTTTCCCAACACGTGATACTTTTAACCCTATGATGTTAAATGCAAGCACGTGGTGTAGTTCAAGCACGAGGATATTATTTTTGCAAGTTGCTACTACTTGGATTGTCCAGCACGTGGTGTCACTTTGAGGCCAGAAACGTTAGTTCAGTAGTCTGGTGAGCGTTTTTTTCCAAGACCTTATTACTCAATCAGAAACGTAAGGTAGTGATCCTTTCTGCAACCCAATGAACTATATATTTTTTTCGGAAGACTACAGATGGTCCAAATAACTCTCTTCGTCGGATTTATTAGTGTCTATTGCATAAGATTGCACAAGGTAATCAAAATTTCATTACGTACTAGGGTAATGTCAATTTTTTTTTAGTCGATTAATTGTTGATAACGTAGAAACTTTTTAAATTTTAAATATTAATTATCACTTTGTAGAACGGTATAGAGCAACGTATGTCTAAAATTATAGTATCTTTTCACGATTCAATTTTCTTTATTCAATTGAAAATTGCAGATCAATTGTTTTTTTTTCTAATATTTAATATTCTAATTAGTATACTGAATGTACAAGAATCTCGATGTGAAATTTATCGAAAGATCTTTAGATAAATTAACCACAAATTATTATTTAGACTAAGCATACCATTTACAGATTTATGGCTTAATGATTTAATATGCTGAGATCTTATTGCGTTTGTTGTACAACTTTTATTTATTTATTTATTTTTTCATTTTACTTCAGTATTTAATTGCTTGCAATGCATATTAATTGTGCATGATTTTCATTTCTTTTAATTACTATATTAAGTGAGCCATTTACTCGGTGTCACTTACTTAGTTTAATTCATATTTTTTTGTATTCATTAAACATGTTGGTCAATAATATTTTTGAATTAAACTTCTTTATTTTATTGTGGCTTGTGGGCCTTGCTTAATTTTTTGCACCTTTTTGTGTGGTGAATTTAATTTAATACAGCGTTGTTCAACTTATTGATTATTGAGTTTTTCCTTGTTTTGTTTTTTTGTTGTTAATTAACTATTTCTTGTTATTGTTATATTTCTTGCTGTTTTATTATTATGGTAACAATTGTCCACGTATTTACCGGCGATTTAGTTAACTTACTGTCGGCGGTTTCTGTGTTCGCTGTACCGGCTTAAGAGTTTAAACGCAGTGGCGCCTATCATAAAAAGAGCCTCCCCTAGCTCGCTTCTTAACTGAGCTGGTCTCTTAGGCGAAAATCCGCGGGACAATCGTGTTATTGGGGTAAGTAAAGGTATTACGTTTGTATAGTATGTAGGCGCAGAACTACTGCTTGAGGGAGCACGTGGCAACCAATCTTTGTTTACTTAATTACATAAAGAACAGCTCACCATAATGAAGAAAGTTGTTGAGGGCACGTTATTAGCTACAACGAAGAATTACAATCGAAAAATTAATAGAGAAACTATCGAAATAGAACATCTTAACTTCAACCTCAAGGACGGCTATAGACTCAGCAGCACGGAAGAGGTGGTGCTAGGTCTACTACGAGAATCCCTCGCGACTAATGGAGAAAGACGGTCGCATACCAATGAACCAATGTTATATATAAGGAAAAACGACAACGAAGAGGATCAGTCTGATACCAAATTCTGAAGAAGCTAGCAGTATGAACAACGAAACGTCGAGTGAAATTACAACAGCACGGTGAAACCCTCAAGCAGATAGTACTACAATTATTTCCCTTATTTCATGAGAATTTATTTTCGTAACAAAAATCAAGGTGTAGCTCAGATTAGTTGTAATAATCTCAAAACATGACAAGAAAATAATTTTTTTGCCATTCACTAATTACATAATACAATTGAACCTTTCCCGACACCTTAAGAAGACAAATTTATAAACAAAAAGCTTCTGAAAAGAAAATCAGTGTGGCGAAAAGAAAAGTTCGTATTTTCATTAAAGTTTATGAAAAATTAAAATGGTCCTCTGCAAAATACGAACTCGTAAAATTCACAATTCAAACTTTATGCATTGGATTCTTTTCTCACCTCAATCCGAACCAAAACTCTTTCCGTCAAGTGCCACGAAGTAAAACAGGACAGCGAAGTCTGAAGAGGAGAAACGGGCGGCAAATGAGGCAAAGGGAAGGAGGTAAGCGACAGCCAAATTTACCGACTTCCCCGATTACATAAGCAATAAAGTTGCCGCTCTTCATTCTGATGAAACTCGGTGTTTGCTTTGACGGAAACACATTAGCGAATGAAAACCTCCAGCTCTCCACTAACTCTTCGCCTCCTCCTACACGATAGCGACGCTCCCTTCCTAATGTCGCCGTGATTATTGCAAAAATTTGAATTCCGTCGAGAACATTGGTGGCACTCGTGGTTTCTCAATCGTCAAATATTTTTCTTTCCATCCGTGTAAGATCATTATCGCATCCATTCTATTGAATTAATGCGGTCCACTAAAAAAATACCTTTGCATAGATTAGTGAAAACTCATTCGCGTGCTAAAAATGAAAATTAAGTAAGAAGAAGGATTATATGATTTTTAAAATATGAGGGTCATTTGAAAATTTTCCTAAACGGTAAAAACTCTGATTTGCGGCAATACAAGTAATATATCAGATACTTGAAAACTTTCGAAACTAATAGCTAGAATCATCACTTTATTAAATGTTATCGTAAAACGGCTATTGTTTCACCAACACTGTGGCTTCGTCAGGTACCTACATACTAAAGCAAGTTGCAAACTAACATCGATATACATAAATACAAAAAGGTTAATATTATTTTACAGTATATTTAAAATGTGAGAAATTACACCAATAGTCGAGTAAAAATGTGTAACCCAGCTGGTCAGCCCTTACTGTTATACTATTGGGAAACATGTTTATTAATAAGAATTTTTAATAAACTACTAAGAGCCCTTTTTTTTGCATTTTAAACACCGACTGAGCTGCACCTGTTGCACTCCACATTAGGATACCATATGCAGGTCTACTCTGAAAATTGTAGAAGTAGGCTGTTCTATGTGCTTCGTATGTTGCTACCTGTTTTACCCTACGAATAAAATAAACAGCTGCAGCAAAGTGGCGACACAGATCTTCCAAATGGCAATCCCAACTCATGTCACTGGTGAGTTGTAGACCCAGAAATTTTATACCCTCTTTGTTCTCATTCGAGATCTCTTTGTGGTAAGTGCTAACTGCTGTGTTTTATTTTGATTTAGTTTCAGGAGGTTACTGCCAAACCATTCGCCTGCTTCCATTAATGCTTGTCCCAAATTTACAGTCCCTTCTCCCATTTTCTGGGCTCGGACCAAAATGGATGTATCATCCGCAAACTGGGTAACTTTTCCTGATGATATATTGTAAGGCAGATCATTAACGTAAATTATACCCCTCGATCTATCGATAATGTATTCGGATATTTATTATTAATTAAGATCCTTGTTTCGATCTAACAATAATTAAGGTACTTTTTCGTTCGACATGTTATCGAGGCTGTGCTTGTGGTGCAAGGAAGTAGATACTTTTGGTGGTAATTGGGATCCATTCGTATAAAAAAGAACCTAATGTTTTGTTATATATAAACACTCTATGCTCGAATTACCTATGTCTTTACCCGTATCCATCCTAAATGCTAAGCAAACATTTTCCGTAGGTTTATTCACATTAGAAGCTTTTACTAATGCTTATTTCATATTATATGAGAGACCTCCGGAAACTGATACCCGTTTTTAAATAAAACAGTAACTAATTAATTTTTTTTATGAAAGTTAACTCTACTATTCTAATGAACAAACGAACAAAAGCGTTATTTTATGCATTTATGTAGTTTTGGTTTATCGAATTAGTTTTTGCCGAAACATTATCGCTTGTATTTGTAGGTTCTTGTTTTTGTAGATAAAAACTAATAAATATGCTTTATGACCAAGCATTAAAGTTTCCGTGCTCTTCCAATATTAGACCAATTTTTATTTTCTATAAGAAGTCATCATTTTTCAGATTATTTTATTGCTTTGTTGAGCAAAGTAGAAAGATATCGTTATATTTTAAAAGTATATGGGAATAAATATTTTTTATCTTGATTCCCATATTCTTAATAAGACCTATAATAATAACAATAATAATATTTATTCCTTAACAGTCCCCAACAGAAATGGCCAAGTAGCTCGAGAACAGTTCGAGATATCATAATGAAATTTTGTACACGAACATAAGGAAATGCTTGGATTTTATATCGCATATACGAAATTCAAGACCAACTTATTTTTTTTTTAAACGGTGGCATCAGTGCTTGAATTTAGCATCGTTGCAAAGACCATTTTTTTCCGAATTCAGCGATGTAAATATTTTCCAAAGTAGTTGAAAAGGAAACGAATAAAAAGTTTCGGTCTCTTCTGGAGTCACGACAATAAAATAACATTTATTAAACAAGAAATTATTTACAAAAGGTATTCAGAGTGTTCACCATTAATTGCCTAGCAGTAATGGATACGTCGAATGAAGCCTCGAATTTCATTCTCCCATCAAATCAAGGGTATATCAGAAATTTCTTGCCGAATTCGTAATTTGAGATCTTGTTAGGTTTTCTAGCCTATAGCTAGAGACCGGACACGAGAGGTTGATGACTCATCGCCCACGAGCGTACTATTGAACATTTGTATTTTTAAAGTTTTTAATTTTATTTATATAATTATACTTATAATAATAAAACGGGTATATATACGGCTACAAAATACCAAATGCATTTTTATTTGTTCATTTTGTAGTTCAAGTTGAGTAAATTGATATTTACTAGCAATACTTTCTCAAGCTTCTCTTCTGTAAAATTTGAATGAAATACATCCTTCCAAATAGAAAACGTCCTTTCTACATCGCAACTGGTTATAGGTGCATACTAGAAATATTCTTTTATTTCCGCGTATTTTGCAGTTAGATGTTGTGGCATTGTCCCCATACACAATTGACGCAATGTTATTAAATCTGGCTTTCTATTGAACACTGCGTTTAATTTTTGTCAAAGGCCACATCCGAAGTCACTTGGAATACTTTTCAAATTATTAATAGCCACGTCTAATGTCGTTAAACCATAATTTAATTTGAGATTTCGATTTTCAAAATAAGTAATTAGTTTTGGCAAGTGTTCCTGAAGAAAGTACAACTGATTTTTTAAATGTGTTAGTTCCTTGTTCCTTCCAGTTTCTGTGCATGTGTTTGCGATGCTAAGTGACGTTGCGCGTGCGATTTCATGGAACTTTTTAACTATATTTTACAGATTTTGCAATTAATTTCGGAATCACTGACAATAGACATACAATCAGTTGACTGTCAATCCAACTCGCCATTGTTTTACGATGCCGTTCTCGACGTTCTTACATATCATATCTGAAAAAGTAACTTAAACAATGGTCTATATCTAAATAAATGAAATTATGCGAATATATGCGTAAGTTATTGAAACTGAACGAAATTCAATGCACACTTACGTCGAAATAATTGGGAGAAGTAGATTCAATCATCATATTAAACAGGATGTATTCCAAAAATTACGGTGTAATTAACAGTTAAGACTATGAAAACAAGAAACTAACTCACAGCACTTTATTTATCTTACGAAATATAATCTAAATAGACTAAATTATTAAAGCCCAACACGCTTCTATCTGCGCTCATGAAAACAGAAATTTAACTGTAAATATCCAACAAAAAAGTCGCAATTCTCGATGTAAACAGGTGTGCACGCTAGCCAGATCAATAGTACATCAATAACTGCGTGATGTACTTACAGATGTTGTAGACTATTTATATCGTCCGTCGTAATGACGACGTCATTTCAACCCAATGTGTCCGGTCTCTACCTATAACGTAAACCCGACATTTAAATACCCCATAATGGTTAATGGCATAGTATGCTGGTGCATCATCTTGCTGGAACCATATTTCCTGGTTTTGACTAAATTTAGGGATAATATTTTCGCTCGGTATGCGGTCTTTCAGTTACGACGTTATCAGGCTTGCTAATGAAGTGACGTTTAGCGGCTCGCCCTTCGTAACAAATAGCAAATTTTGTTTTATCAGATGGCGCCAGATAAACTCGTGACATCTGACAGACACAAGAAACTACGCCGATAATAGCGATTTCCTCTCGACAGTCTAGACCTATACATAAAGAAGATAAAATATTTATATTGGTGTACGTATATCCGTATATTGACGTCACGTTTTTTCAAAACTAAGGTTCTAACGCATGACAGGCAGCATTCTATTATTTCGGTCTACTGAATTTAATATGCGCTATAACGGGTTATTTTTGAGCTTTTGGTTTGACCAATATATTTCAATTTATAATCGCAGCAATTAATTTCATATGTACCCGATTTCCCGTTTATATGTAAATTATCCGTTGCATTACCCAACAGAGATTTCATTAAGTTTTTGGACCGAAAAACAACTTGAAACCCCGTTAAAGGAAACTAAAAGTATCTTCGTACAAGAAAAAACAAACCCCTTTAAGTATTTTTTTTACCATGGAAGGTGAATTGGGGTTTGTCACGATATACCCAAGCTGATGACGGAACTTAGCTTACCATATATACCAGATCAATGGCAGTAACGAGCATCCAACATTTACCACAAGTCACACAGCAAATATGAAAGAGACATATGACAACCTTAAGTCCCTACTTAGGTGTATAAAGTATGAACATCACAAATGGAACATATGTATAGATTTAAAAGTGGTAGCGTTACTAACAGGGCTACAATCGGATGTACAACATACTGCTATTTTTTGTGAGTTGGACAGCTGTGCAAGAGATAAACATTATAAAATTAAACATTGGTCTCCACGCAAAGCAACTGGGTAGGTGTTAAAAATGTATCTTCTCGTGACACATTAGTTCAGAAGAAAATATTTTTACCCCCACTTCACATTAAGTTCGGCCTCACCAAATGTTTTGTTAAAGCACTAAATACAGAAGGGGATGTTTTCCTATATTTAAAATAGAAGCTTTCACGAATAAGCGATGCTAAAATCAAAGAGGGAATTTTTGTTGGACCGAAAATTAGACAACTGTGTCAAGATCCCAACTTTAAGACAACTTTAAATGACATTGCAAGACGAGCATGGAATTCATTTGAAAACATCTGCAACTATTTCTTGGGAACAATAAATCAGACTACTAGGAACACGCGAAAGAACTGTTCTCAACCTTCCACATCATGGAATGCAACATAAAACTCAATTTTCTCCATTCTCATTTGGATTTCTTTCCTGAGAATTTGGGAGCAGTATCAGACGAGCATGGAGAAAGATGTCGCTAAGATATTACATCGATAGAGAAAATGTATAAGTACCGGAAAATGCTGCTCAAACATCAGACGGCTAACTATTGTTGAAACGTAATAGAGAAAACCCTAGAGGATTTTATAGAAGGAATATCACAAGTAAATATTCTCAAAATTAATTTAAGATGTGTATTTAGTTCTTAAATTTGTTGTCAATCAAATGTATGATCCGATTGTTTAAGGCGAATAAATTTGTTAGAAGTGGCGTTTTCACAGAGTTTTAATTAATTTCACAATATTTCTACCGCCCTTATCATTGGAGTCTGATACCGAAAATTCTGAAGTCTAAGCTGAATTTAGCATATCAAAATAATTTTTATTTCACATTTTCATACAACATTCTACTTTTCTACATAGCTCTCATTTAAATTCAAACGTTTGTCGGATCTTATAACGAACTTTTGAATACCAGCGTCATAGAATTCTGCCACCGTTCCATTAAGAAAAGTTGTGAGCACTTCTTTGAGCTCCTCATCGTTTCGAAAAAGTTTTCCTCCCAGAAACTCTTTGAGTTTGGTGAAGAAATGATAGTTACTAGAGGCCAAATCAGGGCTATATGGGGAATTATCAATTCTTTCCCAACGACACTTTTCGAGGACTTGTTTAGTTTTAACATAAGGACGCACATTGTCATGCAGCATTATGCCACTAGACAGTATTGCGCGCCTTCAGTTCGGAATCGACAGCCGCAGCTTCTTCAATGTCTCGCAGTATGCATCTGCGTTCAAGCTGGTTCTTCGCAACATGAACTAAATAAGCAAAAGTCCTTGCCGGTCGCAAAACAATGTTGTCATCAGTTTTCAATTAGTTTCAATTAGTTGTTTGAATTTTTTGCTCTAGTCGGTGAACAAGCATGGTGCCACTGTATAGACTGACGTTTAGTTTTAGGTGTAGCATAAAAAACCCAAGCTTCATGCCCTGTTACTCTATGAGAAAGAAAGACGTCTCTTTCATTTGAATAGCGATCTAAGAAGCCTAAAATAGAGGTCATGCGTTTCGGTTTGTGTTAAGCTGTGAACATGCGAGTCAATTTTTTCCACACTGCAAACGAATTGTGACAACTTCGGAGATAATAATGCGAGACACCTTTGGAAAATTCTCACTAGCGTCATCAAAACTCAAACGCCGATCTTGCTTTATCAGTTCGTCGACAGACTGCAACGAATCATACGTAATGATGGACGGGACGCCACTGCGTTCTTCATCACGGACTTTCTCTCGTGCAGCATCATAACTTCGATACTACATCACATCACTGTACACGTCTTTGACTTACCTAAAAATGTTAATTGGCCGTACATTTTTAGCCTTCAAATAATATTACAGCCCTCACTTCACGACCGGCGGCAGGCTCAATTTTTTCTTAAATTTAGATCGCTCGCCAAAGCAACACTGACTGTCAACATGCAATGCGAACTTGTACGCAGTTAGCAGGTGACTGACTGAAACTAGTTAGTGATGAGTCAGATACTTGCCACCATAAAAATGACGTGCATGCGCAAACTGATCTGTTTCTGTACGACCCTCGTAATTTAGGGAGCTAGTTCTGAGAATTGGTTTCGGAAGCTAATTATGGAATCAATTAGGATTACTATCGATCTAATTAACTAGGAGCTAGTCCGTACTTTCTCTTATACCTGTTAATTACCCGTCTAGCGCAGATACGAAGTATCGCCGAGCATAGTTGGAATGAGGCCTTCCTACAATTACAACTTCAAGTGGATCATATTAGTACTTTTCTCCTCTTGATGTGAAACATTTAATGGCGCACCACGGGGGTAAACTAGGCTCTTGAACGCCATCACGAGATGACCACTCAGTCAGCGCTCTTCTTTCTTCGCCATGCCGCGGGCGCTCTTCTCTACCTGCAGCGCGTATACTGTGTGTGCGTGTATATTGGTGAACGCTATAACCTGTGTGTATACTGGCGCCTCCTCCCTCCGCCATCGCTACAAGCTATTCACTAGGCGTTCGTTGCTTTTACATGTGTGTGTGTCCATCGGTGCGCGCTATAGTCGCTTTACTTGTGTACACGACATCGTCTCAAGTTTTCATTTCCATCGGAGCATTCTTTCGATCATAACAATGTATTTTCAACCGAATACGTTGCAACTTTTTATTGATTTTAAACATGAGTGATAGTGAAAGTAGCAGTGATAGTTACAATCTAAAAAGTCCACTGCAACCGGCCAAATAAATTAAATTTCACGATGAACAAATTACAGCTCCCAATAATATGCCTTCTACGTATGAACGTGTACTGCACATGACACAGTTAAGCGATTGAAGACTAAGGTTTGGACAATATCTACTTCCTCACAGTTTTTATATTGATATTTATCATATTTTACAGTCACGCATACTTTCTCTATCACATTTGAGGTTAGGCACATCTCACATCTGATATTCATAACATCAACAAGCGGTTATCCTGCTGCGCATGCATACAGAAAACGCAGGATATGTGTACATGCGTTGCATATTTTTCCTTTATATTATACAACAATTTTTTTTTTATAAACTCAAAACATTTCTTTCCTTTACTTTATATTCCCTTCTTTCAATAACAATCGATTTCGATGTTTCACATCTGCCAGGTATCCCATGACGGCTATTTTTTTTTGTTTGTGATTTTGATTTATGTTACAAATTTATTGCGACATGTAAACCTATTTTACATCACATATTAATATTTGCATTAATAGTTTATTTATAAGTTTTCCTATAATTTTCAATTAGTTTATGATCATATTTGTTTTTCGTAAGTTTGTACATATCTTATGTACATTAACGAGGAACTCCTTTAATAATTATTCTCCCCTCAGGAGTGTCAAATTTCTGATAGAGCTTATTTTTTATACTTATATATCTATATATGTTTTAGGTATTTGAGAAAAACGTATGTAATACATAAATGATGTTATTTTATTAACTTGTGCTGCTATTTATTTATACCGGTTGACTAAAAAAAACGAATCCTGTTTCCATAGCTATATTATCCGAACTCATAGTGATATCAAGGTATTTTTCCCCTTGCAGACAAAGTACTGATTATGCGTGAAAATTTTCATTGGTATATGTTCTCCAATAATGTATTACAGAAGTTTAAAGTACTTAAAAAACAACGATTACACGTTGATAATTTAATAAGTCACTTAACCAACTTCACAAAAATATTAATAGTGAACCTGTATTTGTGTTCTTCACACCAGATTTTTAATAATATTTTATATTATTGAAAATACCTTTGTATTATACAAAACTGGTGGGGTTTACCTACTCATGTATGTTTCAATTATTCTGATACATTACACATGCGGTTAGTCCTTAGTATGAGTGAAGACACAAACAAAATGCAGTTTCTAGAGGGATGACTGTGCCACCTTTGAAAAGGCGTCGTTACTTCGCATTGGTTATGTGGACGGGGCGAGGTACTTCGGCTGTCTGACAACAGGCAGCGCTGAATTTACTTCTACCTCCGGTCTGGATAATTTCTGTGATGTGGCGATGTGGTTCTTTTTTGTGAATGTGTCTGGAAATATTCTTTCTCCAGCAGGGGCGTACCGATGAGCCTGTAGAAAGGCGAAATACGTATTTGCGTTTCTGGGGAGGGATGTGTTCGGACACGTTCACAAAAATGTTAATAGTGAGCCTGTATTTGTGTTCTTCACACCAGATTTTTATAATATTTTATATTATTAAAAATACCTTTGTATTATACAAAACTGGTGGGGTTTACCTACTCATGTATGTTTCAATTATTCTGATATATCACATAATTGTTACCCTGCAACTGGATTTTGTTTAACCTGTTGAGTAAATTAATGAATATTATTATTATTACCATGAGTATTTGTGCAATCTTCTGCTAGGATGGATAGTAGCGCGTTCTCAATATAGTATTAAACATATTTCCAACCGCTATCTATGTTTTATCAAGTATCTGTTTACTTATTTCACCAATAATGATAGAATCGACTACTGAATCTACGTAATCTTGATATTATCAGGTAAAATTAAATGCAACAGAAATTGACTCGATTGTTTTTTATTTATAATTGTCTTAAAATATTGCTTTCATCCTAATGAGAAAATTAAGTTTTACAGAGTTTGTCTTATATACATTAAACTTTTCCTAACTTACAAAGTACATTTAAAATTCAAATCCTTTTATCAAAATTAAATGTTCTATCAAGTTCTTTTAGGCATTATACTTTCCCCATTAAGCAGTAAATAATAAATAAGGCAAATTGAACAAAGCAATACAAAGAACGATTCAGACTATAAAACGGTAACAAAAAAAAAAATAAGCACATTAATGATTTATGACTTCTAAAGCTGCTTATGTGAAAGGCAGATTAGCATTAGGAAAAGGTAGATTGTTTTGATGATTTAAAATCTTACTCTCGAAACTTGTAATATTTGTTATATGAATTTTTCGTATTTCGCTTATTTTGTTGTCTTTTCTATTATTAGTAGATATCTATAGGTATTTATTTACTATGAAAATAGGATTTAAATCTACAGCAGCGTAAAAGATATTTCAAATAAAGTTGATCTTATTCTTAAATCTTACAAGAAACATAATTTAGTGGAAATAATATATATGTATATATATATATATATATATATATATATATATATATATATATATATATACACATATATATATATATATATATATATATATATATATATATATATGTATATATATATATATATATATATATATATATATATGTGTGTGTAAAATTGGTATACTAATTATATGTGACGACGTTCTTGGTCAAATTTATAGTTAAACATCTTAATACTAAAACGGTAAACAATGCTTCCTGTGGTTTCGAAAAGAATTTCAAAGAAATATACATGTGGCAACATTTGTGAACCCCTCCGTTTTAAATCGTGCACATGAAACAAGAGAAATAAAATTAGCTCTTGAAATTACATATTTATTGTGAAAATATTACAGTGGATGTACGTCCTTTGGTATTTAGGTTATTGGTAATTTTTTTAATAGCTAAATTTTCTAATGTAATTAACTTAAAATTTAGCCATTAAAAAAATTACCAATAATCTCAATACTAAAGAACGTACATACACGTTAACCAACGCCTACAATGGTCTCATGAAATATACTATTACAAATAGGAGGGCTCGGCTATTTATAATAATAATGAAATTATTCTAAGATAAATAATAAAATAATACTTTAGTTATTTGTAATACAATAATTTGTGGTGTTGGTGAAGCCTCATCAAAGGTCCAGGACGTGCGTGATGGTGGTTAATTAAAATAAATATACAACTTAATACATAAAATAAAACACAGCGGCGTCCTTAAAGTTTGTATTTATATTTACATAATAAGAAATTGAAACTCGTATATTTAAAAGCAATTAAAACAATGTAATATGTACACGTGGAGTGGTGGATAAGTAGATTAAAATTAACACAAAAAATACTCTGAAACGAACGTTAAATGGGGTAGTAAATTAAGGGTTAATTAATATGTATATAAAATAATCTCTGTATCGAAGAATACAGAGCTTACCTTTTGATTTGCGGCGATGGTGGCCACGTGGTCTTCGAAGATATACCTTGGTCAAGTATATGCAGAGCGATGTTTTACCGGGGGAATAAGAAATTAATTAGTTTAAATTAATTTGGATTCACTTAAAAGAGTAATGTATAGAACAATACAATTTACCTTAGAAACGGAAGAACACCTGGTCGGCGTGATAGCGTCGTGACTTGGACAGCCCGATGAGCGATGTGTGTATTCACGAAAGGTTCGAAAGAGAAGAAGGAACTATTAGTTTTCGTGTCGATAGAGAAGTCTAGAACGGTTGGCTTTATGATGTATCGAAGAGGGGGTCGATATCTTGAATTATAGTTAATTAAAAGCGCGAACTGAAGACGTCGTCTGTCAATGTCTTCTTAGAGTAACCCTTGTGACATAAGCTTCCTAACGATATCAAACACGACACATAAAAGAAGATGTAAATAATATTAATTAAAACAATTTAAAAATTGGAATGTACTAGAAGAAATTCGACCATTACTGTTATCGGTTGACGGTCCAGGTAGAAAAAAGGGTCGTCGGCGGTTAAGAAGGTGACAAAAGAAATAGAAATAACGTAACGAAAATGAAAGTTTGTACAAATGAAAAAAATGTCTTAGTTAAATATAATTTAATGATATATTTAAAGACGAAATATATGTATTAATTAAGTGAATTAAACTTCTATACGCTAGGCGTAACAATACCAAAATCAAGTTAACTTGAACTGTTTTTTTTTCTGACCTGATTTTTTTCCCGATCCTCGTATATTTAACTCATTTCGCTGTTACATAGATAATTTTTTTACGGCATCTGCTTTCTTTCTCCGCCCTTATCGCGTTCACCGGTTACTTTCGCATAGACTAAATTTCGCCTTTATTCATAAAATATCCTAGTCTAGCGCTGATTTCAAATCATTATATTTTTGTTAATATATGTATATATATATATATATGGTAAACCTAATCAGTAGGCGATTAAAGGTCTGTATATTACTTCAAAATATATGAATTAAATATATGTACACAGCCGAAACATGTAGAGTTTTTTAAATACATATATTTTGAAGTAATATACAGACCTTTAATCGCCTACTGATTAGGTTTACCATATCATACCAAGGTCACGAAGTTATTATATATATATATATATATATATATATATATATATATATATGGCAAGGATAATTGTTTATTGAGTAATCCAGCAAAATTAAACTCTATTACTTAAGTCAGTTCTTTATTCTTTTACTCGCACAAACACATGTTATTTGTCATAAAGTTAATACATATAATGTTAGAGGATGACAGTGTAAAAGATCCGGTAAATTTTTTTGGAATTCCAGGATTGTAACATCGAATAGGAAAAGTCACTATTCATCATCAAGGTCACTAGTTTTATAAACTGGTGTGCGAAAGTCAAGGTGGCTATTCTTTAGTCGGATTAATTTAAAATATTGCAAACATTATGAATATTGAGACGGCTAATTTCTCCACACAAAAACCAGTTCACATTTGTAAGTATTAACGACTTTCTTTTGTTAATAAGTACTTAATTTATTTCCATCTGCTCTTAAAGTGACCCTCTGAGGAAGCATACGAATTTGATGCGAAATACTGGGATAAAAAAATAAAGAACTGACTTAAATAATAGAGTTTAATTTTGCTGGATTCCCCAAAAAACAATTATCCTTTCCATACATGTTCTAACGGCAAAGACTCTTTGTCTAATTATATATATATATATATATATATATAATAACTCAAGGCTTGCCAATCCCACCGTAATTGACGTTTTGCTGTCTAGTGTTCTGAACCATGAATTATTATTATTAAACTTGAATATATCTTTGACTATTTTAATTTTATCCATTACAACTACAGATATATATTTCTAATTTGTTTGAAAAAGACACTATGTGTCGAAATATGTAAGATTGCTATAAATATATACATATCAAAGTAAACCAAACCTTAAATCGCCGCCTAATTTAATCTACTTATATATATACATATATATATAGATAATTATTTTTTGACCTTTGTATGCTATAGTAGACTAAATTAGTTGGCGATTTAATGTCTGTTTACTTTGATATGTATATATTTAAAATACTGTTACATGTTTCGGCACATAGTGCCTTTATCAAAGAAATTTAAAATATATACACATCAAAGTAAAACAGACCTTAAATCGCCAACTAATTTAATCTACTATATATGTATATTATATATATGTATATATATATATATATATATATATATATATATATTTATATATATATTATGTATGTAAATCGTACGCGCCTGCCACCTCTTAAATATCTCTTACTTATAATAAAAAATAAATACAACTTTTATATCTTTTACAAATGTCTTTATTTTTACAAAATATATTATATATTATATCATTAGAAATAGGATAATTAAAAGTGGACGTGGTGTTCTTTAATTTCTCACTCGACTAGCTCTTCGTTGTGGGCACGTAGACTCGTATCTTCTTTTTTTTCAGGGGAGTATTTATTACTTTTTTAACTGTTATTTTAAATTGGATTCGTGGATCCTCGATAAACGAAAACAAAGAACAGATAATGTATTTGAAATTCAGTGAATCTTTGTAATATGATGTTTAATTTTTAATTTAGTTCATGAACTGAAAACTTATTTTCTTATATTAATAATTTAATATTTACAAAAATAGATGTTTTTATTATTGGCATTTATCTGACCTTAGTTTACTTAACAACATATGGCACTTTCTTCTTAGGGCAATTTTCTTTTTTAATTAATATCTGTATTTATTTTCCTTAGGCAGTACCTAACTTCTTAAATAGCTATTTGTCTTTACTTAATTTCTTCGACTCTTGGTTGACACTATTTTATTTATTTTTTTTTACACGAAATACGTGTATATTTTTTATTTGACTAATACGCGGTACGTATTATTTATTTAAATTTAATTTTTCACCGGCGTCAAAACAATCAGTCCTCCAATTTTCTCGGTCTCTGGCTTTTATAATATTACCAGTTCAGACAAAATCCATACTAAGAAGAAGCCCTTTTGGAATTTGATGTTATTAGTATTGAAAATTAGCGCTATTTTTTCTATTACTATTCAGATTATTATTTTAATTAATATTTGTATATTAAACATTTTCAGTTATCTATCAAGATTTTTCTAATTTTTCAAAATTTCAGTTTATTTCTGAATTAATACATTGTTATTGTTATTAAAGATTTATGTCCTTTCAGTAAATGTTATCTCATTACATTTTACTTTATTCTACAAATTTAAAAAATTTTAGTTATATTTTTCAAAATCTCAACTAAATCCTTTTTGTTTTGTTATTCTACTTGTTTTTATAGAGCCCCTATTGAGTAATTTAAACCTATTATTGTTTTATTTTATTTGTTTTTAGATGAAAATCTTTCTTCAGTTGGTTTTTAGAATCCCGATGTCTATGAATTCTGTTTGGATGTTATTCTTATTGGCGTGATTAGTGTGTATTTTGGTTCCTTCATTGACTTTTAACTGTTTGATCTTCTTTCAGTTGTAGACATGGATATTGTTATATTTAAATGTAGTTGTAATTATTATATTACGATGTTTTTTTTAATAAAATGTAATTTTGTTATCTTTGGTGTATCCTTTTTAGGAGTAGTATTTTAGTATTAATATTAAGTAAAGAGGATTTTGCTAATTGAAATCCTATCCTAAGGTAACCCCTGGCCAACTTTTCTTTCATCTCGAAGGATTGATTTTATTTCGGTTTCATTTCTAGGTTTAAAAATTTTATAATACGCTTATTTATCAATATATATAAGGCAATGTTCGTATGTGTGTCCGTTATAGACTAAAAAATGCTGAACCGATTTACGCATTTGTTTTTGCAAAATATCCTCGTTGTTCGCAGAAAGTTTAAAGCTCTTGAATTCGATTTGAGCGCCACAAGACAATACTTCTCACATTGACAATTGATTTTATTTAAATTCTTACTTTTATAGTGTGAAGGTTAAATTAATTAAAAGTTCCGTAATATTGAATTTTTTAATGTTTTATAAGTTTAATGTTCAATATTAATTGTGATGATTTTGCTTTATTATGAAGTCAAGTTTTGTAAGTTATTTTATTTTGATATTATATTCTGACTGTTCAACCTTACTGTTGTAGAATTTCTATTAGAATTGCATTTTGTTGTTGTTAAAGATGCCGTCAAAACGACAAAATATCGGTCGTTGCATAATTTCAGCCAAGAAAAACGAGAAGAAAGATAAATTGAAACAGAAGAAGAACCAGCAGAATGAATTGAAGGAAATAGGTAGATTACATATGTCACAGTTGCGTGCTGAATCATCACAACAATAAGAATTACGCAATGAAGCACGTAGGCAATTAAGACAATCTTTGTCATATAGTGATTGAAATGAACAATGTGTCAATATACCAAAGAAATTTGAATACATCAATATGTTAAGCACGTATTACGCATTTGTTACAAATGAAACAGCCATTCATTACACACATCTGTATCTGTACACATGGATATACACGATTTATCAACATGTATACCATCAAATCCAAATGAATGATGGGGAAAATACAGAAATTTTATAACTGAAGATATTGAGAATCGGCTTCATATAAGATGTTCAAACCAAGACATCCAATTTACACCAGAAATGTATAAGGAAGGATTGGTTTTGATTAAAGACAATTGTTTGGTAAACATTAATAAAGTATTGTTACAACTGGGAATGATATACCCTAATCCGCTAGGTAATCACATATTTCATACTGAATTACAACGCAAAAAGTACTTCAACATCAATAAATTAAGTATAATACAAAGGTTATTAAAAATCTGGTGTGAACCTTTGTATTATACAAAACTGGTGGGGTTTACCTACTCATGTATGTTTCAATTGTTCTGATAAATTAAGTATATTTGCACAAACAGTTATTAAGTAACCAAATATTAATAATATAAAATATTATTAAAAATCTGGTGTGAAGAACACAAATGCAGGTTCACTATTAATATTTTCTGTGAACGTGTCCGAATATATCCTATCCCCAGAGACGTAGATACGTATTTCACCTTTCTACAGGCTCATCGGTACGCCCCTGCTGGAGAAAGGATATTCCCAGACACATTCACAGAAAAGAACCACATCGCCCTATCACCGGGCGTATCAGGAGCGTACCGATGAGCCTGTAGAAAGGTGAAATACGTATCTACGTCTCTGGGGATAGGATATATTCGGACACGTTCACAGAAAATATTAATAGTGAACCTGCATTTGTGTTCTTCACACCAGATTTTTAATAATATTTTATATTATTAAAAATACCTTTGTATTATACAAAACTGGTGGGGTTTACCTACTCATGTATGTTTCAATTATTCTGATAACCAAATATTACTCCAAAAACAGAAATATGATAGTGCAAGTAACAAATAATGAGAGTGGTGAAATGTATTTTTTGGATGCGCCAGGTGACAAAGAAAAACATTTGTTATTTCAATTGTACTAGCAATCATACATGTACAAAAAATAATGTCGCATTGGTAATCGCATCATCTGGAAAAGCACGGACTATTTTAGATGGTTGTCGAACAGCACTTTCAACACTTAAGTTGCCATTTAATATACAAAATAGTGAAACACCAACTTGCAACATTTCAAAAATATCAGTAATGAGTAAAGTAGGTACTCCAGCAATGGAAGATAATTATATGGGATAAATGCACGATGGCGCTTTAAAAATCATTGGAAGCATAGATCGAACATTGCAAGATTTACGTGGAAACGACCGGCCACTAAGTGGTGCGATTTTCAACAGAGATTACCTGTTATTCCACTTTCAACACCATTGATGAACTAAATTCGTGTTTAAAAGTATCATTTTCGTCGAGACATGTTAATAAATTTTCATTGACAACAAGTATGTGTTAAATTACAAAAGAATCCTTCTACAGCGAATTTTACGACACAATTACTGGATATTGAAAATGGGAAAATTACAATTGAAAAACAACAGGCTGCATAAATTACCAAACGATTTTTAGAGTATTACTCACTCATAAAGGAGAATTGGTTCAATACGTATTTCCAGATATCGAAACCAAATTACAAGTGTCATCAATGGTTATGTGAACGTGAATTAGTTGCAAGAAAATGTGAATTCTTAAATTCACTTGATTTATCTGGATTGCCACCCCACATCATTACTCTGAAGGTTGGTATTCCATCATTCTTCATTACAATACTTAGTGGAATTTTAACATAAATATTGATATTTATCGCGAAGTAATCTGCTGTTTAATCTTGTTAGTGAATGTAGCAGACAATTAGTTCACTGTTTTAGTTAGTTTTTCCTAATAATATTTTTTCGGTATTTCTAGCAGTTTTAAAGACCTTACTGAATTAAACAAAGGGGCACAACTTACTATGTTGTAAGTTGTACCCTTGATAAAAAACATAATAAAATCTACTACTCCTATGTTGTACATACTAGTTGCATGTTAATTTTAAATTGGGAGATCAATTTCTAACGACGCTATCTAAATTTTCGTACCCACGCTATTCGTCGATTGTTCTTTTTCCATAGCTTTGATGTTGCTGAATATAATTTTATGAAATTATATTAAGTAGATATTAATATAAACAGTTTCATATTTCTCACTAATTTAATAAAAATTAAATAACTTTAAACAAGTTAATTATATAACAGATTAGCATGATATAAATAGATTATTTTATCTATTTTTGAAATAGATATAATGAATTTTTATAAATACAATCAATTACCTTTTTGACTTGAACTATTGTATTAAGTTATTTAAAATTGTACATCATTTTGTTCACGGGTCATTCAAAATTATATGTTGCTGTATTCTAAACATGATAATAAAACTTCAAATAATAATTAATTAACTTTTCTTATTCCTTTGGGTCTGTTAGGACCACTGAACACGTGAATGCAATTGATGAATAATTTGATTGAATTAAATACTTATTACACATGGTTCCGGCGTCAAAAGTGTTATGATACTGATGTGGAAAAATAAAATATTTTTACATATTTAATTTTTTATTGGAAAATAGTTCAAAAATGAACCTAATAGATTTAAGATTTGGCATTGTTATTATTCAATCTATTACAAAATAAAGTATCATGTTCTAAGAAATATTTCTCGAGAAATAGATACAATTCAACATCGTTCAACATGTAACCCCTGCCTCCCAGGATTCATTAACAGAATTTATCGCTTGGTAATATTATTTGGTATTATTTGTCGAAATGTATCAGTCAATATGACAGCATTCCTCAAACGGTGTTGTTAAAAATTAACTTAACTCAGGAGGTATTTTTAAATATACATCTTCAGAATTTAATACTATGGGAGCACTTTAAATATCACGTAAATTTGCTTACTTTATAATCTTTATATATTGCGGTATTTAACATATACGTACCCAAAAAGCTCAAGGACGTTACGAATGGATATAATGGAATGTAATCAGTTTCTCGCTCAATATATTCGACTAAATTCAATGTTAGTGAGAAATCTATGACACCGTATCTTGCTAAATGTACGCATAATCTAGTAGTTGGGCTCTGTTTAACTTATTCACTTGATCGAAATTATCACTGTTCAGTAAGCTAATAATGCGCAGCAAGTTTTCGATGTCATAATCTACGCGACACGAATCTGCAAACAAGATGATATGAGCTATCAATAACCCAATATAAAATAATAATGTATAAATATATATATATATATATATATATATATATATATATATATATATATATATATATCGTTTTCTTGTAGGTTAACAAGTAGCCAGTCATCTACAATCAAATCACTCAAAGAGCCAGCCGTACTTCTGGAAGTTAACCATAATTTAGGCGCTAGAGCAGAAAAGTCGATGTCACTTCCTGTTACATAACTGATGGGAAAGTACCGAATGGATTCATCATCATTGTCTGGATTTTCAGTTAAAATCGTCTCTAAAATTAATCAATTAAGCAAAAACGTTTTTAATAATAAAAAATATTATTAAAAATGTAGAGAACACACTACAAGTTCATATTTGTGTGAAAATATATTTTTACCGATTGCAGACACCGCGTTTCTTCTTACCATAGAACCATTAGCGTATGCTGCTGTAAAGATACTTTCACCATAAACAACACTTTTACTATATTACAAAAGGCATTAGGACACAGCGTAGATGAACATTCAGTGCCTTCTATTGACTTATCTCAACATCAAGAACGCTAACACAACCATCATTGGGTTCATGACAGGTGTAAGAACCGGTCAGGGCTTCCATCTGACGGACACAGCCGCAACCTGAGCAAAATGTATTAACGTGCCTCTACCCTATATCGAACACAACCGATAGCGTATATAACAAAATAATTTGAAACATAGTTGAGTAGGTAAAAGCATATTTTGCATAAAACAATAGTTATTTGTATATCAAGGTCGCGAAGACACTTTAGCGTACGAAGAGAGATTATTTTGAACTTATTTCAAGTGAGAATTAATGACTATTGGATCTCATTTCTTCATGTAAATGTCACCTAATGTGTCGCATTAATTTCTACAATTTGACAAACTAAGTTTTTACCAGTATGCAGGACACATCAGAACAGATTACGTGATTAATTAAGAATTGCTGAAAAAAACAAGTCAATCAACGGGAAACGTACAGACGCGCGTTTCGTTCTGGTTGGAACTTTTCAATGCACGGCATTCCTCGAAGACGGACATTGCTTTTCATTTCTATACTTTCTGTATATATAGTTAACATTTGGAACTTACTGCAAGTGAGAATTAATGAATATTAAATCTCATTCTTACATGTAAATGTCGACTTATGTGATGCGTTCATAACTACAATCCGACAAACTAAGTTTGTACCAATATGCAGAACATACCCTTTCGCGACAACGAACTTCCTGGTAATTAGGTTAATTAAGAATTGCTGAAAAAAACAAGTCAATCAACGGGAAACGTACAGACGCGCGTTTCGTTCTGGTTGGAACTTTTCAATGCACGGCATTCCTCGAAGACGGACATTGCTTTTCATTTCTATAATTTCTGTATATATAGTTAACATTTGAAACTTACTGCAAGTGAGAATTAATGAATATTAAATCTCATTCTTACATGTAAATGTCGACTTATGTGATGCGTTCATAACTACAATCCGACAAACTAAGTTTGTACCAGTATGCAGAACACACCGTTTCGCGACAACGAACTTCCTGGTAATTAGGTTAATTAAGAATTGCTGAAAAAAACAAGTCAATCAACGTAAGAATGTAAGAATGAGATTTAATATTCATTAATTCTCACTTGCAGTAAGTTCCAAATGTTAACTATATATACAGAAAGTATAGAAATGAAAAGCAATGTCCGTCTTCGAGGAATGCCGTGCATTGAAAAGTTCCAACCAGAACTAAACGCGCGTCTGTACGTTTCCCGTTAATTGACTTGCTTTTTGCAGCAATTCTTAATTAACCTAATTACCAGGAAGTTCGTTGTCGCGAAAGGGTGTGTTCTGCATACTGGTACAAACTTAGTTTGTCGGATTGTAGTTATGAACGCATCACATAAGTCGACATTTACATGTAAGAATGAGATTTAATATTCATTAATTCTCACTTGCAGTAAGTTCCAAATGTTAACTATATATACAGAAAGTATAAAAATGAAAAGCAATGTCCGTCTTCGAGGAATGCCGTGCATTGAAAAGTTCCAACCAGAACGAAACGCGCGTCTGTACGTTTCCCGTTGATTGACTTGTTTTTTTCAGCAATTCTTAATTAACCTAATTACCAGGAAGTTCGTTGTCGCGAAAGGGTGTGTTCTGCATACTGGTACAAACTTAGTTTGTCGGATTGTAGTTATGAACGCATCACATAAGTCGACATTTACATGTAAGAATGAGATTTAATATTCATTAATTCTCACTTGCAGTAAGTTCCAGATTACGTGATATTTGCATGTAGAAATGAGATTCAATAATCATTAATTCTCATTTGAAATAGGTTCAAAATAATAACCATATATGCACGAAGTAAACAAGTGAAAAGTCATGTCTATCCAGGATACCATACATTGACAAGCTCCAATAAAAACGAAATGCATCTGTTCCTTCTGGATAGGTGTGACATTTTTAGGTATTTCTACCAGTTTTAAAGAGTTTACTGAAATAAACAATGGGGCACAACTTACTATGTTGTAATTTGTACCATTGATAAAGAACATAGTAAAATCGACTACTCTTATGTTGTACATACTAGTTGCTTGTTAACAAGCGGGATATAAACTACACTCTTCGTTAGTCCCGCTACACCAAGCGATGGCCTTCGGCATTTGTTATAGCAACCCGTCCTTCAGAACATTTTGGTTTGTTTAAAGCAGCGATTCTCAACCATCTTAACTCCGCAACCCCTCAAATAGTAAATGTAAATAAGATTTATATTTAGCGACAACCTCCCAACGCACAAAGGAATAATAACAGTAAGCCTTACTAATTTAATTTTGGCTGTAATTATAAATGTAAGTAATTATTTAATATTATATAATCATATTGCACTAATTTTATACCTTAAGAAAATAACGACAGTATAAAAAAAGTAATACGACTACTCCTATTATTTTATGTCGCTGCGTTTTTTAGCGACGGGTATGAACATGCATGTATGACATGTATACTTGAGCAATTTACAAGTTCCAACTTGATGTCTACGTGCTCTTTGTAATTTGGTCTGCTTCTATAATACTCGCTATGCGAGCATGTTTGAACATGCCAATCTATGCGTTTAAACAAGTCATGCCGTCATCAGTATAAAAGAGGCTCTTGCAATTAACTAAGATAATTTTCGAATGCGAAATAGATAAATTTCTGAAAAATCCAAGTGAGCCATCTACATCCAGTGAATTGGTTGGTAAAAAGACAAGGTTGAACAATGACTGCTATTTAAATTATTGTTTTACCTCATTGGATGGACAGCCACAATGCCTTCAATATTAGTTTGATTTAATGGTTCAGATAAACAATTAAAAACTTTACTTAATTATATCAACACTATTCACCCCAAAATAACATTTACAATAGAAATAGAAATAAATAAAAGCTAATTTTCTAGACTTAACCATAACACACAAAACTAATAAACACGAGTTCGCTATATACCATAAACCAACTCATACAGACACCACAATACACTCTAATTCATTTCATCCTATAACACAAAAATTATCACCATACCAATCAATGGTGTATAGATTAATTAACGTACTTATGGGTAAAAGTAATTTTGACTTCGAACTAAACAGAATATACACAATAGCACTAAACAATGGTTACTCTAAAAATATTATCAATAACATCCTGAATAGTCAACAAAAATTTAAAACTCTTTCTTTAGTTTACCGAAAATTAAAAAACAATATAACTAATTAACAAAATAATTTGAAACATACGTGAGTGGGTAAAAACCACACCAATTTGTATAATACAAAAGTATTTTTAATAATATAAAATATTATAATATATATATAATAATATAATATTTTATATTATTAAAAATACTTTTGTATGTAACTAATTCTTACAATTCAACCACTTACTTAGGAAAAATTTCGGAAAAAATTGGTACTTTCATTAAATAACTTAATAACGAAGATATATCATTTAAAACAGACAATACTATACAGAATATTATTCAAAACAACAAAGATAAAACAGACAAAGAATCAAACTCTGGTGTATATAAGATAACATGTGAAGATTGTATTGGACAAACGGAGAGTACGTTCAAAATTACAATGAAAGAAAACGAGAGAAGTCATAAAGAAAAGAAAACAGATTCAACTTTCGCAAATCATTGTTTAGAAATTAATCATAGATTTAGTATAGATTTCAAAATTTTAAATATTCAAGAAAAAAGCAAAAAACCTAACTTGTTACAAACTTAGAAATTAATAGATATAATAATATAGGATTAGTTTTAAATGACCAACTAGATTTAAAAAACTCCCCTCTACTAAATTTAAGATTGTAACAATGTTTCCACAACCATTTTTTTTTCTATAATTTTGTACATAAATGTTAGTATTTCATCCACCTGACGAAGCCATTGTATGGCGAAACAATATTGTAGTGGATTTACAAAATATTTTTGAAACTGGAAGTTTAGTACTTATTTCTTATTGTTATAATGAAGTTTCAACACGTATCTCCTTCGTCAATCAACGACATCAATATAAGTTTATAAAGAAATCGACAGTAAAAGAATTTACGAAATTTAATATTTAGAATTGTAAGGCTTGCTTTGTTAAATATAAAGTTTAAAGGTTTTTATTGAGTAAATAAAGTATTGAAAACGCACTTAAACGCTATATAACTGCCGTCAAAAATCATCTCCTTCGTCAATCAACGACATCAATATAAGTTTATAAAGAAATCGACAGTAAAAGAATTTACGAAATTTAGTATTTAGAATTGTAAGGCTTGCTTTGTTAAATGTAAAGTTTAAATGTTTTTATTGAGTAAATAAAGTATTGAAAACGCACTTAAACGCAATATAACTGCCGTCAAAAATCAAGGAAAGCTTATACGAAAGGACCAACGCATGAGCGATGGGAGATAGAACAAAATACTGTCTATTAGGGGTATTTGTTTAATTAACTTTACTGAAGTAAAAGTAAAATTACTAGACTAAATTCCTAGTAGTAGACACATTCATTTGAACACGAGATATCTTACGTTTTTTCTCAAGTCATTAACCTAATGTAATATTGCTAGTGTTACTTGGCAATAAAATATACTGCGTCTTCAAGTTTGTTTACCACCCATGAAGTAGATTTTCTGCAACATTTCACTCATGACTACTTACACTAATACTAATATACATAAGCTTTTCTAGTAATTAACCAAAATAGTCGGGTATGTAAAGGAGAATTAATCACTTAATTGTGAAAACGTAATCGCTCCAACTTCTAAAGAAACGTATAAAAGAGTTTTTCCGGGAAGAGCAATTATTTAATACGCCTTCTATTCAAATTATTGTATTGTTGACTGTTTAATGTACTATGTCTTAAAGCCCAAACTAGAATTTCTGTAGCATATGATTGTAGAGTCAGTTTCAAGATATAGTGCGAACCACTAGCATACATTTGGTACGCAATAAAAGTAATCGATATAAGAAACACGCCGCAGGCCCGTACTATCAATATTTGATTATAAATAATAAAAGTATACGTGTACTATAATACGAAATGATATTTTGATTTTTTTTTCTTGCGATTGTATCTACTACATATTCAAACTTCGGTCGCGCATTTCACACCATCGACCATATTTTACTCTTACAAAAACTGTCAGCTTTTGAGTTTAACGATTAGTTACTCAGGTTTATGAAGTCATATTTGATGGATCGAGCAAACTATGTTACTTAAAACGGCTATAAATCAAGATTTTTTTTTACCCGACTTCTGGAATTCCTCAAAGTACCAACTTGGGCCCGCTTATGTTTAATATATTTATTAGTGACCTAATAGTGACCTATTCGCTTATGCAGATGATCTTAAAATATGTCACACTATTACAAACATAACTGATGTGGATTTTTTGCAAAAGAACTTGGCTACTGTCCACAGCTGGTGTCACATGAATAAATTTAATTTAAACATTTCAAAATGCTGTTGTGAATGCTGTTCAAAATGTGTTGTAACTTTCACAAGGAAAATAAATTACACGAAATCTCTTTATTACGTTGATAATACTGTTATGAAGAAACAAAGTTCTACATGAGATCTTGGTGTTACATTCGACCGTAAGTTGGCCTTCAACGATCATCTCTCAAACGTCACTAGATCTGCTGTTAAGTGTCCGGGTTTTATTATCAGAATGTCCCGAAATTGCATTTACGTTGGTACCATTAAATCTCTATATTTCGCATATGTCGTCAGTAAGTTGGAATATGCGTCTACCATTTGGTAGCCAATTTATGACCTACATTTGATCAAATTTAACGAGTTCAGCGCAAATTTTTGAAGTACTTGAGTTACAGGCTGGATGGGGTCTATCCAGAACGAAATATATACGAAGACAAAGGATGAGAGCATTGCTAGTTGCGAATCTCCTGAATAACCGAATCGACTCAGCATCGCTGTTAGCGCGAGTGAATTTACTGGTACCACGTATTGCTGCTAGACACTCCCCATCTTTTGTGTTTTCAACACCAAGGACCAATATATTGTGTAGGACGCCATTGGTCCATTCGTCCAGAAACGCGAATAATTTATTTAACGATGTTTTTATGGAATTAATCTTATTTATGTATTGTTTTATTGTCACATAGTCAAAGTTTTGTTGTCCTATTTTGGATTAATCTGTTGGGCAAAATAAATCATTATTATTATTATTATTATATTCCTTTTAGAACTCAAATGGCTTCATGCATTCAAATAGTATACTTTTTTGTATAAGAACCTTCAAAGAAATGTTATTGTCGTATAGAAAGTCTTGTATAGTTCCCTTGCTACTGCTGCTACTGGGTATTTTCTTTTGTAAACGAGAGTTACAGAAAATATTATCAAAAACAATCATGCTATTCGTACTTAACTTTGGTGTTAAACTATTTTCAAAGCAATGTTCGAATAATGATGTCTTCGTGGTCATCTAAGGAACCATTTTTTATGATTTTTAGAAGAAAAAACGTAGCTCCTTCAACACAACCATTTGTATATCCACAATACAGTATTATAAGTCTTTTTCCTCTAGATCCAGGAACATCTAACTGGCACTGATACGAATTATCACTCCAGCCCATTTTTACAATATCATGCGTACCATACCACGTTTCGTCGAGGTAATAAATACTTCTTCTTTGCTGTCTATACTTGTAGATTCTATTTTTTTGAGTAGCGCACACAAAATAGTTATGTTAAAGGAAGCCTAACTGCCAGAGCAATTTACCAACTTTTGGAAAGAATTATCAATACTATAACTAACAATGCCGCAGACACAAAGCTTATCGAATAACTTCATTTGTTTTTTTTTTTCTTTAAAAAAATCGGCAGTGATTTTAACAAACCAACTATTGCTATTCCGTGGAAAATTCGACAGAGATTAGGGCGTTCACGCTTAGGTTGTTAATGAAATTTGAAATTGTATTGTCCTTGTGTGCACAAATATATAACGGAAGCCATAAGAGATGGGTTCGGTAAGAGACACACCACCTCTGTAGCCTTCTTGGACTTGACGATGGCACAGAATCCTATTATACAAAATGATCAAAATATAACTGAACGACAAACTTATCAACCTTATCAGACCGTACCTGGGTGGAAGGATCTTCTGAATAGGTAGTCGATACGTGACGCCCACAGAGGTCTCTTTAGGTTCCGGGAGTTACTTATTCTATATATGGCCGACATGTCAATGGAGGCAGCTGTGGATATGATGAGCTACACTGACTACACATCTATTAATACTGCCGATAAAAGGGACGACATAATCTGTCGTCGTTTGACTCGCATCCCACAAAATAAGAGTACATCCCACCTCATCGACCCATATATTTATTTCTCCACAGCTCGTGACATCAGGGGCTTTAAAGTGAATGAAGGGACTGAAAGAGAAACGTTCACTTCTAGGAGAAAGGAAAGACCCTAGACAAATATACCGGGTTCTTTTTTTATCATTACACATACATCGTCCTATGTGTAGAGCTAAAACAATAAAAGTCAATGTATTGTAGGCATTGCAGGTGGCATAGTGGGCAACCATTATTATACACCAATGACGTATTTTTTCAATTGTCAAATATTTCTGATTTTTCACTCATACTTAAATCTTAAATTAAATACATTTTATTGATAAATAGAAAATTTATTTAAAACAGTTGATTATCCTAACAGGCGTATACCTTGTACGAAGACAATTTTGAATATTTTTAACAAATACAAAGAAGATGAATAGTACTTCTTTAAGGATAAAATATATCTAAGATAATAAGATTAGTGTATCAAAAAGCTAGAAAATATGAAAGCGTTGATAAAAAGGTACAAATAGATTTTGTCATTCTATGAGATTGTAGAACGTTCTTACATTACTTCTACTGAATTACCGAACGTAACCCACCTATTGATGGCATTTCAGTAAAACGATAAAAACAAACAACACCTCGTGGTATCTTACGAATAAGTGGTTTTATAAAATGGAGAAATCTATCGTAAAAAGCAGTCGTGGGAAACTCTTGTAGGTAACAAATATGTTACTATTTCTTTAATAATCACAAAAACCTTTGGGCTGTACAATTATCTAACAACATCACTACTGGAATTAAAGATTGAAGAAGGGAAGACATTATGCCGCAAACTTTTGGATTCTGTTAAAGCAAAGCTATTTTCATATGAAGAACGATCAGTTATTAGAGTAGCACCTGTTTTTGACCCTCAATTTAAAAGAAAAAGTTTTTAGTAGTATGTACTGAAAATGCTACTGAGGCTGCTTCCTTTCTAGAACAAGAAATGTTTAATATTATGAAGAAAATATATCCTGAAAATAAAGAACAAATGCCTGTAATCAAAACAGACATTAGTCCACATTAAAAGTCAGTTTAATTATTTGGATTTTTGCAAGAAAGAGTAAGAGAAAGTAAAATCAATTACAGCTCATGTAATAATTACTAATAGGCAATTTCTACGACGCTGAATACCGAGCTTCATAAAACTAATAGAAAATATAATAGGCAAAAAAAAGAAAACGGAAAACAAACGGAGCGGACCCGGTCTCGGGCGACTGAGTTTGTCCACCCTCCCGTTTCTGCCAACGTCCAACGGCCCACCCGGCTCTTGAGACTGCCTCAGCCCAGGGGATGGGTAGACCCAGAGGTAAGACGACTAAAATTACCAAACAGGTGGTCTAGGGCGCCACAGAATTTTGTGCCGCTGGACGTCGCAAATTCGGGAAACGGTGTTGTATCTCGATTTAAAAAAAAAAGAAAAGGGTAAGTCGCGCACGGGCAGATGGTTCAATCCCGCCGACCAAAACCAGATCCCACTCCTGAGGATCGAAAGAAAATTCGTTTCTGCAAAGATTCACTCTA
Source organism: Melolontha melolontha (assembly GCA_935421215.2). Classification (NCBI taxonomy): domain Eukaryota; kingdom Metazoa; phylum Arthropoda; class Insecta; order Coleoptera; family Scarabaeidae; genus Melolontha; species Melolontha melolontha. The sequence goes on from OW285240.1 coordinate 47,232,722, forward strand.
TTATTAATGGATAGAGAGAGATAAAAAAAACAAAAAAAAAACAACTACTTAACTAATTATACTAATTGTAAATTAAGAGGGAAAAAAAAATAAGACAACCAAAGTGGCAGATGGCCTTATAAGTAACAAACTATATTAACAATTGAACAGTGTGCACAAAACAATAAATCACCATGTAAAAAAAATACGTATTCTATAAATAAATCTAAACTAATAATTAGTATTCCTCAAAATTAAGCTCGTAAAAATTACTAAATGATACGCATATAAATTGCATTAAAAGATGCAGTCAATTAGGCATTTTAAAAGTGAAATCTTTGTGTAGTAAACCCAAAAAAAAAAAAACAAAGCGAAAGAAACAAGTTATTTCTTACCACAAGCAAAACACCTGTACGAATTTTAATATTAACAAGAAGCACATGTATTTTTAGATAAGAATATATGTAAGGAAAATGAAGATATAAAATTACGGTTCATTAATTATTAACAGGTAACGCTTATCTGAATAGTCCGGGGACTCCTAATGCGTTTATACGAGAGATGTCCACCCTGGAGCGTAAGGCGTAACACAAGGGACTGTAATTTGATGACTAATGTTCGTCCGTAGGTAGGACCATCTAAATTAAGAAAGCAAATAGCGACTAAGTAAAAGAACATTAAGTGAAACTCAAATTACATACCGAAACGTGTCTTTCAATGAAATTGCAGAGACTTTAATTAGTTGTCGACGCGTTCTCCAATCAACCACCATAACCCTCCCAAGGAGAAATCGCTCAGCGCGACTAATTGAGGTGCCTATTAAATTAAAAACCTGAACGGGGCCGCAACTACTTACAGTAATTTAAATAAGCCACATTTAAAGACACCGGTGGTCGAAGAACCGTCACATCTGCACAAGATAGTCAAGAACTTACGTCTGCATACGGAGAAAGAGTATCGTACTTCCAAAAAACAAGAACCGGAGCAAGGGAAAAAAAAATTATTTGAAAGAAACCAAATATATTACACAAATAAACGACGATCGATACATATACAGGTAGGGTCGCTGGAAACGGAGAAAAATAAAATAAAGAGAATGCTAATTTACAACAAAATAAATGAGCGTTACGGACACGTAACAATTCCCCTAACACTCCCTATAAAAAAAGGCAAAGAAATTTACTTCTTTTTTTGTTTTGAAGAATTTTTACAAAATTTTTTTTTATGGATTTTTAAATTTAAGAAAAGGAGCCCTTTTTATCGAGGGTGAAGTAGGCCGAATGCCCCGACTGAGACCAAGTCGAGAGTACACCTTTCCGGACGGAAAATAAGTAAAGAAAAAAATAAGACTAGAGTAGAGAAAACTTTGAGTAAGAAAAATAGAAATAATGGAAAAGTGAAGCAGGTAAACAAGAGAAGAGACCTAGGTGAAGCGAACCGACAGTTGCGGCAAGGCGGAAACGGCAAGGCCCTCATGCTCTCGATTCGTGGGTGGAAAAAGACAGGTAGTAAGAAAAGAAATCCGGAAACGCAACCCACGAAACGGCGACAGTGCAAGCAAACCCCGACCCAGCAGGTGCAGCCTTCAATCACAAAAGAAAACAAAAATAATCCGATCAATGTCAGGAATAAAAAGAAAGAACGTTAAGAAACCACAAAGCTGCCGGACTCAGCGAGACCAGGCAAAGACAAGCTTAGGAAGGAACCTGTATGGCCAAAAGTAAGATAAAACGTCAAAATCGAGAAAAAAGTCAAATAGTCAAATCCGGGAAGTAAAGCTATCATAGGCTTTAGTGCCAAGTAGGAACTCAAACAAAACTCGAGACAAGATATACTCAAGAGAAGGAAAAGAGAAAACGGTAACGGTAAGGTAACGAGCTATACCTTATCTCAAAGTAAATATCAAAAGATAGATATTCCAAAATATACGGCAAGGACAGAAAAGTCCAAATGGTTCAAAAGAAAAGAAAATTATCCCACAAGAGTCCCAACAGTGAGAAACTCCCAAACAAAAGTAACATCTTCCAAAAGGAATAGAAAACGAAAGTCCGAAAACTAAAAGAAAAAGAATGAGATACTATTCGTCGACGATGTTCTTGACGAAAGAACTAACTAATCCGGACTCATTTTAGTCGCCTCTTACGACTTGGCAAATTATACCAGACTGAGTATTCGTCTGGCCCCCAGACAGGCCGAAATGGTGTCCTTGATGAAAAGAACAAAATACTTATGACTCCGTTTAGTCGCCTTTTACGATATGGTGTCAGATTTTAATCAGCATAATGAGGATGCAGACGAAGATAACATTCTACTAAGTACATTATGAGAAAAATTAAGATGTGAAAAAACTTTCGTCGCTGATGTTATTAGGGATACAACAAATTTACTACAGGAAGTAGCTCCAGTAAGTTAATGCACATGTGGTTATAGAAATCGATAGCATAATGTTGACTACTGCTGTAAATGTCAAAGATTTGGATATGGATGAGGCAGCAGATGCAGATGTTGTGGAAATGTCTTCTTCAGATGACGATGAAAATAAGTGCATTGAAAAAAAATTTGCCATTCCGATGCAATTAAAGCATTTAATGTAGCTCTAGCATGATCAAATCAAAATTCAATAAATATAAATAAAATAATCACCTTGAAAGAAATTCAAGAAAAGCAGAAAAAAATATTCAGAAAGAAATTACAGATTTTTTCATATCTTAGGAATATTCATGTACAATTGATTTAGGTTAATTGTGGGTTAATGTTATAAAGTTAATTTATTTAATTACACCCTCGTTAGTATGAATGACACACTGTATATTTTGTGTTCACACTATCGCGAGTGTCCTGTTTCTATTTTAGGCTCAAAAGTTTTTAGACTACCCTCGTATATATATTTAGATGTGTGTATAGCGCCTACACATCATATAATTAGTTTATAAATGCGTTGTCAATTCGTCAACATTAATTACTTGCTTACTAAATTATTTAAAACAGGATGATAAACGCACCAAACTTTTGACGTAATCATGATTTATGACTTGTATTGTTTCATAATATGTCGCGCATATTTTACAAAACACATAAAGTCCGTAAAACTAAACATAATAAAAAAATGTTTTCTATCAAAAGAGAAGATATGAAAACTAAATTAGTTCAATTTAGCTACAAATATTGTAATAAATTACATTTTTATTAAAGCATTTAAAACCTATTCCATAATTTCTTTCAATCAATCAGATTCTTTCAAAACGATGCTGTTCGAAGAACTTCTTGTTTCTAGGATGAGAGTGCCTTGGAAAAAAATTGTTAGCATATGTCAAAGTTATTTTATTGTAGATCATTGTTCAATTGACTAGTTTTTGGATTTGTAAAATTGTCCAAAGATTTTACTAAATATTAGCAAAAGAAAATGGGTCGTGATAGCCAGATTTCTTTACAGGCCCCTGAGGAATTGAGGAAAGAGAAAAATTGAATTTCTTATCTTATAAATATATATTATAAACTTCTTGTTAATTTACTAATCTCTGCCCTTATTGATTAATTTAAATGAACAGTTTTAAACTAGATGAAATGATTATTACATATAACAAATTTTCAAAAACCCGTAAAAATTTAAAAAAGGTATATAACCCCTTACCACAATTATTAATCGTATCCTAAATACGTATTTCGACAACTAAGTTGTCATCATCAGTAGGCAAAACCACTAATCAAGGTGTCGCACATGGAGCACAGTAAAGCTAGCACAACTGATCACGCAACAACTTTACACAGCGTCCACGTATACACTCAGTGTATACTGTGTATACAGTATATTAGTTATTATTATGTATGTGCCCGTTGGAGCGACTTAAGATGTTAAGCTGTCGGCATTCGCCTTAAACGAGAAGTAAAACCACGAAAACCTACTCGAACAGCCAGTTAGGGATCAAAACACGGAACTGTCAGCATGATAAGCAAATGTATAGATATTTAAATAATATAAGATATATAATAATATAACAGCAACATATATTATTATGGTAGATTGCAGATCGTTATATAATTAAGTTATAGTATATATCGCTTAAATTTTTTATATCACTTCTGCTGTTAGTTGAATTTTTTTCCCGTTTAATACTAATCATTTCTTTAATTTCCCTTTTCATTGTGTGTTGTTCTTTATCAATTATCTGTGTGTTTTCAAAATCGAAATGGTGATCGCGTTGTCGTTTGTGTGTAGATAAAGCAGTTTTGTCTGTTTTAGAGTATTTGTGGGCTTGTATTCTTTTGTATAAATATTGTTTAGTTTGGCCTACGTAGTAACTATCGCAATCGCGACTTGGTATTTTATAGATGACATGTGTTTCTCGATCTTTTTCTATTTTAGGTTTAAGTTTTGAAAATAGATGTTTATTAGTATTACTAAGTTTATATGTTGTAGCTGTTTCATATTTTTTTAAAGTGTATTTAATTTTTTTCTGATAATTGTGGCACATATGGAATCGTGATATATGTTGTGTCATTGTTTAAATTGTTATTGGTGTCTGCAGTGTTGCATATTTGGTGGATTCTTTTTTTAATTGTTTGGTCTATAAGTTGTGGTGAATAATTATTATCTGTTAAGATTGTTTCAATTTTCTTGATGTTATCTTTTCTGTATTGAGTATGTGATAGTTTTACTGCTCTAGATTATTTACAATTATTTAATTGAATACTGTAGATGCATTTGAGTGGTAATTCATATATCGAAAAGAAGCTGTGGGTTTACTATACCAATTTGTATAAATAGTACCCTAAGCTTAACCCATAGCTTAAAGAAATATCAAGAAAATTAATACTGTTATTAATTTCTTCTTCAATAGTGAATTTTAATTTGTTGTGAAAATTGTTGAATTTATTTAAAAGGTAGTTTATTTTATTAGTCAGAATACATTTTATGATATCATCTACATATCTTATGAAGAAAATCGTGTGGAAGTCTAATGAATTGATAACGTTTTGTTCCAAATGTTCCATTACCAGATTTGCATTAGGAGCAGCTAAAGGACAGCCCTTAGAATACTAAGGCATGATTTATTATTATTAAAATGGAATGTATCTCTGAATAATTTTATCAATGGCAACTACAAATGTATAAGTATGACACTAATATACTGTCATTTATATTTAATATTTCTTGAAAAAGGTATCATTTGTCTAAACATGTAGGATTGTTTTAAATATATACATTTTGAAGTAAAACCAGACCTTAAATCGCCAACAAATTAAATTTACTATATATATATATTACAATTCATATTAAAACCGTTCATAAAATAAACTTCATTCCTCTTTGAAAATTAAGATTTTATAGCATTTTGTGCTATTCTTTTTTTATACTCAATTAAAATACTTACAGTATTTAGAGCTACACTGTACGCACTGTTTCGCGAAAATTCAATAGCTTATCATTTTCTTAGTCAAGTATTATTTCATGTACATATTTATTAATGCCTTATACCAGTATATGTTTACTAATATTTCTTCCATTACTATCTAAAACAGCATCGTCACTGCCATACGGGCACATTGAGTGTACTTCCATTAAATCTTTTGTATAGGGGCCTGGCTCCAAAGCATTCCATTACCTATTTCAATGCTAATGTATATATCATGTGTATATATATACGCAATTCCTATAATCAATTGTACCTATAAAATCAAAGCTTTATTAGATTTATTTATTGCAAATACGTATACAAAACTTTAATTAAACTACTATACCAGATTCATACATTAACTGAATGCTAGGTTATAATATAATAGCAAGACTGATATTTAATTATAGAGTATTGTGCAGTGAAAATATAAGATTTATGGACAGTATATTTAATTAGAATATAAAAAGTCGAAATTACAAAATTACATCGGGACCTATGTTTTTTTTGTCCAAAGTTCAAGGAAATTTGCTATATTAATCACCCAAATTATTAAATCTATTTCAGTCAATATACTATACCAATATTTTTTAATTAATTATAAATTTCACCACCCCGAATTTAGACTTCGACGTACGATAAATAAAATATGATAAATCTACACAACTGTAGTAAAATATTATACAGGTTTTTCAAATATATTTGGGTACTTCTTAGCTAGGTATTATGTATACCTAGCTAATTCAATGAAAACTTTCTTTAGCTTAAATTAAGTTTTGGGTGTAGTGCTTCAGACATATATGTGATTGTACGAAGATGATTTGATATATGGTGAGACTTCTCTATCAGTGTTTGCTTAACAAAAAAAATGCTATTCTTTTCGAATAGGTTATGCTTTCACGAGAGGCTATTTGAATTTTCACTATCGTCTAACGTTTAATTTGATAGATGCAGTTGCTTAAAGAAGATATGTTTTGTGAAGTGGATAGAATCGGTATTCGTGGTGTAATTCTTTACATGCTTTTTAAGAAGATGAGCACAGCTTAAACTTTGTCGAATATGCAGCAAACTTTGGTGAACGAAGCTTTCGTTCTCCAAAGTTCTCCAAATCGTAGCCTCCTTCAAAAGCTACGATTTGTCGCTGGGTTCTTCGCTTTAAAGGTGTGGATATGTGTCTTGAAGATGGAGCACCCTGGAGCACCAAAACTTGTTAGAATTTCAAAAATGAACGTGTTAGTATTTCTAAAACGGTTGAAAAAGTTTATGATGCTGTGTTACGTGACCAAAGAGTGAAAGTGGAGGAGATTGCAAAGGCTATGGGCAGGTCTACTGAACGTGTGCACCACATTTTGCATGTCGAATTAGGTATATCTAAGCTATTTGCAAGGCGGGCACTGCGTTTACTAAATATAAATGAAAAACCTGAAAAAGCGTTAATTTTCAAAGATAAATTGAAGCTTTTTAGCATCAACTCAATAGAGTTTTGCGTCCTTTTGTTATGATAGGTGAAACTTGATTGTATTACTATGTGCCGGAGTTGAAACGGCAATCTCAACAAAAGAGGCATCGTTTCATTCCTACACTAAAAAAGGCGAAGATATTTCCTTAAGCTGGATAGGTAATGGCCAGGATATTTTGGAATTCGTTGAGTGTACTTCTTATCGACTATCTCGCAAGGGACAAAACTAGCAACAGAACATATCACGGTGCCCTTCTGAATCAAAGTGAAAGTTGCCATTACCGAAAAATAACCCGCATTGGCCCGCAAAAAGTTCTATTTCATTATTCCATCATGGCAGTACACCGTCACACACCAGTGGCATTCTTCGGGAAATAAAACTGGATGAACTATGATCCTAGATCATAATTCATCCGATTGAGCCACACCATTTTCTTCACCTAGACCCTCCAAACATCCATTTATTCCCAAAACTCAAGCTGTTTCAATCTGGTAGGATATTCAAAACGGACGAAGAAGTTATTACACAAGTGGAGCAATATTTTGACTACCTTGATGCTAATGATAGAAAACTAATATAATGGCACTCCACCACCAGTGGTCCAACTGTGTTTAGTTTAGTTTAGTTATTTTTTCTGTCGAAAAAGCAAGATCGTATAACTCAGTTAATTATGTTATGAATCTAGACGATGTCGTAAATTATCCTGTTGAATTCATGAATTTAGTAAATTTTCCAGGCTTACCATTGCACGCTTTGACATTAAAAATTAGTGTTTCTATCATTCTGCTTCGAAACGATCCGCCACATTTGCCAAACTGTACAAGACTTGCAGTCAAACAATAGTTCAACGTCATCAAACTCATAATATTGAATGGCAAATATAAAGAGAAGATTTGCTATTACCTAGTTTCGAATAAAAGATTCAGTAATAAAGAAATATTAAAAAAAAGATCTCTTTATATGTGTACAAGGATATACACAAAGCATATTTTACGCATTGGTCACTTCTACGTAGAAACAAGTGTTTCAAACTCATCGTAGTTTTCGTCAGTGTCTATTACTGGGGCCTTGAAATAGTATATTAAAACACAAGCTTCATAAATCACCATTTTTCCGCACAAGTTTTCCATGGAACGAGTGCTACAAAAGGCCTTATTAAACGAGTTTTTTATACTATTTTTTTCTATTTTACATTTTTTACTTAATAAATTCAAATTATTCGATTTTAATGTTCAGAGTTTTATTTTTATATAAAGTATGCAGTTGGTCACATTGATACTTGACATTTTCAAATTTAAATCTTATTATCCGCGAAATATATTATATTACATATTATTTATTAATTTTCGTTAACAGTACCTAATATTTTATTTAAAAATATAAACATGAGGGTCATAGAAACTAATATATCTTGTTGTCAATTGTACACATACAATATAAGTGCTACACGGAAGCAGTAGAACGCATTAGAAGCCATCTTTAAAATCAGTACTTCTGGATAAGTGCCGACGAAACTGTCGATATATTAGGGCGCTGTGTGGTAAATATTGTAGCTGGTGTTCTACATCCAACTATTCCATATAACCTTTCCAGAAGTTGATAGACTTGTATCCGCTTTTAAAAAAGTTTTCAGAAAAGCACCATTGAGAGTAGCTCTTTACAGGGAAAAACAGTCATCTTTGTCACTGCCTCTTTCTCCAGTAATAACTTGATGGGGGACATGGTTGGAAGTGCAAAGAACTAACACAAATTCCACATTTAAAAAATCAGCTGTACTTTCTTCAGCAACACTTTGGAAATTTGACAAAACTAATTGCTTATTTTGGAAATCAAAATCTCAAATTAAAAGATGGATTAACCACATTAGATGTGGCTATTAATAATTTGAAAAATATTCCAAGTGACTTCGGATGTGGCCTTCGGCAAAAGTTTGACGCAGTTTTTAATAGAAATCCAGATTTAATAAAATTGCGGCAATTGTGTTTGGGGACAATTCCTCAAAATCTAACTACTAAATACGCCGAAATAAAAAAATATTTCCAGTATGCACCTATAACCAGTTGCGATGTAGAAAGGACGTTTTCTATTTACAAGAATGTACTTCATTCAAAGAGAACAAATTTTACAGAAGAGAACCTTGAGAAAGTATTGCTCGTAAATATTAATACTCCTTTACTCAACTTGAACTTCAAAATGAACAAATAAAAATGTATTTCGTATTTTGTAGCCGTATATATATACATATATATATATATATATATATATATATATATATATATATATATATATTGAAAACGAGCAGCCTCTCGTTGTACTGAAAATTGATAACGAGCAAGATGCGTAATAAAATAATGTAAACGTTTATGAATATAAAAATGCTCAGCTGTGAATAAATGGCTTGTTAGTTTTTATATTTATTCGGTGAATTTTACATATACGAACTAATTACATTGCTCTAAGTAACATATAGATGGGGTTGTTCGAGTTTAATCTATATGCGCAAGATGCAAAGTTGCCTACTTGCGAATTATTCCATAAATGTAACCTAAAACAGCTGTTCGGATATAAACTTATTAATAAGTATTAATTAATGTGCGTTTATTATCTTCAGGGTCCGGCTAAACTCGAGAACAAAATAGACTCTAGTGTTAGGGCATTGTGATATGTCCAAATTTAAAGTGCGAGTTCGGTGACTTCAATCAAACACTACTGATATTTTTAGATTCCTAAATGATAGGTTAATTGTTGTTAAAGCTATACTACAAAATAAAATGTCGAGATCAGATTCACGAATAATAACTTTAATGTTCTTAAGATCTCTATTAACAGGTAAGTTATAAGCATTAATTGTTAAGTATAATTTGTATATAAATTTTGTAACGTGATAAATTTAATATGTTATTTAACTATGATAAATTACGATAAATATTACATGAAATAAATGAAATAGATAAATATAGAAATAGTGAAGATAATCTTTAATTAATTAGGAGAATTAAGTCAATAACTTTAATATAACTAGAATGTATGACGTAAAACAAAGAAAAATTAAATTAAAACGTAACTGTATTCTTCCTCTTTAAAAGTAATAAATAACCTAAATCTTATATATCGTATTTAATAATGTATATCTTAACTAATATAAATAATATACTATATTCTTTTTTAATATGATTGTTTAAATTGTCTTTTCAATATAGATGTGAGATTTTAAAGAATACTTAAGTAATTGGTGCAGGATTCTGGATAAAAACGGGATCTCAAACGGTTTAGGAAAGGCAGGTTTTTCGTCGGCGTTCGAACGGCGTCACCCCGGTCAAAAACACTTTCTAACGAACTGCTTCTCGGCAAATTGCTCTTGGCAATATTTTTGTCACTGGTACACGTACGAACTTGAAATATGTGTCCAACAGGAGCTGGGAATATTGGTAAGATGTTTAACTAATTGGACGTATGAATTTACTTGTATTTATTGTAATTTTCTTCTTGTTTTTAGTGATACACTCAAAAATACGTCTGGATGCTTTAATGGCGATTTTTCCAGTTACGCTAACCTTCTTTTATTTTTGTTACTTGATTTTGATTCGTTCATCGGTATGTATTCATTTAATCTCGACAATTACTACTAATGAAAATGACAATTCAATAATTTTAAATACATTTACATGTTGTAATAAATATTTACTTAATTTTAAAACTAATATGCATATAATGTGTATGTCAAAAATAATACATTATGCTGTTTTTATTATGGGATATTTTCCCGCGATTGACAATTCAAATTATGTACAGTTATACCTAAATAAATGGCGTCATTAATGATTTATCAATTAAGTTGATTTTTTTTTGTAAATACAAATTATCGAACTGAAAATACTATTACAAATGAAATGTTAGATTATAAATGTGTGAATGTCTTAAAAAAAAATAATTAAACTTGCGTATTCAACTTTATTGATTTGACGTGGGAAGAATTCAGTTTTGACATATAATTAACTATTCAATAACTTATTTATATACATTAAGAGATTGTCCTTTTGCTTATTGGGCATACTTGAGTGTGGGCTTGACCTACCTCAATTCCCCAGTAATTTGGTATGCCGTTATTGACTTGGCAAAGAGGCTTATCCAAATTATTCTCTTTGAACTATTAAGTTGTTTGCTTTATCATATGAGTTTTTGTGCATATAAGCTGTTTTTAATATACATTTATAGTTAATGCTTGTCCCTTTAAGTGTTGATTTGTTAATATTATTTTTGAACTGTTAACTTTTTGAAGTCTGTTTTTTTTTTTTAATTTAGAAGAAAATTATTATCTCTTCTTGATATATTGTAACGATGTTTTAATAGTTAAAATGATTTGTTTTGGGGGTTTACTCTATTTATTTTACTTGTTGATGGTCCATGCTTAAAGTTTTCTATTTTTTTTAAACTTGATATATTAATATAGGTTTTAGTTTTCACAATAAATAATTCTTTCATGTTAAATACATGTTCTGACTAGCGAATCCTACTCTTTTCTTATTATAATACCATTCCTTATTATATAATTAAATTCCCCATTATTAGACATTCTCATCTATATTTCTATATATTCATATTTATAATACTAATTCATATCTTATTCATACTTTATATCCCCATATTATATATTTATTCCTACTCTCTCTATTAATCTAGACTTTTTCCATTCCTTTAACATTACATCAAACCTTCTATTTATTCTTAGCATACTATTACTTATATATATATTACATTTTAGGAATTCATTTTATTTAATTTTAAGCATGTTAATATTCGTTTTGTTTCCCCATTACATATTTAACTGTTTATCATATTATATCATGTAGATACTTGTTCTTTCTATATTTGTTTGTATATCATATTATTTGTGTTGTGTTGTTTCAGTTTTTCGAACTGTTAACTACCCCTTTATGTCTTTCAAGTGTAACTGTATATTATATTTTAATTATAGATATTGATTTGTTGATATTAAATTTATATGTGTTTAGTTCTTATTCAAATTTGTTTTTTTTTTTTTTTTATGCTGTATAATCTTGTAACATTGATATATGATACCTCCCCTTTATATAATCGGTATTAGGCTCGATTAATTCATATGTATTAGATTTTTCAATAATACCAGATTCTTCTAATCTGTTAAGCTCCATATTAACTTTTTCCTGATAATGGTATGGTATTGGGTAGTTTCTGCTCGATAATGGGTTGTCATTGTCTATTCTTATTGTATGTTGATAGTTACGTGCGAATACTACTACATCATTGATTAATGTTAGGTTGTCAGATAAAATTTTTACTAATTTTGATGGGATCATATGATATGGTATATTTTGTAGTTTAATTATTTCATCTATATCTTCTAAATTATTTACTGTTCTGAGGGTATTTAATTCTTTTCTTACTACCACTTCTTCTACATTCTGCATTCCTATTCCATCTTCCTTTTCTTCCAATCCATATATATAATCATCATTATTCATTTTAATATTTATTCCTTCTTCCTTATTACTACATTCATTATCATAACTATCTGTATTCAATCTTTCTTGTAATATATTATTAATCTCCTTCTGTAAATGTTTATCTTTAAAATAATTATATTCATATTCTTCTTCCTCAGATAACTGTTTCTCCATCCTTATCTCTATTTCATCGATCATTATTATTTTTCTTTTGAAATCCAATATCATTTTTAAATTCTTAATGTTATCTATCCCAATTATGCAATCGTATTGCAGTTTACCTATAATGTAGCATTGTATGACATATTCCTTATCTTTCACCATTATTTCCGTACATATTCTTTTTTGAATTTTCCCCATTCTTTTACCATTAGCGGTTATCAAATCTGTTCCCTTAGTCCTTATAATTTTCTTTTCATAATTATCGATTAAGATTGCCTTTTTCTCTTCTAATAACGTTATTTCGGCTCCAGTATCTATTAAACAGCTTAGTTCTATGTTTGTAAATTTAATCTTAATAATTGGTAGAGAGTGCGTATCTATATTATGGGTTCCAGTTTCTTCTACGTGTATGAACTCTTCAAAGGGTTGATAAAAAGTTATATTGTTTAATTTTGAGGGGTAGTTACAGTCGATTTTATTTAAAGATTTTGGGTTGAGGTGCTTGGTGTCGGGTTGGTGTACATATCGATTTCCGAAATCGGCATTTTTTTTTTTACATCCTCCGATTCTTGTCTAGAGGGCAGTGGTGACAATGGTCTCCGGCAGTAGTTATTAACACGTCCTCTATTACGGTATCTATAATTATTCATACCTCTTCTTCCCGGCGGGTTGTTGTACTGATTGTTATTATTCTGACGATTAGCATCATACGTTCGTGTATTATTATTATAATTATTATTATTAGGGGGTGGATAATTCGAAAGATTGGATCTATTGTTATAATTATGAAAAGGATTTGTAGAATGGTTACGATAATTTTGATGAGTGTTATAATTTGGTGCAGGACTTGCGTGATTATTATTATAATTAGTGTTACTATTATTAGTTGTTAGATTCGCCTGAGTATAATTGTTGTTAGTTCTGTTATTATTATATGAGGTTGTTTCTTGTACATGATTCGGTCGATTATTTTGTGAGTAATTTTGTCTAAAAGATGGATTATGTATGGTGTTATAATTTGTATTGCTCGGTCGATTATTAGAGGAATTATATAGACTGTTATTCGTATTACGTTGTACTGTTGGAAAAGAACTACGATTACCTTCGGCAAAGTCATCTAATCTTCGGAGAATTTCTATTAAGGAATCCATGTCATTGACTCGTTGACAAATAATTGCTTGTGTGTCCGAATAAATGAAATGGTTCAGTAACTGTCGTGCTATGGTTGATTCCTCCATATCAGCTATGTGTTTACACAGGTTGTACATTCTTGAAGCATATATCTCCCTAGTTGTTGAGCCCATTCTATATTTACCGGTTAGAAGTCTGATTTTGGCACGATTTTGTTGTGCTTCATCCCAGTAATTCCTCTTAAATAATGACACGAATTGCTCTACGTCCTCGCAATGGTCTTCAATGCGCAAGAACCACTCCTGAGCACTATCTTTAAGTGTAACTCTTATTATGTCCATCTTTTGTTTATTGTCCGGAACATCAATTAAATAACGCAGGAGTCCATTTAAATAGAGCATGGGGTGTACGTGCGTTATATCCCCATCGAAATGAGTTAAATTTTCTATTTTTATGGTGAGACCTCCTGTGTTTATGCAATTATCAGACGCAGTATATCTTTTGATCTTCGTTTCAATTATCCTCAGTTCGGATTCATAATACCTTTTATTATTATCCTGGTTCGTTCGGAAGGTGTCAAGATTATCTTTTACTTGATTGATCTCTTGTTCGTAGAATGTCCTATGTTCCCCCATCTGAGTGTTGAGACTATCGGTAAAATGTTGTTTTAGATTTAACGATGTTATTTCGTTACTTAGGTTAAAATCTGTTAATTTGTTATTTAATTTTGTATGAGCTTCGTTACAGGACTTTGTTATTTCGGTTTTTGTTTCCGTATTTGCGGTTATTATTTTATTGTTGGTAATTACGTAAATTTCCTGTGAAGTATTCTCTAATTGTTTGGCCCAATGTTGGTTATGGACATTTAGAGTTTCGTCCATTTTCAGCAAGCATTTTAACTCGCTTTCTTCTAGTGTTTGATGTATTATCTTCTCGATCTTTGTTTGACTATCTTTCAAACCCTTTATATCCATCTTTATTTCTTCCTTGTCCTGTTTGAGTTGTTCTAATTTGCTGTTGAGATTGGTTTCTATGAGACTGATATTAGTCTCTAATCTATTATTATTTTCTGTGATTAGTTGTTTGAAATTTTCATTATTAATTTCTAATTTTCGTGCTAAATTCGTTTCTATCTGGCTGATATTTGTTTCTAATTTTCGCGTTAAATTAGTTTCTAATTGACTTATATTTTTATTGTTAGCATCTAGTTTTTCATTATTTTCCGCTACAAATTGTTTAAAATTAGCTTCTTGTTTTTGTTGCATATTCATTATCAAAGCGGTTAACGAATTAAAGTTCATCGTCGCCTCTTCCTTTGAAGCTTCTGCTTGTGCTGTGGCTGTAACAGAATCACCCTGATCAGCCTGGTCCTCTCTATCTGCTAGGTTTTCCCTTGACTTACTCCTTGTACGCTTGTCCATATTATTATTATTATTGAAAAAATATATATGATAGTGTTATGATTATAGGTTCTATTAGTTTATGTATATTGATTATTCCTATTCTGATGTTTTAGTATTAGTGTTATATTTGCTAATAAATTGTATAAATAAATTCTTATCTCTTCAAATAATTATTATTTTAATCTTTTTGACCTATTCGTTTAGTGTTTATTATACAAACAATAACCCCTTTTTAAAAAAACAAACTTACAAATCCTGTTCCTGGGTACCAGTCAGCATCCTATCACACAAAAATGACCACAAGAAGCAAAATACAACTTACAATTATAAAAAATTTTGTATCTTAAATAAATCTAGAAAGAATACAGTTTTTTAAATTTATTCTCTCTCGTTTTATTTTGTATTACGTGTTTGATTGAGCACGTTTTCTAAGCGACACGTTGCGGCGACAATTGAAAACGAGCAGCCTCTCGTTGTACTGAAAATTGATAACGAGCAAGATGCGTAATAAAATAATGTAAACGTTTATGAATATAAAAATGCTCAGCTGTGAATAAATGGCTTGTTAGTTTTTATATTTATTCGGTGAATTTTACATATACGAACTAATTACATTGCTCTAAGTAACATATAGATGGGGTTGTTCGAGTTTAATCTATATGCGCAAGATGCAAAGTTGCCTACTTGCGAATTATTCCATAAATGTAACCTAAAACAGCTGTTCGGATATAAACTTATTAATAAGTATTAATTAATGTGCGTTTATTATCTTCAGGGTCCGGCTAAACTCGAGAACAAAATAGACTCTAGTGTTAGGGCATTGTGATATGTCCAAATTTAAAGTGCGAGTTCGGTGACTTCAATCAAACACTACTGATATTTTTAGATTCCTAAATGATAGGTTAATTGTTGTTAAAGCTATACTACAAAATAAAATGTCGAGATCAGATTCACGAATAATAACTTTAATGTTCTTAAGATCTCTATTAACAGGTAAGTTATAAGCATTAATTGTTAAGTATAATTTGTATATAAATTTTGTAACGTGATAAATTTAATATGTTATTTAACTATGATAAATTACGATAAATATTACATGAAATAAATGAAATAGATAAATATAGAAATAGTGAAGATAATCTTTAATTAATTAGGAGAATTAAGTCAATAACTTTAATATAACTAGAATGTATGACGTAAAACAAAGAAAAATTAAATTAAAACGTAACTGTATTCTTCCTCTTTAAAAGTAATAAATAACCTAAATCTTATATATCGTATTTAATAATGTATATCTTAACTAATATAAATAATATACTATATTCTTTTTTAATATGATTGTTTAAATTGTCTTTTCAATATAGATGTGAGATTTTAAAGAATACTTAAGTAATTGGTGCAGGATTCTGGATAAAAACGGGATCTCAAACGGTTTAGGAAAGGCAGGTTTTTCGTCGGCGTTCGAACGGCGTCACCCCGGTCAAAAACACTTTCTAACGAACTGCTTCTCGGCAAATTGCTCTTGGCAATATTTTTGTCACTGGTACACGTACGAACTTGAAATATGTGTCCAACAGGAGCTGGGAATATTGGTAAGATGTTTAACTAATTGGACGTATGAATTTACTTGTATTTATTGTAATTTTCTTCTTGTTTTTAGTGATACACTCAAAAATACGTCTGGATGCTTTAATGGCGATTTTTCCAGTTACGCTAACCTTCTTTTATTTTTGTTACTTGATTTTGATTCGTTCATCGGTATGTATTCATTTAATCTCGACAATTACTACTAATGAAAATGACAATTCAATAATTTTAAATACATTTACATGTTGTAATAAATATTTACTTAATTTTAAAACTAATATGCATATAATGTGTATGTCAAAAATAATACATTATGCTGTTTTTATTATGGGATATTTTCCCGCGATTGACAATTCAAATTATGTACAGTTATACCTAAATAAATGGCGTCATTAATGATTTATCAATTAAGTTGATTTTTTTTTGTAAATACAAATTATCGAACTGAAAATACTATTACAAATGAAATGTTAGATTATAAATGTGTGAATGTCTTAAAAAAAAATAATTAAACTTGCGTATTCAACTTTATTGATTTGACGTGGGAAGAATTCAGTTTTGACATATAATTAACTATTCAATAACTTATTTATATACATTAAGAGATTGTCCTTTTGCTTATTGGGCATACTTGAGTGTGGGCTTGACCTACCTCAATATATATATATATATATATATACCCGTTTTATTATTATAAGTATAATTATATAAATAAAATTGAAAACTAAAAATACAAATGTTCAATAGTACGCTCGTGGGCGATGAGTCATTAACAACTCGCGTCCGGTCTCTAGTCATTAGTAATAACTTAAAGACGGCAGACTATGTGCCCACACTGTTAAATTTAATAAATAATACACATAAGGTGTATTAGATAAAAATGTAGATTTTACAAAATTAGGGCAACTTTTTACCAATACTGAAGATCCATTGTACAGATCCAAAGAGCGCTTTAACTATGCAAATATAACATCCTTTTTACAAATACTGAAGATCCATTGTACAGATACCAAGAGCGCTTTAACTATGCAAATATAACATTTCTCAACGTCGAACAATCCTTTTCAGTATATAAACATATATATATTAAATTTATTATATTATTAACATTTGGAATTTACTGCAAGTGAGAATTAATGAATATTAAATCACATTCTTACATGTAAATGTCGACTTATTTAATGCGTTCGAAACTACAATCCGACAAACTAAGTTTGTACTAGTATGCAGAACACACCCTTTCGCGACAACGAACTTCCTGGTGATTAGGTTAATTAAGAATTAAGAAATACTGAAAAAACAAGTCTATCAACGGGAGGAAACGCACAGACGACGTTTCGTTCTAGTTGGAACTTTTCAATGTACGGTATTCCCTCGATGACGGACATTGCTTTTTCACTTCTATACTTTCTGTATATATAGTTAACATTTGGAATTTACTGCAAGTGAGAATTGATGAATATTAAATCACATTCTTACATGTAAATGTCGACTTATTTAATGCGTTCGAAACTACAATCCGACAAACTAAGTTTGTACTAGTATGCAGAACACACCCTTTCGCGACAACGAACTTCATGGTGATTAGGTTAATTAAGAATTAAGAAATACTGAAAAACAAGTCTATCAACGGGAGGAAACGCACAGACGACGTTTCGTTCTAGTTGGAACTTTTCAATGTACGGTATTCCCTCGATGACGGACATTGCTTTTTCACTTCTATGTCCGTCAATGTCCGTCATCGAGGGAATACCGTACATTGAAAAGTTCCAACTAGAACGAAACGTCGTCTGTGCGTTTCCTCCCGTTGATAGACTTGTATTTTCAGTATTTCTTAATTCTTAATTAACCTAATCACCAGGAAGTTCGTTGTCGCGAAAGGGTGTGTTCTGCATACTAGTACAAACTTAGTTTGTCGGATTGTAGTTTCGAACGCATTAAATAAGTCGACATTTACATGTAAGAATGTGATTTAATATTCATTAATTCTCACTTGCAGTAAATTCCAAATGTTAACTAAATATACAGAAAGTATAGAAGTGAAAAAGCAATGTCCGTCATCGAGGGAATACCGTACATTGAAAAGTTCCAACTAGAACGAAACGTCGTCTGTGCGTTTCCTCCCGTTGATAGACTTGTTTTTTCAGTATTTCTTAATTCTTAATTAACCTAATCACCAGGAAGTTCGTTGTCGCGAAAGGGTGTGTTCTGCATACTAGTACAAACTTAGTTTGTCGGATTGTAGTTTCGAACGCATTAAATAAGTCGACATTTACATGTAAGAATGTGATTTAATATTCATTAATTCTCACTTGCAGTAAATTCCAAATGTTAACTATATATACAGAAAGTATAGAAGTGAAAAAGCAATGTCCGTCATCGAGGGAATACCGTACATTGAAAAGTTCCAACTAGAACGAAACGTCGTCTGTGCGTTTCCTCCCGTTGATAGACTTGCTTTTTCAGTATTTCTTAATTCTTATTATATTATATTAAATTGTACAGTGTGGGCACATAGTCTGCCGTCTTTAAGTAATAACGTATGGACAACATAGCGTTATTATTCTAGGGTTAAAATAGAAAAGTATTATCCGTACAAAGTGCGCCTAACTCACACTCACGAGTTAAACAAAGATGATCCAGCCCGCCTATTGCAATTTTGTGAAGAATTAATGTTACGATGTGATCAAAATCCCAACTTTTTAAAAACAATATATTTTCTATTTAACTTTTACATTAACGGATCAATACATCGCCATAACTATAGGTAATGATCACGGGACAATCCTCACTGGATGCAGGAATCACACAGTCAACGTCAAGACAAATTAAATGTATGGATGGAACGAATAAGATGGCGTTTTTTAGGACCTTACTTTTTTGAAGAAAACCTGACTAAATTTTTTGCAATTTTTTTTCCTAATAATGAAGATTGCGGCATACCTCATTAGAATATTTGGTTTCAACAAGTTGGGCGCCTCCTCATGTTGGCATAGAGGTCCGTCAATACCTTGATGCTACATTTACGGAAAGATGGATAGGATGGCGGCGACCATTTAAGTGGCTAGCGCATTCCTCCGACCTAACGACGTTAGATTTTTATCTACAGGGTTACTTACAATCAAAAGTTTATTTAAATAGACCCAACAACTTGAAAGATTTACAACAGAGAATTGGTGATGCAATGCAACAAATTAGGCCAGATATTATCGAGCGCAGTATAGAAAGTATTTACTATGGTGTTAGTCAATGCCAAATGGTTGGAGGGTGCACTTTGAACATTTGCGTTAACTTTTGTTGATTAATTTGTTTACTATTTTTTTTATGTTGGTTTTCTATAATTATTTTTACTAAATTATAACCATTGACGTTTTAAAGTAAATGTGTCATTTATTCAAAAAAATTGTTATGTAAAGTACCAATTCTTTTACATCGCTGTTTAAACAATAAGACGGTCTAACAAAAATAGCAAAAAAAGTAACATTATCATTAAAAAAAAAAGATGATGACGCCATTGTGCAGAAACTAATAATGTCATTCAAAAAAATATTCCCAAAAGACGGCATTTTAAAAACAACAATTGACCTATCCGAGCGATTTTCTTAAAAACATTATTAAACGCTATTATGAATTTTGTTCCAAACTTTATCATTAAAACTGGAAATTATATGCACAAGGAAACTGTATTATATGCGCATATATGTTTCCAAAATTCGATGAAAATATGCAGAACTTTTATTAAAATATGTAAAACTATGCAAAGTTTAAGTGATAGTTACGCAACTAAATCATTCTCGAAATATTAAATGTCAATTTACATTTAGAGATACCACAAATGGATGCCTTTCTGCAGAAAGGAACCAAGCGACGCAAAGATAAAACTGAGAAATAAAGAAACAAACTTTTCTCTATACTAAAAATTCCCTATCATAGATGTACCCCCTGAATTGATCTCCATGACATAACACCTTTTTTTATCTATTCCATAATTTAGAAGTTCTGTAAATTATATATGTATTAGAGAAAAAAATTTGATATTTTTTGTGTTGGTTCTTTTCTGCAATATATTGAAACTACTTTTTGGACCATAAGAAAAATATAAAAAATAAATCTAATTTCCAAATTCTATATCAAAATTGGAAGGTCCGTTGAAACCATAAATATTATCTTGTAATTCTTCTTCACTTCTTAGAATTTTAAAAAATTAATGGCAATCTTGTGTATTTATCTGTTGTATGACTTTTTGTTTTCTTTTTTCTCAATTTGACTGTTTCCGCCTTGCTTCAAGCCTCGTTTATCAATAATAGTATTAATCGTTGATTTTTTTAAGGCAGTATCAATTCTTTGGGTTGAGATATTCAGAGATTTAATAAAACTCTGACGACATACTTCAATTTTGTTTAAGTAGTAATGCCTAGAATATAGTCGTGACCATATTCCCTGACCATAATCCCTCTTTTTAGGCTCCTCTTTTACGAATGCACTTATTATAGCTGTTTAAGTATTATAACTACCTAATTCACAATATTTTTCAAATCCCTGTTTCCTGTCATCCATACTTATTTTCATATGACACATCCTAACACATATACATAGAAAAGCATCATCTAATACCTTTGATTTTACCACTTTTCCTTTATAGTTAACATGCCGCTCGTTTTTATTTCTCGCTCTTTTCATTTCAGCTCTGATTTTATTTAGGTGCTTTCTCTTTCTTCCCTTCCTTTTGAAATATTTGCGTCATTTTCAAATTCCCATTCTCATCATTCTCAAATTCAGTGTTTATTATTATGTTCATATATTTACAATATAGGTTAGATCTTTTCTGCATAGGTTTCTGGGGTACTTAATAAAACAAATATTGGAAGATCTCAATAATTTTACTTTTTGTGGCTTGGTTCGTTTCTACAGAAAGTTATCCAAATATGTACTATACCAATATTTTATTTTAAATTTTATAAAATATATATATAATATTAATAAGAACAAGTAAGCTAAACAATGTAAATCTTTGTATTTATATTTGCCTTTGTATATTATTGTAAACATTTACAATTAAATGCTTTTCTAAATTCTCAACTAAATGATCTGCGATGCGTCAATAATAGCTTGTATGCTGATAAGCTTCGCTTAACGTCAACCGCATACTCATATTTACAGATAATTGATGGACTCATCTTGATAGTTTCATCGTACTTTCCTTACAACACACTGGTTATTCTACTAAGCTGATTAAAGTCCTCGGTTTTCTCTAAAACTTGTGTTAATTTAATTTTGAACCGCTCTCCTATGGTACCTCTCACATTATAAATTTTATTCTTGAAACTTTTTATCAATTCTATCAATTCACTGAGTTCAACACCTTAACTTTCAAGTTTTCGTAGTGTATGACTAATAAAACCATAGTTTGTTTTGATAAAACCTAACTCTTGACGAATTTGTGGTTTATTTAGTATATCTTTGCAATCTGTAATTGCTATCGAGTCGTTTGAAAAAGAGAGAATGAATTCTCATATCTGTTCAAAGATATCCGCATAAAATGCAGCGGCATCAAACCATGTGCCCCATTTTGTTATTATGGATTGTGGTGGTAGTGCCAGACCAAGTGACTTAGTTTTGTATGCTTAAACCCTCAGCGGTGCCTTAATAAATACTTTTTTTTGTCAAAATTGTTTGTACTCTGCTAACAGCATGCACTAAACATGTTACGTGCATCAGATTCGGGTAAAAAATCTTTAAATTCTGTACTGACTTCACTATATATGTCGCAGAATCTGATAACAGCAGTAATACCTTGTCACTTGGAATGGCATTCGGCAAATTAAACCTCGTTAAACTATCGTTTATAAATCTTGTTGTAGTTAAGTTATTAGTTTCCTCCAATTCTTCCGTACCAATTAAATTTTCATTTAAAATGTCAATCCATAAGTTGGCAACATAGCTTCCGCAACTGTATGTCGTCTCATCGACTACGATATACCGGGTGTCTCAGTTATGTTGTTCCAATGGCATATCTCTGTTGTCTAATAAAATAAAAATTTTGGACTTCTAATATACACCTAATCTTCTTTAAACAGAGCCTAACACTCGTATTTTTTCACTTCCGGTTTAACCGGAAATAACCATAACTTTTTTATTATAAATAGCACCCTGTATATTTTCCTCAAAATGTTAATTCTACCTAAAATTCTCTTTCTCATGAAGTATTACACTTTGTATTTAGACTTCAAAACAGAGGTGAAATTGCATTTTAAATATTCAAAAATTTGGATTGCAGAAAATTATGAAAAGCATGTTCATTAATTTGTATAACAATTTGTGTAACAAAAATACACTTCCCAAAAAATGAATTTTTAAGATCTCTGTTAGAAACATTATTAATTTAGACATGAATGGTTTACACACATTGAAAGTCAAATAACAGAAAAATAATGTTAAATATACGTAAATCACAAAAATATTATACTTATTAATTTTATTTATACGAGAACGTTATTTATGAACCTCTTAGTGGCACCAAACTTGAACCGTCAGCTCCAGAAAGTATGCTAAAGAAAATGTTCAAAATGTTACATTGAAGCAAATGTCCATTTGCTTCAATCAACATTCGGCTCTATGTAAAAGTTCACCAGAGGTAACACTTCTTAATACCTCGGCATTAAGAACTGCGCATTCATTCCTAATTATATTTTTGCAATCTTCCAAATCTGCAAGAGGCGTGTGATTTACCCCTCGAATATCCCCATAGAAAATAATCTATCGGCGTTAGATCGGGTGATCTTGCAGGTCATCCTATTCCAAATACGTGTTGACACGTATATTCAGCGTAATATTTTCAAGATAACCTGGAAATTCGCCCTGAAGTAATTCTAAATATGCCTCACCAGTTAAGATTCCTTCATAAAACTTGGGTCCAATAATGTACCCATAGATCACGGCGCACCATATATTAATTCCACAAATTTTCTGAAAGTTAGTTTCTCACATCTAATGAGGATTTACAACCGACCAATAATGGCAAATATGTCTATTTACGGTTCCATTATTATAAAAGCGGCTCTCATCTGTCCATAATATTGAGCTAATAATGCCATCTTCGTGGGCAGTTGCTAGCCATGCAATAAACGCCAGTTTTCTACCAGAATCTCCTGGTTTTAATCCTTTATGCAGGCGAATTTCGAAAGGCCTGAATTTGGCGGATTTTAGGATTCGTTGAATAGAAAAACGAAAGATATCAATCACATTCTGCTTCAATTTTTCGAATTGAAATAAGCGGATTACTAAACACATTTCCCAGAACACCAACACTGTGCCACCATTCATCAGTAGCAGTCTTTCTTTAAATCGGTTTTTTTCTTTGGAAAGGTACCACATGTCTCTAAATTTGAAGCCAGATGTGTAAAATACATAGCTCTTGGCATATGTCAGGATACCGCTCTCTGTACACATGGCAAGACGTCACGCCTGTTTCTTGTGCATTTCCCATAAATGAGGATTATCTTGAATTTTTACTTATTTTTAAAATCGTCGTTATTCATTTTAAATACAACTTAGTTCGAAGCAACCTTGTAACAAACTTTAATAATACTTTATGAACTGTCAAAGTTAACAAGCAAATAATTTCAAATTTTGCTTTAGTTTCCATAAATTTCTTTGGTTTTTACGATCCCAATTTTTTAATGTTTAAAATGCTATTTCACCGTTTGATTTGAAATCTAAATACAAGGTGTAATACTTCGTGGGAAAGAGAATTTTTAGTAGAATTCAAATTTTGAGGAAAATATACACGGTGTTATTTAAAATAAAAAAGTTGGTATCGTTTCCGGTTAAATCGGAAGTGAAAGAATATTAATATTAGGCTAAGTGTAAAGAACATTAAGTGTATATCAGATGCTCCAAATTTTCCTAAATATCGCAGGTATGCCATTGGACCAACATAACTGAGACACCCGGTATATATAATTTCACCTATTGTTTCCTTAATTTTCATCATAGTTTCCTCAAACAATAGATTAATATACTTTTTCTTGTAGTTGGGCGACTAGGAACTGACAGTTTCGTATACTTGTTCTATATTTTTATTTGTTGATGTAAACGATTGATTCAGAGTAGTTTGTGGTGCTTTTTCAAATCTTGGGAGATTTCTTTTATGCAAATCAGTTCTTACATGCTTCGTTAATTGAAATTTTTTGTCGCATCGAATCTACAATAATTAATTGCAGGTATTAAAATATGAAATTAAACGTAAACAAATATAAAATTACAATTTTACTGCAATACTTACAAAACACTCTGCCATTATATACACACAATTCAGTATAATCTTTTATCCAAATCGACACATGTGAATATGAGTTGGACATATCAAAAATAGCAATGAAATTACGTGTACATATACTTTCGAGAACTAACTAAACACAACTGGCGATATGACTGACCTCATTGCTCGTAGATTCACTGGAACTTCCCCGACTTGATAAACACAAATATGGGAATTCGCGTTGTACGGAAATGCTCATACGGACTGTTAGTGTAATTTTGATATATTATGAATAAATGGTTTTATATATTTTTTACGGTGCACTTTAGAATTCCATTATAAAGCATGAATAAATATGCAATTTTATATGAAATATACTCAAAGCAGTATTTATATGCAAGATATGCAAAGCAAAAGTAGTCGCA
Source organism: Melolontha melolontha (assembly GCA_935421215.2). NCBI lineage: Eukaryota > Metazoa > Arthropoda > Insecta > Coleoptera > Scarabaeidae > Melolontha > Melolontha melolontha. Next base: position 47,258,005 of record OW285240.1, read on the forward strand.
AATGCTTTCTTTTTACGTGATCCGTATAGGCCTGCAAGAATTTTGGTAAACATATCATAAATAATAAATATGAATTTTAATATAATCCCAGCTTTATTTATCACCATTCTGTATACGCTTCTATATTACATAGTAAGTTGTGCCCTATATTGCCTTGAATAAGATCTCCCTTTAAGAATGGTAGAAATTACTGGAACAATATTGTCAGAGCAATAAAATAAAAAAGTGAAACTTACCAGGTGTCTTTTTATTATAATTTGAATTAACTATATCCAAATACAATATTTTACTAAAAACCATCTGCAAACACCCATTAACAAAATTAAATTTTAATTTAGATAATTCTTCGCTAATTTATTATAGGATGAAAGTGGCAGGAACTCAACAACAGTAAAATTTTGTAATTGAGTTAAGACATATTTAAAAATTTCGTCGCTGACTTCGTATAATTTTTTTTAAACACACAATCAAGACAATAAAAGTAAGCGTATTGATTCTTTATTAGTTATAGAGAGGTTCATTCGAGTAACATCCCATCAACGGCTCGTACTAGTGCGTATATATATTTTACCAGTCGCCGTTCGAACTCCGTTCAGTGCACTTCGCTGCTTTACGTCATAAATAATCATTTTATGTCACAAATATCCAAAAAAGAGCCCGTTTTACGATGTACCTCATAAATTGAGAAAGGGATTTCCGGATTAAATGTACACTGGCAGTATAATAAAGTGCAAAGTATGTGATATACCGCTAGATTGTTGCTAATGTGTTCAAGGAATTTTCACTGCGAATGACACGTAAATAATTTAATCCATAATCGCAAAAAAAAGTGGCGAAATATTTTTGTTTCATTTATGTCTAACATATTGTGTAATGTACCATTTAAATTAGTAGGCAACGAATAATTTCTTGCATCTTTGAAACAGTACAGTAAATGAACGTTACCTAGCTGGAAAAATTACTAAAATTTTCTACCATCGCTCCGTGAACGTATTGAGCATATGTTTATGACGCACATGTGGATGAACAGCAGATTGTAAAAAAAATGGTTGTTAATGTTATGGTGCATATAATGGAACCACATCAATCGTCACCTTCAATTTTACTAGCTTACCGGAGAGTACAACAATGTATTGCTGAAATAATTTCAGAGTTAGTGTTAAATACATTGGAAAAGTTTGAACTTTCAACAAAGCAACTGTGAGTGTTTGTGAGGGATAGTGCCACAAACATGCTCTATGTAGACCGGTCTTTAAAAAAGATTGTGCTAGCTGGTTATATATTACGTGTAAAATCAATGCTTTACATCTAGTGACATATATTATTTGTAGATGTTATCCACATGTAGATCCATTAATTGCAGTACAAAGGCTGTGTTTCTTAAATCCCCAAAATGCCTATTTGGCCTATTTCACAGATGTCCCGATCTTCCTAAATCTCAGCCGATTCTTACACCTTATGGAACATGGCTATAGGCAGCGTTTCACTATCATAAATATCTTAAGAATATTAAGAATGTGGTTTTTAAATTCGATGCTAAAGAAGCCGCAGTTATTAAGGATAGCCAGTCAAAACTTCAAGATAGGTTAAAACAGATTTAAAAACTATTCAGAACAATTACGTCGGACTAGTGAAGGCAATAAAAATTTAGTAAATCCTTCGGTGTCGTTACTGGTATCTCTGAAAATAGTGCAATATGTTCACCCACAGCTATGCGCGGTAGAAGACGCAAAAATGTTTCTGTTCTAGAAAGGTTTGAAAGTGTTTTAGAGAAAGATTCAGATTTCAAGCGTGAAAGACCAACTATTGGTGACGTTCTTTGTGATGGGTGTCCATATACCCCTGTTGTTGCGAAAAATCGATCGATGTGTGACATACAGTGTGATGGAGGCGTCCTTAGGCATTGCGGTGAAACAAATACATACCATTTCGCACTATCATTTACATGTCAGGAAGCTTTCCAGTCGTTGGATTCCTCAAAATTTAAAAGACGAGCAAACACAGGCACGTGTGAAGGAAATGTTAAAAAAAAAGTTGAATTCGTTCCGATTGTGGTCGTTAAAATTATGTATATAACATTGTAACAGGTCACGAATCGTGGATATATTCATATGAGCCTCAAACTAAACAGCAATCGACTGTATGGGTGTTTAAAAATGAACCTAAACCAACAAAAATGGTGCGGTCACGAAGGGTTCCGAAAAGATTGATTGCTTGTTTCTTCGGAAAAACTAGTCATGTTGCAACTGTTGCATTAGAGATTCGACGAAAAGTTAATGCTGACTGGTATACGTCAATTTGTTTGCCGGAAATTATCGACGAAATCAGAAAAAACAACATAAACCGTCGAATCATTGTTCATCATGACAATGCAAGCGCTCACACAGCACGCCAAACTGTCGAGTTTTTGACCAACAGGAACATCGAATTAATGACTCATTGCCCATATTCGCCCGATTTAACCCAATGACTTTCTTATTCCGAAACATTAAAAATAAAATGCGTGGAAAGCGGTTTTCATCGCCTGAAGAATTTAAATCACTGGTTTTGGAGAAACCTCGATCGGAATGGAAAAAGTGATTTGAAGATTGATTTTATAGAATGCCAAAGTGTATACATCTTAAAGGGGAGTATTTTGAGAGACAGTAAAGCGATCTACATAGCGTAATTTGAATTATTTCACAATTTTCCGCGAATTTGAGCAGTGGCCCTCGTACGAGGGGGTATTGATATCTAGTTAGCATAGGCCATTTTCCTTGGACAAAACAAAAGAAATTATGATATTTTAAAGTGGCACTGTAAAACCTTACGTCAAGAAGTCGAAGTGGAGTAAATTTTTAGAGAAACCATGTTAAATGCAAATGTGAAAATCGATAAATTGGAGTATTAAGGCATCATTAAATACTTGTCTTTAAAGGGGTTAACTGGTAAGGAAATTTACGATGATATGCTTAATACACTTACCGAGCAATGCCCATCATATGCGACTATCAAAAATTGGATCAAGGCATTCAAAATAGGAAAAGTTGAAGATGAAAAGCTATCAGGAATACCGATTTCGGTGTCAACCCCCGAAAATATTCACTCAGTTCATGACATAATATTGTCAGACCACCAAATTTGGCTAAAATATATAGCTGACGCACTAAAGATTTCATGTGAACGTGTTCATCATATAGTTCACGTTGATTTAGATACGAAAAAAATTTCTGCAAAATGGATTCCTAAATGCTTGAACGCCGAACACAAACGAGCAAGAGTGAAAGCATCACGATCAATCTGTGCCCGTTTTGAAGGAGATCCAGATGGGTTAATTTTTAAGACCCGGAAATAAAACAGCAGTCCATGGAGTGGAAACATCATGGCCTAATAAGTTTCGAGTTAAAAAATTTGCTGGAAAAATTCTTGCGTCGGTTTATTGGGATATCCGTGGAATTATTATGATCGATTACCTAAAAAGGGGTCAGACCACCACTGGAGTTTCTTATTCTAAATTAGTAACCACCCTAAGAGAGAAAACTAAGGAAACAAGACGCGGCATGTTAGCGAAGGGTGTGCTGTTTTTGCAGGACAGTGTCGCTGCCCACAAATTGCGCTTTACCGTAAATACAATTCGGGATCTAGGGTTAAAATTACTGAAACACCCGCCCTATTCCCCAGACTTAGGCCCTCAGATTATTATCTGCTTCTTGAATTGAAAAAAAAATTAAAGGACGTCAATTTTTGTATAACGAAGAGGTAATAGCAGCAGTGGAGGGCTGGTTTGCAGACCCAGAAGAATCCTTTTTTTAGAAGGGTTAAAGGTATTATAGGATCGCTTTGCAAAAAAAGGAATGAATAACTTTTATTGCAAAAATGAACGTCTAAATGTACAGAAAGTTCTTACGATTATAAATGAAAGAAACGATTTGCCGAACTTTAAAGTTACGACTCTTAGACAATTAATAAAAGAATTGAATTTTCAATTGAGCTTGTAAGTCATAACATACCGTATGAAGGTGACATAGTAAAGGTAGAATTACTAGCTTTAATAAAACAAAATGAAACCAGCCCTGCAAAATATGTTGTAGTTGAGATAATTGAAGCATCGAAGGTATTGCGACTCCAACCATACCATTGTGAGTTAAATCCAAGTAAGCTGATATAGGCTCAAGTAAAGGGATATGTTGCTAGCTAGACACAACGTGTCAATCAAGCTGGAGGACGTAAAGCAGTTATTTCAACAAGGTGTTAATATTTTATGTGAAAATTGGAAAAACGCAATAGAACATGTAATCAATGTGGAAAACAAAATGTGGGAACTCGATAATTTAATAGATTGCCAAGTAGAATAATTATTAAAACAACATAATGAAACAGATATGCAAAATACATATCCGTCACTGTAAACATGGACAAACACCTCGTATTTTTAGCATTTACTTCTGTTCAATACATATGTTTCAGCCATCTAGGCCTCATCGGTTGAACTAGTGAAGCAATGTGTATACAAATTAATACAGATCTGTTAAACAACGGATCTGTATCTGTATCCACATTTACGCTAAAATCGTCTCCAAGCTATAACCAGTTTCGTTCTATCAGGCGACACCAATTTAATCAGTGACATCTGACGGAGGAAAGCGACTAGGCCAGAAAAGGCGATCTTCCGCTCGAATAGCAAGGCTATTACGAAAAAAAGCGGAAAAATACGTATATTGGTGCTGTCCATTAACACGCGCCAGATGGCGGTAAATATACAAAAAAGGGATATTTATCAATACGTTTTTGCCGTATTACGCAGTTGCTATATAATGAAACAGATATGCAAAATACATATCCGTCACTGTAAACATGGACAAACACCTCGTATTTTTAGCATTTACTTCTGTTCCATACATATGTTTCAGCCATCTAGGCCTCATCGGTTGAACTAGTGAAGCAATGTGTATATAAATTAATACAGATCTGTTAAACAACGGATCTGTATTTGTATCTACATTTACGCTAAAATCGTCTCCAAGCTATAACCAGTTTCGTTCTATCAGGCGACACCAATTTAATCAGTGACATCTGACGGAAGAAAGCGACTAGGCTAGAAAAGGCGATCTTCCGCTCGAATAGCAAGGCTATTACGAAAAAAGCGGAAAAATACGTATATTGGTGCTGTCCATTAACACGCGCCAGATGGCGGTAAATATACAAAAAAGGGATATTTATCAATACGTTTTTGCCGTATTACGCAGTTGTTATATAATGAAACAGATATGCAAATTACATATCCGTCACTGTAAACATGGACAAACACCTCGTATTTTTAGCATTTACTTCTGTTCAATACATATGTTTCAGCCATCTAGGCCTCATCGGTTGAACTAGTGAAGCAATGTGTATACAAATTAATACAGATCTGTTAAACAACGGATCTTTATCTGTATCTACATTTACGCTGAAATCGTCCCCAAGCTATAACCAGTTTCGTTCTATCAGGCGACATCAATTTAATCAGTGACATCTGACGGAAGATTATTATATAATAATAATTATATAACAACCGCGTAATACGGCAAAAACGTATTGATAAATATCCCTTTTTTGTATATTTACCGCCATCTGGCGCGTGTTAATGGACAGCACCAATATACGTATTTTTCCGCTTTTTTTCGTAATAGCCTTGCTATTCGAGCGGAAGATCGCCTTTTCTGGCCTAGTCGCTTTCTTCCGTCGGATGTCACTGATTAAATTGGTGTCGCCTGATAGAACGAAACTGGTTATAGCTTGGAGACGATTTTAGCGTAAATGTAGATACAGATACAGATCCGTTGTTTAACAGATCTGTATTAATTTGTATACACATTGCTTCACTAGTTCAACCGATGAGGCCTAGATGGCTGAAACATATGTATTGAACAGAAGTAAATGCTAAAAATACGAGGTGTTTGTCCATGTTTACAGTGACGGATATGTATTTTGCATATCTGTTTCATTATATAACAACTGCGTAATACGGCAAAAACGTATTGATAAATATCCCTTTTTTGTATATTAAAACAACAGGTAATGATTCCACTACATCATCTTCTAGTGAAGACAAGTGAGGTTCAAAATGTTCTTTTTGTGAATCATTACTTTCTTATACTTTATTCAAATTTCCAAACCTGTGGTTTTCTTTATATCTTCCCATTTACACACGAATTAGATAAAAAACAATATTGTGAAGTGTACTAAGAATGTTAAGGTAAAATATCGATGTATATTGCATTAAAATTTTTAGAAAACTTGTATTTTATTATTTTGATCTCATTTTCCTTCTGATTTTACAAAAAATAACAGTATGAAAGGTTAAGTTATTTTCAATATAAGTAAACGAATATTCTCTGATTACGCACGTGATCATTAAAATATACTGTTTCTTGCTGTGCCTGTACAATAATATATACATATTACGTATATTGCATTAATTTGTTTAGTCTTTATTATAATTGCATTTACATTCGAATATGTATATACGAAAACGTGTAAAATTCCTACCTCCAAATGTGAAGTTAGAACTGTTTATAACCAATAACTTTCTAATGTCAAGTAACTGCATTTATTTATCGTTATGCGCTGTGAGTTGGGCTTTTTGAGCTTGACGTCGATGCGATGTTACTACTGTACGTCTTCGGCGATTCAACTATAGTTATGCTTTTGATGATAATAATGTAAAATCAATTATAACTCGGAAACGACTGGTTTTAGGACGTAGGTTTACTAAGGCTTTTCTTTATTTTAATGAGAACCATAAGTTGCAAAATTTTTGGAAAACTTTCTTTAACACCCCGTATACACGCTAGGACGAGTCGCCGCTGTGATGTTACTCGAACAAACCTCTCTAATATATACATTACTATATTTTACAGTTAATTCTGTTAGGAAAATTTATGAAATTGTATAAAATATTTTACTGTGTATCTAGTTTATTAAAAACAAAAGTTCTGATATTGTGATAATTGAATGAAAATTCATTAAAATTCGTAATTTGAAAGGGATTAATGTTCAATATCTACTAAGCAAAAAAAAAACGCGAGAGATACTCATATTAATTAAAAATTTATATTCGACTGTATTTTTGCATCGAACTATTCAAATGAGCCAAGAAAAAGTAGGAAAGCGAACCACAAACATTAATTCAGAACAGAAATTCAATCTGTTTTTAATCTACATTAAGTTCACAATATTGTTTTGCCTTGGTATACATTACGGCGATCTTTGATATTAATCCGTCAATGTCTAGAGTTTTTCTTTGCTTAGGGTCCGAAATGCAGTTTTAAATTTTCTAACTGGTATGCTCGTTATCGATTAAACGCTACGAAGTGAACTATTTATGTACAGGTATCACGTTTATTATTCAAAATAATTCGCCTGCGGATATCCCACGCTAAATTAATATGAGTTTCTCTTTAAAATTTTTCTCTTAAACGTTTGTTGACTGCGATACAGTGTGTTAAAGTTTTACCAAAAAATATAAACTCAGGTATAACCTGAAAAAACATTTTTCTTGTGCACTTCACCTAACGTTTTTTATTTTTCCTGGTCTAGTTTCTATAGTTACTTCAAAAGAAAAACCTGACCAGGGGCGTGCGTAGTAAATGGAACCAAATATTTGAATTGGAAAAAATGTTTCATTACTGATTTTTTTAAGTATTTCGAAGCACCAACGGGGTACCCTGTAAGTTCATAGAAGTAAATTAAAGCATATTCAAGGATAAAATAAGAACGGTTGATTTCAGAAAAAAACTTACAGCTAATATTTTATATTTTTAATTGGACAGTATAACTATTGCTTCCATGGAAACTTTTAGGAATACATTTATTAATAATAATAATAATAATATGTGCTTTATTTCAACACAATTTTTTCTTCTCATTACATACACGAAAACAATAAATCAAAAAAAAAAAAAAAAAAAAAAAAAGTGCTGAAACCTTAACTTCAGATGGACGGAAAAAATTTCCGCCGCCTGTTCTTCCACCAAAATCTTAATGCACAGAATCAATAACATAAAAGGTTTGCCTAGTCTAACTTAACACTAATATTATGTTATTCTATATAATAATAATAAAAATATATATAATATATTAATAAACAAAACAATGTGCAAATAATGCAATGAAGCCTGTACATCTAGTCACGAATTATAAGGGCAGAACCAACGCAGAGAAGCAGAAGTATATATATATATATATATATATATATATATATATATACATTGATAAAGTACGTTGTTGATCTAAATGTGAATAATAGAATGATTAATGGTGATAATTAATAAAAGGTTATAAATAAAAGTTAAAGTTAATGGAATTGAATTATATAAAATTGGGCGCCTTTAATTTAGAAATGAAATGTTAGATCAACGCTTTCTATGTTCTATCACAATAATCCAACTAGCAGTCGTGAGCATGAATAAAATAATCAAAATTGGACTCTTAAGGATCTTCGTCGATAATATATATGTTTATCCCTATGTATGGTGTTTAATAGTTTAATCTAATATTTAAAACTTTACAACTAATCACTAACAAATAAAAGAGTGAGTTATGAAATAAGAGTAAAAAATTTATTGAAGTAAATAAGGAATCTGTAACAGTGAACAAATAAAACGTGCTTAGCGACAATAAATAGGATTAACAAATAGTGCGCATGTGTTTAGAACAAAAAGGTTATGTTACGAAATAATGTTATAGTCAAATATTGAAATATAATAAGTTAAATGCACAATACAGGTGAGCACTACGTTTTAAAAGATATATGTATGTTACAATAATGAGATTGTTAATGATGTATACAACAGTAAAATTCTGGAGTTTGTTATATTTTAAAGTTGTTTTGAATTTAAAAAAAAAACTTTCAAGGTTTATTGAAGAATAATGATTGAAGTGAACCTGATTTCCGTTGTATTCTGCAGTTATCCAGAATGAAAGCGATGTGATCAGGAAAATACAGAGTACGGGTCCTCCCATCTCTGATGACGGCGGTTGCGGCGTATAACAGCTTCGGTTTTTGCCTCTTCGTCGGTGCTCCAATTCAAAAGATGCTCGGCTCGTATCTTATTAGTTTCCAAGCGATTGTCTTCAGGTTTGTTTTTAAAAGATAGGCCAAGTATTAATGTCTCGACTCAGCGTAAATTTGGAATTATATCACAGGTATTTTAATTTTTATTTAAATTTACTTTGGAGTTGTTCTATATTACGGCCACTCGTTATTAAATTTTAGAAGTGACGCCGATAGCGATTATTTATTTTTAAAGTCTAGTTAATATCGTCAAATAGCCTCGAAGTTTTACTTTTACTACATCAGTTAACATGTTGAATATAAATAATATATTAATTTTGACATAATAATAAAATTTATAACTAGTTTTCAAATAATCAGAACATGCTTTCCAATACAAGGTTATGTTATATGTGTGTGTAGAAAATAACATTTTCGCGGGTTAGTTACATTTTAAAAAGTGAGCGTGTCTAATTAGTATCGGTACAAAATATTAATGTAGATAAATTGGCTGTCTGTAAGTTCGCGCTAAAGATTTGAATTATGAAATTGAAAACTAAAATATACAAAATAAGTTTTGAAATAAAAATAAGGTAATTTGAAATATACAAAGTTATCGTCATATTAATTTATTTACGTTTCGATACTAATTTTTCAAATTAAGTCCGCCAATTTAACCCTTCTACTGTGTATTATTTATTGTTATATACTGTTTTTCCCATTGCAGTTGCTGGAATAAGGGTGCAGTGTGCCCCATTACAATATATATATATAGATAATTATTTAGTGCCCTTTGTATGTTATGGTAAATTCAATTTGTTGGAGATTCAAGGTCTGTTTTTACTTAAAAATGTATATATTTATCCACCACAACTTATAGACCAAACAATTAAAAAAAGATTCCAGCAAATATACAACATTGCAGACACCAATAACAATTTAAACAATGACACAACATATATCACGATCAGAATAATTGAAACATACATGAGTAGGTAAACGCCACCAGTTTTGTATAATACAAAGGTATTTTTAATAATATAAAATATTATTAAAAACCTGGTGTGAAGAACACAAATACAGGTTCACTATTAATATTTTTGTGAACGTGTCCGAAAATATCTCTCCCCAGAGACGTAGATACGTATTTCACCTTTCTACAGGCTCATCGGTACGCCCCTGCTGGAGAAAGAATATTTCCAGACACATTCACAAAAAAGAACCACATCACCACATCACCGTAATTATCCAGACCGGGAGTAGAAGAAAATTCAGCGCTGCCTGTTGTCAGACAACCGAAGTACCTCGCCCCGTCCACATAACCAATGTGAAGCATGTGTAATGTATCAGAATAATTGAAACATACATGAGTAGGTAAACCCCACGTATCTACGTATCCACGTATCAGAGACGTATCTACGTCTCTGGAGAGAGATATTTTCGGACACGTTCACAAGAATATTAAGAGTGAACCTGTATTTGTGTTCTTCACACCAGGTTTTTAATAATATTTTATATTATTAAAAATACCTTTGTATTATACAAAACTGGTGGGGTTTACCTACTCATGTATGTTTCAATTATTCTGATACATTACACATGCGGTTAGTCCGTAGTATGAGTGAAGACACAAACAAAATGCAGTTTCTAGAGGGATGACTGTGCCACCTTTGGAAAGGCGTCGTTGCTTCACATTGGTTATGTAGACGGGGCGAGGTACTTCGGTTGTCTGACAACAGGCAGCGCTGAATTTACTTCTACGCCCGGTCTGGATAATTACGGTGATGTGGTTCTTTTTTGTGAATGTGTCTGGAAATATTCTTTCTCCAGCAGGGGCGTACCGATGAGCCTGTAGAAAGGTGAAATACGTATCTACGTCTCTGGGGAGAGATATTTTCGGACACGTTCACAAAAATATTGATAGTGAACCTGTATTTGTGTTCTTCACACCAGGTTTTTAATAATATTTTATATTATTAGAAATACCTTTGTATTGTAATATATCCCGATTCCATATGTTCCACAATTATCAGAAAAAAATAAATACACTTTAACAAAATATGATATAGCTACAACATATAAACTTAGTAATACTAATAAACAAACCTAAAATAGAAGAAAATCGAGAAACACATGTTATCTATAAAATACCATGTCGCGATTGCGATAGTTACTACATAGGCCAAACTAAAAAATATTTATACAAAAGAATACAAACCCACTAATACTCTAAAACAGACAAAACTGCTTTATCTACACACAAACTACAACACGATCACCATTTCGATTTTGAAAACACACAGATAATTGATAAAGAACAACACATAATAAATAGGGAAATTACAGAAATGATTAGTATTAAACGGGAAAAAAATTCAATTAACAACAGAAGTGATATAAAAAATTTAAGCAGTATATACTATATCTTTATTATGTAACGATCTGCAATTTACCATCATAATATATGTTGCTGTTATATTATTATATATCTTATGTTATTTAAATATCTATACATTTACTTATCATGCTGACATTTCCGTGGTTTGATCCCTGACTTGCTCTCCGAGTAGGTTTTCGTGGTTTTAGTTTTCGTTTAAGGCGAATGCCGTCAGCTTAACATCTTCAGTCGCTCCACGGGCGCATACATATCGTATGTGCATATGTTGTCTATCTATTTTAGAATACTTAGGTATGATTTATTATTAATAAACTGGAATGTATCTTTTATATAATTTTATCCATGGCAACTACAAATGTATATGTATGACATTAATATACTGTCATTTATATTTGATATTCCTTGAAAAAGGTGTCATTTGCCAAAACTTGTGGTATTGTTTTAAATATATACATTTTGAAGTAAAACCAGACCTTAAATCGCCAACAAATTGAATTTACTATATATATATATATATATATATATATATATATATATATATATATATATATATATATTGATGTAGTTATAATTACGTGTGCACAAAGATTACCTGGGAATGAGAAAAGGTGGAAATTGATATAAGGTAAAGGCATATTGTAACGCAGCTGTATGCGGACGCTACATGAGAAAATTAATGTCGAACTGTTAATAAATTAATATCCTGACAATTTTTTATATTTCATTCAAAATTTACTTTTCATTTTTAATAATTTATTAAAGTCATTAAATTCATAAACACGAAAATAAAAAGATATTTAATTTATTTTCATTCAAATTTGTATCGATATTAGTTTAGAGATGCCCACTTTTTAAAACAGGAAAGCGCGCGAATAGATCAGTTTGTAATACACACAGCCAACATAACCTACTATCTAAGGCACACGCATTTATATTTGTAAATTCTAAAAATAATTTTATAAATCTATTTAAACTATTTCTATAATCAAAATTCTACTTAAATAATAATTTATGTCAAGGTAAAATCAAGATAATCTGCATAAAATAAGGCCTTGAAATAAACAAACGACTACTGGCGTCTATTTTTCGAAATTGATATTGTTCGCATCTAAAATATATTTGTCCGTTTATAATTAATAAAAATGTGTTTTAAAACAATAATTTCAATATAATTACCGGTTAGAAATGTGCATAAACTTTTAGATCAACGTAAACATATTTTTATAAAACTAAATTAATTTTTCTACGAGATATTCGTCAAAACATCATAAGGTGAAGCCCACCCTAGTGCCCGAGTTTTTACAACGAAATAAAGTTAAAACGTACCTAGAAACACGTCCGAAGTACCAAATAGAATATACACCGTACCAAACATAAAAGAAAATCATGCGATCTCTCCAAGCTGGAATATTCATGTACCCTTATTCCTCCTGGCGGCATATTGAGATCTAAGCCAACTCCACCTTCTCCCAGCCAGACGCAATTCATACAAACACAGGCCCTTAATTATATTCATTGTTTATTGTTGCATTTACAAATAACTAAAAAACAATCTTGATTTTAACTAAGAAATAGTAATTGTTTTAAAGATAAAATAGTAAAGAATAATATCCACTTTAATTCCACATTAATTTACTTAACTGTATTTGTTGCATATTTTAACAATAATATCTGTTTACTTAGTACTTGATATACAAACATAACCATACCATTATTAATGTTTATTCCAGTGGCGGCTCGGGGTGGTTCACATAGGGAGTGCATAATTTCCAAATTAAAAAGTGTAATACAAAAACGCTTACTCAATCCTTATAAATTTCACCGACGTACTGTTAAAGACAGGTACTGTTCATTATAGAGTTTGTTTTGAGGGAATAGTAAATATTACACTACACAGTTTAATTACATCTGACGATAAACGAAGTCTATTTTACGTGTCTTTGACTTGCAGAACAGTTCTATTACTTTTTCATTAAAGTTTGGGAAATCATTTATACATTATTTTTCACAAGAAAGCATAGTAAGGGCATTTAATCTCTCTTCTTTCATTGCAGTTTTCAGGAAAGTTTTTATTCTCTTCAGCCGTGAAAACTGGCGTTCCGCTTCGGACGTTGTCATTGGGATCGTAATGACAATTTTTAAAAGCTTAACAACTTCATTAAAGGTGTCGCTTAATCCATCCAGCAGAAGACCTAGCAGACATACAGCACCGACTTCTATATTTTGCCTAAATTCTTCTCTAGAATATAGAACGCTTAATTCAGTTCGTAGTCTGCTTTCATTGAGGCATGGATAAAATTTTACTGCTTCTTTAAGGCAATCTTCCGGAAATTTTTTTTGAAAAGAGAACTGTTTAAAAGAAATCTAGTTTTTATTTCCAGCAAAATAATATCGCACACTTCAATAGTTTCCCTCCTTCTTTGGCTACCATCAGTTACTCTTCGCCGCTTTGATGGTCGAGGAGACAGTTCTGGGTCATTTTCTTTAACCAACTGATCAACTGTGTCAGCGATTTCGGTTCGAATTTTTCCAATAGCGCGTTCAAAATTATCTAAATTATTCTTGATTTTTAATGCACCTGTATTGACATTTTGTAATTAATTAAACAATATGTCCACATGTGGCATAATTTTATGAAAGAAAGTTAACCAATAGATAAAATTTTCCTTCTCTAAAATATGCAAATTGGCACCAGCTTGATGAATGGTAGTTTGTAAACTAGCTTCTCCCTCGATTTGTTCTAGAGCTTCAATTATTTCTTCTCGGTGCTCATATATTGTATTCGCTGTCCTAGAATTGAAGTTCCACCTTATTTTTGAAGAACGAGTTAAGCTTTTTCTCTGTAGGAATTCTTCAAATCTTGCAGCTCGTTGTGGTGAAGCAGAGACAAATGTACATAATCCCGTCAGATTGGCAAAAAGAATTCTGCAATTACTACTGCTCGATGTAGCATGTGACATAATTAGATTTTTCTGATGTGCATAACAATGTACAAAATTAGCCCTTGGATACTGGTCTTGGACATGTCTTTGCACGCCGTTAATAGCACCACTCATGACTGCTGCCCCATCATAGCTCTATGCAATCAGTTTTTCTGGGTCATCAACAAGCAAACTAATTTCGTTAAGGATGGAGGCAGATAAAGAATTAGCATCATGTCCACTAGGCAAAAGAAATTTCCAAAATCTTTCGACTGGTCTCGCGTTCACAATATATCTTAAAACAACCACCAACTGAAACTGATTGAACACATCTGCGGTTTCATCAGCTATCACAGATATGAAGTCGGTTGCTTTAATTTCACTCGCAACTTGTTCATGATACACGTTCAACATTGCATCAAGCAGCTCATTCAGTATCGTTTTTGATAATCCCTTAAAAGCCGGTGCTGGTTCGATGTGATCTCTGAGCGATTTATCCAATTCTGCCGTATTTATCAATTCGCGAAAAATTCTCTTGTTATTCGACGTTTGCTGTTCATCATGACCCCGAAGTGCCAGTTCAAACGCGCCACAAAATCAAATGCAATTTATTATTAAATTTAACACATGCCTATTTTTTGTTACCTTTTCATTGTGTTGTTGAATTGCTTTTCTATATGATGAATCTAAAACATTCTGAATGCTATTTTTTCCTAACATTCTTAGACTAAATATATTTTTCAAATGCCCTTCGGAATTTTCATGTTTAATAATTTTAGCAGTAAGATGAATTAAGTCTCTTATTCCGTTCTTTGACCAAGACGGTTCACCACCAAACAAAAGACACTGAAAACAAAACAAGAATTTTTAATTTCGTACCCACAAATCCAGTCATTTTTCTGATAAATATTCATTTTGAATTTTCTTATAACGTCTTTACCTTTAACAGATTGTTTATTTTCTAAACATAATTGAGGCATCGGCCGTTTAAGGCTTTTTACTGCGATTTTTTCTTCATACGTTAACCGCGAAAACGCGTTGTTCTCTAAAGCAGAGACGGAATTCATTTTACAATGGCCGTGAGCAGACTGGACCACTTGCTCAGACGCTATGTATTATACGACATTGAAGTAAGGCAAAATACAGTTCTCCCCACCTTCAATGCATTGTTAATGGCTTAACGGAGCTTGGCTTTGCTCATTATATATGTGACGACGATCGGTGCATGTACGTTGTTAGCGTGCCACGTTCCTCGTCAATAACTATGAATACATAATATACATAATAAATAAATACTTTCACAGTTAGTCGCCGCTTGGTTTGTTTTGTTTCTTAATTCCAGGGGGTGCATTTTCTCACTTGCTCTCATTATAGAGCCGCCAGTGGTTCATTCTATTTCATCACAAAATATAACTCACAAATCGAACTAAAAAGTCCAAGTATTTCACCATATGTGTATAGTTTTCTTTAATCAAATAAATATTCAATATGTAAAATATAAAAGTGGTGTCTTTTTTTATTTATGTTCAGAAAAATCAATATTATTAGTAATTTTTGTGTCATTTTTACAGCCATATTTGAGTGTCACTATTCACTGTGATCCTGAGGTTAGAAACCATAAATATTCTTAATTAATCTTTTGCTCTCTACGACATCTATGCATAGCTGTGGATACTGCTACTAATCAGTTGATTATACGAAGAGATACATTTCAAATTCGTAAAGGCGCCCAATTTATTTGATATTATCAGCATTGACATTAATTATTCTTTGGAACTTACTGCAAGTGAGAATTAATGAATATTAAATCTCATTCTTACATGTAAATGTCGACTTATGTGATGCGTTCATAACTACAATCCGACAAACTAAGTTTGTACCAGTATGCAGAACACACCCTTTCGCGACAACGAACTTCCTGGTAATTAGGTTAATTAAGAATGGTGAAAAAAACAAGTCAATCAACGGGAAACGTACAGACGCGTTTCGTTCTAGTTGGAACTTCTCAATGCACGGCATTCCTCGAAGACGGACATTGCTTTTCATTTCTATACCGTCTGTATATATAGTTAACATTTGGAACTTACTGCAAGTGAGAATTAATGAATATTAAATCTCATTCTTACATGTAAATGTCGACTTATGTGATGCGTTCATAACTACAATCCGACAAACTAAGTTTGTACCAGTATGCAGAACACACCCTTTCGCGACAACGAACTTCCTGGTAATTAGGTTAATTAAAAATGGTGAAAAATACAAGTCAATCAACGGGAAACGTACAGACGCGTTTCGTTCTAGTTGGAACTTTTCAATGCACGGCATTCCTCGAAGACGGACATTGCTTTTCATTTCTATACTTTCTGTATATATAGTTAACATTTGGAACTTACTGCAAGTGAGAATTAATGAATATTAAATCTCATTCTTACATGTAAATGTCGACTTACGTGATGCGTTCATAACTACAATCCGACAAACTAAGTTTGTACCAGTATGCAGAACACACCCTTTCGCGACAACGAACTTCCTAGTAATTAGGTTAGTTAAGAATGGTGAAAAAAACAAGTCAATCAACGGGAAACGTACAGACGCGTTTCGTTCTAGTTGGAACTTTTCAATGCACGGCATTCCTCGAAGACGGACATTGTCGACATTTACATGTAAGAATGAGATTTAATATTCATTAATTCTCACTTGCAGTAAGTTCCAAATGTTAACTATATATACAGAAAGTATAGAAATGAAAAGCAATGTCCGTCTTCGAGGAATGCCGTGCATTGAAAAGTTCCAACTAGAACGAAACGCGTCTGTACGTTTCCCGTTGATTGACTTGTTTTTTTCACCATTCTTAATTAATTAATTATTCTATTACATTTTAATATTCAGCCATCAGCATCTTATCATTTTGGCTTAACCCAGTCGTGGGACCTGCGTAATCTTATCTATATATATATTATAATAAAATGTTAAAATACTTATTGAAAGCACTAATTTAAATTAGTTACTTTTCTTATTAATATGTATATAGGTATGAGATTTCTTAGAAGGTGGAAGACTATCATATTTATATTGTTTTTTTTTAAAAGAGTGTCAAGTCTATTATTGAATTTTTAAAAGTATATGACTTTCCTATATTTCCTAAAATTATAGAACAATGTAAAATTAGTTAATTTTATATACAATTGTTAATGTTTGATTATGTCAAAGGCTGTTTGAGAAGGAAAAATTTATTTGTAAAGCATTAAGTTTATAGTATTAATCAAAGAGCAAAATTATATTTAAAATGTTAAATATTTTGGAAAATCGGTATAACTAAAGCGACCAATGATCTTAAAAGAGAGAAAGCTGTTGGATCGCTATGGAGACTTATTGAAACAATTGGGGAGAATAATTTTGAGCACGATTAAATTCAGTTGCATTTTTGGTGATATATTTTAGAAAACATATAAAATTAGAAAAATTAAGTAATAGTAAATCAAAATAACTTACTTTTATAAATCACAAAAGAAACTGGTAACAGTAACACTTTGTCTGGTTGGATACTGGAGAAAATATTGTTTAAACAGGAAAACTTCAGAAGACATTTCTTTAAAAGGCTGTTATACTCTTGTTTTCCGTTTATTATATGTATTCACATTCTGTTAGTGTTCAAATTGTTGTTACACATTTTTATTTCGAGTGAAACCATTACCCGTTCCAAACCTAATGAGATCGGATCACCCTGAATCAATCTTGGAATGAATTGGACAGACGCTAGCGACCATACAATCTATAATCAAGATTATCAATTATTATAGGAGACGGCTTGCCTTGAATATTCTGGAGGACTATACACCTGTAAGAACTACTAGGATCGTAACCATTTTTCCTGCTTGGGTAGTATACAAACTGTACGTCAGGAGAACCAAGAATTGATTGCAGAGATAAGATGTCTATAGACGAAAAATTGGGATTTTAGAAAATATTGAGCTAAGTCCGTATTATTTGGTTTACTATAAAAAATTTCAAAAAAATTAATCATTTAAATATTGTAAGTAGGGAAGTTATATAAACATTTTTAGGCGTGGCTTGATCAGATTTTTGGTTAGTTTAAATAGCCAAATAGTTATTCCATATCTGTTGATTCGTTTAATTTCCCACCTATAAGAAATCCCCACATAACCTATAAACTTTATAATTATGTTTTCGATAAAAAAAATAGTTAATCCATTTATACAAAAAATGGATATCTATCAATACGTTGCACGTATTACGCAGTTGTTATATAATGAAACAGATATGCAAAATACATATCCGTAACTGTAAACATGGACAAACACCTCGTATTTTTAGCATTTACTTCTGTTCAATACATATGTTTCAGCCATCTAGGCCTCATCGGTTGAACTAGTGAAGCAATGTATATACAAATTAATACAGATCTGTTAAACAACGGATCTGTATCGGTATCTACATTTACGCTAAAATCGTCTCCAAGCCATAACCAGTTTCGTTCTAACAGGCGTCACCAATATAATCAGTGACATCTGACGGAAGAAAGCGACTAGGCCAGAAAAGGCGACCTTCCGCTCGAATAGCAAGGCTATTACGAGAAAGCGGAAAAATACGTACATTGGTGCTGTCCATTAACACGCGCCAGATGGCGGTAAATATACAAAAAAGGGATATTTATCAATACGTTGCACGTATTACGCAGTTGTTATATAATGAAACAGATATGCAAAATACATATCCGTAACTGTAAACATGGACAAAACCCTCGTATTTTTAGCATTTACTTCTGTTCAATACATATGTTTCAGCCATCTAGGCCTCATCGGTTGAACTAGTGAAGCAATGTATATACAAATTAATACAGATTTGTTAAACAACGGATCTGTATCTGTATCTACATTTACGCTAAAATCGTCTCCAAGCCATAACCAGTTTCGTTCTATCAGGCGACACCAATATAATCAGTGACATCTGACGGAAGAAAGCGACTAGGCCACAAAAGGCGACCTTCCGCTCGAATAGCAAGGCTATTACGAAAAAGCGGAAAAATACGTATATTGGTGCTGTCCATTAACACGCGCCAGATGGCGGTAAATATACAAAAAAGGGATATTTATCAATACGTTTCACATATTACGCAGTTGTTATATAATGAAACAGATATGCAAAATACATATTCGTAACTGTAAACATGGACAAACACCTCGTATTTTTAGCATTTACTTCTGTTCAATACATATGTTTCAGCCATCTAGGCCTCATCGGTTGAACTAGTGAAGCAATGTATATACAAATTAATACAGATCTGTTAAACAACGGATCTGTATCTGTATCTACATTTACGCTAAAATCGTCTCCAAGCCATAACCAGTTTCGTTCTATCAGGCGACACCAATATAATCAGTGACATCTGACGGAAGAAAGCGACTAGGCCAGAAAAGGCGACCTTCCGCTCGAATAGCAAGGCTATTACGAAAAAGCGGAAGAATACGTATATTGGTGCTGTCCATTAACACGCGCCAGATGGCGGTAAATATACAAAAAAGGGATATTTATCAATACGTTTTTTCCGTATTACGCAGTTGTTATATAATGAAACAGATATGCAAAATACATATCCGTAACTGTAAACATGGACAAACACCTCGTATTTTTAGCATTTACTTCTTGAACTAGTGAAGCAATGTATATACAAATTAACCGATGAGGCCTAGATGGCTGAAACATATGTATTGAACAGAAGTAAATGCTAAAAATACGAGGTGTTTGTCCATGTTTACAGTTACGGATATGTATTTTGCATATCTGTTTCATTATATAACAACTGCGTAATACGTGCAACGTATTGATAAATGTCCCTTTTTTGTATATTTACCGCCATCTGGCGCGTGTTAATAGACAGCACCAAGATACTTATTTTTCCGCTTTTTCGTAATAGCCTTGCTATTCGAGCGGAAGGTCGCCTTTTCTGGCCTAGTCGCTTTCTTCCGTCAGATGTCACTGATTATATTGGTGTCGCCTGATAGAAAGAAACTGGTATGGCTAGGAGACGATTTTAGCGTAAATGTAGATACAGATACAGATCCGTTGTTTAACAGATCTGTATTAATTTGTATATACATTGCTTCACTAGTTCAACCGATGAGGCCTAGATGGCTGAAACATATGTATTGAACAGAAGTAAATGCTAAAAATACGAGGGTTTTGTCCATGTTTACAGTTACGGATATGTATTTTGCATATCTGTTTCATTATATAACAACTGCGTAATACGTGCAACGTATTGATAAATATCCCTTTTTTGTATATTTACCGCCATCTGGCGCGTGTTAATGGACAGCACCAATATACGTATTTTTCCGCTTTTTCGTAATAGCCTTGCTATTCGAGCGGAAGGTCGCCTTTTCTGGCCTAGTCGCTTTCTTCCGTCAGATGTCACTGATTATATTGGTGTCGCCTGATAGAACGAAACTGGTTATGGCTTGGAGACGATTTTAGCGTAAATGTAGATACAGATACAGATCCGTTGTTTAACAGATCTGTATTAATTTGTATATACATTGCTTCACTAGTTCAACCGATGAGGCCTAGATGGCTGAAACATATGTATTGAACAGAAGTAAATGCTAAAAATACGAGGTGTTTGTCCATGTTTACAGTTACGAATATGTATTTTGCATATCTGTTTCATTATATAAGTTAATCCATTGTTTGTGCTCAACCCATAGATAAGATTTTTTTTTAATGAACATATATTTGAGCTAACAAAGCAAGTCGTTTGTGTGTTCGATAAATTTTTAAATATTATCATATTAATACTGAGATATAAACATACCTTTTCTTTGCCAAATAAGAATTTTCACGACCCTGGATATACTTAGAGAGCTCACGCGCATTATTTCTCCTAATTATATTAAATATCAGCAATTTTTTTTAAAACAAAATACTATTTTGGTTGTTCAGGTTATGAGCGTTAACTTCGAACATTTACAATCCATAATCGATCCTGCGCAGAAATATCGAGCCATCGAAAAAAACAATAATTTGAGTCGACTGTGAAATTGGGTTGGTACTTTAACCACCTCCACATAATGACACATTACTTGATGCTTGACAGTTTCATTTGGTTTCATTATGAAAAAACGTTATTGCATTGAAATGATACTACAACAAAAAAGAAAACAAATAATATTTAATATCGAAATCATAATCAAAATTTACATATAGCTACAGAAGTTGTTGAAAATGTTGTCCATTTACATCTAAACACAAACAATTTTCTTAAAAAGAGTTTTGAAAAATTTGACACAAACTTATAGTTTCAATGTCAAATAATAAATGTCATTATGTGGAAGTGGTTAAAGTATCAACCCAATTTCACAGTCTACTCCAATTATGAATTTTTTCGATGGCTCGTTATATATCATAATGCGTGGGTAAAAATTCGAATTTAAATTCATATTACTTCTTTTAAGTTTGATATTTTACCTTAAAAACTCTTTTTAGTAGACGTTTGACTAGAAAATTGTTGTAATATATATTTTATATATATATATATATATATATATATATATATACTAAGTGAAAACCATCATTGTTGCTTAAAAAGAATATACATAATTTGTTTCCTGAATGCCTTTGGCTTCAAGGATTTATAACATGCCGGAATAGAATTGTACAGCTGATCGATGTTATGTGTGAAGGATCTTTCAAAAAGGGTCGAAGATTTATAATATGTACAACGGATCGGAAACGTATCTTTTCAGTTAAGTACGATGGAGTTTTTAAAGTTATAATTTTGTGGTATAGGGATAAGGCTTGAAGCTTTCTCCTATTAGCCATATTTAGCCACTGCAGCTCAAGCCGTTTATGCGTAATATGTTCAAATTTACGTATAACGCATATATGTATTCTGAACGTTCTGTGCGCGAATTCGATCAGAAGGAATCAGAAAGATCAGAAAGATCAGAAAGATGTTCCTTATATCTGAAGATGTCGTCAATGATCAAACCCATAGTCTTTGCCGAATCAACCAACGACACTTCTGCATTATTAATTTTGATCATGATTTGTTCTTTAATGCTCTGAATTAATGCAGGGTTACCAAACAAAACGGCAGTGGTCTTTTCCGGGTTGATCTTTAGTGAATGATTCTGCGAAAATGATTGTATGCGCCCTAAGTCCTGATTAATCTTATCATCAGCAACCTGAGGACGTTTTTTTTTGGTGTGAAACCAACGTAGAGCTGCGTATCAACAGCATACATTTATACTTGGCAATGGTGCAACTTCACGCACTGATATCTTTCGGAGAGATACGAATGTACCAAACTCAAAGCATCACTGCTGAACCCGAGATGATATAGAATAGCCAATAAAATGTCATGGTTAACAGTATCGAATGCTTTACTATAATCTAGCATAACCAATAGAGACATATAGTTATTATCTCTAGATCTAAGAATGTCATCTGTGACTTTCACTACGGAAACCGGATTGACGGCGAGGAAGCAAATCAAAAGCTTGCAAATGTTCATGAATTTGAGTATTTAATGTTTTTCTCAAAACTTTGCTTATAACAGGTAAACTAATAGGTCGAAAGTCACCGATATTAGCAGCGTTCACATTTTTATGTATATATTTGTCACTGTCAAAATAATTTCTTTAAGATATTAATAATATAATTGTCCAAATGAATAATGCCTGGGCAAACGTCAGAAATGTTAAGAGCCCCTATTATTACGAAGTTGAATGATGGCTAGTCAATTAGAGCAGTTTCTCAAGAATTAGAACTTAGTATACCGTTTTCAAAATTAAGAGACGCTGGGAACAAACAGCTTGTTTGGTATTGATCGTATTAAATTCCTTGTTACCTCTAAATTTGGTTGCAACTCTTCCCAAAAATGTTCTACAGTTTCCCATAACTGCTCTTTATTTTATGATTGAAAATTGGTTCTATGCAATCTTTCAGTTAACAGTCCGCAAATATTTTCAATTCTATTTAAATCCGGTCTATATGATGGCGCAAGTAAGACTTCAATATTATTATTGCCAAACTATTCCTGTATTATATATGCTGTATGCACAGACCAATTATAATGTTGATACATAAAATTTCCATTTGTGTAAAACATATTAATAGTAGGTAACATAACGTTATTAAGAATATTGTGATACTCTTGACTATTTAAATTTGTATCAATATTCCAAATAACGCCAAATCCGTAATAACTCATCCATGCCCAGACATTTACAGAAAACCACCCTGCTGATCCACTCCATTTACGTACCGTCATTGAATCTCGTGTGGCGAGGTCTGTAAACTCTTCCATCATGTATGGATTTAAAGTCACGGTAAATATAATTTAGAGCAAATATTATACGAGTCTGTTTCTATTCTTTTGTAAGAAGACCTTTTTTAGCAGCAGCACAATTTTTCAATCCACGCATAAGTAATTTATAAGATAATCATCTTGATGCTATCAGAAATTATTTTTCTGCCAGAACCATTTCTTCTTAATATGATACCTTCTTCTTTCCAACGATATTCAATTCTCGAAACAGTAAACTTATTTATACGATTACGTTCAGCAACAGCTTTAATTCACAATCCTTCTTACAGTTTTGCTAATATCTAGACTTTCTCAAAAACACCTAAATGTCTATTTATATACAAAAATGGGAATGTTAATTTTTAACTAATAACAATAAAATATTAACAATTTATAAAATTATATAGCAGAGAATGAACTATCCGGTAATAAAATTTTGACAAATTGTAGATGACAGATCACATCCAAATCACGTAGATATAATAAAACGTTTGCAATATCATTGCAAGCGAGTGTATATATTAAAAAACATAGCTCTCAAACTTGATCCTCGTGAAACTTCAGATGACAACAACAAACTCCAATGACTCAAAATCATTATGGTAAACATATCCATACCTATTGGACCGGTAAGAGTTGATTAACTTACAAAAAGCGGCATTCAGACCAAAAAATCAAGTTTCTGAATAATAAGCTTATGATTAATTGTATCTAAAGCCTTGGAGAAATAAATAATGTATAAATAAACGTCAACATGTCCCTGACAATTAAATTCCTCGCATACGTATTGAGTAAAACTCACAAGATTAAAAAATAAAACCATGTTGAAGAGGTGATATATGGGAACGAATAAAAGGATAGATTGAGTTATATACAAGCTGTCCCGTATCGTTATGTTGAAATTTTAGGAGTATAAAGTAGACTTCATTTCAAGTAACAAAAACGCAAAACTTGTATATCCATTTTTATTTGTTTCAAAGTTACAGATCTATGAATGTGATTGTCAGATCATGAAAAAAAAATGTAATCCTAAAGTCAATAAAAACTGATTTTATTTAAAAAAGTTCAATTAATAATATTTTCGAAATGTCCACCTCCTTGTTGAATGCAGCCTTGTGCCCGTAAGCCAACAGAAGAAGTACTTATCGGAATTTCATACTTGTTTTGTCGGATTTGCTCGGCAGCCAGGTGAATACGATCCAACAACTTGTGTTCGAAACTTGCGCGTAGAATAAATTTTTCATGTACCCCCATAAATAAAAATCAAGGGGACTAAGATCGGGTGATCTGGGTGGCCATGCAACAGGGCCGCCTCGACCAATCCATCTTGGATAATTGACGTTAACCCAATTTCGTACAGCAATTCCGAAATGTGGTGGTGCCCCATCCATGTGAAACCACATGTCTCGTCGAACATTCAGTGGGACAACCTTTAAAAGACCTGGCACTTCGTCAATAAGAAATTGAAGGTAATTGTCCGCATTTAACCTCTCAGGAAGAACGACAGGACCAATCAACAAGCCATCGATTAGGGCCGCCCAAACGTTAATAGAAAATTCATGTAGAAATTTAGATGGGCGTAGCTTTGGCATTTCCTGATGACCACCGGTGCAGGTTTCTCAGATTTGTAACACCACTTCTCGAGAACGTAGATTCATCTGTCCAGAAGACTGTTCTGCAGAAATTAAAATAAAGCCGTGGATGTTTTAATATCCAGGTAGAATAAACTAAACGAGTAAAGTGGTCTGTTTCAACCAAACCCTGCCCCTGCGATAGTGATATGGATATAAGCCCTCGCGTTTTAAAATTCGCCAAACTGTCGTTCGTGGCACTCTTAGCTGTCTAACGATTCGATGTACACTGAGAGTTGGATCCCTTGTAAGAATAGCTACTGCTTCTTTCTCTAATATATATAGATAATAGATCTGTAACTTTGAAACAAATAAAAATGGATATACAAGTTTTGCGTTTTTGTTACTTGAAGTGAAGTCTATCTTACACTCCTAAAATTTGAGCATAATGACACGGGACATCTTCTATAATTAAAATTTTTTTCTGCAAAATTTGAAAGTTTGGATATAGGTCTGAATTGCATACATTCCTGTCTTACCCTTTTTGAAGACGAGCACTATGCGTGCCCGTTTCTATCTATCAGGAAAGGCTGACATTCTGATAGCAAGGTAAATTATTTTGGTGCGCGGATGTGAAAGAGTGGAGCTGAAATCTGTCACCAGAAAGCTTCGAATCTGGTCATTACCAACAGACCGTCATTTAATGTAGCTACTCCACAGACAGTTAATGAAGGCCATGTCCTTGTAAGTACGTGAGAATGAAGTGAACATATAAACCGAAAGGGTATGCAATATTTCACTTGAACATTTAAATATGAAAAAGTTATCGCGATATGGGTTGCCTCGCATCCAAATATCAGGGGAATGTTTGACTATCTTCAAACGTAATCCAAGGGAATTATTCCGCAGGTATGGCACAGTAGATAAAACATGGATACACCATTATACTCAAGAAATGAAAATACGGTCGAGGCAATATCCATCACGATAATTCGCCTTCTCATTTGTCCCCTGTTGCTACAACAAAATTTGTCAGATTGCGATACGAATTGCTACCTCATTTGCCATATTCGCCAAATCTGACTCCCTGTGAATTATTTTTATTTCCAAATTTAAAAAAAAATGTCTCGTCGGGAAGAGATTTTGGGTAAGTGAAGAGGTGATATTCAAGTATATAAGACAAGTATATATTTTGCAGAATTGCTGAAGAATTACTTTTTGAATGGTTTCAAAAAATTGGAAACCCATTGGGCTAAGTGTGTAGACTTGCAAAAGGATTATATCAAGAAATAAAATATATTTTTTACCCTAAAATATGTATTTCATTAAAAAAATCACTCTCCCGCCAAACCGCCCTCGTAATTGTATAATCGTTCTTATGTTTCTCATACGTATTGTTAATTTTGTTTAAAAATGACATATTTTTAATGTCAGAACTGCAGTAACGGTAGTTTTTATGTATCAATGCGATTAACTATCACGAAATAACGGCTTTTTTTTAATATAGAACTTTCTTTATTTCTTCGGAATAAGTTGTCACTGAATTTTTCTTCAGATATGCATGCATTTCTGTATGTATATGTCTGCGAGTATGTAGTTGCCTAATTAATTTAGGGCCTGCAATAATGCTCAGTAAATACATACAATTTATTGGAGCCCTGTCCAATCTATTACACTAGTGTACTTGCTAGTATCCCGGTCTATGGAGCCAATATATGTTTCCGCTGGGCGAGAAATGGTTTAGCCAGATTAACTAAAAATAATTAATTGCGCCATTTCCACTTTGTAAATGAGCAACCCCATATTCGAGATTACTAGTTTGATAACATTAGTTCTGCATTAGAATAAATCATAAGATGTTTGTAGTTTTAGTAGTTCCAAGAGATTAGTTCTAAGATAAATTACGTGGATGTATCCTAACTCAAATTGCACGTTTCCATATACAATATACATTTAAGTACGTAAAAATTAAAGAATATTCTCTAATAACTTGTTCTTAACTTATTTCCTATACATACACGTACACTACATATCTAAGAAAGTAGCAGATGGCGCCGTAACCTGAGTTCAATTTACACAAGATAATTTTATAATTTCAAACAAATAGAACATATTGCTGTGGTTTTTTCCCCGTAAAAATTATAAACATTTATTTAATTATGATTGTACAATTATTTTGAACTCATGTGTATATTCTTATGTATTTGACTTGCGCCGTGAGGGCAAGCCGTATGTTATGATGTGGACTATTTTTAAAACTGTATTTTTTATGCGAAGCCGTTGTGCTTGATGTATACTTCAGACACAAGTGTTCTGTGAAATAAGAAAGTCGTGTTTGTTTAAAGATAAATCTTTATCTTTGTAAAGTAACTTCGGGTTATTTTTGATTTAATTAGTGGTTGGTGTTGCTTTAATATTCATTACCGATATTTTTACGAGTTAGTGATCTCGTTATTTTTGATATTTGAAAGCTTTCTTATTCACGTGTCCCGAATATATATATATTTTTTTACGTAAGTAAAATATATTGTCTTTTATCTTTTTATATTGAATGAATTGAATATTGTATTTTTTTCTATTTTCTATTGTGTTAATTTTGCTGTATTGATTTAGTTTTAGTTATTTGATATAAATAACAAAGAAGGTTTCTAACATTTCTAGAAAAAAATCTGTAAATGTATAGTTTAGTACGTTGGTATTTCAAGGGCACTTTTTTGTCACATACGTGTGCACATGCGTTAGAGTTTGTTTCGAGCTGTTAAGATAGTTTGTTTATTTTGTTTCTTGGGAGAAATTAAAAAGTTTCTTTGTAATTTATTATTTTTAATCGGCTGTCAGAAAGGATTTTTAGACGCATGCTGCGGTCATTTCCATGCGTTATTTTTACCTTTATAATATTGTTAAATGAGGCAATATTAATCTTTATATTCTATAAAGATTTTTTTTTTTTAATTTTTGTATTAAAGTTTCATTTAAATTTTATTGTGCTTATTATTAAATTAACCTTTTTCTTTTCGAGTTTATAAGTAACTTAAAGATATTATAATTTTTCTCAAACAAATTTTGAGTGGCGCCTAACTATTTTACTAACTCAATAATTTTCCGCTTTTCCGATTGGAACCCTGAGAGGAAAGCAGTCCCAGTTTTTGGAAATAAACCGACTGAATATCCTGGCTGGATGGATTTGTCGTGAATGGTGGTTAAGCTAATTTCAAAACCACAGTTCATGTTTTACTGCCATATGTTAAGGTTATATACATATTTAATAAAATATTATTTTTTACTTTTATATTTATTTTTTTAACATATTTATTATTAAAAAAAATTAGAAACTCATCAGCTTCAACAAAAATATCACGGTTTGCATTAGAAATAACTAAATCTAAAAGTCGATTGTCACAGTTTCTTTTAGAATTATGATGCTTAAGATTCAATGAGCCACAGAAACAACAAAATGCGTAACACCTGAGACAAGATTGAGAATAAATAAATAAATAAATAAATAAATGACACGAGAAAATGAAAAATGCTTTCGTTCTAAATTAAGAGAAACAAATCAAAAAATTTCATAATAGGGTTCACAATATACTGCGAATTAGTTACGAATAAGTAAGGTTATTGAACTTAAAATGTGTCCACTTTTTGTTTAAGTCAAACGCAAAGATTTTTACATATTTGTATATATGTTCACTTTCCTATGTCACTATATAATTGGTATTTTTTAAGCACCAAGATTTTTCCTGAATTCTAAATTAATTCTAATTTTATCAATAATACTGTCAGTGTATATAACTAGAACGAGAAGAAGACATATAAAATATAGGCCAAAAATTAAAAATCACATAATTAATGTATTATCTCGGTATTCCAGTTATTTATTCTTTAATTGAAATTCTTACATTAATTCCATAGACTTAATCGAAGTCGATAAAATTAAAAAATTACCCCTTGGCATGTATTGACAAGCATATTAATATACGTGAATAGGATGTACTTGATATTAGTGCTTGTGGAGTTATTCGTACATGAATGTTCACAAAAGCCTTGTTCTCTGTAATAGCAGAAATTCCGACAAAATCCTCATTTCATGGCTTGCTCAGCAAACATATCAACGAACGTATAATTATACATAATTTTGAACAATATTGATTAAAATATAAACTCATGAATAAGCCATACATTTACTTATTTCCATTATATTTAGTTTGTCTTTCAGCCAGTATGATCGACATTTGTAGTGGTGCGATATATGATGCTAATTGTTTAGAAGTATGTAAGCGTCCCCTTTTGTATAAATACGTAATTATGACTTATGCCTATAAAAACATTTCTTTTCTCATTACGAAATATTAAATCATCGATTATAACTCGCCGTTATTAAAGGTATAAGCCAAAATTACACTATTTGCCCTTTAAAATATTAGCTATTTTTGAATTTTCGAAAAATTTTGACCCCCATTTCGCCTACGACATTTTTAAAAGCTGCCTCAGGTTGCTTTACTAGTTCTACACTTCGGGTTAATGGCAAATTAGATTCCTTAATTTGGGTTATTGTTTTAAAGGCAAAGCTATAATTGGCTTTTATAAACGAAAGTTGTTGTTTCATTTCTTTGTTTTCGGATAATATAATAACATCAGAAATTCTCGCAATAAAAAAAGCGGCTTCCAACCAAGTGCCCCATCTTGTAATAACAGGTTGAGGTGGAAGGGGAGTGTTTGGTAGTTTTTCTTTATAGAACTGAACCCTTACAGGCGCTTTAAGGAAGATTTTCTTCATGTTGGAAATTAAACTATTTACAAGAGGAAAATGCTTCCTAATCTCTTAATAAACCCTATTTAAAGCATCAGCAAGACATCTTACATGTATCAAGATCGGATAAAAGATTTTCAAATTTTTCCGGCCCTTATTATGTACGGTGCTGCATCTGACAAAATGAGCAAAAAATTATCTCCAGAAACAGGCGTAGAAAAAAACTATTTTATAATTCCTCTTGAACAAATCTGGCCACTGTGAGTGCATTTGCTTTTCTAGCTCTTTAGAAGCAATGAGGTAAGATTTTGGCAGAATCTCGTCGCTAAGAACACCAATCAATAAATGAGCAATATAACGTCCTCTTGAATCAGTGGTTTCATACATATTGCTATGAACTTTTCCCCACAAATATTTTGAAAAGGTTTATTATTTTTGAGTGTATATTATTTGTAATATTCATGTATTTTGAAAAAACTGGTTTTACATTCTAAGCCTGCGCGCTTGTTTTGACCTTTAGACAGACGCAAATGTTCAGTGAAGTAAGAAAGGTGTGTTTATTTAAAGATAAATCTTTATCTTTGTTTTAGTAATTTCGGATTTTGTTTTTTTGATTTAATTGTGTTTTGTGGTTGTATTACCGATTTATTTACGAGTTTGTGAATCTCGTAATTGATTATTAATACTTTCTTACACACCGTGTCTCGATTTTATGAATATATTTTTTACGTAAGTAATATATTATTAAAAGATATCTTATTATATTTAAAAGAGTTAAATACTGTATTTTCTAATTGTATTATTATTATCGTATTGATTTAATCTTAGTTATTTGATATAAATGACAAAGAAGTTTTTTTAAAATTTCTAAAATAAAAAAAATTCTGTAATTGTAAAATTTTAGTACGCTTGGGATATCAAGGGCATATTTTTTCATGTGGTTGCACATGTGTTAGAGTTTATTTCGGACTGTCAATTTTGTTTATTTTGATTTTGTTTCTTGTGGGAGAAATTAAAAAGCATCTTTGTAATTTATTAGTTTTAATTTTGATCGGAAGTCACTAAGGGTTTTGATCGTATGCTGCGGTCACTTCCATGCGATATTTTTACCTTAATAATATTGTTAAATGAGGCAAATTTATACTTTATAAAGTTTTTTTTTAATTTTTTTTTATTTTTGTATTAAAGATTAATTTAAAGTTTAGTGTGTGTATTTTTTAAATTTGACCTTTTTTCTTTTGTGCTTATAAGTAACTCAAAGACATTATTACTATTTTTCTCAAATAAATTTTGAGTGGCGCCTAATTATAATATTAATTCAATTGTGTTTTCCACTTTTCCGATTGGAACCCTGAGAGAAAAGCAGTCCCATTTTGAAAATAACCCGACTGAATATCCAAGCTGGACAGATTTGTTGTGAATTGTGAATAAGCAAATTTCAAAATCACAATTCATAGCAATATGTAAAAATATTTGTTCGGAATTTTAGCTTTAATTTCCTCAATCACCTCCGAATACAAGGAACATACGTCGTTTCTTCGTAGTGTTGTTTCATCTGGAACATTTAATTTGCAATACTTCTGGAGAAAAGAAGTGATGTTTTGATTACGTAGCTTTGATAAGAGAATATTTGACGTCATCATTGCATGACATAGGTCTCGATTAAAGATGTCTTGTTCGTTTAGCTTTTTGCATATTGGTTGCAAACATTCCATTAATGTGGGTTGCGTCACGTCTCCAGATTTTATCTTACCTAATTTAGTAATATGAACAGAAGTTTTCACGTGATGGTCTATTAGATATTTTTTATCGCATGGTATCTGCAATGAAAAAAAAAACAAAAACTGAAATAATAAATTGAAAAGCAATAATATCAATACTTAAATCTAAATACTTAACACGTAAGTGCAAAATATTTAACGAAAGCGCCCCAAGTGTCCAAATGCTGCGAAATCGGTCGATATACCTGAAGTTAATACTGACAGGGCAAGACCGAAACGCCCTGTACATTTCTCTGTATTTTTATTGTCCCTCAAAAACAATGTAACTTGCTTTTAATTTTTTTTTGTACTCAAAAAATAACAGATATCGATTCAAAAATTATATTCAAAAATTATACTTACAATTTTAACTCACGCAGTAGACTTTTCCTATATCTTTGTATGGCTTAACCCTACTGACTTTTGGCATTTTACTAATAAACATAAATAAAATACCACAATACTACAAAACACAAATCGATGTTCAAAAGCACAATCAGAAATAAAATTCAGAAATCTATTTATTATTTACCTACTTATGTAAATATAGGTACAATAAAACCCCTATTAACTGTTTAAAACGACCTATTTTGAATTCTCGGAATTTAAGATTGGGAATACCCATATTCTTGTACCCCATAATTTTTTTTTCTTGGGAATTGCAAACATAATAAAATAAACTACCTCATAATAGAATATTTATAAAATTGTTTATTTTTAACTCTTGAAACGCCTGCCACAGAACTATATTCTTCCAATTATGCACAATATGCCATTTATTAAGGATATATGTATTGTTTTTCAATTGAAGTACCTTGAAAAGGAAACTTTTACGCATACGCTAAACTATTTTAATGTTATATTATTGTTTAATTGAATTGTATTTGAATTTGTGAATTCTTACAAAGATTTTATTAATTATTGACAAAAAAGGCTAACAAAACGGGAACTTCCCAAGCAAAAGCTGATACTCATCCGCATAATCTGATGTACGAAGAAGGCGTCATGCATTGCTTCCGAGGAATGTAACCTTCATAACAGAGATTTACTGACAATTACTGGAGAACAACTCCATCTGCGTGAAAACGAAGTTTACGAAAAAATGATCGGGGAGATCATCATCAAGTTATTTTACAACACGACAATACTCTCCCTTACACTGCTAACATTACAAAATCATTACAAAATTCAAGAATTCGGTTCCACTTAATCTCCTAATCTTGGTCCGTCAAATTTCTGAATTACATTCGAATAACAATGTAACCCTTCAAAGTTAGCTTCACGGTTTCTCCGCATCCAAACTAACTAATTTTTTCTCTTTAATTTGTTTTCTTTTTTATGGTTTCTCTATTTACATAGGGACATGGGACATTCAGTAATTAGTATGGCTGAGCAAGATAGCAATATGGCATGTAGGAGGTAGTCCAGTGGCTTACTCCTTTTTCGAAGATCGATCACTTGATCAATAATAATCCTTTTTTAGTTCAAAATCATACAAATATGTAGAACTCGTCAAGTATATGTACACAAACATATAATAAAGAAAATTAAGCATGATGCAGACAACATATTTAATCTACTATAACAAACAAAGGTGAAGAAATAATTATCTATATATACGTATATACAGGGTCCGGCAACGAAGCGGGGACGGAAGATTACACGCGTATTTGAAAGTTAGTAAATATTTAATCATCGGATATCCTTCCGTACCATCAAGCGCACGTTCTAAAAATATTTTGTTTTATACAGGGTGTTCCAGATAGAAATGCCAGACTAAAGTTGCATTTTTTTAAATAGAACACCCTGTATATTAATAGATAAAATGATCCGCGCTTGAAAGCTGGTTACATAGATACAATGTTGTATGGGTCTAAAGTTGATAGTTTCTGTGTAAATAATTATTTTACTTGATAAATTGATACATTTCAGTAGGCTATTCTGCATAAGTAAAATCAAAAGATCCGAAACCAATAGAATATAATATTTTCTACTAGTATGAACTTTCGTTGCTACGTGAAATAAATTCTGCAACTGCTCGCGTTATACAGGGTGTTCACAATTTCGCAAAATCGAAGAAATCTCGTAATTTTTAAATGGAACACCCTGTATATTTTTAGCTCATTGAAAAGCCCTTTCACTACGCTTTCTATTTATACCTCATTTGATGCACCTAGGATGGATCATTTGTTAATTATTTCTTTTTAGATTTGAATTAATGAAAAATGCTTGTATTTTTAGTAGCTAATTTGCGCTTTTAAACCTTCTGTAAGATCGGATATTCAACAAATCATCCATAAATGGTCTATAACAAGAAGAAACTCCATTAAGTACGAGAAACAGTTGATTTTCACTCAGCGGTGAAAGCAAACATTAAATTAATATAAAGTAATATAGCATTTTCAATAGATTCACTGCTGATCAAGTTACCTGGTGTCAGTTTAATAAAAAATTTGCACTAATTAATTTGTATTTTAAAGAATTTTGTAAAACCAACTATTTTACGGATACCTAATATGAAACAATACATACCTAATTAACTTAACATAAATCGAAATCATGTAGGAAAGAATCAAGTACGAGTAGTATTAAAAGTTTACAGTATTTTAAATAAATACTAATTATTAACCACAACATCAAATTTAATTAACAAAAGTAGTAGCACAGTAAATATAAATAAAGTAAATGTAAATAGTAAATGCAAATATGTCTCTCAATACATAAATGAAGCCGCCTGGTGAAATTCTGTTCAACATGCTATAATGCTTTTTGGCGAACATTTCTAAATGGCTCTCTTATGCGTTCCATCATATTTTCCCTTGTTCTAGGAACTTCTACATAAACTAGAGCCTTGACATATCCCCAAAAGTAGAAGCCCAAGAGAGTAACATCTGGACTTCGTGGAGGCCAAGCGATTGGACCACCTCGTCCTATCCATTTGTCTTCCTTTCATCGCCCTAGAAACTCCCTAACGTTAAGGCTGTAATGAGCAGGTGCACCATCGTGTTGAAACCAGAAAATTTGTCGGGTGTCAGCATCCACATGCTCAAGTAAATTAGGCAGTTTGTTCTGCAAAAATGCCAAATACGTATCCCCTGTAACGGTTCCATCGAAAAAGTACGGTCCAATGATATATGGACCAAGTATACCTCCCCAGACGTTAAGAGACCATCTATTCTGATTGTCTACATGACGTATCCAATGCGGGTTTTCTGTTGCATAATAATGCATGTTATGTTTATTTGCAGCCCCGTTACTTTTGAAAGTAGCCTCATCGCCAAACAAAATCTTTGTTAAAATATTTGGCATTTCTCGCATTTTATTTAACAACCAACCACAAAAGTCTGTTCTTTTAATGAAATCATCACCATGCAATTCTTGATTTAATTCCATATGGTACGGATGATACTTATGACTTCTTGAAATTCTTCGTACGCTCCTATCTTCAATACCTGTTACCTTTGAAATACCGTCTATACTTATATGTGGATTTTCCTGTATTGCTAATAATACGGCCAATTCGCTTTTTCATTGATTACCGGCTTATTTATTTCTCTCTTCTTGTAGGTTACACTACCAGTTTCTGTAAATCTCTCTAATAACCTTTCAAATGCTTCCGGTCTTGGCTTTCTTTCAAGGTTTGTAAATCTCTCTGCATATACTCTACTTGATAGGAGACAATTTCTTGTACACTCCCCAAGAATAAATATCATATTCACCATTTCTTAAATACTAAAATTAGTCATTATAGCAATTTCTTTTAAAGATTGAACGAAATACTATGTAAGAAGGAACGAAATTTTTGACAACTTGGTTATTAAGTATGCTAGCTTAAAACTGACACCAGATAACTTGATCAGCAGTGAATCTATTGAAAATGCTATATTACTTTATATTAATTTAATGTTTGCTTTCACCGCTGAGTGAAAATCAACTGTTTCTCGTTCTTAATGGGGTTTCTTCTTGTTATAGACCATTTATGGATAATTCGTTGAATATCCGATCTTACAGAAGGTTTAAAAGCGCAAATTAGCTACTAAAAATACAAGCATTTTTCATTAATTCAAATCTAAAAAGAAATAATTAGCAAATGATCCATCCTAAGTTCATCAAATGAGGTATCAATAGAAAGCGTAGTAAAAGGGCTTTTCAATGAGCTAAAAATATACAGGGTGTTCCATTTAAAAATTACGAGATTCCTTCGATTTTGCGAAATTGTGAACACGCTGTATAACGCGAGCAGTTGCAGAATTTATTTCACGTAGCAACGAAAGTGCATACTAGTAGAAAATATTCTATTCTATTGGTTTCGGATCATTTGATTGTCCTTATGCAGAGTAGCCTACTGAAATGTATCAATTTATCAAGTAAAATAATTATTTACACAGAAACTATCAAGTTTAGATCCATACAATAATATATCGATGTAACCAGCTTTCAAGCGCGGATCATTTTATCTATTAATATACAGGGTGTTCCATTTAAAAAAATGCAACTTTGGTCTGGCATTTCCATCTGGAACACTTTGTATAAAACAAAATATTTTTAAAACGTGCGCTTGATGGTACGGAAGGATATCCGATGACTAAATATTTGACTAACTTTCAAATACGCGTGTAATATTCCGTCCCCGCTTCGTTGCCGGACCCTGTATATATTAAATTTTGTAATTCTTTTTTTTATGCACTTTCCTTTCCTCAAGTCCTTAAAGTACTTTGGGATATGATTATAAATATTTAAGACCTAACAAGTTGCATTCTTTTTGTACCCTGGTCAGAGATGTTTGTGGTACCGCAAAATGGACACTTTCCGTCCCGCGACTACTATATATACCTGTGATTTAAGACATACCTTCCAAACACACTGCTGATACCCCTTCTCAGACACGAAGCAACTCCAGAACGTTGAGACCAGCAAACGTATGTATTTTTCGTGTTCTAAATATTTCCCGGCACGAGTCAGTAAGTCCTAATTTAAAAACTGCACGAAGATATTTCTTCTCCAGAATAAAAAATCTTCCCACATTCACACTGCTCCC
Source organism: Melolontha melolontha (assembly GCA_935421215.2). Classification (NCBI taxonomy): domain Eukaryota; kingdom Metazoa; phylum Arthropoda; class Insecta; order Coleoptera; family Scarabaeidae; genus Melolontha; species Melolontha melolontha. The sequence continues at coordinate 47,294,787 of OW285240.1, forward strand.
ACAGAAGACCAAACCATACAGTAACCGCGATTCTACTTAAACTCGCTACTCACATAAACTGGCTTCACTGTTTACGTTTACTAAGGGCATAGTTAAATGGAGAAATCTTCCGAAACAGATGGTGTATATAGGACTTCCAATTCAATTGTCAATCGACCCTTATGTCAAAAAATACTACCTCTGGCAATGAGGTGAGTACACTGTCTTCACAGTTTATAGTAAGATCAATGGATGATTTGGATCGTGCCCACGTTCAACAATGATCGTTTGCTCTGAACCACGCGCTCACAAAGGACAATACCTGTAGAATGGTCTCCCTTAAAGTGTTTGTTTCGGTCTTTTTGTCAATGGGACATCATCCGTAAGCAAGGCCGTAGGATGATTGAATAATAGCGGTAACCCATTTCCATAAAGTAAAAATAAAAGAGGCCCCCGTACGGATCCCTGTGGTACAGACCTAATTCTGGTCCCTTCTCCATTCACTGCCACAACACTTTGTCTTCTGTTCTCTGGATCAGATTTAATAAGATACCAACAACTTCCCCTAAATCGGAAGTGTCCAACCTCTGCAAAAGCATTTTGTAATTAACACTATCAAAAAGCCTGGACAAATCCATAAAAATTCCTACTATTTGCACTTGCTCTATTCGACCAGGCGTCAAGTATTTCACAAATCACTTGAGATATGACCGAACATGCCGATTTTCCCGTTTCATAACCCTTCTGTCTATCTGTTATAAATTTATGTTTGTCAATAAACCCATTCATTCTTCTATATACCAGTTCTTCAAACACCACGGCCACATTCAAAATGAGTGCTATAGGCCTGTAATTTGCGATGTCATGTCGAAACATCTATTGACAATGTGACACAGTGGGTCGGCCAAATGCTCTGCAACGGCCTTAAGTATGGGATTAATGACTCACTACTGGATCTGTAAATAATACTAATTTAAAATCAAGGGAACAGGTGTTTGAAAATTAGTATTTGCGTGATAATTGCTATCCAGCCATGCAGTGTTTCGTTTTGCTATAGACTCATCAGTACATGATGCTTCCTTATTATAATTATCTCAAACTATTCCTTAATGGAAAGAAGCTTCGATTGGACGAAGAACTTATTAAGGAAGCGGTATTTAGAGTATCTTGCAAAAAATCATTATAAAAATAGCATCGTTGATCCAAGTACATTCAAATTAAAGAAAAATAATTAAAAAAAATTTCTAAACTAATTTGTTTCCCGTCGAGTCTCACGTCCTGTCAATTCATTCTCGTACATAAGCGCATATTCCTGGACTACCATTAAATATCCTGTGTAGCCGAAAATTCATTATTCGAGTAATTGGAGTAGTAGCAACACATATGCGAAGTATTTACAATTTAATTATAGAATATTACAGGTACATTAGCAAAATACAAATTAATTAAAGCAGGGATTTGTATGAACAATTAAAGCCGACACTAAAACTGTTGGTGCCGAACATCCGAACACAAATTAAGGCATCGTTTCATATTTTCAAAAGCGTTAATAGAGTTTCACTAATTGGTGTTCATAATGATGGATAATGTTGTTGAGGATAATCGAACTCTTCAAATATATACAAACAAAATAATTTAAATGCCTCCTATTATATTACCAAAAAGATTTATGTTAATTACCTGAGCGTTGACGATTTTTATTAGATTCATTAGAATTAAATATTCCAATTACGAGAATACAATACTTTGATAAACAGTCGATGCAGTACGAGCGAGTATTAATATATGCCAAGTCAGGAAATATGAGTCCTGCGTTATTATTAGAGAGAAGCATTGTCGGTCGGTTTACTCTGGCCGTAAGTAGTGTGATATTATATAGAGCTGAGGATGTTTGCGGTACGGCAGGACCGCATGTAGTGCATCCCCACCAGCGTATAAACACGATGCAGCGAAACACTTTAGTTAGTCGTGAACTGGCAACGTGATCGTGTGTCTTGAGCTCTATTTAATAAGTATGACGGACGTGCCCAAGCCAAGAAAGCGCCCATTGTATAACGACGTGAAGAAATTTATCCGAGACTTTTCCGATTTGTATTATAATGGAGCAAAAGTGGTTTGTAAATTATGCGATAAACAGTTACTTTGCTGGGACAAATACGACTGTAAAAGACATGTTGAAAGTGTACACAACAAAGACAAAAAAAATAATGTGCTGTCTAAAACGCAATTCATTTTCGATTTATTGACAATGCTACTCGTCTGCGATGTGCCAGTTCACCTGCTAGATAAAAAAGCCTTTCACGACTTTTGGAATAAATACAATTCCAACATAAAGCTACCGTCACGGAGAACGTTACTCACCTATTTACCAATTGTGCGTGAGGACATTGAAAACAGAATGAAAGCAGTAGTAAATGATAAACAGTTATGGGTATGTGTCGACGAAACGACAGATCGAAAAAAACATTCTATTGTGAATATTATAGTGCGTGTACTAGATCCTGTCAAATCAACATTTTCCATTTTATTAGCCAGCAAAAGATTGGAAAAGTGCACTAGTGAAGTAATTACGAAGGTAGTGCTCGATACGCTACAAAAATTTCAAGTTTCAACTAATAAACTCCTGATGTTTATGAACGATGGTGCTGCGACAATGCGTTCTGTAGGCCGTTCTCTTAAAGCAGATTGTTAGAGACTTTTGCATGTGACATGTAAAGTTCATGCTTTACACCTTGTTGCACAAACTATTCGGCAATGTTATCCAGAAGTGGATGCATTAATAGCAACCACAAAAAAAGTGTTTCTAAAATCTCCCAAACGAATTCGAGAGTTTCACAGTCGGTGCCCTGGTATTCCCAAACCACCAGAGCCAATCCTTACACGTTGGGGAAGTTGGTTAAAGGCGGCATTTTATTATGCCAAGTATTTCCAACAAATAAAATCTGTGGTACTACAATTCAATCCTGCCGAAGCTGTAGCCATTAAGGAAAGCCAGAGACTCTTTCAAAACCCTTCCCTTGATGCAGATTTACAAACTAGTTATAACAATCATATAGGATTGTTTAACGCAATCGAGAAATTTCAAAATACAGCATTATCGTTAGCGGAGTCACTGCAAATACTGGACGATGTACACGCCCAGCTATGCGCAGTAAATGACAACAAAAATGTTAATGTAATAGAAAAGTTCGAGAGTGTGATAAACAATGATTTTGATTTTACCAGATTAAAACAAATTAGTAATGGTGCAAGTGTAGATTCGGTTTCTATCTATAAAGATTATTTTAATTGTGCGTGTGTTACATCCGTAGATGTCGAGCGGTCTTTCTCAAAATATAAAAAAATTTATTCATCACGGCGTACATCGCTCACCGCTACAAATATGGAAACGTATCTAATGCTACAAACTTACTGCAAGTCTTATCCACTTGGCGCTATGCTATAATAATCGTAAATAAGGTAAGTGTGTTATTTATATACAGTACACATATCTGACATACCTAAGTGATATAAATAGCGAATGCATGTAAAGCAATAAAATCATGCATGCATCACCGATCGAAACAAGGTCATTACATTCGTGCGTTTAACTGAATACTATCCTGGCACACCGCAAACATCCCCAGCTCTAGTGATATACATATAATATGCACAATGCAAACATATGAACAGCTCAGCATTAAATTTCAACAATCTGAATATTTTTTAGAACGGTGTCATCCACAGAACGCACGCATGCAAGATTCACAGTGATTAATGGACAAAAGGTGCATATTCTGCGTTTTTCTTTCTCTGTAAGTGTGGTTGCTGTCTTATTCTTACTGTTTTGTAAACTAATGGCAACGGATTCCCGAATCGATTTCGATAAAGTTGGTATTATATTACGTTGTTCTAACCATGATGAATGTAAGCTCATCAGAAAGTTTCGTCTAAGTAGCGTGTTACGTGTTGGTAGACACGTATTTATTTGTTGCAAATTAGCATCTTTATTTTATTTCGTTCTATTAATTTTGAACCTACCTGTAAGTTCATATGCTTACGTTCATTTATATGTAGGTATGATTGCGTATTAGCTTTCTTCGTTTTTTTCCTCTCCACTTCGATTACCGAGTGCGAGATATCTTTCGCACAGATGTAAGCTAGACATCGATATCGATCAGTCATGATCCCGCCCTCGTTCATCACGTGGTTGCTTAACTATAGGGCTTTAATTACCTCTTAATGTAGAATATCGGTATTGTAGCCCTTACTAATTAAAAATTACCAGTACTGGTATTTTTTTTACGGTGACGAGAAGGGATCATTTCCCCTAACGATATATAGTTGTGTCTATAAAAAACCATTAGAACAATTCTGATACGTAATTTCGAAATTAATTTATTTCTTTAAATTTTATTCGTTTATTTGCATCTTTAAAACAGGTGTTTTTTTATGGGCGACTGAAGTCTCGCAGTTTGTTGAAATACCTATTGTTCCTTTTTTCCCTGGATTGATGTAGGAGATTCCCGATCTACTTGAAAGAAAGGAAAATTACAGCGTCAATCAGGACTAAGCTAACCACTACAGAGACGTATAACCGAGCTAAGAGTTTTCTATTTTGTTCTTTTGAATTTATTTATTATTCTCTTATTTACCTAAATCATTTCACATATTTTGTTTATTATAAACGCTACGTGCGTAATTTACAAGTTCAAATTCATAATTCAGCTAAAAACTACTGACCAATAGAGCAGTCCAATTTCCGTGTGCACCATGTGCGCCTTATTTTTCGTGTGTTTATGCATATTACTTTAATAGCGGAGAACCAAATGTATATTTAATTATTTCTGATAGAATAAATGTCTCTACTTCTATACTTATATCGGTAACAAGCTCATGTTGCGTCCCTATTCTATCGCATATTCTACTATATTACGAATTACACTCCCATACCGGCGCTCATGGCGCGCACGGAAATTGGTCTGCTCTAATGATCAATCTATTCATACGTTATTGAAACATTTAAATTTAGCCTTTCTCTATACATATTCAGTTTTTCTTTACTTTTTTCACTACATAATTCTATTCATTATATCAATTTTAAATTAATTTAAAAGCATCATTGATTATTTCTTTTTCATTTGGTTTGTTATATTTAAACGCTTAAATTTATTACAAGAATACAGCATAAGTACACATATGTTACTCTTTGACAAAAAACAACTTTTGCATAAAATATAAACATCTCTTCGTCCAGTTTTTCTTTGTTGTTTGCGCAAAGTCGAAAACGTGTACAAGGATATGAGTTTCTTACATATACACGTTAAAATAAATTTAGTTTTCCAGTTTTTTTTAATTTAGGATTTTAAATTAAGATTTACCTTTTCTCTATTATTTGTTATTTTAATTAAATAATCATTCGTTCCTTCTTGTTTTTAAATATTCTTAAAACCGCAAACTTTTGTTTAATTTATGCGATATTCATCTTTGTAAATTTTAACTTACTGTATTTTAAAATTATAAAGCCTCCAGACATATACCATGCCTGCCCAATAAATCTAGCTTATAATTTTGTATTTATATATGTGAACCGAACATTACGTAGAAACTTTGTGCATAATTTAGATTAGACTGTACTTACCCGACACCCTTTAGAGTAAAAGGGTTTTTTGATATATATATAAATATATATATATATATATATATATTGAAAAGATGCTGATGTGCTGAGAATAATAATAATATATAAATAAGAGATATTCAGTGATTTTTAATGATATAAATTATTAATGGAATAGTACGGTAATTATACTATAGGTTGGGCGCCTTGGTTTGTTTAAAAACCTATTACTCAAGTTCACCAGCTCTTTTCATATAATTTTGTATTTGCGGCTAGATGTCGGGGAGCAAGAAATATTTTTGCAAAGTTGACTATCATAGGATCTTCGTCGGTCTGTTTTATCCCTATGTGTATGGAAGTAAATTGTTTAATAAAATAACTACGTTTTCGCCAGCTAAGCACCGATAAATAAAAGAGTTTGTTTAAGGAAATATGTGTAAAAGTTTATTAAAATAAGATTTCTCTAAACAATAACAAATAAAACGTGCCTAACGAAGAATTATAGAATTAATATTAAGTGCACGTGTGAATTGAAAAAGGTTATGTTATGAGAGAAATGATATTTTCCTGTAAATTATAATATAAATTAATCGGCAAACAAATTCAGGTGAGTACTACAATGCTTAGTAATAAAAGTTCTTTCACAAATTATGAGTAATGTTGAAAATGTAATTTTTAAAGTAAATTTATGAGTTTTCGATTTAGTAAAATTTTGTTTAGTTGTAAAATGTTTTAATAAGTCTTTTTTGAAATAATTTAGATTAATAAAGCCTGTTTCTCAAAGAATAAAGGCAGGTATCTTGAATGATGTCGGCGTAGATCAGGAAATTCGAAGTATGGTTCAAGTACGGAGTCTTCGATACTGCGATGCAAGCTTTGGCGTGCTTCGACGGCGTTGGTTTTTCTCGGGCCGGTGTTCCAATCAAAAAGATGCTTCGAACGATTGCTGGCCGTTCTTCGGTGTTATCGCCTTCAAAATTGGTTCAAAAGTAGCTCCAAATTTATGTGTTTCTTTTCCGGATACTTTTAAAATTCTAACTCAGGTATTTTAGATTTTATTGAATTTAAAACTTTGGAGTAGCACTTTTTCCTGGCACTTGTAATAAAAATTTCTACTGACGCCTTGACGGCAATTATTTCTTTCAAAGCCTAGTATGCAATTATGAAATAGCCTCGAATTTTACTTTAAATTACATGTAATAATAATTTGAATATAAATAAAGTATTGGTTTAAACATTAAAACAAAATTAAAATAATATTTTACAAATAGATGTTATGAGTTTTTGAATGTGGGGATATGTTTTATGCGTAGAAAGAAAATAACCTATTCGCGGGTTTGTTTACATTTAAAATGTGGGCGTGTCTAATTAGTATCGATACAAAATTTTAATGTAGATAAATTAGCTATCTGTTTATTTCGCACTAATGATTTGAATTATGAAAATTACAATTTTAAAGAAATATAAAAAGTAAATTTTGAAATAAATAAAAATTAATTTGTAATATACAAAGTTATCGTAATATTAATTTATTTACATTTCGATACTAATTTTACAAATTATGTCCGCCAATTTAACCATTATATTGTATGTTATTTTTATGTTAATTTCTGTCTTTCCCTTTGCAGTTAGCTGGAATGATGGTGCAATTTGCACCATAACAATATATATATATATATATATATATATATATATATATATATATATATATATGTATATATATATATATATATATATATATATATACGTACGTATATAAATACGTATTTTGACGGGATTTGTTTTCTGGGTAGAGTTTATACAGTTTTTTTTATTACATACAGGAAAGTTTTCGCTTTCTTTTTTCTTGTATTGTGGTTTATAATTAATTTAGACCTATCTTACGTTGTACCACTTTGGTTTAACTTTTATATTTTGTTATTTTCGCCCTTTCATATATACCAATTAAATTCAAGTGTAGTGGAACTTAGTCTGAACCGGACTTTTCTTACATCATCTTTATCGTTTTGGACTACTTGGTTGCGCCATCTGCCCGCCGCGTGACTTGCCCTGTTTTTTTTTGTGATTTCGAGGTTTCGGGATTTGCGGTGTCCAGCGGTACCAAATTCGGTGGCGCCCTATTCCACCTTCTCTTTTACCTTCTGGTACCTTTGAGTCTCCCCACCCTTGAACGGAGGCTTCTTAGTAGCCGGGTGGACCGCTAGAAGTTAGCAGGAGCGGGTAGGTGGGGCAATCCTGGTTGCCCAAAATCTGGTCCTTTTTTCCCTTCTAGTTATTATTTTTAGCGCTACCGGTAGCGCCAAATGGCGCTACCGTAGCAAGCGGATTATTGTTTTATTTGTGATTGTTACAACTCATACGAATTGATTGTTGATATATTTATCATTCTATAAAAAATACATTCGTTTTTCAACTGCATTTCATGTACGAACACATTTAGTCAAACGTATCTACCCTTGTTTTTGTGGAATTATAAAATTCAATGATTTGTGGTTTCAAAGTATGCGTTGATATTTCTGGTTGATCGTGGGTCGTGGATAACAATATCACATTTTTGTTTCTCTTCAGCTCATACGAAGCGAAAGTCTTTTCTCGGTCGAAACAGAAAATACTTCGCGCCAGTTTCACTATTATTATAATTTGGAAGATTCTATTGAAATTTGTTAAAAGTTGTTAATGTTTCAATTACATACGAAGGATAATGTTCGTCAATTTCTTTTAGATTTACTAAATATCGTTGATTAGGTTTTATCTAAAGTTAATTCTGATAGAATCTCTCTTTTATTCTTCCTTGATGTGCCCACGAGAGTTAATTTATATGGATCTTTTACTAATTTTTCTACCAATAGCGCCGAAGTAAATCAATTATCCATGGTTATTTTGCGATTACTACCATGAATACTTATAATAGAACACGTGTTAGTTTTGTTACGTAGTAGTCTACCAATGGCTGACCATTTGTATTTGTTGATTTTCCTGCATATGGAGAAACATTTAGAGAAACACATATTTTGTTGTAGTATCACAGAGCATCACTATTTTGATACCATACTTCGCCGGTTTATTTGGGATGTATATTCGAAATGGGCATCATCCTCTAAATTCCCATAATTGTTCATCAATTGTGACATACAATCCAGGTTTATAGGACTTTGTGCAGTTTTGAATGAATTCGGTTCATATTTTACGCATTGCAGCAAATGCATGTGTTTTTTTTTACACAGTAATCTAGTTTGTTTATCGTCGAATCGAAGACATGATAATCAAAAATCGAACCGTTCAGAACGCATAACTGATTTGTATATACTTCCACATAAAGTCGAGTTAAACATTACTCCTGTATGCAATTGATTGTTTTTAATTACCGCTGACAATACAAGTAAACTCATCTGAGCATGTTTCAGCCACAGTAGCTTTTGTAATTGACTTAATTCATTCTTATTTCCATGTTGGTAAAATAAACTATTTTTTCCATAATTGAATCATTGAATAAACAAGAAAATGCATTTATAGGTGCATCCGTTTTCGTCACTTCATTTTGTGTTGACTGGAAAATATGTATTATATTTCTTACAGGCTTTTTTCTACTTTATCTTGCATTCAGACGTCCATCAATGCCAATTCTTACATCACAAGCTTATTTTAGAAGGTACAATTATATTAGAATTTATTTGAACAAGTTGAGCTAGTGGTATATTATCTTCTTCGTCTATAAAATTTTGCTAATCATTATTAATAGTAGCCACATCAGTATTGATATTGACATTTCTTGGAGAGTTACTGTCTTTGTTCTCATTGTTATTGTTACTTATTTTATCTAACGGATTTTGGAAACAATCATCCTCGGTATCACTAGTGTATCTTCCACTACTTCTTGTTCTTCAGCACCATCGATTTCGCTAGCATTTTCATTAAATTCACCATCATCTTCTTCATATAATAGTCTTTCTATTTCTGCATCAGATAATGGACGCCGCCTCTCCCACTCAAACGCCATTTTATTTATAATAATAATAATAATAAATAAATACATAATTATAGGAAATAATGTACTGTAATACTTTTTACAACAATACTTACATGATCACAAACTATTTGTAAATTTTACAAATATATGGATGATAATTATTATTCTAGACACGAAACGCACGTGTCTGCTTTTGAAGTGACCACTTGTATTGATTTGTATACGCTTGATGTGTTTACATATCGATATGCATTTTTTTTTGGTATATAGAATTGGTAACAAGATTGTACCTGTATTCATTAATCAGGGATTTGGGAGTTGCTTTTTACTCACGACTTACATTTAAACAACATAGTGTATTGATGCTAATTACTTAGTTTTCTAGTACATGCTTCCAAATGTCTTAGAGATCCAGATGTTCTGAAATATCTCTCTATTATCTATGTCATGAGCAAGCAAGAATATGTTAATATTGTGTGATATCGCATTTATAGTTTTGCCATCTATCGGAACTAGTCGGAAAGAATTCAGAAATGGATTTTTATTATTAATGCTAACTTTCCGGGGTTCTCTAAGATACGCGCGCACTTTTCAACTACCAGCATGCAAGGACGGATACCTTTCAACGTTTACCTTTGACGATAATGTGTTGTAATGTAGACAAACCCTATGCAGATGGTGCAATTTGACTTAAAATTAAAATTCTATTAGAATTAAATTGAGACTGTTGTTTCTCGTCCAACCATTCATACCAGCTTTGAATTAAAAAACTAATGATTATGCGCTTTTGCACGGTCAAATTACAACGGCCATTTAACTCCTCATTACACAGGTCAGACTTTAAACTATAATCAAAAAGACATATTTATATTTATACATAAATACAATATAGTATTCCCTATGCCCTTAAAGTAAAAAAATTTAACCTGTTTATTTTATCATAACAATTTATGTAGCTTAATTAAATATATTGTAATTTATTTATTTTTTGTTGCCCCCAAAATTTTCGTTTATTTTGTTTATTGTGTAATTATATTGTATTGTATTGTATATAATATTGTTTTATAAATGGGTATAAAACCTATAGGACAATAAAGAGATATTAACTATTATTATTATTATTATACTGTCATTTACATATATACACTTTCTCCAAAGAAAATACTGACATGTTATGGAAAGTATATGATCTTAATATAATAACTTTAAACCCAGAAATGTTAAAGCCTTAAGATGAGACATTTTAAGATTTTAATTAGCAAATTTGTCTTTGCTTACTATTAAAACTAAAAAAATTACTATTAAAGTAGAAGTAAAATACATTTTTATTGAAAAAACCTCGTAATGAAATAATTCCAACTCCATTAAATAAAATAATGTCCATATCTACCACTGAAAGAAGAACAAAGAGTTAGAAGTAAAAGAAGGAAAAAAAAATACACACTAACCAACCAACAAAATTAACATCCGAACATTCATAGACATTGGGATTTTCCACACCATCTGAAGGAAGAGTTTTACCTAAAATAACAAATAAAATAAAACAATAATAGGCTTAAATTCCTCAAGAGGGGCTCAATTTACAAAAACAAGACGAATAACTAAACATAACTAAACTAAAGTTATTTGAAATTTTGGAAAAAATTACAAAGATTTTTAAATTCGAAAAATAAAGTAAATTATATTAGAATAACATTTGCTGAAAGAACAATATAATAACAGTATTTTAACATCATAAACAACATTAATTCAACAATTAAATGAAATTTTGGTAAACTATAAGAATTTTGACATATTAATTAAAATGTTTAATATAAAAATATTAATTAAAATAATTACCTGGACAGTTATAAGAAAAAGAGGGCTAATTTTCAATGTTAGTTTCATCAAGTTCCAAAAAAGTATTTGAGAATTAAGAAGAAAAAGTATTCAAAAAAACATCGCTTTTGTTTAAATTTAAAATGGTATAAAAGCCAGAGACCAAAAAAATAAGTGGATTGATTGTTTTGACACTTGAATAGTGTCACGTACTTCGTATTGTCAAAATCATTTTGATTCGAAACTAAAAAAAATAGGTTAACACATAAATAGTATCAATTAAATGTGATACATACAAAATAAAGATAACACTCAAATGACTTAGGTACTGCATAAATATAAATACGAGAATCTGAAAGAAATATTTCCAGAAAAGAAAGAGCCATCTATCATCCAATAACATAAGGTCAGATAAATGCCAATTTAAAAAAACCTTTTCATAAATGTGAAATTATAAATATTAGAAGTAAAAAATATAATTCAAAAACTGAATTCTAAAATAAGAAATTCAATTAAAAAGAGTCAATAGAATTTAACACATTAGCTGTTCTTTGTTCTTGTTTCTCGAGAATCCACGAACCTGATTTTAAAATAATAGATTAAAAATAAAACTTTTAAAATTTAAAAACAACTGAGATAAATAAATACCAATCCATGCGCCATCCATGCAAGAGCTAGCTGAAGGAGAAAACTGAAAAGAAGCGTATTTTTCAAATACACTTGCTATCATATTTATTGTTTCTGTATAATAAAGATATTTAGAAAAACAAAAGTTTTTTTTATTATAAAACACATACAGCATAAAGTAGAATACGACGTTCATAATAATACTTATTATCCCCTCCGAGGAGAGATTTTACAATGCACAAAAAGTAGACGAACAAAAATACCCTTTTGTTTCATTCCACCCTGTATAGTTTCTAAATTACACAAGCTGTCTTGGCAGAAAATTTCCGTTCGAACATATTACATATGTTGCATAGATGGTAGATTGTGAAACTGCATCGCATCTACCTACATAGAAGAGTAACGAAATATTGTTATATTCGTCTCTTCGACAAACACAGTTACGTCGGAAGTATAGAGTACTCTCCATATAACAACATACATTTAATTAGTATAACCCGAGGAGGAATATCACGACGGCGTAAGCCCTTTTGCCCGGGAGTGTCTTTCGAATCAAGGAAGACGCAAGTAATTCCACACACAGATGACAACTGGAAAGCCTCATTAAATATACAGCATGGAGATGTAAGCTTTTCATTACGAGTTGACTAAAAAACTGAAAATGATACTTACTATACGTTAGGTTTATGGCCTCGTCGTGAAACTACTCTTGCACGAATGGCAAAGACGATTTTAACTAAACCGCTTATGATTAACTTCCCTTGATGTTTTGCCCACGGATGCAATTCTAAATGGATTTCTGTAAAGAAAGTTTAGAAGAAAATTACGAGATATCTCTAAACCTAGATAGGACAGCAGACATTTACACATTTCTGTATAACGTGTGATTATACCACGCTATGCTGTTCTTTTACAGACGATGATAGAAATCTGATTAAAACAAATTCATAGTATATCTGGCGCAAAGGAATCTTACAATAAAGAAACAGCGTAGCTTTTCAAATATTAAATGTAAGAAAATTACTTTTTAGCCTGTACTATAACACATTCCAACTTTATACTGAATTTATTTTTTCTATTTTAATGTTCATACTTTATTTAAAATATTTACAACATTTAGTTTGATATAGTTCAAAGACATGAACATAAAATATATCTTTTCCAATACATATACCACAAATGGCCCGAAATAGTCATTAAATTTTCAGCGAATACATAACAAACACAAATAAATATACCATGGCTTCAATTAAATTTTCATTTAGAGTATCATGTGATTTCAATATAAATTTAGGTACACTGTGGAACAATAGTGTTTTTTTAAAAACAAATTTGAACAACTTAGTAGTGTTATAACTTAATATTACTTCTTGCCAAGTGTTTTAAAGTTATTTACAGAAATGTGTTTATTGTAAAAATACTACCTACGTTAAAGAAGATGCTCGAAATGTTGCCTCCTTGTCTTGATGCTCACACGAACTCTGGGTTTCATGTTTCTAAATGCGTTTGACAAATGAGGGATTATATTATCACAAACGTCTCTAATACTATTGCAAAGTTCTTCAATTGTATGTTGTGACGTTCTAAAAATCGTGTTCTTCATATGCGGAAAAATGAAGTAATCCAGAATTGTGAGATCTGGAGACCTTTAAGGAAAATTAGCAAGATCTAGGGCAATCAATGCTTAAATAATTTCACCGCCTAGGTGGTAAAACATAGGCATAAAGCTTAATTTCCTTCATAGTTATCTTGATAGGTTTCCCGAAAAATTAGGTGCCGTAAGATCCTTATATGATGACCGACTACTGTTGCAATGTTCAAAGGGACTGCCAAATCAAAATATACAGCAGAAAGTGCTACAAAATTTTTTCCCTGATTGTTGCTTTTCCTTTCACAATTTTTTAATGATTATTGTGTAAATATCTGCACTATACTCGTGACTAATATTGTACTGAAATAAATAAATGAATTATTAAATTTTATACTTTCTTTATATCGCAACAGGTCTTATGTAAGTAACTACTTAGCCGCATTAGCGATTCTTCAAAGAGCATAGTACAGTATACAGTTTATTTTTGACGTGATACGCAAAAACTAATATTATTTACGGATTCAGCACAGACAAATTTAGAAGTCAGCAAAAATCGTCTTAGCGAGTGTTATGTATCCACCTATCAAACAATTAATAATATTTTTTTCTGAAGAAGACAATAAAATGTCGAAGCGTCAAATAAGTGTATTTATTTAAAAATATTTTATTATTATAGGCGAATTCTAAGAAAAAACATTAAATATTTAAACTTAAAAGAACGGCTGAAAGTAAAAAAATAGAAAAGGCATTTTATTATTTCATATTTATGTAAATCAATCCTCACAATACAAAACTACATTTCAATTTCAATAATGAAATAATAGGGCATCGTATATTACTTCTGCAAACTTTCGTGTTCGCGAATCCAATAATTGAAAACAAAGAATTCTTTTTGATATTTTGTCGTCTGTAAAAGAATTAGATCAAAAGTTCACATTTCGTTTTATTTTCAGGAAATTGCAAAGACAGAAGGAACGATTCTGCAAGACGGTGTATAGCAGTGTCCTTTCGTATACAGAATGTACGCAAGCTTTCAATTCGACGACATTTCTACATTCGCTGGACCCGGACCCGCTGAATATCTTCGGTAGCAATTCGACTAACAACGATTGGTTCGCCCAGCAACGTAATAATGTTTCCGATAAAAACGATACGTTTTCGACAACAGAACCCTCGCTCGCTCCAGTTTTACCACCCTTTCAGTTATGGCAGACGATTCTCATTGCTTTTTGTTTAGCACTTTGCATCATTCTGACCGTAGGCGGAAATATTTTGGTTCTTCTCGCGTTTATGGTTGACAGAAACATTAGACAACCCAGCAACTACTTTATAGCATCTTTGGCTGCCACGGATATGCTCATAGGTTAGTATTCAAGTACTCAAGTATTTATACAGAAATATGTAAATATATACATACGCGATTACATAAGCGAATTCAAGTGATTGTAATAATCCAGTTCACATATAATACCTGGTAAGTAATGTCAAATGCAATAGTTGGAAATATGATATTTAGATTGCGTCAATGTTCTGTCGTGAGCAAACAAATCGGAACAGTGTCAAAATCGTTATGTCAATTTCCTTTATTTTTTAGCTTTTGTAATTTTGACTATATTTGATTAATTTTCAAAGTGTACGTCAAATTATCTATTATAGTTGCTAATTCAAAATTGAAAATTCCGCATTTTTCGAAAACTGATAAAGCCAGACTTGTTACTAATTAGTTTAGAAAATGGGAAATCACTAAGAATGTATGGGGATTAATAAGATACAAGCTGCTACCCAGAAAGAATTTTGGGAGATTGTTCAAAATTCTTGGCATCGAATTCCTATAAATGTTGTACAAAATATTGTCGCTTCAATGTCTATAAGATTAGATGCAGTTATTGTATGTAACGGTGGAATGACCGAATACTAATTATTTTAATTATATTCTTTTTCTATCGTTTTTAGTAATTTTTATTTATATATATTTTAAAAATGTTTAATAAATGTCTAATGAAATATACATTTTTGACAATTCCTGACTTAATATTATGAGTAAAGATAGCCACTTAAGTACTTAAGTAGTCACAATTTAAACCCAAGCAGAAACAGTGTCCCGTTTTTTTTTTGCTCACGAGAGTAATTAATACCGACTATATACTTTATCCTTCTTGACATTTGTTATTGTCACAAATTATAATGATATTAATATATTGAGTGAACCACAAAAAAAGTTTTCAGAGTATGCCATGGATTAAATAAGTTTACCTTAGATTGATTAAGTGATTTAACCTACATGTTGTACTACTAGTAATAGGTTAAACCGTTAAATAAGTGTTGCCAAGTAACATTCATTAAGCTAATCTAATATTTACGCCTAGAGAAAAACTGAATTTCACGGAAAAGACAGTTATTTGAAAGTTTTGGTTGTTGAAATGTGTAAATTACAATGATTTAATATAAAAAATATTGTTTTTTTAGAGTGCTATTTGTTTTAAAATGAAAAAATACCGAAAAATGACATTTGAAAGCTAACATCAAAACCCAAATCAGACTAAACAACATTATGTATGTAAAATCTCATAATATTCAGAACAAAGTTGAGTTAATAATTAAAGTAAGCACAAGAATTTATTAATGCAGTATACAAAACAAGCAAGTATGACATTGAAGCAATTATTAATTTTTTCTTTTAATACAAATGTGTTGGTTCTAAAATCTGTTGGAGAAATTAATCTTCGTCATCTGTGAAGTCATTCATTTGAGGTTTGTCTTGTGGAATTTTGATGATCCGTTTACCCTAATGTTTAAATCAAAAGGAGAACAAAACACAATCCATTACGTTACAATATTCATTAAATACGTAATATGGCCACTATCTTTATCTCTACATCATAATGTCCTTCGCTTAACAGAGTTAATAACATTTTCTAGGATCCAAAGTGAATTATTAATTTCTACGATCCTATTAGTGATTCTTTGTTGCAGGTCATTAAGATCAAAAAAGTGTGTTACTAAAATATATATATAATTTTTTAAGTACAGCCATAAAAAGAAATAGTACGGTGTTAAATCGCAGGAACGAGGTGGCCAAATTGTGTTTGTATTTAAACTAATAATTCGAACTCCAAAAAATTATCGCAGGAAACAATATTTTCATTGGTTAGTATATACACGAGCTCCACCTTGTTGGAAGTAGCCTACCTGTAATCATCATCGTGTAACATATTTACAAATGGTATCAAGGTTTCCAGTCTGTAACGCGCAGCGTTTAATATTCCTAAAAATGTAAGCATTTTTTGGCTGCTGTTTAAAATTTTGTATTTTTAATCGACATACCACCAAAAAATATAGGTCCAATAATCCTTCTCTGACAAACAGGTGCCCAAACTCCAATTTTCTGTGGATGCAGTGATGCTTCCACAAAAACTTTTCCACACACGGACTATTTGCGCTCCACATTCTCATATTTTTAGAATTAACGTAGCCAGGAAGATGAAACCAGGATTTATCAGTAAACATAACCTTTTCAATGCCTTCATCATTAACAACAAAATAGTCCATAAATCTTTGACAAAATTCCTGTCGTTTCGGTTCTGTATTTCATGAGTCGCTTGCAAGCGGTGGAGGTGTAAATGTAGATCATGCTTAAGGATACGTCCACAAGTGCTATGAGATAAATCTAATTCTTCGTGTAAATGTCCCACAGAAAGCTGAGGACGTTCTTCTACCATTGCATTACCGCTTCAACATTTCCTGATTTCTAACTGTCAGCCTACCACTGCCCTTTTTGCGATTCACGTTTCCTGTTTCTCTGAATAATTGCACAAAACTGCGAATGCATATGGAAACTGATCATATGGGATAGTAGTAACTGGGAAGTTTTCTAAAAAATCCTGTTATGCATCCCTAATAGAATAAATCCATTCACCATCAACTTTACAACCATTTCTAAAATAAATTTCAACCATGTGCCGTCTCGGTTCGTTAAATACAAAAGCCATTCTTAAATAACTAATAACTTGCAAATATATCTTCCCACTTGTCAATTTGATTTATGATTATTTACAAATGACACTTCGTCAACTCTCTAAGCTCAGACGTGACTTATATATCTATCTCAGTCGTTCATGGCCTACCTAGGACACAAATTTTGTGTCTCGCTTGGTATCATAGTCATGTAAGTTGTTCAAATGACAATTCAGTAATACAAAGCATTTTAACGGGTGACCATAAATGATTGAAAATGTTTTTCTTAATCCAGCCATATTTTTGCAACTTGCAACTTTGCAACAAAAAAATTGACAAAATAATAGTCAAACAAGCAAATAAATAAAACAATTTATTGTCTTTACTTCCAAAATAATCTTTACTGTAGAGTGAAATAGATTTATTGTAATGGCATTTATTCGAAGCGGCCTACAAAATGAAGATAGTTTTGGATGTATTCCAAACAGTTACTCCAATCAATTTATCGAAATGTATCCAGAAGATCAAATTGATTTGAATTGAATACCGTTACTTTTCACAATACACTATCGGAATATTTCAATGGTTTCGAAAGACTGGTAGTGTCGCTAAAAGTAAATCTACTGTTTATTGAACAAGATCCTCATATTTTTGTACGTCATCTATTACAACCAGCAGGTAAGCTCCACCTAACAATTAATATGTTCTTTTAATCCATTCTTTAATTTTCCTATGAATTCTCTCATAAAAACCTGTATAAACAGCTGCACTTACATCAATATAAATTTTCAAGCGTCCACCAACTTTACCCATCTGACTTTTTTCAGCGAATCTAGTGTTTTCAGCGGTATAATAATAATCTGAATAATAACATTGATCAGCAAAATATTATTTTCTATTTCAATGCAATATGTTTTATTCCTATTTGATTATGTTAATTCACGGAATTATAAAACTTGGTCGGCAGGAAGTAAGGGATTCTCTGGGGCTTAACCAACACCAACAGCCTAGTTAAACAAGTGATGAACGACAAAATTAAGAAATCAGGCCCTATTTATACCCGTCTGGCATAACTAAAAACCAAAAAAAGTGGAAAACTAAGCTCACACAGATTTGACATGAAATTCTACGTCTGCACAAAAACAAATGGGGATCCTCGAATAAAACATTTACATGATACAACTTGAAAACTAACAAAAACAATACAAATACATGATATATACAATTTCTTCCAAAGGTGATGGTAGTTAAATATTTCAATTCACACACAACACACAAGCTTGGAAGCGCGGTTTGTCACAATAAACAATGACGTAGACATCCCATCCAAACGGTTACGTATTACCTTGAATTAATATTTAAATATAAGAAGGCAAACCGCAAGATAGGTGTCGCCGCGTTTGCTTACTATTTAGTAAATGCAAACTCGTGTTAAAATTTCAAATGACTTTGGGGCTATGTTCAAATTAAATTTTTCGTCAATATATTACCGTATATGAAATCTGAATACATAACTTCTCAGAGACAAGAAAACAGTCAAAACAATAGGTTTCTTCTGACGAACATAGTTCAAAGAAAGTGAAAACGGTTTCTTCAGCCAATAAGATTATGACTACGGTGTTTTTGAGATTCCAAAAGTGTTATCTTTATTGACACGTTTAGATACCGAAATAAAGAAAAAGCGTTTCTTCTACCTCACCTTCTATTTTCATTCGTCAGTAATTAATCTGACAAGATCTGATAAAAGGTGCTACACATAAATCCCTTGAATATGAAAAAAGAACACAATAAACTGTTCTTACAACTTCCTTACTACCATTCCCTTCAAAGTACTCTTCTTCCGCATAAATACACCGATGCCAGTGACTTGTCAATGATACCAACCAGTGCTGAAGTATTCTAGGGTTAACGTATTCAACACTGCCTGCGATTCGATCCGAATCTCTGCAATTATCTCAAAACGACGCCCTTGAGCTCAATTTTCAACTTCGGGAAGAGAAAAATTTCCAAGAAGGACAACATCTGGGGAATAGGAAAGGTGGAGTAGTACTTCCGTCTTCGTTGAGGCTAGAAACTGACGCACAAATGACTTGTAGGTTAATGCATTGTCGTAGTGTAAGATGCACGAATTATTGCTGCACTTAGCAGGCCGCTTGCGACGATTATTTTTCTCTTAGTCTCGAAGAACGTGGCGATAAACTCGTCCATTAACTGTTTTATTTCGGGATCATACATCCATGAATCGTCGCCAGTAATGATTCCGGTACTGAAGTTCCCATCCTTTTCGGCAGTTTCTTTCAGCTCTGTGCACATATGAACACGGTTCCATTTTTATTCAATGCTGAGTAACTTTGGAACAAACTTCGCAGCAATACGACGCATGTTCGCCGGATAGAATACCCTGAAAAACATCGTATGGCTAGCCGACAAATATCATTGGCTGTTCTCCTTCTGTCTTACAGGACAGCATCACAAACTTTGGTCGCATTTTAGGGCATGTTTTCCAATACGCTTAACATCATTAACGACACACGTCCATTCTTAAACGGTTGTACCACTCATAAGTTTTCATTTGACTTAAGCGTCCTCACCAAACGCTTGTTTAAGCATTTTCGGAGTTTCCTCTGCCATATTACAGGTTTTTAAAAGTAAGTTTGAAGCAGAATTTGATGCATGTTCTTTTCTCTTTCATATCAGATATTGCAGTGCTGCAGAATAACTCATACCCAACTCAACAAATATAAACACGAAACAGTTTGTTACCACCTAGCAAAGTATCGTTTGACAGACTGACTTACTACTTTGCCTTCGTGCGCCACATTCAAATACCGATAATTTCTGGGTATCGCCTCGTATTTGCACATATTTAATCGTTTTTCAATTAAACAACAAAACTAGATTAAAATAGCTTTAGTATATACCTTATATATTTTTTAAAGCACTCTCATCCTAGAAGCTAAAAACTTATGCACCGACCCCATAAAATATTTCTAATTATATTTAATTTAATGGCGGTGAAAAATATTCATTTTCACCGCCACATTCTCTGTTCCCATACGTGCGAGGACGTGTTTTGTTCTGTGCAAAAGTACAAAGGTATAATTAACTTCCGTTGAAATTGAATAATACCTCAAAACTTTCCACATTTATAGCAAAACGAAAAACAAATCCCGTTCTGAAAGTTTTAAGTTAGGTTGGAGAGCTTAACAAAAGCACCAACTTCAAATCACAGAGAACTGCGTAATTTATTTAAAGTGATAGGTGTATTTATGTGAATATACAGGTAGATCAAAATCAAGGCGCAAATTATTGACAATCTGTCGACATCAGAATAAATCAGACTTTTCTTTTCTACAGTTGTTTTAATAAATAAGAAAAATGCCCATTATCATAATACGAGGTGTGGTTATAAAATAAAAATTGAAAGGTTGATATTTTTGCATTTAGTTGAAAGTAGATATTTACATATACATTATTATTTTGGTGTTTGGGAACAACGTATAATTGTCCATGAGAATGGACAGTTATACGTGATAATTAGACTCGGCTAAGAGGGGCAATTTCTAGTGCAGTGCCGAGAAAGAAGCGCGCGGCACGGAAACTCAACCGTCCGTATCAAAGCACACTTGTTCAGTATTATTCCACTGGTCGTTGTGAGTGCATAGCAGAACACACATCCATAGAAAATGTCGCATTTAGGTACGTTTCGGAAATGGCGCATTTCGAAGAAATAAGAAAACGTAATAGCGAGTATGCCGGATTAAGAATACGAAGGCGACAGAATTTAATGTGTAAGGTGCGACGACTATTTGACGTGTACCCGCAGGTGGTTGTGTGAACGCCACCTAAAAAGTATAAAACACTATTCCGCAATCCGTGGCAAACGACACAGCGAACAATTAACCTTTGATATAGGTGTTTGTTTTATTATATGTAATCTATCGTTCACCTTGCTAAACCAAAAAGCATTTGTCTCCTTCTGGTGCAAGTATTCGGATTATACATTACCAAGTCGGACATCAATAAGAAACGTTATGCTGTCTGCTCGTGACTATGTTGAAAGAAGAATCAAAGCAGAATAGAAAGATAAAAAATTGTGATTATGTGTGGACGAAACAACCGATCGGCATAAAAATTCTGTGGTGAATGTGATGGTACGTACAATGGAAGAATTTGAACCTCAATCCTCATCCTTTATCTTACTTGCTTCCAAAAGAGTTGCAAAATGTACTAGCGATGAAATTTTAAAAGTAATGTTGAGCGCATTGATCGAATTTCAAATTTTAACAAACCAACTTTTAATGTTTGTGAGTGAACGTGCCGCTAATATGCTTTCCTTAGGCCGATTTCTTAAAGAAGAGAGTGGCAATCTGTTACATGTAACATGTAAAATCCATACTTTTAACCTTGTGGCGCCATTGATACTTAAATGTTATCCACGAGTAAATGCTTTAATAGCTCATACGAAAGCAGTGCTTCCAAAGTCAAAACGTACAACAAAATTTCATGAACTGTGTCCCAAAGTGCCTGAACCACCACAGCCGATTACTATGCGTTGGGGAACATGGTTAGAGGCTGCGTTTTACTACTACAAACATTTTGATAATGTAAAGAAGGTAGTTTTACAAATCGATCCGAGATACACCGAAACTATCAATAAAAGCCAGAAAATGTTTCAAGATAGTCAGGTAAAAAGTGACTTAGAATCTATTCGCAAGAACTACTATGGACTAGCGAAGGGAATTGAAAAATTACGAAATGATTCGATGTCGTTTGTGCATTCTGTTCAAATTGTGGATGATGTTCACTCACACCTATGTGCGGCGGAAGACGAAAAAAATGAGAGTGAATACGAAAATTTGAAAGTGTTTATTGACAAGGGTTCAGATTTCTTCATACTAAGACAAATTTGTGAAGGTGCATCGAAAGATCCATTAAGTTGTGACAAGGATCACATTAAGATGTCGCGATGTGGAACAGTCGTTTTCATTATTGAAAAATATTTAATCCGCACGCCGTGCTCATTTGACTGAGAGAAGTGTGGAAACATATTTAATGATTCAAATATTTAATAGATGCCACCCAGTTTTTTAAAACAGTAATTGTTCAGCACGTTATATAACATATTTTTATTATTATTTTATGTGTAAACATTCATGCGTCCACATCGCATGAATGTCACGAACATAAATGATGGGCGTACGTAAACGTTACTGAACGCTCGCTTTGATACGACCGCTAGGCCCCTCCACGTTGTTATCCGCACTGCACTGAAACTTGCAACTCTTTGCCGGCTCTAGAAATCATGAATTCTCCGAATTCAATCCACATACTTGCAATTAGTGTTGGTATATCGACATGTTAAAACATCTCAAAATGTCGTTGCTTTAACATCCATGCTTTCTCATCGATAATATCGATGTTTAGAGAGAATACTTCATATTTTTATTTTTTCATAAATCAAAAGAATATATTTAGATTTGCAATGATTTGTACTTATAATTTTTTATGTGCTATCATATCTTCATGTTGGTATTAAATATAATTCATAATTTATTTGTTCTTTAGTACTTTTTATTATTTATAACGTGCCTTCAAAAACTTTCCTGCTTAGAGACGGCCATGCGTTTTGATTCTCTAAGGAGGAAAGTTTTTGAAGGCACACTACTTCTTTACACATCAAATTTTAGGTAAAATATATAAATGTATAAAGGACCATTTAAGACACAAAAAATATCCAACTTGGTTAACAGTAAGGAATGGATAACAGAATCAAATGCCTTGGCAAAGTCAGTATAAATTACATCTACATGTACCATAGCATCTACAGCTTCACTAATACAAGATGCCCCGTATCGTTATGTTCAAATTTTTGGGAGTGTAAAGTAGCCTTCATTTCAAGTAACAGAAACGCAAAACTTGTATATCCATTTTTACTTGTTTCAAAGTTATAGATTTATGAATGTGACTGTCAGATCATGAAAAATATTTAATCCTAAAGTCAATACAAAGTGATTTTACTTAAAAAAAAGTTATACGATTCAATAACAGGCCTGTGATTGTTAACGTCGCATAATAAAATGTTATCATAAAATAAATAAACACGTGTCGTAGTGCATACAGTAATTTATTGGAGATCTACTAGAAATAGTACTGGAAATTTATCATTTATGATAAAGAAAGTTCTTACTTATTTCGTAAGTGCTGAACCCACCACCATGAATATCATATAGTAAACAAATGTTCAGATGACTGTTAACGTTGCATTTTTTAATAAAGGATTACATTACGTTTCAGTTCACACAATAGCTTATTAGTGAGTGGACACGTTTTCTTTATTCAAAATGCCTTACCGATTTTATTCTCAAGTGTATGCGGACATGCAATTTGTGTATGGCACATGAAGCAGTTATTGAATACTGACATCGGTTTCCCGATAGGCGCATTCCTCATTACAGAAAGTTTCTGAAAGTACACAGACAATTTTGGGAATGCGGACTACATGATTATCTTTTCGACCGAGGAGTAAATTTGCCAGCAGACTTAGAGGAAGAAGCAGTAGCTATTATTACAAGGAATCCAACTCTCAATGTACGTCGAATCGCTAGGCAACTAGGAGTGCCACGAACGACAGTTTGGCGAATTTTAAAACGTGAGGCCTTATATCCATATCACTATCGCAGGGGACACGGTTTGCTTGAGTCAGACCACTATGCTCGTCCAGTTTATTCTACCTGGATATTAAAACAGTCACGGCTTCATTTTAATTTCTGCAGAATAGTCCTCTGGGAAAGATGAATCTACGTTCACGAGAAGTGGTGTTACAAATTTGAGAAACCTACACAGGTGGTCATCAGAAAATCCCAAAGCTATACGCCCATCTAAATTTCAACATGAATTTTCTATTAACGTTTGAGCGGCCCTAATCGATGACTTGTTGATTAGTCCTGTCGTTCTTCCTGGGAGGTTAAATGAGGACAATTACCTTCAGTTTCTTATTGACGAACTGCCAGGTCTTTTAGTGGTTGTCCCACTGAATGTTCGACGAGACATGTGGTTTCACATGGATGGGGCACCACCATATTTCGGAATTGCTGTCCAAAATTGGGTTAACGTCAATTATCCAAGATGGATTGGCGAGGTGGTCCTGTTGCATGGCCTTGACTTTTATTTATGGGGGTACATGAAAAATTTAGTCTACGCGCAAATTTCGAACAAAAGAGAAGAGTTGTTGGATCGTATTCACCTGGCTGCCGGGCAAATCCGACAAAACAAGTATGAAATTCGGATAAGTACCTCGGCACAAGCCTGCATTCAACAAGGAGGTGGACATTTCGATAATATTATTAATTGAACTTTTTTAAATAAAATAAGTTTTTATTAACTTTAGGATTACATTTTTTTTCATGATCTGACAATCACATTCATAGATCTGTAACTTTGAAACAAATAAAAATGGATATACAAGTTTTGCATTTTTGTTACTTGAAATGAAGTCTACTTTACACTCCTAAAATTTGAACATAACGATACGAGACACCTTGCATATTGGGTTATTTCAGCCAAATTTGTAGTAGTGGATCTACCTGCAATGAATCCGTGTTGTTTTTAAAGCTAACGCCGGTTTACACTTGAAAATAATTTGTTGATACAACAAACTTTCAAAAATCTTCGCAAAATTGCTAATAATGTTAACAGGCCGATAATTTAATAGGTTAGATCTAACACCCTTCTCGAAAACTGGTGTGACCTTACTAATCTTCTTAAGGGATCGCATAGCACTCCCGTACAATCTTTCACAAAAAAAAACTTCATAAATCATCATGACCCAAAGTAAAGCTAGGTTTCAGATTCTTCATGCACTTGAACGATTCCTCTGAAGAAAAAGGTTGAATTGATACGCATAATGAGTGGTTGTGAGTAGATGCAGTATTCATGAAATGAGGTACAGAATGAAAAACATTTGCGAAAAAATTAGCAAAAACATCTACTATTTCCTGAGGATTTGAAATATTATCATCGTTAATCAACATAGAGCCAGGAATTCTAGACACGTTCTTCTTATTCGCCATAAAATTCAAAAAGGAGTTCAGAAGTCTCTTGATTTAAGTCTCCACCATCAATTGATAGGTATTATATGCACTCACTACTTCACGTTTTACCTCGGAACGTAAACTGCAAAATTCAGAACGATCAAACTGAGATCTGGTTTCCTTAAAATTTCGGAAGTAATATTCTTTATTAAATTGATTGAACTCTCGCTTGGCACTTGGTGAAACATCTTGATAAATTCACGATGAAAAAGAACACTTGGTTATATGTTTCACTAAATTTTATTTACATAAAATAAGCCAATTGTTTCGGACTCTGCAGTCCATTTTCAATTAACATAAGAATAAATTTTCTAAAGTATAAATAGATGTATGTAACTACAAAATAGAAAGGGGATAACGTTACTAACAAATTTTCATGCAAATGGAAAAGGGGTATTTTAAGATACAATATAATTACTCAAAGCTCATTAAATTCAAATAACTGCCCTCATTATCGGCGAAAGGCTAAACTCTGTTTGCTCGTTTACAATGTTTAACGACTTATTTTTCGCCTTTGAAATTTCTAATATTTCCAGGAGATTTAATCTTAATCCTTTTGAAGAAGAGTGTAATATATTAAAATTGTCCGATGAGATCATATGGTTGTTATCAATGCAGTGTTCTGAAATCCCTGAGCATTTCCTAGAATTTAAAATGGCTTTTCTGTGTTCAGTAATACGAGTGTGAAAACTTTTACCTGTTTGCCCGATGTAAAATATCACAGGTCATGCAATTGACTTTGTATATTCCACATTCTTGTGTTTTTTCAAATCTATCTTTATTGTTGGCCCACATTTCACCTAAATTAAATTTATTTACTGAAATAGTGATTTTATTCGAGGTCCTACCTACATAATTTATGTAGGTAGGACCTCGAATAAAAACTAATAGATTAACAAAAAACAACATAAAAACTATTTCAGTAAATAAATTTAATTTAGGTAAATTGTGGGCCAACAATAAAGATAGATTTGAAAAAAACACAAAAATGTGGAATATACAAAGTCAATTGCATGACCTGTGATGCATTTTACATCGGGTAAACAGGTAGAAGTTTTCACACTCGTATTACTGAACACAGAAAAGCCATTTTAAATTTTAGGAAATGCTCGGGGATTTCAGAACACTGAATTGATAACAACCATATGATCTCATCGGACAATTTTAATATTACACTCTTCCAAAAGGATTAAGATTAAATCTCCTGGAAATATTAGAAATTTCAAAGGCGAAAAATAAGTCGTTAAACATTGTAAACGAGCAAACAGAGTTTAGCCTTTCGCCGATAATGAGGGCAGTTATTTGAATTTAATGAACTTTGAATAATTATATAGTATCTTAAAATACCCCTTTTCCATTTGCACGAAAATTTGTTAGTAACGTTATCCCCTTTCTATTTCCTAGTTACATACATCTATTTATACTTTAGAAAATTTATTCTTATGTTAATTCAAAATGGACTGCAGAGTCCGAAACAATTGTCTTATTTTATGTAAATAAAATTTAGTGAAACAAATAACCAAGTGTTCTTTTTTCATCGTGAATTTAATATTCTTTCAGTTTTATCAATTTTTTACGTCAGTATTGAACTATGAAAGAAATACATGTTTGGAAGACCTTACTTTAGTATACTATGGAGTATATTTTATCGTGGAAGGCAGATTCTACAATATTTGGATCACTAACTGAAAATAAAAAATCCCAGTCAACATCTAACATATGATCGTAGAGATTATTGTAATCGGCCCTTCGAAAACTATCTCTCAACTTGTTGTTAAAGATAACTTATTTCAATATATGTATTCGGTTTGGCGGCTAGTTGACCATCTAAATTTTTTTTGTTATTTGGTCCTTGTATTGTTAAACTTATAGTGCATTGTTTTTGATATTCTTTTGACTTTAGTTATTTGCTATATGTTTCGTTTTATATTTTTTATTTTTCGTGTTTTAACTTTTATATTAACCTACATGTTTTTTAAAGGTTGATGTGACACCTTATATCTATAGTTACATTAATGTTTTAGATTTAGTCAATTTTGTCCGTGTACGTCACTTTCTTTTTTTAAAGTCTACATTCTGTGAGTACTTTACTATTTCTATATAGACTAATTTATTTAATGTCTTTCTTTTTCATTAATCTTGTAGTATCTCCAGAAGAAGCAACAAACTCGTTGCGAAATATAGAGATAACAAATGACTGAGATTTAATTGACAGGCCGCTTACCCGTTTTTAATTTATTTTAAACTGTATATATATATATATATATATATATATATATATATATATACATATATATGCAATATTCAGTAGATATATACATGCTTGACGCACATGAAGTGAAAATACTAATACCTTTTTCTTGCAGGTACAGTTTCCATGCCTTTTTACACCGTATACGTTCTAATGGGCTACTGGGATCTAGGACCACTCTTGTGTGATCTTTGGCTGTCTGTGGATTATACAGTCTGTTTAGTTTCTCAATATACCGTTCTGTTGATTACTATAGATCGATTTTGTTCGGTGAAAATCGCTGCAAAATATCGCAGTTGGAGGACGAAAACTAAAGTACTACTCATGGTGACAATAACATGGATAGTTCCAGCATTGTTATTCTTTATCAGTATATTCGGTTGGGAACATTTTATTGGTTACAGAGACTTACTGCCCGGTCAATGTGCTGTGCAATTTTTAAAGGATCCAATATTTAACACCGCCCTAATTATTGGATATTATTGGACGACATTGATAGTTCTTTTTATTTTATACGGTGGTATTTACAAAACTGCTTACGATATGCAAAAGAAAAGTGAAGCGAAGCAAAGAAAAATGCAAAGCATGGTAGCTTTAAGCGCTGGTGCAATGTCCGGTATGGCTGGGAGAGCAGCCGGTATAGGTTTATCGAAAACACAAAGCACACTTTTAAGCCAAGAGAAACCACCCATAGTGGAGGCAACAGCAAATTCCACAAATCAAAATCAACAAACTATAGGTGCTGGTTCTGCTGATTCTAATTCTAGTCAAAAGACATGTTCAATTAAAAACAGTACGACCACAACAACCACTACAACAACTGCAGATACTAATACAGAAAGAAAAAATGTAAATCTTACAGCTACCCAGACAACAACAGAAACTGAAAAATCAGAACGATCCAGCAGTCCTGCTTTTGAATCCGATGATGAAAGTACTACTCTGCAGGTTCAGCAACAAAATAGAAAAAGATCTTCCATTGTAGGTATAATAGTTCAAATAGGAACGTCTCCCCACCTTTTCGAAAATAACAACAAAGTCAATGGTGGTATTCCAACAGAACAAAACCGCCATCATAGTGTTGAAGCGATTTCACCGTTACCGAAAATTTTGGAACAGAATTTATTGGATGTCGCTAATCCTAGTGAATGTTCCAAAGGGGTAGGTGATATGTGTAAACCCCTAAATCCTATCAGACCTGTAGAAAAGTCTCCATCATTGTCTCAAAAATCGCAACATATCATTCCACCACCATTACAATTCCAAGCAACCCCACCTGCATCTAATTGTAGCCCCGTAGAAAGACCAAAAACATTACATGTCAAACCGCAGGCCACTTATGACGTCCTGATCGGTTTAGATGGTGCGGATTTAAGATACATGGATGAAAGTAGCATTGTTGTACCCTCACCCGTTTGTGAAAGCCCACCATCATCCAGTAGCATTACAGATACATCACATATTTTAAATACTGCCGCTAATACTTCCTTGCTACAGACTGCTTTGATGCGAGCCACGTCTCAAGCAAATCCTAAGAAAGTGCATACTGAAGTAACTTTGGCCTCTGAGAAAACAGTCACCACCGTAATAATGGATACCATACAAGGTGAGATGCATGGTGGCACAGAACCTAGCAGTCCATTGTGTGGTATGCCAACCATCAGTCAAACAGGTAATACTGCCACAATTATGGCGGCGACAACTACTATTTTTGACGTGGAAACATGTAAATCTTTTGATAAAACAGAGACCACAGACGACGATTTGGGCGCCAGAAAAGATTTCGTCAAAAACATGGGGAGGAAACTCAAAACGAAGAAGAAGAAGATCGAGGCTCTTGGTAGACAGAAGTCGAAATCAGAAAATCGCGCAAGGAAGGCGTTCAGAACAATTTCATTCATTTTGGGAGCTTTCGTGATCTGCTGGACACCATATCACATTTTAGCTCTAGTGGAAGGATTTTGCTCCAATCCGCCATGCACCAATGGACATTTATATATGTTTTCGTATTTTTTATGTTATGCTAATAGTCCTTTGAATCCATTTTGTTACGCTCTAGCGAATCAACAATTCAAAAAAACGTTCACCCGCATTTTAAAAGGAGATTTTCATATGACATAAAAAATTTGGAATCAGTGAAACAATAAAATAAACTAATTTTTATATTTTGTACCATTTTTGTAAGTATATTTTAGTTCGCTTTAGCATAAAATATTATAGCCATAACTAGAATTATATTTATCTACAGCTGAATCATATTTCTGTTTTAGTCAGTACATCTTTCTTTGTGGAGTTGACTAATTCTAATAATAAAAAATGAGAAAATTGATGTAATTTTGTTAAAATGTCGAAAATATGAATAATATTCATAATATTTAAAATATTATTTAAACATATAAATTCCAAGTTCGGAAAAATTACTAGAAACTGAATCATGAATACTCATTTTTATTTACAATTTTCTACTACGGCTATAGTAACTTGTGATTAAGTATAACAATTATATTTACAGGGAGATGTTAATACTGTGAAAAAGTAATTTTATATTAATATTTTTGTATACACACTGTATCTATAAACAATATTGCATTGCAGTATTGCAATGTATTTAACCTTCATGGGGTAAGCGTTACAAACTTCCATAAGAATTTTAACTTCACAATTTATTTTTAAATTAAATAAAAAGAATTACTTCGATTATTAGTCGTTCTTTTATAATTTAAAAATGTTGTGTCAATCAAATTATACAAAAAGGTTTTAAGTATATCAATACGTTATGCACGTATAACGCATTTGTTACAAATGAAACAGACATGCAATATACATATCTGTAACTGTACACATGGACAATACACCTCGTATTTTAAGCATTTACTTCGTGTTTCTGCCATCTATAGGTGTCATCAGTCAAGCTAGTGAAGCAAAGTAATACAAGTTAATACAAATCTTTTTTAAAAAACAGATTTGTATCTGTATATACATTTACGCTGAAATCGCCTACAAGACATAGCAAATTTCGTCCTACAAGGTGGCACTATTTAATAAGTGACATCTGACGGACGAAAGAGACTATGCCGAAAAAGGCGACTTTTCGATTGACCAGCTAAGCTGGTACATAAGCGAAAAAATACGTATATCGGTGTAGTCCATTAACACGAGCCAGATGGCAGTAAATATACAAAAAGGTTTTAAGTATATCAATACGTTATGCACGTATAACGCATTTGTTACAAATGAAACAGACATGCAATATACATATCTGTAACTGTACACATGGACAATACACCTCGTATTTTTAGCATTTACTTCTGCTTAAGACACGTGTTTTTGATCTATAGGCGTCATCAGTCAAGCTAGTGAAGCAATGTGATACAAATTAATACAAGTCTTTTTAAAAAAACAGATTTGTATCTGTATATACATTTACGCTGAAATCGCCTACAAGACATAGCAAATTTTGTCCTATAAGGTGGCACTATTTAATAAGTGACATCTGACGAACGAAAGAGATGTCCGTCAGATGTCACTTATTAACTAGTGCCACCTTATAGGACGAAATTTGCTATGTCTTGTAGGCGATTTCAGCGTAAATGTGTATACAGTTACAAATCTGTTTTTTAAAAAAGATTTGTATTAATTTGTGTTACATTGCTTCACTAGCTTGACTGATGACGCCTATAGATGGCAGAAACGCGTGTCTTAAGCAGAAGTAAATGCTGAAAATACGAGGTGTATTGTCCATGTGTACAGTTACAGATATGTATATTGCATGTCTGTTTCTTTTATAACAAATGCGTTATACGTGCATAACGTATTGATATACTTAAAACCTTTTTGTATATTTACTGCCATCTGGCTCGTGTTAATGGACTACACCGATATACGTATTTTTTCGCTTATGTACCAGTTTAACTGGTCAAGCGAAAGGTCGCCTTTTTCGGCATAGTCTCTTTCGTCCGTCAGATGTCACTTATTAAATAGTGCCACCTTATAGGACGAAATTTGCTACGTATTGTAGGCGATTTCAGCGTAAATGTATATATAGATACAAATCTGTTTTTTTAAAAAGATTTGTATTAATTTGTATTACATTGCTTCACTAGCTTGACTGATGACGCCTATAGATGGCAGAAACACGTGTCTTAAGCAGAAGTAAATGCTGAAAATACGAGGTGTATTGTCCATGTGTACAGTTACAGATATGTATATTGCATGTCTGTTTCATTTGTGATCAATCAAATTAATCTAAATCGAATTTTTGTACTCGTTCAAATTATCACTGAATATAAATTAATTGCATTTGACATGATGGCAATATGTAGACTAAAGCTTAGTAGAATTTCTAAAATAACAAAAATACATTTTCAATTACAGATACTTTTTAACTACCCCGTGAAAGTTAATAAAGAGGATTACATCAGTTGTTTGCAGAGATTTATATAATTTTTCCTTAATCCTAAGTATAAATAATAGGAAGTTGGCAAGGGAAATTGATGAGTTAAGGATCTTGAATCAATTTCTGCCAACAATTGTATATATCCAATTCTTCTAGTAAAGATGTTCATAGTGTAAACATTCCTTGTGTTTCAGTATAAATACAAGTTTTGCTTTCATGGCACAGTAAGTTTCTGTACATTTTCGAGGTTCTAACACCAGGAATTAAAAAATAAAAATTTCTTATCAGTATGTACAGGAATAGATAACATTTGGAAATTTATAATAAGACAGTCATTAATCTATTCAATCACAATAAATAAAATTTCTCATCGACCTAGATCCTGTAAAATTTCATTTTTACTAGCTCTGTATTACTCTCTATAAAGTATTACATATTTAGTATGTTGCTGTATCAGTTGGGAACCGAAAAGCATGCTTTTCATGTTAATTTTTTTATTTCCACCAGATTATCCGTACTAACTTCCTCTATTTTTTTTTGCTAATATTTCTTAATCTTCCATTTTTTCTTTTTTTCCTGCATTTCAGGATTCTATAATTTTTTATGGGCATAACATGAATACTAAACTTTTAAAATAAATTCCACGGATCCATTATCCGTATCTGGAGATAAGAGCAAAAATGAAACTCCCTATAACCTTCATAAGAAATCAAATACAATTTGTTACATCAATCCTTTACAACGAGGGACAGACACAAAATTTCGGGAAAAGCTATGAAGAAAGATTATTTAATACGCAAATAAACAGCTTTAGTGATTTTCGAAATATTCACCATTAAATTATATACACTTTTTTATTTGTTCAAACCAATCATTGAATATTTACGCCAATCTGAAGTTGGCTTAGTCAAAATGAAAAAACGGTGGCTCCTCATTTTTTTTTATTGTTGGAAACGTCAAAAAATCACGTGGTGCCAAGTCAGGACTACTGGCTGGATGAGTAGTTAATTCGATGCCTTTACTTCGCAAATAATCGATTCTTATGCGAGCGGTTTGGAGAGTGCATTATCATGATTGCACGTTTAGATTTGCTTTTTCGACATCCTTTAATAACTTCAAGCAAGCAAATTGTTGTATACCGTTCCACATTTGCAGTTCGGCGATTCATCAGAATAATTGTAGCAATTTGACCTGCTTTTGCTATAAAACACAAAATCATTTGTTTGGAAGTGCTTCGCGAACAAACTACTTTTATTGAGAGAAGTTCATTTTGAAACACCTAACTGTCGATTGTTGTTTGGTTTCCTGTTCAAAAGAATATAATCACAATTCACAACGTAATGATGTCAAATAAATACACACACTCAGCTTCTGAAACCATTTCGCCAACCTACTGTAAACGCAGCGTGTCCCCGTGGTCAACGGAAGCTTGCATCATTGGCTATTTACTCCGCGAATGCCTAATGAATTACATTTTACCTCAACAAATACAATCAGTGCAAGGATCATCTTGTTAACTGAGAAAATGTATTTGCTAATTCATGATGTTACTATTGTAAAAAATTATGTACGCCATAAAAGATATCATATCGATGTTATTAACATCAAGTGTAAACACGAAATACAAAAATGTAAAAACATATATATGTACATACATACATGTACATACATACATGGACATACACAACGTATACAAGCAATGAATACATCAACGTACAGATGCGTATTTCGATCTTTTAGATCTCGTCAGTGTACGCAATAGAAGCATATCTATTGCTAATTGCTACAGCTAAGTAAAGCACATTCTTACACGTCGAATATCAAGTCTCGAGACATCTGACAGCCAAGAGAGCTATGCCGACAACAAGCATTTTCTCATGAGCAATCAAGCTACTCCTAAAGAGAAAATATATAATTAAATGTGTAGTCCATTGAATCTTTTCGTGGTATATTGGAGCCATCCAGGTTACGAGCTAACTCTCACATTGGCTACTCGTGAGAAAATGCTTTACCGGTGTGCCTCTCTTGGCGGCAGTTGTCTCGAGACTTTCTCTTAACATTTGACGTGTAAAAATGTGCTTTATTAAGCGGCAGTAACTAGCAAGCGATCTAAAAATCAAAACACGTGCCTGTACGTTGAAGTAATCATTGCTTATATACGTTGTATCCATGTCCATGCCTACATTATTAATTTTTGTATTTTGTGTTTACACTTTCAATAACATTACTATGCTATCTTTTCAGAGTGCACTAAAAATAGCAGGGCTCGAAGCATACTGCACCTGCGCTACTAATACCTGGAAATTTTTAAAATGCGAATAAATTTGAAGGCAGATTCTTACAACGTGTTCCGTTTATCACTAATGCTCAAAATTCAGTGCGCATGCGGCAATTGAGCGCGAAATATCAACTCGACTTGAAACTTACAATAGGCGACAAATTTTAAAAAATGGACATTTCAAATAGTTTCTTACTTAGTTTATTGCAGGTTTATGAATTTCTTCAACTGACAAGGTACATAAGAAAACACGTTTATCAAAGTTTGTTAAAATACTTTTAATAAAATAAAAGTTTATTATATACTTTATTCTCTTCTATACCTTCAAAATATTTATGTTTCTGATTCACTGCACAGGTATAGTATTTTCACCGATAATAGATCAGTCACGTCATCAATGTGCGCCATACAACGTTGACAAATCTATTGTTTACATTTTGCAAATAATTGTCATTTGGTTTGTAGGTTATAGTACACTTAAAAGCTTAAAAAATCTTACAGATGACATTAGAATGTTAATATTGTATATTTATAACTATAGGCATATTTAGAATAATACATAGTTTATGTTAATTAATAAAGGCAATTGTATTAGTACTTTTATTTTGCAAAATTAATAAATACAAGGTGTGTATAAATTGTCGCAAAAGCTACACGTAGCGACATTCTTCGTTCGGTTCTGAATAAAAAATCTTAATGTTAAAATGTCGTATCATGCTTCGTAAATTCGTAAATATCAAAATTTGACAGTAATGATTTTGATTTAACTCCCTTTGAAATACAAACTTATTGTTCTACAACGTTGCCAAATGTGTTTTTCGTGGATGTACGTTAATGAATAAATGTTAAAAACATGCTTTTAAATCAAAAAGAAAACGTTTACGAAATAATACTAGTAAAATTTTTTTCCTTAAACTAAATTGCATCTATCTCTATTAACAGATATCGAAGAGCAAAGATTAGTTACGCACTAAAAGTCTGAACTTCAAGAACCCCGTGAAAACAAACGAAGCATGATACGACATTTTAACATTAAGATTTTTTTATGAGAACCGAAAGAAGAATGTCGCTACGTGTAGCTTTTGCGACAATTTATACACACGTTATATAATATCAATGTTTTAGAATTAAATACGGAAGGAATGGAAATAGTTTATTACAGTCATTATCACTAATCATAATATAATATAGCAGTACATACATTAAATTAAGCAATAGAATATAAACGTTTTATATTTTTTAGTTTTTATCACATTACACTAACGAGTTTCTCTTAGGCACAAGTAATAATTGGTGCTACATTTGAAGTAGCTAGCAATGAGCCTCTAAAGCATATAAATATGACGTAAGTAATATAAAGTCAAATAGATATTAAGATCAAAACACTATATTGGCTCTTAATTTCACAAATATTTTCAGTGGAATAAAAGAATTCATAGATAAAAAGTGCAATCGTAACTTATAAATCTAAAACCACTATTCGCATCTTATGAGTTTTCAATATCAACCAGAATAGTTAGTTCTTTACCCCTAAATACATTAACGAAGTATGTATACATTTTCTAGATTTTATTTTTGTTTACACGAAAAAGAATTATTTGGTATGAGTAAATTTCAAAAAGTTCTGAGTTGCTCTAATATATCAACAAAGCTCAAAGAGACCAAATGTGAACCGCTTGAGCTTATAGCATCATCTTCCTCTACTTAAGAACTAATTATGGAAGGTGCGATATCATTTTAATCAAATATCACTTTCCTATCCCACCAATTTTCAATTTCGGCTTTAGTGTGTGTCAGACTGTTAACCCGGACTTCACCAGTTACTTGACAGTTAATTAATTCCCTTCGAAAAATAGTATGTTCTTGCTGTAAATGTTGTTTATGGTTTATGTCGTATTTATGATGTTCCTTGTTGTATTTTACACAAAGGATAAATTATATGACTTTTTATAGTAGTTTGCACTTCTTGATGATGAATATCCCTAATATGCCTGTTCCTATTGGATATTCTATTAAAACTCTTTGGACACATTGGGCAAGTATCGTTTTTACTTGAATATATTATAAGTATTAATTATAAGTATAGTTGCACAAGTATCAATTGGCTATTGTAATAGTGTCAACTTCGTAATGAGTTGTTCTTACGAACAGTTTTGTTATATATTGTAAATAAAATGCTGCAACAAAAATCAAATTAAAGCTTACCGCTAAATAAGATTTCTCTTTGATGGTTTTAGTATAAGAATAAGTCAAATGGAAGGAGAATAACAAATACCGCCAAAAATACCGAGATTAACAATATGGCCAACGCTAATAATCTTACATGAATCGTACAAGAAATGATATTTTTGTTGTTATATGGTAGTATACAATTATCAATAAAATAGAACATTTCTTAATTTTTACTTATACGAAGTAATTTTCCTTTTATTCGTCAACAAGTATTCTTATCTGCGTTTATTTTCTTATTTTAATATTGTTTAAGTATTAACCTCATAGAAATATAGCGAGAAGCAGAAGGCGTTGCAGGCACAGATAATGTATATACTCTGTTCCAAGAATCTGCCTTCAAATTTCGTATTTTAAAAATTTCCCGATATTGGTAACGCATACACAGTATGTTTCGAACCTTGTTCTTTTTAATTAAATCTTAACTTTTTATGGATTCAGCATCACATTTTTTTGACTAACAAGATGGTCTTTGCATTGGTATGTAATTGTTGAGATAAATGATAATTTAGTAGGTATTAGCGGAGTAAATAGACAATGCCACAAGAAATTTAAATGATTTAGACTACTTAACGGTCAATTGAATTTAAATAATTCAACTTTGTTAAATTCGTTCATTTAAAGCAACCGTTTAGACGATAATAGAAATGAACATTCACTTTTTTAAACAATTTTATTTGTAAACATGTTTAGTACCAAATAGTAACGAGCCATCGAAAAAATTCATAATTGGAGTAGACTGTGAAATTGGGTTGGTACTTTAACCACTTTCACATAATGACACATTACTTGATGCTTGACAGTTTCATTGTAAAAAAGGTTATGGTGTTGAAATGATAGTACAACAAAAAATAAAACAAATAATTTATTTAACATCGAAATCATAATCAAAATTTACTTATAGCTACAGAAGTTGTTGAAAATGTTGTCCATTTGCATCTAAACACAAACAATTTTCTTAATGAGAGTTTTGAAAAATTTGACACAAACTTATAGTTTCAATGTCAAATAATAAATGTCATTATGTGGAAGTGGTTAAAGTATCAACCCAATTTCACAGTCTACTCCAATTATTAATTTTTTTGATGGTTCGCTATAACACTAAGTGAGGACCAGATAGGTCAGATATTTTTACTGCAATATTTGTGTAAATGCTCATATTTTTTTAAAGATATTCTAAAATAATATTAGCCTTTTTCATTTTCTTTTTTTATGTATACCGATGTTAATACTCTAGTAAGTGACTCATGAAGCCATTGTGTTGGTGAAACAATTGTCGTTTCACGAACTAATATTAAAAGTTGAAGATTTTAACTTAGTTTTATTTCTAGTTTAGAATTTTGTCAAGATTTCTTAAAATTCCACGTTTGTACAATGAATAAAAATTAATAGCATTAAGTGCCATATCTATGATAGCAAAAATTTATAAATTGAATATATTATAAATGACTGTCTTATTGCAAATTTCAACACTGGAACAATAACAGCCGGTATTATCAAAGTATCTAAAAGGACATTTATATTAAATGGCATTTAAAAGTAGCGCGTAACGCAAGTAAAGTCTATTATAAATGTTTAAAGGAACATTTAACTCTAAACACGCTTTTAAACCTAAATGCCTGAATTGAATTACTCAAGTATTAAATGGAGAAGTAACGGATGTGAAATGCATATGCATGCTTGTATGTAACTCAGATATATTTACATAACCTCGAAATTTCTGTGTACTTGTATCCATTATGGCTATATATTTTCTGTTTAATATTAATTTCTCTACGAATAAATTGTCAAAATTTGTATATATATTTTCAAGAGAATTTCGTTTTTTCCTTCTTGAAAATATTTTTGTAATTCTGAATTTATTTTTAAATTTTTAATATTGAAGTACATCTTGAAAAAGGAAACAAACACCAATTAATTGAAATTTCTTGTTTACTTTTAAAAAATTACAGAAAAAAACAATTTTTGAAAATTTCGAACATTTTGAACAAGATTAGCAATGCATGAAATTTATGGTAAAAAAAGTATTGTTGTCAGCGAACTTGACCTCAATAATGAGTGTTACTCCCCCGTGCCCTAATCACATCAAAGAGCCTGCATGGAAGTGTATCCATGGCGTTTGGAATGTTTTCCCATTCTTCCAACGCAGCAGTTTTTAGCTCTCTAATGGTGGTTGGACTTGGTCTCCGTGCTCGAATCCTACGTTTCAGGTTATCTCAGATGTGTTCTATTGGATTGATGTCTGGACTATGTAAATTTCTGATGTCAACTTCATTAAGGTATTGCAAAACTACTCGAGTGACGTGCCAACGTGCGTTGTCTTGCATTAAAAGAAAGTTGTCTCCAATATATGGCGTAAACGGAATGACATGATGTTGAAGAACTTCTTGTACATATCTGTGAGCATCTACACCGCCTTTATCAAAAATCACCAGGTCCGTACGAGCCTCGTAAGAAATTCCTTCACACCCCATTATTGAGCCTCCTTGGTAACCCACAATTTGAACAAGAAAACAAGGAGGAAACCGCTCGCTTGGACGTCTGTATACACGCTGGCGGCCATTGGGATTTCTTAAAGCAATTCTGCTTTCGTCAGAGAGTAAAACATTCTTCCACTGAATCATATTTCACATACTGTATTTTCGCGCAAACCGAAGTCTAGCTGTTTTGTGATGCAGGCGAAGGTGCGGGGCTCGGCAAAGGCGCGTCTTGCTGAAAGATTATTTTCTGCCAACCTTCTTCTTACAGTTCGTTCGCTCACGTCAACATTTCTAACCTCATCAAGACGATTACGGGCTTCAACGGCGATACAAAACCGATCTTTAAAAAGCGTGCTTACAACAAAACGATGGTCCCTCAGATGGCGGCCCTGACCAGGCTTTCTGGTGTAAGAACCCGTCTCCCAAAAACGCCTAATGGCATCTCTGACTGTCTCACGGGCAGCCCCAAGTATTCCAGAAATACGACGTTGACTATAACCTTCATCGAATAGAACCACAGCCTTGCCTACGGAGTTCGCATTCAATGGCATTATTTCGAATTAAAACTGTTTCTGAACTTAACTTTAACCGATTTGAAAAGATATACACCAACACTAAACAAATTAAGTTTAATAAAAAATAAATCGTAAATACACTAACACTAAGCAAGTCGAATTTGAAACAAATTACTAATAAGCGTACGAATGACAGTAATACACACAATGACAGTTAAACTTAATTATTTACTGTCAAAGTGTCATGTAATGTCAATTAATGTCGAAAATTGACGAAAATCTCCAATAAAATAACAAAACATAGGGTGGGCGGTAAATTCTGCCGCTGATGTATTAATGCACCGGTTAAATATTGTTTACATTTTGATTGCAGTATACAAAACAATGTACATCAATTACAACTAAACCTTAATTCTAAGGAAAGATATAACAATATTAAGGATCTGCTATTAATTTTGAATTAAAGGCAACACAAACCACAGCCAAACAGGCACAAACTGTTCAAATGTGCTAAATTCGTAAATTTTGTTCTAAAAGTATTACCAACCTCATTAAATATCACATTTAGTTAACTGCCGCCTAAATACAGTTCATAATACAGATCCCACACTTAATTTAAATGTCTTTTAACTAAAACTACTTTTAATATCTGTTGATAGTACCGGCCGTAAGAGCTTAAAAACTTTTGAGTGTGCTCAAAAAATTAACCTATTATTTATTTATTTATTAGCGGTAATCTAATCTTTTACTTCTGATATTCGACATACATTTAATATCTCTCAAAGGATTCCCATTCTCATTAGCGGGTGAAGGGTATAAATATTACTATTATATAAATCAATGAGAAGTAAGTAGTTTTTATAAAATTTCATACACATAAATCATTGCAAAAACGGCAATAACTAGATGTATGATGTAATAAATAAACATATTCGCCATTTAGGCATAAAATAAGAGATTACGTATATACTAGTGCTATTAATGCACTATTATCAGGTCAATAATATCCACAATAATGGACAATAATTAAAATAGTAATGTACTGGTTTCCCTATTTTAGCACGAATTCGTGATATAAAAGGGAAATCAAAGGATGATGTAATATATGTTTTTATGTAAATAGAGCATAATACTCCAAGTTAGCATCTTAAATATTTGTACCTTATCTGTATAGTAAACTGAAAAAAAATAGCATAAATTGTACCTTTCAAAGTAGATAGAAAATACTGTAAATATTAGGATGATAAAACATTGATTATAATAAAAATGTAATAAAAAAAGGTGTTATATTAATAGATCTAACGAAAGTAAACTGTTTCTGAGCCCTACTAGTTCACTTTCTTTAAAATTGAAGTTAATATAACACAGTGTGTATGTTATTTTCGCTAAAATACTCGTATACATATTTGTAAATTGTAGTTGTAATTTAATATAAAATACATTCCGCTTTTGCATAAAAAAGATGAACTTTTAATATTTAGAATATTTAAAGGTATCGATCTGGTAAAAATATTAAATCTATTCGAAAACGTTAAAACTTGTATAATATACTATGTGGCAAAAAGAAAACGAATCATCTAATAAAACTATTTATTTTCTTCTTCTAAAATACTAAAACTAAAAGTATATCAAAGATTGACCATTATACTTCTGAACTGATTTTAACGGCACTGAATGAATGCAATGAACGTCAGCTGTTTGTGCTGTTCAACGTGATGGACGCAGAATGAATCTGATAGTACAAGCGAGAGAAATAGTTACGAGCTGGATGCAGCGCCCAACACATTGAATGCACTGCAAAGTAATATTAATGTTGACAACATTGAGATCCACCGTATAGGTCGTCACATCGGAAATGATGAACATCATAGACCACTCAAGGTTAGACTCAATACGAGCAAGAACGTATCGCCCTCAAGAATTCAGTAAAGCTGCGAGAGCCCCAAACCCATGGACGTGTAA
This sequence comes from Melolontha melolontha, assembly GCA_935421215.2. Taxonomy (NCBI): domain Eukaryota; kingdom Metazoa; phylum Arthropoda; class Insecta; order Coleoptera; family Scarabaeidae; genus Melolontha; species Melolontha melolontha. The sequence continues at coordinate 47,336,526 of OW285240.1, forward strand.
TTGTCTCGTTTGACAGAACCTCCAGACAAATTGAATATCATAAGAAAATCAAGGCTGAACTCAACTCCAGAACTGCTAGTGGTGCTTTTAACCTAAAAATCAAGTATAAAAACGACATTCCGAGGAACGTGTCTGTAAACTAATAAAGCCCAACAGAGAATTAGCCGTGTATTACCAGAATGTTCGTGGATTGAGAACTAAAGCACTTGAATTTTTTGCTGGTGTTTCTGGCTATTCATTTAATATAGTTTGTATTACTGAAAGTTAGTTATCAAGTGATATTTTTAGTGGTGAATAGGCCTTCCGAATTGGCCTTCTGCTTATTCAGTGCTACGTGCGGATCGAAAGTGCAACATTATTAATAAAAGCAAGGGTGGAGGTGTTATGATTGCTATTAATTCGAATTTTTGTTTCCAATCCATTTATGTTTCTAGATTAAACAACGCATACCCCACCATTCACATAGTTGGTTGTACTATGAAGTTGAATTGCGAAAATTTGTGTATTTGTGTTCTTTATGTACCACCCTATATTTCTCATACTTTGAACAATTGAGTTTGAACAATTTCTAATTTTGTTTGAGGAAATTTCCATGTCTCCTTCGAGTAATTTAATATTGGTTGGTGATTTTAATATTACTCAGTTCAACGATCCACTTATTAGAGATACTAAATCTCAATCAATGTTAAACTTTTTGAATTTTATGGATCTTAAACAATGTAGTACAATAACAAATAACAGAGAATGAATGCTTGATTTGGCCTAATTTTGAAAGTATATCCATTGAAAAAGAGGATTTACCTTTTGTTGGCGATGACTTGTTCCATCATAGCTTGCGATTCTGTCTTAACTGTAATATTAGACATGTATTCAATCTTCGTAGTGATGTAAATGTTAAAAATTATAGTTTTAGAAGAGCCGACTTTGTTGGCCTTCATAAATATAGATTGGTCTTTTCTTTCAAGTTACAGTGATATTAATGAGACTTATTAAGCGTTCTATAATGCTATATATGGCTGTATCGATTTTAATGTTCCCCTAAAGAGTTATAACAGATCGTCATATCCTATTTGGTTTAACCGGAGCACATCAAGAATATTAAAAACAAAAAATTACTACCGGCAAAAATACAATAGAACTAAATCTGTGGATGATCTCGCCTTGTATATGGAGTTATTATTCAACGATTATATCTCAAACATGGAGAATGTTATCAAAACTGACCCGCGTCAGTTTTGGCACTATATACGTTCCAGAAAGAATAATGTAGATATTCCGAACTAAATTGAGAGTCCAAATGGTAACACGCTGGTTGATCCACTATCAATAGTTAATGGCTTTCATGAATATTTCCAATCCACTTATATTTCAACTTCACCTTCAACATCGCCTTCGGCATCTTCTCTTTTGCCATGTAATTCATTAATTGATGTAAGGTCTGTGTCGGAAACCGAGGTATTTCAAGCTCTTGTGAATTTTACTGTTGGTTATGGATAGCATTCCTTCATTTGTCTTAAGGGACTGTGCCGCTGTTTTTTCTAATCCGCTAAGCTGTCTATTCAACTTATCGCTCAAGACGTTTCCCGATATCTGGAAATTTGCTAAACTTACTTCTGTTTACAAGAAAGGTGATCATCACTTTGTTTGAGAACTATAGACCTATAACTATTATTAACAACGTAGCCAAAGTATTTGAATCTTGTTTGTATAAGATCATTTATGCTCAGATCCAAATTTTAATATCTCATGATAAACATGGTTTCATGGTTGGGCGGTCCACTGTTACCAACCTGACTACCATTACCCAATATATATCCGAGAAACCTGAAAAACAAATTGCAGTTATTTACAGCGATATGACAAAAGCTTTCGACAACATTGATCATTCTCTACTCTTATTAAGCTCGATGCTCTTTGCTTTTCCCTGTCACTGGCTGCATCCTTCAAATCATACCTTACCAATCGTAATCATTATGTAGCTTATATTTAAAATCCCGCACCACACATTAATTTTCGAATATTGTCTTTTACAGTTGATAACCCATTTTGGATTTTCTGTTGCCCAGTATCTACAGTTCTGGAATGAAACAACACCATTAGTAGTGAAGGTACCTTCATCACTGACCATTTTTTAAATTCTCGGTCATTTAGAAAATTGCCTTGAGCCCATAGGCAATAAATGCTCCATTCTTCTATTGAGATCTGCTTTTTCAAAGGTATGTCAATATTTTGGCTTATACGGTTTCAATTTATGACGACGGTGACATCCCCAAATTTTAAAGTAAGAGATATTTAAATTTCTAGCCATATCTCGTAAACTCGAGGATTATTACAATACGCTGCTAATATTACTGCATCGAAATGGTGTTCTCGATTGTTCAATTCTCGTTGACGTGGTTTAGCAACATTTCCAGTAGTGTTGAAAATATTACTAAAGCATGCAATAGTTTTATGACGGATGGATGGAAGTTCAGGATGTCTCGCGTTAAATTCTGTAACAACCCGATAGAACGTACATTATCACCAACAATTCGAATAATTTCTACTTTTTGAGCAATACTTAAATGTCTATCAGTTATTGCTCAGCAAAGTTCAATAGTTCCAACTGAAGTAAACTGTTTAATGAACTGACGCTTGACGTTTGAACTTACAAATTATTTTCTTGCTTCATAGCACTCTTATTATTGCAATATCAAACTATTATATACAGATAGCATAAAAACGTCGAATTTAAAAAAGAAAAATTTTCAGCGAAGTTTGGTATTAGAGGTTCTTGAGTGATTTGTAAAAACTTTTAATAATGCTTTTTTTCAAACTGTATATTTTAGTGTTTAATGTTTTGTCCACTACTCAAGACTAGAACTTATTCTGCTCCAATTCACATGTACTCTGTTTTACTTACGTTTATTTCTAAAACGAAATATACATACTTTAAATATAAAATACATCGACAGAAGAATACAAGAAAGACACCTGGGGTGGTATGTGCTCATCCTCAGGATGTCAGAAGAAACAATAACAAGGGAAGTATATCACGCAGGAACAAGAGAAGAAGACGCAGAAAAACGTGGAAGATGAGATAATGCAAGTTGCAATAAAAAGAAATATATAATGGACAGACGTAAGAAATTTGCCCACTTCAAATTAATACTATATTTAAATTAATTATTAACCTAAGAATACTCCCGTAAATTATGATATTATTAAATCATTCAACTGTCATATTTATAGAAGATTTCATTTTTTATATCTCAGTACTTTAGTCACTTATAGATCATATGAATCAAGGGAATTAATTCAATAACGTGTCAGTAATTACTGACACGTTATTGTAAACTCCACTATTATAATTTCAGATAAATTGTCAGAGATAGTTAATTTTCATGTTATTGTAGTTGTAAACTGAAGTAAAAATCATGTCGGTCCTAAAATAATTCAGTCCAAAATAGTAAAAAAGGAAGACTCGATTTTAAAATATTATTTTTTAATTAGAATAAGTTATAAGGATAGATACTTTATATATTCCAAGTATTAAAAGAATTAATAAAATAATTACCTGTATTTGTGAAAGCATTGTGATACCAATATTTAGTTTACGTTTTTATTTTAAATACGTTTTTTTATAAAAATAAAATATTACCATAACGATGTATGGATATTTCTACCATTTATCACGTGAGAATCTGTGATAAAGAAAATAAATAATAAAAAATCACATTAAGAAATGAATTGCATATATATGCATACACGTTATTTGCTAATGTGAATGTATCAATATATACCAGATATAAGTACACCGACTAAATATGTATTAAGGAAATAATTGTATAATGCGTTTTCGACCTTGATTAAACCGTTTGTATTTTAATTTCGATGTACCTACAGTAAGTGTTCTTTGGTAACTTCTTGAATGACCACCTTATCTATTTCAAAACATATCGCTTACGTGTTGAAACCAGTCAAAGCTAATTGTAAAACGAATACCAAAAAGGAAGCTTCTATTAGGTTACCCGAAATAATAGACTAAATAGAATATATGTAGATATATTGTAATGGTAGGGATATTTTATTTGCAATTAAATAATTAAAACTGATTTCTTGATTATTTGTTTATTAATTTTAACCCAGATATTAGAGAAACCTTTTATTTATCCAACATCTCAATGTTATGAAGCTATAACTATGGTAATTTTGAATAAGTAAAGTAGCCAATAATCCACTAATGTCCATTCCAAATAAGAATGGACCAGATGGCGCTACAAGCTGAATATAATTTAAACAGGAATTTCAAAAAAACTAGATCATATGATTGATTTCGTATGTTAGGTTATATGATTACTAACCTATATAAAAGATTATTTTTTGACGTTTGTTTATTAACATAACAAGTGTTCATTTGAAAAGTCAATCCAGGTTACTTTGAAATTTTGATAGAATAAGACGCAAATATATTAGTATGTGTTTGTTGTTCGGTAAACGTAAATCCAAATGACATTTGATAATGTCAATCACAAATATCAGTTAGTGCATAGAATAATCGTGCGTCGATTCTGGTTTAAATAATTGCTTCTCAGTTTTAAAATGGCTTGCACTTTAGAACGTAATTTTTTTTTAGTCCAGGCTTATTTTCGAAGTGGTAATAAAATTGATGATTTGTGGGTTTATTCAGTTCAAGATTGCATGGTAGAATTTCAAGTTAAGTTTCCACATTTTGTAATAGATTATATACAATTTAAGAATACTTTGGATAGAACTTTAAAACTTTTTTCTGAAACTGGAAGTCTCTTAAGAAAATCAGGCAGCGGAGCAGTTAGGAAACGTACATCTCAAGTTGTCAATCGTGTTGAAGAAATAATGGAAAATAAACCACAAACATATGTCCGACATTTGAGTCAACAAATAAACCATTCTGTTGGTACAACTCACAAGTTATTAAAAAAAGATATGCAACTTTATCCATACCGTGTCACAGCAGTACAAGAATTGTTAGAAATTGATTACCCACGTAGACTACAGTTTTGTAATTGGTTTGTAAAAATTAACAATAATTGAGAACTTTCGCAGAGTCATCTTTACTGATGGAGCATGGTTTTATAAAACGGGATACCTAAATTCACAAAATACAAGAATTTGGAGTAGTGAAAATCCACATGTAAATAATGAATAATCGCTACCTCCAGTGAAAATTGGTGTTTGCGCAGCGATAAGCCAAAGGCGAATCATTTGACCAATATTTTTTCAGGGAACGTAAAACTGCTCAAAGGTACCGTACGGAAATTTTACAACCATTTGTCAATCAGTTGCATGATGACGAACTACAAAATGCATATTTCCAACAAGACGGAGCACCTTGTCACCGTACTGCAGAATCTTTGGATTATTTAAGAGAATTTTTTGATGGGCGTATAATTAGTCGAAATACTAAAATTGCCTAGCCTGCACGTTCATGCGATTTAACACCTTGTGACTTCTTTTTGTGTCCTTATCTAAAAAATAACATATTTCAAACACCTATATTGACTTTGAATGATATGCTACAAGCCAGTAATGTTGCAGAATATCATCAGAAATGTTGAACGGAGGATTTTAAAGTGCATTGATCTTGAAGGACAACATTTTCAACATTTGGTATAGTTTTCAATAAATACCTTTTGTTATTTATTTGTATGTATGAAACTATCAAAATATACGACTTCGTAGGTTAAGTAGTAAATTTTAATTTACGACATACTTCAAAATGTTCTCAGTAAATCACGTGCTACTAGATTGACTTTTCAAATGAACACTTGTTATTTATTATTAAGAAAGTTTAGACTTTAATAATTTTATTAAAGCAAGAAGCGGCAAATATATACCAATGCCAGGTATTAGACTTATATAAAAGATTTCAATCAATATGTTATAATCCGTTATTTATTGTTTGAAGGTGTTCATCTACAATAAATTTGTGGGTAAATACATTGAGAATGTGTTAAAATTACCACAGGAAAAATATTTACATCTTACTTTGATTTTACCAGAGAACAAAACTATTGTGTAGATGTAAAACTAATAAATTTAAAGGATTGATGGTGACAGTGTATTATAATTATCATAATATTTGTGTATCATTTAACATTAGTGCTTACTTCACAAATATAGCATTTTACAAAATACAGTTATTTTGGTAGCATCTATAATGAGAGAACAATAAGGAAATTCATTTAACTGCACATCATTTCACATAATTTGGATAAAAAAGTTTATACATCTAAAAAAAGGTATTTATTTAAAAATATTTTCATTCTACAAAATAAGTAAGTACATATTAAAAAGGGTAAAATAGCAGTTTAAGGTCCAAAGATAGGTAAAGCGTAATCATTTTTTCTGTTTCAGTACTTGGTTAAACATGTGTTCGTTGACTCAGTATTTACGGTAAAGGTCAAATTTTCCAACACATTTTCAACACTATTATCTAAATCATACATCTTGTTTTCTTGTGTTATAATGTGATGAATGCTTTTTTTCCATGTGTGTACAGCACGGCGTCATCTATGAAATAATGGTCTGTATTCGTTTTCCGCAGAAAGTAAAACACTTCTTTCAAATGCTTGCAAGGAACAAACAGTGGGATTTTGTTTAGAATATATTGGCAATAATATATGAGAAAAAGTAATTTTTAGTGATGAAAAATTTATATATATAAAAATATAACAGACGGATTAAAGTGTATAGGCCAAGAGTGTAAGATAAAATAATATGTACGCTAATGTTGCTAGAAGAAATCCCTGTTTCTCTGGGAATATGTAGGGATGCACGTAGGCTAGGTGTCTTGTGGAACATTGAGCAAAGATTGAATAGTGTTTAATACGTTAACATTATGGTACCTTCCGTTGCGGAGTTATACCCCGAATTAGATCTAATTTTTCAACAAGATAACTGCCCAGTCCATGTAGCTAATACTACTATGGAATGGTTTCGCGTCAACAAAATTCAGGTATTAATTTTCCATGTTATAGCGCAGATCTGAATCCGATTGGAAATATATGAGGTTTTAATGGTTAGAAATATCTAAAAGAAGAACATGTAATTTCACAATAAACACCAACTATCGGATCCCGTTCTTGAAGTTTGGAAGGACCTACCGCAAGAATTTATCATTAACTATGTTACATAGATTCCTAGTAGAATTGACGCTATTATTAATGCAGTAGGTGCACTTCCAAAATATTAATTAAATTTTAATTTTCTTATTGCAATAAATATTTCAACACATGTTATTTTTTTACATTAAGTATTAAATTCAAGATTGAAGCTAACAGTTACGTGTTTTTCAGTTTATATTTGTAATGCATAATAATAGATCACATTCATCCGTCAAAAATTCACGATTTTACTGATAAACAGAATATGATCAATCCAAATGTCAAACGATATATCTTTACTATCCAAATCTGTAAAATTAGATATATTTATAACTAACTTCATAAGTACTAGTCACAATAAGTAAAAAAAGTAGCCCATTCTTTTTTTAACATTACAGTAACTATTATTTAACATATGACTTATATGGAGTACATTTTTAAGATACATTACATCAACACAGAAAATAGTTAAATTTTAAAATCAAGGCCATTGATTCAGTTCAACACGGAATCAGTGGCTTCAAGGAAGTCACTTATCTCACCTCCAGTAAGGGGGTACTCAGCTGTAATATAGTGAATAGTCTGGCGAGGTTCTCCGCAATCACAAGCTGGAACCTCAGTTAGTCACCATTTATAGCATGACTCACAACAGATACCATGTGACGTTATTGTCCTATCTTCCATTCATGGCGAAGCACCTCCTGGGGATCGGTGAAATGGCTCGAGCGAGTTTCAAAGCTTCCCAAAACTCTCTCCATCTATCATTTGGGTTGAAATTCTCTGGTACAAATTGTTCTGCTAGCAGTAGTGAATCAAGTTTAGACTTCAGCCCCATAAGCCGGCATCAGGCAGGTCATTGTGTACTGGGAGGTGTGGATTCGATATTATTATATTATATTCTTTAAAGAGGCTTTCCTGTCTCCGGATGGTGGGAGGTGCAATATGGCCTGGAACAAGGTCCCAGGATAGGTGTACCTTTTAAACAACTGCTAATTACTCTCATATAGAAGCCTTTTGTATCGTATTAATTGCATAATATTTTGTTGTTAGTTCTACTTCTCTTTTTTTTCTTAATTCTTAAACTCATACTTAATGCAATCAATACCTCACTTTAATTAAGGCATCATTTAAATTTACGTAGATTATTTGTAAGCGCAATTCATGAATTTTATACCATTTTAGCTGTATCAAATACAGTAACATCAATATAGTTCCTATTTACAATTTTATATCAGCTACTATGTAGCATTCCAAATAAGAATCAACCGTTGGGAAAGATAGGGCTTAAAATAAGAGCTTGTGATTGGCTAAAATAGAGGCCGCTTTTATACAGGCAAAATTGAGTTTACTTTGTTCTGTCAAATTATCAATTTTCTGTCAGTACTGATCAATATTTCTGTCAGTGCTAGTCAATTGCGTGTATAATATTTCATCACTCATTAATTTATTTTATTTATTTAATCACAACCGTTTTAGAGCATGGATGGTGCAGCTTTACCAGGTCCATAAAAAATCGTAACGGAAAATATATAAAAAGTGGACACAAACAGATGGCTTATAATGTGTATTTTAAGAACAAAGCTAATATGTCCAAAACAGCTGCTGTTCGTCAAACTTCAAGGGAAGTAGGGATTAGTCGGAATACTATGTTTGACATTATTAACGAAATTGAAATGTCTGGAGTTACACATTCTCCTTTAATAAAACGAAGTTGCCGAGATGCTTACAATAAATTGAATGAAGTATAAAAATTCTTTCAATGGAGACTGTGGTTAAATAAAAATTTAAAAAAAGGTATATAACCCCTTACCACAATTATTAGTCGTATCCTAAATACGTATTTCGACAACTAAGTTGTCATCATCAGTAGGTAAAAACTACTAATTAAAAGTCGCACATGGGGCACAGTTAAACAAGAGAAACGCTTCCGCACAACTATTATACACTGCAACCCTGTATAGACTAAATTTAACAAGTCAATCTAAAACTACGAGATAAACGCGTACCTACTTTAGGAAGGGTCTAAACATATGTTAAATTGTCGGACAAAGGAACGGCATCCTCTCTAAGGGGGGCGGCACTTCGATTTTTAAAAACTACGATGACCCACTATTAAACTTAGATAAACCACCTTTTATTTTCAACAAACCAATAGTATATTTAAACGTATTTACTCGAGTACATGTATAGTAAAAATATCTATTTTGGGTAGGGGTGTAAAAATATTTCCAATTACAAATGGTTAAAAAATGCTAAAATCGGAAAGTGTGGTCGTATATTGTAAAAACTGTACTCTATTGAAAATTCTAAGAAGGACAAAATTTTGAAGGAACCGTTACATATGAAAAAACAAGACATCTGACTGTGTTGACTTATATTAAATGACAATCAAGTAACATGAGAAGGTTCTATGAATTATTAGATATTGTTGGTATATAATTTAAAAGTTAATTATAAATAGGTGACATGTTATTGTTAAGGAGGTAATTTTTGTGTTTTTTCATATGTATGGCTTCTCACATGAATGAAGTATCAAAAAATACGATTAGATGCCATGTACATTCATTTTTCTTTAAAAATGAGTTACCAACTTGCGCAAAAATATGTGAAGCTATTAAAGGGGATGCCAGTTTACCTCCCTTAATACGAACATCACTATGGAGAATCCTTAAGAAATTATGATTCAAGTGGGAAAAACACAAACGAAACAACATATTAATTGAACGAAATTATATTATCTTAGGGAGACTTCTCTATTTGACACGTATAAGAAAGTTTCGTACAGAAGGTAGAAAAATCTTTTATTTAGATGAAACATGGGCGAATTCAGGTTACACAAAAGCAAAAATATGGAAAGTTGTAACGGTACTTAATCCAAGGTAAGAATTTGTTTACTGGTTTAAAAGACCCATCTGGCAAAGGAAAGCGACTAATTGTGCTTCACATAGGCCGCGAAACTAGTTTTATGAACGGGAGGGGGGGTTTATTATTTGAATCCAAAAAAAACTGGAGATTACCATGAAGATATGAATAGTGAGGTATTCATCGCATGGATGCAAAATATATTACTTTCCCTTGAGCCCAATTGTGTTATAGTAATGGATAATGCGCTCTATCATTCTACTAAAACAGAAAAGTCACCTACTTCATCATGGAAAAAGGAGGCACTTATTGAATTGCTTTTAACAAAAGGAATTTTAGCTGATAATTCTATACTAAAGATTGAATTGATTGAGCTTGTAAAAAATTACACATCCTGTCATCCAGTTTCATACGTGGTCGATGAAATAGCTAGAGAAAGTGGTCGTACAGTTTTACATTTACCTCCATATCACTGTAATCTGAACCCCATTTAACGTGTATGGGCTCAAGTCAAGCATCATGTTGCGGCCAATAATAAGATATTTAAATTGGACGAAGTAAGAAATTTATTATTAAATACTGGGTCATCCTCAGAATTTTCATTAGATTCGGGCTCTGATCTTAAAAATGAGTAGTTTTCAATATATATATTCGTGAACATATGCAACAATATGCAATATAATGAACCGTGATGTGTTAAGTTTAGTTATGTGTGTGATGTTCTTAATTCAGTTACGTGTGTGCGTGTGATGTGTTAGATATAATTATGCGTATAAATTGTATAGTTTAGTAAATATAGTGAATATTGTGAATAAAGTGTAAACCAAATATAATTATATAATAATGTTTACCATATAAATTCTTGAGATTGTAAGTTGCTTCAGGTCCTCAGAAGTTTTTCGACGTCCTGGGTGTCAAGTAACTACCAGATATTGTGATACTCTCAGAATATTAATGACATTTCTAAGTAGGAAATGACTATGATATCATGATGATATATAACAAGTGTTGATTTGAAAAGTCAATCTATTACTTTGAAATTTAGATAGAATAAGACGCAAATATATTAGTATGTGTTTGTTGTTCCGTAAACGTAAATCCAAATAACATTTGATAATGTCAATTAGAAATATCAGTTAGTGCATAAAATAATCGTTCGTCGATTCTGGTTTAAATAAATTGCTTCTCAGTTTTAAAATGGCTTTCACTTTAGAATACTGAAACTGCCTGGCCTGCACGTTCATGCGATTTAACACCTTGCGACTTCTTTTTGTGGCCTTATCTAAATAATAACATATTTCGAACACCTATATTGAATTTGAATATGCTACAGAGAATCGAACAGAAATGCATGGAAATTAATAACAATCCAGTAATGTTGCAGAATATCATCAGAAATTTTGAACGGAGGCTTTTAAAGTGCATTGATCTTGAAGGACAACATTTGCAACATTTGTTATAGTTTTCAATAAATACCTATTATTTGTTATTTATTTGTATGTATGAAACTGTCAAAATATACGACTTCGTAGGTTAAGTAGTAAATTTTAATTTACGACATACTTCAAAATGTTCTCAGTAAATCACATGCTACTAGATTGACTTTTCAAATGAACACTTGTTATAATTTTTTTAATGTATGTAATTATGTAAGTGTAGGTAAAAGATTTATTGTACATTATGCTAATAAAAGAGGGTTTCACACTCATGTGTTCAGACATTTACGAAAAAAATTGTTTTTACTGAACACGGAGTTTCCCACCAAAATAATTTCTTTTTTTATTTATGCTTATTTATTTGTTCTCAATTACATTGAGAAAAATATAAATCAGAAACTTTAATCAAACCATATTTCTGCTAAAAACAAAAAAAGTAATTGTACGATAGGAGCAATTTATCCCATACATAAGCAAAAAAGGAAGTATTAATCAGCCATAACTTGGAATAAAGGAACGAACACACGCTTACCCAAATACTGAAACTGGCAAAATGCTTACATTTTTTTATCTTTTGGTGCTAAACTGCTGTTTTACCCTTTTTAATATGTACTTACTTATTTTGTAAAATGAAAATATTTTTAAATAAATACCTTCTTTAGATATGTAAAGATTTTTATCCAAATTATGTGAAATGATGTGCAGTTAAATGAATTTCTTTATTGCTCTCTCATTATAGATACTATTAAGATAACTGTATTTTGTAAAATGCTATATTTGTTAAGCAAGCACTAATGTTGAACGATCCACAAATATTATGATAATTATAATGCACTGTCACTTATTTATTAGTTTCACATTTACACAAAAGTTTTGTTCTCTAGTAAACTCAAAGGTGTAAATATTTCCTGTGGTAATTTTAACACAGTGTCACTGTATTTACGCACAAATTAATTGTAAATGCAACACCTTCAAACAAAAATAACATATTATAAGATATTAATTGAAATATTTTATATAACTCTAATACCTTGCATTGGTATATATTTGCCGCTTCTTGCTTGAATAAAATTATTAAAGTCTAAGCTTTCTTAATAATTAGAGAACGGACACGCTTACCACCCAGTGCAGTACTGGCGAAAGGCTGTATTTCTAAAATATTTAATTTTATTTATATAATTGGAAAACGAACGGGTGGTGATCTATAAAATTACGAAATACATATTTATTTGTTGAAAAGTTGTATCTATAAAGTTTTTAATTTTATTTATATAATTGGAAAACAAACGGGTGGTGATCTATAAAATTTCGAAATACATATGTATTTGTTGAATAGTGGTATTTTTAAAGTTTCTAATTTAATTTCTATAATTGGAACATTTTTATTTGTTCATTTTGTCGTTCAAGTTGAGTAAAGGATTATTAATATTGACTAGCAATAGTTTCTCAAGGTTTTCTTCTGTCAATTTTGTTCTCTTTGAATTAAGTACATCCTTATAAATAGAAAACGCCCTTTCTACATCGCAACTGGTTATAGGTGCATACTGGAAATATTCTTTTATTTCTTCATATTTAGCCGTTAGATTTGTGGAATTGTCTCCATACATAATTGCTGCAATGTAATTAAATCTGGATTTCTATTAAGAATTGCTTCAAACTTTTGCCGAAGGCCACATCCGAAGTCACTTGGAATACTTTTCAAATTATTAACAGCCACATCTAATGTGGTTAATCCGTCATTTAATTCGAGATTTCGATTTTCAAAATAAGTGATTAGTTTTGGCAATTTTCCAAAGTGTTCGTGAAGAAAGTACAACTGATTTTTTAAATTTGGGATTTGTGTGAGCTCCTTGCACTCACCAATACTTCTAGCATCCTCCTTTATCAGTGTTACGAAATGTTTTAGACTATCGAAATTTTCAGCATAATAACTAGTAGCTTCCAGCCATGTTCCCCATCTAGTTATTACTGGAGTGGGAGGCAGTGACAAAGATGGAAATTTTTCCCTGAAAAGAGCTACTCTCAATGGTGCTTTTTTGAAAACTTTTTTAAAAGCTGATACAAGTCTATCAACTTCCGGAAAAGTGTCTCTGATATATTCAAAGATTCTGTGGAGAGCATGTGCTACACAAGTAATATGCAGCATATTAGGATATGTTTTCTTCAATAGTCTGCCTGTTTTTAACATATACGCAGCACTATCACTGACAAATAAAAGTATTTTTTCTTTGTACGTGGCGTCCGAATGAAGCATTTTTTGCATATTCTCCTTAATGGTTTCAGCAACTGTTTCCGCATCAACTCTACTTATAACACTTGTTGCTATTACATATGAGTTATAGGGAATAGTTGGATGTAGTACACAAGCTACAACATTTACCACACAGCGTCCTAACATATCCACCGTTTCGTCGGCGCTTATCCATATGTATTGATTTAAAAGATGGCTTCTAATGCGTTCTACTGTTCTCGTATAGCACCTAGAAACATAATATTTGCGTAAAGTTGATTCATCAGGAACATTTCGACCAGTATATTTTTGAAGAAATATTTTTAAAGTGGGATTGCTAAGTTTATTTAATGGAATATTAGCCGCCATAAAAGTTTTACAGAGTTCAGATGTGTTTGCGATCCTAAGTGACGAATTTTTGACGATATTTTACGGATTTTGTAATAAATTTTGGAATCACTGACAATGGACATACAATCAGTATGACCGTCAATCCAACTCGCCATTGTTTTACAATGCCGTTCTCAACATTCTTCCATATCATGTCTGAAAAAATAACTTAAACAATACTCTAGATCTAAATAAATGAAAACTAAAAATGTGTGCGTAAGTTATTGAAACTGAACGAAATTCAATGCACACTCTTACGTCGAAATAATTGGTAGAAATAGATTCAATCAAACGATATTAGACAGGATCTATCACAAAAATTACGATGTAATTAACAGTTAAAACTATGAAAACAAGAAACTTACTCACAGGACTTTATTTATCTTACGAAATATAAACTAATAAATGAAATACATTATAAAAACCCCGCTTCTATCTACGCTCATGAAAACACTTTAAAAAGAACTATATTCTCGGAATACAATAGCTGGCTTGTCCATTGTTATCGCGGCGAGACCAGGTGTCTGAGTAAGTCAAACAAATACTTCATTGAATTACGCCGGGATGTACTGAGCGACGTTATACACAATTCCAATTGCCGATTGCGTTTTATGGAAATTGCGTCCGTTCTCTATTAATAATAAATATGTTAATAAACAAACATAAAAAAAAAAATCTTTTATATAGGTTTGTAGGTATAACGGGTGTTCATTTGAAAAGTCAATCTACTAGCATGTGATTTACTGAGAACATTTTGAAGTATGTCGTAAATTAAAATTTACTACTTAACCTACGAATTCGTATATTTTGACAGTTTTATACATACAAATAAATAACAAATGTGATTGACACTATCAAATGTCATTTGGATTTACGATTACGGAACAACAAACACATACTAATATATATGCGTCTTATTCTATCAAAATTTCAAAGTAACCTAGATTAACTTTTCAAAAGAACTCACGTTATAAACCCACATATTAAATCAATCATGTGACCTACTTTTTGGAAATTCCTGTGTAAATTATACTCAGATTGCAATGCCATCTGGTTTGTTTCCATTAGGTTTGTTTTGATTCGCAATTCTGAACAATTATTGCGCAATCGTACTAGCTGTTTGGTGTATTGGCTACATATGAATTATACTCCCTTCACTCTAAGTTCCGAAATTCACTAAAATAAGGGGATTCAGGAAGGCATCATAATCTCAAATTTCACCATCTACATTATGCGACAATGCCATTATTAAAAATTAAATGTATTTGCATATTAGCCCTCCAAAATGCGCGTTTGCAACATTAAACTGTTGACAATGGACATTTGAATTCGTTTGAATTAATTGCTATCGGTTTTCTCCTTATTATTGTGTACTAATTCCCTCTTCTATTTAAACTTCTCGATTTTATACCAACCTCAGCTGTTTTTTTTTCAAAACTCTTCTATTTAAACTTCTCGATTTTATACCAACCTTAGCTGTTTTTTTTTTCAAAACAACACTCACATCTTGTTAGTAATCGGCAATCGTCCGCTTATCTGGTGAAAAATTTTAGATCTAACCTCAGAATGCCGAAATGTTTTAATTCTCAATCAAAAGCTTGTTTCTTCTTCAGGAAGCACATGATAATGGTGGTCCAAGGGATATACGAAAGATAAAATATATGCGTTAAAAAGAATGAATTTTATTTGTAAAAGTAATAGGAACAAGTTATGCAGATGTTATTTGGGTCTTCTTGATTAATTTTATGCTGTATTAAAAATATAGGATTCCATTAAAAAAAAGTTGACGTTCAAATGACCAACAAGGCGATAATTAAATGCAAAACTAACTACATCATTCTATAGACTTTAAAGAGGTAAAGCAACTTTCATTTCAAACATTAATTCGTAAATATACCGAGTGAGAAATTGAAGTCTGTAAACTAAAATCAAGGATACCCGGTATATGTTCAAATCATTAAACGCACTTGCTAAAATTCACTGACTCTTTTATTTAACACTTTTAAGGCAACGCATTTTCACTTCTTTCGTGTGAGCAAAATTTATTATACTAAAATCAGGAGTTCTGCTTTTATTTTGGTTTAATAACATCAACTACTGTAAGTTCGTAACATAAAAGGCAATAGAGCTTATGAGAAAAGCACCTTCAAGAAAACAGCAACCTTGAATTAAGCTGACCAGACATATCACTGGTATAAGTCCAAAACAGGTAGGATATTTGATTAATCAATTTTATTGTTATAATATATTTATTATACTCATTTTACTGTTGAAAATAATAACTAAATTTCCATATACAATGTGCTCACTTGAACGTTACTTAAAATTTCATTTTATTAGATTCCTCCATTTAATAACGGCTTTAATTTACTTGCCCTTTCCATTACCTACAAATTTTTCGGATGAGTATAGCAGATCCAACATGTGCCGTGTCAACATGATATTGAGTGTGACAAATGTTTAAGTCTGATATTTTTACATAACTTTTGTTTGTGAATGTTTTCGAAGTAGCCATTAGATATGTCTATATTATTGTCTAATAAGAAGCTAAGGAATAAGGAGTAATAAACATACTTAACATATTAATATTTTATTTCAATCTATGTATCTTTTAAAATTTCGTGTAATTCTGCTACACATTTTTTTTATTAAATATTATAACCCGAAACAGGTGAATTAATGACAATATAATTTATATTCTACACAGAAAAATTAATATAACATTGTGGTTATCGATTATATATAGCTGTATTTAAAACAGTAATATTATAACTATTTATACAAATTGCGTAACAGAAACATTTTCGAACACAATTATAATCTAAATTTCGCAGCAGCTTTCACACACATATATAATTTTTTCTATAGCCGCTGTAAAATAGTTGTTTTAAGATACTAGTTCCGTTTGCTGAAAAATTCAAAATTCAATAAATTTTCGCATAATAACCAGAAGAATAATAGTAATTAGTAATTACTATTCTTCTTCTGGTCATTATGCGAAAATTTATTGAATTAATGGAAGTGTATTTTGATCTGTAAATGGTTTGTAATTACTAATAAATTGACCGATCAAAATATACTTCCATTAATAAACTTTATAGAAACTTGTGTAACGAGAGGCCAAAACAATTAGTAACCTTACGATCTCCTAAAATTGGCAAAAATATTTTACTTTCAAAGTGTACATATTTACCATTTCGTATTATATGGAATATAATCTGTATTTATATGTGTCTCTATGCAAATGATTGAATATAATGGATTTCTTAAAGTACAAAAAGTATTTTGTCTTTCATTTCTTACGGAGACGCATTCGAAAAACTCTACTTGATTAGATATAATCAAACAGAATCCCTTTGCGTTACTAAACGCTAAAATTTCTGTCTAATATCTGGTTTACATTACCTATTTTTTTTTTGCTTGAATTTTTAAAATGCCGTCTGTCAAATCAAGCATAATTTGACGGTTGACTCTCGACCGTTCATTGTGATTATAACTAAAGAGGCGAATATTTCGCTGCGCGTTAGGAGCGTAGTGTCCATACAAAGAGCTCCGGATCGTCAGTAATAATTTGATCGCAGGCTTGAATGAACGTATTTCGTTTACAGTGCGTATTCCTTCAGATATGTAGATTTCTGTACAGTCTATTGTACGTTGTAAGTAATAATGTCGCAGTTGCGTAGAAGTGATCGTGTTATTACAAAGTTCTAGAGTGTTTTATACAAGAATTCGGAATTTATCACGCTAAGACAAATTCATAAAGATGCATTAATTAGTTCCAAAGATTATGTCAAATATGCAACTATTCCAACAGAAGGATCAGTAGATTCCATAGATTTCGGCATATAAGTACAATTGCGGCATTAAAAAACGCGTACACTTGAAATTTCTCTTTTTTTCTTTTTTTCAAAAGCGAACCGTATTTTATATTACAATTTAATCGCGATATAAATTTCATATTGACATGCCGCAATTAAGTATTGTCAAAAAAAAACAAATAATGACTTTAATAGGAGAAGGATGGTCAGTCAGAGGATTAGCTGTAAGATTGATTGTTAATAAAAGCACCATTCAAAGAGTTAAAACCAAGTGGGAGGTACAGCGAACTCTCCAAAGGCAAAGGATATATGGCCGAAAGAAAATATCAACTCCTGAACAAGATGAAAATCTCTTAGAAGTAGTAAGAAACCATCCATTTGAGACCGCAGTAAGTGCGGTTCATATAACTAATTTCCCTAGACGTGTGCGCACTGCAAGGAACCGCATTAAGAAATATTCAGATGTAATAAATCGAGCGGCTGCTAAGAAAGTATTTCTAACGTAGCGGAATAAAGAGCAGTGGGCTAGTTTTTCCTTGGAATTTCTTCCTCATAGCTTAACGTTTTGGGCAAATGTAATTTTCTCTGATGAGAAGGTTTTACAATCAACATACAAGGTTCGAACAAAATTACATCCAAAAAACTAATAACAGCGGAAGATTCTCAGTAAATGTTTGGGCGTGGATTTGTGTGCAAGGCCCAGGGGTCTGTGGAGAATTGAGAACAGATTTACTTCCGATATATATATATTACAATCTTACAAGACGTTTTCCTGCCATCTGCAGAAATTTTATTTCCTGATAGAAATTTCATATACCAAAATGATAATTGCCTTGTCCATACATCTAGAGCAGTTCGAAACTGGTTTCGGGAAAAGGACGTGACGTGTTTGCCGTGGCCTTCTAAAAGCTCGGATTTAAACCCAGTGGAGTATGTATGGGGTTATATCACGAAGCAAATGTATAACAATAACTTTAGATCTGCAAATGCCACAGAATTAGCAGACAAGATTGAAGAAATTTGGAGCTAAATTTCTCCGGCCTATATTCGTTCATACATATATTCCAGGCCTCAGCGTTTGCAACGCGTAATAAATAGTAATGGAGCTGCTTTAGAATATTAGGTTTCTTTTAAATTATATATGTTATATACTTTTATTAAAAATACAGATTATGTTAATTTATATGAATTTTCATTTGACGTTTTAAAAAAGTGAAAACTGACATAGACTGATTTACATGTTTAAAATATTGCGAAATGTAGCCTAAAGAGTCGTAGTACGCGTTTTTTAATGCCGCAATTGTACATTTTTCTCCGCGACGGATTCAGTTCGTTTAAAAATCTGTGGAAACATATCTTATGCTTCAAGTATTTAATAGATCCCATCCTCGTTTTATAAATTACTACTTACTATTTATTTTATTTGTACCGGGTGCTCTTGAAAAAGACATCGTATGAAAAATGTAAAGATGTATATATATAAAATATTAATCCAAAATACTTTCCCCAAATTACCTCGCAGACGCGAAAGAAAAAATGATATTTATAAAGTATTTGTCTCGCCACTGCATTTCAAGAAGTGTGACCTACAATAACATGGAACGTAGGAGTAGCGTTAAGTAGCGAAACAATTGCTCCTCAATTCAGTCAGTTTCAATAGTTATATGTGCACAAGTGTATGTTCGATATGATATACATTTATTTATGTGTTCCGATTAAGCGAAACAGGTAGGTTGTTACCAAATTACGAAGGTTGCGGACGTGAAATGCCCCATACGTATACAAAATAAAAGTATAAATTTTTGTACATAAAGATATTGATATTATTGAACCGTTAGCATACAAAAATGTTATCTCAGTGTTGTAGTATTTATAACATCGACAGCTATTACGTATGTAACACACATGCATATACACTAACGTATGTGCATCAAAGTTCAATAGCGGTATTATTTATAAATATTCTAAATTCATAGGCGACACACAATACAACTTTCAGGGGGTTTCAGTTTTGGGGTTCGCATCCTAATTGATTCACAATTTTTTGGATTCATATTCTATATACACTGTAACCTCCCCTAACGAACACCTCTAGTTAAAAGGCACCTTTATTTAGCGGACCCTTCTGAATTCCCAAAATGTGTTGCATTAATTTAATATTATGTTTTCTTCTACTTAATAAACATTCTAGATAATGGACGCGGACAATTTATTTTGTCACGAAATTCAAAAATACATAAGACTTTACCTCTAGTTACTGGATAATATTTTGCCGCAGCACTTCAGCTGTGACACACAAATAACCTACTCATAGATCTTCGTGATTTCTGTTCGATACAAAACATATATTCATAAAAAAATTTATTGAGTTTATTTTTGTTGCAGTCACGTACGCACAAGTAATATTGTAAATGAATTTACTGCTTGTTAAGAAAATTTATTTTTATGATATACATACCCTAAAATATTTTTGTGTATTTATAATACCAGTATTTTTATGTACGTATAATATAAATTGTGTAATTTAAGAAGAAATTCTGTACTTTCATACTCTTGTTACACTGAATTCTTCATTTATATTTATGTTCAATACCTACTAAATTAGTACTTAAGTATTTAAATTATATAAGTTGTACTGCAATGTACTACCTAAAAAAATTAATTTAATATCATAAACAAATTATTGTGTTTATGATATCTTATTAAAGAAAATATCGGCTTTACTTAGCGAACACCTCTAAATACTGGACATTTTTCAATTCCTGTGTCCGTTAAGTACAGGTTACACTGTAATTGCACCTTTCCAATTTTAATAAGTTCTTTTTCTTTCAAGGACATCCTGTATGTACCTACTATCAAGCGCAAGCCTTTAGCGCGCAGCTTAATTTCGTCTCTTTAGTGATAACAATGGACCAAAAGTATCTTATTAAAAAATACAATAATAAAACAGCATTGATTTTACTGCAATGAATATTCAACACATTGTAAACTTCGAATGAATAAATTACATCTATGGCTTATATTCAAATTTACCAAACGAAAACAAATTTATTTATATAATCTCCAATATTTAATTTAAAATTTTAAATAAAACGAACGTTCTCGTAACTATGCAATTATACGAAAAATTTATCACTAGACGGCAAAAATATATACTTAGAATGAAGATCGATCGAAAAGTTACATAATGGCTGTAGAAAAAAATCTGTTAATCCTCAAATACCATCACAATATGTTTCTCTTATATATTCTTCTAGAAAAGTAAGATAATTAACATACCATAGCTCATTTTCTCATCATTTTTTAATAAAAATATCTACTAAATACCAAATTTTTCGAAATTCGCTATTTCGTGGGCTATTTGTTCAGAATATATACCCTCACCACACTAGTATTTATACCCTAGATACACAAGGTAACTCTTGTATAAATAACAAAAAATTCACGAAGTTAGATGAATTTGTGGCCGTATTTTGCAATTAACATTAATTTTATATTATGTATGCAGCTGTTAAGGATACAGTTTCAAAATTTATAGTGTTATCAAATAGTAAAGTGTATTTTATGTTGGCAATAAACTTATCACTAAATACACAAACATGCTATTACGTAAAGATATAAAATATGTGTTTATTTTAAAATTTAATTATAAAATATTGACCAATACTTTACATGAATGACTGAAAAGGCTTTTTGAAACATTGATCAAGATTGGCCTCAATAAGATTTATGTTCAGTTAAATTGGAAAACAGTATTTCACATCCTTTCCCTGTGACAAAAGGACTTAGGCAAGGATGTAAACTTTCACCTATCTTGTTTAAAATGTATTATTCAACAAACGCTAGATAACTGACTACATATTTAGAAACCTCCAGGAAGAATATAAGACGTGGGGATTATATATGAATATGAAAAAAACTAAATATTTTAAAGTAGGGGAAAGCAAGAAGAATATCCAGAACTGTAAATCAGGGAAATAGGGAAATGTACGAAATATAAGTAGTTGGGAAGTGCTCGTTCGGAGGAAAGAACGTCAGAAAAGGTCATACAAAACCGAATACAGCAAGCCAAGAAATATATTCGTCTGCTGAACTCCCTATTATGGTCAAATAATATTAAGCTAACAACTAAAATAATGGTATACAGAGTTATTGTTGATCCAATATTAACTTATGGCTCAGAATGTTGGCAATTGTCAAAAAAAAGTACAAAGGCTATAGAAACAGTGGAGATATACTTTCTAAGGAGGGCATGTCGAATACCAAATGAATAAATAGGAAGACGAATAAAAATAGTGAACATTCCAGTAAGCACCACAAAACAAAAGAAGAAGGAGAAGACTTGTAATAGCATGGAATGAAAGGTTATACCAAATTATGAATGATAGAGCAATGGAAGGGGACGATTGGAAGAATCGAGAACCATGGTGGTCGAAATGTGGGATGCGGAGTAGGGTGTAGGAACCTCACTATATACAGATATGCAGATAATATATTACTTCAAAACATGTTGGTTCTTGAGGACTAACATTCATATGCTGTGACACCATTGCATATAGTTTATTATTAGAAAAGTGCTATTGATTTTTATTAGAATATTAGAATCTTAGAGACTTCTTTTATATAAAAACTTCGGCCTTTATTAGGTTGCACTATTTTGCAGAAAAGTAGATTTCAATATTGCTCAGTACGACATGAAAACTAATCTTTCTTTCCTATATTAGATGATGGAAATTTAAAAATGTATACTCCCAATTATGATATCTAATTAGAGTATTTTCAACGTAACGGGTGGGTTATCGACTGGTTTCTTTGTGAATTACGTGTTATTTTGACATTAATAGCACTAACGCGCTCACGATATTAACAGATTTTTATTGTCGAATCTCCGCCGTACGAAATAAATCGATTTACCCTTGACCAACTTTGGGAAATACTAAAAAAATATTTCCACCAAAGTAGTTGCGGTGCCCAAATAGTGCAACTTTTGAAATAAATTCTCGCCAAAAATAATATGCTAACCGCGGCTACTGTATGCCAGTTTGAAAGTCTATGAGATTGGTAATCTAGTTGATAACACAAGTTATCCTCGTGCTTGTCAAGCGCGCTCGGTCGAGAATATTCCTGCTTTTGCCGAAAACGTACGCCTATACCTTAGAACACATATCTCAACAATTGAACATAGTTGCACCCGCTTGAATAGAATTCTGCAAAAAGACATCGCATTATTTACTTAAAAAATTCCGAATTATTTGGGCACTCAAGCAAAGTGACCATCCGCTTTGTTATCGCTACTCTGTTTGACCAATAAATCAGTTGGAAATTAAGGTCGATTTTGGCAAAAAAATAATCTTTTCCGATGAACTACATTTTCATGTGGACGACAAAGTAAACAAGCAAAACTGTGACATTTAAAGCTCGGAAAACCCACAGGTCGCCATAGAATAGTCAATGGATACTCAGCTTGTGGTGACTGTTTGGTGTGATTTTTGGAATGGCGACATTATTGGTCTATTTTTCTTTGAAGATGAAGATGGCAGTTCTATTACGGTTAACTGAGAGTGATATAGAAGTATGAACCGATTGTTTGGTCATAAATTAATGAACTGATCTCGCACAAGTGATTCTAACAAGTTTGTCAGTACGTACCACACAATCATAACAACACCTCGTAACAATCAATCTTTTACCCACTTACACTCATTAATCATGTAATCAGCCGATTTGGTCACGTTGCATGGGCTGTGAGGCGCTGGGGTTTCACGCATTTGGACTTCTTTTGTGGGTTGCTCATTGTTACGCTAACAATTCTAAAACCGTTGAGGCACATATGAAGAATATTGATAGAGCGTCTTGTTGAATAAGCTCCAAAACCATCGAAAATGTCCTCCAAAATTGCGATTACAGTTTGCACAATTGCAAAGCCATGCCAGAGAACCATTTGAACGAAATTATATTTTATCACTAATATAGGTCGACATGATTTTTATAATATTAATGAAAATACTCTTTTTGCTGTTCATTTAGGTAGTTATTAAAACACCTTTTTCAGAAGTGGCCTACCACATCCCATTTTCGAGTACCCGTTCGCTCCTTATATCATGAAATTATTGAAATTATTTGTAGCTGGCTCCAGACAATTTAGGTAGTACTACCACGAGAGGTAACCATTAAGAGCACTTTTATGTTTCACCAAACTTTAATTTGATTCTGTTTCGTGTACAGTACAATCAAGTGTTTTTGTCGTATTTTATGTAAATTAGCAACTTCTAGTCGTGGATGTTGCAAAATAAGTATTACTATATGCGGAATATATCTTGAAGTCTCAGCCTAGATCCATATCCAGAAAAGTCAAAGAAACTATCTTTTATATTTTAAATGCCAAATTGGCGATCAAGATAAAAATTTGGCGCTTCATGTTTGCTGTGTGAGTTGTCACGTAAATTTGTAAAGTTATTGCTGCTTCTGTATAAATAAAACGGAAAGATATTCAGGAAAGAATTGTGTATCCAAATTTGCCTTCTACACTAAGGCCAGGATCCAGAAATTACTGGTGCCAAGTGCGTCTTTAAATTCGGGCAACGCTGTTTCCTGGTAATTTTAATTCGTCATCACGATCTGATCCACAACTTCCCAAGAACACCAATAGTGGCTTTACATTTTTACCACTACCAAGGAACCTCATTTAATAACTCAGAATGAATTAAGTGATTTGGTACGTGTCAAAACAAAAATCTGAACTTCTTGGTTTGTTAGATAAAAATGCAAGTGTTGCGGTGTTACACAAATTAATTTTAAAATTTATTTCTTCAAATATTTCTAATTTAAAATATGAATTCAAGCTTAGACATTTTCTGTGTATATTTCGTATTTGCATAGAGAAATTCTTTCGTTTGTTATCGTACTATGACCGACCCTTCGACTTCTACCTAGACGTGAACGGTCGACTCATATCTAACATTCGTTTACCAATATTTTCATTTCGTTTTTAAATATTAATTTAATTACGTACTCTTCTTTATAATTATGTCAGGTCGCATATCATTTTAAAGCTTTCTTCACAAGGAATATTTTAATGATATTTGTTTCATCGATATCGCAACTCTTAGCTCGCGCTTTTGATTATTTCTTAATTAATAAGACATCTACGACTTCGACCCCTCTCTCCAAACTGGGATCTAAACTACGACCCTTTCTTCCAACCACCAGTGTTTCCTTACACCAAACTAATAGTTCTTCTCCTTAATGTAATCTGTATTGTTCAAATATATATTAATTCACATTTAATTTACTGCATAATTTAACTTTCTTTCCAGTCCACATTTATATTAATTTTAAGTTACTTGTTCATCGTGTTACGCTTAGCATATAAGAATATTTTAATTTATTTTTAAATAATATATTTCGTCTTTAAATATCTCGATTTAAAATATTTAACTTAAGACATTTTTCTTCTGTATATTCGTTTACAAAGAGAAAGCATTTCTTTTGTTATATCTTAACCGAGACCCTTCGTTTTCTACCTGATCGTCAGCAACTCTAACGTTACTGTGGAATTTCTTTCTATATACATTTCATTTTAAATTGTTTTAATTTAATTATATACATCTTCTTTTATATGTTGTGTTTCATATCATTAGAAAGTTTATGTCACAAGGGTTATTTTAATAATATTTATGCCATCGATAGAACATCTTTTCAGGTCACGCTTCTTATTAATTATTATTCAAGATATCGACCCTCTCTTCGACTAAAGTCATAAAACAGACCGTTTTCAAAAACCAGTGTTCTATCGAAAAACGATGAGTCTATCTTCTCGTTAGAACCCTCGTAAGAGACACAGACATCTTGCTCATCGTACTGTGCAAGTCCACGATGCCACGCCGCCCGGCGTCTTTTGCTTCTAAGAACCGCTCTACATATACTTGACCAGGTATATCTTCGAAGGCCACGTGACCATCATCGCCACACAAAGGTAACTCTGTATTGTTCGATACAGAGATTATTTTATATTAATCGTAATTAATTAACATTTAATTTACTACTCAATTTAACGTTCGTTTTCAGGGTATTTTGTGTTAATTTTTAATTACTTATTTACTGCTCCTCGTGTATATATTACTTTGTTTAATTACTTTTAAATATACCAATTTCAATTTCTTTCTTGTGTAAATATAAATACAAACTTTAAGGACAACGCTGCTGTGTTTTATTTAGTAAGTA
Organism: Melolontha melolontha; assembly: GCA_935421215.2. NCBI lineage: Eukaryota > Metazoa > Arthropoda > Insecta > Coleoptera > Scarabaeidae > Melolontha > Melolontha melolontha. The sequence goes on from OW285240.1 coordinate 47,362,609, forward strand.
AGTTGTAGTATATTTATTTAATTAACCATTATCACACATGTCCTGGAACTTTGATGAAACTTCACCAGCACCACTAATTATTTTATTATCTTAGAATAATTTCATTATTATTAGCACGACATATCTACATCCAAGATCCCGATATCGAGCAAAGCCGCCCTTTGTAATAATCGTACTTTTATACAGGCTGTTAATGAATATCGGGGAGGTATTACACAGATAGAATCCTCGTCTGATTCTAACACGAAAAATTCCTTTAAAGTTATGGGCCTAAAATGCTTCCTTTTTGAAATACAGTGTTTTTTTTACCAAACAATTTTAAAATTACAGGATCAAAGTTTGACGCGCTGTATAACAAGTTCCTATAAAGTACACAATAAATTTAAAGTTACAGTATCAGAATGGTTTTGATTGTATCTTTGAATGGCGTTTGACATATTGTTTTGACGTTTGATTTTAATTGGTATTCAGTTGGGTTATTATGGTCAATTTGACAAATGAAGAATATGCAGACATACATTTTATGTATGTAATCGTGTAATACCTAATAGTAAGACATTTTCACGAGTTCACCATCGTCTATGTGAAACTGGAACTTTTAACCGAGCGAACTACCTTGCAAGAGCACCTGAAGATATCAGGACTCCGGGAATTGAGGAAGCAGTTTTGAATGCTGTTGAAAACGATCCTAGTATGAGTACAAGAAAAATAGCGTCAGTATAGGCAATCACGCATGTTTTGTATGGAAAATCTTAAAAGATTATTTATTATATCCGTACCATATTCAAAGGCTCTTCTTTCCCGGTATTTTCAATTACGTCTAAACTTTTGTCAGTGGTTTTTACAAATGTTGCTTGAAAATCCTTTATTAGATCAATATGTATTATTTTCTGACGAAGCAAATTTTTCAAGAAATTCTATCCGGAATTTCCACAATAGCTATTTGTGGGCTGAAGAAGATCCACACGCAATAAGTGAACAAAATTACCAAGAACAATTTTCTGTGAATGTGTATGCTGGCATAATGGGAGATGTTTTGATAAGCCATTTTTCCTGCCAAGAAGACTCAACGGACAATTGTATCTTGAATTTCTTCAAGAGCATCTCCTTGACAATATCCCACTCAACATGAGAAATGAAGGCTGGTTTGTGCACAACGGTGCACCTGCACATTTGAGTATCGAAATCTGACGGTTTTTGAACAGAACATTGAACGATCGTTGAATAGGTCGATGCGGACCTCAACCGTGGCGAGATAGATCCCCTGACCTAAACGGTCTTGATTTCTTCTTTTGGGGACACCTAAAATGTTTGGTTTATGACACGCCAATAATCACAGAAGAAGAGCTAAGAAATAAAATCGTAGCTTCATTCTAGACTATTAAAGACACCCCAGAAATATTCCAAGAGTCCGTCAATCTATGAGGAGAAGAACTGATGCGTGTATTCGAGCAGGAGGATCACATTTTCAACATCTAATTTCTGTTTTGAACTGTATACATCTTCATGTTTATTTATTTAATATTTTCGTTAATTATCATTGATATTAATAATAATTAATTATTGCACTACTACGATTTAATTTTTAATTCAAATAAATTTCGATCCTGTAATTTTAAAATTGTTGGCTAAAAAAATATTTTAAAAAGGAAGCATTTTAAACCATAAGTTTATAGGAGCCTTTCGTGTTAGAATCAGACGAGGAATCTCTCTGTGCATTATCTGCCCGACATTAATTAACACCCTGTATATTGCTACTTTTATTTAATCACTTAATACATTTTAAATCTCTCAATTTCTTATGTAAATATTAAATAAAAACTTTAAGGACAATGTTGATGTTTGCTTTTAATTATAATTAAGTTTTAATATATTTATTTCAGCACACATTATACACGTCCTGTACCTCTGATGCTCATCCTCACCACCATTTATTATTTAAACAATTTCTTTTATTGTAAACACGCCACAACCGAACCAGCGTGTTTTTAAAAGCGGAATATTACATTTTCAAGTTTTAATAAAATGGAAGAATCGCTATGTGTCGGTTTGATTTTAATCTGGAACATGTACCTTTCGAGTGGCTTATTTTCATTCGCCGAAATACAGCCTAAAAGTAGTCTTGCTTCATAATTGAAACAAAAAAACATCTATTTGTTTAGCCCATTCAGTGACAATGACTCATCTGTGACTATTGGTGGTTTCTAAAAAGAGATAATTATACTGAGCCGAAAAGGAACAATTAAATATTTTGTCGCTGTGTGATATATTCATGTTACATTTTATTATTTATGTCTTTGCTTAACATGTTTTTCCTGTTTATATTAAATAAACAATAGATTGAAACAATATATCGACTTACCACCAACCTCTGTAACAAAGAAACTGTACGTGTTACAGTATTTAACATACCAATTTTCGTATTTAGGACCATCAACTGCTTTATATACACTTATTTTCATGAATGTTAGTTCAAAATAAAGGATTTACTGTTTTCAATAAAGCATAAAACTTTAAAAAATCCTTTATGTATATATAATCAAATCCTTTTTGTACACCGAAAGTGTAAGGGTAACAACTTGCACTTTGCCATAATTATTTATGAGCTTTTTCCAGCGTTTTCTGTTCTGAGGGAGCTTTTTTGCTCTGACCAGGCTTTAAGCTTTCTCTTGACCTCATCTCCTTCTCTTGAACGATGTTTTACATTCCCTAATTCTTTTCACTTATACTGAAGCTGTTAAGTCTTTGAAGTTGTCCCCACCATCCAAGTTGTCGTTGCTCTATGTAGTCTTCAACCGATTCAATTTTGAGGTCTGTTCATATTTTTTCCGCTTCTTACTTTATCAAATTCCGTTACTCATTGTACTCTTCTTAAGTATTTCATCTACACCGCTCAATCTTTTTCTTATCTTCCTCTCACAACACCCATGATTCGCACCCGTACGAAGATAGGCGGGAGCATACAAATTCTGTTATGGTCAGATGTTAAAATATTATAGGTAGAAAAGGTTCCTTAATCCTATCCTGAATTCTGATACGAATGTGCTCGTTCGGATTAGTGGGTGTTTATCTATGTAATTATACCCAATATCTGCTAATACTTGTAAGGAGTAATTAAGTAATTCTTCAAATTTTTTAAATGGAAAATCTAAGAGGGTGTTTACCTAATTATGTTAATACTAATGTGATTCTTGAAATCTTGTATATTAGTATTCTATAAATATTAGATCGGAAAGTATGTAGTTACATTGCGAATATGGCGTTTACCGAAATGTTAAGTGGACGTGGAAAGACATTTTTGGTGAAGGAAAATTACAAGTTTTACTCTTATCGTGAAGAAAAATCAACAGGCGAAATGTGTTGGAAGTGCATAAAGAAGTTTTTTCAAAATTTTCTGGCAACCATAACCATGAAAATTATGGGCGTATTTTAAACAAACAGAGGCTTAGCAAAGTGTTAAGAGAAAAACAGTCGGAGATATTTCTACCAGACCAAGGAAATTAATCCATAAGGAACTTTAAAGACAAGAGGATATTATTGCGATGTTAACATCAAAAGATGTAAAGTATATTGCCAACAATATATCTTATGCGAAATTGTAACACGTTCCAAAATTACCACATTCAGTAAAAGAAGTTCAAGAAATATTCAATGTAATAAAACCGACATCATTAACTGAGAAATTTACTCTTATAAACGACATTCCACGAGTGATTGTTGTATTTTCTTGCGCTTTTAACATGGAATTTATGTGTAGATACCAAGAACGGTTTTACATGGATCGAACATTCGAATATTGCACAAAACATTTCCTTGAACTCTTCACCATACATGTCTACAAGAACAATAGTTACGTACCCGTCGTCTTCTGCTGACTGAAGCGAAAATGTAAAACCAGCTACTCCGATTTATTTACACTACTTAAAAGCAAATATACAGAAATGGGGTATAATTTGTATCCCACAAATATAGTTATTAACTATGAAATAGAAATTCATCAGAGTTTTCAAAAATTGTTTCCTAGAGCAACAGTCGTCGGCTGTAGGTTCCATTTGTCTCAGGCGTAGTAGAGAAAAATACAGCAACTTGGATTTTCTAATGCATATAAGAACAGAAATTTCGAAATTAGTATATAGTTACACAATATATTGGTATTAATGTTTTGCCTCCGCAAGAAGTTGGAAATGCATTTGTAAAAAAACTTCATGTTCACGAATTATTTTATCGAGACTAATATAACACAGTACAACATTTTTCAGGTCATTGATTTGGGACTCAATTCTGATAATTGCACGTGAAAGTAGCCCCACAAAGAAGAACTTCTGCATCACTCGTTTTGTCAAGTTGACTGCATTAATAATTTAATGGCTGTGGAAACAACCCTTTATTCAGAGTGAATTACATTTTAAAACCAGAAGAACATTGAATATTTCAATATGGAAAATAACAAGTGCCCAAAGTTGGATTATTTTTGTTACGTTTGTGGTCATATTGTCCCAAAAATAGGCAAACAGGATCGAAAAAACATGTTTACTGAGGAATTTAAAACAGCGTATTGTCATTATTTTGATGAAACAGTTTAAGTGGTGCAAATTTTACGCCGAACACAGTGTGCAAAAGTTGTTATAATACCCTTATAATGTGGATACATGGAAAAGGTGTACAGTTTTCTTTTATGAAGCCAGTAATTTGGGTGCAAGACCTAACTGGACATGATGTATCCAGGTGCTACGCATGCATAAATTCCGGTTATGGATTTAACAAAAAAAAATTGATAACAAAAGTATACATTCCCGCTTTTACTGCGACACTTCCAGTACAACGCGCTGCTGTTACCGATCCACCTAAACCTCCGAGTCTGGATACTGTGTCCCTGCAAGCCGAAACCGTTTTCACCAATCCGACCAATGTGAATGATGCAGATTGGACACCCGATATCGAAAATAATGCACCACAACCGGTAACACAAATCGAAATGGATTACATTGTGGCTAAGATGGGACTATAAAAAAAATTCAGAATTTTTGACATCTTTTTTGAAGCGTAAAAAACTGACAGAGCAAAATGTCAGCGCAACATCATACCGAAAACGCCAAGCTGATTTTCAGAAATTTTTTTGCGTTGACGAAGCAAATACGTTCACTTACTGACATGATATCCCAGGTTTAGTGAAAAATATGGGAATGGATTATATCGCTGGCGACTTGCGTTCATTCATCGACGGTTCAATTTCAAGTTTGAAGGCTGTGCTGTTGCACAAAACAAACAAAAAACCGTCCATTCCATTGGGATTCAGCACAACTATGAAGGAAACGTATGAAACATTGGGCGAAATTTTAGAGAAAATCAAATACAATGTACACAAATGGAAGATTTGTTGTGATCTAAAGGTTGTCAACATAATACAAGACATTATATTAAAGGGCGGTTCTCCAAAATACTTCTGCTTTCTTTGTAATTGGGATTCGCGATACACAGGGAATCAATATCAATGTAAAGATTGGAAAGCAAGAACTTCCGAGCTCGAGAAACAATTAAAATTACGTAATGAACCTTTGATAAAGGATGTAGATGAAATTTTGTTGCCATCGCTCCACATGAAATTAGGAATAGCTGGGAAATTCGTTGAAGTGGTAGTCAAAGATATTGAGGACGCCTATGACTGTTTGAAATCCATCTTTCCAAAACTCAGTGAAGCTAAAATTAGAAAAGGTACGTATCGTTGTCTGTATTTAAATATTGTCATATCTAAATTTGTTCATTTCGATATATTCGCATTATAATTACCAATAATTTCTTCGCAACTGATTTTTTTTAAATTTCAAACAGGTACTCTGAATGGACCGGATATACGAAAATTAATGAAAAGCGAATCTTTTCAGCGAGATGACATTCAGACACGAGTGGACAAGTTGCTGTATTATTTTTAAAAAATCAATGCATCCATGACGTTAAAATTACATTTCATGCATTTCCACCTTGATACCTTTTGGCACAATTACCTCAGGAATCGGACGAACAAGGAGAGAGGTTCCACCAAGTGATCATGCCAATGGAAAAGCGATTCAAAGGCAAAAAATTAGATGCATTGCTTGCGGAGGTTTGTTGGTGGAGTTCTAAAATTATTCAGTTTGAAGATGAAAGCACCGTAGATGAAGATGACACCGAAATTGGTGGACACACTGAAGAAAACATGCCCTTGAATATTATGTCTAACTCGGATGATGATGCAGACTCAGAACATGAATATGAACAACCTACGAAGAAAACAAGATTATCAGAACCACAAGCGTCAATTTCAACGAGGATGGATATTGACAATAATTGAAAATGTTCTAAATTTTGTTTCCATGCATAGATAACAAATAAAAATCTCATATTTTCTGTGTAAGAATAGCTGTAATATGAACCGGAATTTTTATTTTCATGCAAAATAAAGTTTATAAAGTAAAAAAAAACAGCATATTTGTGGATTTGTAATCCAGTTATTGAGCAAAAAAGGTGAAAATGGGGAAAGAATGGGAATTTTTGCGATTTTTAAGGCACTGGATGCATTTCTTTTCTAGTAGGTTTGTTGCGCTTTTTTTTCTCCAATTCAATATCTACAACTTTGCTTCAGACGCAAAAAAGATATTCCGTACGGTATACCGAGATATAACCGTGTTAAAATATAGAAAAAGTGATCAAAATCCACCTTGACCAAAAAAATTCGTATGTCCATTAAATTATTAATGCAGCCAACTTGACAAAACGAATGATGCAGAAGTTCTTCTTTTTGGGGCTACTTTCACGTGCAATTCTCAGAAATGAGTCCCAAAAACATTTGTTGTACTGTGTAAGTGAAGATACCCCCTTTCCATTACAAATTAGGGCTGCATCATCGAGTGCACGTCTCGAAATACAAATTCATGGGAATCATTTCTCGCAAAATTCCGAAGATACTGTGAAACACCTCATCCAAATATCAACAGTTTTCTAAATGCGTTTACTGCTATGAAAACTGATACATAAAAATTAATACTTGTAAAGTATATTAGAAGATTTCTACAAGGAAAAGTGTTTTAAGAAAAAAATACAATACAAAACTAATCAGATACTTAGGATAGATAATGTTAAGTGTTTGTCTTACAAATATAATCAGTTGTAAGTTTTTGAATTTGTTCATATCTATTTTATTTTTTATCTTTTATTTCATATATATTTTTAATTTAGATTTGATTTACATGTTAAACATCTTCTTTTTGTAAAATTATTTACTGTTTGATATTTGTTATTTATAAAAGTAGTGTAGACAGGTTTGTGTTTTTTTTAACTTATTAACAGACGTGACGATCTGCGAGTGGTAGAACATACAAATAATCAAAAGTACCTATTAAATTAATTTATAGTTACATAATTTTATAAAAAGTCTTTCTTTGGAGACTGTGGTTAAGTAAAAACTTAAAAAAAGGTATATAACCCCTTACCACAATTATTAATCGTATCCTAGGACACGATTAATAATTGTGGTAAGGGGTTATATACCTTTTTTTAAAAAACATAATTTTATATTTTAAAGTAACACTATTTTACCGGTAACCCACTTTGATAAGTCATGACGCATTCACAAGCAGATTAGTGGTGCTCAAGTATCTTTTGAAAATAGTAACGGAGTTCATTCTTTTAATACAGGTAACAACCTACCCATAACGGAGTTCGTGTGCACCGCGATAGGCCTATATATGGATTTGTATAATTGCATCTTTGTCTAAGAGGAAACTCAAAAAAATTCTAAACGGTGTTTATTTCATTGCAATTTCAAAAAGAAACCAGCCTTGCCCACCCTTATAATAAAAAGATATTTATATATTTATCTTAAAGCTTTACATTGCATTTATCGGATGGATTTGATTTCGTTTGTCTTATATCTACTACGTTTTCCATTTAATTATAAATTTAATAATTGAAATAACAAAAATAGATTAGTAAATTCTATTAAATCATTCAACAATTTTCGTGCAACTTTATTCAACAAACTATTATTCACCACTCAACATATATATGTATTTATTATAAGCATATTATGCGCCGTGCTTAATATTCTGGCGTGACATATTTATTCTTAAATTGATATGCGATTAAAACAAGTACTTTTTATAATTAAATTTTACATGCGCCATGGAATTCGAGGTGAACATTGTTTCTTACTACTTCTTAAGGAACTAGTGCGCATTAATCTTGATGATGGACGGCTTTGAGATCTCGGAGATTCAGTCGTAATTGTTTCTAGAAGACGGACACGGTCCTGCGTTGGAGATATCAAATTCACTTCAGGCGAATAATGTTCTGTTAATGGTGTTGAGGGCTACAAGAAAAAACAGTAAACAATAATATTCAGTTTTGTGTAGTATATAGAACTTCTATTTATAATTAGGCTGGAAGAAATTTATTTTTATCGGTGTTTAAGTTTAAAAATCTCCAATTAAAGAAGATCCAGAGAATTATTATATAATCAAAGGATGAGAAAATAAGAAAAGAGAAGGCTTATCTTGAGTTCTAAGTGGAAGAAAGTAGAATTATTGAATTTGAAAAACAGAAATAGGCTTGTAAGTAAAAAATTCCTAGTGAGGTTTAATTGGTTTGCAAGAATTTCTTTTGTTACGATAAAATCAGATTCAATGTACAACCTCGATGATGACTAGATTTTAGGCGCTGGTAAATTTCACTAACCGAAACAGACAGAAACAAGAAAAATCCCTAACCACAATATAAAACAATAAACTCTAAATATGTATTTCGACAACTAAGTTGCCATTTTCAGTAGAACAATTTTAAAAAGGAAAATAATGTTAAACGTAGCATCTTTGGTTAACCTGTGAAGATATGCTCCCAGTACAAATCAACGTGAACAAGAAGCTTAAACAATCAAAAATCACGTGATTTGTCACACATCTTCCATAAAAATGTTTTAAAGGTTTTATATACATTTTCTTTATAAACCTTTATTTAGTACTAGCTGCACGTAGCTCGGCGTAACTCGGCCACATTCTATAGAAAAATTTAAACTTCCTTTGTGTTAACTGCCAACAACCGATATACAATTTTTGTTTATTCTCTAGTTAAAGAACGAATCAATGATATTTTATTATAATCAATCTATCACTCCAAACAGAGCAGACGGTTTCTCAATTTGCGAACATGCTACATTTGCACATGTGGATTGATAATTTCCAGCTGTAGTAATCACACGTAGCAATTCGATAACTGTGCTCGCAGACAAAAATACATTGCGCACCATAATGTCGAGGTAGTTGCCACTCTGCCGAGACAACTTGAAAATAGTGTACAGATGTATAGTTGCCGCAGAACCAAGACACTTAAATACAAAAGCATTTTGAGCGGTGTAAACTTTTTTTTAACGCTACTCAAACCAATTACTGACGTAGAATGCAAAAATAGTAAATTTAAAAAAATTATTAGCGAAACTGCAGATAGTGTCCTGCTTCACTTAAATTTCAAAAATATCATTTCGAATATCAGAATATATAAATTTATTTCAAAATTAGTATTTAGTTTTAATAACAGATTTTTGTAATTCTGATAATTAGGGCAGTTTAAAAAATAAACTGACTATAGATTTCAAATGTGTCATTGTCTCAAAATGACTGATGAAAATTTTATTTACACACATTACAAAATTTTAAATTTTTTATATTCACGTCAAAATCGAGTGTCTGAGTTTTCAAGGGCCACAACCATAAGCGATTTTCTTTATTTGGCGATTTAATTGAATATTTATTTATTTAAGATTCTTTAACTCTTAAGTAGATGTTTCAGCACTTATGGCATTTTTTAAGGAGTTTCTCTTTTAAAATAAACATTCAGTTACATATAATTATAAAAAGTGACAGTGTGTGTACTCGTGCCAGCGATATACAGAACATTCTGTATATGTCTACATATTGTTAGAATGTGCAGCAATAGCAACCCTATCAACTCTAGCATATGAATTTTTTATTATATGCAACCGCGATATATAGGATTATTCAAAAGTAAATTACATTTTGAAAGTGCTGTAATTTCCTTATAAAGTAAAGTATACACAAATTAAAAACAGGCTTTTATTGGTTAAACAATGGAGTTTATTACAAAGCAAATCACTTCAGCGCAAATTTCGAATATGTCCGCCATCTTGTTCTGCAACAAGAAGCAACTTTTCTTCTATACTGTGGACAACATTGTGGAGTAAATTAACTGAACTAGCTGCCACTTGTTGTGACTTAAAAAACCTTTCCTTTAAGATAGCCCTATTCCAATAATCTGCCGGATTAATATCTGGAGAACGCGCTGGCGAAACATTGGGAAAGTTTCTGCTTATTATACGATTGCCAAAAGTGTTAATTAACAGATTTTTTACTGGAGTGTAAATATGGGGGAGTGCGCCATCTTGCCTGAAGATGATATTTTCAATATCGTAATTGTGCAATCTTGGGATAACATAATTTCGCAGTATGGTAAAATATCGGTCTCTAGTAACTGTAACTGGTTTTAATTACCCATTTTGATTTGGTTCTAAAATGAATCGGGATTTCAACCAAATCCACACGGTTACTTTTAAATCATGAATCCCTTGCTGAATTATAGTATGCGGATGATTTTCCGATCAAATCCTATAATTGTGCCGCCACTCAATTGAAACTGCGCCTCATCAGTCCATAAAACATTATCCAGCCACTGCAGAGTTTGTTGAATTCTTGCTAAAACCTGAGTTTACATTACACGTTTTTCGTCTAGAAACTTGGACAAGTTTTCAAACTAGATGTATTTATAAACTACAAAACGAGGTCCGATCTCACTTTTAATACAATTTTCATACTAGACTTGCGCATGAAACACCATTTCATTTATGCCAACTGGGCTTCTTATATTTCTTATCTATACAAATCATATAGTCGTAATATTTTGAATAAACGCTCTAATTTATATTGTCTGGTTTTCAACTTAATTTTTTAAATATTTTTGTATGTATAAGAGGCAATAAATATATAATTATAAACAAACATAAATTTTTATTTTTTGTTGGTAACACACTCGAAGTTTGGTGACCTCTATTTGACATAGCATAAATTGAAACTTGTATTAAATCTAGTATCAAAACTTGTTCAAGTACAAAATAAAGTATAATGTAACTCATGCTTAATATACGAAGAGCAAAATCATTAACCTAACTGATTTATCCGTTTCTTTAAGTTCAAATAAAACTTGCATTTTATACGGATACATTTTTAGATGTCTTCAGAAAATTAGGCAATCCGTGGTGTAACTTATCTGGATACGTTCTGCAACTTGATTAGCGCTACATATTCCGTAGTAATTATTTCCGGGTATTTCTTCTCACGAAAAACGTCAGCAGCAGTAATATCATTCGCTACTATAGGTCTTCGAGATTTTGCTTTGTCAGTAACGCAACCAGTTTCTTCAAATTTACGGATTAGCTTGCGGTAAGCCTATAAACTGTACGGCCCGTTTCTCAAGTCATTGTTTCTTCTGAATTTTCTTATACCATCTGCACGTTCACAGTAGCACCGAACAAGACTTACACTTGAATGTCTGTCAAATTCAGTAAGAAAAGCTAACGTTTCTATTCTTATCAACAAACTTGTTGCCAGGACAACGGAAATAAAAAGTACATGTTTTTATTTTGTGTATACTTTACTATTTAACAAAACGACGGCGATTTCAAAATGTAACTTACCTTTGAATAACCCTTTACTTTACATCCCACAATCAATAGTAGCAGTATAGAAAACTTTTCAAACAAACTTGTATATGTCAGAATTTACACTCCTTGTTTATTATCTGAAATTGTATTTATGTTATTCGTATCTCATCTTGTAGAATGCATAAGTGTTGCGCTAATATCACCAACATGCCACTAGTATATAATTTTTAGACGAAGTTAGTGACAGCTCTGCAAAAAACCACCAACTCGGATGCAACATGTTCCTTAAAATCCATTTTCCCCACTCCCACCTATATTTTTTCTCTCCTAGTTGCGGAACTGTCAGTGATTAACATGACGAAAGATTCCATAAGGATATTTCTGTAATGGAACAAAAATATCTGCTGGGGTATATGTAGAGATGCTTCGGAATTCAGTTACCAGAAGCAATCCAAAAGACAGAGATCTCATGATGCCACCACATGATTCTCTTCAGACCCAACGACCTGTCAGGTATTCTTCCATCAATTTTAAACTCTTAGATTGTAACTATCATTAAACAAATTTCTCTTCATCCGTTAAAATAAAATACTTCTACCTATTTGTAGATCTCGGTTTCCGGGTTGGAACCGCGTCGAGTTAGGCGTAATTGCCAACGTTTCGTCCACTGTTTCAAGGGACATCTTCAGGGCTGTACGTAGATGTTCGTCGTTTCGCAGCAGGTAGAAGAATGCTATGACAGAGACCGGCACAACTTATATAGGTGGGACCGGGTCAGTTGGTGGCCTACTATTGGCTGGGGACAATGAGTCAATGGCATGTGTCGTATGGGCGTGGTAACTCTTAGTAGAGTTCAGTAGAGTTTGTCACGTCGGATGTAACGTATAGCCATCGTCTCTATTGAGATTGCGGGGATGTTTGTAAATTTCAATAGATTCACGGATTTTCCTAGGGAAATAATGCGATTCACGGGACAGAAGCTTGACATCTTTGAATATAATTTGATGACCGGAGTTGAGTTTGTGTTCTGCCAGCGCTGAACCGGCTATATGTAACAGTCTTGTACAACGTTCATGTTCGGACACACGCACACCGACTGGCCGCTTAGTTTCGCCAATGTACACACTGCCACACGAACACGGAATGCGATACACTCCTTGTGCTTGGAGCGGAGATATTTTGTCTTTAACCGAGGGTAAGAGGTCCGAAACTTTAGAATGGGGTCTGAAGACAGTTTTGTTTTTATTTCTATGTAGAACCTTTCCTATATGATCGGTGATACCTTGAATATACGGTAAGAAGGCGGTGCTGATGTTAGAATCGGGTTCACTTCGAGGTTTGGGGTTACGATGTCTGACTATAGTAAGGTGTATGTCGTGGGCGTTATAATTATTCTGGAGTAGGGTGTTAGAAACATGTTTAAGTTCGGAGGGTAGTGTCCTAAGTTCTGAGATATAAAACGCACGATGTGCATTGATGACCGCTTGTTTGTGTGCCGGGTGATGATGGAAATACCCGTTCAGATATCGGTCCGTATGAGCCGGTTTCCTGTAAACCGTGTGGTCCAGTTTGCCATTGATATTGCAGGTCACTAAGACGTCTAAAAACAGGAGACTTCCGTCTGATTCCACCTCCATGGTAAAGCAAATGTCACGGTGCTGGGAGTTTAGAATAAGTAATAATTCATCTAAAGACTGCCGCCCATGCCGCCAGATGACAAACGTATCGTCCACATATCTAAACCAACATTTAGGTTTTAAATGAAAGGAGCTTAAGACCTGTTGTTCGAACGCTTCCATAAAAATATTAGCGATAAGGGGGAACCCATAGCGGCTCCCGATACTTGTTCTTAGAACTTGTTTCGAAATTGGAAGTACGTAGAAGTGAGGCACACATTTACGAGTTCGGATATATCATTCGGTTTGCCGCAGGCGGCTATAATGTCGGAGATGATTGACACTGTGTCCGGGATCGGGACCTTCGTGAAAAGAGATTCAACGTCAAAACTAACTAGTAAATCACTAGCGACTAAGGAAAAATCCTGTAAACGAGTTACAAAATGTTGAGAATTTTTAATCGCAGTTACTATCACCTGTGTATTGTTTGAGCGTGTTAGATAAATATTTGGCTAATTTGTAGGTGGGGCTGTCGATAGCGCTGACAATGGGGCGAAGATTTGTATATTGTATATAACAGAAACTAAAGCTATTAAAAATTTTTCTTTATCACATTAGTTTTTCCCAACTCAAAATTAGTAGGATTTGACTCATGAAGTGAATGAAACATTGAATTTTTTTTTTGTTGGCCAGTGTAATTGGAGAAGATCCTACTGGATTTTATGTACGTTTTTTTGATATTAAATGCATCTAAATACTTCAGAGTTTTGAAACCAAAATGATCCCTAAATTATATTTTAACATAATTTAGAAACATAACCTAAATAATAATTCTGCAATTATACTTGCTGGGGAAGAACCAAAAGCAGATTTCACCTCAGCACGAAAAAATGATTTAAGGTCATATATTTGTAAGTATAAATTAGAAAAAATTTTAATCCGCTAAACAGCTTTCACCTTTGAATATTTTCTAGCTCAAACGTTACTTTTCAACTTTACAACGACGCCTGAAAAGAACTAATTATTTTTTAAGATAAAGTCAGGGTTGGGCGTTCTAAATGAATTCTCTATTGAACAATTCTAGTAGAAAAAGTAGCTTTTTCGAGATTTTTCTTTTCTTAAGTTACCTTCACCTATACGAAAAACTAACGATGATATTATTAAGTAGCAACAGAAGACTTTACACACAATTTGTTAAGTTTTCTTTAAGTTTCAAACTGTAAACCAATTGAGTCATACACCACAAAAGTATAATATATAATAACCATTATCCTAGCATTATCACCATTATCTCTATGCAATACATAATTTATAAAACACTAGGAGTACAATATTCTTGCGGGTTTCGCGGTATTGTCATAATTTTACTCGACGCTTCGATATCCATACTACCAACTTATTCAGGATGACAGTATGGACAGCGAAACATCGAGTGAAATTACGACAACACGACAAAACCCGCAAGAAGATTGTACTACAGTGACAAGAGCCGTGAAAACTAAGGTATTTTATAAACCACTACTTCAATTAGAGCTACATTAGTGTTAATCCAACTAAAACTATTTAAATCATAAAATACTTACGTGACTAAGCCCTTAAGCTAGTACCGTGTGGTCTAACTACAGATCAGTAAATCTATAACTAAACAATAGGTGAGGCAATAATAATCTACAATCAGTACTAGTGGAACTTATTTATTTATATTTTCTTATAAATGTTAATACAGAAAGGATATAAGTTTGTAAAGTATGTATACCATTTCTAAACATACCAAAAATATTCTTGTATCATTGTATGATGTCAGAAAATCTTTTAGAAACCAAAACAGTGAAATACGTGTATTTTATTCGTAACAGAAAAGCATATCAAAATAAAAATGTTTAATTGAGTGCCAAAGAGTGACTATATTATATATATTTAATTTAATATCATCTGCTTTTCCATTGCTAAATGCTAAATTGTTTTCCTTTATAAATTTTTGTTCTAAACCGAGATCGAACCCACAGCTTTCAATAATAGATTAAATGTCCTTACTACTTTATTAAGGTATATAATCCGGAATACATCATATATCCTAGTAAAGAAACGATAAATAAGGAATATGGAAACATAAATTAACTAAAAGTCCTCCTTAATCAATCATACTGATATATTCCGCAATCTTTAAACGATAATGATTATACACGTTGACATTGCAAATAATCTAGATTTATAATATGAAAGTTATAAGTTCAAATCTTACTTGGAAACAAAACGAGAAGTAATTAATATTTATCCCAGTAGGAAATTTAAGATTCTAAATTAACCTATTACATCTATTTCCACACTGAGGTTAACATTTTGATAAACCTTAAATATGGATCTGCTATAGTTTGATTCTTCTAACAGTCATTTTGTACACATGTTAAACATGAGAGGTACAACTTCTTAAATTCTATCATCACACAATCAAAATATAGGTTGATGGTTTCTTTAATTATAATTATTGTTGTTCCTTATAAACAGTACGTTATATACATTAAAATTGTTATACAAATTGTTCTTTTTAAAAACAGTTGGATTAAATTAAAGTACTTTTTCAATTTGTTACGCTCAAATTTTCACTATAATGCATTAATATACGCCCAGTATTTTTCAGCTATAAAATTGTTAATATTGAAATTTATTGATTCTAACGTTAGTACATTAGGAAAAATTTAAATCAATTTTATACATTAATTCGATAGCATGTCTACCTTAGTTAGAGTATGTTCATGTATGTACTAGTCAATTAATGTAGGAATTACATAGCTTAATTGTATACCTTATCGTAATCATGTCCAAAATAACAATTATTTATATTTAAAATAGTAATAATAGTGAAGGCCTTTGGGGTAGCATGGTACACTTGTCAGGACTTGAGGCGTTCGGTACACTAGGATGGTAACGTGGGTACTATTGTCAGCCTGAGTCGAACTGGGACCAAAAAAGCGCCATCGTTATTATTGGCTAGATCAGGATTTGAACTCGGTTCTTATCATTTGACGTTCTTTAAATACTGTGTGTATGTTAAATTTATGGCATTAATTTATTATTTTATGCTCTTAATCGTAACTTTCGAATGATATACAAGAAAATTTAAAGAATTAAAATTTTACACATTTCTAAATGCCTTAAAAACATAGAATAGAACCACTCTTTGTATTTCTTATGGTTCAATATATTACTCACAATAGGTTTGGATTTAAAGATTGATCTTTTCAATTTAGGGGTAGCTGTAACTCTGCCAATTTAAATTTATTTGGCCTTTACTATAACTTTCCATTTACTTTATTTCTATAAGTACTTGCTGAGGTTATAGTTTTTTCGCGAAGGTACGTGCTGAATGTTGTCAATTATTTTTGTATATAACCTTGTTTTGTCTAGTTAAGATAGAAGTAATTCTTTATTTGAATAGCTATTTGAGTAAATGTCGATGCTAATAAAGTTTGTCTTCCTATATACAATACAACTTTTTTTTTCCTTGTTGACCCACTCTGTATATTTTTAAATATATTTGCATAATACATAAATCACAAACGATAATATTTTAACATGCTGTATAACAAGTTTCCCCTCTCCAATACTGTTTCCTCATAGTTCACTCTATATCAACTACGTCGATCTGTCGGAATTCATTAACGACAAGGTTTCAATTTTTGATAGTACATATATTGCAATAAAACTATAGACAAATAATAATACTGTAATATAATCTAAGAAATATATTGGTAGCCATTGTCAAAAATAATGCAGCTGTAAATAGTATAGTGTTTGAATAATGCTTATAATTATAATATTAATTCATACATATATGCAACCCACTAGACCAACACGATCCCATTTTTTTTTAAATTAATTCCAAACAATGACTAATGTATAACACTTTACTTCACGCAATTTGAATAACATCTTGAACACAAACCAAGTTATTTTTTACTTCGCTATTTGATAAATTACAATTGTTTCAACACAAAGTCTTGTAGAAGTGATACAATTATTATATTTTACAAATTCAAATTACTCGATTTGGATTCAAAAAGGTCAACCAAAGATATTGATTTTATATAAAACTTGGTGTATTTTCGTTGTCTTTCCTGACACTTCATTTGGTATTCTATTAATTCAAATTAGTGAAATTACGATGTTTCTGTTGAGCTACCTAGTTACAATAAATATTATTAATATTATTAAAATACAAGTTCAAATGTAAGTCTCATATTAAACTTAATATTAGCTAATTATTTTAATACGTCAAGTCAAATTTTAATTTTAATATGAAACATGTAACTTTTATTTAAAAAAAATAATATTTAATATAAGTAGCTAGCTCAACAAAAACATTGTACTAACACTAATTTGAATTAATAAAATTACAGTTTGAAAAAGGCAGTACCGATACTGCCGAAAAGTAGCTATGGAATAAATTTTGTTTTAATTATCAGGCCGCTACCCTAAAGAAATACTGTTTACATCTTTAAGTGTTTATTTCGTATTATAAAATGACTAAGAAAATTGAAATATATATATATATATATACAGAGTGTACACGAAATATGCCGATATACTTTAATATGTAATAGCTGTAATAATATTAAACACAAAATGCTAGTGCACAAAAACTCTTATCACGGACGAGATCAAAGAAAAAAGTATTTAGTAAATGCGCTTGGTTCGAGCTGACTCTGGTAAATTTAGTATTCCTTTATAACTGCAGCGCTACCCATCCTGAAGCGTAATGGTGGGAATTGCAGATGCGATCATTTATATGGCTTATTCAAATTACGAATTAACAGATATCGTCTTACTAAAGGGTGAAACACGTGGAAATGTTAGAGCTACTAGATGTATTTATGAAGGGCGGTTTCCAAATCGAAGATGCCCATCAAATAATTTAATTTTACAAATCGTATACGGATTGATAGATCACGGCACATTGCATCCAAGTTATGAAGGCCATGGCAGTGAAAGACCAGGTGGGGTAGTAAATGCGGAGGAACAATATTTGAATATTGTAAATTAAAATCCAAAGATAAGTACCCGAGCGACTCTGAAAGAAGTAGGTGTTTTACACACAACAGTCCATAACATACTTTGTTACAACCCTACCACGTGCAACGTGTCCAAGAATCTAAGGAAGCCGATGGCCTGCCGCGAATTAACTTTTATAGATGGTTCACCCAGAAACTTATACAACAGCCGCACTTTGCCTAAGGGTGTCATTCGCCGATGTGAGTACTTTTACGAGGAACGCTATTTCAAATTTTCACAACCTTCATTGCTGAGCCGATGCAAACCCCCCAAAAAAGAAACAAACAGAACACAAAAACATACGAACATTGAATTAAAAATTACAAATGTAATGTATTATTTCTCGGCGTGAATTTAATATTACGTCAACTATGTAAATTACAAATTTCATATCACCTCAAAACTGTTATACCGTTTAAAACTTTTAGAGAAACTCGATATTGTATTTTTTTCGGAATATTACAGAGGCAGTACATAAATAACAACAGAACAGCTGATTCATGAGAAAACTTATATCTAGGAAATGAATGAATACATGTCTATAATGCTTTTCACATGAAGACGCATTACATTACTGAAACGTGAAGGGGATTTTTTTGTGAACTTGGACAAATAAATGCCTACTTGTTTATTGAATCTACAACATTTAAACACACAATTTATATTTATTTAGATTCCATCTGAATACAGGACCGTATTTGAAAAGTTTGTTTTCCTAAATTTCCTCAAAAACTAAAAGTTTCGATAGAATAATTTTTTTTGTAGATTTGAATTCCTGACTTACATATATATATATATATATATATATATATATATATATATATCAATTATTTCATTTAGACCCTGTATATACACAGATGCTGTTAAAGCGTGGCCACGTGATGACGTCACGTGAGGTAGATAGTGGAGGGATAAAAAATATTATCTAGAATGCCCATCGCTTAACTACTGTAGGGGAAGGTCGTCTGGTATCGGACTGTATCTAGTATCGGACAAACAGTGTTTCGGACAACTGCTGCTTGCGGTAGCACCTGTACTGTCGTTGCTGTGTTGAGGTGAAGGCGACAGACTAGCTCATGCCATCTAGGATCGCGCCGCCACAGTGTTCAGTAGTGACTAAACTTTGAAGTGTGATACCTTCCGTGAAAGTACAATTAAGTTTTACATGTATTGGTAAAAGTTATTGTATAGTAAGTTATGAACAATAAATCTGGTCGGCTCAATGGTTTACGATTTATAGTGAAAGTTGCGTCACATGTTTGTCGAGTTGCATGGGACAGTTGCGTAGAGGGTTGTATCAGACAAAATTAAAACCGATAAAATTATATTTTTACGTTTTTTTAATTTTGCAGGCAAAATGGGAAGAACAGAACATGAACCAGGCATTAAAAAGTTCGTTTGAAAGAAATGACAATTCGTGAAGCTAGTGAGCGTTATTCAGTCCCCAAAAGCACACCGGAGTAAAAGCTTTTCTGGAGGGAAGGAATTACAAATGAAGCCGCCTTTAGGAAATTTAGAACATTTAGAACATGTCAAAACCTTGGATAGCCAACTAATACCACTGAACGAAAACGAGTTTTTAAAACTTGTCTACTAGTTTGCCGAAAAACTTAAAATAAACAACAGGTTTAACCAAAATAAATTAATGGTAGGTAAAGAGCTCTATTATGAATTCATGAGAAGACATCCAGATCTGCGGTTAAACACAACGGAGGCAACAAAGCGAGCAACAGGATTCAACAAAGAGAAAGTTGATAGATTTTTCCGAATCCTAACCGACCTGATGGATAAGTACAAGTTCAATCCTTCTAAGATCTTCAACGCCGACGAAACTGACGTGACCATTCCAACAGATGTAATGTCGGTTAAAGGGAAAAAACATGTAGGTAGGTTGGCTAGAGCTGAGCGAGGTAGAAATTTTGCACTTCCTCTGTCGATCAATGCTACTGGGGATGTCTTCATACCTCCTTATTTTATTTTTCCACTTGCAAGGATACACAAAGAACTCAAGAAAGATGGATCTGCAGGAAGTATTTTTGACGGCCGGCCAAATGGTTGGATTAGCAAGGATTGGCATCCTTAAGAGGCTTAACTTGTTCGTGCAAAGGGCGAACCCAACCGAAGAAGAACCTGCCCTTCTTATATTCGATGGATATGTAAGCCATACGAACTTGGAGGTTATTTGTTTCGCCAAAGATCACCACATATACATGTTGAGCCCACCACCGCACACCTCGCACAAGCTGCGGCGCTTAGACAGAACTGTTATGAGGTCTCTTAAGGTGCTTATCATGAAGCATGCTCAGTGTGGATGCGACAATATCCCAACATTAAGATCACTCTGGAGGATATTGCCGGTTTAGTAAATACGGCTTTCCCAATTTGCAAGATGGAGTTGATAAAGTCAGGCTTCGCATGTATTGGAATTTATGCACTGATGTAGGCGTTTCCAATTATTTGTTTTGACCCTTCATTTAACAAGATTGATGAATCACTAGACTTCAAGGGCTCTAATGTACCAACCTTATCTGGCCCTCAACTGCCACGACCTTACTTGGCCCCTCAACTACCACGACCTTGCCTGGCCCCTCAACTACCATGACCTTACCTAGCCCCTCAACTACCACGAACTCATCTTGTTCTGAGTCACCTGAATTGCGACAAACATTGGAAAAAAATTCTCCGCTGCCTACCTGCTCAAATACAAGATTTGTTTTATGACACAGTCATGGAGAAAAAAACTGAAATTTTAACATCAACTCCATACAAGGGCAAACTGGAGCAAAAAAAGAAGAACAGGAAGAGAAAGAATAACTCCCAGAAGCTAAAAGGCTATTACAGGAAGAGAAAGGTAAGAATAAAAAAACAAATCAAAGTGCAACCCTCAAAAAAGAATATACAAATTTCTAAAAAGGAGATCTACAAAATCCCAGTGGTGGAATAAAAAGAGAAACCAATCCCACAACACAGAAACGGTCAGCAATTGAAAATGCTAAAAAGAAACTTAAGTTTGACGATGTGAAGACTGGAACATATGAAGTCTTATTGCATTGTTTGCGATGAAACGTTTGATGAAGATTGAATTCAGTGTGGACTATGTATTGGGTGGTCTCATGAAAAGTGTGTAAACCTTGAAGGCAACATTATGTATTATACATGTGATGGTTGCATGTCAAAAAATACATAAGCACTTTGTTCAGTCTTTTATATCAGATTTTATGATGTGATTAAGTACTTCTATCATTTTAGTTTTCTGATATATGTAGAGTTTTGTGTATTCAAATTTTTCAGGCTTAAGCTAATGTTAATGTAATTTGTCTTATTCATTTCGCGCAATAGACAATTGTTTTACGACTAATAATGACTTATTTCCTATGCTTTGCACTATGTCCGATACAACTTTCAGCGATAGCAAAATGTAAGGGTGTTTTTCAAATCCCAATAAGTATTTGAAATCAACCTCCACGAGATAATTGTTCTTGAGGGTGTTTGAATAACCTTTTAAAGTTTGTTATGGCGCATTAGTTTGGTTTTCTTGAGTCATTATCAAACTCACAAACTGCGAAAAACCTTAAGCGTCCGATACAAGACGACTTTCTCCTAATAATTTCTCTCTTCATACAAAAATTAAATATGAGCCTCTTTCAGGGCATGAGTTACATTGAGTTTATTCAAAGGAAAGTGTATTTGTTATCGATAAGATCCAACCTTTAAAAAAAAATACATATTTCATTACCTGTAACATACTTGTAGAATAAGATTCTTTCGATAGGAGTAACTTTATTAAATTGAAGACACCGGAATTTATAATTTTTTCATCAAACCAATTCTCACATTACTGGCCAATATTGACGAAAAAAAACTGCTTAAAAAGAACACTTTGTATAAAAGAACAATTCGCCACTAATTATTGATTTTTCTTTTTTAGTAATTATAGTAATATGATAATTTATACTGGTAAAAGCACGCGTGAATACTTCTAAATAATGTGAGTATAAAAATTGCTAGTGTTTATATTCCAACAAATAGTGTAATTTTTCTATTTTACTATAATATTAAAAATAATAATAGTAACAAAAGTAAGGAAATATCTCAAATACATAATTTATGTTAATTGTAAGTGCAAGCAAAACATATTACCATGCTATACAAATTATTATTGAAATGAAAATGTTATAAAATAAAAAACACCTGCCTTGTTACATCAATCTTTTACACTAATAATACGTTTTATTTTACAACTTTTATATTGGTTAAAAAAATTCTATTATACTTTCTAATAAAAATACATAAAAATTGTATGACACATAATAAAACTTAAACAAAATAATGTAACCATGTTTATATGTAACAATAAAATCTCTTATTAAAATCACAATTATAACATATTGAATATAGTATGCTTTCGAGTGAATATTTATTCCCTGTTGAGGTTTTCGTCTGATACAGGTTCTGCAACTTCCTGGGAAGGCAAGGAGTTCTATTCAAACAAAAAATAGCAACCAAAAATTAATTTATTTTTAGTATCGATCAAATAAAAGGATACAAAAAGCAGCATACAATAAGAATACATAAATTGTTAACAATCGAAGCGCTATTTTTTATGCAAAAGTATGAGAAAATCTGGTGTTGGTTAATTTCTTCCAGCTAATTCATTTGCAAAAATTATGAACTCGTCTCAATTATTATTTATTTCAAATAATTACTGTAGAATATGTTCGATTATTCATGAATATACTGTAAATGAGAATCTAGTAATTATTAAAATATCAATTTACATGTAAATGTCACCTAATGTGTCGCGCTAATTCTAAAATTCGTCAAACTATGTTTGCGTAAGTATGCAGAACCCGACAAGTCGCGACATCAATATTCCTGGTTGTTAGGATAATTAAATATTCGTGTAACACACATCTATCCCAGAACGTGCAGATGCATTTCGTTCTTATTGATACTTGTGCAATCTTAGCTTGACGAATTGCGACCCATTAGACGACATTTACATGTAAATTGAGATTTTAACCCTAGAATAATAAAGCACGTAAGTTTTACGTATCCATTTTGTAAAAATGACTAGTGCATTTGCTGAATTTTATGTAGTAACCTATCGTACCGGCAGTGCTTTCTCCCACTCTTTTACTACGATGACAAGGTAGGGTTACCTGGTTTTAAGGTTAGTCTGGGTTTTGCTTTTGGCTAAACTAAAGTGCTACACATAAAATTTACGTGTGGTTAGTAAAATCGTTATAAAATTTGTACGTCAATTTAACGTGTGTTATTACTTAGCGAGTGATAAAATGTCCAAAAATACAAAAGTGGCTATGAAACGTGCCCTTACCGAAAATGAACTACAAGATATTATAAATGAAAGTGATTTTAGTGACATAAGTGACAATGAAAGAGACATAGTGAAACAAAATCCGTTCGACAGCGATGATAGTGATGCTGATAGTGACTATGTTCCTGACGGACTTGATGAAGATGCGAATATAACTCAACTGGAGGACCTATGGAAAATTAAAAGAAAAGTTTTGAGAGAATTGGATGAACAACCACCTAACAATAAAGGAATGAAGGCTGCACAACCTTCAACATCTCATGAAAGCTCTAGTGAACTACAAAGACCTGCAAACGCTGTCATAAGTTCAAATAAACGAGCATATTTAGGAAGGAATGGTCACATATGGCAAACTACTCCTGTGCAAAACGCAGGGGGAAAGAGTCCAAAGAAAAATATTGTCTACATTCGACCAGGAGCAACGCACTTAGCCAAAAATGCAACAGAACCAATTGATGCCTTCAGTTTATTAGTCACTGATGCAATAGAAGGGGGTTCAAAGGCATTATCAAGGCAAGAGTTTCTATTTATACTTCAAGAACAATTAACAATTAACGATGGCAACCCGAGCGATTGCAAAATATTCCATCGCTTTCTATGAAGTTAAAAGAATGTATAACCAACCGTTTAGAGCAAGAGAAACCCACAACAGAAAATCAAAGAAACAACCAGGAAAAAGGAAAAAGGACGTACTACAGTTTATGCCCTTCCGTAAAGAAAAGAATGACAACCACATACTGTTATAAATGTTTTCGCACCCTATGCGGTGAACACCAGATTAAAATATTTATAGACTGTAGTAATGACAAAAAGGATTAAAATTTGTTTATATTTTATTATGAGTTGTAACTTTGTCTTTTTTTATTCTACGTACTTTTATTTCCGTTATTGAAATAAAGTACAATATTTACTAAACAGGGTTACTTAGTTCATCATTTAGTGTTTACTTTCTTCCTTTCATAAACGTTTTCTAAAGATTTATAAACATATAATTTTATTTCCATATAAATTATTTATGTATACATATGCACGTAAATTTGACGTGTCGTTAGTAATAACGTATGGACAACATAGCGTTATTATTCTAGGGTTAGTAATTATAAGATTCTCATTTACAGTATACTCAATATCTTAACTATATATACAAGTACTGAAGGAAGTATAAGTCATGTCTGTCTCCAGGATACCGTACATTGATAAGTTCCAATAAGAACGAAATGCATCTGCCCGTTCCGGGATAGATGTATTTTACACGAATTTTGAATTGTCGATTATTCATGACAAAAATGCCGAAGTAGAAAACAATAAGAAGTAATTAAATGGGACCTTAAAGAAAATCGTATTAAAAAACACGGACGTACAAAAAATATGTATAGATATGTAATCAAACAATACAATATAAGTTGTGAAAAAGGCTCTATATACAGGGTGTCCAGAAACTCTCCTGACAAACGAAGACCGGAGATTCCTCTGATAATTTTAAGACAATTAAACCCAAATTCACCTAGTCCGAAAATGCTTCCTAAGGGAGCTAGAGTTCTTTGAAGATGGCGCCTTGTATTTATTTTTTTTTAAATTCCTCCAGAACGCTTCTATTTAGAAAAACAAAAACTGGTATGCTTATTTATTCTCCAGAGATGAATCGATTCCATCAATTGCGAATTTCTAGTACCGGTCATAGGCGTCCGTTTTGGGTAGGTCAACGGTTATTTTAAGGCATAACTTTTTTGTCTTTAACTTTTAAGCATTTGTGACACTAGATTATTAAATTTTCAGGTATTCCAGTACTAAAATGTACTCTTACTTTAAGTCGGTAGGATACACCGTTTTCTAGAAAAATCGATTTGTAAATTTTTCGTTTTTTCTTCATTAAAGTTCAATTTTTTATGTACCTACTTATTTTTAGCGACGAAGTTGGCTTGGACTATCAAGGCATGGATGAAAATTAATTTAATAAATTAAAAACAAATTATTTATTACAATGGAACGAAACTAACAAAAAAAGAACAAGTATCAAAGGTAGATTGTTACCAAAGTTGCTCGATATGATGACCATTAGTCTCTATGCATAAGTTTACCCTTTTGCTTAGAGAACGCCGAATTCTTGCAAAAATTCCAAAGATATTTCTAAATTCGTTGCAAGCATCTTGTATCCTTAGCCAGAGTTGTGCGCGATTTTGTATCGGAACGGAATAAACAAATGCTTTTATGTATCCCCAAACACAATAATCGCAAGGATTCAAATCCGGCGACCTTGCTGGCCAAGCAACTGGACCGCCTCTTCCAATGCAATGGTCTTCGTAGTTATTATCTAGAAAGTCTCGTCCATTCCTGCTAAAGTGGGCCGGACAGCCGTCCTCTAGAAACCATAAGTTTTGCCGAATATTTAAACGCACCTCATCTAACAAATCAGGTAAAATATTTTGCAGGAAATGTAAGTAATCAGCACCATTTAAACGAGCAGGTAATTCCACAGGTCCAAGTAGATAATCGTCAACTACTCCTATCCAGACGTTTATGCTAAACCTATGCAGATGCTTAAATTCTTGAACAACGTGGGGATTGTCACCAACGTACGAATAATAATGTGCATTATGTACATTAAAAATTCCATTTTTTGAGAATGTAGCTTCGTCACCAAACAAAATGTTCCTGAAGAAATCTTCATCTTGATTTTTCTGATTTTGTAACCATCTAGCGAATTCTACGCGAGCAGGAAAATCTCCTTCTAGCAGTGCTTGCACCTTTGTAAAATGAAAAGGATATAAATTTTCTTTGTGTAAGATATTTCCTACGGAAGATTTTGAAATTGTGGGGTACATGGCAGATAGTCTTCGAAAGCTAATTTCTGGATTTTCCTCAACTTCCATTAAAATAACATCTTCATGTTCTGCTGTTACATCATTATATCTCCCTGTTTCATTATTTTTTAGGACCACTGAACCTGTTTCTCTTAATCGTTAATGAAGAGCTGTAAATGTTGAGTGAGTGGGATGCTGACGATTGGGAAATTTTTCAGCGTATCTACGTTGCGCCGCTCGAGCGTTACACCTCATTTCGCCATAAACTAAATACATATCGGCGTATTCCTCATTAGTAAAAACCATTTTTTTTTAAATTGAAATCGTTGTGTTTGAATAACACAAAGTAAAAAATGAAAAGATAAACTTCGCGAACTGACAACAATTTTACAATGAAAAACGTAGGTTTTACTTCTGTTGGCAGTTCAGAGCTAACTATTGCAAAAAATAAAAAATTGAACTTTAATGAAGAAAAAACGAAAAATTTACAAATCGATTTTTCTAGAAAACGGTGTATCCTACCGACTTAAAGTAAGAGTACCTTTTAGTACTGGAATACCTGAAAATTTAATAATCTTGTGTCACAAATGCTTAAAAGTTAAAGACAAAAAAGTTATGCCTTAAAATAACAGTTGACCTACCCAAAACGGACGCCTATGACCGGTACTAGAAATTCACAATTGATGGAATCGATTCATCTCTGGAGGATAAATAAGCATACCAGTCTTTGTTTTTCTAAATAGAAGCGTTCTGGAGGAATTAAAAAAAAAATAAATACAAGGCGCCATCTTCAAAGAACTCTAGCTCCCTTAGGAATCATTTTCGGACTAGGTGAATTTGGGTTTAATTGTCTTAAAATTATCTGAGGAAACTCCGGTCTTCGTTTGTCAGGAGAGTTTCTGGACAGCCTGTATAGAACCAAAACGTAAACAAAATTAAATATTGTTTTAATTACCTGGCCGCCATTCCCAAGAAACACTTGTTCTTTATCGGGTATTATAACCACGGCCAAGAAAATACGAAATTCCTATGTATGTACGGGGTTGGGCAGAAGTAACGCATCAGTCTAATAATTCCGTAAATATAAACTTTAGAAGAAAATGTTGTCAACAAAAGTTTTTTGACAAGTTATTTTGTATTGGCTTCAATCATTTGCGTTTTTTTTTCATGATGATTACATATGACAGCAAAAAAAAAAAATTTTTTTTTTAATGGAAATAATATTTTCTTTTACAAAATTCGGAATCTTTATTAATTTCTGAATATGAATATGTACATTTTTCATGGGGTTAGATAATAAAAATATTGAGAAAAAAATTAAATTTAATAAACGTACATTTGGACTAGTGCAGTGTTTTGTAGATTGCTTTGGAAATTGTAGATTTTTTGACTGTCATTGAATTATTGACGTTTTACAATAAAATAGTTTCCATCGTAAAGCTTGCTTTTTTTAATAAGTGTTTTGTGTGAAAATGGTCAAATTAACCACTAAAGAAACAATAGAAATATTTATGATGGTTGGATATGGTGACAGGCAACGTTCACATCACGAAGTTTGCACTTTATTCAATAATGTTTATTTGGATCGAGATCCTATAGCTCAATCAACAGTTTCGAGATTGGTTACTAAATTTAGAGAAACGAGCGATGTTAGAGATATACCTAAAGCTAGCCGACCAAAATAAATCACTAATGAAGACCGATCTCTTCCTGTTTTACTTGCTGTAACGGAAAATCCCACTACGTCAACCACTCAACTAGGATTAGAAAATGATATGAGTAATAGATCTACTAGACGAATATTAAAGGCGAACAAATACAAGCCCTATAAGATACAATTACTGCACGAACTTAACGAAGATGACCCGGACAGAAGATTACAGTTTTGTGAAACAATAATGGAATTGTCCAATAACGATCCAAATTTTTAAACAACATCGTATTTTCTGACGAAGCTACATTTTGTCTAAATTGATTTGTAAATAGGCATAACTGCCGTTATTGGGTGACTGAGAATCCACATTGGATGCGAGAAAATCATACACAGCATCGCCACAAACTTAATGTGTGGGCTGGCATTGTTGGGCAACAAATCATAGGTCCGTACTTCTTGGAACATAACCTAAATGGTGATGGTTACTTACATTTATTGCGTAACCATATTGTACCAGATCTGTTGATTTTATTTTCTAACGACAATCAACCAAGCATGCCAAACCGTAATCTATGGTTTCAACAAGATGGAGCACCACCACATTATGCTATTAATGTTCGACAATATTTAGACACAATTTTTCCCGGTCGTTGGAATGGGCGTCGAGGTTTTATTGATTGGCCCGCTAGGTCTCCCAATTTAAATCCATTGGATTTCTTTCATTGGGGACACTTGAAATCGCTAGTATACAAGGAGAAACCTAGAAACCTAGAGGATTTGAGAGCAAAAATTACTCGTGAGATACAAGCCATACCACCTAATAGTTGTGTCAGGTCGTAGAAGGACGTCACTTTGAGCATTTAATTTAATTTTGTAGTTTGTTTACTTTTATTAAATTTTATTTTTTTCTCAATATTTTTATTATCTAACCCCATGAAAATAGTACGCATTCATATTCAGAACTTAATAAAGATTCCGAATTGTCTAAAAAATAATATTATTTCCATTTCAAAAAATAAAAATTTTTTTTGTTGTCATATGTAATCATAATGAAAAAAAAAACAAATGATAATCCTGTATAAAGTGAAGATAATAAAGCGAAGATTAAACAATTAAAAGTTGTATTACCATAATGAATTTCGAAGTTAATAATTAACAACAGACATCAAAGCGGCATTTCAAATTTGTGGATAGGAATTATAGCAGCATGCCTAAATACTGGAGAAATTTATGGAAATAGTTACAAACGTTTCTGTAATTGAAATATTCCAAAATACAAATGTAATTATAATTTATGTTAACTACATATGATTATAAATTCCCTTAAACTATTAATTTATGCCAACTTTTATTACAATTGCTATTAACTTACATCTTTTTGCAAATGAACTGCTGTGTTAAAAAGACTGATAAGCTAATGAGACCATTCAAAACAAAAAAAAAATAAATATTTCGGCGTTATAACACCAATAAGAAAAAATATCAAATTAATCTCATCAACTTCAAATATTTTCAATAGAATACCAATAAAAGGATCCCCTAATTTCATTACTACTATACTAATATATTGACTTTTAAATTACTTGCTGTAACCATAAAAAAAATTGCATTAGATATGGATCCTAAAAATATATTAAAAAATAATTCGCATGTTTTTTAGCTTGGTGTTTGTCACGAAACAAGGGTTTCAACAGGAGATTTACGGAAAAATATAGAATTAATTTTAAAAGTCGGAAATGAAAAATTTTAAGAAATATTTTTTAGAAGTAAAAAAGATAATGTATGGAGAAGACCGACTAATGCGGAATCGATATACACAAAAACAAAAAGCATTCGATAATTATGTATTAAAATATAAAAGGTAGGCCAGCTTCTGGTGTTGACACCATCAATTTCCTCGAGATAAACAAAGATAAAAACTAAAGTTAGGAACAGTATATTGTATAATCGTTGTTTAGTAAACAATGGAACTGTTTGGTAAGACGTTCTGTTTTTCTTTCTGAACAACCCTTTTTTTAACGCTCTCCCATATTATTTATTAATAATCGTGCTATAGAAGAGGTACAGAGTTACTCCTTCTACCACAACTAAGACAAGTAAATCCGCTGCCAAATACTTTGTTCACCTACGTATTGAAGGTTTTACTCAAAAAGAGTGCAGTTAATAGACAAGAGACATAAATTTCTAGATTACGCTGACCACTTTCTACTAATTGCAAAATTGAGGGTTAATTTGGGAAAAACATATAACGCAACAGAATTGAGATTGTTAATTAACACCAGAAGCATTACAAAAATGGTATAATAGAAAATAAGCTAATATGACGCTATATTCAACAGTAATTCAACCTGTAATGTTTTACGGATCCGAAGCCTGGATATTGAGATAATACAGTCAGAGCCTGGAAACTGAAAATCTTAAGGAATATATACAGGGTAGAGATAGTAAATAAAAACGATTGAAAAAGAAAGACTACCAAATAAATAACCGATCCATACGGCAGGCTAGATATACTTTATAAAATTCTTAGGTTTATGTTTTAGTGCAACCTCTTGTATATCCATATTTATGTGTTTTCAAAGGCTTTTAGTATGATGCATTTTTTCGATCAAGACTTCCTCTTATTTTTATAATCCAATGATAATATTTAGAAAACTTAATAATCCGCTGGCTTTCAAAAAAACTTTTCACTAAAGTTTTTGTAAGAAAAGATCTCTTTATTTACATGTTTCGACATACTTAACATCCCTACAGAGTTTCATTCAAATCTGAATGTGATAACCCGAAAGTATTATATTTAAAAATCACCAACACTGATCGAAAGGCTAATATTTTGAAAAACCAATAGAATTTTATAGAACTCTGTTAATGAAATTAAGAAATTTATTTAATATACGGGGCTTATTTTTTAAGTAAATACTGTTTTGAAATATAGCCGCTGCAGCCATGGGAATTTCGCACATGCGCGCATTTATTGGTTAGCTACAGCGCCACTATGGAAGCATTCGCCCGAATGCTTTCATAGTGAATTTAGGCTTGTTTACCCGTATTTAAAACGCCTCAGACCATTGAAAATGTGCAAGAAACAAGTATATGAAGAAAAAACTCTATGAACAACGGAATTGTAAGAAAATGCATTATAGCGTTTGAAGATGACTTGTTAAATGACAACCTCGTGCAGAAAATTGATGAAAAGTTCGAGAAAACAGACATGTTACAGTTTTTTCATTATCTAATGAGTTTCCTCATATTCCGATAAGTGTTGCATATGAAATTACGATAGAATGCTTAAAATATGGGAAGTTGTCCTCACGATGGATGTCAAAAATTCTAAGGAAGTTGCACAAAATCAATGGTTTAATCAGTGCTTTCTTTGACTTTTCTCGAGAGGCACGGTGTCGAAGTGGATATGTTTTTAGGCCAAATTGTCACTGATGCCAAAACATGGGTAGATCACGTTACACCAGCGTCAAAACAAGAATCCATGAAATGGAAACATTCAACATCACCCAAAAAAGTGAAGGTCCACCAAACAATTTCAGCCCGAACGATTATGTGTATTGTATTTTAGAATAGGCAGGGGATGTTTCATGTATATTTTTACCTTGGAGGACAGTAAATACTAAGATATATTGCAAGATCTTAAATAAACTGCGTCATGCATTCCAAAGCAATAGGCGTGTCATGCTCAGTAGAGAGATTTTTTTGCTTCAAGACAATGCCTGACCACATGTGCTTCATCGAACCAAAGATATCATATGCTGGGAATAACTTGATTACCCTCCATATAGCATTGATCTAGCCCACAGCAGCATTTATTCCTGAAGAAGCACTTGACGACTAGCACTATACTGACGATGATGTCAAAAAGACCGTACAACATTGGTTAGTAAATCATACGGTAAATTTCTATGAGGACGGGATACAGAAGCTGGTTGTACGACAAAATTTAATGCCTCAATATAAATGTAAATTATGTTGAGAAGTAAATTAACGCATAGGCTTTCATTTAAAACTAAAATTGTTGCAAAAATGTTCTTGCGTTTTTCTACCAAAACGGTACTTATTTCAAAACATGCCTTAAGTAACCGTTAAAAATTTTCAGGAGATATATAACCTACCCTTTCATGACTTTTTATGAAACTCGTAACTTTTAACAGTAAATCTAGGTACCATGATAAAGAAGTTAAGTATGTGAATGCTACATAATTATCCTATAAATATTTGTAATTGGAGCTCAAACTCTGAACAACTTCTTTTCTTGGTATTCTACCTTTATATATGTGCTTGTAAATTAGGACATTTACCAGTAAAATTAAATTCCAAACATGATTAAGGGTTCTGAGGAATATTCTGTATGAACAAAACAAGGATGTTAAACATAAACAAAGAAAATAAATAAATAACAAATGAACATGAACGTATATATGTTGATCCAAAACATTACAATACCTAGTAATTAATATTGTCGCTTTGTTACATTATTTTTCAAGATTTTCTTTTACATTCCATAAAAGATATATATCTACAGTAACGATTCAACATTGGAATCTTGCTTATTTGAAAAAAAGGTATGGGTTTTTTGTACTCTGTTTGACGCCGCATTTTTTTTTTTTGAATACCTAATAGCTATAAAATGCCAAAAACGTATAAATCTTGATGATCTTAGCTCCCTCTATCGAAAAATCATGGTACTGTAAAACAATGTATTTCTTTGAATAAGCAATATTTCTTAGAATACTCTTAGAAAAATATAACATTTTGTACTTATAAAAATTTGCGACTGTGATAATTCTAACTTCCCTTAAAATAAATAAAAATTTCACAAAAGAGTATGCAAATGAAGAAATTGATACAAATTTATACTGCAGATACTAATTAGCATACATTCAAAAACTGATATTGTTTATTAGTAGAAATATTGAAGGCCACGTCAATTACTAGGTATGTATTGTAAAACATAAATATTACTTAATTTTAGTTATAGTATTAATATCTTGAGTACGTACATTAAATTTATCAATAGTTTTATTCACATGCTATGAGATTTCTTTAACTTGCACTTATTTTATTTTTTAATAATTGTAATATTATGGGTTTCAAGTTATTAAGCAAACATGTTTAATTACCTTCAAACACTATAACTTAAAAAGCATTTTAATAAAAATTGTAAATATAATCATATACCTGAAATTAAAAAAAATGTGCACATTAACATAAATGATACTACAATAAATAAAATTGATCATACAATCTCACTTTGAAAATTATTTTGTCTTAAATACACATACTGGATATGCATTTTTGAGATGTTACTGCATATAAGGAGCTTTTAGATTCATTCAAAATGGATTATCTTCAAGAATGTAAATTTTTCCATACTGGGGATGGATTAAGTGGATTATACATACATACACTGTGGACACTACTTATGGAATAAAATTATTTTTGGTATTATTTTAGAAGATTATTAAAAAATGCTGGGACAGGTCAATTTTTAACTCAATTTTACGGCTTCTAAATTAAAATTCCAATGTACAAAGTGATTTATATATTTACAGTAGGTAATTGATTAGTGAGTTTCGTTAAATAGATCCCTGTATATTTTTGAATACTAATGGGTCTATCAAATTGAACGCCTTATTTTAAAAATAAATAAAATATAGATGGCGCACTGAATTCGTCTGGGTATTTTGACATATACGAAATGTGATGGACGACATTTATAAAAATGCCCTCCTACAACAACGCGTTCAAATTGTTGAATTATTTTATGAAAATCAGCGTTCTCTGAAAAATGTTTTTAGAAATTTACGTGAATTTTATGGTTTATATGATCGTCCATCTGAAAGAACTATTGATCAAATTATTAGAAAATTTCAAAAGACCGGTTCGGTGGGAGATGAAAAAAGAGAAAGATACAGTAGTGGTCGTTAACAAGAGCATATTGATTTTATTCGCTCACAACAAATTGGCCTCAGTAAATCATGGCGTATTTTACGAAAGTATTTTGCTTTAAAGGCATATGAAGTTCAAATAACATAGGAACTAAGGCAAACAATGCAAAATGTCGTGCACTCGTCAGTTGGGTTAAAGAACAACCAGACGATTTTTCACAAAAAATAATCTTTTCTGATTAAGTACATTTTGAAATTAGTGGCTTTATTAACAAACAAAATTGTCGAATTTTTCGACCTTTACACCCTCAACGAGTTACTGTTTGGTGTGCATTATGATCAGATGGTGTAATTGGACCATATTTCTTTCAGAATGCTTCGGTATCGTGAGATGTTAACTGAAATTTTGTGGCTTGAACTGAATGATATTGATCTAGAGGATAGATGGTTTCAACAAAACAGTGCAACACCTCATTTTGCTAATGGAACAATTGCTTTAATAAGACAAAAATTTCCAGGAAGAATTATTTCAAGAAATGGTGACGTTAATTGGCCACCAAGATCAGGATCTAACGCCGTTGGACTATTTTCTTTGGAGTTAAGTAAAAAGCCAGGTCTATAAGAAGAAAGCACAACCGATTCCTGAACTAAAGGATGAAATTATTCGTGTCATTTTTGAAATAGAGCCTCAATTATGTCGAAATGTAATAGAAATTTTTAACAAAAGAATGAACGTCTGTGATGCAGAAAGAGGTGATCGCTTGTAAGATATTATTTTTCTTGTTTAAATGCCTCAACTGATACTACAACTACCAATAAAGGTTTTTGAAAATCAATGCAAATTATGGGTTTTATTTAATATATATGTATATTATTTAACTACCTACAATACTTATGGTTTAAATAATAAAGATAATGTTTTTTATAAGGTTTATTAAAAGCCCAAAAGAAGGAAAAATGAACAATATTAACACAAAAAATATTTTTCTACAGAACCCCTTGTTGTTTGTCATAGTGTGTTAAATCGCATTAGCCATTTTATATTTATAATTAAAAAAATCTCAGAATTGTAATTTCAGCTCCGTAAAGCGTTCAAACTTTGTACTAAGGTAAGTTTTCTTAAATCAGTTTATTTTCTTATATCTATAAGAATAACCGAACAGGAAAATAGGATTCTAACAGTGCTTGTCTTCCGCGAAACTTTTTTATTCTATTGACTATCTTCCATTCCTGGCGAGATTGTCCCATTCCTAGTAAAGACATGGTTAGTGGAATGGGGGCACTTGAGCGGAATTCAAAGCTCCCAATACTCCCTCCATCTATGCTTGTTGTGTACTGAGAGGTGGGAATTTAATAATATTTTATTATTTTCGCTAACCAGGCTTTACCATGTGATGAAACTACTCCCACTAATCGATATAGTGATCCCATATCAGAATGGTGGGCCGAAAAGGCACTATTAAATTTTCTCTATAAAGAGTACGATTTTTTCAATGAAAATTTAATTGTTTTTATTCTCGGCACAGTAAATATTTATACAAAATTGGTTTACAAGTATGTACTTTTACTAGGTGATTTGCTTTTTTGTTGGATATTATATTGTTATTAAGAAATGAGTGAAGTGTCCACAGCAAATAATCAAAATTTAAAATCTATCATGAAGTAAAAATTAAAAATTAGGACTTAAAACTATGTACATATTAACTAATAAATGTTATTATTGCAATTTAATATATGTATTTAAAGGTATGATCAATTTTATTTGCAGTTATATACATCGCACTACTACAAACAGCCAATACATAATATTATTTACGTAAATATCATACCTGCGAGCCATTTAAGGAATTATTTTCTCCCGATAATCCTGATTTTTGCCTTAAATATTCTTTATCGTCAAATATTTTCCTATCTCCTCCTCCGGGTTTGTGTTTCATGTTATCTAATGATCCCACTTTGCTTTTAGCCTTGATGTCTATTTTCTTGTTTTCAATCTATAGAACATATAAATAAGAAATTAATTCAAACATACATTCCGTTTTAGATATCTAATTACAATAATTACAATAAAATAATTACAATAAAATAAATAGTAAAAATTTTATTTTAAAGTGTTTCCGAATGCATCTATAGAAAGGAAAAGTAATTCAGACATACATTTCGTTTTAAATATCTACTTATTACAATAAAGGAAACAGTGAAAAGGTTATTTTAAAGTGTCTCCGAATGTATATATTTATTGCGTGTATGGGACAATTGGAAAGAAAAAGAAATAAAGTTTATTAGTTAATAGTAATAAAACAAAAACCCGATAACGACAAATATTTTCTTGAAAGAAAACTAAAAAACTCAAGTGATCCAAAATACTTAAACGTTGTTTATAAGGAAACAAATTTTAGAAACATATTCCTAGATATGTTAATAACAAATATTTTCCGAAACTCTTTTGATGCCAGCAAAAATTTTCTGCCATCTGGCATCGTGTTAATGGACTTACATCTATATACGTATTTCTTCCCTTCTGTACCGGCATAGAAAATCGCTGCTTTCGGCATTGTCTCTTTTGTCCATCAGATGTCACCAGACTTATCTGATACCACCTGATAGGACAAAATTTGCTATACCTATGAGGCATTCCATCAACCTTTACTTCATTAGCCAAACTGACAAAGTCTATTAATGTGACAGAAACACGTGTCTTTGGCAGAAGTAAATGCTGGAAAATGCAAGGTTTGTGTCCATGTGTACAAATACAGATGTGTGTAATGCATATCTGTTTCATTTGTAACAAACGCGTAATGCGTGCTTAACGTATTGATATACTCAAAAATCATGAAATTGAAAAATACAAACTTATTTTATATACAGAGTAAGTTTCTTCCGATGTTTAGCATGGGGATCTCAAAAACTAACGGGGACAGAGAGACGATTAAATGGGGAAAGAATTGCAGCTTTACGAGCTCAATTTAATGAGCTCTTTGTTTTCTGGAAAACATGCATCTAGATATATCGCAAAAATGATTTTTTTTTGCTATTTTATCAGGCGCCTATATCTCTGTTATTATCGACTTTAGAAAAAATGTGTAAAGGGCAAAGTTATAGGTAATTATGTTGCCTAATAATACTGTATAACCGAGATTTTTATTTAAGCTATAGTTTTTGAGTTATGACTTATGACACAAACTTGTATTTTTTCTAATGGAATCCATAGTCGGCCATGACTTTATAAAAAAGGCCTTCTTTCAACGATTCAAATGATGTACCACTTGACAAGTTATTTTTATAAATAAACAAATTGTGACCGTTTCTTTCTTTTAATTTTCGAACTGCTCTAATATATGCTATGAAAACAATGAATAGATGCACACCGCATCTAATAATAATCCAGATGACAATTATTGACATTTAGTTTCTAATTAATGTCAATTGAGGTTTTGTCAAATATCAATATGAATTTTTCTAATCAGGAAAAGCGTGATATCATTTAATGTTACATTTTGCACCATAAAAATCCGTACAAGCTGCACAAAGTATTTCGAACAGTATTTTGATCGTCGCCAGCCTTCTCTACCAACCTTTAAGAGAGTCTATGATAATTTGGGAGAGTATGGTTCCTTCTGTAAACCAATAAAGATTGCAAGAAATATTAACGAAAAGACAGAGGTAAACGTATTGACACGTGTAATGCAAATCCATTGATTTCAACCGAGAAATTGAATCGGCATGCATTTTTTTCAAAAAACAAAAATCTCATTAAATTGAGCTGGTAAAACTGCAATTCGTTCCCCATTTAATCGTCTCTCTATTTCGAATAGTTTTCGAAATCCCAATGGTAAACATCGGAGAAAACTCGTATAAGCAGCTTCGGATAGTTTTTGTCTATTTCACATGCTCATTACTCGTATTAACTTATTTTATCTATTGTTCATTAATACAAAACCTTGAAAAATGGCTTGGTTCAGTCTCCACTAACGTTGAACATTTACAACAATGATCTCTAACCCACCAAATCACGAAAATTTATATACTTGCTGAAAATCTGTAAGCTTTATATGAATATTACAAGAAATGGCGCTTACAACCAAACCCCTTCAAAATCCAAATCACCTCCCTTTCTGGTAAATTTGGTGGTGGTCAGATCGGCTACAACGCCCACCCTAAATATCTGGGCGCACCTTTTTGCCGTGCCCGGCGAAGCTGTACGCTACTACGAATCCATTGCTTTGTCCCGCTTTACTAATTACATAAGAATAATGTCAAGTATCGATTTCTTAAGAAAACACTGCACTTTTAATTAAGAACTGATTTTTTACATTATATAGTCCTCAGTCACGAATCTCGAATGATGGTCGTGTAATAGTCGAAAGACCTCCAGGAGAAAAAGAAATTTGCAGTTTTCTGTACAAGACATACGGTTCTTCCTCAAGGTATGCTGGTGTGGAGGAGGTGTCTTACATGGAAATAGATCTCCTCTTGTAGTAATTCAAAGAATTTTAAATGAGGTTCCTTATGTCAATAATCTTCTTAAACTGTTATTAATACCAATATTTTCAACAACTGACAAATCCATTTCTTCATCAGGATAATGCGCGGCCACATACCATTAGGGTTATTATGGACGTTTCGGACAATATACCAATTTTGATGCTTACCATGGCCTTCTAGTTTAACGGATTTATCACCAACAGAATACGTGTGGTTTACGATAGGACAGAGGATCAATAACAGAACATTTTAGAAGCTCGACTCAAAAAACAGAGGATCGATGCATTATAAGTATTTATATGAACTGTTTCGATAATATTTTGCCAAAATTTCAGAGTATAATTTAAGTGACATTGATGTTAAAACGATCTTAATATCAAAGCGATCTTGACAGTAAAGTGACCTTGATCTACGACACATTCGCTTTCAGTCTAGAACCTCATTATTAATTATGAAGCGATACTGATCTTTAACTTAAAACGACTTTATCATTGAGACGAACTCGACATTTAAGTAACCTTGAATTTATTTGAAGCTACCTAATCTTAGCCGAATTTAGAACCACAGTCTCAGTCTCTTCTAGAACTTCTCTATTAACGTTGACTTTTATATGACCTTGAAGTAACAGTCGAGGCCTCAGCCGATTCTAGAACCTCCTCATGGACCTTCGCCATTGCACCATGCAGTGTGGTCAAGGTCAATGGGTCTCTCTACTAGTATAGCATAGCACAGATTATCATTACTTCACAAGTTTCAAATATGCCTAATAGATTAGCTGAAAGAAATAGGGAAGAAACAACCCACTACACTGGTTTACAGTGTATCTGGGGTCTAAATTCTAGAAGCATGTGCCAGTGTTTGTTTCTATCACGTAACGATTTTTCACAATTTAGAAACATGGTATAACTAAGATATGCACAAATCTGTATACCGCCTGATTCTGAGCAAACGCAACGATCCTAACGTATGAATATTTCTCCCGCTTCGAATACAATTCCCCTGAACGCGTTTAGCCAATCACAAACCAGTCTGTCGCGCAACAACTAATGTCACAAATTAGTGTCACCACTGTCACCCTATACGGAGTCTCTTAAGCGTTTGTCAGTGAAAATAAGAAAATAAGAAAAGAAAATAGACATTACTGGTTCTGTACAAAATTTAAAACCATTATTCCCAAATGGCAGAGTTCCTAATGATACGTTCATTTTAGTATGCGCTGCAATAGAACTAAATTCAAATTTGACAGTTAGCGATATTTCCAACGATTTAGGCATATGCTGCTCTTCCGTTAACCGCATACTAAAATTAAATTGTTTTCGTAATTATAAATATTCCAAACATCATCAATTATTTTACGGTGATGAGTTTAAACGGATGAATTTCCGTTATTATATAATTAATTTCTCATTATGAACAATTTATTTTATTATCTGTAAGAGTAAATTTTTCTAAACATTACTAGAATTTAATTTAGTTTTTATTTATTTCTGAAGTTTATTTAGTTTACTATGAACAGTTTTTGTGACCTTTATTATTAAAATTTAATTTATTAAATCTCTTGATGCCTTATTTGCAATTTTCTTAACCGCTTATTAATAATTTCATTACGCTTTGTAGAATAACGTATTGCAATTTACTCATTACCATAACACAGGACTAAACAATTTATAGTCCTTTAATAGTAATTTGGTAATCAGATAATTTTTCTTACGCGGCTCCATAATATGTAAGTATGTATGATATATGACATTGATGTTGACACGCCTACAGCATTCAGGGGAATTGTATTCGAAGCGGGAGAAATATTCGCATATTCAGGCCGTTGCGTTTGCTCAGAATTAGGCGGTATAACTATTGTTTCAGGCACGGTTTAGGCAGCTTTATACCCGCATGTTCGTAGTCGTATTAAATAAGTGTCCCAGGTACAACATTTTGTGCATGTTTAAACTCGTTTAGGGTACGCTGATTTGTTTGTAGAGCTCTTATTGTGTGTTAGTTTTCTTTTAGTATGGCAAGCACAATGTGTATAAACAGCCTGGACATATTTTATTATGTGATTGCTTTGTTTCTGGTAAGTAAAGGCGAAATGTAACCGATTTTTTAAGAAAATCGTATTACGTTTACTTCAATATAGACCTAGATGATCGAAATAGATCATAGGCATCACATAAACTGCATAAAGTATGCCATACATGTGTCGAACATCTTTGAAAATGAAGTGAAAGACAAACTACGTGCTTGACATTTGCTATTCCTATGGTGTGATACGAACCAGTAAGCCATGCCTAATGTTACTTTTATGTATAAGGCGTTATAGGTTACAATTAAAAAACTAAAAAGATATTGAATATCCCGATCTATTGTCCGATTTGGCATGGACTTGATACACCTGTAAAACCTCCACCAAAAACTTTGAAGTTCACATCCTACAGTGTAGCAGGAACTCTTGAGGTTATTGAATAAGAATGTTATCAACCGGAAAATATTTTAATACCGCAACAATTAACTCAACCCGAACTGGACGATTTAGTAAGAGAGTCGAGGCTTTCAAAGTATGCTGCTTAAATTCTGGGATCTAGACTTCTGGATAAGAAATTACTTGCTCCAGGTACATCATTCTCCTGGTACAGAAGTCTTGAAAATGAGTTTTGCAGTATTTTTTACTAGAAGCTCCACTGATATATTGCAATAATATCGCTGACTTAATATGTTTAAGACTTTAGAAGTGTTCTCTTATATAACGCGTGTATAAATTGTCGCAAAAGCTACACAGAGCGACATTCTTCGTTCGGTTCTGAATAAAAAATCTTAATGTTAAAATGTCGTATCATGCTTCGTTTGTTTTCACGGGGTCCTTGAAGTTCAGACTTTTAGTGCGTAACTAACCTTTGCTCTTCGATATCTGTTAATAGAGATAGATGCAATTTAGTTTAAAGAAAAAATTTTTACTAGTATTATTTCGTAAACGTTTTTTTTTTTAATTAAAAGCTTGTTTTTAACATTTATTCATTAGTGTACTTCCACGAAAAACACATTTGGCAACGTTGTAGAACAATAAGTTTGTATTTCAAAGTGAGTTCAATCAAAATCATTACTGTCAAATTTTCACATTTACGAATTTACGAAGCATGATACGACATTTTAACATTAAGATTTTTTATTCAGAACCGAACGAAGAATGTCGCTACGTGTAGCTTTTGCGACAATTTATGCACACCTTGTATAATGGCGATAAGTATTCATCCTAACCAGCTGCTCATTCAGTCCATTTAAAAGAAATTTATGACTATCTAAAGTTACTATTGGAGAAAATTAAATGCTAAGACCTCGAATCGCAACTATGTGGAGATTTTAAAGTGTTATGTATGTTGTTAGGCCAACAGAGTGAATACACTAAAATGCCCTGCTTCATTTGTGAATGGGATAGCAGAGCTAGAAAGCTGCATTAGACAAAGAACAATTGCTTCTGCACCGGTGTCAAAAATTTTGTGCACGAACGTTTAGATAATATACTTTTGCCCTCATTACATATAAAATTAGTTATAATGAAGCAATTTGTTAAAGCATTGAATAAGAATGGAAACTGCTTTAGTAAATTTCCCGCTTTGTCTGGCGCGAAACTTAAGATGAGTATCATTATTGGGTCCCCGACTTAGAAAATTGGTTTTGGACAGTCACTTTAAATCTACTTGACTGCCGTTGAAAGGGAAGCCTGGATTGATTTCGAAAATATGGAATAATGGAATAATGGAAAACTTTCTAGGAAATCGTAAATCAAAAGTTATAAAACAGTTTTTCATCAACATTACCTCGGCCATTTTTAAACCACCTTCCGTAATTACATTGTTTCGGTGCACTTCACACAGTAGCCGATAAATCAGTTTCTGACTTTTTGTCAACAAAAACTTATTACTGATCGCACCTTACAACTTGCGGAATTTGCAATTGCTGCACGCTTTTCAAACTTTTATTGTGAAATAACAGGCAACGACACGGACTCGCGCTGTCACGGCTGGATGCCGAACGTATGGGGATATTTAGTTAAATTTAGTGGTAATTGCGAATTTGACGTATGTTTGTTCTTTACATCTCTTGCCAAAATCATGAAATAGAACCTCACATAAAATCTAACGGAAGAATGGATTTTTTTGATGAAGATATGTTTCTCATATATATGCATGTTTAATATCCACGTACACATATCATACCCTGCGCACACTCAGCTTTTTTCCAGACATGATTCCGGGAAGATCCCGAGAACGAGAAAGTTAAAACTTGACAAACTTTTTCGTTCTCGTTACCGGGAAGCTTGCCGTTCTCGTTTTTTGAATTGCATCGTATGATTTAACTTTTTTCTCGTTCTCATTTCCGTTCTCGTTCCTGTTCCCGTACAATAGTGCAGTCCAGCCGCCTTTAGTGTTTCTTTGGTAAAGAGCCATGCTTTTTTCTTCGTAATTTATGTTGTATCTGGATATGAAGGAAAAAATCTTACCCAAGTTTGAAATCACAACATATTAAGTCAATATCACCTATTAAAATTCAAGCCCTAACGAATAAACTTAAGTTTGTAAATTAGTGTTATTAGTAGAGCTGAGGATGTTTGCGGTATAACCATGGTTATATCATGTAACCATAGTAAATTACTATGGTTATATGATATAACCATGGTTATACCGCAAACATCCTCAGCTCTAGTTATTAGTATTTATGTGAATTGTTACGATCATATCTTGGTTAAATTTTCAGCATTTCTTAATACTAATAAAATATATATTTCATTAATACGACTTAATGACTTCGCCCTAAAACACGTTACTGAAAAGAATGCATCATGCGTCTCTCTAAAGAATACTAAAATAAAAAGTCAACTACCACAGTGGTGCTGTTGCTATAGTACTTTATCAATCTACAAAGTTTTATCCAAATCTAGATTTTGTTTGCTTCTTTTTCGTGGTAAGTGCAATAATTTATCTCGATCATTTCCAGAACACTAATCGAAATATTTCGGTACAATTTTATTAAAGTGCTAAGCACACTAGTGCAAATATTTGTATGTACATATTTTATTGACGTAACATCTATGAAGTTGTATACAAAGTGTCATAATCTGGTTTCAGACAACTTACATTAGGTTTACTAGCCGGACGTTTAGCCACATCCATTTCGACTTCAGACTAAACAAATTTATTTAGAATAAGGATACACCAAATATAAAAAAAAAACAATCAAACGACAAACCGCCAGGTTACACGTCATGCTTTTGAGTTTGCACCAATCAAGCATTTTTTATACAAAAAGACAACAACCACATAACAGCAAAAGTTGGATATATAAGAGTATAGGTAAATGGTGATGTTAGTTTCCAAACATTCCACATGCTTGAACAAAATTTGAATCCACATTTAAATGGAAATTGAAATGTAATTACCTTAACATCACCGCCACCTGGTTGGTATTTGATATTATCTTTGGAACCTACTTTTGGTTTGGCCTTGTCCTTGAAGTCCAACTTAATTGTTTCTATTTTCTTGTCTCCTCCTTTGGGCTTATGAGTAGTATTATCCAATGATCCTATTTTTGACGAAGCGTTCCATTGTAGTTTTCGATGTTCAATCTGAATTTTTAAATAAATTAGAAATTGTTATTTTATTGGGAAAATAATTAGACGGAAATTATTTCTTGGTGAAACCTATTTACATAAGAAGCTAAATGTAAGCAAAAAGTGTTACAATTTTACAACTCTTTCAATTGCTCCAAAGTAAAGGAGTAATAAAGATAACTTTGGAGCGACTTGTCTTTCAAAATAAATCTGCGAAGCTCTAACCAAGGATTTTACGGTTTGAAAGCAACTAAGGTTCGTAACGTTTTTTAGTTTCTGGAATGAAAATGCCTTGAAAAAAATTGTTAGGGCATAAGTTATTTTAATGTTATTCAACACGAATAAAAAATTTCTGATTTTCTTACCAGAGAATTTTAACACAAACCGCTAGCAAGTAGCAAGTAGCAAGTAGCAAGTAGCAAGTAGCATGGTTTAACTGAATATTTTTTGAATTTGTGAAT
This sequence comes from Melolontha melolontha, assembly GCA_935421215.2. Taxonomy (NCBI): domain Eukaryota; kingdom Metazoa; phylum Arthropoda; class Insecta; order Coleoptera; family Scarabaeidae; genus Melolontha; species Melolontha melolontha. The sequence continues at coordinate 47,407,210 of OW285240.1, forward strand.
TTGTAAAAAGATTGTACAAAATTTTACGTTAAACAGTAATAAAGGAGAATTTTGGACATACGCTTTTCTTCAAATTTAACAGAAATCTGATTGTATCGGAAGCCGTTACTACCATTTGTGCTAGACCATCTGAACTTGATGAAGATGTCCCGAACGCCTAACAATTATAATAACACCTAACCCAGCGCTTAGACAAAAAATACTAACCAGCAAGAAACAGCAATTCGGCAAGTTAATAGAACTATTAAGATAAAATAAAACAAATTTTATGAATTTCACTTTTTAATTATCACTGTAACTGTGTCGTTTCGCACCAACCTGGGCTTCGTCAGACATATAACTAACTTATTTACAAAATATTTTTTATATTAAACACAAGTAAACGGTAACAAGCAAAAACACATGTTTTATTTTAAAAATAGTCAGAGGGATGGGTGCTTTTTATTACTGGATGAATACAAAATGTACTGTTCTTAAGTAATAAAACTAGAGGTTTACATTATATTACAGGGAGGTAAGAATTCTATGGAAAAATACAAAAAATACAAAAATGTAACTGTCTGCAGACAGTTAACACTTAGACGAAGTTAAAACCTTCATCGCAAATAAAAATTTAAATTCTACTTATTTCTGAGGCTCATGATACTGAGAAACACAACATTGGCATACCAAATTATAAAGTCTGTACTACCCAACAACCTAGCAGAAAAGCACATGGGTACAGTAATTATTATATCAGAAAATATTCTTCATTACGAAAGCGAAATGTTTGCGAAAGAACATGTTCAAGCGACCAACGTCACCGTAAAAGATGAATTTAATAGTTTAACAATCTCCGCAATTTACTCTCCATCAAAGTATAAAAATAAGAAAGCACATTACGAAGAATTCTGTAAAACACTTAGCAATAAATTTCTGTCATGTGGGGACTGTAATGCCAAAAATACTTTTTGGAGGTCACGTCTAACAACCACCAAAGGTAGGGAATTGCTAAAAGTTGTTAATTCTAACAATTTCAAATATATATTTACACACATATTGACCGTCAGATAAACACAAAATTCCTGATCTCGTTAAGTTCAGTGTCATTGAGGGGCTAGATCTTAAAAAATGTAAAACTGAATCGTGTCTTGAGTTGTCTTCAGACCATTCCCCAATAGTAACTGTAATTTACACTAATATCTTAAGAAAAGGAAAACCCCCATTCCTGTATAAGAAAAATACTAACTGTGATTTATTTAAAGATCAGTGAGACAAATTAATTAACTTTGGACATATCACTGAAGACAGAATGTGAAATAGAAGCAGCTGTAGAAAGTTTGACAAGAAATAGTCAAACAGCAGCATGGTATGCAACCTATTTGCGAATAACACGAATACAAAACAAGAACTACCTCCATCAATTAAAGAAAAAAATCAAGATAAAGAGAAAGCGTAGCAAAATACGGAAATAAAACACAAAGAGCAAGAGAAAATAAAAGCAAGCTTAACAGAGATTCTAAAGAACTTACGGAATTACTCTCTCAGATAAAAAATACAAATATACAAAAACACTTAAAATCACAAACATCTGATTTTTACAGATTTTTCGATGTCATTATTGGGTTTGTACTACAATTTGGGTCAAAGCAGTTTTCGATTCAACTGAATGACAAAGTATGCCGCAAAGGTATTTGTACATCCTGTAATAATGCAGGTTCAAACTTGTATAAACATTCAGATTCGTTTATTTCAAATTATCTGACAAAACACGCCAGCAATAACAAGCTGGGACGTGTTAATACAAAAAATTTGCTTCTGGGTCTATGTAAATGCAGGTTAGTAACGATAAAGAATTATTTTCAAATTAAAAAAAATTATATTTGACCCTAAAAACGGTTGAATGAATCCTGTCTAGACCATACCAGAACTCTGGATTCATTTAAGAATATTTAATACAAATTATAAGCAATGAAATATTATTTCATTGCTTTATGCACCATAGGGTTAAGAAAGCAAAATAAAATTATGCGCTACGTCTGTTGTGTGATAATATTAAAGGCACTTCAAAATTGGTGAGTCGTAAAGTCGAATTTATATAATTAAACAAAAACAAATACTCTTACAGTTTTTCCGACACTGCCACAATAAGATTATGATTCCTTGTCAAACATACCTTTTTCTCACCGCCTCCTGGAATATAAGCGTCATTTTTAGCTGCAATTCTAGATTGTGCTTTCGAGATGTCGATCTTTTTGTGCTCAATTTTAATATTTCCCCCACCTGGTCTGTAACTAGTATTCTGCAACGATCCGATCTTCGATTTGACCTCTTTTAAATTTGGCGAAGGCGCCCCACCAACGTGTACCTTATTCATTGGAACTTCTATAAAATATTCACCGGATTCTATTAAAAATCAAAGAGGAAATATTTGGTACGTACTTTTCTTATCATTTCCAGTCGGAATACTTGGTGTTGGAGAGTCAGGTGTTTTTAAGTTTGGAGATTTTGAGCCTCTGGACAATGATCTAGTTTTCGGGGGTGATGTTGTTCTAGCTGTATTTTTTCCCGATGACTTTCTCGGCGAATTGTGGTCTCCATTACTAGATTGATCCTGAAACCAATAAAAATATTAATTTGACACGGTGCATTACGTGCTCAAAATGCAAATTTAAATAATTTAGGTGTTTACAATACATGAAGCAATGGCATTCAAATCTGGATTGAAGCCCGTAATTTAAATTTCAAATTCTTGCAAAGATTTCAGAATAATGTTCTGAAAATTATTGTTGATACACCTTAGTTTGTAGTCAACAATATTATACAAAGAGATCTCCACGTAGAAAGTATAAAAACGAAATAAAGTCGCATTCTAATGTTCTCACAAGTGACTTGTTTGTTACAAAACGATGGAGTGCTCCATTTGACGTGATACAAGCCAAGCAACTTCACACAAGACTTAGTTAACTCGAGCAAGTTCAATGTCTGACTAACTTCCAGGATACATACGTTCATAGCGTTTTTTATTTCTAGGATAAGAGCGTTTTGACAAAGCTGTTTTAATTAATTAAAGTACCATTATTTTTCAATTGAATAGATTTTGATTTTGTGAATTCGTGCAAAGATGATATTAAATATTGGCAAAATAAAATGGAATATCAAGTAGAAGAAACTAGTTTTTTCGACATATTCTTTTGTTAAAGCCCAACAGAGGAATTAAGGTATAGGAGGCCACTACAACCTCTTGTGCCGTTCGCGGAGAAAACGTAACTGAGGAGAGTACAACATGGAAAAAGTCTCGATTTAAACATCACTCTTTGACATAAACGATTCTTATCGTTCGGGAAGATCATCGAACTTCCCTGAACACCAATCACCTCGGGAATTTTCGATTACAACAAATTGTAACCAATCGACCATAATACAACATTTGACTTTGATTGGCAAAATTCAAAAACTGAGTGTGTATTAGCTTATCAACATTTGTTTATCTTTGCTAACACGTCATTGTTTAGCTCGCTAATAAGATCGACCGTTTTGTCCAAAATTCTTATTGATAACGAAAGATGGGGTCATCATAATATCATCAGAAACAGAAATAAATAGCTTAACCCTGACGAAAAGGCTACTCTCCGAACAAAAGTTGATTCTCATGCCCGTAAACTGATATTGTGCATTTGGTGGGTCAAAGAAAGCGTTGTCTACTATAAATTTCTTCTGAAAAATACTGAGATTTACTATCGACAACTCCATCGGTTTGAGGCTACAATTCAAGAACAAGGACTGGGAAGATAACATCAACTAATTTTGCAACAAGATATCGCTCGCACTCATACTGGTAATGTTAGGAAACAACTATTCAAGAACTCGGTTGGGAGATAATTCCAAGTCCACTTTATTCTCTTGATTTTAGTACGTCATATTTCTGTTTTTTTTTTCGCTTTTTAGCGAACATAACGATGTCACTCTTCAAAATTGGCTTGATTGGCTTATGCATCAAACTGATATATTGTACTAGACAAATAATAATTAATACGAGGGTAGCACCAATTATTTCTGCAAACTAATATTTCTATTGAATCCAAAAAAATTTATTGTTTTCTATTTTGCCAGTTCGAATTTAGTGTGGGGTGTTTACAACTGGTATAACGAATTTAAATTTCAAAGGGTTTTACTTAGTAACGATTTTTGCGAAGGAAGGCCAATCTCAGCAGTTACTGAAACAAATGTAGACCCCGTACGAAGAATGATTAAAGACTGCACGCGAGTCACGTATAGGATTATTAGGAGCACCTTGGGTACTGGCATGACTGCAATAAACAAGATTTTACATAATAATTTGGGTGTGAGGAAGATCTGTTGTCGTTGGATACTTCATAATTTAACACAGGAACAAAAACAATACCAAGTGGAATGGTGTAAAAAAAACTCTTAAAAATATGATGGAGGGGTCTAAAGCAGTTTACAACATCATTACTGGTGATGAAAGCTGGATATATGCAATTGAATCGAAATTGAAACGGCAGTCGGCTCAATGGGTGTTTCCAATAGAACTTAATCCAGTAAAAGTGACAAAATCTAGAAGTGTTGGAAAGAAAATGGCAGCCAGTTTCTTCTCAAAGTCAGGACCTATCACAACAGTTGTGCTTGAAAATAAACGTATGGTTACAGCAGAATGGTACACGACAGTACGTCTGACAGGCTCGTTCACGAAGCCCTAGATCGGAGATTGTCGTTCATCACGACAATGCTTCATGTCATACTGCGCGTCAAACAAACGAATTTTTGATAGCTTCCGGATTAAAATTACTGGATCATCCGCCATATAGTCCGGACCTGGCACCTTTAGATTTCTTTCTATTTCCAAGACTAAAGGATAAAATGCGTGGTGTACGATTTGCAAGCCCAGAAGATGTCAGTGTAGAACTTCAAAAACCTTATATCTGAAGTGACTCATGAAAAGTAGAATTTATGCTATGATAACTGGCTTCATCGAATATCTAAATGCATTGAGTTTAAGGGCGAATATTTGGAAAAACAATAATAAAAATATTTTTTTACTACAACATTTTGTTTTATTGGTTTGCAGAAATAATTGGTGCTACCCTCGTAGATATAGAAAATTTCTTTTCTGGGAACGATCCCTGCATACCAATTTGTATCTTAAACAGATGTTTAGATAGATTCACCCTTTTCAGTCCACTGTTTTGACTGTTCTTTCATCTCAGGAGTATTGTGGTGAATCCAAGTTTCATCTACAGTTATGAATTGATGCAAAAAACTTGACTCGCTTTGCTTGAACCGCTCCACATATTTGAAAATTTTCAATGGAATGCTTTGGTCCAAAGCGAGCAAGCCCGACCCCAAACGCGGGGATAGCTTTCGCATGTGCAATTCTTCAGTTATTATATGACAAACACGTTCTTTCAATATGTCTATAACCTCTACTATCTCTCTAACCTTGATTTGACGGTTATCCAGTACCATCTGGTGAATATTTTCAATGCTATCAGTAGTGGTCGCAGTTTTTAGCCGTTCCAAACGCTCATCCAAACTGATACGATCACGTTTAAATTCAGCTGCCCATCTTTTCACGGTGCCAAATGATGGGGCAGAGTCCACGTAAACAGCGTTCACCTTAGTTTTAATTTGCCCAGTCTTAATGCCTTTCAACTCACAACACAAACAACTGTAAAATAACAACTGAACGTCCATAATTGGTTGAAATTTCCACAGGCATTTTTCAAAGCATATGCGATTGTAGTACGAGAATGGTTTTGATGAGTAGCGCCATCTTCATGTTGAGGCTCAAAATATTCCAGACTATCCTCGTATATATGTACAAATTAAAATACACTCACAATTGCACAATTAAGAACGTCTTTAGTGGTAGTTTCCTGTTTTCTACCACTTTCTCGCCTTCTTGTGTTTGCACCAGTCTTCCCAAAACGTTGTAGCACTCTTTCAATAGTAGAACGACTAACGAGCCATATATCGTTGGCTTTGACCATCTTCCACGAGAGCTACTGTTTTACCATAATCTTCAGCACTTAAAACCATAATTAACAGCAATCTTTAGCACTTAGAACTACAACTAACAATTAACTAGTCTGTCACATTGACAACAAATTTCCTAACAACCGAAAAATCGCTAAAAAATTGTAAAATACAGGCACTTTAATTGAATGAATGGAACGTGGAACGGTTGAATCTGAATTTTATAACATGTGTATTGTTCAATTAAAACAAGAATAAGTACCTAACATATTCTTTTGTCTATTTATAGTCCAGGAGGAAGTCGAAAATTTTGTAGATGAAATATCAAAAATGAAAACTAAAAGCCAAAATAACAAATAAACCCACAAACAAATCTAATTGATCATATTGATATTATATTAAAAAACAGACTCACACAGCATTCAATGTTGTATTTGACACATAACGTGCGCACAATTGAAGGACAATTTGGGTGATTACATGATCGTCCTTTTTTTTTATTAAGTTTTTCATAATCGTTACAAATCGATTCCTTGGAGTAATAATTGGCTTCCCGTATCTCCTTGAGTGTCCAAATAATACCTTTCAGTAATAATAGTCTATGATAATAATTCAATATCGAAATTCCTCTAAAACAGTTAATTTTTTCTGAGCTAATATTAGAATACCAAAGCACATTAATTAGATTCATAGCAAGTAAAGTCATAGTATGCTCGTCAATCTAATTTTTAAAATAAGTCAATTGGTAATAAGTCTTTATTTTACAAATAATTGGATGACGATAATCTAAATTGCTTTCCTTTGCGCTTGCCTCATATCTATAGATATCAACTTAACGCTATTTTGTTGGAAATATGCGCTTCTTTACCATATGTATTAATACTACTTTGATTCGCTAAAAGTACTTGGTCTGAACTGCGAAAAAAACAATTAACACTTCTCCATAATTTGCCGAGTCCTCATCACTCCAAATTTTTGGTTCTGATGGTTCAATGTAAAATTTATCAATATCGTATGTGAATATAGTGTTTTTTTAAATAAAAATCCTTGCCTAAAGGTACATATACGAGGTGTTACTCAGAAATTCCCAAAACGTGAAAAAAAATACGATAAATTGTTCTTACAACGTATCAACTATCATCCCCTTCAAAGTACTCTCCTTCCGCATGCATACGCTGATCCCAGTGACTTATCCATGACTGGAAACAGTGCTGGATGTCCTCGCGCGTTAACGTTTTCAACGCTGCTTTACTTTTGGTCTGCATCTTCTTAATTGTCTCAAAACAGCACCCCTTGAGTTTCGTTTTCAACTTAGGAAACAGGAAGAAGTACCAAGGGGCAAGATCTGGTAAGTGTGGATAGTAGGATAGTACACCCATACTTCGCTATAAGGCCGCTCTTTATATACGGCATTTCGCTATAACGACCTTTTCTAATTATGACACTTTTTCGATTTACGGCCTAAAATGTTTCATTATACGGCCAATAGCTTGATGTATTTGCTTTATTTTTGTATGTATGTATGTACATATTATTTGTAACTAAACAGAACGTAGCGTGCACGACGAAAGAGACTAAACGTTCGTACACGTTTATAAAACGGGGAACCCCAAAATAACGTTTTGATAAAAAAAGCAAAAGCACACAAGAACGCACGCATTTGATGGAAATTGCGCATGGTAGTGACCAGCACAGTTATTAGTTGCTAAATTAAAAACACAGTTGGTACGTTTTGTAATTAATTCAGTAATTCTTTTAAATATAATCTTTCCTTTTTTAATAAAAATGCCACCGAAACGAAACGTTCATTCAATTTCGAGATTGATGCTGCTAATAATAAAAAGAGAAGCCGAAAATCTGTTACGCTAGAGACCAAATTAGGCCAATTTTCAAAAAAATTATAGGTGGCCCGTATTTTTTGCACCCGCTGAATATAAAACTAACTCGATCATCAATAAAATATTTAAAAATAAATCAAAACAAAATATACTTACGTTTCCTTGTGTTGACTCATCTACCCCACTATCGTTATCGCCTTCTGAAACAAAACAATGTATTAGAAGGTTTGAACAGAAAAGGTACTAGACATTTTTAACTAAGTCTAGAAAAGGAAATAACCTGATTTAGAAGGAGACTTCGTCAAAAAATTTCTCCTAACTCCATTTTTAGTTTCCGGCTTTAGTGTTTTAGGCTTTTCTGCAGCAATTTTTCTCCCAGGCGTTGTTGGTGATCTTTCTTCACTCTTACCACTTTGCAATCTAGGTGATCTTGATCGAGTTTGTTCTTCGAAATTCAAAGTCATTTTGTGATTTCGAGGTGATTTAGGAGGCTCCGGACTGGGAGATTTTCTTTCAACTTTCTTTTTATCATCGTTCAAAGAAATTTTTTCAGTAATACCAGATGTATTTATGTTCAAACTATCTGGTTTTATTATCTTTGCCTCCTGAGCAATTATATTTTCTACGCTTGGTGCTGCTGATTTTCTATTAATAATCTCTTCTTCATAAACTTTTTGGTTTCTAGATTCAGGTCTTGGTGGCTTATCTTCATCATTCTTCTCATCTTCCACTTGATTGCTTGATATGTATTTTTCGTCCTCATTTTCAAAGTTTTTTTCCGTATTTACATTGGTTAGACTAAGTGGCTCTTCTTCCTCGATAATATTCGATGACTGAATGGAATATTCCGACGCATTTTTATTTTGGGTTAAATCTGGAGTGGTATCCAGGGTTTGTTCTTTATTAAACTGTGGTGAACCAGCAGGAAACGTTTTCTGTTGGTACAAATTCGTAGGTGAGCGGGGTGAGCTTGGAGATTGTTGCGCTCTGGGGTAAGGTGTTACTGGCCGTAATCCTGCTGCAGGATTAGGAGAAACCTGTCTTGTGCCTTGGTTCTGTTGTATATTAAATTGTCCAGAACTAGGATTTCTTTGCAAAGGCGGTCTCGCTCCGTACTGTGGACTTCCAGTAAACTGTGGCCTCGGTTGAGGTGGCCTAAATTGTGCTCCCTGTTGATTAGGATAGCCTAACCGCGGAGAGAGATTCGATGTACTATCGAGTCTAGCTAAAGGTGGAGGTCTTTGCGGGTCATATGTTGTAGTATATGCTTTCACCTATTAAATTAGAAACAATATGTACATAATAAATTACATCAATTTTGCAAAGAATTTCTCATTAAAAAAATTGTAAAAATTTTTGCTTTTCTTGTACTTTTTTCATGGCAACTGCGTATTTTTGTTTCAATTACTTAAATTATATTCAGTACGATAGATTATACTCTGTATAATATCTTAAAATAGTTAAAAATGTTAATATTAACAAGCAAGATGAACTCCCAGTCTATAGATACCAATTTGTATAAAACTTGACAGTCAATTAGCTCAATAAAAACTGTTTTCTTTTTTCTTAACTCAAATAGTGCGACAATCTGCCCTTATTGACAATAAGGGTGCTTCATGACTACAAAGGAGAACTTGCGCAGTATGCACTGACAATCGCTAACCAATTAGGATTTGAATTAATCACATTTATTAGTTTGCTAAAGCTAATTAAACTGTAGTCTATATCCTAAGTAAACCTGGTCACTAACTCAGATGATTTGAATCTCCTAATTCTTTGCACGGTTTCTGTTTCTGAATACAAACTTTTCGTTAGCACATTTGGATGAACTGATATTCGCTCACAGTATTTTGCACTGTTTTCACTCATTATTTCTTGCATCGAGGGAATTAATAGTTCTCGTTGATTGATAGAATTAGGAACGTAGGAGCATCGATGATCCCTTATACCTTAATACCTTATTCTGAAATTCGTGCGGTATTTCAATATTACTACTTGTGAAAGCTGTCCCATAATTGGACACTGTATGTACATATTGGTTTCAAAATGGCATTATGCACTAGTAGTTTCAAGTTTAGAATTTCTTCCGATAGTCCAGTAGAGTTAGCTCAATTTTAGTTCTAATTGTTTGCGCTTTGCGAAGATATGTTTCCACAACTTGAGCCTCTTTACCAAGTATATGCCTAGATATTTTACATCCACAGCTTGAGGGATATTTGAGTTGTTAATTTGCACTGGCTGCCATGTTTTTTTATAAAGTGTAAACGTAACAGGAATGAATTTAGATTCATTAGCTTTCATACGCCATTCGTTTAATCAAAACTGAATTTTATGAAGTCTGTGTTTTGTAGGTGTTTAGTGCAGTTGCAGCATCGGTTTGCGATAAGAGTGTAGTGGTGTTATCCGCAAATGTTACTGTTATTACTGTCGATGTAGTTAGTAAGTCGCTTGTATAGAGAAGGTACAGTACTGGTCCATGGACGCTACTTTGAGGAACTCTAGATAGTGTAGGATGCAAGCATGAAAACTGATTAATGAAGAAGAGTTTATTGGTTAGGTAGAATTTAAGGAGTGTTTAGTGTGGATAAGACAGTGTTTTTTTAATTTTATATAATAGGCCATGCTTAGGTCATTTCGATAAATCCTGCTGAACAATATTTCTTATTGTTAAAGTCTTCGTATAATGTGTTTACTAGCCTATGTATTTGCTCTATGGTGCCATGCTTATTGCGGAATCCGAATTAGGAATCGGGAATAATATTTTTTATATTTATTGCCAATTACGGCCTAGCTTAATATATTTTTTTCAAAAACCTTCAATAAAGGTAATAATAAACTGATAGGACGATAAGAAGTAACTTCATCGGGTTGCTTTTCGGATTTTGGAATCATTATTATCCGAACAACTTTCCAGATATTTAGGAAACTATCAAGTTTAAGTTTTACTACTAAGTTTAATTATGGCATTGTATATGTATGTCAATAGACTAAAGCATTCGGTCGACAACTCCTTAAAATTTTTTCCAGTGATCAAGAATCCAGGGCTTTTTTTATGTTGAATTTTTTCATAATTATATTTTTGACTTGGATTATTTTTATTTATTTTATGGGTTGGTCCATTTGAACTAGCGATTCCATAAATTTCTTTATTTCCTTGTCGGTGGTTTGCTTAAGGTTGAAATACTCGACCATCCTTGAGATTGGCAGCAAATATTTTTGTCTTTATATTATTTATCACATGCATTTCTTTCTCTCCTCTAACATATTCACCAAATTATATGTGAATGAGCGGGTATTATGAAAGGATTTTTTCCATCGATTCATTCTTATAATTCCTAGCTTATGTTATGTTTACAAAAATACATTAATTCGCACTATATTACATTTAGCTAAATCTATAAGGTCTACCAATAGGAACATGAGGTCTTTCAAAGTATTGCCTTTATTTTGTAAATGTGATTGACATCTGTCAGCGTGCATTTTACGTAGTAAAGTTAACATTTTAATCATGACAAAGTATACGCCACAACAACGTTTGGAAATAGTAAAAATTTATTATAAAAATGCGGAATCAGTTCGAGATACGTACAAAGCAATATGCCATATTTTTTGCCATCATAATCGGTCTAATGAACAAGCTATTCGTGCAATTATCAATCGTTTTGAAACAAACTTTACTTTGCTCGCCACGCGTTCGTGTAAGAATCGCCCGTAGCAATAATAATATCGCTGTTGTGGAAGCCAGTGTAGCCGAAAACTCGAATTTATCGGTGTAGCGTCGTTCTCGGGCATTGGGAATTTCTGCAATGACAACTTGGCGTATTTTAGGTAAGCATTTAAGACTATATCCTTACAAAATTGTTACTCAAGAATTGAAGCTGGCTGACCATCGCATGCGTCGTGTGTTCTCAGATTGAGTATTGCAACAGCTGAAAAATTATGCCGATTTCGGGAAGAAAATAATGTTTAGTGACGAGGCTCATTTTTTGATGAATGGGTTCGTGAATAAGCAAAATATTCAAAATGAGGAAGTAAATGCTATCACAATGAATGGAGAGAGATATCAAGCAATAATAAAAAACTTTTTGTGGCCGGAATTGGAACAACTGGATATGGAGGAGTTGTGGTTTCAACAGGATGGTGTCACATCCCACACTCCAAATGAAACAATCGCCTTATTGGAAGAAAAGTTCGGTGGTTCAATCATCTCACGATATGGAACTTTCAGTTGGCCAGCTCGTTCGTGTGATTTAACTCCTACGGGTTATTTCCTATGGGGTTATGTAAAATCATTGGTTTACTCCAACACACCTCAAATTATTGACGACTTGAAAACAAACATCTAACAGGAAATTCGTCAAATTCAGCCGGATTTACTTGGAAAAGTAATTGAGAATTGGATTCAGCGATTGCGTGCCTGCACATGAGGAAGAGGTGGCCATTTAGACGATGTCCTATTTCGAACATAAATGGTACACTATAAGCTTATAATATATATATATACAAGGTGTGTATAAATTGTCGCAAAAACTACGCGTAGCGACATTCTTCGTTCGATTCAGAATAAAAAATCTTAATGTTAAAATGTCGTATCATGCTTCGTAAATTCGTAAATGTCAAAATTTGACAGTAATGATTTTGATTGAACTCACTTTGAAATACAAACTTATTGTTCTACAACGTTGCCAAATGTGATTTTCGTGGAAGTACGTTAATGAATAAATGTTTAAAACAAGCTTTTAAATCAAAAAGAAAACGTTTACGAAATAATACTAGTAAAAATTTTTTCTTTAAACTAAATTGCATCTATCTCTATTAACAGATATCGAAGAGCAAAGGTTAGTTATGCACTAAAAGTCTGAACTTCAAGAACCCCGTGAAAACAAACGAAGCATGATACGACATTTTAACATTAAGATTTTTTATTCAGAACCAAACGAAGAACGTCACTGCGTGTAGCTTTTGCGACAATTTATACACACGTTATATATAAAAATTAGCATTGTACCTTATACATTAAATTTTTCATTAAAAAATAAAGTTCTCAAGACCCTATTGGTAGACTCTGTATGTGTTAGCGCTAAAGTTTAGAATCGCTTGAGTCTTGTGTATTGACTAGTAAATTCACTGCAAGGTTATTTGGACGAATATTCAGATTGTCCCGATACTCCTGCTACTTTTCGTGATTTTCTCCTTGACTGTAAGGATTTTTAGATCTCGATGGATCATCTGATTAGAAGTGCATTCACGATCATTCGTAGAACTTTAGACTGGTATCTTTGAAGAAATTCATTGTTAGAAATATTAGCAGTACCCCAAAGCTCAATTCCGTAAGTCCACGTTGGTTTCAGTATGGCTACGTAGAGTAGCAGTTTGTTTTCCACAGACAGCTGATGTGATGAGCGACCGATCGGACAGTGTATTTTCCTGATTTCTAAGCCAAATTGTTTTCTTTTAAACCATAAATGTTCTTTCCATGTGACTTTGCTGTCGAGGTGTATTCCAAGCTTCTTCTGTTTGAGGCAACCGCATCACATGCATTAAGATCTTTCTACCAAAGTTCTAAAGCCAAACTCTTCGACGAACTGATTTATCCTGCTGAAGATTCCCATGCTAAGATGGAGTTTTTGGAGAAACTTGTGTTAAAAAATATTCAAATGTCCTCCCGTTTAAAATGTTTACATTTTTATGGAGAATAATTCCTTATGAAAAAATGGTTTCCGAAAATGGTTTGTTGGATTGTTCTTGGAGCACTGCGTAATTGTAAAGCTTCATTCAAATAAATTCTTTACCAAATAGTTTATTAAATAATTTATTAAAAACCACAATGAAATAATTTAGACCTTACTCTTGAGTATCATAAACCGAATATTATGCTTGCAATAAATCATAATCATAAATTTTATGCGGTTCTTAGGCTCGTAACGGTACAACTAACTCACAAAGTAATTAGTTTCTGGAAAGATACGCCAACAATTCGGTTATTAGTTTTAGGGTATGTCAGAAACCCTGACTTATTTATATAGCGGCATATAACAACATAAAAAATCAAATTAATTCGTCCCTGAGGTAATTTTTTATTGAATATTAAATTCTATACATATTTTGACAAATATTTTATAATATCATTCAGGAAAATTTCTAAAATAAACGAACTTAAAATTTACAAGTGAGTGTTCTTAAGTTCGCGGAATATGGGAAAAGGAAAGAAAATAAAAAATAATTTTTCTTTCAATATATTCACCTGCAACTCTAACACCCCTAACCCCTGCAACTCTAACATTTTTCAAATCTTTCAATTAGTTTTTGTATACCTTCATAAAAAAGTTTTATCTTTGTCTCAAATGTACGGCGCAACTGCTTTCTTTTCTTCTACATCGCTCGTAATTTTCTACCCACGCAGTTGCTTCTTAATTTTTGAGAACAGCTAAAAATCACCTGGAGCAACGTCTGAACTGTAGGTTGGGTGATATATCGAGCACCAATTTATGCGAGGCATCCAGCGCAGCACTACACTTGTGTACAGGAACATTGTCGTGCATGACCAGAAAACATTTTGTCTATTTTCACCTTTTGTTTTCTTTTAGCCGCCCCAGGATTGAAGAATGGTATTCTCCGGTTATGGAAACACCTTTATCTTTATAATCTGTTAACAGGATTCCTTCTGACTCCCAACAAAACGTCGCCAAGTGTTTTCCGGCCGACTGTGACACCGTCAACTTTTTTCGTCTTTTTTATACCAATGCATGGATAGATTTAGGTTCATAATGAGCAGAGAGTGGACTCGAGGGATTTATGATTCATAGTCCATAGGCGTCTGCCTTGTATTCGCATAGGTTTGTTTCTATAAGCGATTCGTGAGTTTTGAACAATTTGATACCTGTGGCTACCTGCATAAATGGCACATACCTACATATGCAGTTAATATGTATCTGTATATGCACAACAAAGCGAATGTAATAATCGGTTGGTAACCGGCAGCAACTACTGCTAAAACAAAAGTAATGCTGACAAGCGAATTGCGTATCTAATTTATAATAACAATAATTTACAAAGAATAAAACACAAAACTATGTATTTTCTGTGAAACATTGAAAGTGTAAAACATTACTATGAACAACTAAAATTTGTTCAAGGTGTTCCTGTGTTAAATCAGTTCTTGTAGATGTTAAAACGTCTTTATAAATAGAAAATGTCCGTTCCACGTCACAACTGGTGATGGGTGCGTAACTAAAATGTTACAAAAGTGCACCATACTTCGAATGTATAGATTTTTCAATCGGCTCTGTGCAGAATTGATATAACATATTCAAATCAAAATTTCTGCTAAATATGGCATCAACTGTTTGTCTCAGCTTTGAGAAATATCTTTTTAAATTATGAAACTAATTTACCAACATTTGGAAAATGATCCCCTGTATATTCACATACTCTGTGTAGTGCATGTATTCCACGCATATTTGGATAAGATTGCTTTAACAACTTCACTATTTTTAACATTTTTAAGCTGCTGCATCAGTCTAAAATAATAGCATATTGTCTTTTTAGTTGTTATCCGATCACAGAATATAATGAATATATTGATCAATTACCTCTGCAATTGTGTCACCATTTACAACTGGTAATAGCTTAGTTGCAATCGGATGAAGTATACCAACAACTAAATTTAACACATATCGTTCCATTACATCCGTTGTTTCGTCTGCACTTACCCAAAGATAACGACCAGATAGGTTGGATAGTATTTTTCAATGGTTCTCAAATAACATTTTGGTAAGTGGTATTTACGTAAAGTAGATTCATCTGGTATATGACGATCAGTACGTTTTGTAAGAAGCCTCTTGAGGACTGGATTGTTAAGCTTTTAGAATGGAATATTGGCCGCCACGAAAGCTTTACACATTTCTTCGTTAAAAGCGTCAGGTGCAGATGGTCATATGTTATCTTGATGAGTTTTCGAAGAAACATGTCTCTGCACATTACACTTTTGTGGAAGCCTTAAACTTAATGAACAGGCACTGCAATATATCTCGGTATCATTACGAATATGCAACCAATCTGTATGGCCTCTAATCCATCCTACCATGGCTGCCTTACGGAAATTCTCCATAATTAACGAAAATAAAGAGAAATACTAAGAACAGAAGGAAATGGACTAAAAAGAGGAAACGAAAACTACTCCAAAAGTAGGGTAGTAAATTAAACTTAATGTTTATAAAAAAAAAAAAAAAAAAAAAAAAAAAAAAAAAAAAAAACAGATTGATAGCATGATATGGTATGGTATCGTGTATCTAACGTTGAAGCACCGATATTAAAGCCTAAATTGGGTCCATATCGTGCAATAGTAATAAAAAAAAAGAGTGAAAAGCAGTAGGAGAAAAAGTGAGTAGCGAGAAGAACAAATAGGTATTAAAATAAGAACAACGAACGGTGAGTGTTCATAATATTAGTTAAATAATATTAGTAAAATAGGAGATTAAGAGATGTCAAAATAAGGTCGAAAATTGCGTGAAGGTTAATTTGTTAAGGAAAGAAAATATTGAACAAACACGTGTGTGAACACTTGAAGGTAGGCAACACAAGGAACACCGCGAATCGGAGTGCAACTTAAAATCAGGCAGACAAATGAATAATAATTAACGTTGTTAAATTAAAACGATAGAATAGGCGAGGGAAAATTATAATTAAAATAATAGCAAGTGTAAGAAGGTACGCACGGATAGAAGTAAGGGTCCGACAGGTTGACTGGCCCGAACTTCTTACGCAGTGAAGTAGACAATAATACCAGTACAATGACGGACAGAGATAGTGAGGAATATACGACCGACGAGGGGAAAAGAAAAAAAAGAGTGGGAAATCTTGAGCAGTTTCTCGGGCGGTCTGCAAAAACAAAAAGGTCTCCAAATAGAAAAACAAAAGAGGAAGCCGAAGAAAAATTAGACAAGATACTAGGGATTATGGAGGAAATACGCAAAGATCAAAAAGATATGAAGATAGAACAGAAGGAAATTAATAAGGAAGTTAAAGAAATAAAAAAGCAACAGAGAGGGTTTAATGAAGAACTCCTAAAACTAAACCAGGAAAATGAACGCTTGAAAAAAGAAAATCAAGAAATAAGAAAAGAAAATGAGAAAGTACGAGATAAATTAGAAAGAGTGGAGAAGACATTGGAAGTCATAGAAAAGGAACGACGAAGATATAATGTGGTAATACATGGATTAGTGACAGGAACAAACGAAACTCTGGAGCTGAAAAAACAAATTAAAACCTTCATAGGTGAACAGCTAGAAATAGAGATCACCCCGAAATCTATCAAAAAAGTAGGAGCTAAGACATGTGTTGTCGAACTGGGCAGTGAAATGGAAAAGAATGAAATCATGAGGAATAAATCGAAATTAAAAAATAAAGGAGGGGACAGGATATATATTGATGACGACTTAACGCCAAAGGAACTAAAGAAACAATCGCAACTAAGAAAATTTGCCAAAGTCGAAAGGGAAAAAGGAAAGACAACAAAAATTGGGTTCAGACCAATATTAACATACGGAAGCGAATCATGGGTACTATCAAACAGAAATAAAAGCAGAATACAGACGATTGAGATGAAATTTCTGAGGGGAGTGAAAGGCATAACAAGAAGTGACAGAGTGAGAAATATTGACGTACGAGAAGAGCTACAAATAGAACCCATAATGGAATATATAGAAAAGAAACAATTAGGATGGTGGGGACACCTACAGCGTATGGGGGAATGTAGACTAACTAAAAGAGTATGGACGTCCAAAATAATAGTCAAACGAAGACCTGGGAGGCCGAAGAAAACATGGGAAAAGGAGGTAGCCAAATTGATAGAGAACAGAGGAGAAACGGTACTGAATGCAGGAGAAATTGCCAAAGATAGAAAAAAGTGGAAAAAGTTTGTACAAAATACTGACAATACACAATAGTTAAGAGATAAATATGTAAAATCCCTACACCGAAAGGTAGAAAGGGAACTTAGATTATATATATATTTATAAAAAATTATAGGATAAATATACAATAGAACAATATAAAACAAATTTTTTTAAATACTAAACGTTGTAACCAAATAACACTGAAAGAAACGAAACCAGAAACAATCTCTTACAGAAGAGAATAGAAAATATACTATCTCAAGAAGAATAAATGCATATATGTATATGCATGTATAATAGCATGTAAACACGAGAATGCACTTTGGAAATTAGCGAATATTATTTTTTAAGCTATTATTTCAACGAAGACATTTAAATAATATATTAATGTATATTCCGTCTTACACGCCACTATTGAATTAAATTTATGAAGGAATACACACAATGTACTATTCATAACGACAGAAATAACAACATCTGCTGGACGAATGCAATCGAGCAAGCAAATAGTGGGGCTGTTATAGCATGCATACTATTCTTGATACCGCGAGAACGTTTTATCGGGACAATTGGTCATTCAATCGCTTCAGTCCGCTCTCTGATACTGAGGAACCCAGGTGTCATCCCCAGTAATAATTTGACTCAATACACCCTCATTGTCTTCATTACAGAAGTCCAAAAACGCACGGGAATGTTCCAGGCGTTGTGTTTTTTCCGGCGGAGTGATCATTCGTGGCACCCAACTTGCATTTACCTTAGTCCTGTCAAGATGATCAAGAATCTTAAAATTGTTACATCGAATACTCCAATAATTCCTGCTAGTTGTGTATTGTTTAGCCGAGCACCTTTTGTTATCAATTTTTCGACTTTTCAAAGTAGCTCAGGGGCATGGTTAATTAAATCGGTCGCCCCAGCCGTGATTCGTCGTCAAGTGATTCCTTATCTTACCTTATAAACCATAGTTTTTTCCAGGCAAGAATTCCGATAAAACGATGACATCTCTTTCTGTATTGTTTGAACAGACTTTCTTAGCTACGTAAGGAACTTTATAACGGGGCGAAATTTGATTTTCTCCGTATTTCACATTTTCTTCCCGATTGACTTACTTAGTCGACGATAGTTCAAACACGACTGTCGTAATTATGATAAAATCTTATATTTATACTAATAATGAATCACTGAAAACGTTATGATATGAAAGAGTTCTTTCACTATAACCCAAGCTGCCCTTCCTTAAAACCTAAAAACGCTCCTTCGTATGTCTGTTTACACAGAATTGAAGGATCGTCTTGATGCAGATCCGATCTCCATGACTAAAATTATAACTATAGATGAAGATTGGGTGTATGGCTATGACCTTGAGACAAAGATTCAAAGTTCTCAATGGAAAACGAATGGCTCTCCTCTTTCTAAGAAGGCATGTCGGTCAAATGCGACTTCTGGTCCTTCCGAAAACTAAAAACCGTATCAAAAGGAGATTGTTTTGACACCATTCCTGACACTGAGAGTGCCGAGTTAATTCAAATTTGATGTAAACTTATTACTTTATTCGTAATAAAATTATTCGCCGTATTTTTTGACAACACTTCGCACATGCGCGAGGAAATACGGCGTAGATAAACCTGGCGCAAGATAATCCGTTTACCAGCATGTCTAGCAGGGTCTGTTATGTCTGTAAGTAAATTAGGCGCGAGACTTTCTTAAATGACATAAACGTTAATCGAATTGTAAATGATCAGATCATTAACATTAATGGATTATAAATGGTCCGAATATGCAAAACCAAAATTGGTTTGGTTCCGTGTTTTCCTAGTTTAGTTTTTTCTTTTCTTGATGGCGAAAAGCTCCGAATATACTACTATGTTTTCTTAGTTTAGTTCTCTTTTTGATAGTGGAAATATCAGAATACACTACGAAAATGTATGTGTCAACGATAAAAAGTGAACGTGCAAAAGATTTGCTATTATACGAGAATTTGACATTTTCAAAGGACAAAGTGTTAAAAAGTGGCGAAACGTCGTGGAGATGTTGCCAAAAACGACTGCATTCTAAAGCAAATATTTACACAGTTAATAACCTAGTCATAAGAGAGCACGATGTTCACAACCATGAAGCAGACGAACAAAAGATAACAAGAAAAGTAGTTTCAAATACTTGCAAGAGACAAGCTGAAGAAGACATATCCGAAAGGCCTTCAAAAATGATTAGCAAAGCACTAGCATACCATTTACCGCCATCTCTCACAACTATTAATGTCAATTACATTAGACGAAACATTTATAACTGTCGCCGAAAGATACTACCAGATCCAGTGCCTAAAAACAGAGAAGAAGTGCATGGAGCTCTCAGTGCATATAGTGAAATGCTATTATCCAATAAAAATGAACATTTTTTGTTTATTAACGACATTCAAAATAATATTGTTGTGTTTACATGTGAAACAAACATTAATATTTTAACAGAAATGGATAAACTCTACATGGACGGCACATTTTCCTTTTGTCTTAGGTATTTCTTTCATTTTTTCACAATACATGGACTGCAAAATGGCCGCTATATTCCCTTAGCTTTTGTTTCTTACCGAGTAAGACTACTGAATGTTACAAAACTTGTTTTTCTTTATTAAAGTTCTGTATATATTAAAAATATCGTCGTAAAGTTTTCCTTACGTCGCATTCAAAATACTCGATACCGGTTCGTTGTGAACGAAAAATTTATTTAGAAATTTCATTTTACTTAATTTAATTAAATGCATATTTTGAAAATGATAGTTATACTTCGTATTTGTGGGATAAATAAAAAATAAGAAGCGAAACCGATGTAATAAACTAAGATCCACTGCACGTTAACTAAAATGATTTTAAACTTATTTTTACAAAAAATAGATACCCTAAATATATATATATATATATATATATATATATATATATATATATATATATATGTATCTAAAATTAACAATATGCCAAATGATTTTAAAGGATCAGTAACGGATATAAAATACGCGACAGTGAGTTGTTCTATTTATTCTTCAACGACAAACGCTTATGTTTATCGTTTCGCAATATTTAGAGTACCATGTCATTTTTATATCTAACTGGTACTGCCAGGCTTTTAAGAAGAAAAACAGAAAAAAAGTAATTTCAATATATTTTAACAGATTGTCATTTCCGAATATGCAGAAACCTAGACGAGAGAGTACTTTGTCAATATAAATGATCCATCGTTAGCATAAAAGTCAAAAATAAGTAAATCGATTTAACATAGACGAGTATATCTTACCGTATTCTGCGGGGACTGATTAGTGTCACCAGCAGGGCCATTTATAACCGTACTCGGCTGCTGAGACATATTGCATGCGGGTTATATTCTGTAGATGACACCGAGAAAGAATACAGAGTAAATAAGGTGGACAAAATTTTCAAATCCTACCTTTGCAATCTACAATTTTACTTTATTTACTATAACTTAATCAAACCTTAACTACTTGCATCTACCATATTTCATGTCAATACTACTCATTAATCCTAATTACGAAGGGTGTTTTTTTATTAAGTAAGTACTGTTTTGATAGTAAATAATAATAATAATCAATTATGCTTTAGCATTTCCCAACAATTTCCCAACAATTTCCCAACAATTTCCCAACAATCCCAAGAAAAGATAATATATCGGTGTAAAACGCATTAAGTATTTGTGGTTTGAACTTAATGCAAATGAGAATCAATATTCATTAAAATCTCATTCCACATGAGCCAACTGTGTTACGTTTGTTTCTATAATCCGTCAAACTAAGTTTGTACTAAAATGTGGACGCAACATGCCGCGACGTCAACCTTCCCCGGTTATTAGGACAAATCTAAAAAAGCTTAAAATGCACGGCCATGCCGAAACGTGTAGCTACTAGCATTTCATTCTCATTAAAAATCGTCAGTACACGATATTCGGGAACAGACATGCCTTTCATTTCTGTACAGCGTATATAACGAGCCATCGAAAAAATTCATAATTGGAGTTGACTGTGAAATTGGGTTGGTACTTTAACCACTTCCACATAATGACACATTACTTGATGCTTGACAGTTTCATTGTAAAAAGAGGTTATGGCATTGAAATGATACTACAACAAAAAAGTAAACAAATAATTTATTTAATATCGAAATCATAATGAAAATTTACATATAGCTACAGAAGTTGTTGAAAATGTTGTTCATTTACATCTAAACACAAACCAACTCTAACTTTTTAACTTTGAAAAATTTGACACAAACTTATAGTTTCAATGTCAAATAATAAATGTCATTATGTGGAAGTGGTTAAAGTAGCAACCCAATTTCACAGTCTACTCCAATTATGAATTTTTTCGATGGCTCGTTATAATATATAGATTTCGCGCTTATATAGAAACATAAGCGATTTCTAAGACAGATATGTTACCCAGAAGATTGGTATGAAACCGTGTTAAAGAGTAAACGGCAAAATCAATTTGAAGTAATCGTTATGCAACAAGAGATCTTTTTTAGTTTTGACATCTCTATAGTAAATAAAAATGTTACTGAAGAGAAGGAACCAGTAAATTTTAATAAAATCTGATGTTTTCGCTTTGAAACTGATTATCCTGACTCAATATTGGTGTAGCACTAACTCATTGGCTCCTTTAAAAAAGTTAATGTTGGAAAACGGGGAAGCAACTTGGGCCTTCAGTCTAATGACATTAAGAAAATATTGAAGAGTAAATACAACGAACCTGTGAAACTTGATACCAGGAAAGTTGCAGACTTGAAGAACTTATCAAATATATACCTCCTATCAATCACGGTTTCTATTTAAATATTTTTGAAAAATCTGATGAGCAAGATACTATAGAAACTATGGACCAGGATAAAGTAGAATGTGTAGCGAAAGCATCATGTTCGAAGATGATGAATAGAGAAAACCTCCCCTAGGATACAATAATACTTTTATTATGACAAGAATAAAGAAGTTCTTTTTATTATTGTCTTCTTTTATTTAAAATAGCCGATAAGCGTCTTTCTAGCACTATTGATTAATAACTGTGCTCTTATTGCCGCCAAATAATGTTTACAGGATTAGTATAAAATCCTGGAACGGTCGCATAACTATGTTTTTCCAGATGTACTTTTTTTGAAATTTATTATTGATATAGGAATAGTTAAAAATTACGAATTTACTCATGACATTCATATTTATATTATATTCTCGGTTTGACTGGAAATGCTTCCTACTATTTTTTTTAATGGAGCACCCTGTATATTGTTGCAAATTCGAAAAGAGAATTAAAAACTACATTCAGAAATGTAATTTTTTTTCTTTATCCTAAGGAACCTAACAGAAAAATTAAAAAAAAGTTAATGCAAAATCAAGCTATGTTTAAAAGCAAGCATTTTACTCTAACCAGTCAGATTGTTATGAAAATTGATTAGTTATATTGACTAATTATAAATACTTAAAATGGCATCAAAATTAACAGAATCTTAGTGAATTGAAATATTGATAATGCGTGGATGTGGTGATCGTCAACGTTCATATGATGAAGTTCGTGTCACTATTCTATGGAAACTTCGGTAAAAAATTGGATAACTGATTAAAATCTTCAAAGTGAATTTTCATGAAACAAGCTAAACGTGGCTTGTGTATTATTTTGCCCCGAGTGCTTCCTATACTAAACAAGTTGAACTTAATGCAAATAAGAATCAATAATCATTAAAACTCATTCCACATGCATTCTTCGCCAAGAAAGCCACGTCTGTTTCCGAAAATCGTGTACTGAGGATTTCTAATGAGAATGAAATGATAGTATTTACATCTTTCGCATTTTTTCTTTTGCCTTCATGACTAAGGAAGGTTGATATCGCAGCGTGTTGCGTCTACATTCTAGAACAAACTTAGTTTGGCGGATTGTAGAAACAAACGTAACAAATTTGACGAAGAGTTCACGTGGAATAAGATTTTAATGATTATTGATTCTCATTTGCATTCAGTTCAACTTGCTAGATATATATACTCTCACTATAGAAAGGGAAGGCATGTCTGTTTTTAAACATCGTATACTTACGATTTCTAATGAAAATGAAATGCTAATATTTCCACGTTGATGGGTTCACCCATTTTTTCAAGTATTTGAGAACACATTAATACAGAAGTGTTGAAAAAAAAATTCTTGTATCTGTATACATGGACATACGCAACGCATTTTAGCAATGGTCACTTTAACATACAGGCACATGTTTCGATCTCACAATTTCATCAGTGCAGTTAAGAAGTGACGCATGTAAATTCGCTGCAACAGGTAATGCACAGTCTTATACATCAACTGACAAGAGATATCTCGTGACATCTGACAACCAAGAAAGGCCCAGCAGTAGAACCGCTTTCACACGTACGGCTAACCTACTTCTTGAAGAGAAATAAATACGCTAACTATGTAGTCCATTAACTAGTAGCCAGATGGCTCCAATATACCAAGAAAAAATGGCATATCGATATGAAACGCATCAAGTATTTGTGAATACATTAACACAGAAATGTATGTATCTGTATGCAAAGACATACACAGCTCATTTAACCAATGGTTATTTCAACATACAGAGACATGTGTTTCGATCTAACGATCTCATCAGTGCAGTTATGAAGTGACGTATTCACTGCTGCAGTTTTCTAATTCGCTGCTTCTTATGTAAATTCGCTGCCGCAGGTAGCGGATCATCACTTCATAACTGCACTGATCAGATCGATAGATCGAAACACGTGTTTGTATGTCGAAGTGACTATTGGTTAAAATGAGCTGTGTATCTCCATGTATACAGTAAAAAGAAAACACAAAACCATATTTTTAATAATTTTATTTTTAAATAAAAGCCTTGACATTAATTTACTTTTCAACATAATTTC
Source organism: Melolontha melolontha (assembly GCA_935421215.2). Classification (NCBI taxonomy): domain Eukaryota; kingdom Metazoa; phylum Arthropoda; class Insecta; order Coleoptera; family Scarabaeidae; genus Melolontha; species Melolontha melolontha. The sequence goes on from OW285240.1 coordinate 47,431,832, forward strand.
CACCGGTATGAAGGTCGTATTTTACGATCAGCTTCTGTATTCCGTCCTCATAAAAATCTGCCGCCTGATATTTTATCCTAACCACTGCTGTTCGGCCAATTTTATATCGTTAACGTCGCCGTGGAACAGCGGAACGAAGTAGCGTTTTGCAGGCCTAAACAAACTTCCCGAATTTGTTCAAATAAATATATAAATATGAGGGCGATTCGCAAAATAAATTCCGTTTGGTTAGTAAAAAAGACATCAATACATGAAGAGATTTTTATTATCTGCTTTTTAACGCCTGTGTAATAAGCCATACTGTAACACTGTTTATTATGGTACCTTTTTCTATAAAATCTACAAAAAGGTCGCCTTTCTTACCCAAAAAAAAAAAACAGTGACCATGACTTTTCTCACAGAAAAAGTTTGACGACACTTTAAAGGTTTCCCCGTGGACGAGTTAGAGCGACCCCACTGCATTGACTGTCTTTTCATCTCAACGTTGACATAGGCGACCAAAGCCTCATCACCATTTTCAAAATACCTGAGGAAATCTTCACCTCGTAACGTGTCAAAAAAGGTTCCGATCCCATTCTCTTTGTTTTATTGTTTTCGATAAGAAGTTTTAGCACCCTTCGTGAACAAAATTTGTGGTAACCTAAATGTTCAGTAACAAGCTCTTACAAAACTCTACAAAACGTGAAATTTGAGGGAAAAAGACATTTAGTTCTGTGATTGTGAATCGCCGATTTTCACGAATTTTTTCTTCGACATTACCCACAAGCAGTAATGCCAATGTACGTAGATTTCCACGCATTGCGTGTAATTCTTCTCACATGCGTGTGATACTCACGTGTGTGGAATTTGCGTGTAACCAACGTCCCACTGACATTATGTCGGCTATTTTACATACAAAACAAGGTGGTCAAAGTGATAGTGGCATTACAGCTTTAGTCAAAGTATAATAAACAAAAATTTTCGGGTAAACAATAATTGATTGTGTTGTTTAAAACTTAGCTTAAATAAAAAGTTTATTTTATACAAATTGTTTGATTGATTTTCAAAACTTAGGTAAAAAACTTTCCTTGAAATACAATACAATTAAGTAATTTTATTTAAATATCAACGATTGACATTTTTTTGTTATTTCTGCCGAAATACTCGCTATTTGTTGCCAATTTTGCCATAATATACAAATCCGTGGTGCAAAGTATATTACAGATGCGTCTGTACTTACATGATAGGTTGTGAACCAGAATAAAACATGTTAAAAGAAAAAATGACGTTATTTTAAATTATGTGTGGAATTACAAGGAAATGCGCATGATTTTGACAGAGCGCCGGAATATTCCGAGTCTACTCGATCGGCAACATTGCCCACAAGTTCGTCTTACAGTTGGTCTTACACTCCATTCTTCATCATGGACATTAGTTCGTCTTTCTCGAAAGATACAACACCATTTTCTAACCAATCTGTCACTCTTGACATTTTCACCATAAACATAACAAATTTCACAATGAATTTCAGCAGCCTTCATATTCTTTGTACACAGAAATCGGCTAACAGCACTCAATTACAGTCGGCGAGATTTTCAATTACAGCACCCATTCTTAAAGACCAAAATAGCACGAATATCCTAACGATTCTCTTACTAGTACTGACAGACTCACATTGAACCAGACTACATCGCAGCGCTGCTGTCGCACCGATGTCCTCGCTCCTCTGACCATGCAGCGGAAACGGAACTTACTTTACAAATCGCCCTCGTATAATATTTTGGTAAAAATCTTATCAACTGTCATTTTGTAAACATCTCACGTTCGATATCAGTTAATATTTACTAGCAGTTCTAAGCATATCTTATCCATATTTATATAAAGTATTCGAACACAAAAATATAAATATAAAGCGAATGATCAAGCAAGTCATTAAAAATTTATCATCATTTTGTGTACTAAAATATATGTACTCTAAGTATTTGATAATGCTAATTTATAAAAATCTATCTAGATATTTGTAAATTTCGTTTAAAGTTTAATGGGGTTAAGTAGCGTTATTGGATAGAAATCTGAAAGTGAACTTTCGAAAACGATCTAATAATGCTTCTGGACTAATGTGTTTCATGTATGGATTGTGATAATTTTCACTCTTTTGTTGTACTATATGTGTAAGCAAATGTCCTGTTAATTGTTTAACTTTTTAAAAAACAATTTACATACTGCGGCAATGTAAATAAAACTACATTCTACTACAAGTCATTCAAAAGTTATTGAGTTTAGGTCTGCAAAACACACCATTTTGTTCCATTTTGTGTTTCTCGGACAGTCAAGGTATTCTTTTAAGTGCGGGAAGAAGTAGTTTGGCACTAGAACAGAGCTATATAGAGGTTGATCAAGTTCTCCCCAGCCATAACACGCAATGAGATCTTTGGTTAGACTAGCCACGTGTAGACGAGCATTGTCGTGAAGCAAAACTATGGCTCTACTGAGGATGCCACGCGCACCTCACAGTTTATTTAAGATCTCCCAATATGTCTCAGTATTTACTTTGTCAACCAAAGTCATAAAATCAAACAAACAACACTCGCGTGCCTATTTTAAAGAACAGTGTATGAATTTTCGGGATAAATTTTTTTGCTTAAACTTTCTTAGGTGCTGTTGAATGTCTCCATTCCATGTTCAACTTGTTTCATATATACATATATATACGCAATATAGAAGTGAAAATCGTGTCTGTTTCTGAATAGCGTATACTGACGATTTCCAATGAGAATGAAATACTAATAAATATACGTTTCGGGGTGGACGTGGTTTTCAAGCATTTTTTCATTTGTCCTGAACTGTTATTTTGATGCCAATATAAAGTAAGCAACCCATGTCTTGTCACCAGTGAGAATTTAGCTCAAAAATATGTTCCCTTTGAAACTGTACCTCTCGAAGAAAGTAGCGATTGGTTTTATGCAATTCAGCCAGCATTTCTACCACAACTTCGCAGACAGCACTTCTTGAAGCTTAAGGAAACTCATTAGATAATGATGAAATAGTGAAGCGTCTATTTCCTACGAATGATTCCTTACTTCGTGCCTCAACAAGCACGCTCTAAATCATTTCAATCACTCATAGAGTTTTCTCCACACAATTGACTACTCTGTCGATAAATTCTCCCCGCTTTCACGTTTCTTACATTTAAGAAACGAATATAAGCGCGTATTTCATGCTCGACGGCATTTTTGATAGTCAAGGACATTTTAAAACACGCACAAAACAACTCGGACAAATGGTTCCGTAATATCGTCGGTGGCTATCCAAAAGATGAAGGTACTCAGCGCGTATACGCACAATACCGATCGCAACCACAGTATAAACCTATACTGTGCAACCACCAGTATAAGCCTATTAGTAGGATCACTTCTTGTCGGCACCTTTAATCTTAAGAAAAACGCATCGTGCTACCCACGTTCTCTTTCTCTCTTAAACATGAGCTGCAGTAAGTGTAATAGATATCAGACTGTTGGACTTTATCAAACAAACTGAGACGGCTGGAGGACTGTAGCACTGAGCACAGAGAAAAAGAACGTACAGCGTATTTCAATTATTTTCAATACAGAATCTACTGATTGAGTTTATACTGTGTCGCAACCCTGCAGCCGCAATATTTCTAAACTGTACTTACTTAAAAACTGGCCGAATAGGTACATGTACTAGGTTTGTGTGTCGAAAAATTACTAATACGCCACGAATTATTCTATGATTGCCTAACTATATTAATTTCAAAATGAACATGTGCAAACTGCGAAGCATTTTATAAGCTTGATCTACATTACGTGTAATATATTAACGGTTAAATCCTTTACGAAAGTAGAATAATACACTAATTTTACACAGTGAGAAAAAATATGTCAAATTGAATATTTCCTTATTAATCCACACTAATCTTAATGTATATTTCTTTCTACTATACACACCCCCATGTAGTTGTTACTTCGGAAATTCCGCATAATCACTTAATTTTCTTTCAGTTATATTTAGGGACCGAACACGAGAGGCCGAAATTACAATGGACAATATAAATAGTCTATAACATCGAACAAATACAACACACAGTTATTGAATGGCACTATTCATTCGGTTAACCGCACATCTGTTTGTCGTCGTTGAATTGTGACGCAATTACTACAATATTATAGTTAAATTCTTTTCTTCATGGGCGTAGGTAGAAGCGGGAGAAGCTATTCTAATTTATTTTATTTATTAGTTGATATTTCGTAAGATAAATAAAGTACGGTGAGTTAGTTTCTCTTTTCCATTGCTTTAACTGTTAATTACAAATATACGTAAGTGTCCAGTGAATTTCGTTAAGTTTCAATAACTTACGCATACATTTTTAATTTTCATTTATTTAGATCTAGAACATTGTTTAAGTTACTTTTTCAGATATGATATGGAACAACGTCGAGAATGGCATCATGAAACAATAGCGAGTTGGATTTAGAGTCAAACTGATTGTATGTCCATTGCCAGTGCTTCCGAAATTTATTGCAAAAATCTGTAAATATCGTTAAAGAATTCCAAGAAATCGCACGTAAAACGTCACTTAACATCGCAAACACATACACAGGAATTAGACCCGTTAGAATGTCACAATTTTAACGAAAAACTCTGTGAAACTTGAATGGCGGCAAATATCCCATTAAATAAACTTAACAATTCCACCTTCAAAACATTTCTCCAAAAATATACTGGCCAAAATGTTCCTGATGAATCCACCTTACGCAAATATTATGTAAGTGCTACACGAGAACAATAGTATGCATTAGAAGCCATCTTTCAAATCAGTACCTATGGATAAGTGCCGACGAACTGTCGATATATTAGGAAGCTGTTTGGTAAATATTGTAGCTGGTGTATTACATCCAACTATTCAATATAACGCACATATAATAATAACAAAAGTTATAAATACAGATGATGCGGAAACAGTATCTAAAACCATTTACGAGAATATGCACCAAATGCTTCATTCGGACGACAGGTACAAAGAAAAAATACTTTTATTTGACAGTGACAGTGGTGCGTATATTTTAAAAACAGGCAAACTATTAAAGGAAACATATCCTAATATGCTGCATATTACTTGTGTAGCACATGCTCTCCACAGAATCTGTAAATATATCAGAGACACCTTTACGCAAGTTGATAGACTTGTATCCGCTTTTAAAAAAGTTTTCAGAAAAGCACCATTGAGAGAAGCTCTTTACAGGGAAAAACTTCCATCTTTGTCACAGCCCCTCTCCAGCAATAACTAGATGGGGAACATGGTTGTAAGCTACTAGTTTTTATGCAGGGGACTTGGATAGTTTAAAAAATTTAGTTATATGTATAAATGACGATGCTCGAAGTATTTCCGAGCGCAAGGAAATAATACAAATTCCAAATTGAAAAAATTAGTTCAGGAACACCTTGCCAATTTGCCAAAACTAATCACTTATTTTTAAAATCAAAATCTCAAATTAAATTATGGATTAACCGTATTAGATGTGGCTATTAACAATTTGAAAAATATTTCAAGTGACTTCGCATGTGGCTTTCAGCAAAAGTTAAATGCAGTTGTTAATAGAAATCCAGATTTAATAACATTGCGGCAATTGTATATGGGGACAATGACTCAAAATCTGCTAAATACGCTGAAATAAAAGAATATTTCCAGTATGCACCTATAAAAAGTTGCAATGCAGAAAATACATTTTCTATCTACGAGGATGTATTTCATTCAAAGAGAACAAATTTTACAGAAGAGAAACCTTGAGAAAGTATTAGTAGTTAATATTAATACTCTTTTACGCAACTTGAAGTACAAACTGAACAAATAAAAATGTATTTAGTATTTTATAGATCACCACCGGTTTCTTTTCCAATTATTTAAATAAAATTAAAAACTCTTGTAAAAATAAAAATTTTCAATAGTACGCCCGTGGGCGATGAGTCATTGGCCTCTCGTGTCCGGTCCCTAGGTTATATCTTAAGTTCAGTATTAAATATGGTTGTAACCTATATGTAACGCGTGTTCATTTGAAAAGTCAGTCTAGTAGCATGTGATTTACTGAGAACATTTTGAAGTATGTCGTAAATTAGAATTTACTACTTAACCTACAAAGTCGTATATTTTTACAGTTTCATACATACAAATAAATAACAAATGTGATTGATATTATCAAATGTCATTTGGATTGACGTTTACGGAACAACAAACACATACTAATATATTTGCGTCTTATTCTATCAAAATTTCAAAGTAACCTAGATTGACTTTTCAAATGAACCACGTTACCTATATAATTGTTCCTAAGTTTCTGACAGATATCGTCAATTTTGTTTGAGAATGACGTAATTTTAATGTCGAAACAGAAGTAATGTCATATCTTGTAACAATGTGATAATAAACGAAGTTTTTTTTTTGTATATCAATATGATTGGTTATCACAAAGTAGCAGCATCCACAAACAATTCTTCATTTTTGATATAGATAATTTAATTACAAAAACATTATCGAACGTTATTATTATTATTATTATTATTATTATTATTATTATTATTACATGTGTACTCTTAAAATCAAAAGTGAAAACTTGATTATGTGAAACTATAATTCAAAGTCAATTTGTGTGGAGCTACTGTGTTTTATGATAATTTTACAAGTCTAATATTGATTCGATGCCATGCTTTCCCGCAATAATAAAATTCAACATTACCGTCACCCAATTACGCATAGCTTTTTAAAATTCCAAGTCTAGCGGATCAATCCTTAAAAATACATAAAGGTTACTTATAAATTACGTCTAGACATACGTGGCACACACAAATAAAGGAGATGCTATATAAACACGATTTTACGAAGTTTAGTATTTCGTACAAAACTTACTTCGACCTCAATAGCTAAACACTTTTAAAGATTTTCTTGTCTGGGATGGAACAGATGGTTTCGAAACAACTTTCTTTAAAGTCGTGGTGAAACTTAGCAATTCTAGTAAGCGATTTTCTAAGTACATACACATGTATCAACCGAAACAGTTGTTTAATGAAACAATACATCGCGCCTTCAAAAACTTTCCTCATTACGTTATGCATATGCGAAGCTTTAGAAAACTTCAATTTCTGACAGTTGTCATACATAAATTCAAATTATAAACGCTTATAGTTTTTAAATTATTTAATTATAATGTTAGAGCTACAACATAAAATATTTATTATTCAAAGTTACTATAGAACTGGTCAAAAAGTAGAAAATGGAGATTGCTTAATCTGCCAGTTATTTGCTCACAACTGCAAAAACATATTCAAGTTTGTGTTATTAAATTTGGTGAAACGAGGGCAATAACTCGTAAGCCTGGCGGTGGAGCAACTAGAAAACGAACAGCAAATTGTATAGAGGATATTGGACGTCGAATGGACAACTCACCCAAAAAATCAATCGCAAAACTATCATAAGTTCATTTGTCAGCGGGAACATGTCATACTATTAAAAAAAAGGGCTTAAAGTTGTTTCCGTATAAAATTCAAGTTGTTTCGGAATTCAAGCAGGTAGATTTTGTTACGAGAACACAGTGTTGCCTATGGTTTTGAAATAACACAAATAATAATGATATTCTCGACAAATTCTTCTTTTCGGATGAGGCTTGGTTCCATCTTTAATTTAATCTTTGTATGGACGCCATTTGTTCTTGTGTAAATAGTTTAGAACAGAAGATTTACTTACTGAGTATTCTTGATTTATGAGGATTTTCTTGTAAATCGAGCAAAACATTAAATTGTGTATTTTCTGGAACTGTAACATGGTTGGTTTTGTAATTGTCCCTTACGTGGCCAAAGTCTCTAAACCTCTAAACTTTCTATCTTAGTAACTACTGATCGTGTAATATTCTTCTCCGGGTACTTATCATTAAAGAATTGGCGAACTTCAGCTTGTGTTCGAGTCCTGTCGCCATATCCTACCGTCATAAAAATTTCTATTCGTTGTTTCTCAGTTAAACGCGCTATTACTTTGCAATTGCACTTGACAAGTCCTTATTTTAAGTGAAATTGTCATACAGATTCCATGTGACTGAATGGTGAGAAGTCAGCAATAACAAAACAAAGTAAACATACAATTGAACGTTTTGCCAGATTTACAACAAAAAAAAACTTAAAAACCAAGTCGATAACACTGACTAACACCTTTTTTGCTGACTTCTAAGAGAGACTTATTTTTTATTGACTATGCTCTTTGAAGAATCACAAATGGAACTAAGTAGTTACTTACATAAGACCTGTTACGATATAAAGAAAGTATGAAATTTAATAATTCATTTATTTATTTCAATTCAATTTAGTCACGAGTATAGTGCATGTATTTACACAATAATCATATAAAATTACAAGAGTTTTTGTAAAAGTAAAATCAACAATCAGGAAATTAATTTTCGTTTGTAGCACTTTCTACTGTGTATTTTGGTTTGGCAGTCCCTTTGAACATTTCAACAGTGGTCGGCCATTATATGAGGATCCAATATTCCTTGGTTCCTAGTTTCCATGATTTTTAAAGCTTGATGAAATCTCTTGCCTTTTCATCGCTTACATAACATAAACTTTCGGTAAACCTATTAAGCATTATAGATTGCACTAGATCTTTATAATTGCAGGCTTTTTTGTTTAGAAGAAAATTGTTCGCGGCCATCGTGAATGAAATACAGGCTTCTTTCTCAGCTTCGTTCATAGAGTTAATGAAATTTGGATCTCTCATTAAAGTTCTAATTTGAGATTCATCAAATAACCCAGCTTTCATTTTTTCGTAACTTAGTCGTGAAAACTTTCCACATATGTACTGGAAACAGTTACCTTGCAAATTTAGAGCTTTACCATATTGCTTCAAATTGGATGTGAAGAGGTGGAAAAATTACTTTTTCTCTATCGACTAAAGGTTGACTTATAATATTATTTTCTCCAACACCTAGGGATGTTCTAGGAGACCGATGTTTGTGAATCCAGTGTTGGTTTCTAGCTCGACTATTCCAGAGGCACAAAGAGCACGGAAATTTTGTATATCCTCTTTGAAAGCCAAGCAAAAGTTTACCATTTTAAGATCCACACAGAGGACCCAATTATGGTCTGTATATTTTAGTAACTTTATAACAGTCTCAATGTTGTCATATGTTTCCTTTAATTGAACGGAATATCCAATAGGAATTCATCGGAATTAGGCACTGGTCAAATTGCAGAGTCGATATTAGGATATATAATTTCATTTTTATTCTTCTTATTATAACCAAAGGTCTAAACTAAACAAAAATAGCAATCATCTACGTGGTTTTTCGGTTCACGCCATATCATTGGAACGCCAGAAGCTAATTTCTGGCGTTTTCCCTTGCTCCACTGCCGCAAATTTTCCACAGATGCTTTTCACACATTATGTGGAGCCCATGACTTGTTCTGATAAGCAAGTTTTCGTCAAAATAAGCCAAATACATTTTCTGAACGAATGTAGTAATAGTTACCCTTTGACTGGCAACGGTGAAGCTGCCACTAATGTAGCAGATCGTATCGGCACTACACATCTTCGACTAGTAGCCATGATGTAGTTTCTTCCCTAACAATTAACATGTAACTAACGTTTCATTATCACCATTGTTTACTTTTAAATAGTCCTAAATACTTTCTAACAAAATCTCATTAAACCCTAATATGTTTACTTAATGAACAGGAATAGCCTAATAGATTTGCATTTCTCTACAATTGTTTATTACTTAATTAGTTCCTTAAGTACTTCAATATTATCAAGTACAAGTGTACATTATGCTAATGAGATAAATGTAATTGGAATTTCTTTCAATTCTTTGAACAATTAGGTTTTCTGCATTTACTTAGCGATTTTCAAGAATTTTGAAATCGGCAAACAAGAAGTGCTGTAGAAAGAAAACTTGACGTGATAGGGACCAATGGATTTCATATTTGGAATTAGCGTACCAATATTAATTAAAAACAAGTGTCAGATCATAGTCAGCAGAAAAATTTTTTTTATTGTTGGCCAGTGTAATAGTTAGTTGTCAATAGTTTGAAAATTTTTTGATTTGTACCAATCTAAGTATTCTGTTACCAACTTGGGACACTTAGATTATTCACCTTGTATATGAAGACTATAATTACACTATAATATTTCTATATTATAATTATTCAAACCTAATTAAAGCTACTGACATTGGTCAATGTATTTTTGCGTGTGATTCATTCATTCTAAATATAATAATTTAAATTGGGTATAGGAGTTCAAGAATTGAGAATTTTATGAAATCAATAAGCAGTAGTATTAAAAATCGATACTAAATAGCATTCCAGGGTTCAGTGACTATGTGAGCTATTAAATGTGATAGAAATATATATTCACAAATTGTTTTTTTTTTGTTTATTAGCAAGTAAAGTCACGTAAGTCATTCTATACACAAAAGTATATAAAACATCGCGTGGAAGACTCAATATAAAAAGCAAATGAAGGACCACCATCTTTCCACCAGACCACCACCAAGCTGCATTGCATGATAATAGTGAAAGGGTTATTTCTTGAATCATGTACACTAGAAAGCATTAGATTCTCACAACAAATATAGATACAAGGATACGACAACGTCTATTAGAAAAGATAATAAAAAATTTACAAACAAACATGCGTCTACGAGGAACGTAAAAATTTAAACTATAATTCAAATTCTGCGCTAAATGTAAGAAACAAGAAATTCTTTAATGGATTCCAAGTGCTAAAAAGTCTAAGGAGAAGTGTCTATGACTATCAAAAAGGTGCAGACAAAAATATTATAGCTATGAAATGGCATGACATGATAATGTGGTAAAGGGATTTCTTTTTAATGTTGTATATAGCCATAAAATCAATCAGTGGATTAAAGCAGTTATTTTAGTTTACAGTAGGGCAGTGAAAATTGTTGTTTTGAAATCATCTACTGTTTCTTCTGGCGACTGCAATCGTCGACCACGCATTTGATTTTTGGTATTTGGGAACGTAAAGAAATCGCTGGGATTTAGGTCAGGACTATACGGAGTATGATCTAATAATTCGATATTTTATTGCTCCAAAAGCTCAATTGTCTTTCGAGCTGTGTGCGAACTCGTATTGTCATGATGAAGAATGATTCGTCATTGTGGGTTGGTTTTTCGGACCACGGCGATTATTTCTGTCAAACAGACACTTATGTATCAATCCGCATTAACCTTTTTTCGATCTTGCAATCTTGAAATTCATCGCCACTCACGATGCTATAGACTTTTCTTGAGTTTCCGTTATTGAACCGACTCAAAATTCCTCGGCATCAATTAATGCGAGTCAACTTTCACTTTTCAGTTAAAAGATGCGGAAACCAACGGGAAAGTAACTTTCTCACACCCAGTTCATCATGTAAGATCTTTTGGATTGAGGTCTTTGAAATCCCCTTGGATGTTTCAATTTCTCGATATATCACATGTCTGTCTTCTTTAATCATGTGGTGTACACCATCAATCTTTTTCTGGGTGACCGCTGTTCTTGGCGGACCTGTCCTGAGATCGTCGCTGATACTGGTGCGTCCATGTTGGAATTCACAGTACCAACGTGAAATTGTCGATTGATATGGTGCTTCATCTTCAAAAATTGAAACCAACTCAGCAAGACATTGTTGTTGAGTTAATCCTCTCCGAAAGTTGTAAAAAATTATTGCACGAAAATTTTCTCAACTCAATTCCATTTTTTCGGCCAACTTATAATAAACTTGAAAAATTGACTATGACTAAATCACTTGCCGTATCTTGATGAAATTTTAAATTTCGGTTAACGAAAGATGGAGGTTAATTTTGACACCTGACGTTTTATTACTGCCCCCCCCCCCCCTACAAGGCTACATACAACACTAAAAAGACATGACTCGGATGTATTTGTCCTAATGCTGTAGGAGTGGAGCTCTCATTCAGTAAAAAGGTACTCACGAAAATAACACAGAAACATTCAAGTAAACTGTGAAGACAAAGTGCAGTCAATTCTTTTTTCTTTTTTGTTAGATACAGTAACCTCATCTAGTCAACAAGAATATGAGAGGAATCGACAGATTCGATCAAATATTAGCCTGCACCACATATTAATACGAGGGAAGTACTCCCGACTGGTACTTTCCACTTATTTGGACATTGCATTGACATATCAGTTCGAAACGCATGGTAGATGCATAATCGATATGGTGGACAGTTAAATCGGTTTGCTTTTATATTGAGTGAGCCAAAAAAAAAGTTTTCAGAGTCATGGATTAAATCAGTTATGTCTTAGATTAATCAAGTGATCTGACCTACATGTCGTACTATTAGTAATAGGTTAAATCGTAATTTGTCAATTTGACTTACAACTTTTTACAAATGACACGTCAATTCTCTAACCTGAGACGTGACTTATATGTCTATCTCAGTCGTTCATGGCCTACCTAGAATACAAATTTTGTGGCTCGCTTGATATGAATGGTTGCTACCTCTCTACTACTTCAAAATAAGAAAAATATGTAAATCGAATAGGGCGATACTCATTTCATAACACTGATTTGTGCTATAATTGGCTAGACGACTTGGTGATTCCTCAGGAAAAACAAACGCGCTGCGGACATTGTCACAACCGGATGTTTTAAGTGTAATTTAGGACTACATACAAAACGTTTCATGCAATATCACACAATTACTTAATTTGGTATTGACAGTTGTTTATAGTTCTTTCCACAATATGGCGACCCGACTAAAGAATTAAAACTGTAAAATTAAAAAAAAAAGTTTGCAGAGTATGTCATGGATTAAATCAGTTATGTCTTAGATTAATCAAGTGATCTAACCTACATGTTGTACTATTAGTAATAGGTTAAATCGTAATTTGTCAATTTGACTTACGACTTTTTACAAATGACACTTCGTCAATTCTCAAAGCTCAAACGTGACTTATATGTCTATCTCAGTCGTTCATGGCCTACCTAGAATACAAATTTTGTGGCTCGCTTGTTATGAATGATTGCTACCTCTCTACTACTTTAAAATAAGAAAAATCTGTAAATCGAAATGGGCGATACTCCTTTCATAACACTGCTTTGTGCTATAATTGGCTAGACCACTTGGTGATTCCTCAAGAAAAACAAACGCGATGCGGACATTGTCACAACCGGATGTTTTAAGTGTAATTTAGGACTACATACAAAACGTTTCATGCAATATCACACAATTACTTAATTTGGTATTGACAGTTGTTTATAATTCTTTCAACAGTATAGCGACCCGACTAAAGAATTCAAACTGTAAACTTTGTTTGCGACAAACTAAACTACGCTAAAAGTAGATAACACATTTGTGCACATTTGCATTTCGACCTTCCAAAACATACCTGATGCTGTGCTCAGGTACTTGCCCGTAATAGACTTTACAGTTTTAATACTTTAGTCGAGTCGCTATATCGTGGAAACAATTATACGTGCCTAAGGTACTGTATATAGTAAAAATTTTCACATAAATAAAATATATTCAGTTATAATTTACTGGTTTTTAATATCATAAAATTTCGGATTTTGTCAAAATTACGTTCGCCCCAAAAGTTTTGAGGCATATCTGGGTTAAATGTGTATTTGTATTATTTTTTATACATGAAATAAATATTTAAACACCCTGTAATTGCACTAATTGCATCGGTTATACGTATAATAATAAAATTTAAGATAAAAAAAATTATTACCGAGTCAAAAAACTTTTAGACATTAAAATATAAATCGTGTATAAAGAGTATTAAATTAAAACTACCTTCTCCCTACGTTATCTAGACGCTTTAAAGATATTCTTGAGTGAAGTTGAGTGCCTGGGTGAAAACGACTTTACAAACGCTAATTCGAAATTACCCTAATTTAATTGCTAATGAGGATAATGAATGTACCAAAAAGTGTCGATAATCTATGTGCTACTTTAGCTAACCATTTCCAATAAAGTTCACTTTGAGGGTGCGTTCGCCGATTCAAATTCAATTAATCAAAATGATTAATATTGATTCTGGAAGTATATTGCCATAACCGATTTGCAAACAATTAATACAGATATAAATAGATACTAGGCTCCCTATTGTGAAGATAAGGCAGTAAAATATCGAAGCTATTAATTGTGAATTAGTAAAATGATAGAACGTATTTATACGGCTCTTGTTTATATTAAATATAAATATCAGGTTGATGTACAAGCTCGAAGCGTGTTTGATTTCTAGAATAAGAGTGTCTAGAATACAAATTGTTAGGCATATCTTAAAGTTTTTTTAATGTAAAAATGTTTAATATCTTTTTATTGCATAATTGAATGTATTGTTATGAAATCTTTATTGGAGAAAGGGTTCAGGTTTAGATAACTTTAGCATGAAGTGTTTTAGATATAAGAATAGTTAAATTAATGTGTTTGTTTTAAATTCCAAAAGATATTAAAAATATATATCATTGTCAATGTGAAAGCTAAAGTTTTAATGAGATTCATTTATTTATGATACGATAAGTAGCCGAGCAAATATGTAATAGAGCATGGGAAGAAGGTAGAATACCGGAGGACTGGAAAATTGGACAAATAGTGCATATATATGAGAAGGGAAATAATAGGAAGTGCAGCAACTATAGAGGAATAACGTTACTAAGTACAGCAGCGAAAACCTATGAACGCATATTGGAAAGGAGATTGCAAAGATACGTGGAACCAACACTTGAGGAAACTCAAAGTGCATTCAGGAGAGGAAGAGGGGTTCACGACAACATATTTACTGTGAAGCAAATAATTGAACAAACAATACTAAGCGCAACTAAAGCATACTTCGCATTTGTAGATCTAGAAAAAGCTTTTGATTGTATAGGAAGAAAAAAAGTATGGAATAGCTTGGAGAAGAGAAATGTTGACAAAAAGCTAATAACAGCAGTAAAGAGCATGTATACAGAAAGTAAAAACTATGTAATCAGTAAAAATAGAAAGTCAGACATTTTTGATATTAAAGACGGTTTGCGACAGGGAGGAGTACTCAGCCCGGTACTGTTTAATATTTTCATTGATGAAATAATTAAGAAATGCAAACAACACATGAAAAAACTCAACGTGGGATTCAGAAACCTAAAAGCAATAGAGCTAACGGAGTGTGTATTCGCAGATGATGTTGTCATTATGGCTAACACCGAAAAAGGGCTGCAAGACAATGTAAACATATGGAATAACATATTAAAGGAGAATGGAATGAAGATAAATATAACAAAGACAACTGTGATGGTAGTAACAAATGGGGAAAAGGAAGAATTGAATATAAAAATCGACAACAAAAGGATACAACAAGTTGAGCAAATTAAGTACTTGGGAGTAATACTGGAAAGAAATGGTAATCAAAACATTGACATAAGTGAACGTATCAAAAAAACAACAAATCTATACCATGCAATGAGATCAGCATTTATAAGGAAGAAAGAGATATCAAGAAAAACCAAGATGACGGTATACAGAACAATATTCAGACCAATATTAACATACGGAAGCGAATCATGGGTACTATCAAACAGAAATAAAAGCAGAATACAGACGATTGAGATGAAATTTCTGAGGGGAGTGAAAGGCATAACAAGAAATGACAGAGTGAGAAATATTGACGTACGAGAAGAGCTACAAATAGAACCCATAATGGAATATATAGAAAAGAAACAATTAGGACGGTGGGGACACCTACAGCGTATGAGGGAATGTACACAAACTAGAAGAGTATGGACGTCCAAAATAATAGTCAAACGAAGACCTGGGAGGCCGAAGCAAACATGGGAAAAGGAGGTAGCCAAATTGATAGAGAACAGAGGAGAAACAGTACTGAATGCAATAGAAATTGCCAAAGATAGAAAAAAGTGGAAAAACTTTGTACAAAATACTGACAATACACATTAGTTAAGAGATAAATATGTAAAATCCCTACACCGAAAGGTAGAAAGGGAACTTAGATTATATATATAATAAGTAGCCGAGAATTAAAATAAAAAAGAGGGTGGAAATTATAATTGATTTTAGACAGCGACAGTAAATTTTGGAGAAAGAAAAACGTTTGAGTTCATTAAAAACGAAGCTTGTATTGGATTAGAAGTGTTAACAATATTGCAAAAGTGATATAAGTATATATACCGTCTGGAAATGTGGTCAGTTAACGGCGGAGACGTGAACGATGCTCCCCAGTACACTAGATAAGAGAAGAGGGAGGTTTTTAGCACCAAGCGACAGGCGTGTCTGTGCCCTGTCTGATCAGATACGTCGATGACAGATACGATAGAAATAGGAGCACATATGCAACACGTACGTGTATACCACACCTACTTCTGACCTAACCCTAGTGCTTATCCAATCAAATACTACACTATACATTGAATAAACATATCGGGGAAGTAAAGTTGGCGGGGACGTGTCTTGTACAGCAGTGTCGTTAACTCACCACATTTCCAGACGGTATATATCAAGCACTTTAAAAATAGAAAAATTATGGTACTGAATTGAAAAGGATATAATTTAATTTGAAAAAAAGAGTTTGCGTATACTTTTTTCTAATTCTGTTTGAAACCAGCGTATAATTTGTTTGATTAACTGACCAAGGTGATGACGTGATGACATTTAAAAACAAACTGCATTTCTTGAAGCGAAAAATTTTCCATAGCTAGCTGTAAAGTCAGTATCAATGAAAATAGTAATAAATATGCCGAAAAAATAACCAAAGAATCGTTAACAAAAGAAAATACTAGATAACTGCAAACAATAAATAGAATTACAACAAAATATGACTCTACGATAGATGCATTTCACTCGACAGCCACGCTGGCCGCTTTGAAGTCGCACATATTGCTATAATATTTTACTACGATATAAATTAAATAAAGAAAAATGAAAATAAATGGGTACAAAACGTAGTCAAAACAGATTGTGCTTTAAGTGCACCTATATAATACGAAATATAATAACAAATAGATTGGTTAAATTCAATAAATCTTGGGTTACGATTCATTAGTTATAATCTAATTAATAAAATTTGGAACCTGCGAGCCAAATAAGAGTATGAAAAGGTATATTAAGATCATTCTAGCAGTAATCACTTTAATTGTCCTTACTCATTAATCTAATTTTAAATTTCAACTTTAATTCTTAATCTAATTGGTAATTCAGTCTTTAATCTAAGTTTAATTTTAAATGTTAATTTAATTGTTAATTGTATCTCACAAAAGCAAACACAGTTCTCATGTTTTCATTGTATTAATTCTTGTTTCTAGTTACTTGAAAAAGACTGAATAATAATAAAAGTCGAAACGTCGTAGAATAAAACAACAAAATTCAATAAAAGGTCTCTAAACCAATAAAAAGTCTATTATTTTTAATATTAAGACACGGCCAATAAAATAAATAAGAAAAATAAAATTCTTATAAACACTTAATATGTGTATATATATATAATATGTATATATAATTGTATATAACTTTTAAATTATATACCAACCATATCTAATAATTCATAGATCCTTTTCACGTTACTTTATTTTTAATATAACTCAACACAGTCAGATGTCTTGCTTTTTTTCATATGTAGCGATCCTTCCCAAATTTGCCCTTCTTAGAATTTCAATAGAGTTTAGTTTTTACAATATACGACCGTACTTTCCGATTATTTGCATGTTTCTTAACCATGTTTAGACCTTTTTCTTTAAGTATGTAAGTGTTTGGCTCGACCTCCCTCGTAGTTTAGATTGGCATGTTAAATTTAGTGTATACGGGGACGCGGTGTATAGTAGTTGTGCGTAAGCGTTTCTCTTGCTTTACTGTGCCCCATGTGCGACTTTTAATTAGTAGTTTTTACCTACTGATGATGACAACTTAGTTGTCGAAATACGTATTTAGGATACGATTAATAATTGTGGTAAGGGGTTATATACCTTTTTTAAATTTTTATTTTACCACAGTCTCCATTGAAAGAATTTTCAGGTACTAGTAATAACTGAAATTAGCATTCAAAATAAAAAAAGGGGAAGTAAATAAAACAATATACAGTGTGGAGATAAACGTTATGTTGCGTCGGGTTAGGTCCCACAAGTGATACGGTTAATAACACACTTTGCTTAGATCAAAGAACGTACCAGTTGAGTCAAGAAAATCAATATAACCGGTGTATCTTTTAACGTGAAACTTACAAATATCTCGAAAAATAAGCAGTTCAGGAAAAAATTTCCAGGTTTAAAATTTAATAATCAATTGAGGAAATACATTAGTGCTAGAATGAGTACTCCCTCTCTTCCCCTCCATGCGAGTGAAACGGGGATAACTTTGAAATCTTAAATAGGATTCGTCGGAAACATTTTTTCAATTCATCATAGATGGCGCTGTAATCGATGAAATTCAATTTTTTTCTATTTCTCGCACTGAAACTTGTTTTTAATAAAAATAATACCACGAAAAATTATTTATCAAGAAAGTACTATTATCATAACCCAGGAACGGGCGCCTTCTTCACATACTTGGTCAACGCGATTTCATTCGCTCATGACTAGAGCAGACCAATTTCCGTGCGCGCCATATGCACCGATTATTTTTCGTGTGTTTATGCATATTACATTAAAGCAGAAAACCAAATGTATATTTAATTATTTCTGATAGAATAAATGTCTCTACTTCTATACTTATATCGGTAACAAGCTCATGTTGCGTCCCTATTCTATCACATATTCTAATATATTACGAATTAGATTCCCATACCGGTGCTCATGGCGCGCACGGAAATTGGTCTGCTCTACTCATGACCTATCAGAGTGGTTTCAAAAAAAAAATTATTGTATTTTTCTTTTAATACAATTTCTTATGTTGAAAATATTTTTTATAAAAATGTTTTTGTATGTACAATGTATGTATTTAACGTTTATGTTATTTCTTCCATTCGTATATTTTCTAATTCCAAACACCCAAAATAAACGTACAAAAGGGAGAAATGGCTTTAGGAAACAACTTATTTAATTCAGTTGGAAGAATGTTTGGAAAAGTAAAAGACCTATTTCTGTTACGTTGTTAATAGTACCTACTACAGACTAGAGTGTTTAACTGTACAAGAGAAAATTGAAATGGTTCTGGTGTATTGATAAGCTGGCAGAAATCTTGATAATGCATCAATCTCTACGCTCAGCGTTTTTCAGATAGGATTCGGTCACATGCTTCATTTTACCGTACTATCAAACAATCCTCATGTTAGCACAAGAGAAATAGATCGCCATTTTGGATTTTCCCACACCAGTGCTTGTAAAATTTTCAAACGCAATAAATATGATCCATACCATGTGTCTTTACATCAGGATCTTCATGGCGTTGATTTCCAATATCGGGTAACTTTTTGTCAGTGGACATGTGAGCAATTATAACAAAACCCCAAATTTTTTTCGTTACGTGTTGTTCTCCGACGAGGCGTCTTCCACAACCCACGGAACAGTTAATCTGGCTTTGCCAAGTTGAACACCAGCGCCTTTGGACTGTCAACGTGTGGTGTGGAATAATTGGGAACAAAGTCATCGGCCCCCACATTATTGAAGGCCACTTGAATGGTTAAATGTATTTTGGAAATGAACTGCCAGTACTACTTGAAGAACTTAGCTTAGAAGTGCGACAAAACATGTTGTTTCAGCATTATGGTTGTCCAGCACACTATTCAGCGGTAGCACGTGAAGTACTTGATCGTAATTTCAATGGTCGCTGGATCAGTAAAACTAGTTCAGTAAATTGGCCTGCTAGATTACCAGATCTTACTCAGCCAGATTTCTTTTTATGGGATTCTGTCAAATGAAAATTATACAATCAAGTACCAACAACACGTACAAATATTATTGAGCGAATCAGAAATGCTTATACCAAAATTTAAGAAGATACACTTCTCTGTTATCCCATAAACATAACACTCATAAATGTAGATCAATAACTTCATTGAAGTCGAAGGCCATCGTTTTCAGTACTTACTTTAATTTAAACATGATGAGGCAAGGGAAAATCTAGCACTCTGATATGTGAGAGGCGAAGGAAGCACCCTGACACGTGAGAAGCATGGAGGCTGAGGTCAATCAAGCACCCAAGGTGGTACTACGTCCACGTTGTTGTTGTTGGGTTGCGCTAAAAGTAATTTATTCACCAGCAATTTACATTTCTACATGTGACATTTTCCCAGTTATTCGAAATTTATAAAATGAATAAAGTTTTTCAAATACTCATTTTGATTATTGGGTTATGAATCACCCGGTATATCTGATCATCAAATTATTGAGCATATAACATAAAAAAAAATTACAAACTGAATCAATTTGAAACACCAAAATCAGATAATTTAAATTAATTTGCAAAATACACCAAAAATGTATGATAATTAATTAATTAAATGATTTTTCAATTAGCCGTAACCTATGATCAAAAATTGTAATTTGAGAGCAAATCTGTTGTCGAACTGTAAATTAGGTATTACACACACAGTATATTACAAGAATAGTAATAAAATTTAATAGAAATTACAATTTAAAGTCATAGTTAAAAAAAACATTTTAACTTTATTCGAAATTCGTAAAATGAATAAAGTTTTTGTAAGACTAATTTTGATTATTTAAAAAGAAAACGTACTTTCTATTGTACACGTATTGCAGAATTATATGCATAGGTTCTCAGTGCGAGAAATTGAATTTCATCGATTACAGTGCTATCTATCATGAATTGAAAAAATGTTTCAGACAAATCCTACGTTCTTTTTCCAGTGCAATTCGAATCTGTAATAACATATACGGATTTCTATTTAAGATTTCAAAGTTATCCCCGCCCCACCTACATGGAGGGAGAGAGAGGAACTAATTGTGGTACTAATGTATTTCCTCCATTGAATTATTAAATTTTAAATCTAGACATTTATTCGTGAACTGCTTATTTTTCGAGATATTTGAAAGTTTCAAGTTCAAAAATACACCAGATATATACGAGGGTAAAAAACGCCTTAAACCACCTAACATTTGGAAGTCCCCTAGGCTAGGTGTGCTTTTAAAATTTAGATATTTAGAATCGAAAGACTTCAAAGTTACATATGTTCTTTGACAAAAAATATTTAAGATGTAGAACACATGACTTGTAAATATATAATTATTAAACAATCAAATAAAATTTTAACAATAAACGACTTGAGTTTACAAATTATATACTAGGCCTAGTTAATCAGAATCTAAGCAGTAATCCTGAGATAAGCACAAACAAAGAGTCTAGAAAGGTATATGCGTGAGTGGCAGGTCACATAATTCATACTTTCACAAACCAAGCGAAATATCACAGCAATATATTTAGCAGTAAGTGCGACCTCCCTCGCCCTCCCTATTTCCGAATAATATTGACTACTAAAGGGTGTCTCAGAATGTTTTTCTTTTTTGTTTTGACCGTTACGCGTTAAGGGTGGCAAACGCTTCGCGAGGTTGATTAGTAGCGACGGATTGCGCCCGAGCGTTTTATAAAAATAATGTGTCTTACATTGTCGTTCGACGTCTTTACCGGACACATTTTAATTAAAAGACCATAATAAATGTACCAAGTGCGAATTTAATCAAGCATTTGGCGCGCAAGTTTGAAGAGACTGGAAACATAATGCCGAATAAATCAACTGGGCGAAAAAAGACATCAAACGCGAACATAAATGTCGACCGCGTTCACCAGTCTGTTATGGACGATCCACAGCAGTCCCTTCGATTGCGCACAATTTCTAAATCCACCGTTCATTGCATTATTCGCAAAGATCTACATTTCCACCTTTACAAAATTGTTGTGCAAGAAATAAAGCCCGATGATCCCGCTAACCGAGTCGAATTCTGCAGGACAATGAGAAATCGCTTTAGGAGCTTCAATAACATATAGTTCTCTGATGAACCTAATTTCCACATCAACGGACACGTGAATAAACAAAATTGTAGATACTGTGCTTCCGATAACCCACTGGAACTTCATATCACTGCCATATCAAGTCAAGGAATGATTGGGCCATACATTTTTGAGAATAACCGTGGTCGCGCTGAGACTGTTAATTCCGATCGATATTGCCATATGATCCAGACTTTTTTGGTTCCAGAACTACAACACCAGATTGGCTACAACGGCAACACATTTTTCCAGCAAGATGGAGTCACTTCCCATGTCACAAATGACACGTTAGCTGCTCTTCACGATTTATTCCCTGAAAGGCTAATTAATCGCCGAGGAGATATTAACTGGCCACCGAGGAGTCCAGATTTATCACCTGCTGATTTTTTCTAAAGGGCTACTTAAAAAGTAAACCCATTAACCTAACTTAAATGTTTTAAAGCAAAGAATCACAGACGAAATCAACGCAATTTGATCAACGAATCAACGTGAGAATTTTGTTTCCAGACTAAATAAATGATGTGAAGAAGCGGAGAGTGCGCATTTACAAATGCTTGTTTTTCATAAATAAAAATTAAAAAAACTGCTCTCTAATTTATCATTAATTAAAACGAGTTTAAACTAATTGTGGTGTTTTATTTTTAAGTATCAAAAACGAAAAACATTCTGAGACACCTTTATAAGTGATCTTATAAGTTATCTTACATCTATTTCTATGCTTTTTTAAACAAATAAGGTTGTTATTATTATCATATACTCCTATTTTATTATTTTTGAACAAATTAATATTGTTTATAGTGTAAATCAATATTCCAGTACTTAAATTTGTAAATAATGTACCTAGTCGTAAACATATCATTTTTGATGAATTACTATGAATATCTCTTAACAATTTCAGCATTAATCTTTGGTATCCCTCGTTTGTTATTGATCAAATGGAATGACTGGTACATTAGCATATAAATTTGAATTATCAAAACACACTATTATGACAAATGCATTGCTAAAACCATAAACTTCTAACCAGATTCATAAATTTTACTTGCAGATTGCCCCAATATTAAAACTTTGTCATAGAATTGGAGGCAGTTTATTTCTGTTGTTATGCGAAAAGTTGTAAAATTTCCCTGGTAAACAGAAATTTGTATATGGCCATAAAATATGAGCTATAAAAAGATAATGAGATTTTAATCAATAAATGGAAAATAATGAGAATGTTATACTAAGACATTTGGGTAGGTCAATAAACGTGACCTATATAGATAAAATTATGAAATATGAAGAAAAAATAATCTATAATAATTTAAATCTATTTCTAAAATAAATAAGCTCACATTTCAAGATTTTTTTCTTCGGGAAAATATAGGAGTAAGCAATAAAAATAATATGGAATTGAATTGAATAAAATACGTTTAAATTATAAGAAATTAATCGGTAAAGTATTATAACCTATGGTGCAGAGAAAATCATCTCTCCTTAAACATTGATAAATACAAGGTTATGACATTTTCAAAAAAGCATTGGATAATAAATTGTGATTATAGCATTGATGGCAAATTACTTTATCGTTCTGAGAAACATAGAGATCTGGGTATTTTGTTTGATTCTAAGTTAAACTTTATCGAGTATATTATCCAAATAGTAGCTAATGCTTATCGTAGATACATATTTATATACAGGAATTGCCACGATTTTCAGGACAATAAGTGTTTAGAATTACTTTACTACGCATTCGTTAGATCCAAATTAAAATATGGATTATTGGTATGGTGTCCTTATTTGGAAGCACATATTAGTGCGATCGAGTCTATTCAGAGGAGATTTTTGAAGTATTTCATGTTAAGGGTCTTTCAAATTGAATGCCTTTTTTAAAAAATAAATAAAACGCATAATTTGCATTGATTTTCAAAATCATTTATTGGTAATTGTAGTATCAATTGTAATATTTATACACGAAAAATAATATCTGACAAGTGACCACCTCTTGCTGCATCACAGCTGTCCACTCTTTTGTTAAAATTTTCAATTATATTTCAACATAATTAAGGCTCTATTTCACCAATGACACGAACAATTTCATACTTTAGTTCAGATATCGATTGTGGTTTGTTCTTCTAGATATGGCTTTTTACGTAAACCCGAAGAACATAGTCCAACGGTGTTAGATCATGATGATCTTTATAGCCAATTAACTTCACCATTTCTTGAAATAATTCTTCCAGGAAATTTTTGTCTTAATAAAGCAATTGTTTCATTAGCAAAATGAGGCGTTGCACCGTCCCGTTGAAAACATCTAATCCTCTAGATCATTGATTCCCAAAGTGGTCCAGGTGGACCCCGAGAGGTGCACGGGAGGCTCGACGGGGGTCTACGTTGGCGTGACAAAAAAATGGGGGTTCAAAATTCGTAAGCGGGGGTCCACGAAAATTTATCTGGTTTCGATAGTGAAGAACTAAAATGTTGACTTGAGTTCACCTATTAATGTAGGCAGATGATATTTTAAGAAGCTCAGCGACTGTTACTTGTAAAAACTTGCATATTCCATATTGAGTACAAAGTGTCGAGACTTGCAAAGCGCTGCCGCTGCCGCCGTCCGCAATGTTTGTTCAGACGTGCAAAGGGACGAAGTACGACTTGTGGTGTGTGTGCTTGCAATCTTCCATGAACTTGTTTGATTCTTCACCAATATAAATACGAATGCCACGGATAAACGATACTCATTTGTTTCCCGAATTTCGAAAAGAAAAGTAAAGTAAAGTGAATCGATGTTAGTGTTTGCCACTGTCGGAAAAGTAAGTACTTACCTGCCTATTTGTTAAACATACTTTTATTTTATTTATTATTTATCTATTTATTTTACAATTTATTGTACACATAAGTAAACAAAAAATGGACAAATTACAAAAAAATACGTAGGTACAAAAGGTGAGGCTTATTCCTAAAAGAAATCTCTTCCAACCCACCTGCGATAGGAGATATATTTATGTTGTAATAAGTATATTTGTAATTACCCGACTGTGTGGTGGTTCACTAATAATTAAATATATTTTCATAAATTGTACGTGTCTTTACATACTACATACTCGTAACGTGCATCAAACTAATAAATAAATAATTAAAATCGCGAAGTTTTGATATCCAAATATTATTTACAAGTATTTTCTATCGAATTTACAGAAATATATCAAAATATAATTAATGAAAAAATGATTTACATTACATTAAAATCGGTTCAGCCGTTTTCATAAAACTCAATTATTGATCTTAGCGATTTATTGCTTTTAATAATTAGAATCAGTTTGCCGCCGGTACTTTGTTTATTTCATTGCAATAATCAATTAATCCTATTAAAATAGCCATATCCTGTTAAGTAAGACCGCCTTAAGTTTACTACAACAAAGTTTTTTTTTTATCTACAGGCAGATAACTGATACGAAACATGGCTGAATCTAAGAAGAAATGTCGACAGTACAGTGTTGATTATTTAAAATTTGGTTTCCTTCCATCAAAGGCAGACAAGCGATTGCCCATATGCCTTTTATGCAGCAAAGTTTTGAGCAATGACTCTATGAAACCATCGAAGCTCGAAGATCATCTAAGAAGGTGTCATCCTGATAAAATAGGTAAAGATTTGAAATATTTTCAAACATTGAAGGAAAAATATGGAAAGAGACCCACCGTGCACAGTATGTTCGCTTCAACGTCGGAAAGTAACGATGATGGCTTGCGGGCATCTTACAATATCTCATTACTTACAGCGAAATCTGGAAAATCGCACACAATTGGAGAACAGTTAATTTTACCCGCTGTTGAAGAGGTTTTAAAAACTGTTCTGCACAAATCTACATTTGACATACTCAAAAGAATTTCTTTGAGTAACAACACCGTACAAAGACGTATTAACGAAATGAGCTCTGATATTGAAAGTTTCTTTTGTAATTATCTGCAAACAACTCATTTTTCTATTCAACTGAACGAGTCAACTTTACCTGGTAATGAAGCATTATTATTGGCATATGTTCGATTTGTTATGGACGAAGAAATTCATGAAGAGCTACTATTCGCGAAAACTTTGGAGACGGACTCTAAAGGTGAATCAATATTTAATGTCCTGAGTGATTTTTTTAAGGAAAAATCGATTCCATTCACAAACGTTATTTCGGTGGCAACAGATGGAGCTCCTGCCACGGCCGGGCGATGTTGTGGGTTTATAAGCCATCTTAAAAGAATTATACCAGAGGTAACTGCAATTCACTGTGTCATCCACCGACAACACCTAGTAGCGAAAAATTTCAGTGCTAAATTGCACCAATCGCTTCAATTTGTGATTAATGCAGTTAACAAAATAAGAAGCAATGCATTGAATACGCATTTATTTGCACAATTGTGCGATGAAAATGATGAAGACTTCCAACGATTGCTCTTATATACTGAAGTACGCTGGTTGTCGAAAGGTGCATGTTTAACCAGATTTTTCTCACTTTTTGACTCAGTTTTAGAGTTTCTGGAAAGTAAAGATTCAGATTTAAAAGAAAACCTGATCAATTTGAAAGCAGACATCGCGTATTTTATAGATTTGTTAAAAAAATTTAATGACATTAACTTACAATTACAAGGGGACAGCCTCAATTTAATAAAAACAAAGGGTGTAATTTCAGCTTTTCTTGGAAAATTGAAATTTATGTAGCAAAATATTAGTCGGCGCGAATTTTCCCAGTTTTCAAACTTGTCACACGTAGAATGCCTTGATGAGGATATTCACACATACGTTCAACATTTAATTGCCCTGCATGATGACTTTAAAATCAAATTTGAAGATATTCTGACGATGGAAATACCACCATGGATCATAAATCCACTTGATGAAACGGAAGTGGAGAATGTGATATTATAAGAGGAGCTACTCGAGCTGAGCACTAATGAGGAACTGAAGGTGAAATTTAAAAGAGGGTATCAAACATTTTGGATGCAGGCAGAAATACCCGAAAAATATCCTGGACTGTGGGGAATTGCGAGAAAGCTTTTGATAGCGTTTCCCTCGTCATATCGTGTCGAGAAAAGTTTTAGTGTCGTTACAAACCTTTTAACCAAAAAAAGGAGCAGATTGAATATCACAGAACGGGGAGATTTGCGGTTATTCCTAACAAAACTGAAGCCAAATATTGATCATTTGCTGTCAATCCATCAAGTACATCCCTCCCACTAAAATTATGACTATTTAGTGATTGTCATTGTAGAAGTTACGTTACGTTATTAATATTTAATTTTAATTATATTACGACTGTTATCATATTACAATGTAATATGATAGCAATAATAATTAATAGTGTAATAATTACATATTTGAATAAATACAACACAAGGAAATATACTATTTCTCTTTTTATTTTTACCACTCCGAATGGGGACTTTTCTAAATAAAATATGTGAGAATTGATTGGTTTCTTGTGCTGTGAGTAGATGTCAAAGGAGTAAAGTTGGATGGAATCACTTTTTTTATTGGCTAACTTTACTTTTTTGACATCCACTCACAGCACAATCAATTACTTAATTAACCAATAACTCAGCGGCAACGCAAATTTCCATAGTTAGATCTAATCTTCACATTTTTTGTCGAGTTTTGGGAATATGGTAGAAATGTAACTGCAGGGGGTCCACTGGAACCAGCAAAACTTTCAAAGTGGTCTATGAGAAAAAAAAATTTGGGAGCCCTGCTCTAGATCAATATAAATATTCACTGTTACAGCATCACCAGCAGCATTTTGAAGGAAATATGGTCCAATTACACCACCTGACCTTAATGCACACAAACAGTGATTCGTTGAGGATGTAAAGGTCTTTCGTGAATCACTCGTGGATTTTCCTCGTCCAAAATACGACAATTTTGGTTGTTAACAAAACCACTAATTTCAAAACGTGCTTCATCAGAAAAGATGATTTTTTGTGAAAAATCATTTGGTTGTTCTTTAATCCAACTGACGATTGTTTTCCATGCTCCAATAGCTTTAGTTCCTGTGTTATTTGAACCTTATATGCCTTTAAAGCTAAATCTTTTCGTAAAATACGTCACGTTGTTGATTCACTAAGTCCAACTTGTTGTGAACGTCGACTAATGGATATTTCAGGTGCTTCAGCAACACTTTCACGAATCAAATCAATATGCTCTTGTGAACGACCACTACTGTATCTTTCTCTTTTTTATCTCCCACCGAACCCATATTTTGAAATTTTCTAATAATTCGATCAGTAATTCTTTCATATGGACGATCATATAAACCATAAAATTCACGTAAATTTCCAAAAACATTTTTCAAAGAACGCTGATTTTCATAAAATGATTCAACAACACGATACAACAATACGTTCGTATTGTAGTATCGTGTAAGAAGGCATTTTTATAAATGTTATACATCACACTTCGTAAATGTCAAAATACCCAGACGAATTCAGTGCGCCATCTATATTTTATTTACTTTTAAAATAAGGATTTCAATTTTAAAGACATTATACTGGAGGATGGAGTATATCCTGAATGTAGCTTCGATTATCAAATAATGTTGGATAGATTTAACATCGCGTCGCTTGAGGGCAGGCGTGTAAGTTCCGGTATTAGTTTCTATATCACACTTTGCATTCTAACGTCGACTGTTTATATCTATTAAAGAAAATTAATTTTCATGTACCGGGTTTGCATTCGCGTTCACGAAATCTATTCTATCATGCCCTTGGTGGAACCAATATCATGCTTAATTCGGCTCTTACGCAAATGTCCAATAACTTCAATCTTATAGTCCACGCATGTGACATTCACCATGATAGTTTTGAGTACATATCGAATGTTCTTAATAATAACATGGTTGAACCCAAAAATCCTCCCCATAAAATAAATGAGTATTTTAGTATACACTTGCCTTGCTAATTGCTAAATCAGCCTCCTATTTCTTGGATTACCTGCAAATAGTGGGAGCAATTTATTCCCAATCTCTTCAATATTGCTTTAGTTATTACTGTACAGTTGCTTAGTGATCGTCTATTCGTATTTACCGGATTTTCTGTGTAACGTATTAATATATTAAGAAAAATTTAAGCAGATAACTTTTGTTATATTTGTTGCGAAACCGCACCGAAACTTTTATCCCCACTCGCGAAAAAGGCTTATGTCCTGTACCTCTGTAAAGTTGATGATCAAGAGAAGTCATGGACTCTAAAATTTGTTGCAATTCGTGTTCGACAACGCTGACAGGGTGGTCGAAAGGTACTCATAAATCTAGGCCGTTCGCAGTTCGAATGGTTTGGATGGAACCTCGAAACCTCCTGACGACTGCTATTTTTGCATGACAAATGTCCTCTGATGAAGTCAAAGTTTGACAAAACAATATTATAGTGCATGCTTTAGTATAATAAATTATTCGAAACAACTTTTACTTAATTATTGAATTTTAAAAACTCCTCTCGAAATTGGCACATTATCTTAAATATGTAGTGTAGCATTATTATTGTTACTTTGTGTCTCAAAAGTTGTTCGAATTTGTACGATATATCCATAAAAAGTTTGGTGTCACTCCAGTATAACATTATTTCTATTTTCATTCAAAACTAAATTTGGGCGGTATTTAAAAGCTTGAAAGCACTCTCACTTTGTACATAATGGAATAGCAAACAAAATTAAGCCGTATTATAAATGTGTAACTATAAACACTAGACAAATTACATACATGAAAGATCATTTCGAAAATTCATTGTGAAGACCTAGTTAAGAAATAAAATAAAAAAGATATCATGCCAAAGGCAACTCTATATGGAGAGATATTTAATTAAAAAAAAACAATATACAAAATTAAGGGAGTCTCTATGGAGATAGGAAAAATAATAAGAAAAATGTCAGAAAAAAATTGTCTTGATGCAAGCAGTGAATATAAATTTGAAAGGTAAAAGTTTCACATAAATGCAGTTGCATTACTTATTTTAAAAAAAGGACACAGGGATTTACGTTTCGTATTGGAACAGAAGAAAATTATTTTAATATAAACACTAAACTTATCTTGTAAGATTTGGAATTTACTGCAAGTGAGAATTAATGAAGTAAATTGCAGTAAATTCCAAATGTTAACTATATATACAGAAAGTATAGAAATGAAAAAGCATTGTCCGTCATCGAGGGAATACCGTACATTGAAAAGTTCCAACTAGAACGAAACGTCGTCTGTACGTTTCCTCCCGTTGATTGACTTGTTTTTTCAGTATTTCTTAATTCTTATCTTATAAGCGTAAGTTTTTATTGTGTTAAATATATGAATTTATTAGTATAAAGAAAAATTGTAATATATGTATTTGAAATTGATTTTGTTTACCTCCATTTATATTTTATAAAAGGAACCCACGTCTTGAAAAACAATTGTAACATTATAGTACTTTTCATCAACCTGATGAACCCATTGTATGGCCAAACAATATTGTAGCGGTTACAATAAATATTTGAAACTATAGATTTATTATTTATTTCCTAACGTTATAGTGAAATTTGAACAAGTATCTCCTTCGTCAATGAACGTTGTAAGACTATTTTATAGTTTTACGCTCTTTGAAAAGCAGCTTTCTATAGTGAAACCTTTGTAATTTATTGCAAACTTATTTGAAATATTAATAAGGCAAAACAAGGCACACAATGACAATTGTATTTTATTTGTCACCGTTAATATGTTATTTTTGAAGAAATAATTTCACGGCTTTTACAATATAAAAGATTTAGATCGTAAGGTCTAATAAAGACTGCTTTCGAACATAAAGAAAGCCTTCCGTATTACAATAAAACCCTGCAGAAATTTGAATTTGTGTCCTTTAAAGTTTATCTTCCCGGACTAGCCATGAAAACAAAAGACTAGTGCATCAATAAAAATATATTTTTCAATATGATTTTCTTGTTTTTAAATACAGATATTACACCGTTTCAATAACTTCTGTAATACATCGTAAAAATATTCTTTTTCTTTCCCTACGGCTACTATAACTTCGTAATCATCCTTAAATTTTGTCACCCTAGGTGTTTTTGTGAGATTCGGATTCTGGGTACTAAATCTGGACTATAAATTGGGTGTCTAGTTTTTTCAAAGCCACAGTCAGGAAGATAAGCGAACGCTCGAGTTGCGCACTGACGCGTTGTCGTCTAGCAAGAAAACTCGTTGCGTGAGTTTTATGTGCCTGTTCACTTTAATAGTATCTCTGGGACGATGTATCAAGCTTCTATTTACTATACTACCCATATTCAGATAATCAATCCACAAAATTCCTTGACAGTCCAAAAAAACAGCTGCCATTAATTTTCCTGCTGAAGGGTTGATTTTAAGCTTCTTGGGGTGGGTCGAACCCCTAACATGCCACTGCATCGACACTTGTTTAGATTCTTGATCATAATGATAGGACCCAAGTTTCATCTCCAGTGACAATTCGTCCGATAATTAAATCTGATTTATATATTTCCAATAGCGACAGCTTTCGTGGAACCCACCTTACACTAGCTTTTGTGATTCCAAGGCGCTGTGATTCCAAGGCTAAAACAATCACCAGGCTTCCATATAATGTGTATTTTTAGTTTATGCTTAATATCAGGGTGATCCATAAGTTGGTTTTTGGGATGCAATTGCCATAACAAAAAATTATTAGGCACATGTCGTTATTTTAATGTCGTATTATTGTTCAATTGAAATGTTTTTGAATTTATGACTTTGCGCAAAGATTATATTAATTATTCACAAAATAGAAAAAACATATTCTTTTGCTCGAATTCAGTGACAAACAAGAAAAATCGCTAACCACAATATAAATTAATAAACACTAAATACATATTTCGGCAACTAAGTTACCATCTTCAGTAGAGCAATCTGAAAGTAGTGTTAAGCGTAGCGTCTTTAGCTGAGGTAGAATCTTGAAAGATACGTTCTTCGCCAAATCGCCAGTGGAGTAACACTTGACTGTTAGCCCACTCGCGATTGGTGTCACTTAAAACAACAAATATGCCAACGAAAAAACTAATATCGAAAACTTTAGTTAAAAGTTTCATTGTAGTACTACTTCTTAGTGAGTATGTTCAAATTCCAAGAAGGAGAATGCTGTGGGAAGGAGAACAAGGCACTTATAATAAGTTAGTTGCAGAATCTTGAGTACATACTTACCAACACCCACCTAGTAGATAATAGGAATTTGGATCAAAGTGATAAATTCGCTAAAATTAGATCATTGTTTGATCACGTAAGCAAAAAAATTATTTAATATGCTCCAGTTAGCAAAATACATTTTATATATAATGTCACGGTACCATATTTTGGATGCCAAGGCTGTAAGCAATTCATCCATAATAAAACAATTAGATACGGCTACAAATTATGGGTTGACTCAAATCGAAATGAATATATAAACTGGTTTGAGCCTTACTAAGGCTCTTCTACCAATATAAGTGAAACATATTTCGATATGGGAGTCGGTGCTGCGGGGGGGTATAAAAGAATACATATTGTTATGGATTTTTCCTTAAATAATATTTTTAAATTAATTTAAAATGAATGTACATTATTTGTGGATATCTGTGTATATCCGATATGTTATTTTATATGTACGAGAATAAAAAACTTGATTTTTTAAGGTCGACTTGATGTGAAAGCGATAGAGAGATATTGATGGGGAGACAAAGTTTTGCCCTAAGACAAGAACGTTGTATTTCTTTAAAAAAAATATATATATATATATATATATATGGTATATATTTAATTTAATTCGGGACGATTTGATTGTGTTAATTAGTTGATGGTATTTCATATTAAATTCCCGATAATTCTACGAGATTGTTATTCTCGTAATTTTGATTTAGTATTTGATTAAACAACGTTTTGTCGTAAATGTGTCTCCAATAAAAAAATTTTATGCAAGTAGAATTATATTCTTAAGACGTCTTAATTAGAAAAGCTTTTATAAGTGTATTTCAATTATATTAAAATAATTAGTTAAGAGTCTTAATTAGTAGAAATAAATAATAAAGAGTATTTTTAAATTTCTATGTTAAAAAAATATAATTGTAAAATTTTGCTCGTTTGAAAGTCAAGGGTATTTTTTGTTACATGTTATTGCGCATGTGTAAAAATTTTGATCGTGTTTCAATAAATATTATACAATGTGGTTCTCTGGGGAGAAATTAAAAATAAATTTTATTATTTTTTAGATAAGATTGTTCGGATTAATTTAGAGGAAGTTTTAATCCACTTAGCTGTCAATATACAGTGGATATATTTTACCTCATTGTGTCATTGAAAGATACTTTATTTTTATATGTACTTTATAAAGATAGTTTTTTTTCTTTTTTGATTTTTTTTTGTATTAAAGATTCAGTTTAAATTTTATTCTGTGTTTTAGT
Organism: Melolontha melolontha; assembly: GCA_935421215.2. Classification (NCBI taxonomy): domain Eukaryota; kingdom Metazoa; phylum Arthropoda; class Insecta; order Coleoptera; family Scarabaeidae; genus Melolontha; species Melolontha melolontha. The sequence goes on from OW285240.1 coordinate 47,465,175, forward strand.
CTCACTATAACTTTACTTGCTCATTTATTAAAATATAAGTAATTCAGAAAATGTAATATAAAAACTTGTGTGAATTCTTTTACTGGCGCCTTAAAAATTTTGTAGAAAAGACCACGTGTTTCCTTTTTGGAACCCTGAGAAGTAAGAAGTCCCATTTTTGGAAGTCAACTGGCTGAGTATCCTAGTTGGGTAGATTAGTTGTGGATGGTGGCATATTTATTCTACAAACTACTATTCATAGCAATATGTACTTTGTAGAAAATGACCAAATACAAAGTTCCACCGTTTCTTTGATAATTTCTTTACTTCAGTACCATTGATTGAATATCTTACTAAAAATAACCTCTACGTTACTGGCACAGTCAGAGAAAACCGTTTGTTCGGGAATTATTTAACGGATTCCAAAATGCTAAAAAGACAAAATAGAGAAAACTATAACAACATAATTTGAAACATACTTGAGTGGGTACAACCCAACAATTTTGTATAATACAAAAGTATTTTTAATAATATAAAAAATATTATTAAAAATGGGGTGTGAAGAACACAATACAAGTTCTTTTATGTATTTTTGAATGTATCTTCTCCAAAGACGTAGATACGTATTTCACATTTCTACATGATTGTCAATACGCCCCTGTTGGAGAAGACACATCCAAACAAACATAACTACGTTACTATCTAGCTGAAATTATTCAGACAGAGCGTGAAGGAATATTCACCGCTGTCTGCATAACAAGAGCCGAAGCAAACGTGTTTTCTATAGTCGGTAACAACCTTATCTATAGAAAACTGTATTCTCGTGTCTTCACTACTTGTTCGGCGTGAACCGAATGTATATAACAACATAATTTGAAACATACTTGAGTGGGTACAACCCAACAATTTTGTATAATACAAAAGTATTTTTAATAATATAAAAAATATTATTAAAAATGGGGTGTGAAGAACACAATACAAGTTCTTTTATGTATTTTTGAATGTATCTTCTCCAAAGACGTAGATACGTATTTCACATTTCTACATGATTGTCAATACGCCCCTGTTGGAGAAGACACATCCAAACAAACATAACTACGTTACTATCTAGCTGAAATTATTCAGACAGAGCGTGAAGGAATATTCACCGCTGTCTGCATAACAAGAGCCGAAGCAAACGTGTTTTCTATAGTCGGTAACAACCTTATCTATAGAAAACTGTATTCTCGTGTCTTCACTACTTGTTCGGCGTGAACCGAATGTATATAACAACATAATTTGAAACATACTTGAGTGGGTACAACCCAACAATTTTGTATAATACAAAAGTATTTTTAATAATATAAAAAATATTATTAAAAATGGGGTGTGAAGAACACAATACAAGTTCTTTTATGTATTTTTGAATGTATCTTCTCCAAAGACGTAGATACGTATTTCACATTTCTACATGATTGTCAATACGCCCCTGTTGGAGAAGACACATCCAAACAAACATAACTACGTTACTATCTAGCTGAAATTATTCAGACAGAGCGTGAAGGAATATTCACCGCTGTCTGCATAACAAGAGCCGAAGCAAACGTGTTTTCTATAGTCGGTAACAACCTTATCTATAGAAAACTGTATTCTCGTGTCTTCACTACTTGTTCGGCGTGAACCGAATGTATATAACAACATAATTTGAAACATACTTGAGTGGGTACAACCCAACAATTTTGTATAATACAAAAGTATTTTTAATAATATAAAAAATATTATTAAAAATGGGGTGTGAAGAACACAATACAAGTTCTTTTATGTATTTTTGAATGTATCTTCTCCAAAGACGTAGATACGTATTTCACATTTCTACATGATTGTCAATACGCCCCTGTTGTACCCACTCAAGTATGTTTCAAATTATGTTGTTATATACATTCGGTTCACGCCGAACAAGTAGTGAAGACACGAGAATACAGTTTTCTATAGATAAGGTTGTTACCGACTATAGAAAACACGTTTGCTTCGGCTCTTGTTATGCAGACAGCGGTGAATATTCCTTCACGCTCTGTCTGAATAATTTCAGCTAGATAGTAACGTAGTTATGTTTGTTTGGATGTGTCTTCTCCAACAGGGGCGTATTGACAATCATGTAGAAATGTGAAATACGTATCTACGTCTTTGGAGAAGATACATTCAAAAATACATAAAAGAACTTGTATTGTGTTCTTCACACCCCATTTTTAATAATATTTTTTATATTATTAAAAATACTTTTGTATTATACAAAATTGTTGGGTTGTACCCACTCAAGTATGTTTCAAATTATGTTGTTATATACATTCGGTTCACGCCGAACAAGTAGTGAAGACACGAGAATACAGTTTTCTATAGATAAGGTTGTTACCGACTATAGAAAACACGTTTGCTTCGGCTCTTGTTATGCAGACAGCGGTGAATATTCCTTCACGCTCTGTCTGAATAATTTCAGCTAGATAGTAACGTAGTTATGTTTGTTTGGATGTGTCTTCTCCAACAGGGGCGTATTGACAATCATGTAGAAATGTGAAATACGTATCTACGTCTTTGGAGAAGATACATTCAAAAATACATAAAAGAACTTGTATTGTGTTCTTCACACCCCATTTTTAATAATATTTTTTATATTATTAAAAATACTTTTGTATTAGAGAAAACTATCATTATCAAAAAGTTGCAGGCAAAAATATTATTGCTACGAAGTGGCATGACAATAATGTGGTATGTCATTCTTCTAATGCTGTAGAACTGAAGCTCACTTATTCAGTAAACAGGTACTCACAGAAAGAACACAGAAACATTCAGATAATTTGGGAAGACAATGTCCAGTAAGTTCTCAATTATGCTTTTCTATTTTATAGATACAGCAACCTCCACTGGTCAACTTGTATAACAGGAATATGGTAGGAATCGACAGATCCAATCAAAATATTAGCCTATATCGCATATTAAAACGATGGAAAAAGTGGTACTTTTCATTTATTACATATTGCATTGACATTATCAATTCAAAACGAGTTGCAGATACGTAAGCAAAATGTTGGAGGGTTAAATTAGCTTGCTTTTAGACAAAAAATTGCTACCTCTCGACTAGCCAAATCCTGCGTACTTTTTCTGTAGAATTCGAAGTTTCAACTTAAAAATACACCCGGTACATAGTAAAGTAAAGATTTTGTGCTTTCGCATATGCAGCTATAATTTACCGAGTACTTTTATTTCATAAAACAGCAGTTTTCAAAATTATGACGGAAGTTTGCTCCAAAAGTTTTTAGGCATAGCTGGGTTAAACCGCTTTAAAAATTGAAATACATGCGTACTGATATACTACAATGTGTCAAAAACATGACGTTTTTGCCCCATTGTCAAAATATCAGTCAAATTGTGAAGAGCGCAGTTTTATAGTTTTCTAATCGTATTGAAAATAGTGTGAACCCGTGCAAATGCTTGCGCTATTATTTATTATGATTTTTGTTGTGGTTTAACTCAATGCCAGTGGATAGAATGTTTAATTTCCGCATTAGGGGATGAAGCGCCATCAATGGCAACGATATATCGCTATACCAACGAAATTTGTGTACATCAATACATTAAGCACGAATATATGCATTATAAACACGCAGATATGCATTACACACATCTGTATCTGTACACATGGACATACACCTTGTATTTTCCAATATTTACTTCTGCCAAAGACACGTGTTTCTGTCATAACTAAAGGCCGGATTATATGCAGTTTGCATAAATTTGCATATTTGCATAATATATGCATTTTGTATATTATTTTCATATTTTGTAGTAATTTAGAATTTTTGCATATTTTAAGTATCCGAGTTTTATTTATTTACTAAATCAAATTTATTATAGACATTACTAAAAATATGTCGTAGATGTAACAAACAAACAAAAATTAAACAGCCCTCTTTAAATAGCATTTTATCAAGCCCGTTACTTTTCTGATAAGCGTCTCTAAGAATTTACTAATGCTCTTCCTTTAACAAAATTCCAGGAAAACTTAATACCTTAAAACTTCTAAATAAATACAAAAATACACTTTACCACAAAATTAGGACTATATGTGTTTCTTTGCTATTCGGAGAAATTTATTCCCATATTCGAAAGTAATTTTATTTTGAACGACATTTTACGTTGCCTTTTCGAAGCGTAAACTTGTGAGTTGTGATATATAATAGCGAAATTGCCTAAAAATAGCGACTGTACCTGGACGGATTGCACTTATTCAGAATTGTGTATGGATGGAGAAAAAGTGTTTTGAGTAGCATGCTGCAGGATTGTGAGTAAAATTTTAAGTTTATTTCCTCTTATTTATTAATTAATTAAGTTTTCAATTATTCCTTTATCTTTTAATAACATTTACTTTATAAGAAAACAACCGATTACGTGATTTTTTTTGCAGATTACAAGTGAGAGAAAGTTCCAAGTCTACCGATATGTGAAAACTCCATCTCATGCTGCAAAACTAACATAGATGAAAATGGCGAAGAAGAGTCAGCAAACATCACCGCAATGTTTGCCATCAACTTCCAAAAAATCTGAACAACAACAATTTAATGAAGATTTACGTCGGCAGATATTCTACTACATAAATTAAACAATTTAAATGTCAAGTTATTTTTACAAAATTACATCAGCAAATATAACATTCTCGACGAGAGCACGTTAAGAAAAAAATATTCGCTGTATCTATTGAGAAACATTGAATAGCAGTAATAAAGTTGTTGCAAACAATTATCTTTATATATGTGTAGATAATACTACTGACTACCTGAAACTACCTGTTCTGTAACGGTCAGCTTTTCATAAAAATAACCATTTTTACAGCTTCACAAAGAATTTGATTGAGATTTTCCGGCATGTTTTTTGCGACACGAGCGTGTTTGTGAAGGAAGCAGTGCGTCCATTTCGCCCTTGTTATAAGACGATCTTTTAATATTTTCATTAATCGACTGTTCTTTCCTGTTATCATTAGAGAACGGACATTCTTACCACATGACTCGGCGTAATTCAATGAAGTATTTGTTAGTCGTTCCCGGCCATCTGGTCCGCTGCGATTACAATGACAACACACCTATTGTAGTCGGAGGATAAACATCCATTAAACGCAATCTGCATCTCGAAATGTTTATAAACTTTGCTGAGTACATCCCGGCGTAATACAATGAAGTATTTGTGTTTGACTTTCTCGGCCACCTGATTTTTCGCAGTGCTAACAATGGACAACGGCTATTGATTCGGAGAACTTAGTCATGTGGTAAGAATGTCCGTTCTCTAGTTATCATCTTTGCACCATCATTACATACTGCAATACATTCTATGTTAGTATAGTTTCTAGTAGTCATAGAAAACATCAAAAAGACAATTGCCCTGTTACATGACCCGGTACTGTTTTGCAAAACAACATATTTTCTTTGATCCACATGTCCCTATCACATTCATACCGCACAAAACATAAGAACTGCGACAGGTTTACTACATCTGTTGATTCATCAAATTTAATATTAAAAAATTCACTTGAACTCATTTTCTAAATTATCTGATCGCGAACGTCGGTAGCCATGTTTTCGATTCACCTTGATATTGTGTCGTTAGAAAGCGGATTTTTTTAAATTTTTTTAAATTTCTTCCACGACTATTGAAATACTGACAATATCAATTGTAGTAGGTAATATGAGGTTTTCGGGGATTGTATGGGGTTTAGACATCTTAGCTACTCTTAATTCTATAATACGAGATCAGATGCTTTAAGTACACTTACTCAAGTACACTTAGTACTGTGGCTTGACTTACAACTAGAAGTTTGTTGATTTCTCAAAGTATATAATTTTCTTTCGAAAAATTCTAAGGGTTTGTTTCCAAGTGTCGAACTAATTTTGATGGTTTCATGCTTTCATCGGAGAGAATTTGAAAGTAAACAACGCACTGTGGATTTCCATCCATTTCTGTCATTGTACAACCTTGAATTTTTACCAACCGATACACTGGATGTAGATGGCTCACTTCGTTTTTACACAAATTTATCATCGAAATATTAAATAATTTTTTACCATTAATATATGGGAGGTCGCTAATTAAAAAAATTGTAGTTGCAAAACCTAACGGCAGAACGCTCGTTTTTTGCATATAAGCTCATTTTGTCTCTGCAATGCACTCGGTTTGCGGACATTACTGTGGAAACACATTTGATATTACAAATATTTAACCGATTTTATTCAGTTTATGACTTTAAAGACGGTGTGTTCCACCAATACAACATGTTTGTAGATATACACGCAGTATGCAAAAAAAAAAACGAAATTCTTATGTTTCGAGATAGACGTAGCTTTCTACATTTTTTGAATGAACATCTCTAATAATGACTTATTATATAAAACTTTTAAACAAATAAATAGAATTACATGTGTTTTCTAAGCACATATCTTATCTACACACATATTTATAAATCCATAAGTGTAGGCCGATACATAGTTCAATTAATGATTGGTATCCTTAACGTATCGGTTCCAGCAAAATCGTATTTAATTTATCCAAACAGTTGGAAAAGGCGAATAATTTGACAATAACAAGGTTTATACAGGAAGAACTGGCAACTTTCTTCTTACCGGCATCGATTCCAACAGAGAAAATTCTATTGTTTATGACGGATGCTGCACCATACATGGCGAAGGCAGCTTTCAACTTGAAAATCTTTTACCCAAATATAATTCTTACAACTTGCTTGGCGCACGGACTAAATCGTGTCGCAGAAGAAGTCAGAAACCATTTTCCCTTTGTAAATACTTTAATTAGTAGTGTCAGGAAAGTATTTTTAAAGGCCCCATTACGAGTACAAATTTGAAAAGTCATGTTTTGATGTTAAAGGAGGAGTAGGACAGTCCGTGTATGAAAAATTTTTAAGTGTAATAGGAAAAAATGACGGTTTTAAAAAGCTAAAGGACATTGCTAAAATCTTGTGTAATGATTCAGTAGAAAATATTGAGTTGACAAAAGATGATATTTCTATTTTGAAATATGCTCCTATAACAAGCGTCGACGTAGAACGAACCTTTTCAATATATAAATCCATGTTTTCAGACAAGCGTCACAAAGGGTGATTGTAAATTGTTTTCGTAGTTAATTATATTGTAAAATATTCTAAATTAACTTATAGTAAACATAATAGAATATTTTTTTCTACAGTATTCCATTTTCTAACATTCCTCGTATTTTTTTACCTGCATATTTTTCATAAGGAAGTGCATATTTAGGCTAAAATATCTCCATATTTATGTGCATATTTTCGGTTTTTTTTTTTTGATATAATCCGGACTTTAGTCTTAACAATAGATTTCGTCAATTTGGCTAGTGAAGTAAAGTATGATGGAACGCCTCATAGGTATAGCAAATTTTGTTCTATCAGGTGGCACCAGATTATCTGGTGATTATCTATCTCTGATAGAACAAAAGAGACTACGCCGAAAATAGCGAATTTTTCTCGTCCAGCTATGTCGGTACAGAGGGGAGGAAAATACGTATATAGGTTTAGGTCACTTCGTTTCAGGATCAAGCAAGGGTCCTACAACGTCTGTTGCGGAAAATTTCGATGCTGCAAGTCGAATGATTGAAGAAAATCGTCACGTAACAACGTATAATGAGATTTAAACGTGCACGCACATTTCTAGGACGTTGATACATTCAATTTTGCATAATCATTTAGCCGTGGAAAAATTTTGTTCTTGTTGGATACCGCGTAATCTTTCCACGACTCGAAAAGACGATCGTTTAAAACAATACAAAGCAATGCTGAAAAAATTCAATCATGGGTTTTCTAAACATCTCTATGACATTACAGACGACGAATCGTAGCTATATTCTTATGAACTGGAAACAAAACAACAATCCACAGTTAGGGTGTTTCAAAATGAACTTCTGCCAACATAAGTTGACAGAAATGAAGAATTTTTAAACAAATGATTACGTGTTTCATAGCAAAATGTGGTCAAGTTGCTACAATTATTCTGGGGAATCGTGGAAATACGGAATGGTATACAACAATTTGCTTGCCCAAAGTTATTGATGAATGACGAAAGAGTAATCCTAAGCATGCTTCATCATGAGAATGCTACTTCCCATACCGCTCGCACAACAGTGGATTATTTGCGAAACAAAGGCATCGAATTAATGACTCATCCAGCTAATAGGCCTGACTTGGCCCATGTTTTTTTTCCAATAAAAGACATGCAGGGCCCAATTTTTTTCTGTCCAGAAGAGGCAATCAAGCATTCAAGTCATACATTTTAGGTACGCTAACTTGAGAATGGCATAAATGTTTCAATGACTGGTTTGAACGAATGAAAACGGGCATAGAATTTAATCGTAACTATGTCGAAAAAAAATAAAGCCGTTTGTTTGCGTATTATGTATATCTTTTGTTCAGTTTTTCCCGAAATTTTCCGACTATCCCTAATACCTACATCTACACACGATTTAAGAAACCAATCAAAGACTTTAATAATATTTTATATTATTAAAAATACCTTTGCATTATACAAAACTGGTGGGGTTTACCTACTCATGTATGTTTCAATTATTCTGATACAAAGACTTTTTGTTAAATTAAATATTCATTTCGCTTGTGAACCTTTAAACGACAAAAAATAGCAATGATTAATTCTCAATTTAATATTTCATAAATAATCCTTATTTGAATGTAAGTATGACATAATACAAAACCTAATAATATATGATACCCCTATATACTCAATCGAATAAACAGTTCAATATCACCTCGACCTATTTTAACTTCGCGGTATTTCCAAAAATGCACACATTGTGCATGTACGCGCGTTTCTTGAATAAACTAGATTAAAAAATACAGAACTATGGTGAACATGCAAACAATGTATTACTACGTAGACATAACTTATGTAAATTATGCCTACAAAATAATGCCAAAAATTTAAATGTATAATAGGCATATATGTACGTATAAGCATTATAAATATAGCAATTTACGTGTTTTGCAGTGCATCCTTTACTGCTACAATACGCAATTTTTCCAACTAATGGTATCGCAAAATCTAATTATAAATTTATTTGATTCAATATCTATAAATTCGATTTCATTACATGTGTTACTATAACAAAGCAGGACGAATCCATACAAACAAAGTGTGTTAAGTCAGAATATTTATCGAAATGTTTCGTGTTAATTTGTGCAAAACTGCAGTTATACGTGATTCAGTGTGCTTAGTGCCTTGTTACCTTGTACCTAGGACACTTCTATTCGGCTTCTCACAATTCTTAAAACAACACTGAATAACTGAAGACTGTTAAACTGAAATACACGTTCAGTGCGCTGCCGCGGGAAACGAAATCGACCCGTTTTATCTATTGGTATATACAGTGGCGGAGCAACCACCTATATTTGTACATCTACCTGCATGTGTGTTTGCTTTAATAGATTAAACAAGTAAAATGTATTTTACCGTTATGTTGTATCATTTACTTGATCCACAAAGAACAAAAGCCAAGACTTTAAGATAAATGCAATTTAATGAAATGTACTATTAGAGTAAGTGTAATAGTTTGTTTTTGTTTAACGTGTATGAGTGTGTTTGTTTATTACCAAACAAACCATATTGCAATTACATTCTAATAATAATAATCTTTATTTCCAGAATTTATACCACATGTAGTTGTACCACAATAATAATATTTTATTTCGGAACAGTCAAGACCAATTATAGGACAATAATAAATATATATTTAGATTTTGTGTTCGTTTAAGTTCATTATACAGGGTCGAATGGAAACGATCAAATATCTCGAGAACGGTTCGAGATATCTAAATAAAAATTTGTATACAGACATAAGGAAATATTTGGATCTCTCGGGCTATATTTTCAATTTTTTTCTTATCGCATATTTAAAATCCAAGGCTTATTTGATTTTGTTTTAAATGGCAACAGTGCTTGAATTTTGCAGGGTTGGAAAAGTCATTTTTTTTTAATTCAGCAATGTAAATACAGTATGTTTTTGTAACGAGCTGAAATCGCCCCTTGGTCATTTTTAATCGTTTAGTCAATAAATTATGAACGAACCTGTATATCGTAGATTTTCGCATATATTTAGTTACTTCGATCTTTAAAAATTTGTATATATTTTTCTTTTGCGGATATTTATCTTATCGTTAGATGAAATTTGAAATTTCGTTGTAATAATTTTATAAGTATGATTTAATTTAATTAAGATTGCGATATATTTCTCGTGAATGAAGACAAATTCGTTTGCATAAAGTTTGAATTTAGTATCGTTCATATGTTACGCATGTAGATGGCGTATATTTAATTTTCATTAAAGATGGTAGAGTTTGTATATTGTAAACAGTTAGTTTGGTAAAATTGTAACAGTTTTAGTGCCAATCGCAAATCTTTATTTCAAAATTAATTAGAATATCTTACGGTTTTGTCTGTAGTGAATTCGGTTAGAATTGTCATTGGTATTTTCATTTAAGATCCCCTTTATTGCATTGGTGTATCAGAGACATTATGTATATTTTCTGGACAATGGCCCTCTATTAAAAATTCTTTATTTAGAACGTAATTAATTGAAATTCTTTCTCAGATGTCTTAATTTTTATGTAGCAGATCGAAATTCTTAATTAATTTGTTCTCTACAGTGACTTCACCTATCGGTGGATTTTTTAAGAACTACGTATCTTTTCGTATTAAAGTATCGAGTTGGGGAAATCTCGTCCTCTTTTGCTGTCAAAGTTTCACCTAGTAACTCGTGTGCTGAAGACATAATTTTTGCAAGTATTAATGGCTTTTTGAATGTAGTTAATTACATCGCTAATGCGGATTAGAGCCATTATAATTAATATGAACGATAGTAAGGATATAGTGAGATATCGGAGTATCGTTTACCGCTGAGTTTCGGTGGTTTTAAAATTTTTTCTATGTGAGAACCACGTGTTCATGGGTATTTCAAATTTCCTTCCGGTTAACAATCTTTTGCTCTACTTTAGTAGATGAGTTTTACCACGATGTTCATGCGTAATGGCTTTGTTCTTTTATTATATTTTTTTGTTGTATTCGTTCTTTTTCTTACTTGAATTTAAAAGGGTGGCAACACAAGGCTTTAAATTCAAGCACGACATTAAAATTTACGCACGTGGCCTAAAGTTTACGCACGAGACCTAAAGCACATGCCTGAGGCCTAAAGTTCAGCAAGAAGCCTTAAAATTCCAACTCGAGGCATCAATTGCAGCAAGAAGCATAATATTCAAGAGGTTTAGTAAGCCGTTTTCAAGAACGAGGTTCACTAGTTTAGACTCGTAAGGTACAGACCATTCCTTCAGCTAAGGTAGGAACTGCTTGTTCTATATTTTTTTTCTAAAGACAACAGACAATCCCATTATACTCACTACGAAGAAGTTAATGGACATTATTTAGATGTTGCGATATTTTGTTATAATGATTTAGTTACGGTTGTGTTGTTCAACATAACTGCTTGTCGATATCTTGTTGTTGTTAAAAATTACCTCTTGTTACTGTTATCTTATTTGGTGTTTTATTGTTGTTATACCAATTATCCACGTCTTACCTGTGATTTATTTAACTTACTTTCGGCGGCGTCTGTGTTCGCTGTGCTGGTTTGAGAGTGTAAACACGGTGGCGCCTGTTATTAAAAAGAACCTCCCTAGCTCGCCTCTTAACTGAGTTAGTCCCTCAAACGAAAATTTCCTGGGCAGTCGTGTTGTTGGGTAAGTTGCTTAGTTATTAGATAGTACGCTGTGTAGGAAGGCGCAGAACTAGTGCTTGAGAAAGCACGTAGCATCTTTGTTCCAAAATCGTTTTAAAAAATGGATAAAAAATGTTTCGGCTTCTTTTGGGGTGAATGTATTTTTCGTTTAGTTGGCTATGAAACTACGAATGACTAGACAATATATATATTTAATTACACTTGACAACCGTTAACGCCCATCTATGAGTTTTAGATTTGTTTCAATTACCATACCGAATTAAGATGTATTTAACTGAAAAAGAAAGAATTCTAATAATAACAATGGTTGGATACTGTATCTATGTTAGCTATTGTTTTTAATATTCTCGACATGCCTTCTGTTGTTTACTGCATCGTTCGAGAAATCACTTGTGAAACAGACGATATTTGCGATACTAGAGCCAAGCAATTTATGTCGTCCTGTTCTCCATAGCGTGGTGTTTTAATAAACTCTTCATCTCTTTGAGGGGGTTGTTCATTTTCTGCAACAGCAGGCCTTTTGTGATATTATGTCTTGCATTAAAGATTGTGGCACCTCTTCTGAACAAGAGGCTAAATTACAGTTGTATTTTGCGGTTTTTCGGTTAACCGCACATATGTCTTTTGTCGTTGAATTGTTACGCAATTACTTCGATGTAATAGTTAAATGCCTTTCTTCAAGGGCGTATATAGCGTTTTATATAGTTTTTAAAAATTATTTTATTTATTAGTTTATATTTCGTAAGATTAAATAAAGTACAGTGAGTTAGTTTATTTTTTTCATTGTTTTAACTGTTAATTACATACTTCGTAATTTTTGTAATAGATCCTGTTTAATATCGTTTTATCGAATCTACCTCTCCAAATTATTTTGACGTGAGTGTCTAGTGAACTTCGTTTAGTTTCAATAACTTACGCATTCATTTTTAATATTCATTTATTTAGATCTAGAACATTAATTAAGTTACTTTTTCAGATATGATATGGAACAACGTCGAAAATAGCATCGTGAAACAATGATGAGTTGGATTAAGGGTCATACTGATTGTACGTCCATTGCCAGTGATTCCGAAATTTATTGCAAAGTCTGTAAAATATAGTTGAAAAATTCAAAGAAATCGCACGTAAAACGTCACTTAACATCGCAAACATGCACAAAAATCAGACCCGTTCGAATCTGACAATTTTAAGGAAAATCTCTGTGAAACTTTAATGGCGGCACATATCCCATTAAATAAGCTTAACAATCCCACCTTCAAAATATTTCTCCAAGAATATACTGGTCGAAATGTTCCTGATGAATTCATCTTACGCAAATATTATGTTTCAAAGTGCTACACGAAAGCAGTAGAACGCATTAGAAAGCATCTTTCAAATCAGTACCTGGATATATTAGGATGCTGTGTGGTAAATGTTGTAGCTGGTTTACTACATCCAACTATTATATATAACGCATATGTAATAGCAACAAAAGTTATAAATACAATTGAGGCGGAAACAGTAGCTAAAACCATTTACGAGAATATGCACCAAATGTTTGATTCGGACGGCAGGTACAAAGAAAATATACTTTTATTTGTTAGTGACAGTATTTTAAAAACAGGCAGACTATTAAAGGAAACATATTATAATATGCTGCATATTACTTGTGTAGCACATGCTCTCTTTTCCGGAAGTTAATAGACTTGTATCCGTTTTTAAAAAAGTTTTCAGAAAAGCACCATTGAGAGTAGCTCTTTACAGGGAAATACTTCCATCTTTGTCACTGCCTTCCTCTCCAGTAATAACTAGATGGGCAACATGGTTGGAAGCTACTATTTTTATGCAGAGAATTTCGATAGTTTACAAAATTTCGCTTCGGTATTTAAATGACGATGCTCGAAGTATTTCTGATTGCAAGTAACTAATACAAATTCCATGTTTAAAAAGTCAATTGTACTTTCTTCTGGAACACTTTGGAAATATGCCAAAACTTAACATCATAAAACTAATCACTTATTTTGAAAATCAAAATCTCAAATTAAATGATGGATTAATCACATTTCAATTTGAAAAATATTCCAAGTGCTTCGGAAGTGGCCTTCGGCAAGAGATTCAATTTTTAATAGACATCCAAATTTAATAACGTTGCGGCAATTGTGTATGGGGACAAATTCTCAAAATCTAACTGCTAAATACGCTGAAATAAAAGAATATTTACAGTATGCACCTATAACCAGTTGCGTAGAAAGGACGTTTTCTATCTACAACGACGATGTATTTCATTCAAAGAGAACAAATTTTACAGAAGAGAACCTTCACAAAGTATTGCTAGTTAATATTAATACGCCTTTACTCAACTTGAACTACAAAATTAACAAATAAAAATGAATTTTGTATTTCATAGATCACCACCCGTTTGTTTTCCAATTATATAAATAAAATTAATAACTCTTTAAAAATACAAATTTTCAATAGTACGCACGTGGGCGATGAGTCATCGGCCTCTCGTGTGCGTTCCCTACTTGTTAGGCACATATTTAAATGAACACTCCCCGTAGTACTACAGTTCTTCCAGCATTGATCTAGTTTAATTTCATATAATTCCATAGCAATTTAATCAACATTTGGAACATTACTTGTTCATCAAAACAATCACATTATGAATATGCATCCATCTGCATATTAGGCACATTATTAAAATTCTTCCTCTTTACATTTAATTCGCATGCTATTTCGCGAACACACCCATACACCCAGAATTTTTCATAGCATATATTAATATATCAGAGCAGGTACATCAGTCGCGTGATTTGTACATTGAATCACTCTCATGACTAAACCAAATTTTAATTTAATTAGTTTGTGTAGCTAATTCTTTATAAATTTATTCATCCAACTACAGCTTTCGCACCCTCCCTATTCTAACATTACAATTTACCTTTCAATGTCTTACAAGTAAAGTGCAAGTGTTCCTTACAAATACAATTCGTGCCACGGAAGCACGTTTCTGTTAAATTTAATTATGCAAAGTATTCGCTTCCCGGCTTTATTTTAAATTACAATATTTGGAGTATTATAATTAATAGCCAGCGGATGGGAAATGTTCGTGTTCACTGTTACTAAAACGATGTTATTATTCGCGGAGTTGGTACCTGCTTGGAAATTTAATTACTAAGATAAATAATACGTAAATAATAATAACAAAAAATCAGCACTCTTTCCAAAATTGAAAGATTGTCAAACTAAGTATAAACATCGAGCTGCTAAGGTGTTTCCTTTGTTAAACAATTGTTTTCAATCTATCGTCAGTCATGCAATTGTACACCTATAATACCTACTTTATTTAATTGTAATTATCCCATCAAAAGATGTTTCTTTTCTCGCTATTGTATCTACTTCTGAGTAGGACATCATTATGTTGACCGACACATAGCTAACCGATTCCATTTTAAATAATGAATTATTCACTAGCAGTTTTGATGTCTGCCGCTGCGGTAGAAAGTTTGAACTCGTTAGTAAAACTATTGGAGGAGGCGTATTAATTGCTTTTCGTGATGATATTCTGTTTGAGATACTTCTCTGCGATCCGTTGCCATGATTGACTGTGTGGTTTGTAAATGCATTACTTCTGAGTTTCAGTTTCATGCTGGTAATTTATTCATTCCTTCCAACATTCATTGTGATAGTTAATATACATTTTTCGGAAATTGTAGCAAATTTGTAGCAAATCAATTGCATTTTCGCGAGTAATGTGAATGAAATAAATGCTTTCTACATTTACGACGCTAATTATTCGAATTTTTTACTGAAAAAAAATTCGCCCTGATGCAGGATTCGAACCTACGTCTAATTGGTTTGCCGAACCACGCTTTTACAATTAAGCTAGTAAAGGACTGAAGTTCGAGACGAAAATTTTATTTTTCCTGTAAAAAATTCGAATAATTAGCATCGTATATGTAGAAAGCATTTATTTCATTCACATTACTTCGCGAAAATACAATTAATTTGCTATAAATTTGCCAACGACGGGCACAATATTAATATCTGTTTCTTAATGCAATTTAGGAGGTCCCGACGATTCGAACTTCAGTTCCTTAATAGCTTAATGGTAAAAGCGTTGTCCGGCAAACCAATGGACGTAGGTTCGAATCCTGCATCAGGGCGATTTTTTCTCAGTAAAAAATTTGAATAATTAGCGTCGTATATGTAGAAAGCATTGATTTCATTCACATTACTTCGCGAAAATCCAATTGGTTTGCTATAAATTTTCCATAATTTTTGTATTTTCTAAAAAATTTTCATCTTATGTAAATATAATCTAGTAGCTTTCTCTCCCTGCAAAGTAATTTTGACATTTCTAGTGAAAAAAGTCAAAACTTAATGTAAAGTTTTATAAAACAGATATTCTTGAGTCTTTGAGTTTTGCGTGTATAGAATTTAAGTTAATAAAGTTTAAATGCAAAATCATGAACCGACCACATCTTTTAACCAATGATGAATATCTAAGAGCTTCAACTTTGTTCGATGAAGGACGCACGATGCGTTACGTAGCTAATTTGCTTGGCGTTAATTATTCGACAGTAGGTCGAATGATTAGAAGATCTAGGGAAACTGGATCGCAGTCGAGAGGACATGGTCAAGGAAGAAAAGAATTCATAAGTGTGATAGATTATCGTTTCTTTGCAAATGGAAGCTTTCAAAAAACAGGCGAATAACAAACTCGGAACTCAATACCAGATTAAAACGGTCAGGAATGTCAGAGTTTCTGCTTTAACCGTACGAAGAAAATTGAAGGAAGTAAGATTGAATAGTAGAAGACCTGCATTTAGACCATTACTTGCTGCAGCACATAGAGTACTACGTTTGAGATTTTCCAAAAATTATGCAGATTAGACAGTTGCAAATTGGAAGCTAGTTTTGTTTTCGAACGAGACTAGGGTAAATTTAAAATCACCAAATAATCGCGAAAGAGTAATGCGAAGAACTGGAGAAAGTTATCATAACTGCACAATCTCTCAAATGGACGCCCTTTGGTTGTGGATCAAGAATGTTCAGGGAGCTATTTGCTTTGACGCCTGCACAGAGTTAATCCCTATTCGCCAAAGGTCAATGAATTCTGAATATTATCTCGAGAACATTATTTAGGTCCACGTAATGCCCTTGGCACCATTATAGGGAACCATTTAATTTTCTTGCAGATTAATGCGAGGCCCAACGTTGTTAGATAAGTTTTCAATTATTTACAAAAGATCAATATTCAAGTCATGAACTGGACACCACAAAGTCAGGATTTAAATCTAATAGAGCACGTATGGGATACCCTGAAAAGATCAATAAGGTGACATTTACTAGCTCCTATGAATCTACAGGATCATCATTCAGGAATATGTAATGTCTTTTGCACCATTTATAGGGAAGAATTTCATTTTCATGATGGATAATGCGAGACCCCCACGTCGCTAGACAAGTTTTGTATTACTTACAAGAGGCCAATATTCAAGTCATGAACTGGCCCCCACGAAATCCAGATTTAAATCCAATAGATCATGTATGGGATACTCTAAAAAGAACAGTAAGGCGACATTTACTAGCTCCTATTAATCTCCAGGAACATTATTCAGGACCATATAATGCCTTTTGCACCATTTATAGGGAACAATTTCATTTTCAAACAGGATAATACGAGACCCCACGTCGCTAGACACGTTTTGGATTACTTACAAGAGGTCAATAGTCAAGTCATGAACTAGCCACTTGGCAGTCCAGATTTAAATACAATAGATCATTATGGAATACTCTAAAAAGATCAGTAAGGCGACATTCACTAGCTCCTATTAATCTCCAGGAATTAGAACAAACCGAGTGGGATAATATTCTCCAAGAAGTAATCCAAAATTTAATAGTGAGCTCACCACGGAAAAACAATCAGTTATTAGAGCTGGACGAGAGAGATGTCACGCGTTATTAACTTTTATTCTGTCATTACTTTTTTTTTTAGCATTTTTTAAGATTTCCAAAAATATTATTTTGTTTGAATATAATTTAATTTTTTTCTATCAAAAAAATTATAATTGTCGCCAATTTAATTGTTTTTCGATAATGTTATAAAATAATTCACCAATCAATCAATTTTGTAAAAATTATATCGAATTATCCGAGTTCGAGTGGTGTATTAATTTTGAATATGAACTTATTAATAATTTCTGTGCTACAATGGATCTTCGCTAATTTAATATTATCTTGAATGGCAATAATAGATGGTAGGACCTTGTGTTTGCCAATATTTAAATCGACATTACATTACTACAGGATCTTTTACCACTGGTATCTGAAGATGTTCATCATTCTGCTTTGTTTGTAACGTTAACATTGCCTTCCATAATAAAACAAAATCCATTTCCCGTCAACCAACATTACAATTTTCATAGAGCTGATTGCATAAAGCTCTATAATGCAAATTGGCTGAGTTGTGTTTTTATGAAGATGTTGATTTGTATGTCAATGCATTATATGCTAAGCTCTATAATATGTTTGCTAAATCAGTGCCTTCTCATAATTACAACAGGGAAATCTTTACACCTTAGTTTACTGCAGAAGTGAAACATAAATTAAAAATTAAGGAGTTTTATCATCGAAAGTGTAGGCGTACTAAGCGTGTTTGCTTCTGTCGTTCTGTCGTTTTGAGGAGTATTATAAAAAATACGATTTCTGTGTCTTAAAAAGCCTACTGAATTTAAACTTCAAACAAAGCCAAAACTATTTTGAAATTTCGTAGATTAGAAAAAACTCAATTCCAGAATTCTTGCACTAATGCACAAAGGCGCTTTCCATTTGAATAATCCTAATAATGTATTAATAATTTCGCTAAGATATTTTCAAGAGCTTATCGACCAAAATCCATTCCTATTAATATAGTTTTTCCTTATGATGTTATTGATGTGGAATACATATCTGAGAGTGATGTAACAAACTATATATCAAAGTTAAACAACACAGGTAATTGTTTCCAAGTAGGAGAAAAATTTTATGAACAGAAACAAGGCACAACTATGGGTAACTGCCTATCTCCTTTCATAGCCAATTTATTCATGAGTCAATTTGAAGTAGAATTCAAAAACAACGCTAAATATTTCCCTAGAGTCTGGATTAGGTATGTAGATGACATTCTCGCGATTTTTGACACACGGAAATGCGAATTAGACATGTTTGTTAATCAATTAAATTTGAAATTTCCGACTATTAAATTTACGGTGGAATACGGTGGAAATACGGCAAGATAACATTTTTAGATACTTTACTGATTAGAAATAAACATAAAATAGAAATCGATATTTTCTGGAAAGAAACCAACGTTAATAGATTCATCACCGCGGATTCAAATCATAGTTATCAACATAAGACAGCTTCCTTTAACTTTTTAGTCAATCGGTTACTAAATTTTCCGTTAACAAAAGAGAGATATGAAACAGAACTAGATTTCATTAAAAATATTGCGACATACAATGGCTTTGACATAGAAATAATCAATAAATTAATTAGAAAAACTAAAATAAAAAATACAATCCGCGAATCCACGAGTTTGATACCCCAAAGTAACCAAGAGAAAAAGTACATATGTCTACCATACCACCCTGTCACGAAAAACATTAATAAAGTTGTGAAAGAAAGAGGTCTCCAGGTAGCCTTTCGGTCCGAAAACACCATCAAAAGTCTGCTAGGGAATACTAAAGATAGAATTAATTCCAATTCGAAATCAGGGATCTATGAAATTAGTTGCACGGATTGTAATTTGAAATATATAGGCCCAACTAAACGACCTATAATAACACGTTTTAAAGAACACATAGCACATATCAAATACAATAGACCGGATAAATCAAATGTCGCAAATCACGCTTTGAGCACACTGCACAATGTACCGATTACAGGTTTGAAATTGATAAAAGGAATTAATAAACCCCATGAACTTGATACTTATGAAAGTATATTTATCGCGAAAAATAAACATACCTCCTTGAATAGCGATAAATCTCCAATACCGTTCAGCTGTCTATTCACATTTTTATAAGTGGGTGGGGGAGGGAACAGCAGAAATATAGACATGTGGAAATCCATACACGTGAAAGAATGCAAAAATTACCTCCTTAACAATGGTTTGCTGAATGAAGCACTCGGTGTGTTTGTTTCACGAAATGTAAAATGTTTCGCGTTTTGTGGAACAGATGTACCGGGTGTTTTGTTTTAGTAAATTATTTATCATGTTTCACCTAGAGCCAACGGTGAATTCTATACTTTATATTATAGTGCTTAACTCCTTAACTAGGACTTGTCACCTATTTATATTTAACTTTTAAATTATATACCTACAATATCTAATAATTCATAGACCCTTTTCACGTTAATTGATTCTCATTTAATATAACACAACACAGTCGGATGTCTTGTTTTTTCACTTGTAACGCCCCTTCTTAATTTTGTCTTTCTCAGAATTTGCAAGAGAGTTCGGCTTTTACAATATACGACCATACTTTTTAACCATTTGTAATGGAAAATTTTTACACCCCTACCCAATATAGATTTTGTTACTATACTTGTACTCGAAATAATACGTTTAAATAATAACTACTGATGTGTACAATGCACATGAAATATACATATAGTTAAATATACTAGTGTTTTGTGAAAATATAAGATGTTTCATTTAAGTTTAATAGTAGGTCATCGTAGTTTTTAAAAATCGTTTTTAGTTGGCGCCTCATTTAGAGAAGAATTTCTGCCGTTCCTTTGTTCGATAATTTAACACATGTTTAAAACCTTTTCCTTAAGAGGCAAGTGTTTGCCTCGTAGTTTTTGAGATTGGCATGTTAAATTGAGTCTTTACAGGGTTACAGTGTATAGTAGTTGTGCGGAAGCGTTTATTTTACTTTACCGTGCCACATGTGTGACTTTTAATTAGTAGTTTTTACCTACTGATGATGACAACTTAGTTGTCGAAATACGTATTTAGGATACGACTAATAATTGTGGTAAGGGGTTATATACCTTTTTTAAACACAGGTACATCTGGTGATGATCTGGTACCGTCATTCGTGATAAGGGATTGCAGAATGATACTAGCATTTCCTCTTCATGTTAGATTTAATTTATAGATTCGAAAGAATACCTGCCCATCATATTGGAAGTCTGCTAAAGTTATTCCAGTATTTAAAAGCGGAGACATTACTGATGTGCGTAATTACTGGCCAATACCAGTACTTTGCAAGATTTTCGAATATATTCCGTTTAATGTAGTATATGACAAATTCAAATCAAAACTTTCACCTATACAGCAGAGCTTTGTTCCAGGAAGATCAACTGTTGCTAATTGAGCATGTATCCCGCATGATAGAATTCATTGCCATTGATAATATAGGTCAAGTACTTATCATTTATTCAAATATACCAAGGGCCTTTGATACTATAGACCATAGCATCTTACTTTGGAAAATTAATAAAATTTGTTTTGTAATAATCCCAACGTTAGTGCCACCATTTGTAATCCGCCATTAATGACACCATTGTAACATTACCACCATTTGTAACATATCGTGCTCTGTCATTGGTAGCGTTGGTTTCGATTATAATTTAAATCAAATCTGCCTATAAGTCCTGAGCGTTATTCATGTTTGTATTTTAATGCTTAAACCATTGACTGGTTAAACAATTAAGCTTTTGTTTTCGCTGCCATCAGCAATCAGAGGTCTCGTTGCAACGACCTCTGTATAACTAAATAAAATGAATCTTATTTTCTAGTAGTGATCTCTTCGAAAGCGTCGTGGGTCGGGTGCAAAGGAAGACAGCCAAATGAAACTCAATTAAAAACTCGTAACAAATTTTACTTAAATCTAAATGAAACAATTATATTTACAATGTGTTGGTTCTACTAAACACATAAACCTGTATATAATTGCCATTAGAAAGGCGAGGGTTGTCGCTAATAAAATCCCAAATAAAAAACTAACGACTCACCGGTCTTGCAGGTTTGTAACCCTTCCTTTTTTCTCTGAGCAGAACTCACTAGTTCACCTTGTTTTTACACACGACGAGATTTCTCAAATAATTTTAAGGTAAAATTAAATTCTGGAGTTATATGAACACCACAATAAAATAAAATTTAAGTTAAAATTCTACTTTTAATTCAGTGTTAATGACGAAAATTATATGTATCCGAAGATAGATATATTTATTTGTTTAGGGAGAAAACTCCCTCTAACAGCACTCTTGGCTGTTTACGTAGCATCGCAACATCTACTAACTTGACTTCTGTCTGACTCGACTGAACGTCATATCCTCTGTGTTCCAAGATTATTTATCAACTTCAATATCACCGAACACGCTTTTCCAAAATTGTCGTTATCAAACGCAGTACAACAATTTGTTCTTTCCATCTTCTTGCATGCACGTAAGGGAACTACCCCTTTCATGCTTTCAGGCCCATATTTATTATTACTGACTGTTCAGGATGTCATCCTTTACAAGTTCATTTCGCAAATGTATCAATTTATGATCCGTAACTAAACGATGAAATTTTGAAGTAGTCACGAACTCACAAAGACAATGAGTCTAAGAAACAATCTACTATTGTTGAACAGCGTCTATAACATGTACTGTATGTCGACTCTTCGGTGATGGATACGTACGCTGTACATTCTAACAAAGGGGTTCTATCGACCTGTGCATATTATATTGGATTTTTTTTTAATACTAAGAAAATAATGTTGTAATCAAATAACACTGAAAGAAACGAAACCAGAAACACTCGCGTATGCAGATGATCTCAAAGTGTACAAAACTATAAATGACTTGAAGGATGTAATGGACCTAAAACATAAGCCCAAAATTGTGAATGAATGGTGCTCGGATAATAAATTACGATCTTGCCAAAATCTTTCACTGTACGCATCGTTAGCATTAACAATTCCGTGTAGCATGTATGTTCTTCTCATAACATTCGTTCTCTTCCATGGAATGTAAATGGTGTTTGTAAATTTGCAAGCCATCTCGGGAATAGCATAAGATAAACTTAATAAGAGATGAGGCGAATCAACTTTGTTATTAAAAACGACGTACTGATACAATTCCTGTGAGTGGTTAGGTAATCCATTGAATGACGGTCTAAAAGAACTTAGTATTCAACCTTTCGCGCAAGTTAATATCCATTATGCCAAAAGGACGGATATATGCACTTACATTTCCACAATTCATCCGTCATATTAAATTTTTTGTAAACAAATTAGAAATAGTAAGCAGTTTTACATAAAATATATGTCACTGAAATTGACTCTGACTTGAGAATCCTGTATATATAAAACTGTAACATCAATACTTAAAACGCCGTCAAGCATAAAACAACAGTACCAAAACTAATGCGAAACACGCAACGTCTTTTTAATATGCCATCGTAAAAATTATGGGCGCGTTCTACCATGCCCACTCGTGGAATCGCCAAACATATCTACACTTAAATACATCTCAACAACATCAAATCTTGACACTGATGATATTGTAAAATAATAATAAAATGAAGCGGTTTTAAATACGTACGAATAGTATCATCATAAATATATATATTACACACGTCTTAACTAAATTTGTTAATCAAGTAAAGGTCTAAATAAACATTATTTACATTTTTTTTTAATTAAAACTAGAGAACAATATTCGATTGTTTCAAATAAATATACATACACCAAAAAGTAACTGGAACAAAATTAAAAAATTACACGTTTCCAAAAAAAACTATTTTCAACAATTTTATATCTTATACAGATTATTCTCTGAATAACTACCACAAATTTATCTGTATGTTGAACGACACAATTTAAAAATAAAGGAAGTCTTAATTTATATATATATATATATATATATATATATATATATATATATATATATATATATATACAGGTACTGCGTGTATATACACGCAGTACAGAAATGAAAGTCGTACCTATTTTTGGGTAAGGTGTATTGACAATTAGTAATAACTATGAATCTTCGACGTCTGCACATCCCGGATGGATACGGCTTTCACACATTTTTTCATTTTCCCGAACAACCTGGACGGTTGACGCCGTGACACGTTGCAGCTACATTCTTAGACAAAGGTGACTTTGTCATGTGGAGATATTGATGCAACGAATTAGAGCGGCAATGGCGTGTATGTGAGAATTCAATAATTATGAGTTCTCATTAGCATTACGTTTATCATTAGTATATATACACGCAGTATAGAAATGAAAGTAGTATCTATTTCTGGGTAAGGTGTATTGACAATTAGTAATAACTATGAGACGTCTCGTCTGCACATCCCGGATGGATACGGCTTTCACACATTTTTTCATTTATATATATATATATATATATATATATATATATATATAATTAATTCGTCACCTTAGTATGTTATGGTAAATTCAAATTGTAGGCGATGTAAGGTATGGTTTTACTTCAAAAACTATATATTTAAAACAATCCTACATGTACATGTTTCGGCTAATGATGCCTTTCTCACGGAATACAAAATACAAATATATATAGCTACTACATATAAACTTAGTAATACTAATAAACATCTATTTACAAAACCTAAACCTAAAATAGAAAAAAATCGAGAAGCACATGTCATCTATAAAATACCATGTCGCGATTGCGATAGTTACTACATAGGTCAAACTAAACAATATTTATACTAAAGAATACAAGCCCACAAATACTCTAAAACAGACAAAACTGCTTTATCTACACACAAACTACAACGCGATCACCATTTTGATTTTGAGAACACACAGATAATTGATAAAGAACAACACACAATGAAAAGGGAAATTAAAGAAATGATTAGTATTAAACAGGAAAAAAACTGAATTAACAACAGAAGTGATATAAAAATTTAAGCAGTATATACTCTAACTTAATTATGTAAAGATCTGCAATTTACCATCATAATATATGTTGCTGTTATATAATTATATATCTCATGTTATTTAAAATTCTATACATTTGCTTATCATGCTGACTGTTCCGTGTTTTGATTCCTGTCTAGTTGTCCAAGTAGGTTTTCGTGGTTTTCCTTCTCGTTTAAGGCGAATGCCGACAGCATCTTAAGTCGCTCCACAGACG
Organism: Melolontha melolontha; assembly: GCA_935421215.2. Lineage (NCBI taxonomy): Eukaryota > Metazoa > Arthropoda > Insecta > Coleoptera > Scarabaeidae > Melolontha > Melolontha melolontha. The sequence continues at coordinate 47,490,078 of OW285240.1, forward strand.
CATACATAATAATAACTCATGTCTTGCGTTTCCCTGTTTTTGTTGTTCATCCATTTTAAAATACCAAGGCATGATTTATTATTATTAAATTGGAATGTACGAATATCTTTGAATTATTTTATCCATAGCAACTACAAATGTATGACATTAATATACTGTCATTTGTATTTTGTATTCCTTGAGAAGGCATCATTAGCCGAAACATGTACTATCGTGAGCAATTGAAAGTAAACGCACTATTATAGCTGCGTAAATTTTACCAAATTGTCAAGCTAATGACATTTATGTTATGATTAAATGCTGACACTGACACTTCAAAAGTACTGTATACATTAGATAAATTTTGAAATTTCGACATGCCAACATAATAAAGTGTTAACTTTCAATTGCTCACGATAGTACATGTAGGATTGTTTTAAATACATAGTTTTTGAAGCAAAACAAGACCTTAAATCGCCTACAATTTGAATTTACCATATATACGAGATACGATAACGAGAGCAAATTTATATATAATGACCGCCATCAAATTTCACTTACTTTGCAATTACATACATACTAATTTGATATTTGTAAATATTTCATATAAAAGACGGAAAATTCCAATAATTTATTAATTGTTATATTTAATAAACGGCTAAGAAATTATCTAAACACTTACATATATATTGTTAAAGCGCTGAGAAGATCTAAATATGAATAATAAATGAATGGTGAATTAAAGTATCAGAAAGTAAAAGTGAATAGATATGAATTTATAATTGGGCGCCTTATAATATGAAAATATATTTAGATCAACGCTAAGTATGTTCTTAATATACCAACTAGCAGTCATGAGCATGTAATAATTAGAATATGACTCTTCAGGATCGTCGTAGATAGAAGGTGAATGTTTATTCTTTTGTATGGTGTATAAATAGAAAAATCTAATATTAAATAACTCCTACAACCAAACACTAGCAAATAAAAGAGCAAATTAAGTGATGAAAATAAATAATTTATTGAAATAAATAAGAAATCTGTAATTTGAACAAGCAGATGTGTCTAGCGACAAATATAAATAACTACAAATATAAGCACGTGTGTTGGATACTTAAAGGTTATGTGTAGTTAAGAAATATGATCTTATATTAAATTCCAACAGTTTATACAATAAATCACGTAAGTACTACTATGTTTTAAATATTTATATAGGATAATGTGGTTGTCTAGGATGTAAATAAAAGTAAAATTCAGGATTTGATTAAATTGAATGATTTGTTTTAATTAACTAATATTAACTTTTCGACTTTGTTGTAGAATATTGATAGAAGTGAACCTGTATTCCAACGAACTCTGCGGTTATCCGGTATGAAAGCGTCGTGATCGGGAAAATGCAAAGTGCGGGTCCTCCAATTTTAATGACGGCGTATGCGGCGTGAAAACGGCTTCGATTCTGCCTCCTCGACGGAACTCCAATATAAAAGATGCTTGTCTCAAATTTTTCAAAGTTTCAAAGTTTCCAAGCGATTGACTTCAGGTTTGTTTTCAAAAGATGGGCCAATTATTAATATCTTAATTCAGCATAAATTTATAATAATATCACTAGTATTTTAATTTTTATATAACTTTTTAAAGGAGTCGAACAAAATTACGGCCATACGTTATAAGATTTTTAGGAAAGGCGCCGATAGCGGTTATTTATTTTCAAAACCTATTTAATATTGTAAAATAGCCTCGAAGTTTTACTTTTACTAAATCCACAAACAAGAAAAATATAAACAATGTGATAATTTTGTCATTATAACTAAATTTATAATAGTATATTAAAAAACGAGTTTCATAAGGCCCCATTTTGCCGCACGAGATCAGTTTAGAAAACGAGCCGCTTGCGGCGAGTTTTCTAAAGAGTGAGTGCGGCAAAAGGCCTTATGAAACGAGTTTTTTATACTATTTTTTCTATTTTGCGTTTTTTACATTAATAAATTGCTTAAATTGGAATTATTTAATTTGAAAGTTCAGAGTTTAATTTTTATATAAAGCATGCAGTTGGTCACATTGATACTTGACATTTTCAAATTTAAATCTTGCTATCCGCGAAGTATATTATATTACATATTATTTATTAATTTTCGTTAACATTACTTGATATTTCATTTAAAAATATAAACATGAGTGACATAGAAACATATATATGTTGTCAATTGTATACAACATACGTTGTTTGTGTAAAATACGAACATATATCATATCTGTCAAATGTACATAAATTCTTAAAATCATATGACAGCAATGATATTTATATCTGTATTCGAACAACGCCAACATTGAAAAATGAAAAAAAGTGTATCGAAATAGAGCTCATTTCGATACTGTTTTTGGTTTCATAATGAGTTCATTTCGAACGCAAAATAGAAAATATAATTTTCAAGTTGTCAAAACATGCATTCAAATATTAGGTTATGTTGTATTTGTATGTAGAAAATAACATTTTCGCGGGTTAATTGTATTTTAAAAATGGGCGTGTCTAACTAGTATCGATACAAAATATTGATGTAGATAAATTAGATATCTGTTATTTCGCGCTAAATATTTGAATTATGAAATTGAAAATAAAAATATAAAAGTAAGTTTAGAACTAAAAATAGGTTAATTTAGAAATATTCAAAGATCGTTATATTAATTTATATACATTTCGATACTAATTTTACATATTAAATCCGCCAATTTAACCCTTCTTCTATGAGTTTTATAATTGTTAATGCTGTTTTTCCCATTATAGATGCTGGAATAAGGGTGCTGTTTGGCCCATTAGAATATATATATATATAAAAAATAAATGTAGTTTTTTATTGCATAGGTTGAGGAATTCGATTTCAGTGAACCGAACAATAGATCTTGAGACATCACTATCATAATAATTTCACATCCAATGTAGTGCAAATACAATTTATAACATACAGGGTGTCATTTTGAAAACGTACCACCCTCTATATTTCGGCCCCTATAGAAATTCCAAAAATATGCAAAAACACGTCAAACTTATTTTTAAGGGGGACATTTTGTAGGCTGATTTTCAATTAAATTGCATCAACCCTCTAGCGGGGGTGGACATAACCTCTAAAAATTTAAATGGAAATGGGGGTTGAGTGATACATCATTTTAAAGGTCGTTTAACCCGCTTTTCAAAAATGCTAAATTCTTGTCCTTTATTTTTAATGCTTTTGAAGAAATCAAGTCAAACCATGAACATACAAGTATCAAGTGTTTTACAATAAAACATTAAAAAACTAATAAAAAGTAACTTATTTTATAAAATTTTCGAAATGTTGTCCATTATTTTCTAAATAGTGATAAAGTCTACTCTCAAACTCCTCTCTAACATTTCGAAACACTTCTGCCTGAAGTTCTCTACATGTAGCTGTTATTCTTCTCTCGATTTTAGATGCCCCCATAGGAAGAAATCTAGAGGCGATAAGTCGGGTGATCGTGGTGGCCATTCTATTGCTCCTCTTCGACCAATCTATCTGCCAGGAAATCTATCATTTAGCCACTGTCTAACTGGAAGATAGTAGTGTGGTGGAGCTCCATCTTGTTGGAAGTGTAGAAGATCTTCTTGCAAAACCATGTTACCAGCCGCGTCAATTTGATTTTCCAAACTAGTTGTTATTAAGGGGTCCATTATTTCTTCAAGCAAATTTAAATGGAGCTCGCCAGTTAGATTTCCTTCAATGAATGAAGGTCCAATAATAGTATTCCCAAGGATACCAGCCCAAACGTTCACTTTTTCTGGATACTATGTGTGACCTTCCCTAAAAAGTCGCGGATTTTCATCGCTCCAGTAGCGACAATTTTGCTTGTTAACATGCCCATTAAAAAGAAAAAGAGAAAGAAAGTACACTCTAAAGTACACTAAGTACACTAAGTACACTAAGTACACTAAGAAAAAAAGTACACTCATCGGTAAAGCAAATATTGTGCAAGATATTTTGGTTTTCATTTATAAAATCCGTCATTGTTTCACAAAATTCAATCCTTCTGTCGAAATCGTCGTCAAAAAGCTGTTGTAGAATTTGCATCTTATAGGGGTGACACTTATTTAACTTTAGTGCTTTCCTTACTGTTTCGTGAGACATTCCTACTTGGCGTGCCACAATGCGAAGTGATGTGGAGGGTTCTGCAGTAAAAGTGCCTAATACTTCTATTTGTGCTGCTTCATCCAAGACACGGCTAATATTTCTTTTTTTGTTAGCAACGGAACCAGTTTCACTAAACTTAGCGACTAATTGTAGAACATACTTATGATTTAAATTACTATTCGGATACCTTTCATTAAACATTCTTGACGTTCTTCTTGCGCATCTTCCACATTCCCCATAAATAAGAATAATTTCAATTCTTTGTTGAAGTGTAAACACCATTTTTAAAAATAATGTAATAAAATCGCAACTTTTTCCTCGCAAAACTAATTTTACAATAAAGTAATTTTGGCCAAAATAAATGGAGTGACAAATAAAGAAAAATTTGACAAGAATGTCAAGAATGCTTAAACCAGGGCTCTTTTTTTTTCTACGTTAAACTACCTGTACGACTATCACAAGTACTAGTTTAGGTAAATCACATTCTTTCCAATAATAATGTTTAACTGAATATTATGCGTCTTTATTATTTCGTTGGATATTAGAAGTAAAAATTACTTTAAAAATTTACCGTTATGTAATACCTCAATTTAATTTATTTTAATTCATTAAAGCAATATCACAAAGTGTTTTTGATACCTAAACTTCTTTACAGTTTTCACCAAATATCTCGCGAACTGCTAAAAAGAAAAGGCAAGAATTTAGCATTTTTGAAAAGCGGGTTAAACGACCTTTAAAATGAGGTATCACTCAACCCCCATTTCCATTTAAATTTTTAGAGGTTATGTCCACCCGCGCTAGAGGGTTGATGTAATTTAATTGAAAACCAGCCTACACAATGTCCCCCTTAAAAATAAGTTTGACGTGTTTCTGCATATTTTTGGAATTTCTATAGGGGCCGAAATATAGAGGGTGGTACGTTTTCAAAATGACACTCTGTATAAAGCGCTGCAGCTTGTGGGTATTTTTATAATAATATAATTCCTGTAATTGAGTATGTTGGTAAGCTGAAATTAATACATTATTATTATTAAAAAATAAGTCTGTTGAAGCCACGAAAATATATCGCATAGAATAGCTGAAGATTAATCCTCTTAACGCTAAGAAATAAGTAATTAAACTTCTAGTTTCAAAAATTCTTTTATTGTGAATACACTACAATATTGTTTCGCCATATTGTAGCGTATTTACAATAAAATAATTTTTGAAACTAGAAGTTTAATTACTTATTTCTTAGCGTTATAATGAAGTTTCAACAAGTATCTCCTTCGTCAATTAACTATTTAATCCTAGTAGTATAAAGTAAATGGATTTCTTTAATACATAATTTGCAAATTAGTACAAAAATAAATTTGATTTTTACTGGATGAATTTGTCTACGACGAAGTAGTGGAAAAATCAGGGGAGTGTGTTTTAAGAGTATAATGCTTTTCTGTGGATCAATATTAATATGTATTATTTATGCAAGACGAACTGTCCTCTTAGTATCAATACGATAATGTTCAGTTATTAACAGTATTTGGTAGTATAGTGAAAGGTTGCTGCCCTCATAAGAATATATTGACACGGAAAATTTAATTGTAGTAACTATTATTTATCGCACTAAAGTAGATTATTTTTCAAATTTTAACAATCGATTTTCTTACATTCCTCTTGTTTTCATGTAACATTGTTGTATCAGAATAATTGAAACATACATGAGTAGGTAAACCCCACCAGTTTTGTATAATACAAAGGTATTTTTAATAATATAAAATATTATTAAAAATCTGGTGTGAAGAACACAAATGCAGGTTCACTATTAATATTTTTCTACCGATGAGCCTGTAGAAAGGTGAAATACGTATCTACGTCTCTGGGGATAGGATATATTCGGACACGTTCACAAAAAATATTAATAGTGAACCTGCATTTGTGTTCTTCACACCAGATTTTTAATAATATATTATATTATTAAAAATACCTTTGTAACATTGTTGGTTATTAAACTAAAAAAAAAGGTAAAAGGGAATGATATAGGATTATCTCAGCCTTTATTTGATTAAATTCCATTATAACTATTATCGGGTTAAAATAAAAGAAATTTTAATTAATTTCACTACCTTTTACTTCACAAAGTAGCCATCATTTCACTCACACAGGAGCTTCCTCGGACACATAACTAACTTATGAACAAAACATTTCTTTATATAAATATACCGTAAGAAACACCTGTTTTGGATAGTTGGAAGGAATAGGTAGTCTTTATTACTTAAATGTCTATGAACGAAAACTTTCACATAGATACTAAACTACGGTGTATATAATACAGCTCATAAAATGATCAAACTAAGGGTCTGCATTATGTTAAAGAGATGTAAAGCAGCACTTTGGGAAAATACAATATATGACAGTCTGAATAATCAGATGAAGTGAAGAAATGAATTATTAACTTCTAATTGGTTATTGAGGATATTATCAGTTTCTTTAATTTATTAATTTCAAGTTACTCTAGTAAATTAAGTTTTTTTCCCTTATTTTCTATATGTAGTATTTTAAATTCTTTGTTATAGTTATGGTTTGCTAAATTAATATGAGACGCAGAGTCACTTTTATTATTTGATGCGTATTTCAAACGATCTGCCTGTCTGTCCGATATACGTCATGGGGTAACTACTGCGAGTTAACTTATAGACTCCTGACTTTTAATTGTTATTTGTTAAATCCTTTTTGTTTTTTTTTTGTATTAATGTCTAATTTTCTTAAATATTTATTAATTCTTATGCTTGAAAAGCCTATAAAAGTAATCATTTTTGGGTGTTATTATTATTTAATATTGTGTATACTTGTGATAGGGCTTTTGTAAAGAGTTTTTTAGTTAAAATATTACCTATTATGTTACTTTTATATCCATTGTTAATTGCCATTTGTTTAATTAAGTTTAACTCTTTTTCGAAATCTTTTTGGTTCAATTGATTAATCTATGTATAAGACTTCGATAAACCGCTAATTTATGCTGTATCGAATAGCAGGAAGTATTATGAATAGTTATATATGTATTTGATGGTTTGTGGTAAATTCCAAAGTTAAAGTTATTATTAATTCGAGTAATGGTTAAATCGAGAAAGTTAATACTATTATTTCTTTCCTAACACTATAAATAGCATCCGCATATCGGTAAATAAAATTAATTTGAACTCTTAGAAGCCCGTTAGTTCTAGCTCTTGGTGAGTAAAAAGTAGTATTAGATCTTGACGTCATTCGAGGCACGTGAAAAACTATACAGTTTAATATTTCAGGCGAGTCAATTCGACCATCAATTAACCTAGACATTAATCACGCAGCCTTAACCTCTCTACGATGTTTTGACAAGGATTTGAAGTTATGCCTGTCTATAAGGCGGTTGTAGTCAGTACTTCTTTCTGGATATCTAACATCACATCAGAAGGAAAGGTATTTCAGAAATCTTCTCTGAACCCGTTCAAGGGAGGAGTCATCCGTCGAGTAGTAGGGCGACCATATTACCGAAGCATACTCCAATCTACTCTAAACAAAAGCTTCGTACTGTGATTTTCAAAACAGTTAAATCATTTAACGCCAAGATCACTGCTGGAGATCCTTTTCACTAACTTTTAGCCTATATGATGACTCCACTTTATTAATTTTACGCGTGTAAGATACGACACAGCATTTGTTCACATTAATATTTATCCAGTTTTTAATACACCAATCTGCAAACATTATTATTATTATATTATCGTGCAAGACATCAACATAATTCTGTGATTAGACGGATAAGAATAATTTAGTGTCATTAGCGTGGGCCAGCACAGAATAATTGAAAGGTGTGTGGAGATCATCAATGAAAAACAGAAAAAGAAGAGGTCCAAGATTAGAGCCCTGAGGTACACCAACTACTGAAATTGGTAAGAGTAAAAGCCGTTATAAAATGCATAGCTAACTCTATTCACAACGTATGAGGCAATAAGTTCTAATGCAGATGAACTAAAGCCGAAAGCACTCAATTTGTTTAATAGTATTTGATGGTGATTCGTATCGAAGGCTCGAGGAAGGTATGTGTAAACAACGTCTAGTTGACCATTATTATCCAATAACTCACAAATATTTCGAGTCACTATCGTTAAATTAGTAACGGTAGACCGCAATGGCAAGAATCAATATTGGTTGCTGGATATGTATAGACGAGTGTTATAAGGAATAGCTTTGTATAAAATCTGTTCAAAAATTTTACTAAAATTTGACAAAATCGCTATGGATCTATAATTATCCAAGCACGATACATCACCCTTCTTGTGAACCGGTATAATTCTAGCTTACTTCCATCGATCAGAAAAAGCACACGTTTTCAGAGCCAAATTAATAACAATCTGTAATGTCTTTGCTAACGCTTTACTGGTATTACGAATAAAGCAACTGGGTATTAAATCATCACCTATTGTTGCCTTATCTGGAAAAGCAGACATAATTTTTTCAATTTCAATAAGAAATACAGGGTGAAATCTAAAGGACAATATGTTTGTGGCAGTATCTGGTACAGTTGTTATGGATTCAGGAAGGAAAACACCGGAAGAAACGTCTGCAAACCATCAACTATCCTCTGAGGATCACTAAATTCACATTCATTATAATAAAGTCTCCCAGGGATTCTAGTTCTTCCTTTCCTGTGGTTAATATACCTTCAGAATTTCGTAGAATTTGGCCGAACAGAATTCTCAATATCAGCCAGATATTTAACATAAGCAGATTTGTTCCTTAACCAAAAGCATTCTTCTAAACTTCAGCTAAAAAATTTGACTTCCATTAGTACGCCATTTCTGTCTGCAATGTTCTTTAGTTTTTCGATTTTTCTTTATTTCAGGTGCAAATCAAAGAGGAAAATTAGAGTTAGTAGGTATATATTTAAGGACTGATTTATCAAGTATTATATCATAAAGACAATCATAAAACTTATTAAGACCCAAATTTACATATAACATTTATTATCTAATATACAATTAGAATGATATTTGTAACTCTCTATTCATATTCCTTATACCCATGCAACATGTCCCAAGACTAAAAGATTAACGCAATTCTTCAATATTATTGAAAACAATACCAGATATTTTCGCTTGAATAATCAATAATTATGAAATCGTATATTACGGAGTCCGATATAAAAATACATTTGAATGTCATCTTGTTAATTCAGGAATGTAAGTATGTACCTATAAGTCACATTTATTGATTTCCTAAATATAGTCATGACGTTTTCTTTAGACTGTAAATAATTTCAATAAAATTTATGTTTTTACGTTTCCCAAAATTTTAGCTACATGTAACGTACAAAAATTGATCGAATTTCCATATTATACACACAAAAATATGAAAACAGAAACAGCAAAACCGTAATAATACAATAAGCAAACGCATTACGTTATAAATTTGTACACGTTGCTCTTAAATCAAATAAATATAGCGATAATGGTACAAGTGATGTCTGGGGTATCTATTTTTGAGTGTTTGCATGTTGGTGCGACTATTTTTGATGGTACAAATATGAAATGATTAGGTGGAATTTATGCGAAAGTTTAAAACTGGATAAAGTATAGTTTAAGTTTTTCTTATATTGCTCTTGTTAATATCATTGTTAAGGTCACAAGGTGAGATATTTCTGTATGTTTACAAAGTTTACATTTTTACGTAAATCTTCCTTATGACTAGAAGAGCGACATATATACTCAAATGTGAATGGTTAAAAATTATGTCTAATGATGCGATATAAATTAAATTAATTTTAAAACTTAATAAATTTACATCTACTATCTAAAAAGGAATCGAATATACATGTACGTACATTATCATAAAGTATAATAAATAAACATATAATTAGATATCCAGTGACATGTACAAGTTTTGCATATGCTATCCAAGATGAAAGGACTAGATTCTTACATATGTAGAACAACTGTTGAAATTAATATCGCCTCACTATGAAGCAATAATAATAATGATTCTTGAACCTAAATAACCACTAATGTAATATTAAACACAAATCTTTCAAAGCAAAAAAAAAATTATAAATAAAGGGTTTACCAATAAGAGCGTCAGAACTTTAAAATGCAACGTTGGCAACACTGTTTAAAGGCTAGGTTAGCATTGTGGATATCTATAGAATCTTCCAAGTCAATATGGTGAGATACAGTATTCAACAGCGAGTAGATATTATTAAAATTTATCATCAAAATGCATGTTCGGTTCGACATTTCAACACTTAGTGCCTTGCGAGAAATTTATGGGCGATATAATCTAAAAGCTTATAAAATTCAAATTACCAAACCTACTGATCTTCATGTGCGTGGAACTTTCGCGGTTTGGGTTCTAGAGCACTTGGAAGTTGCTCCAACTGCTCTCGAACCCAAACCGCGAAAGTTCTACGCACATGAAGATCAGCAGGTTTGGTAATTTGAATTTTATAAGCTTTTAGATTTCCGAATTTCGGTTCAAAAATCACCTTTTTGGATGATACACATTTCTGCCTTAGTGGATAGGTGAACAAACAAAATTGTTGGATTTGTGCTGATGAATATCTTCAAGTGATTCACGAATTGCCTCTCTACTCTGAAAAAGTGGAGTAATAACGAGTGCTGTAGGATTATATTAACAGAATAGTTGGGGTCGCAACTGTTAAATATTGACTTAAACAATGTTTGCTTTCAACAAGACGGTGCCAAGTGTCAGATATCTCATGAGACCATTGAATTATTGCAAGAAAATGTACCTGGACTGATCTTTTCCAGAAATGAAAATGTTAAGTGGCCGCCAAGATCTGGCGATCTACCAGCATTGGACTTGGACTTTTGGCTACGGGACTATCTCAAGTCTCAGGTCTTCGAAAATATGCACGAACAATTCGTTACCTTAAGTAAAACATAACACGCACAATTCAAGATTTACCACCAGATATTTATGAAAAAGTAATCAGAAATTGAACCAGAAGAATGATATATTCAAAACATATTGTCACCCGACTGCTCTTCAAAATAAAATAAAAATTAATAAAATATTACTTGTAACTTTTATTGTGTCCCATGTTCAAGCTCTGGCGCTCTTATTGGTAAACCCTTTATATATATATATATATTTATATATATATATATATATATATATATATATATATGAAAGGTAATGTTCGTGTGTGTGTCCGTTATAGGCTAAAAAACTAATGGACCGACTTATGCGCGGTTTTCTGCAAAATGATCCGCGGTGTCTAAAGTAGGTTTAAAGCTAAATGTAGGTGTAGGTTTCCGCGGTCGTTCTCTAGATGTAGATCTCGGTTTCCGGGTTGGAACCGCGTCGAGTTAGGCGTAATTGCCAACGTTTCGTCCACTGTTTCAAGGAACATCTTCAGGACTGTACGTAGATGTTTGTGGTTTCTGATAAGACAGAGACCGGCATAACTTATGTAGAGGGGACCGGGTCAGATGGTGGCCAGCTATTGGCTGAGGAAAGTGAGCCAATCGCATGCGTCGTATGGGCGTGGTATTTCGTGGTAGAGTTCAGTAGAGTTTGCCACGTTGGGTGTAAAGCATAGCCATCGTCTCTATTGAGATTGCGGGGATGTTTATAAATTACAATAGATTCACGGATTTTCCTTGGGAAATAATGCGATTCACGGGACAGAGGCTTGACATCTTTGAATAGAATTTGATTACAGGAGTTGAGTTTGTGTTCTACCAGCGCTGAACCGGCTATATTTAACAGTCTAGTACAATGTTCATGTTCGGACACACGCACACCGACTGGCCGCTTAGTTTCGTCAATGTACACACTGCCACACGAACACGGAATGCGATACACTCCTTGTGCTTAGAGCGGAGATATTTTGTTTTTGACCGAGGGTAAGTGGTCCGAAACTTTAGAATGGGGTCTGAAAACTGTTTTGATTTTATTTCTATGTAGAACCTTTCCTATATGATCGATGATACCTTGAATAAACGGTAAGAAGGCGGTGCTGATGTTAGGATCGGGTTCACTCCGAGGTTTGGGGTTACGATGACTAACTATAGTATGGTGTATGTCGTGGACGTTATAATTATTCTGGAGTAGGGTGTTAGAAACATGCTTAAGTTCAGAGGATCGTGCCCTAGGTTCTGAGATATAAAACGCATGATGTACAAGAATATTGATGACCGCTTGTTTGTGTGCCGGGTGATGATGGAAAAACCCGTTCAGATACCGGTCCGTATCAGTCGGTTTCCTGTAAACCGTGTGGCCTAGTTTGCCATTGATATTGCGGGTCACTAAGACATCTAAAAACGGGAGACTTCCGTCTGATTCCACCTCCATAGTAAAGCGAATGTTACGGTGCTGGGAGTTTAGGAAAAATAATAACTCACCTAACGACTGCCGTCCATGCGGCCAGATGACGAACGTATCGTCTATATATCTTACCAACATTTAGGCTTTAAGAGACATTCGCACGCTATCGATGGCTCTGAGCACATCGGTAGTAATAGAATAAATACGACCGATATATTATATTATAATATATTTTACCGACAACGAAGCGAAACCAGAAGAAATGGCTGGCACCAACAACAACGCCCAAAGTATAACACTGGGCATGGAGAACATCAACACCTACGAAGAACTACAAAAATCAATGGAGATCTTTGTCAAGACAATGCACAACTCCTTCGAGAACAAGATGAACGAGATCAAGATGAACGAAAAACCACCAAGAAAATCCAACAAGCGACAAAAGACTGAACCACCGGTGATAGAAACGAGCAACATGTACGAAGCACTCCGCACAATCGATGAAGAAACGAAAAACGAAGAAACGACGCCAATGGACAGCGGCGAAGAAGAACCAACAGCCTCCTCCTCCGCAGAGAAACCCGGGGTAAGTACCAATATCACTAAACACACAAACACACACAAACAGCACAAAACAATCACAAAAGCAGCAACCAACACAAACCAAACACCCAAAATGCCCACTATCTCCCCAATTACAATCACCGACCCAACACAATGGAATCGAGTCCGAGAACTAATGAAATCAAACAGCATTCAATACACACAAAGCAGATTTGTCCAGGCCGGAGTCCAAATCACTCCATCAACAGAACAAGACTATCGCAATCTCAATCGAATTCTCAACGAAAAAGCCATTCAATCCTTCGCATACCAACTCCGTAGTGAAAAGAAATTAAAAATCGTCATCAGAGGCGTACCCCAATTCCTGACCGACGAAGACATCAAAGCCGATCTAGATTCTAGAAACTATCCGATCGCAAAAATTACTAGGATGAACGGTAAAGACCGCCTTCCAGCGCCCCTTATTTTAATAGAAATAGACAAACAATACAAGTCAATTTTCGACATCCACACAGTTTGCGGATTAGAAGTAAAAGTAGAGTCCCTCAGACTTAGAACAGATGTAATACAGTGTCACAGATGCCAGAAATTCGGTCACCAACAGCGTACTTGCAACGTGAATTTCGCGTGCATGAAGTGCGGAGAGTCACACTCGACGCATGAATGCACAAAGCCGTCAACCACCCCCCCTAAATGCGCAAACTGTGGCGGAGCTCACCTCTCGATCAGCTTATCATGCAAAAAGAATCCAAATAAACCCAATAAACGAACCAATACAAACACACAAACTCAGAGAAGCACCGATACCAAAACACAACGCATGGACTCAAAGACAACAGACAAATAACATCACCGCATCTACACCCACAACCCGGGAAAATACACCAAAACCAACACCTAACTCACACGAAAAAGCTGACGACACAATTGCACTCATGATTGGGAAACTATTCCTAACATTGAGCTCGACAAACCCTACACCCCAACAAACACAAAGCTTTTTCGAACAAACAAATGAACTTACAAAACTTTTCCACGCACGCAGACAATGAATCACAAACACAACATTAAAATAACCTATTGGAAGTCACAAAGCATAACACACAAAAAACATGAATTACACGTATTTTTAGACGAACACCAAATAGACGTAATGATGCTAAATGAAACACATCTAAAACCAAGTCACTCATTAAAAATACAAAAAACAAAACATACAGACACGATAGGCCGGTACAAAAAGGCGGCGGAACCGCTATACTCGTACACGAAACAATAAAACACAGCGAACTTGAATACAAAACACTCGATATGATCGAAAACACAGGCATACAAGTAAACACAAAAAGGGGACCGATAAACCTTTACGCAAGATATCTTCCCTCCGGATTAGACATAGTAGAATCAGACATACAAACGATCTTCTATCAAAACACACCTACAATATTTGTGGGAGATTTTAACGCGAAACACCAACCAAACTGGAACTCGAAAGTAGCCAATAAAAACGGTAAAAAACTAAAGAAAATAGCACAAAACAACAACCTCAACGTAATCGGGCCTGTGGAACCCACACACATACACATACCAACGGGTACTACTGACGCTTTAGACATAGCAACACTTAAAAAAATAACAACAACACATACAATAGAAACTATAAACGACCTCTCCTCAGATCATTTTCCAGTGATATTAACGCTTGACATGGACACCACTAGAACAAAAAATACATTTAATAAGACAGACTGGGGAAAATTCAAAGAATCCCTAGTACTCAGAACAGTAAAAATTCACAACGCGAAAGACATTGATCAAGCAGTTATTACACTGGAAGATGACATAAAAAACGCAATCGCACAAACGACAAAAACGAAAACCATCGACACAAAACTTAACATCCCGACTGAACTAAAAATAAAATTACGAAACAAAAAAAACATACTTAAAGAATATAAAAGAACGCTAAATCCGGAAATAAAAACAAAATTAAACGCGATTACTAATGAAATAAAATCTGATATGATCGAACACTTTAATAAAAACTGGAATAACAAAATTGAATCCCTTAACACGCAAGATCAAACACTCTGGCAGATGACAAAAGCCCTAACAAACACTAAAAACAAAATTCCACCGCTAAAAACCGCAAACGGACCGGCAATAACTTGATAAAGAAAAAGCAGACGAATTCGCGAACTTTCAAACCAAATTGAACGGCAACGAAATACACAAATCGATATAACAGATGGAGAAATCGACGCCACAAATACCGACGAAGTGGAAAAAATAATTAAAAACCGAAACGCCCCGGGAGTGGACGGAATAACAAATGTAGCAATTAAAAACCTACCAAAAACCGGAATACAAATAATAACTGACATAATAAACGGAATAATAAAACACGGACACTATCCCGCGATTTGGAAACCCGCGCAGATAATAGTGATCCACAAACCTGGAAAAACAACAAAAACAACCGCAGATTACCGGCCAATCAGCTTACTTCCGTCAATAAGGAAGCTGGCAGAACGCGTGATACAGACAAGACTTGAAAATGAAGTCGAAAACAAAAACATAATCCCAAATTTTCAATACGGTTTCCGGAAAAACCACTCAACTACACAACAGGCACTAAGACTGACAGAACACATAACCGAAAAACTGAACATATCGACATCAACGGGCGCAATCTTTCTCGACATTGAAAAGGCCTTCGACCGGGTTTGGCACGCCGGCCTCATACACAAAATGAAACGTCACAAAATATCAAACACATAATAAAAATAACCGACAATTATCTAAAGAACTGTACATTTAATGTCACAATCGGAAACGAAAAATCGACAATCGAACACATAGCAGCAGGAGTCCCACAAGGATCTGTCCTCGGACCGCTCCTGTATAACATATACACTTCGGATATTCCCACAATAGAAAAATGTAATATCGCACAATACGCAGACGACACCGCTATATACATAAGCAGCAGACGAATATCTTACATACACAAACAGTTACAAAACAATCTGGTCCTCCTAAAGGACTGGTACGACAAATGGAAAATTAAAAGTAACCCATTAAAAACCGCGGCAATTTACTTCCAACACATAAAACGACACAAAAGGCCGGACGAAGTCAAACTCGAAGGTCACACAATACACTGGCAGGAAAAAGTTAAATATCTCGGGGTCACAATGGACTCACAACTCACATACACGGCACATATTAAAGAAATAAAACGAAAAATAGGGTTCACAACACACGCACTGTACCCGATACTAAACGGCAAAAGCAAACTAACACTGGAAAATAAAATATTAATAATAAAAACGATAATACTCGCGGGCGCGGCATACGCCGGAGAAATATGGCATCAAGCCAGCGAAAGGCAAAGACAATCGGTACAAGGGAAAATAAACAAGGTTATTAGACTCGCGATAAATGCACCGCGATATATGACAAACGAGCAAATACATAAAGAGATGAAACTAGAAACACTGGAAACAATAATATGCAAACGAACACTAAAAACAATAGAAACAATAAAGTCACACGAAAACCTCACAATAAGGAAAATAATAAACCCAAAACGGAGACTAATTAAAAAAGACGGACTCAAACAAATTAAAAGACGCGCTGAGGATAACGATATCCAATTAGCCGCGAAACAAAACAAAAATTAACAGATAAACAAAGGTCAACACAAACACACAAAAATATAGCAAAACACACAGCATTCCTAATAGGCAAAACAAACGTAACACACAAACATACACCTACACACAATAACACAAAAACATTCACAACCCCGGGTAATGAAATTGGAGTGGAAATGGAGGCAACTTCGACCACCAAACAAAATCAAAAGGACTCATACAGCTTTAAGTGAAAGGAACTTGAGACTTGTTGTTCGAACGCTTCCATAAAAATGGATATACTAAATCTGCTGTTAAGTCTTTGGGCTTAGCAATAAAATTTCCCAGAATTTCACAAATGTTGGCAATTAAATCACTTTAATTGGTATATTCCGTCAGTAATTTGGAATAATCCTCGATCATTTGATATCCAATCTTTAACATACATGTGAATCAAATTGTACGCGTTCATCGTAAATTTTGAAGTACCTAAGTTGTAAGCTGAACCGTGTCTATCCAGAACGAAATATAGACTCCGGGAATTTTATTGTGAAACATGGATTAGAAACGCTAGGGGTACGAAGACAAAGGAAGAGTACATTACTTGTGGCAAATTTTCTAAATAACAGGATTGGCTCAACATCGGTATTAGCGCGAATCAATTTATCGATACCACGTATTTCTGCTAGACACTCCCTAAGTTTTGTGTTTCGAACACAAAGTGCAGGGCTTCATAGATGCATTCGTCAAGGAACGCAAACGAAATATTTAAGGATGTTTCTCTAAGCTATCGAAATAGAAAACCATCCAACTTCAACCGCGAGGACGGCTATAGACTCAGAAACACCTGGAATAGCCTACTACGTA
Organism: Melolontha melolontha; assembly: GCA_935421215.2. Taxonomy (NCBI): domain Eukaryota; kingdom Metazoa; phylum Arthropoda; class Insecta; order Coleoptera; family Scarabaeidae; genus Melolontha; species Melolontha melolontha. The sequence continues at coordinate 47,507,566 of OW285240.1, forward strand.
AATCTGTTACGACCAATGGAGCAAGACGGACACACTCCAGAACCAAGGCCATATCTAAGGAAGAGCGACAATGAAGAGAATCAATATGAAACAGTATGAACAGCGAAATGTCGAGTCAAATTACTACAACACTTGCACTACAAGCGACAACGACCGTGAAAGCCAACGGAATTAATTTATTTGTATATTGTCTTATTGAATCTAATTTTTTTGTCCTGATTGAATTATATTGGGTGGACAAAAATTAATTATTCTTCTTATTACTATTACTATTATTATTGTTATTATTGCAACTTAACATCGCTAAACCCAAAGAACTACAATATGATGATGTTAAACGCAAAGGATAAAATACAAAAAGGGTACAATTGTTGGGACAACTGAAAGGACACTGGATGGTAGATATTACAGAAAACTGGATAACCAGTGTGTTGATACAGCTTTTTCAAACTTGTGACTGTCCAGAAGTGATCTGAAACAACAAGTTTTGTACATGCTATCCATGATGTAAGAACTAGATCCTTAAATATACAAAACAACTGTTGAAAGTAATATCTCTTGACTATGAAGTAATAGTAATGATCTCCACACAAACACTTAAACAACAACAGTTGGATGTCAACGATCATAACAAAATGGGATTTGGTTTGAAAAGACACTGCATGGCAAATACTACAGAGAACTCCATGACCAGTATGTTAATATATATCTAAAACATAATTGTTCTTACGAAGAATGTTTCCAAGGTTCTGGGAATTTAGCTATAATTTTTTTATTTTGTCAATTTTCATCAATATTACAATATAGTTTTTCAACATAATTGCCATTTAATTGAATACATTTATCCCAACGATAAATTTTTTTTTTTACGCCGTCCTCAAAGAACTTTTTCGGTGTCTCCTCAATCCATCTATTTATGGCACGTTTTACGTTAATTAAACTTTCAAAACAAACATCCCGTAAAGATTTTTTCAAATCTGGGAACAGATGAAAATCGCCTGGTGCGAGATCCGGTGAATAAGGTGGATGCAGACGCAATTCCCATCGTAAATCGCTCAAAACATCCTTCGTTTTTCTTGCTTGTACGGTCTTGCATTATCCTGCTGCAATAACTGACGTTTATGCAACTTCCCAGGCCGTTTTCGAATAAGTACCTGCCACAGTGATCCAGATAATAAGTTCAAATAATATTCTGCGTTAATTGTAGTACCTTTCGTTAGATAATCCATAAAAATAATCCCTTCGCAATCCCAGAATACAGTAAGCATTACCTTTCCAACAGACTGAACTGCACGCGCCTTCAGTTAAGGACCTTCTTCGGGTTTACGCCATTCTTTGGATTGAGTTTTGGTGTCAGGATTGAAATAAGGAATCCCGTTTCGTCAGTGGTTGTTGTACGTTTCTAAAATTCATCACCGTAACGGGCTAACAGCTCTTGAAGTTGACAACAATTATCAGATCTATTGAGTTTTTGTTCCGGTTCCAACAACCTTGGCACCCAGCGGGTTGAAACCTTGCTTTCGCCCAAAGAATCATGTAAGATCTCATGAACTTGTTTGCACCTATTCCTAGACGTACACTAATTTGAGAAATAGTCATATTAGTCTGTCCTCTTTCAGTAGATTCTCCACGGCAGTAATGCTTCTTTCATTTAACGACGTGCTCAGCCGACCACTGCGGCGATCGTCTTCTAATGATGTTTTACCACTTTCAAAACTATCAATCCATGATATACAGTACTTTTATATTCTGCAGACTTGCCAAACACTCCTTGCAGACGTTTAATAATTTCTAAAGTTTTCACACCCTCTTTCCACAAATAGAAAATTATTGCTCTTTGAAATTTAGCCTCGCCTGATATGGTTGTACAAACAGTGCTACTAAAATGCGTCTATAACGGTCGAACACCTGAAGTAGACTGAACGATATTGTACTGAATAACTGCACAAATATATCAAAACTTGTCTATGACCAATAAAATTACCTATAAGTTGTGCGTAATTTAATTAAAGAACGTTGGAAGCATCCCTCGTACTATATGCTTAGATTAAGTATGTCAGCAATAACATATTATCAAAAGCCAGATAAATGCTGTATCTGGATAAACATTAGATCATTTAATCTCGGGGTGCAAGATGATGGCGCAGATTGAATACTTAAGACGGCATAACTAGCCTAAACAATGCATTTAAGACTTTATGAAATTTCTTAACATACAAACATGGAATGAAAAAAAGAAAGAAAATATTATAATTGTATGTAGACCAATCATAGAAAAAGAGGACACCAAAATCCATTATAACTTCACAATCCATGCCTCAGTTGAAAAGAACGCCAGAACAGCATATTTGATCGACATCACCGTACCATTAAGTAGCTATATGCAGAAGATACATATAAATAAAATAAATAAATACTCTGACTTGACATCGGACGCCAATCAATCATGGTATAGAGACTGTTCCATCGATCGTGAACAATTTCAAATAAGAATAATAATAATAGTATGTATTAATCATTAATCAAATTAGAGGGCAGAGAAAAAATGTATAGTACAAAACAAACAAAAGTCAATCAAAATAATAATATTAACAAATAACGAATTGCTTAAAATTATTAAAAATAAAAACATTGCAAGTAAAGCCGAACAGCAAAAAAAAAAAAATACGAAAGCAGCACTAATGGAAAAAATCAGTAACCATGAAAATTAACTTGTCTGCTGGTACTAAAACTTCTAAAATAGATTCTCGATTAGTATTTTTGCTCATTTATGTTAGAAGAGCTTCACATAAGAGATTCGTTCCAACTTTTGATACCCTAAAAATATCAATACTACGAATTAAACCTCGTAAAAGGTAAAAAGTTAGTCAATGTGTCACAAACTGGAAAGGGATTCAATTACAGTATTGACTTTTAATAAGAAAATTTTCTACTAACCTTCGTCTAGATGAAAGCCATTGAAAATTACAGGCAGTAAACAAACACGTAATATACACCACCAGGAGGATATTCAGCATTGGATTTATTTACAAAAGTGTGAAATTATAACAGAACTGATGATAAAATGAAAAACTGTCGAATTTTAATTACATGTAGAGTGAATATGATTAGTCAAAAATATATCCAAACAATTCTACGCTTACATTATTTGAGTTTAAATTAGGCAAAAGTAAAATATAAAAAATATTCATATGGGTGTTATGTTATTACAAACCTATAAACCAAAATATTATTCCCGAAAATGAAATAATTAATATTTATATTTATATAAAAGCTGAATTAGCTTATTAATTATTATTTACATCAAAACTAGATCAAATTTTACAATTTATTAGACAGTTCAATTATTAAAATATTAACAGTTCTCTTAATTAACTAAATTACTAACATATTATTGTTTGTATTTCATTTTGTATTTTTTCTCCATATTTTTGGTTTAAGTTAAAAATAATTTCTTAGGTCAAGCAATTGCAATTTTGCTTTTAAAGCGGATAGCGCCATCTAGCTTCTAATAGTGACTTAACTATTAAGAAACGGATAGATACGTACAGTTTTCTATATATAAACAGGGAGCTTTATGTAAACTATAACGTTAAGGGCCAATATTATTAAGAAATAAATCTAGGATTAGTTATAAATTCGTCAAATAAATATTACTGAGGTGTAAATATATGTATCATGTAGTAAAACATAAGATCGAATAAAATAGCATTCGAAGATATTAGTGTCTAACTTGGCATATTTCACAGCTTATACTAAATAGCAAATGATGGCACCACCAGTATTCTTTAACAAAATTTAATAATAAATTACATATATATATTTAAAGGTGAACATATTTTTACTAAAGTACATATTTCGTATAACCTTTTCGCCAGCTTGGATTTGAGAGTTGTCTATAGTGCTGTATATGTGAACAAAATTTAATCGAACACGTCGTGTAAAACATTATACCAATTCGACTATATAACTAAACTTAAATTTTAATTTAGATAATTCACATTCTTGAAAATTTAATAGTCTCAGAGTTGACTATTAATTTTTTTTTTCAACTCTCGATATAATTAAAACATTTTCTGATACTATCTGACATTAATTTTCTTTGTATCATTCCTCAAAATTTCATAAAGTGGTTTTCATCATTGATGTTACGGTGTTTTCAGCAATTTCCCTAATTCAGTTGAGGAAACGTAAAATTATCATTTATTTTGTATTGAATTTAATAGGTAAGTATAAAATAGATATACTCAGTGATTTTAAATAATTGAGTGTAATTTAAACTTGCCGCTATACTAAATTGAAATGTTGGTCACACTGCACATATGTTTCTGTTATTTTGTGTTCAGTGGCGGCTTATATTAATTGGATGTTGTCCAAACACTTTGTAAGATACGATATTGTTTTTATTTTATTTATATCATTTTATTATAAAATATTTGTATATTCAAATAGGACATGTTTTTTATATATTAGTAGATAAACTGATTCAAAATATTTGTAAATAACGGGTGTTCAGAAACATTCGAAGTCAAAGTAGTCCTTGAAAATTTGAAATCATGTCTGAGATAGATTCATACATTTACTTAATACCATTGACAGTTAATAATTTTACAAACCAGAGACTTAAGTAAAGATATACGATTTTTTGTTCAAAGCCCGCTTGACTTCGAATGTTTCTGAACACCTGTTCTATAGTAAACATACTGTTTACAGATACACAAATTAATTAAAAATGGTTCAAACTACCATATTTAAACGTCTCGGCGACGAGTTAGTGGATTTGACGATGGGTGACGCTCGTATATTTAACACGAAATGTAGTTATTAAGTTAACAATTACTTAATTTCAAATTTCATTTATGTATTACAGAGACATCTAGTTTCGAAAATCATATACATATCGTAGAAGTTGTTATTTAGAGTATTGATTGCTACTACTATATAGCGCGACCTTAAATAACAAAGGTCATTGTACTAGGTAGGTTCCTGTAGAATGTTATTTTGAGATTCCTGGTTGCCAAAAATTTCGCAATTTATGCAAAACATAAAAACAAATAAAAATAACCTCTGGTTGAAAATAGTATGTTGTTGATGAATCATTGTAATTTATGTTTGAATTTATGATTCGAAAATAATTACTTTACACTTTTCGCTTCCCAAAATACTTTTAAAAATAAATATTATCAGAAATTAGGTTTATATACATAATTACATGCACATATATATGATATATTACAATCCTTGTATATATTAAAATATAATTTTTCCTTTTGTAAAAGATTTTTTACGAAAACAAGTTTCTAATATTCAAGATTATATGAATAAAAATCATGAATTTGAGTTACAGCACAACCTTTCTACCTCAAATAAATATTTAATTTAAAAAAAATGACTAAGAGTTTCTTGTAAATAATTTCAGTATAATTTTTATGTTTTATGTTATCAATAGGCACGTGTTTATTGTTATTAATTACACTAGTTTAACAATTTAAGCTTGTTCGTTTGAGTTTAAATTTTAATAGGTGATATTGACTAAATATGTTGTGATTTCAAACTTGGTTTAGATTTTTTCCTATCATATCTAATGTATAAACTACACTGCTCAAAATCGTACAGGGATATTTTTAAAATTAAGATGTAAAAACAGAATATTGTGTTATATATAAATATTTTGAGCAAAAATAATATGCGCAAAGGTTTTATCATATTATCTTGCTAACAATGGAGCGATTGTGTTTTGTTTGCAACATCTATTTATTAGTTGTCCTAACGGCGTTATTTGTCATTTTACGTTTAACTACATTGTAGCGTCATTTCTTGCTGCAGAGTTTAAAAACATTAAATTTTGTTTATAATTTGAGTAGTTCTATTAATGGAAAGGCGTCATAAAATATTACGTGCTATTGGCATGTTGCAAGATGGCGGCGTCAAGCTGAAGTTGCAGCCGAACTTCAAATTACACAAAGCGTCGTAAGTCGCTTATGACACCGCTACAGGGATACTGGTGAAGTACGTAATCAACATCGTGGTAAGGGTCGGATTACAACGGCAACACAAGACCGTTACGTCCAAATTATTACCAGACGTAATCAAACCTGCACTGCTCGACAGATACAAATTCAGTTTAACAAAAAATATGGCGTGCTGACTAGCGACCAAACTATTCGCAATAAGTTACCTGAGGTACATTTAAGATCTAGACGACCCTTAATAGTTCCACCTCTAACAAGAGGTAATCGCGTAGAACGTCTTTCATGGGCACAGGATCACCGAAATTGGACAAACGAACAATGGTCATATGTAACGTTATCTGATGAGTCTAGATTTGGCATGTACAATGATTCAAGAAGAAATCGAGTTTGGAGGCAGCCAGGACGCGTAAATCATTTGAATGCAGTCCAAGAAATCCATTTTTTCAGAGGTGCTACAATCATATTATTGGCTGGCATAAGTATTGGTGGAAGAACAGATCTAGTTTTGATTGAACGTAATATGCCAGCTCAAGTTAATGTGGAACAGGTCATTTTACCTGTCGTTGTGCCATATGCAGGCGCGGTAGAAGAAAATTTCAATTTCATGCAAGATAATTCTCGTCCACATGTAGTTCGAATTGTAATGAATGTGCTAGAACAGAAACACAATTCGTTGTTAGCGTGGCCAGCTCAGTCTCCGGATATGAATCCGTTAGAGCATCTGTGGGGTAAGTTACAAAGGAGGGTTACAAATTCAAATGATCACACTATTGATCTCCGAGACCTTTTTAGAGTTCTTCAAAGAGAATTGAGAGCAATGCCACAAGAAGAGATTGACAATTTAATTTTAGCAACTGTATTAGGGCAGTAATAAACAATCGTGGAGGTCCTACTGATTACTAGAAGTTGCCTTTGATGATATGTTTAAGATTGCTTTCCAAATTTAAACGTCCTTTAAGATTTAAGATTATTTCGTTGTTAACAAAATTCGTATTTGCAAATTTAAGTTAATTAGAATTTTTTGAATTTACTTTTAATTTTGGACATTTTTAGTTGGATTGCGCTATAAATATACAAATCTGGTCAATAAAGTTGGTTAACAATATATAATAATATTTTTTCTTTTAATTATGTAAATATCCCTGTACGATTTTGAGCAGTGTATTTCTTAACCAAACGTTCACGGGGCCTAACTTCCGTACAAGCTGATTATTTATTTTGGTTGGCGGCGTTATATTGAAACTTGGCGTGTTTTCTGAATATATTATTTATTTAACAAAAAACACTTAAACCTAATTTATTATAGTATGTAATCCCACAAATGGTAAACTTAAAACTTAAATTCTTTGCTGTTATATGAGACTGTAAGTCTTTTGGTGTTGATATGATAGTGTTTGATGTGAATGTTATGCAGAGAATGTTCTGCACTGTTGTTGAGTTGATACCGATCTGTTCTATACCGTTGTTCAGTTGATACTGTTCTGTACTCTCTTACGAGTAGGCGAAAATATACCTATACCTCTACAAACTATTATATAATTAAATTGTTGTAGAAGATTGTATTATTTGACGTCATTATGGAAAATTTTTCTGAGTTCAATTCAAAGAAATTGTACCTACGGGTAACAATACCAGGTTTACGATAGGGTCTTAAATCTAATATTACTAATACATAAATAATAAATATCATTACTAATTAAATATTAGTTATTGTCGTAAATCTAAGTATCTAGTTCCGCGTGAATTCCATTGTCCAGTAATGTATTTTATTATACATATTTAGCGAACGTGAGGTTTAACAAAAGATGATCAGATTATATACTTCGTTCACTGATAACCTTAGGCAATAAAGAAAGCGGTTTAAATTATAAAGTAAAAATATAAATACTTACCCTCTTAAAACAGTTTTATAATTTGAATATATTAATAAATTTATGTTATACAGTGGTTTAAACTTGAAAATGCACGTTGAATATTTATGAAATTGAAAATGTTATAGTTTAATTCTTGTTCTAGATTTACTTATATCCAACATATATCGGGTTTTTCTTTTGTCAATACACATAGGTATAATTCAATGACTTTTTTTCATTTACCCCTACACATTGACATAAATGTATTATGGTGGCATAGTAGGCAACCAGTTATACACCAGTAACATTTTTCAAATTGTGAAATATTTCTGTGTTTCATTCCTACTTAAATCTTAAATTAAATACATTTTATTGAAGAATACATAATTTATTTAGAACAGTTAATTATCCCAATAGACGTATACCTTCTGCGAAAACAATTTTAAATATTTTTAACAAATTCAAAGAAGATGGTTGTTTTCTAAATTCACACAAAAAAAACAAATTAAAACCAATCACGTATTAACAGAACACATGAACCTGAATATCCTATGTTATGTAGAAGGATTGCTTTTAGATGTAGCCAGGCCATTTTGAAGTATCGTACAGTTCGGTGTTCAAAATGCTGAAAGAATTAAAATATAAGCCATACAGGATATCAAACCACCAAGAGCTTTTCGAGGACTGATTTTTGTGATATAATAATTTGTTAAATGAAAACGAAATTTTAAAAAAAATAATTTTTACTGATAAAGCAAACAGTTCCATAATAGATTTAAAGAGTTTCATGTATATTCTGTATGGCAATCTAAATAATTTGTAAACATGCATATCTTTATCCGGCGCCTATATCTCTGTATTATTCACTTTAGAAGAAATGTGAAAAGGAGAAAGTTATAAGTAATTATGTGGTTAATAATACTGTATAACCGAATTTTTCATTTAAGCTATAATTTATGACACAAACTTGTATTTTTTCTAATGGAAACCATTGTTGGCCATGACTTTATAAAAAAAGCCTTCTTTTGACGATTCAAATTGTGTACCACTTGATATAGTTACTTTTATAAATATACAAATTATGGCCGTTTATTATGGCCGTATCTATCTAGAGTGGTCGGTGTCTTGTTGGCATAAACTTGAGATTTCAAAAAAGCCCATATAGCTCATAGGTATTAAATTACAAGAACGTGGCAGCCAATGATGGTCACCAAAACCGGAGATAACACGACCAAGTTTCGTGCTAGACTGCAAGGTTTCACAATATCTTCCAGTTGAGGTAGAAAAATCTGGGTTATTATGTCACAATAACGTTTACCATTCACACTCGCATTACCTGCCTTGTTTTCAAAGAAAAATTATCAAATGATCCCTCCAAACCACAATGCGCACCAACAGAAACACGTTTGGGATGTATTTGTTTGTCATGAAGACTTCAAGCGATTTGAGTTAATACGCTTCAAATTTTGAAAGATAAACATAGTTATTGTAAGTATATGTATTTTTGTATTGGTAGTATTATCGTTTTTGATATTCCTACTTATTGTCTTTAACTTGGAGGGTATGTTTTGTAATAATAAAACAGTGATGAAATTCGACCAACTGCAATTTAGAAGAACCCAATTAAAAACAGATAGTTAACGAGATTAGTTGGAATTTTATTTTTGGTTTTGTGTCCAAGAATGTATTGATAACAAAAACATAATAATTGTGTATTTCTGATGAAAAGAATATTTCTTCGGGAAGCTTATACCATTTAAACTTATGTATACAAATTTGTCTTTACAATTAATAGATTATTAACCATTTCGTTTTCCACTCAATCATCTTTTAAACGAAAGAATCTAATAATTAGTTTCTTTCTTCTTAAAGATTGTAGTTTGTTCATACAAAAGCATCACGGGCCATTTGAAAAATGAGTAAACGAGACACAACGAATTGGAATAGAAATTGCACATCATTTAGATAGCGGCACAGCAAATGAGTTCGTCTTATACGAAATCATCTCAAATCTACAAATGTTAAATTGCCTTCCCGAATAGCTGCGGGCGTGGCTTAATACAATTTAATTTCTCGTGGGTTTAATAACTGGAAAGTATTTTTCGGGGTGCAGCATCCCAAGATTGACCTTGCACTGTAAGATGCGAAGTTATATTAGATTATAGATTAATTAGTTCATGACAGATGATCTTACGTTACTGATATTAATGATATTTTGTTGGATACACACACGTTAGGCAAACAAAAGTGTCGGCCACGCTTTTAAAAATTTTTATCAAATATACGATATTGTTTAATTAAAATAGATAATAACACGTAGACATTTATTAATTAAACTATTCGAAATGCTAGAAAAATATAAGATATTTTTTTAATAAAAAAAAATATTTTTTCTACATTGCTCAAAAAATAGCAATGTTTACGTATGAATTTCAGTCCGCAAAACACAAACACGTGTTTCTTCAGCGTTAAAAAAAATTGCGCGTTCTTCTAATATTTCTAAAATTCAGAATAAACTAAGAAAAAAATTTTATTGATACAATTGAATCAGTTATTTCGAAAAGGCCACAACTCCAGAATAGTAAATTTTACAGGAGAACAAAAAACTAAACAAAGAGTCAATTTATAATACATTTTAAAGTTTTAATAAAAAACAAGAGCATAAAAAAATTTAGATAAGCTGTAACAAAAAAAAATTATTTTGTAGTTGTGTCCTTTTTCAAATAAACCGAAAGAAAACTCCAGTATTAATGTTAATACAAAAATTTATTAGATAAGGAACATGTTCAGAAATAGTGTTATTTAATAATCCTCCAATATTTTTTAATCATAAAAATCATAATCATAAAAATGTACATAAATTCTTAAAATCAAATGACAGCAATGATATTTATTTCTGTATTCGAACAACGCCAACATTGAAAAATGAAAAAAAGCGTATCGAAATGAAGCTCATTTCGATTCTGTTTTGGGTTTCATAATGAGTTCATTTCGAACGCAAAATAGAAAAAAGTTGTTTATATTACGTACCCAAAACCAGTATTTTGATCTTTCGAATTTTTTTCCTAACCTAACGGTCTCGACAAAAACCTAATATTCTCAAGCTCAAAAAACCTTTGCTTTGCGCACTTATTACAAAAATAACTATTTTCTATTTTGCGTTCGAAATTAACTCATTATGAAACCCAAAACAGTATCGAAATGAGCTCCATTTCGATACGCTTTTTTTCATTTTTCAATGTTGGCGTTATTCGAATACATAAATAAATAGCATTGCTGTCTTTTGATTTTAAGAATTTATGTACATTTGACATATATGATATATGTCCGTATTTTACACAAACAACGTATTTTGTATACAATTGACAACAACATATATATGTTTCTATGTCCCTCATGTTTATATTTTTAAATGAAGTATCAAGTAATGTTAACGAAAATTAGTAAATAATATGTAATATAATATACTTCGCGGATAGCAAGATTTAAATTTGAAAATGTCAAGTATCAATGTGACCAACTGCATGCTTTATATAAAAATTAAACTCTGAACTTTCAAATTAAATAATTCCAATTTAAGCAATTTATTAATGTAAAAAACGCAAAATAGAAAAAATAGTATAAAAAACTCGTTTCATAAGGCCTTTTGCCGCACTCCCTCTTTAGAAAACTCGCCGCAAGCGGCTCGTTTTCTAAACTGATCTCGTGCGGCAAAATGGTGCCTTATGAAACTCGTTTTTTAATATACTATTTTCTACTCACGGATAAAACTATTGCATATTTCTTTAATTTTTTTTGTATAATCTAACTTTAACATTTACGCACTGTATGTAGGTAAGTGTACTTTTTTGAAGTATTCTACGTGTATTAGTACATATCCCAGCGTTTTAACAGATTCGTAAATTATTAAATAAATGACGGTAATTTTAGTTTACATTTAACATTTAATTTAAAAAATCTCCAAGAACGACAAAAAAACAATTAACATGAAGATGAATTAGTAACGGATATTTCCTCGTCTAGGTCTAGTTGCAGATAGCATTCTCTTGGGCAAACTTCGCAAAACATCTCTAATGGTTTCTTGCAGAATTCTACTCCATTCTTCGTTAGTTTCGATTCGTAATGCTTCAATGGAATAAAGGACCGGATTTCGAGCTCGTATAAGGAGTTTGGAAATGTCCATTGGTGTTCGATCGGGTTTAAATCGGGAATTATTAGAGGCCAATCTAATGACGCAATTCCGACTTGCTAAAAGTACTCTAGCACTGTTCCGGTTACATGTGGCCGAGCATTATCCTGCATTAATACAAATCTATCAAACCTAATAAAGTCAATATATGGTATAACATGTTGTTCAGTGATGTTACGGAGGTACCAGTCTGCGATTATTCGTCTATTAACCTCAACAAGCACCGTACGTCCTTCCAAACTGAGGCCACCAAGCAGCATAATTGAACCTCCACTAAGCTAATGGTTTGCACAAGATTACATGCAACGTATCGTGTTCCAGTTTTTCTGCGTCCATCTGGACTCCACGATTGAATTCTAGTCTCGTCTGTGAAAAAAAAATGTTGGTCTATTCATGTTCATCCGAAACAGAATGAACCACTAACTAGGCGGTTTTATGATGTGGGAGAAGCCGAGGGACTTTTAGATTTAAACCAGCTTTCTTAAGCCTCCGCCTTACTGTTTTCACACTTACATTAATTTACCTTATATTCAAAAATTGTTTAGCTGCGGATTTGTAAATGTGCGATTTCGTAAAACTTAGCGTTGCATAAAGTGATTTAATCTTAATACATAAAACAAAGTCGGGTTAGTTACACCATTTATAACTCAAGAACGGCTGGGTCGATTTTAATGATCTCTGATTTGTTGGATTCGTCTCTGCCCCGAATAGCAGAATAACTATTAAAATATGGGAGAAATTCACGAAAAAAAATACAGAAAATTAATTTTTAAATAAAGTAGGTTAGGGACTCCGTCATCTTCCGCAATTGACAGCTTACGTCACCCACGCTTTTACCTTATTTGTAATAATTGATGTCCATTGCAAATCAGTGAGATAAAAGTGTAAATTTTTTTGGTTTCATATTTTCTGTGATTTTCTTTGAAAAAAGCATATAAAGGTTACCGGTCGATTTGTTTGTTTTGTGCGAGTGTTATTAATAAATCTTATTGTGCGAGTATTATTATTAACGATGCCGCGACCCAGAAGATCGGATGTTTCCCAACAAAACCGTAATGCAATTAGGCTTCGGAACATTGCGAATCAATCCATTGAAGAAGAACGAGAAGAGCGCCGCGTTAGTATGGCCAGACTTCGTGCTTCTCAAACACAAGAGCAAAGATAGGCAACCCGTGAAACGCCTCGGTTGGCAATGAGAAATCGTCGAGCTTATCGCACAGATCAACAAATAAATAATATTCGACGAGCAAGAAAAAAAGCTTCAAGTGTTGATTTGAATCCAGCAGCGTTTCTATAGGATTGCACAATTGATTATAGCTCGCATTCTTTCGTTCGCATTGGTCCAATAGACGTTGTTTGCGAGCATTGTGGCGCATTGAAATTTTACTGGAGAAACGCCTGGATTGTGCTCCGTTAATGGCAAAGTGAAATTGATATTATTGACTCCGCCTCTTGAGCAATTGCACTCATTGCTTCGTGGCGAAACACCAGAATCACGACATTTTCTAGCGAACACTCAAAAAGGCAGAAATTATCGAAGAACACGGATTTAATCCGACATTCAAGGTAATTTATGTGGAAGAGAGTAAATGTTCATACTCTTTAAAAGATAAGGTTTAAGATAAAAAATTTTCTCAAATGCAGGTTCAATAATAGGCGGACAAGTTTTGCTAGGTCTCTGTATTTGTCTCTAAAATAAATAAGGCATGCTAACATTTTAAAAAACTTAAAATGCTAGGCGCAATGATTTTACTGTCTTGCGACTTCTGCCAAACACTGCCAGTCATTCCAAGATCGACTTCTGCCGATGAAATAAACGCTTGCCTCATATCGTCGAATCTGTGGCGGTATTTGAAGAAACTCTAACTGTCAGCAAACAGCTCATCAACAAAGTATTCCCGAAAATCATTGCTAACCACAAAAACAACAAATGGTTGAGTGAGCGAGCAATATAGGCGGCTGAGAACAAAGATGTGGATAACTTAAACGTAGTAATTCAGAATCAAATCGTTGGTACTCTGCATTCATTCAAATCTATTGACTGTGTAACAAACGAAAATGAAGCCACCAACTATCCAACTAAATTTTAAACTCCTGGGATGTGCCTGGCTTACCACCGCACAATTTACAACTGAAGGTTGGCCATGCTTCGAAATCTAAACCAACCAAAACTATGCAATAGAACGCGTTTGATGATAAGGAAACTGATGATCAATGTGATTCACGCGACAATACTCAAATGAAATTTCAAAGATGAGGAAGTTCTCATTCCGAGGATTTAAATGATCCTAACCGGTATGGCCTTTGAGTTTAAAAGAATTCAATTTCTGATTCGTCTTGCATTCGCCATGATGATTAACAAATTACAAGGCCAATTCTTGAGTGTTTGTGTTCTGAATCTAGAAAATGCATGTTTTTCTCATGGTCAATTGTACGTGGCATGTTCAAGTGTCGGCAAACCATCCACTCTATTTGTTCTTGCGCTTGATAATAAAACGAAAAATGTCGTATATCACAAGATCCTTCACTGAAGAGAATCAACCCGAGTGCAACCCAAGCAGGAAAATACAATAATTTACAATTTGCTTCAATAAAGCAAATGTCTTGCTGACACGCGATTGAAATACTTAATTTTTTTACTTTTATTGAATTTATATTCTCTTAAATATATTACCCTAATAAACTATTGAACTTAATAAATTTTTTGTATTCATTTTATTACGTTAATAAAATCCTAAATTAAGTTTCGCTAAAAGTTATCACGACATTTATTGACTGTTAGGCGGTACGAAGTTCGCCGCGTCAGCTAGTAACTTAATAATTTAATAATTTAAATTGTAAATTCGGCTATGAAAAATTTCCCGAGGTGTCCTTCCTTCCCCTGGTGCCCTAAGCACGTGCTTACTTTGCTTATAGGGTTTAATTCACCACTGCTGATAATGTAAAACAAAAGAGCAATCATCCTATCTTACCAAAGTATATTATCAGATACTGCCAGAATCGTAAAATAGTGCTACTTCACTAACAACATGGGTATTTTTACATATCTAGGTGTATTACAATAATATACTAATACAGTAGAACACTTAAAAAAATACACTAGCCAACATACAGTGCATAAATATTACGGAAAGATTATTCAAAAAAAAATTTTAAAAATATGCAATATTTTTGGCCATGAGTTTATTTTCCATTCGTGTAAAACCCAAAACAGTAATCGACTGAAACTTCTGAATGAATGTATTTGTTCAATAGCATTCCTTATCCCACGTATAACGCAAACAATTCTTTTATGGAAAGTGTTAATTATATGTAATCTTGAAGTACACACTTATTAATACCGCCCACTTTCAATTCATATTTGTTTTTTTAAATAATACTCAATACAGGTATATTCAGAGGCATACTCTTAACCGACTATATGTATATATACAGGGTCGCTATTATGTATGGAAATGGTCAAGTATCTCGAGATCTGTTCGAGATATGTTAATGGGCAACAGTGTTTGAATTTAGCATCGTTGGAAAGATCATTTTTTCCGGAGGAAGTATTTTTCCATCAAAGTAGTGGCACGTAAGGAAATTTTTTGAATTGTAACCTACATAATTTTTTATATGCAGCAATTGCTTTTATTAAAGATAATAATTAAACGTTCATTATCTAGAAAACTTAAATTATCAATTTAAATTCAAAATACTAACTAAAATGTAAAAACTAAATCTGAGAAAATACTTATATTATTAATACTGGTAGCCGTAACTTTGTGGTAATTCATTTTGAAAATAATAAAATAAAATAAAACAATAACTTTGTTATACCACTTTATTCACATGTAATAGTGACCGCGGTTTCGACATACAATGTCATTATCAAACTGCAAAAGTTACAGGCCTACATAGATCTTATAAATGACACAAAAATATATGGGGGTGGTTTATTTTGTTATTTAAAATTACTATTATATACTTAACTATTATATACAACATTGGAAAAGAGGTGTATATATAAGGTGCAACTGGTCGTTCAAAACAATATCTATTGTGTTGTTTCGGCTTTTAAAAATTTCTAGTGACTCTAAAAGATTTAATTTACGACCTTTCTCGGCCAAATGCAATATTTTATGATGACCAAATGTATGCCTTTCTGTAATAAGATGGCTTGCGAATGTTGAATCCGTCTTCTTTAGTTTATATGACCTCCTGTGTTCTTTTACCCGTATAATAAAACTTCGACCAGTCTAACCTATATATACAATTTTACAATCATTACAATATAATTTGTACACTCCTGATTTATTGTTGATACCTGTTTTAGGTTTTGCGTAAAAAATGAAATTACTTGTTTTTAGATATGGTTTGTAAGCTATACTAACATTACTATTATTTTTTGAAATTATATTTCCAATTTGCTCGCTTATTTTACCGAAGTAAGTTAACGAGACAAATTGTTTCAAATTAGCACTATCTTTAGGATATACTAAACTAAGGGCCACTTGTAACTGTTTTTTCTTTAGTATACTGTCAATTACGCTACTTTAATAACTATTGTTTACCGCTATTTGTTTTATAGTATTGATTTCACGAACAAAAGATTCATTAGACAAAGAAATATTTAATGCTCTATGTATCATAGAATTAAAAAATGAATGTTTGTGTGTCTTAGGGTGTAGTGAATCTTTGGGAATAATGCAATCAGTTAAAGTAGGTTTACGATATATATCAAATTTTAAGCTCTGATCTAATTTGTTTAATTTTAAATCCAGGAAGTTAATACTGTTATTCTCTTCTATTTCTACTGTAAAATTGATATTAGAATGGATTGAATTTATGTAGTTCAGAAATGTTTGTAGTTGTCTATGAGTACCCTTAAAGCAAGCTTGGAAGTCGTCTAAATACCGATACCAAAATTTAATATGTTTTTTACCTAGTTGTGATGAAAGAATTTTTTCTGTAATATGCTTCATGAAAATTTCAGCTAATAGAGGACTTAGAGGTGAGCCCTTTGCCAGACCTTCTGTTTGTTTGTAGAATTTGTTGTTAAATGTAAAGTAACTTTGATTGGTGACTAACTCCGTTAGAGATATGATTTCGTGTATAACAGCCGGGTTTGTATTTTTCTTTACTAATATGTTTTCTATTAACCTTAAGCATTCCTTATGTGGTATTTTTGAAAACATGTTGGAAACATCAAATGATACCAGGATTTCTGTCTTTTGTATATTACAATATAATATATTACAAGATTGTAATATCTAATTTGAAACAATTTGTCTCGTTAACTTACTTCGGTAAAATAAGCGAGCTAATTGGAAATATAATTTCAAAAAATAATAGTAATGTTAGTATAGCTTACAAACCATATGTAAAAACAAGTAATTTCATTTTTAACGCAAAGCCTAAAACAGATATCAATAATAAATCAGGAGTGTACAAATTATATTGTAATGATTGTAAAAGTGTATATATAGGTCAGACTGGTCGAAGTTTTATTATACGGGTAAAAGAACACAGGAGGTCATATAAACTAAAGAAGACAGATTCAACATTCGCAAACCATCTTATTACAGAAAGGCATACATTTGGTCATCATAAAATATTGCATTTGGCCAAGAAAGGTCGTAAAATCTTTAAATCTTTTAGAGTCACTAGAAATTTTTAAAAGCCGAAACAACACAATAGATATTGTTTTGAACGACCAGTTGTATCTTATATATACACCTCTTTATCAATGTTGTATATAATAGTTAAGTATATAGTAGTAATTTTAAATAACAAAATAAACCACCCCCATATATTTTTGTGTCATTTATAAGATCTATGTAGGCCTGTAACTTTTGCAGTTTGATAATGACATTGTATATCGAAACCGCGGTCACTATTACATGTAAATAAAGTGGTATAACAAAGTTATTGTTTTATTTTATTTTATTATATTATTAGTTACACGATTGATAATCGAGATTATTTTTGGTAGATATATGAGGTGTGGCTATCAAATAACGAGACACTACTACATGTTACTACAGACGAATTACGTATGCGCCAAAGTCGTACAATTGACAGCCGTGTACCGCGAACCCTTCTTTTTCGATTCAATTGCCGCCCGTCTTTTGTCTGTAGACACAATAGTCTGATCGTGGCCTTCGCTTATACAAGATCTATTTTTTTGTTTTATTGGACATGTTTTCAATAGAGCAACGAATTGTGAAATTTCATATGAAACTTGGAAAAACCGCTATTAAGACTTGTCCTTTATTAATAGACGGGCTAAAGTTAAGAATACGTGAACCAAAAATGTTTGGAAAAAAGTATTGGAACACCTAAAGGACCTCAAAAGAAACAGCTTTTCGTAATAAAGTTATCTAGGGGAAACGCACTGAAACGCTACAATTAAATAAAATACGTTCTGTAAAATAAGTTATGTATACATATATCCGACACAAACACAAATTCTTGTAAAGCTGGACACATATACGAACATATATTTGTTGCGGGGAGTATATACTTTGAAAAGTAACGTGCCGTCAAAAGCTTTCCTCATTAAAGACGGCCATGCTCATTTGAAAAATTGTAGAAATTAACGACTTGATCTAAAATGTTTGAGGGATTAGCATATATCGAATTTCTCACATTGTTAACTTGTCTTATGGTTCCGCTCAAAAAATTATTCATGAAGATTTAGGGTACCGAAAGGTCGCGACAAAATGTATTCCAAAACTGATGACCGATGAACAAAAAGCCAATCGGGTGACAATTTGTCGGCAGCGGAAAAGGCAACTACAACATAATCCACAGCTTTTAAACAACGTAGTTACATGTGACGAGAGGTGGTTTTATCATTTGCGACCTTGAATTAAAATCTCAAAGCATACAATGGAAACATAAAGACAATCCAAGACAGCAGAAGTCGAAAACTGTGAAAAGCGCCGGTAAAGTGATTTAGATAAATGGGGCGTTATTTATGGTCACATTGTAGCTAAAGAACATACAGTAACTTGGGAAGTATTATTCTAATGTACCGCGAGCAATCCTGAAGGAAAAATTTACGAAAAAACTGCCGCTTTATCAAGACACCATCATGACAATGCTCCGGCCCACAAATTAGCGATTTGTCAACGAACGCTTGAAGAATTGGGGGTGGAAATAATGGTTCACGGTCCCCACTCACCTGACCTTGCTCCATGTGACTTCCATTTCTTTCCTGAAGTCAAAAAAGAGTTGAAAGGTCGAAAATTTGAGTCAAATTTAGAGCTCAATGATGGGTATACTAAATCGACTCTCAAAAAATGGCTTCTCAAATGTTTGTGACAAGTGGACAAAATGATGGAACATGTGTATTTTGAAGGATAGTTCATTTTTGTACTCCAGCACCAGTCCCGTTATTTTCTGACATATCCTCGTATAAATGAAGATGATATTTGTTTTACATGATTATATACTCAAAGTGTTTAAAAATTATCAAAATTTGGTTAATAATGTGTGTTATTCGCATAAATAACTTATGAGAAGGTAAGTAACGGATTTTATTTAATTGTAGCTTTCCAGTACGCTTCCCCTAATAACCTTATTAGGAAAAATTGTTTATTTTGAGATCCTTTAAAGGTTCCAAAAAAATTATTTTCAAAAATTTTTTACCCGTATTCTTAACATTAGCCAAAAGAAGTATATGGTAATGAATTTGAGTAATTGAGGCGTTTCCAAGATGACTGAGAAGACGTTGAAGATGACGCACGCCGGCGTTAAAAACGGATGAAAATATTGAAAAAATCAGCAATCTGATCCGATTTGGCCGTCGGTTAACTATTCGTGCAATTGCTGAAACTGTAGGAATTGACAAAGAATGCTTAAGGCAAATTTACATTAGAATTTAAACGTGTGGCAAAATGGCACCGAAACTTCTCATAATCGAACCAAAAGAAGCTTGTGAAAATATTTATACTGACACTTTAAGTGCTATTGAAAATGACACAAATTTCTTGGAAAAAGTGATAACATGTGATGAATCTTGTTTTTTCACCTACAATCCACAAAATAAGCGTCAATCTATGCATTGGAAGAACCTAACTTCATCGAGAGCTAAAAGAGCGCAATGTGCAAATCAAAATTCAAAGCAATGAGGAGTGTTTTTTTTTCTATGGGAAATTATCTTTGGGATTGTGTACTTTAACTGGGTTCCTGAAGGTAGAACTGTTAATCAGCATTTCTCTCAGCTAGAATCTCAAGGTGACTCTGGCTCAACTCCATGAGAAAATCAGAAAAAGAGATCCGAATTGTGGAATAAAAGTAATCGGTTCTTCATCAGGACAACGCACTGACGTGCACTGCATTGTCTGTCAAGATGTTTCTAGTATAACATCCCAGTGTTAAACCATCCGTCTCATTCGTCTGATCTAGCACCGTGAAACTTTTATCTGTTCTCAAGGTCAAATTTGCATTAAAAGTAACTAGATTTCTGACCATTGAAGCTGCGAAAGATAAAACGGCATACGTCATGAACGAGCTCACAAAAGAAGATATGCAGTACTGTTTTGCACAATGGAAAATTCAAATGGATTTGAATTGAAGAGGAGTGAAGAGGGTAATAATTAAATATGTTTAAATTTAAAATAAAAAGTTTTACAGCGTCAGTCTCGTTATTTTATAGCCACACCCCGTACTAACAGATATTTTTTTTTAATTCGATATTATTCAAATAAAATTTTAAGAAAATAATATTACAAGCAACTAACGATTCTCTAAACAATTCTCTATTGAATTAAAAATTTGATTAGGTCTTTAAAAAGATTCTATAAAAGACATACATGCTATTACAAAAGTTACAATTTTATCAAACACTATCTTTTAACTATTAAATACGCTCGGTATAGTTTTATAAAGAGCACACATTAAATAGAACATTGAAATGTCAGGCTAGTTAAAAGAGCATATCAAAGCGCCAACCTTATTCATTAGGCCAATGTTCAGTTGCTGGCTAATAAATATTTATTTAGTCCCCATGCGTATTACGATGTAATGTTAATGTTAAAGTAGTTTACCAGCAAGATTGCTGTGTAATAACTTTAAAGTATATTAGTGAAGGGATACAACATATAAATATTTTGCATAAATGATCGAATTATCAATGTGTAACGAAGAAACAGTTTATTTTTAACACGGCTAATAGTTTAAATGTTAATATATTCATCGTTAACTCCAGATGACATTAATTACGTCACCTACAATTAACAAGCATAATAACCATAATAAAACCACTTGAATAAAATTATATTCTAAACTTTCCCGTGGTTGGGAATAAGTATCTAAAGTGCATATTTAATTAACATTAAACGCGTTTGAATACACACACATACACATATTTATTTGGTTTATATATATATATATATATATATATATATATATATATATAAATATATCCAATATATATATATATATATACAGGGTCGCATAACTTTGTTTTTCCAGAAGTAATTTTTTTGAAATTTATAATTCATATACATATAGTTAAAAATTATGAGTTTACTCACGACATCAAATATATTTTCTATTTCCGGTTTGACCGGAAATCCTTTCTACTATATTTTTTTAAAATGGAATATACAGGGTATATTGATGCAATTTCAGAAAGAGAACTGAAAACTACATTCAGGGGCACAATTTTAACATTTCAACATAATTCACTAAAACATTTTATTGATAGATTATATCACGGCTAAGTGGTTAACGGGAACTACTTAGCAGTGATATAATGTATCAACAAAATGTCTTAGTGAATTATATAAAACTTGCGGTCTGTTACTGTTGATTTCTTCAGTTATTCGTCCCTCTAATTTTTCTAGATTATTTGGTCTATTTTTATACACTTGACATTTCAAGTGACCCCGCAAGAATAAATTAAGTGGCGATAAGTCTGGGGAACGGGCTATCCATTCGTTCGATTGCTACTTTGCGTTCAATCCAGCGAGCAGGAAATACCTCGTCCAGATAGTCACGAACATCACGCGCAAAATATGTCGGAGCCCAATTCTGTTGCAATCAAATAGTTTCCTTTGGTAGATTAAGTCTATTTGGATTTGGAAATAGCGCTGTAATTGCTCGTACGATATCGTTCCTCAATAAATTTAAATATCTTATACCATTTAAAGTTTCTCTTATAAAAAAAGGCCTATTATTTGATTTTCCCGTATACCATCCCACTCATTCACTTTTTGTGGGTGCTGCGTATGGACTTCTTCTATCCAGTGAGGATTTTCTGTTGATCAGTAACGACAGTTGTGCCTGTTGCCGTACCATTGGCACAAAACGTTTCTTCGCAGGAAAACACTATTTGATATACAAAATTTTGCTTTTCTGTAATTAATGGTAATTAATGGTGTCATAATTTCGCAAAAACGTTGTCTGCGATCTGGATCATTTTCCAACAATTTATGAACGGTTTGCATTTTATACGGTTTCAGTTTCGCACACTAGAGGATTTTTTCGGCAGATTTTTGGGAAATGTTACGAACTTGTCCAATTCCGTTGTCTACACATAACTATTTTCTTATATTGAAAGTAAAACATTCAAACTGGTGTCTTCATCAGTTGCTGTTCTTGGGCGTCCAGTTCTTGGCAAATCTTTTATTTGGCGAAATACTTCGTACTTCTGAATTGCTTGGCACACTGTACTTTTACTGATATGGCGATCGAGATAAACTGTGTTGAATAAAACACTTACTTCATCATATGAACGTTGACGATCACCATATCCACGCATTATCAAAATTTCAATTCGCTCAGATTCTGTTAGTTTTAGTGCCATTTTAAATATTTATAATTAGTCAATATAACTGACACTAATAAATTTTCATAACAATCTGACAGATTAGAGTAAAATGCTTGCTTTCAAACATAACTTCATTTTGGATTAACTTTTTTTTTAATTTTCCTGTTAATTTCTTTAGGATAAAGAAACATAATTTTTAAATTCTGAATGTATTTTTTATTTCTCTTTCCGAAATTGCAACAATATACAGGCTGTTCCATTAAAAAAAAATATAGTAGGAAGCATTTCCGGTCAAACCGGGAATAGAAAATAAATATGGATATCATGCGTAAATTCGTAATTTTTAACTATTTATCGATAATAAATTTTAAAAACATTACTTTTGGAAAAACAAAGTTATGCGACCGTTCTGGGACTTTATACTAACCTGTGTATATATATATATATATATATATATATATATATATATATATATATATATGTATATAAGTGTTTAGATCATTTCTTAGCCGTTTATTAAATATAACAATTGATAAAAAAAAAAAACTCCAATAATTTATCAATTGTTAGATTGTTAGATGTTAGAAGATAATTATTTCATGACCTCTGTATGTTATGGTAGATTCAATTAGTTGGCGATTTAAGGTCTGGTTTTACTTCAAAATCCATTGTTTTAAATATATACATTTTGAAGTAAAACAGACGTTAAATCGCCAACTAATTGAATCTAGCATATATATAAATATACATATATATAAAGATAATTATTTCTTGACCTGTGTATGTTAACTAGATTAAATTAGTCGGCGATTTAAGATCTGCTTTCCTTTGATATGTATATATTTAAAGCAATTTTATATGTTTCGACGCATAGTGTCTTTTTCAAAGAAATTAAAAATATATATGTATATATGGTTAATTGTTTCTTGGAATTTGGCTTGATTTCTATTAATCAATTACAAATACTCGTATAACTTTTTATTGTCTTCATCAGAATAAATTGTTCCTAATACAAAGTGTTTATTGTAAATAATTTAAACCAATAATATATATTAAATGTTACTAACACATTGTTTTCATCGTTTTTACAGTTTATATATTTTACTTAAATATACTGTGACATATTGACTATTCTACATATAGAAGTAAACTGAAATTTACTCGACATATAGCATCTGTTTTATTTTAAAAATTTTTGTGCTTACCCCTGCCAGTAATTTAATACTTTATTTTCGTGCGGGTGATTTTAAATAGTTAAGTGTTGAAATTGAATTAAATTTTACTTTATCAATATATTTCATATTATAGGAAAATATAATTTTGATAAATTGCTATCTCGTTATGATCGTTTACGGCGTTTTCTTCTTGTTTTTTAATATGAATTAGTTCTAATATTAAAACAAATAACACATTAAAGAGAAAACTTTTCGAAATATTTAAGTAAGCAAGTAAATACTTGAAATTCAAAGAACAACAAAAGTGATGCTACGATGTCAATTTTTAGTTTTACATTAAGACAATATCTGTCAATTATGACAGTTCTGTCATAGTATCCAATGTTAAAGCAACTTCATACTTTGCGATGCTTACCGACTTCTATTTACTAAAGATACAAGCTTCATTGAGAAACTCCATAAAGCATTTCTGTCCATTATTTTTAATTATGTATATTATAAATATGGCATATTACTATAGTATAGTTTAACATTTAATCCGTCTATAAGTTCTTTTAAAATTTAGCCTAGCTCTTCTTCTTAAAGAATCAAAGTCTTACCGACCACTACGCTAGTTTCGCAGTAAATTCTGCTTAGGGTAGCTGCTACCAACGAGCTATTTCCAAATTGAAGTTCATATCGCAGTACTATGGTATTGGGCAATTAAAGAATACTAGCAAGTAAATACTTGAACGAAATAGGTGTTAATCTCACATAATACTAATTCGTTTTTAAAATTTTTACTTTCAACACCGTATTGCCCAATATTTTAATGCAAAGCGAAGAACCAACATTTCACATACACTGACCTAATATCAAATAAAAATTTCCCAAGGTTCACTAATGTATGTTATAGTTTCATGAACCTTTACTGAATTATTATTTAATCATCCTTGAAAATAACTAACTTCGGCATTTCAAACACAATTTTATTGAATTCAAACATGGTTTGTTTACGTGTAATCGTATCTTAGAGCACACACTTGTTTTAATATATCAGAGGTTAAAAAATATATTTATCTAATTAATTGCATTAATATATTTTAGGCAGTGATATCAGAGTCTCCTAAAGTGTACAAAACTCTGTTTATCAATTAATTTCCTTTGCCCTATTACAACACATGTACCGGTGTATATATGTTTTGATTGATTTAAAATTAATAAATGTTATATTTGTACTGTTATGAGTATGACATATATTTAATTCGAGCTATTATTTAATTTTTTTACAATTGTTTAATGTAATCTTTTAAGATTGATGATCTTATCCCGATTGTTGATTAATATTACGTAAAATTACATGATACTACAAATGTTTATGCTTTTTCTGATCATATCTAATCGCTTTATAGATGAAATAAATCTACATTAGAAAATTAAATATTTATTTAATGTATATTTATGATTAGGAGGATACACTTGACACAGTCGTCAATGTTGATTCTAGATATATGTCAGGTCTTAAACAATTGCCAAATTTTAATAATTAAAACATTAATTATAATAAAACAATTGTAATTTTATTTAAAACTAAGAAGTTGATCGTTTTACTACTTTATCTCTATATAACTATGATCACTAAACCTGCTTATATTAGCAAATTAATAATTCTTGAGCGATTTTATCGAATGAAGATATCGACTAAAATTCATATCCTAAGTGTGTGTGTAACAGTTTGAAATAAAATAAAATTGAATACGAGGATTGGACAAACAAAATCAGATCAGAAAATATAAAAGAATCAAATTAATTTCATTTAATGTAATTAATGAAACAATTTTAAGTATTAGTGAACGCGGAAGTACCTTCTTTAGTATTGAAATTATTAGTAATTTTTCTAATGTAATTCTTTCGTAATAGTTATTTTCGCTAAATAAACAATTTACACTGTGTTCAAAGTACTGATATGAGATCCCAAGACACATTTTTTGAGTGTTACACTGCGATGTTGGGTGCTACTTTCACGCCATCCCTGAGTTGTCTGACCTATATAATATTTGGAGCATTAATTCATTTGACTGCATAAACTATATGATTTTGTTGAAGCGAAGGTATCGGAATCTTTAATTTGGATAGAAATCTGCTTCCTGGAATAGCAGACATAAAAATTAATTTGGCCTGGTGATTATGGAAAGGGTCTAAATTTTATCAGATAACTTGGGTATGTATAGAAGAGATTTATAGATGCATTGCCCCATTTTTGCATTATTGTTGGTGTTGTTTTATATGGATGGTGAAGTGTTATTATTGCCAGGTTTATATAGTTAATAAGTGAAGAACAGTAATGTATTAATGAGATCTTTGGAGGAATCATTCTTAATTAGGATGTGGTGTAGATAACTAAGGTCCTCAATAGCGAACTGTTTGTGATTTATTTTAGAAATTCTATATTTCATAGCTAAAATAAGATTAATTTGTATCTCATAGAACAATGAGGGTTGTCTATCAACAAATCCAAGTTAGTTCCGTTATTTAGTTGTAACGTCACAGCCCAAATGCCCTTGAATTGCAAAATATAGCTTCGTAAGAAAATACATGTGATTTTGGGCTTAATTTAAAAATATCAGTTTACATAAAACTATATTAAGATTAATTACCTTTAAATTTCTCAAAAGAACTCATTCAAACCCTGAGAATTACAATTATATTCTCTTATCATTTGTAATATTTTTGACGTATTCAGTGTGAGGCAAATTAATTAGAAAATATATGTATATATATACAGGCTTAGTTAAAAGTATGGAGACGGCGATTTATTGTCATTAATATTAATTTTAGGGAATTATGTTCAATATAAAAGTTTATTAAGATATTTTGATCTACATTTGAGAATATTTGAATTTTCTTTTTCTTCAATTGTTTTTTAGTTACGCCTGTCCGCGCATTTTTTTTTAAATGGGAACTAGTAAAATTTTACTCTACCATTCGATATAGATTTTTTTTTCTCTCTACAATAATTTTTTTTTTTATTAAATTAATTTTAATAACTTTTTTACAAGAAAAATTAAACAAATTAATAACAAAGTAAATTAAAGTAAGTGTTCAAATTGTCGTCCATTAGTTATTTGACAATGACCCAATCGATTTACAAAACCCCGAACAGAGTTCTGTAAAAAATCTCGGGCTTTTCGTTGTAAACTTTGTTTTTTACGTATCCCCAAAGAAAAAATCTAAAGGACTTAAATCTGGCGAACGGGCTGGCCATTCAATGGTTCCTCGTCTTCCAATCCATCTGTGGGGAAAAACGTTGTCCAGATATTGACGAACATTTACACCATAATGTGGTGGGGCGCCATCTTGCTGGAACCAGATACTGTCATTGGGCAGGTGTTCATTGTTTTCATGAGGATAGAGCGTAGCACTAGCAGGTATTATTTCATTTTGCAATAACTGCAAATACAGAGCCGAAGTTAAATTGCCATTGATGAAAAAGGGACCGATAATATGACCGCCTAGAATGCCAACCCAAACATTAACCTTTTGGGGGTACTGCGTATGGTGCTCCAAAAACCAAGAATTTTAAGAAACAAAAAAATTTTGTGAAGAGAAAAAAATCTGTATCGAATGGTAGAGTAAAATTTACTAGTTCCCATTTAAAAAAAATGCGCGGACAGGCGTAACTAAAAAACAATTGAAGAAAAAAAAAATTCAAATATTCTCAAATGTAGATCAAAATATCCCAACAAACTTTTATATTGAACATAAATCCCTAAAATGAATATTAACGACAATAAACCGCCGTCTCCATACTTTTAACTAACCCTGTATATATATATATAAGTTTTTTATATTATTTGTGTATGTGTGTATGTGCGTATGTGTGTATGTGTGAGTGTGTGTTTGTTTATATTTTATTTAGATTGAAGCATTTAATTACTAAAGTGATTCCAAATTAAATTAAATTGAAAAGTTAGCATTTAAAGCCTATTTAATTTTTTAAATCTCACACTTTTTTCTACACTTGAATAAAATTATTTTTAACAGTAACCGCCCCATTGAACTTACAAATTTTATCAAATGTTTTAATCAGAATAGAAACTGATTTAGACCTTTAGTTTTTAAATTTGTTCTTACAGCTACAATACCAATTTTCATATATATATTCGTCGAAATACCCCCTAAAAGTAAAATTGATAGCCCGCTCAGTGACAATCAAAGAAAATTTTGTTCCTTAGCAAAATGCCTTTGCTTATGTTTATATTTTAAATAAACATTAGATTTCTAAAATATGCAGGTTTCTTTTATCCGACCACCAACCCCTTCAATACAGAAAGTGCATGCCACTCCCCTCAAAATATTATTATAACTAATTATAAATTAAATAAGTTCAGTAATACCTAAATTACTAAAATATTATATAACATTATTTATTTTATACTATTAAAATGACTAGTGTTAAAGTTAATAAGTGATTTTAGCTAAACGGTAAAACAAAATATTTTTTTTTATTTCAAGGGCATTTGGATAGAAAACAACGTTTATTTTAAAAAGATAGTACTAGTTGACCCAGTCAATCATAAATTTACTATTTTAGGTTAAACCAGTTCGAATATTTTTCCTTTAAAAGACTATAACATATAAAGTCTTACCTCACTGGTCTATTTTTAAAACTTTACTAACACTCATAATTATTTAAAATTTAAATTGCGTCGACATATAAATGCAAAACAGGTTACAACACAAATGAAATTTACATCATCGAACTGTAATATTGAAAATGAAGAAACCAATAAATTATTTTGCATATCAGACATACAAATATTCACGTCTCGTCGTGAACTTTACTGAATTAAAGTGAGACAATGATTACTATACTTTCCAGAAAACGAAATTATGTATATATATATATAATAGTATTGTATATATATATATATATATATATATATATATATATATATATATATATAGTATTTTTGTGACCTTGGTATGATAAGGTAAACTTAATTAGTCGGCGATTAAAGGTCTGGTTATTACTTCAATGTGTATATATTTCAAATAATCCTACATGTTTCGGCAATGATGCCTTTGTCAAGGATATAAAAAATATAAATTTATATTTTTTATATCCTTGACAAAGGCATCATTGCTGAAACATGTAGGAATTAAGATAGAATAAAATAAAATCATGTTGTTATCGAAATTCGCTACAATATACTCAAAAAATAAAATTTAATGCAAAATGTAAAAAAATTTAAAACGCCAGAAAAAAATATGAATGTCAATGAAGTAGATGCTCATTTGCGTTTATAAAGATTTAATACATACATCAAAGGCATCATTGCATTACTTACTTTCCGTTTAGGTCTTCATAATAAGAAAGTGAGTAAAAACCATACCAATGTGCTTTTTAGATGGTATCCATTAAAAATACCTTAAAAAGTTTCCGTGGCAACATTAGTTTGTTTAAAACGCCTTAGTAAATTGTTTTGTATTTAAAAGTTGTCATTTAAATTGACAGTTTGATAATTTTAGTTTGAATTTCGTAAAATACAATTCTGGGAAATGGTTAGATTAACGGAAATGCATAAAATAACAGTCATACAAATGATTGGTTACGGAGATAGAACCCGAACACAACAAGAAGTAACCCGCCTATTTCATGAGAAATTTCCTGATTTACCGCCTATAGCTCAAGGAACAATAAGTAAGATAGAGAAGCAGTTTCGAGAGTTTGGTCATGTAAGGTAGATAAAAAAACCAGCTGCAAATGCACTGAGTGATGAAATCAAAGTAGTAGATGTGATGCTTGAGTTTATGGAAAACCCACATACATCGAGTAGACATGCATCCACTACATTAAATGTTAGCCATACATCGATAGTAAACATATTAAAAGAAAATAAAATGCATCCCTATAAAATGATATCTACTCAGGAGTTTATGGAAGACGATTTTGATAGAAGAACTTATTTTTGTGAGCGAATGATGGACATGCTGGATAACAATATTATCAATTTAGAAGACGTTATGTTTTCTGATGAGTGCACTTTTCTCTTAGCGGTCATGCTAATCGGCAAAATTGCCGCTACTGGTCTACGGAAAATCCTCATTGGATGAGGGAAGAACACACACAATACCCAGTAAAAGTTAATGTTTGGCCAGGTATTGTTGGAAACCATATCATTGGTCCCTTTTTCATTGAGGGCAATTTGAATGGCGATCGTTATTTGGCACTACTTCAAAATGATGTCATTCCAACTTTGGCAAATTTATATCCTGATCCAGGAAACCCTCAAGTTCCAATGAATACGATATGGTTTCAGCAGGATGGAGCACCAACGCAATGTCCGGCAGGTCCTCGATGCAATATTTCCCAATCGGTGGATAGGAAGGCCAGGATCGATAGAATGGCCAGCGCGATCACCTGATCTGACCTTACTTGATTTTTTTTTATGGGGATATTTGAAGAGCATTGCGTACAAAACTAAACCTTTGGATTTAAATGACTTAAGAGAACGAATAACGCTTGCGATTAGGTCGATCACGCCTGATATGTTAAATAATGTTAGAAGACAGTTTTATTTAAGATTAGGATGTTGCCAAGACGTTCATGGTGAACATTTTGAACATCTACTTCATTGACATTCATATTTTTTTTTGGCGTTTTAAATTTTTCTTTACATTTTGCATTAAATTTTATTTTTTGAGTATATTGTAGCGAATTTCGATAACAACATGATTTTATTTTATTCTATCTTAATTGTTGCAACAAACATGAAAATTATAACATTTTTGAATAGAGAATAAAGAGACCTTTACAACGATATATCACAAGCCTATACTTCCCATTTAAAAAAATGGGGGTTGTACCTGTCATTCGAAGGGGGTTGAAGGTAGGGATCGCATTTTCACGTTGAAGAATGTTAATTTATAAATTAAATATGACATGTTTCGGGATTTTTTATAAATATGTACAGTAACCGAAATAAAGAATTTATTCCATTTGGCTTATACACACTGTATATACAATACTATTATGGTAATTATGGTATTCGATAAGTCGATATTAAAATTTCCATCTCTACTGGAAATTATCAATTTTAATAGTTGCGCGATGTACCAGTCTCTACAATTGTTCACCTACATTAATAATGGGTTTCATGAATTAATATAATAAATAGACAAAGCGTGTGCAATTCGTTCGCTACCATTGTTTCCCGAAACGGCATTATATCAATTTTAATTTCCGATCTCAAATATATCAGGATATATTGATTTAAAAATAGAATTAAAAAAGCATTTATCATGTTTGGAAATTAATTATTTGTTCTATGTAATCGACGATAAAAATCGGGTCGAATACCCGTCCTAAATTTTTAAATAACAGGGTCATGTATATTCGTATTTTGAAGAAAAAAATAAGGTTGAGGGGGAAAAGGTAGTAACTTCGATTTTAAATAACATAAGTTTCTTCTAACGTAGCTGTTATTTTCAATAATACCCTATCTGTTTTTGACTGTTTTACAATACATTTTGCCTATTTGCCTCTACGGGATCGATAAAATTGGATTCTTGATGTATTTTCTACATTCTTTCTTGTTGCTTGTCCTCACTTTTTTATTTCTGTACTATTGTCCCTCTATTCTGTGCGATTTTCTGTATTCTATCCTCCATATTCCTTTTCGGTCTGCCAGTTTTTCGTTTTCCATATCTTTTGGAGTCGAGGATCTGTTTGGGCAGTCTTGCATGGCTGACACGTTATTCTTCGACTATCTGACTAGCCTCTGATCTCTACGTTTATGGATATATTACATCTTGTTATGCCAACAATCCTTCGTAAGTGGTTCTATTGCTATTACCTTGTTTTCTTATTTATTGGTCACTAGCAATGTCTCGCTTCCCTAGGTTATCATTCGTTCAATTTCTGGAGTTCTTCTAGTACGATGGGTACATTTTAATTGATTGTTTGACCTGAAAGTACCTGTTTCAGTTAACCTTATATGCACGTTTGAAAATGTTCGTCTGTCTGATGTAACACTATCCAGAAAGCGTTCTTGATGCAATTGTCTAGCCTTCGGTGCGCTGCCATCAGCCAAACCATACATGTAATAAATGTCAGCCAACTCGAAACTAGAAAATTAACAATTTTTTTTTCAAAAAAACACTGTACAGATATTTTAACCATCAAACTAATTTAACTGGCAAAATTAATAAAACTACAACAAACATAGACTACTATCGGGTGTCCGTTTAATACTGAAGCTGTCGTTTGTCAAACTTTCGAAATTTCTTTGCTCTGTATTCGTCACACTGAGAATTATAGTTATTGTCAATTGATGTTTGACATCTTTTGCCATAGTCGTACATGGCTGTTTCCCATTAGCTTTTATTATTCACATTTTTAATTTGGAACGCAGCACAATCTATCCCATTTTCATAAACAATTGCAATTAGCAAATATTGGCAATCAACATTTCGGAAGGTATGTTATTGTGTTTGATTTTATCAATTTTTATATTTACGTCAAAAATTATTATCGCATAGGACGCTAATGTTAATTGTTGCAGTCGAACTCAAGTGCAGTAATGCTAACTTAACCGAAATTTGAAACAAACTGTCAGCTTCAATATTAAACGGATACCCGTAATTAAAATTCTGCTTTTAGTATAGGAGCAATAATTGTTCCTAATTTCTTTGCTGAAACGAGTTCAAGTTACGAAAAAAAATCAAGAGACCTTTTTTGTTACAAAATCAAGCACTATGGATAAAATAATTTTCATTTAAAGAAAAAGCAGTGGCGTAATATTATTTTTTCAAATATCTTCAGCCCAAATTTCGCTCGAATGCCACTGGAAGAAAATTAAAGAAATTTTTTACATGGGAAAATGTCCCTTTATGGTAGAAAGGCATATACCGAATTTCATAAAAATATCTGAAGTGGTATGAATGTTTTTCTTTGAAGTTTAACACCCTGTATCTCAGACTGTATTTCGGGACTCGTTTATATTAACTCTTTTTCTTAAAATAACCTCAAGAATCGGTTCTCTCAATATTGACATTCAATTATGAAACATATGATATAGTTTTTAAAGAAA
The DNA here is from genome assembly GCA_935421215.2 of Melolontha melolontha. Taxonomy (NCBI): domain Eukaryota; kingdom Metazoa; phylum Arthropoda; class Insecta; order Coleoptera; family Scarabaeidae; genus Melolontha; species Melolontha melolontha. The sequence continues at coordinate 47,540,591 of OW285240.1, forward strand.
AATTTTAAAAATGAAAATTTGTTGACCAGTGTAATTAGCAAAATTCCTTGATAGTCCGAAAAAACAGTCACCGTTGTTTTTACTGTACAAAATATGATAAATGTCCCAAGACAAGAACATAGGGAACAATAAGATTTGTTATTAACAAATCATAAAATTAAAGTTTCGGTTATTGCAGGGGAAGTTCAGATATCAGAGATAATACTTCAAAATTTTACGTGAAGATTTAGGAATAAATAAAGTCACAGCGGAATGATTTCCAAAGCTCCCCTCATACCAGAACAGAAATTTATCAGACGTTTGCTTAGAAAATAGAGTTAAAATAATATTCCGACTTGTTTGAAAATAATCACACGATGAAAGTGGGTTGTGTAACTGGGACCCTACAACGATTCAAGAGTTAATACAGCGAACGCATGTAAGGTTTTCGCCAAAAAAGGCGGAATAATATAAGCACAATCTTGTTCGCCACATGTCACGAGAAAGCATCTCAGAACATCTGCCGGCCAAGAGAGGCAACGGTTTTCATGGGTAGCCAAGCTACTAGAAGGGAACTATAGGTTCAAAGTTATAACCCACAATTAGTAGCCTCGATAGGTCCAATATACCAAAAGATAGCATATTGATGTTTAACTAACATAAATTGCAAAATACAGAAATACAAAAATATGTAAACATGGATATACTCACCGCATACTTATTTCGAATTGATGAGACTTTTTCAACATTTTTGTATTACTGTATTTTACACTTGATGTTAGTTAAACATTCATATGCTCTTTTTTATATGGTATAATCTTCTCCTAATTTTGTTATTATTCTTAGTTTTTCTAGTTGAGTAAGTTTTCTTGCCAGTTTAAGTATTTACATAAATTGACAAATGCCAACTTGACAATCACCGAAAACCAAAAAATTTAATAGTTATTTACGTACCAAGTCAGTAAAGTGATACTTTATTGAACGAGTCTGAGATTATGGACATATAACTTATCAGATTTTATTATGACAAAGTAAGCACAGAAAAATAAGAGCGAATAAAAAACAAATCTACTTATTACTTGATATATTAAAAGTAAACGAAAAACCTGACGTATTATAAAAAATAATTCCTGCAGTGGAAGAAGTTTCAATTGAACATGCTTGAGGATTATTAACTATGTTAATAACTTGTAAACCATTAGTAGAATTATTATTGGTAAGTATGCTGTTAGTTTGACTTCTTTCACCTAAAATCGTCTTTGTAATTTTCATTTTATTGAGCACAGATTCCTCAACGTAAGACTCCGCAATTGTGTCGCTTTTCCATCCTCCGTGGTGTTTTAAATTTTCCTTACTGCCGCTTGCGTTGGCAAACATAGTGGCGGACGTTCGACGAAAGCAATTTCACGTATAAAGTGATGGTTCTGGCAATGTAGATAGTTGGCAATTTTGCTTGATACACTTTCAAAAGTATGGAGTCCAACTGGCTGGACTGTGCATTTTCATTTCTATAAGTTAAGGAAAGTCGGTCGTTGGGCGTCTGCTTAGGACGCAGAGCTAAATATTTGTTAAATAATTCTACGGATTTTACTTCTCCTTCAAACTCTGTAGTGATCACAAACAATTAAGGCCTCTTAGTCTTGTTTTAGTTATCTGAACAACCAAATAATTACTAAATTCATAACAAATTGGTTTTGAAAGGTTTGCATAAATTACCTTCATCATCAAGTAGATTTCATCCGGTGCATTTGATACAAATTTGTGTCTAGAGAATTTTTGTTCGGGACTGACCAGCCTGGGGATTCATCCGGGCGACATTTTGCTCATTCCCAAATCTTCATGTAGAATTTTAAAAAGGCAAGTTTCTGATATTCCTATTTCTCTAGTAATAATCTTTTACTCGGCGGCCAGTCAACAACAAATCTTCAACTTTATTCATGATTTCTTCAGTTCGTGCTTCCAGAGGTCTTCCACACTTTGGGTCACCATGAATGGATTCGCTGTCCCATTTGAACTGCTTACACTAAAATTTGACTTGGAAATAGGACGATCTGTTTTCTCCATACACTGCCACCATTCATTCATAAATATTTAAGGGCTACTGCCTACTTTTGATATAAATTTGATGCTCTTGTGTTCAGGTTTCAAATCAATAATTTGCACTTCTTTAAACCAATGTAAAAGTAACGAATGTTAATCAATTCAAACCTAACTTGGAGATGACACTGTAAAATGTAACAGAAACTTGACATAAGAGAATTGTCACGATAGCATATTGTTTTCATAGCTAGGTAAACTTTACTGATGAAAAAATTCCTTGAGTAAATAATAGATTAATAATATATGTCAAAGGCCCAGAAGCGTTTTATTAAACTGATAAAATGATGTTTATCAATTTAGTAAAACTTTATGAATATACAACGTGTCCAGGAAAGTAGGCAACAAAGGGAAAACTTTTTAATGGTCTATTTCTCAGGAAATTTGATTCTTTATAAAAGTTTTTGCTTTACTTAAAACCCATTTACCCGTTAAAATAAATGAGTTATCATATTAGATAGCAAAAATACAATGATTTTATTATTTTATTAATTGTTCAAAATTTTCGTGCCTACTTAATATCGTATGGGCGTAAGTGATATTCATTACTAGATACCTTCATTCTTGTTTCCGTCACAGAGGCTACAAAATACATTACTATGGCAGAACGTTTAACTTTGCAAGAAAGAGCAGAGTTAATGCTCATATGTGGCGATAATTATAAGACATGCAGAGACGCACCTGCGACTTTTAACGAAAGGCATTCAAATAAAAACTTTAGTTGGTCTACAGTATCCCGAATTTTGCGACAATTTAAATTTGGAATTTAATTTTAAAAAGGAACATGAGAGACCAGTAAGAAATTTAGATAATTCTTTAAATGTTTTACAAAATGTAATTGAGAATCCTAAATTATCTGTGAGAAAATGTGCAACTAATTTAGACTTACGTAAATCATCAGTACCTACGTCAAATATTAAAAACATACAAGCTTACTCTATTTGAACCAAGATATGCCCAAACGCTGCAAGAACGATATTATGACAAAAGTTTAGAGTTTTCCTTCATGGCACAAGGTGAAATAGAAACGGAAATAACATTTCCCAAGAAAAAAGTTATTTACGGATGAAGCGGCATTCACCATAAATGGTGTAGTTTGTTCGCAAAACTGTCGTTGGTGGTCTCAAGATAATCCACATTTCCAAATGAAGTGCAAAAATAAATATTCACAAAAGATAAATGTTTCGCGCGAAATTTTGGAGAGAAGAGTGTTGGGGGGTGCTTTTTTTCAGCAAACTCTAAATGCTGAAAGGTTTAGCATTTCTGACTACTGAATTAGAAGATGAATTTGGCAACTTACCTTTACAAACAAGACGTTCTTTGTGGTTTATGCAGGATGGTGCACCTGCACATAATTCTCGTCAAGTCGTGCAGTATTTGAATTTCAAGAAAAATGGATAGGAAGATATTCAATATTTCCATGGCCTCCGCGTTCATCGGATTTAAATCCTTTAAATTATTTTTTATGGGGTTGGTTGAAAAATCAGGTGTATTCAGATAGGTCATTTTATAACCAAGAAGATTTGCAGAATAGGATTAGGGAAGCGGTAACGCATCTAAATAATAATACCAATTTCCTGCAAAATGCCGTCAGAGACTTAAGTAGACGTACAAATTTATGTATTGAACGAGAGGGGCATCATATCGAGTAATGTTAAAAATAACATTTCTTGTATTTTCAAGTTATTAAAGAATATTTTCATTATTTAAAGCGATATCTCATTTGTTTTAACGGGTAAATGGGTTTTAAGTAAAGCAAAAATTTATATAAAGAATAAAATTTCCGGCGAATTAGACCATAAAAAAGTTTTCCATTTGTTGCATACTTTTCTGGACACGTTGTATATAATGAAAACAAAAAATTTTTTTTTTTGTAAATTACAATAAAACACGGAACCAAGTGCCAATAGAAAATTAATGAAATTGTTAACAGGTGTTGACACTATTTTTAGGTTTCCGCAACGATTCTGTTTTAAGTACAGAAGTACGATATCTTAATAAACGTTGAAGGTTAGCGCTAAAAGAAAATTGTTGAGTTCAAATTAAATTAATGAATTATAACATAATTTGTTGAAGGACTTGTATCTATATTTATCATGCGCTAATTTCATTAACTACAAACACATTAACTTTTTTAATGCTATGCAAATTGCATCCTTTTCGAATTAAAAATTTAATTGTATTCTTTGCAAAATTGGTGCATAAAATTATATTTTTTAATTACAGAAATTTTAAATTCAATTGGTACATAGTTCGGTGATATTTTTATAAACAAATGACCTATATTTACAAACAAAAATTCTTATCTTATCTTATACAAACAAAAATATTAAAAACGAGAGAGTAGTCAACAATTAAAACCTCAGACTTTAGAAAATAAATGTCATATTATCAAGCAGTAAATCTATATGAAACAAACATCAAATGCTGCGATAAATGTGCTAAATGAAATGATGTCACAGAGTATTACGCAAATAAAAACTACTTAATCATTCAACGTGAGTGCAATATCACCTGTTAGTTGTAAATAAAACATTTAAAAACGCTTATTCAGTGTAAATATGCGCTTTTCCCCTATCCTTAAGTACATGAAACGGTACAAACCTGGATTAGGTCCGCCCGTTTCCCTGGAATGTTTTTCAGCGGGAATAGCACCGTTCGTACGCAATTCAGTCATTTTCTTCCTCCCTTTTCAGACTCTATAACGTATTGATGAAACTCCGTCACTGCAAAAACACAATCACAAGCGACACCTTCACAAACACGTTCCGATCGGAATTGAACTTGGATGGATGTTCGATATAAAAAAAGGATATTGCTTGAGGTAATATAGACGGATTATCTAAGCTTTTTAAACGGCGAATCAGGACGAATTATAACGCCGCTACACGACTGGACGCATTGAGCTTTATATTTTATATATTATTAAAGTTATGCGCGGGAGATGCTGGCTACAGCTTCTGTTATTCTATGAACAAACCGTTCGATAGTATCTCGGCGCGTTTAGATTGGATTGCGCATGCGTTTAACTCTACCTAATTAAATAAGACGAAACTGCAATTATTTAGTTTGCACTGTCGTTTAGTAATCAATAAATATTAATTACGAAGTACGATTTTCTGAATTGAATACTATTTAATAGTTGAATTAGTATGCTATCGATATAATATTTACTTGTTAAATATATTTTCCACTCTTATCTCAATTATACACCTATCAATATATATTAATATACCTTGTTAATTGGGTAGAAACTAAAAATTTGAACTTACTGTATGATGGTAAGGAAGGATCATAAGACTTTTCGGTCTGGTCGCCGGAATACAAATACTAATTCTGATCTTAGGCTTTTGTGCCTTGTGAGGCACATGGAGAACTCCTAGCTGCATCACGTAGGGTTCTGAATATCTATCCTCATACTCAACATAGACCGTCACTCAGCATACTGGGAACGGACATAACATCTATTGAATCCGCACAGGTACCGAGATGGAACATCCAAAAGGCTAACTGGTTTCCTAAGTTTCCATCAATATTTATTTATACTCCTTAAAAGTCCATACCTCGTTGCTATAGATATCAGTACATCACGGGGTAGTTAAATGAACTTGAAGAATTTTACAAACCATTTTCTGACATTGCTGACAATGAACTAGTTCATCAAATTCTTAGGCAAATAGATAAGGCTCGGAAAAGTAAATGGAGAGAAATGACAGAAAACATTAGTTTCACTCACTCTAGTAGAAAAACGGTTGCTGCTTAGAAAGCTAACTTCGCCTATGAAACCCAGCCTTATAACTGAAAAACCCCTAAAATATTTTAATTAATGTACCTGTCGACAGAGCCTTTGCTAGAGACATATAGAATATCTTTTCTTGTCTACCTCAAAATTCGCATCAGATCATCTTCTTTCTCCACTGAAGAAATTCATAAATTAATTCGGTCATTGCCCGTTTTAACATAATAAAGGCTATTGGTGTTGACAAAGACTTTCCTGAATTCATCAAAAATCTTGGAATGGCTGCCCGAGAATGATTGGAAAAGTTTATAACAATATCTTGAATATCCTGAATTTATTAAAAATCTTGGAATAACTGCCCGAGAATGGTTAAAAAACTTTTATAACAATATCTTGGATATTGGTGACATCCTTAACAGTTTTATAACAAAATACCTGAGAGAGTTATATCATGCAAAGATTAAATATTGATTAAAATTATTAAAGTTTATAGCACTACATAAAATTTGACGCAGGAACGTGGAGAAAATTATTAAATAAAGATACATACTGTGTACTTTGGTTTTCAAAATGGGGGCCAATTATTAAATATGAATCGTCAATTATACTATTAAACATGAATCAATTTTTTTAGTTTAAACTCTTAAAATTGCTCTCAGGTTTTTTGTTTTACAAAAAGGGTTCCCTGCAATCAGGTCTAGCATCTAATATAATAAGGAGAGAAATAATACAATAGTATATTAAGTTTAATACATTTATTATTCACACTTTTCAAAAATATACATTAATTTTTCAAATGTGTTAAGTATCATCAATTATATTTTTGTTTGTCAATAAAACATGGTATTCAAATCTTATATCTAGTTAGAATATACTCATCTCTCTATATATAAAAATATGACCTTAAAGATCTTTATTATATTTCAATAAATCTCCCAAAATTACAGCTGTGTACTACTTTAAACCAGTGAGTTTTATACTCTACAAAATACTAAAGTATGACACAGTGTTTTCGTTTATATGAACTTCGTAATTTGATAATATTTTAAGAGAAAAATGTGTTACTTTAGATTCACGTGACGAGAATTTACCCTACCACATATAATAGTCAGTAACACACGATTTATTTTAATTAATATTTCAAATATATAATGAAAGTTTTTAGTTGCAAGTTCAAAAACCAGATATTCTTCAAATGTTCGTGAGATCTTACTCTACTTGCAATATAAAAGATATCTATATTTTATCTTCTGTTTTAAAACAGAAATGGAAATTATACACGATCAAATAAATGTCCACATAAAACAAACAATCTTATAAATGTATTTTAATGAACTTCAAAGTCTTGAATGTCTTTATTACATTATTTATAGCAAACGCCAATTAAGTTGGCGCGAGGAGGGGTAAGTTCGCGCAGTATTAAAAGTAGTGGGGAGATTTGTATTTGGTTTTACATCAAATGTCAGATAATTCTAACCTCTGAGTGTGTATCACTTTATGATCCCCTAGCAAAGACCTTATGTTCCGTCAAACGTCAATGACAAATGCATTCTGACTATTACTTGAGTAGTGGGGGGTGGACGTTTTTAAAAACGGCTTCTGCGCACCCCCTCCTCGCGCCAACTTAATTGGTGTTTGCTATACCTGTCGAATTCATTATTATACAGCTAATCAAATTCCGCATAATATTGATCCATTCTTTGTTTTCTTAAAATAAAATAAACGATATATATATATATATATATATATATATATATATATATATATATATATATATATATGTATAAAGATAATTATTTCGTGACCTTTGTATGTTATGGTAAATTCAATTTGTTGGCGAAGTAAGGTCTGGTTTTACTTTAAAATGTATATATTTAAAACAATCCTACATGTTTCGGCAAATGATGTCTTTTTCAAGGAATATAAAATATAAATGACAGTATATTAATGTCATACATTTGTAATTGCTATGGATAAAATTATTCAAAGATACATTTCAATTTAATAATAATAAATCATGCCTTAGTATTCTAAAATAGATAGACAACAAAAACAGCGAAACGCAAGACATGAGTTATTATTATGTATGCGCCCGTGGAGCGACTTAAGATGTTAAGCTGTCGGCATTCGCCTTAAACGAGAAGGAAACCCACGAAAACCTACTCGGACAGCCAGACAGGAATCAAAACACGGAACTGTCAGCATGATAAGCAAATGTATAGATATTTAAATAACATAAGATATATAATTATATAACAGCAACATATGTTATAATGGTAAATTGCAGATCGTCACATAATTAAGTTATAGTATATACTGCTGAAATTTTTTATATCACTTCTGTTGTTAATTGAATTTTTTTCCAGTTTAATACTAATAATTTCTATAATTTCTATTTTCATTGTGTGTTGTTCTTTATCAATTATCTGTGTGATTTCAAAATCGAAATGGCGATCGCGTTGTAGTTTGTGTGTAGATAAAGCAGTTTTGTCTGTTTTAGAGTATTTGTGGGCTTGTATTCTTTTGTATAAATATTGTTTAGTTTGGCATATATAGTAACTATCGCAATCGCGACATGGTATTTTATAGATGACATGTGTTTCTCGATTTTTTCTATTTTAGGTTTAAGTTTAGAAAGTATATGTTTATTAGTATTACTAAGTTTATATGTTGTAGCTATATCATATATTTTTAAAGTGTATTTAATTTTTTCTGATAGTTGTGGAACATATGGAGTCGTGATATTTGTTGTGTCATTGTTCAAATTGTTATTGGTGTCTGCAGTGTTGTATATTTGGTTGATTCTTTTTTTAATTGTTTGGTCTATAAGTTGTGGTGGATAATTATCATCTGTTAAGATTGTTTTAATTTGCTTGATGTTATCTTTTCTGTATTGAGTATGTGATAGTTTTACTGCGCTATCAGTCAGATTATTTATAATCATTTTATTGAATACTGTAGGTGCATTTGAGTGGTAATTCATATATCGAAAAGAAGCTGTGGGTTTATTTTACCAATTTGTATAAATAGTACCCTGTCTATCATAGCTTAAAGAAATATCAAGAAAATTAATACTGTTATTAATTTCTTCTTCAATAGTGAATTTCAATTTGTTGTGAAAATTGTTGAACTTATTTAAAAAATAGTTCTCTCTCTCTTTTAAATGATATCCCATATTTAAAAACTTTTGTTCTTATATTAATTTACGCTTCTTAGTATTTCTTCAAAAGGTTTGCTTTCATTTTAATATTGAACCTCGTAGCAATTTGCAGAATGTGCAGATTAAATACGTCGTTATACTTAATGCTGTTAAAAAAATATTCATAAGCAGAAATCTGTCATTTACGAATGCTTTCTGTACTCTAGAGTATTTCAAAAGTTATCAGAAACGTGTATCATTACAATATAAACTTACGTACATGAGCATATATTGATATAAACTATTCATACAACAAGATTTGATCAGATCTCTCCGTTAAAGATAACATCAATACATTTCCATTACCATCTAACGAGTAAGCACTTACACCGTTTAGATGAGTTAATATACTCGATATTTGAATAATAGAATTCTGAATTGTTTTTCAAATGAAAATGTTGCTTTAAAACTGTATAAATCTAAAAGCTGCCTAAAAAATTCAGTTGTATTCTAGAATTTAATATATGAATTAAAAATATTTTTAACAATATTATTAAAAATCGGGCGTGGAGAACGCACTGTGCTCGTATATATATATATATATATATATATATATATATATATATATATATATATACATATATATATATATATATAACAGAAACGAAATTATCGACCGTGATATATTATAAAAAATTAATTTAAATTCGGGTAAGCGGTCAATTAATTTATTTTTTTATTTTTTTCTTAATTGACCGCTTACCCGAATTTAAATTAATTATATATATATATATATATATATATATTGTTGTGAGGCAAATTATCTCAAACAATATATTTTAATATAGTTAATTTAAAACTAAATAAAATTTTGAAAAATTTAAAAAAATTATTATTAAATACTTATTTAACACTAAAAAATAATTAAAGGAAAATCAAAGGAAATATAAATATAGCATTTTGAAGAGTTTTAATATCCAATTTTAAATATGTAATTAGTTGTATGTAATTAACTCTGAAGGAAATTGTAATTAATACCAATTTGAATATTTAATCAAATTATAAATTTGATTATCATTTCCGTTGTTCTAACAAACCAATGAGAAGTTTTGAAGGGGTTTTCAAGGGGACGTTTTTGTTTTGTTATCGGCGTCTATTTGGGAGTCGTTGTATAAAGCCCAGCAGATACGGTCGCTATATTTCGTAAAATAACAGCATTGTTCTTAGTTCGCATCTTCCTAGAATAGAGATTTAAAAAATTACAACGACTAAAAGTACTTAAAAATATATTAAAAAAACAGCGTAAAGTTTAATTTAACAATTTAAAGGGGTTTTGAACGGCGTAAACCAAGTATTTAATATTATCATCTAAAGCATCGTTTTGAACATAAATATTTTAATGGCGGACCAGATGAAAATTTGGAAAATATTGTCCTAAACCTATAATTCTTTGAATACCTGACCTTATACAGTCATTCCTGGTCCTGATTTTAGAAGATACGAGAGATTTTTCCCGTTTCCAGTAATATTTGAAGAAATACACCAAGATCCTTCCTTTTATCCGGACTTAACTTTGTATCCTGATTTAGAAGGTACCTTAAATTATACTCATAAAAGAAAAATCATTTGGTAATTATTTTAAAATAAATCGATACACCTTGACAAATAGTCGTAACTGAATGATACTAGGAAATTATTCAGAATATGTCATCCTATATGTCAATTGGCTTGTTCTTAATACTAATTGAAAGTTTACAGTCCATTCAAGAACTAACTTTCATTTATTTGGGTCAATTTAGATTTGAATTACCTCATCAAGGTTATTCTTTCTCCGAACACTTCGGTTATCACTGCTATCAGTGCACTGTTGCATTATAAAGTTTTTGATTCATGCATTTAGTGTTTTTTTAAATTTATATTTCCTTTGAAGCAAACAATCTAACGTTTCTTTTTTGTTTTTCTATTACATTTCCTGCAAGAATAATTTAACTTAGGTTATAGTAATATAATAGTATTTTTAGTAAAAGTTTTGAAAACAAATAACGACCTATTAAGGTATTCCATATCCAACTACAGTATTTGTTACCTTTTTTTAGCATTCTGGGACTTAAAATAAATATTTTATATTGTTTTGTTGAAGAAGAAGTTTTATTATTATTCTTAACTGTAGGTATATGTTGAAAGGTTTCTTTTGTGTCTACCTATTTTAAAGTAGATCAAATTCTTGCTGATTTCACACAGTGAGTTCTTTCTACCCAGAGATAGATGTCAGCTTGTATGACAAACGGCTTAAGTAATCGATATATATCCCTTTAAATTGATAAAATTAATAAAGGTTTTTTTTATATGTATGTTTATTTCCGCAGCTTTTAAAACGAACTAATTCACACGCCTGAGATAAATAATTAATTTGTAGGAGTCTCATTAATATTCCTGAATGTAGTAAATTTCTACATTCTACATCTTATAGCCGCCTAAACGTGGGACATTATACTGTTGTGGAATCATTTCTTCCACATTGCCTTTCGGGGTATACTACAATATATATGTATATACATATATAAGTAAATAATTCATTGAACGGGTAAGCGGTCTGTCAAATAAAAAAACTTATTTCACTCTATATTCCATAATCACTCGTACTTCTTCAGAAGATCTTACACGTTTAACAAAACCCACAATATATTAATGAATATGCCAATAATAAAATATTAACAATTACAGAGTTAAAATTTAGTAAAGATGCCACTAAACTAAAATATAAAAATAAAAATATAAACCACATAGCAAAAAACTGATGTCATAAAAATATCGAAACCAAAAACAAACTATACGTTAAACAATACGAGGACTAGTTAACAAAACTTGGCAGGTCAACTAACCGCCAACACCGAGTAATTGCAATAGATTATACTTAGTACATTCGTATCCGACTTATTATTTATGCTATTAGTGTCTCCGTTGATGTGAACCATTTCTAAAAAACATGTTTTGTTTCTAATTGTTTTCGGCGTCCACAATTCTGACATCGCCAAAATTAAATATATGGCCCAGAACAAGTGTATGATCCGCCAGTGTACAAGATCTCTTACCAATACGGACATCACCTTTGTGTTGTGTGATACGCTGTTTTAGCAATCGTGACGTTTGGCCTACGTACCTCAGCAAAATTTTAACTATAGCTTTTGAGGCAGACAATGCATACAATGTGAAAGACACGTTTTCATTTCTAAATCAAATGCAGGGTTTCACACACCCCAACAAGTATGTGTTGATTTCATTTGATGTCATATCAGTTTTTACCAACATATCACTACATCTAATAACAGATATCAGAACGAGTAAGTGTCACATAATCGATCCATACACGGACATTAGTTTGATTACTTTTATTTTCAATAATACATATTTTTCATTCAACGAAAAATTCTACAGTCAGATATTTGGAACACCTATGAGATCGGCCGTCAGTTCCATTTTTGCCCAAATAGTTATGGATCAGTTGTTGAAGAGTGTGATGATTGAGTTACCATTTCAATTACCGTTTTTGTACAAGTATGTTGATGACATTGTCTGTACCACAGAATAAAATAGATGTAACACTACAAATATTTATCAGCTATAACAAAAATTTACAATTTACTGTTGAAAAAGAAAACAATAATAATGTACCCTTCTTGGACGTTTCAGTGATTTGCAATGATAACAACTCGATCATTTCGAATTGGTACAGAAAGCCAGCTTCATCTGGTCGGTTCATTAATTACTATTGTCATCGTCCCCTCAATCAAAAGTATAGCATCCTGCATAGCTATGAAATACAGAATAGCACATATAAGCTACACTACCTTCTTAAAAGACAATCTTAGAGAACTCTTCAGCATCTTCGTCAACAGTGGTTATCCTAGGCATATACTGAACAAATTTATATACAGCTCCATCTTTTACGATGGTCCTACTGAGGACGTTCCTCCAGACAGTGTGTTATTAATATTTTTGAACAAATTCTTTAAACTTTTATTGTTACTGTTTGTTACTGTTAATCATCTCATACGTTCTTATTATGTATTCTGTTTGCTACGTTTGCTGGTTTTACAATAAAAATTACTTGTAAGAAGTTATTTCCTTAGCTGGTCACAATTACCAAGTATGAGTTCTGTATCTGTTCGAAAATTCGAGAAAAATTATAAAAACTGGATTTAGACTCTTGTTTTTGAGGACTGTAACTATTTAACGAAACGTTTTCGGATACAGCTTCACAAGAAGTTTTTCTCTTATTTTGGTGCCTTGAACCCAAATTTTATTTTTTTTCATATAATCCTGAAACACCCTATGTATATACATATATGTATATAATTATTTCTTGACCTTTGTATATTATAAGGGATTTAGTTAGTCGGCGATTTAAGGTCTGTTTTACTTTAATATGTATATATTTAAAATAATTCAGCTCTTAAATGTATCGGCAATTTTAAATTATAATAATTTTCAGTGTCGTCCTCGTATAACTTTGTTAATAATAACACTGAAATTAATGCGGATCAGTGTCACAAGATGTAAGTGAGCTAGCAAATCCTGCGTCTTCAAAATCTAAAATTGTTTCAGAAAATAATGTAAAATAACTCATTGTAGTGAATCACCTTCGAAATATTATTTCGTTTCAAATACCACAAACACACCCAAATATCACAAATTCCTACTGATATCATCAATTTAAAATGAAATTAGTTTCAGTCGTATTTCTATAGATAAATCAAGAATTTAGTGCGTGGCAATTTATCCATCGAAATTGAATTATATCAATTAATATTTTACGACATTGTAAAGTATTGTTTTATTGTTCGTATGCAATAAAATGACCTTTGACTAATTCGTATTTGCCAATTTACTCTTCCGTATATGTCAAGGACTGTAAGAAAACTTAAGGCTCTACGCTATACCCGGCAATCCCACACTGAAATGAGTGTATTTTTCCGGCCATTTTTTTGCTTCAAATTAAAAGTTGAAAGAGCGCTCGATGTATGTATGACCATGTATCAATAAAAACTAGGTAGGTATTTACGTTTTTTTCAAAATTTTTGAACGGTTTGACTTTTATCGGTAAGAAACAGAAAATCTATCCGGACAAATTGAGAGATAACCAGGCCAGCTAATGTAGTTATGAAATGTTTGTGTTGTAGGTATTTATAATATCTAGGTAGCTATACAGCCCGTTTTTGTCTAGATGTAATTGTTGTTTAGTTATCAATAAAAATAAAAGTCAAAAACAGGCAACCCGATACTCAACGTCCCCGAAAATATGCAGCCCACATTACAGCACACGTAGGTACCAGAGTAGGTACCAAGACGTCCTGCTGAGAGGGTCGAAAGATTATGTAAATTGGCTCCACAGGCTTCTACCTATAACAATATTAACTTATCAACCAATAAATCGGCGTAAATATTGAAATAAATGCTGCAACTGGTTCAATGGCTAATTAAATTACCTTTTATTGAGTTTTAAGAGAATTTTGATCCATAATAATCACCGAAAATTAAGTGCGGATCGGAGACTAAATATCAAAGATGAATTTTCTAGTCATTTATATGTGAACAAACTAATTTGCAGCTAATAAATTACTGTATTTACATAAGTAAATAGTTTGTATTTAAAAAAAATTAGAATAAAAAATAATTAGAGATCTTTTTTCATAATACTTCTTACAGATTGATCTCTATGATACCTCGCGTCAATTATTTCTGGAAGCATTGCATTCATATAAAATTTTTCCAGATGTTCAATCATATGATGATTCCGGAAATCATCATTTCGTTCTATTACTATATATTTCAAATCGTGTTTAGTATAAACTACGCAATAACATTTCTCTCTTTTGGTGATGTGGAGTTGTCCCTGCACTTGATACATATAATTATCAAAAGTTTTTAGCAAAATTTTGTTACTATCATTTGCATCTAAGGTGCAATAATTAATTAATTTTTCGTTAATGGCTTCATGTATTAATTTATCACGCGCTGAATAAGGACATTTTATTTCGACAATAGAATCGAATCCAATTAATCAGTCTGGAGTGGCACCTAAACATTTTTTCTTCTCGTCAATGAACAAACCGCATGCCTCAACTTTCAAATTTGTAATTTCCATAAATTTTTGCTTGGCCCTTTCTTCATTATCTATGCCATACTGTAGAGAATGTGGTAGTTTTTTATTATTGAATCTATTAGTATACAGCATATGTTTTATTGTACTAGCCGTGTCTGCTTTTTCTCTCATTTTACAAATCTTGCCAAAGTTACTTGCCGTTAATCTTATCTGTCTCTCTTTTTCCCATTCGTTGTTATGTCTCTGATTCACCGTCCTAATTTGAACATTATGACAATCAGATAATGACAATTCATCAAGAAATTGTTTTCTCTTGCTTTCGTATTCCGGAATAGGCATGTCAGGTACCACGATTTTGCACGCTCCGTAATCCGAATCAGCACTTTGAATTCGAATTTTATTTTTTTAGCTTTTTTTTTTATTGCTTGATTTAGTTTAAGATTTTTGAATTTTTCCAAATATACACCGTTAAAATTATCCCCATTAGTTTTCTTAACAAATGTATATACAAATGTCTCTTTATTATTATAATTTATGGCTACCGCAAAACATCTCCCTTGGTACGAGCCTCCCAGCGAAAAATTTATTCTTTTTCCTCCCACGAATTTATTCACAACAGAATTGAAGGATTTTACGGCGTTATTGTCTACGTCATAAAGTAAACTGGAGGATAAATTGGCTACTCTATTCAAGGACTGAAAAAATATATCATATAGAGCACTGCTTTTGAAATGTTTGTAATCAATAGTATTTGAATTGTTACCATTGTTACGATCTTTACTACAAAAATAGCTAGCACAGTTACTATGTTCTCCAAATATGTGGGCAGGTCCATTGAGAATATCATTTTTTAAGTTTTCAATTTTTTGTTGAAAAGAAACATTTTCATTTTTGCGGTACTTTATGGCACTAACTACAGCTGCCCTAAATTTAAGAATATTCTGCCGTAAAAAATTTCGTATACACATATCTGATTGAGGAGTTTTTGAAATTTCTCGTATTTTCGTACAGAAATTTCGCAACACATGATTTCGACACTCAATTTTTTCAATAAAATATGTTGGTCCGTAAGGTTTTGCTGTTTCAATTTTTTGATATACACTACTATCCCCATCACCAATAATAGTTTTATATCGCAAATTATGCATTTCTATTGACATTCTAAACCCATCTAGAATAATAGCTGTTTCCATAGAAGTTGAAGAACTGTTCCAGTTTTGAAAACATTTATGAGACGGAACATTTTTTTTATCCTTTTTTTACAAAATTTGCACATTTTATTTTTTACTCCTACGTACATAACTTTTTTACTTCTGGTCCCAATTACGCACCCAACGCCCGAGAGAGCGTTATAATTAGACTTGTAACTTCGTTTTGACCAAGCTCCATCCACTGTTACAGTTATAAAAGGTATTCCGTCGCTATCAATTTCTCCTGCTTCAATTGCCAACTTACGTTCTTCCTTTCCTGCAGCCAGCATTTCTTTTAATGCTAACTCCTCTGTATTTTTTAGCACTTTTTTTTCTATACGCGCATACGTTGCTGAAGACATTTGAGGAATGTCTAAAGCTGCGGAAAATTCTGTTAATTTTGAATGACCCGCCCCTATTGCAACAGTTCCACACACCGCTGCTTCATTTACTCCACATTTTTTATTTTCATTTTCAGTACTGAATGTATCGGTTATTCCACACATGTTGCATTTATACGTAAAAACACTTTTAAAACCAAAATGTTTTTCCGCTTTTATTTCTACATTTTGAAAAGTACAGCCAAACATATCATGTCGTATTCCTTTTAGAACAGTAAACAGATGATTTATATCAACAATCCTACGTCCAGCAAGAGTAAAATTTGCAATATTGTTTATATTTCCTGTTTCAATAAAAGCCTCATCTGATATATCCGAATCAAAACTGTCGTCGCGTGCCGAATTTGTCTCAGTGAAAACAATTTGATTATCTACAATATTATCACGTTGAGACACTATTCGATTTTTTATCCGAATTTGTTTCATCAACTGTTTTCTACTTTTCCGTTTTGCAGCGGTTGTCAATCTTTTTTGGTAGTGAAGTCCCATTGTTGTTTATATTTCAAAATTACAACGGTCACCAACACTAATATCATATGGTCATATCTTTATCGAATTATATACATTTTTCCAAGTAACCAGGTGATTAACTTTAAATGACTAAGAAGGATTAGAAAGCCAGGTAATGCCGTAACCATTTTTAGAGGAAAACAAGTTAATACATTTGTTTGTCTTTTACTTTACACAAGCATCTAAGTATTTCAATTAGGTATGTATGGGTAAAATTGTGTAGCTTTACTACACTACTTATTTTATATTAGAACCTATTAAGTTACATTTGTTATAATAATACATCTATTCTTTATCTACGATTCAAAAAATTTTAGGCGGAAATACACAGATCATCCATCTGCTGAAAACAAGGCATAAATAAATCCCAAGTAGCTGATGTGTCAATAATCAAATTTGTTTGCTAATTTACATAATCCTTCGACCCTCTCAGTAGGGCGTCTTGGTGCCTAGTCTGTTGTAGTATGCTGTAATGTGGGTTGCATATTTCTGAAATGGTAATTTTTCGGGCACTAAAGTAGACCCTTAACATCTCTAATATGTCACAGGGGCTCTTGCCGCTTATCGATTTTCTCCAATGGTGAAGTCAGCTAAGGGTAATGGACTTTTATTGAATTCTATCTGTTATATTATTAACACAATAAACGATGTGTACTAGTGATCTAATTTTATAATGAAAACGAACTACTGCATATCGATGTTACCAATAAAATATTAAACGATAACATATCAGGTTGATTCATAAGTTCGCAGAAGTTTTGGTTTCTAGAATGATGCTGCCTTGAGACAAATATTATTAAGCACACGTCGAAGTTATTTTAATCACGTATTATTGTTTTAGTAAATGGCTTTATTAAATTGGTGAAAGATTGTATTAATTACACTGGTTTACAATGTACCTGGGGTTTAAACAGGGTGTCAATGTTTTATACATGTTTACTGATTACTAAACTAAAGTTTTTTTTTTCTGCTGACTACGATCTGACACTTGGTTTTAATTAATATTGGTACGCTAATGCCAAATATGAAACCCTTTTGTACCTATTACGTCAATTTTTCTTTCTACGGCACTTCTTGATTGCCGATTTCAAAATTCTTGAAAATTGTTAAGCAAATTCTTAATTGTTCAAAGAATTGAAAGACATTCCAAATACAATTATCTCATTGGCATAATGTACACTTGTACCTGATAATATTTAAGTACTTAATGAACTAATTAAGCAATAGACACTTATAAAGAAATACAATTCTATTAAGCTAATCCTGTTCATTAAGTGAACATATTAAGGTTTAATGCCATTTTATTAGAAAGTATTGATCACTTAAGACTATTTAAAAATCAAAAAGGCTGATAATAAAATGTTAGTTACATGTTAGTTATTAGGGAAGAAACTACATCATGTGTACTACTCGAAGATGTGTAAATAGTGCCGATTCGTTCTGCTACATTTGTGGCAGCTTCACCGTTCCCAGTCAAAGGGCAACTATTACTGCTTTCGTTAAGAAAATGTATTTGGCTTATTTTAATGTAAAACTTGGTGATCAGGACAAGTGATGGGCTCCACATAATGTGTGTAAACTAAGGGTGGGCGACAGTGGAGAAAGGGAAAACGCCAGAAATTATCTTTTGGCGTTCCAGTGGCGTGAAGCGAAAAAACAGGTAGATGGTCGCTATTTTTGTTTAGTACAGACCTCCGGTTATAATAAGAATAATAAGAATAAAATTTATATCCTAATATCGACTACGCGATTCGACCAGTGCCTCATTCCAATGAAATGCTAGCACCAGTTCATGAAAAGCTTCCTTCACTTGAGTACTCGTATTCTGAAGACATGGCAGATGCTATTGAAGAGCAAGATTCAGATGTAGATTGTGACTATGGAGATATAATTTCTAATGATAGACCACAACGTTTTACTCAAGCAGAATTGAAGGATTTAGTAAGGGGCCTATCAAGGAAATCATAGGAACTGCTAGCTTCAAGATTAAATGAAAAGAACTTACTCGAGAAAAGTACGAACATAACTTTTTATCGTAACAGGGAAAGTGCTCTTGTGCAATATTTTAAAGAAGAGTGCGAATTTATTTATTGTAATAATGTGCCCGGTTTGCCAATTAAAATGGGCGTTGTACAATATGACCCAAGTGAGTGGCCTTTGTTTATCGACAGTACCAGCAGAAGCCTCAAGTGTGTCCAACTACACAAATGGAATGTTTTCGGTACAGTTCCTATTGGATATTCCTTTCAATTAAAGGAAACATATGACCACATTGAGAAGGTTATGGTGTTACCAAAATATACACACCATAACTGGATTTCTGTGTGGATCTCAAAATGGTAAACATTTCACTTGGCTTTCAAAGAGGATATACAAAAATTTCCGTACTTTTTGTGTTTCTGGGATAGTCAAGCTAGAAACTAACACTGGATTCAGAAACATTGGGCGCCCATAACATCCGTAGATCTTGGAGAAAATAATATTATGAGTCAAACTTTAGTCGATAGAGAAAAAGTAACTTTTTCACCCCTTCACATCAAATTGGGTCTTAGCAAATGCTCGAAGCAATATGCTCGAAGCAATATGCTAAAGTTTTAGACTTTCATGGTAACTGCTTCCAGTGCATATGTGAAAAGTTTCCACGAAGTTACGAAAAAAATTAAACTGGGGTATATGATGGACCTCAAATTAGAACTTTAATGAGAGATCCAAATTTAATCAACTCTACGAACGAAGCTGAGAAAGAAGCCTGGACTTCATTCACGATGGTCGCGAACAATTTTCTAGGAAACAAAATAGCCTGAAATTATGAAAATCTAGTGCAATCAATGCTTAAAAATTTCATCGCCTAGGTTGTAACATGAGCATAAAGCTTCATTTCCTTCATAGTTATCTTGATAGGTTTCCCGAAAATTTAGGTGCTGTAAGCGATGAACAAGGAAGATGGAATCCCCATATGATGGCCGACTACTGTTGGAGTGTTCAAAGGGACTGTCAAACCAAAATACACAACAGAAAGTACTACAAACAAAAATTTATTCCTTGATTGTTGTTCTTCCTTTTACAAATACTCTTGTAATTTTTTAATACAGTATTGAAATAAATAAATGCATTATTAAATTTTCAACTTTCTTTATATCGTAACATGTCTTATGTAAGTAATTAAGCCGCATTAGTAATTCTTTGAAGAGCATAGTATAGTTTACAGTTGAGTTTTGACGTGATACGTAAAAACTAATACAATTTTCGGATTCAGCACACCAGAATTAGTAAAAAACAAGTCTCGCTTAGAAGTTAGCAGAAATCGTGTTGGCCAGTGTTATTATTATTATTATTATTATTATTAAAATAATATGAAAAGTTGTTTCGAAACTTTTTAACAATATTGTATTTATTATTAGTATTCTTTTTAATTTCATTCGATTTCACATATTAATTAATGCATGTGCCTTCTTTGCGGATGACACGGTTTAATAAAAATAGCAGGCGTGGTTTCGCGATTGTTTACGGATCATATATATTAATTGAAATGAATTCATTCATTTTTTTGTGTGTAATTGAGTATAAAAATAATAAAGATGTTATTACGTGGAATAAATGCTGACAAGCAGAAGAATGAAATAAGTTTAATGACAATCTAATTAATAAAATTGGAAAATTCCTTAGACATATTCTAAGAAAGAACCTCCGCGATTTTATAAAATAGATCGCTGAAAACTTATAACACCAATCGTTGGGGTGCAACGGCTGCTATTTTACATTTTATGCGTTAGTTTTGTGGTTTAGATTGGTTTAAACGAAAACGTGAGGAATAGTGAATAACATATTTAAAGTTAGATTAGGATGGAAAATCAACTTTGACATATTTCACTAATAATGAAAGTGATGTAGTAATCAGTGCTAACAACGAATAGTTGAAGGTCGTCATCAAAATAGCAAATGTTGTAGAATAGATATCAACCCGTATTTTGAAAAATTAGTAAGTTAGTAACTAAAACCGTTGTAGCAGAAATTGCGGATTATATCTGAAACAGACAGAAACAAGATAAATTCCTGACCACAATATAAATCATTATACTCTAAATACGTATTTCGTCAAGTAAGCTGCCATCTTCAGTATAATAATGCGAAAAGGCTAAGGTATACTACCTACGAAGATATGCTCTTTACCAAATCGTCTAACGTTAAAACAAACCTTTATACACTACTTAAACCTAGCGTGAAAATTAAGGAACCGTGAAAAAACATGAAGCGTAAAAGTACTACTGTTACAATAAAGTTCTATTGATCCGAATATTGTCCTGCTGACTGAACACTGGCAATCCGAGCAACAACTTCAGTTATTTTATATCATAATTATTAGCTGATCTCCTTCTGTCGACCTCTGAAGGCACCTGGTGGAGCTACAATATATGCAAGAGAAACACTATGTGTCCAGCCTCGTAATGACATAACCAACCTCAGTTCCGTTCGTGAAGTGAAATGCTGTGGAGCAGAAATTTATAACACTAACATTGTCGTAGTGACTGTGTATCGGCCGCATGAAGCTAACTTTGACCAATTCATCTCTGTTCTAACCACTATCTTAGATAAATTAAGTTTAGAGGGCAAAACTGGGTGGAGATTTTAATATACATTTTGACATCAATAGCAGATACAGTCCTGATTTTTCGGATCTTACAGCTTCCTATAATATGACAATACCGATAAAATCTCCAACCAGAATAAGCGGTACGCGTAAATCATGTATTGATAATATTATCACAAATATGTCATTAAGTGCATATGAAGCTATGTGTATTGATTTGAATATGTCGGATCATTTAGCACAACTTATTATCTTTCTCAATTGGAGCAAGTGCTTTGTATTAATGTCTGTGTGGTGAAGCGAGATATTAATGGTCACAAATCTTCAACACTTTGTAAACTTACTATCATTGGAAACATGGGATCTAGTAGGTATATGAAAATTTGTCGGGTGAAGAAGCCTTCGGGACATTTTTTGACACTTTTCTTTACTATTTAAATATATGTTTTCCATAAGCCAAACGTTATATTAAAAATAAAAACTGGATATCACAAGAAGTATTGCAACTACATGAGAAGTTGTTATTTCTTAACGAAATGTCAACCAAATATGAAATATTTAAAAATGAATTCAAGAACTTCGAAAAGTACTACGTAGTATTATGTTGAACAATATAAAATAAATCATAACAAAAACTTATGTCAATAATTCAAAAATAAGGTGAAAGCTATGTGGCAACTCATACATAAGAATACCTGGAACAATAACCGTTGTTCTACCAAAAGAAATGGATTTATGTACAACACTTAATAGCTTTTTCTCTACAGTACATTCTAATATTGTTACTACTAAGCTTTCTAGTACTGAACTTGTCAAATATTAGTAAATATTTAAATAATTTCTCATCAACTTTTTTTGTAACTCCGGTGACAAGCTCGGAAGTTATTAAGTGTGTAAGAGGCTTAAATTCATCTAATACACCTGACGAGAACAATATATCTTCATTTCTGTTGAAATATTGTATAGAACATGTTGCCCCACCTTTGTGCAATATTATGAATTTATCTTTCCAGAAGGGAATATTTCCTTAAAAACCAAAAAAATTTATTGTACATCCTCTTTACAAAAAAAGTGACATAAACTCTATTGATAACTACAGACCAATAAATATTCTGCCTATATTTTCCAAAGTGCATGAATATTTAATGAACAAAAAATTAATGTCTTTTCTAATTAGAAATAACATACTAAGTGAGGCACAACATGGCTTCATACTTGGTAAAAACACTGATACTGCTCTATATGCCTTATTAACAGTTCTATATACCTTATTAACAGCTCTATATAAAAATATGGATAGTCGTAAGCCTACATTGGGGTTGTTTATTGATCTATCTAAGGTATTTGACTGTGTCAATCATAAATACCTGTTGTACAAGTTGGAAAGGATGGGCATTAGTGGGATTGCTCACGACTGATTTCGATCATATTTAAGTAATCGAACACAAAAAGTACGTTCTGCAGACAATACATCTGAGGATGTAAGTATTGATATCGGGGTTCCACAGGGTTAAACCCTTGGCCCTACACTATTTTTAGTCTTTATTAATGACATCTCTTAGTCATTAATTACGCCGACGATGTAAGCGTAGTTATTACGGGAAACACGATAAATGAGCTATGCCATTTAACTGACCTTGCTAATGACAATTTATGTCTATGGTTTGAAGCTAACAGACTTTCCGTTAATAAAGAAAAAACAGCTTGTATGATTGTTTCGGCCTTTACTTGATGAAATTCCATTATAACTATTAAGATAAAATAAAACAAATTTTATGAATTTCACTTTTTAATTATCACTGTAACGAGTCGTTTCGCACCAACCTGGGCTTCGTCAGACATATAACTAACTTATTTACAAAATATTTTTTATATTAAACACAAGTAAACAGTAACAAGCAAAAACACATGTTTTATTTTAAAAAATAGTCAGAGGGATGGGTGCTTTTTATTACGGGATGTCTATACAAAACTTTCGCTACGGTTTATAAAAAAATGTACTGTTCTTAAGTAATAAAACTAAAGGTTTACATTATATTACAGGGATAAAGAATTCTATGGAAAAATACAAAAATACTATACACTATGTAACTGTCTCCAAATCAAATAAATAGATTAAGTAAGGGTGAATTATTTGTTTCTAATTGATCATTTAAGATCTTGTCAGTTTTCTTTATTTTATTTATTTCCAGTGACTCTAATAAATTAAGTTTTTTGCCCTTATTTTCTATATGTAATATTTTAAATTCTTTGTTAAAAATGTGGTTCGTTGAATTGATATGAGACGCATATGAAGAGTCACTTTTATTATTTCTAAATGAAGAAAAATGTTCTTTGACGCGTACTTCAAACGATCTGCCTGTCTGTCCGATATAAGTCATAGGGCAACTACCGCAGGTTAACTCATAGACCCCTGACTTTTTATTGTTGTTTGTTAAATCCTTATTGTTTTTTATAAATTTGGATAAATTGTTAAAACTAATAACAATTTATCCAAATTTATAAAAAACAATAAGGATTTAACAAACAACAATAAAAAGTCAGGGGTCTATGAGTTAACCTGCGGTAGTTGCCCTATGACTTATATCGGACAGACAGGCAGATCGTTTGAAGTACGCGTCAAAGAACATTTTTCTTCATTTAGAAATAATAAAAGTGACTCTTCATATGCGTCTCATATCAATTCAACGAACCACATTTTTAACAAAGAATTTAAAATATTACATATAGAAAATAAGGGCAAAAAACTTAATTTATTAGAGTCACTGGAAATAAATAAAATAAAGAAAACTGACAAGATCTTAAATGATCAATTAGAAACAAATAATTCACCCTTACTTAATCTATTTATTTGATTTGGAGACAGTTACATAGTGTATAGTATTTTTGTATTTTTCCATAGAATTCTTTATCCCTGTAATATAATGTAAACCTTTAGTTTTATTACTTAAGAACAGTACATTTTTTTATAAACCGTAGCGAAAGTTTTGTATAGACATCCCGTAATAAAAAGCACCCATCCCTCTGACTATTTTTTAAAATAAAACATGTGTTTTTGCTTGTTACTGTTTACTTGTGTTTAATATAAAAAATATTTTGTAAATAAGTTAGTTATATGTCTGACGAAGCCCAGGTTGGTGCGAAACGACTCGTTACAGTGATAATTAAAAAGTGAAATTCATAAAATTTGTTTTATTTTATTTAAATAGTAAAAACAGCTTGTGTTATATTCCAAAATATAAAATCGAATTTGGTAACAGATAGAAATTGGATTAAATTGTCACCGGTTCTCCATCAATGATCAGACTAGGGCGTTGGGTTTAATTATAGTCAGTAATTTGAAATGGGAAAATCATATACAAAATTTATATCAACGATTGGGTAAAATATGTTTTGCATTGAAGTCCCTGAAAAGAACATGCAGTCTGGATATATTAAAAACTTATTATCACTCAAACTTCTTATCAATTCTGCGACATGGCATAATACATTGGGGATGTTCGTTGTCGAGTCAAAGAATATTCTTAATTCAAAAAAGAGCGATGCGACAATTTTCGGCCTAAAGACAGCAGAGTCGTGCAGGGCTTTGTTTGAGGGACATAATCTTTTCACTCTATGACTTATACATACTTAATGTACTGTGCTTTGTGCATAAGTGTTACTAAAGAGAAGGTAAGTTCATACATTTAACACGAGGCAGGATAATTATTTGTTACCACCCAAACATACTACTTTCTTTCACCAGAAGTGATTAGAGTTTAGAGGATGTATCCTCTACAACAAATTACCAAAAGAAATAAAAGCAATTAACAGTTTTTACTTATTTAAGAGAAGTGTCAAGAAATGTTTACTGCATGTTCATTGTTACACAATAAATTATTATTTGGCAGCATTTCCATAAAACTCGCACTCAATATAATTGTAACTATTACATATTTACATATTGTTTGACCTTTTCCAGCATGTTATCGTGCTGTATCTATATTTTCTTGTATTTTGCTGTACGAAGCATGTCTTCGAAATAAAGTGATTATTATTGTTACTATAAAGCCTACGAATTGGACTGAGAAATTGGTCCATTGTCAGAATTCATTAATTTAGTCTTATTTCTTCTTACACTTATTTAACATCTGGTTGATCTGTTAATTCCGAGCCTGCCTCTGTAAAATTTCCGGAGATGTAGATTGCCTGCTGTCTCTCAATCTCTTTGGTGATGGACGTTTGCCTGCTAGTCTACCTTCTAATGACAGTCTGACGTCTGTCATATTTCTTACGTGATCTCTTCTTGTCTTCCCGACTATCCATCTAAGTACCATCATTTCTGTAACGCGCAGCATACTCTTGGTTTTCCTGGTAATTCCTCTTTTACTTCTATTTCATACATCATTATCGGCTTTATGCTTGCCTTGTATACTTTAATCTTACTCTCCCTTCACATTAAAGGGTTGACCCATACAGTTTCCCTGAGGCAGCCCTATATTATAGCTGATTTGTTAATCTGGCTCCTTAAGTCCTTTACCCGGTCATAAGCAGTAGAAAAGTCTATGTTGAGGTATTTAAATTGCATAACTTGCTCTACCAGCTTGTTCCTTATTACCAGTTTGCATCTGAGTGATTCCCTTGCGGTCATGTTTTTCGCTTTTTCGATGGAATGTCCATATTGAGTTGCTAATTTGGTGGAATCTAAATAGCGGTCTCTGCAGGTCGTTCTCATTTTCTGCAAGTATCACTGCATCGTCCGCATAACTTACCATGTTGATTGCTTTATTATTAATCCTGTATCCCAAGTTTAAAAATGTCACTTTTGCTATTATTTTATCGATTATGAGGTTGAAGGTTTTATGCGGAAAACTTAACAACCAATGGATAAGAAAATTAGAGGACGCTATCTTTTCTTGGAAACTATAATCTGAATTCGCGGTTATAAACTTGTTAAGCTAGGTGTCTTTTCGAAAAATAAACAGCCGAAGCAACCAGCTCTCTCTACATAAAAACTGTAGCAGAGCTAGTTGCGTCGACCGTCTGTCAATGGGCAGCGCTGAATGTACTTCTACGATGAAATACGTATCTGCCTCTCTAGAGAAGGATACGTTCACAAAAATATTGATAATGAGCTTTTATTATCACACCTGATTTTTAATAATATTTCATATTATTAAAAATACTTTTGTATTATACAAAATTGGAAAGGTTTTCGCCTACTCAAGTATGTTTCAAATTGTTCTGTTAAATAATTATGATGCCTAGAATCCAGGACAACGGCCGTAATCATTATTTATATATTTGAATGATTTTAAAGTAAAGTTATTATTTTCCATTACAAAAAACAATTTTGTTTCATTTAAATTATGTGTACATTTAATACAATATGATCATTTATATTTACCCTCTAGCAAGCCATGAAACTATTTCTTGAAAATATCGTGTTGGTAGTGACAAATAAAATACATCTGTCATTATGTGTATGTTCTGGTAAATAAAACTCATCTGTCATTAATGTATTTATTAATTGACATTTAAAAATGTTTACAATAAATCATAAAGTTTTTCTGATCGAATCATACTTTAGGAATGGTGTAAAATTAGAAAATGGAGAATGGTCGTACTCCTTGCAGCCTTGTATAGAAGAATTTCGGGCAGAATTTCCAAATTTTCCAACAACATATGACAGTTTGCGGCAATTAATTCAAAAGTCAGTGGTTAAATTCCGTGAAACAGGGTCTGTGTCTCGAAAACCAGGTGCTGGTAGACCACTAAAGCGGACAGTTGAAAATATAGCAGATGTTGAGGAACGAATAAATCAATCACCTAAGAAATCGATTCGTAAGCTTTCACAACAAACACAACTGTCATATGGGACCTGCCAGAGAATCCTTAAAAAAGACTTACAAAAATTTCCATACAAATTTCATTGCGTGCAAGAGCTTTTACCAATCGATCATATAACCAGAGTTAATTACTGTCAGTGGTTCTTAGGTACGATTAATTACGATGACGTTCTTGACAAATCCTTCTGGTCCGATGAAGCATGGTTTCATTTATCAGGATATATAAATAAACAAACAATGCGCATCTGGTCTAGTGAAAATCCACATGAAATTCTTGAAACACCCTTGCATTCACAAAAAATAGGCGTTTGGCTTGCTATTTCTCGTAGACGGATTATTGGTCCAATATTCTTTAATAATACGATAAATGCAGAACGATATCGTAATAATTTATTGATACCATTTGTAAATCAATTACATGATGATGAGCTCGGCGAGGGATATTTCCAGCAAGATAATGCAACAGCCTATAAGACAAGAGAAACGATGGAATTATTGCATGAATTCTTCGATAATCGAATAGTAGACTTTCCACCACGATCTCCGGATTTAACAATTATGGACTATTTCATTTATCCACATCTAAAAAATAGAGTATTTACGAATCGTCCACATACAATTGAAGAACTTACTAATGCTATCCGAAATGTCTGTGAGGAAATTACACCACATAATTTAAGGAATGCCTTCAATAATATGAGACGAAGAGTTGCGCTATGCATAGAAAATGAAGGAGCTCAATTTGAACATTTATTGTAGCTGTTTTTATTATTAAACTTTTTATATTTTCAACTGAAACGTTTGTATGTAATTATTTGTCAAAATGACAAAACCTAATCTGTCATCAGTATAAAATAACCTATATCACACACACGCTGCAAAATAAGTTAACTTAAATTATGGTACCAACTTAAGTTTAAAAAAGAAAAATGTCATTGTCTTCTAGAGGGTAGAAATATATGATCATATGGTATTAGAAAAGCACTTGACAAAAATGTTTGATGCGGCTGTACATACGTGTAAATTAAGTTGCCTAACTTGACATTGATTATCACAACTTTTTCTAATCCGTTTATGACAGTAGTATATAAAACAATTTCAAGCAGGCACTAACTAATTATAACAGAGAAAATTCAAGTTTAATTTTTTTTAACATTAAAATATTAAAAAATTTTCGATAAATTGTGGTGCGGTGAATTGTCGGCGATGAAAATAGCACGATTTGTTCGAAATAAAAACATTTTGGCCACTCTTTTACAGTAGAATATGAAAGAGGTAAATCCCGTCTTTTCTTAAAAATTTAATGACCACCCGGTATTCAACTTTGTCAACTGTGCTATTTTCATGTATTAGTGTACGTTATCTGATCGCAGATTGATAACTATTGCTCGTACAAATTTACTATTTATAGCGTAAGCTTAGTGCATATAAAAGTATAATATAACACACTTTGAACACTTTCGAACATGTATAAACCTTATATGGAGCTTGCCCCGTAGTCTTTCTTGCTATTTAATTTTGACCTATAAAAGCATTGTTTAGGGAGTAATATAATTTTACGTACCTTTTTATTATTCTGGATCGTTCTTACTACTTCTTAAAAAAAGGTATATAACCCCTTACCACAATTATTAATCGTATCCTAAATACGTATTTCGACAACTAAGTTGTCATCATCAGTAGGTAAAACAACTAATCAAGGTGTCGCACATGGCGCACAATAAAGGTAGCACAACAGCTTACGCAACAACTTTACACGGCGTCCACCTATACACTGTGCGTGTACGTGGACGTTTTACTTAACCACAGTCTGCAAAGAAAGACTTTTTCTTACTACTTTTGTTAACTTTCACTACTAAATATAGGTATAACCTGTCATAGTATAGGAACAGATCTTTCTATTCTACGACTATAATTTTAAGTTTTTCCACATTTACTTCTAAGTTTAAAGTTTGTAGTGATTTTTGACGTATTTATATATTCTTTATAATTCATTTTTGTTTTCCGAAAATATTATTAAATTATTTAAAAATGCGCACAAATTTGGGGAAGTATTCTGAAGTGATCTTGAATCTTGTAATGGGCTAATTAAAACGCAGTCATAAGACTCCACCCTATTTCTTACGATTTGTAGAAATATGATAGGTACATAAGTTTACATAAACTTGACATCATTATATTGTATGGAATAGAAAAATAGATGGGCCAGGTACATACGGTTTTACCCAGACTCGACCCGACCTTGGATACATCGTTTATCCGAAATACTATTGTTTAATACAAGAGACCTTGTGAAAATGTAGCGGTAATGAAAATTTGTAGAAAGTCTGCCTGGGTTAATGGGCAACTACGTGTCTGTCAATATAGGCGGTAAGCCTTTGACTTAAACATTATAATGCTTAACTGATGTGCTAAATATTTGGCGACCAGAGCGACTACACCTTAAGAAGAAACAATACAAAATAAAATGGCCTGCAGAAATAACTGTAAACTAGATGATAAATTCGTATTTCAAAAATACATTTTCTAAGAAGGATGAACCGAAACATAATTGTGAGCTAAACGGTTAATGCAGGCCGTGCTTCGAACAATACTTCTTGGATAAAATAAGTAAAAGTACGTCATAAAGTTATGTTTGACACTGCCATAAACATTAATAACGGGAAATGCCTGGTCCCTCTGAATGAAGTGTATACATTTCAAATTATAAAGAAATCTTTCTTAAATAGAATTCAATTAATTAATTGAAAAAAAATATTAATTAACAACTTTCTCCAGGTTTCTGGACAGAGACAAACGAGTAAAAAACTAGGGAAAAAACCCAAAGAGCTAGGCTACAAGGCAATGGACCTAAATGACCCCGAACAAATCCCTATGTAACGTAACAAAATTTTTTGATGCAACATCAGTTATTCATCTTAAATTTATATAAATATTGAATTTATTTTTTATATCGGGTGTCCTTGAAATGAAAACACAAAGTACAAAAAATGGAAAGATGTAATTATATAGAATATGAATCTAAAATATTTTTCGAAAACGCTAGAAAAAAAATGACAAAAATATTTAAGAAACGTTTGTTCCACCACTGCATTCTGTTCCGACTATAACTAGCGAAAAAATTCTATCTGTGACTCAGTCAACTTCGATCGTTGCATGTGTACATTTCCATTTTGGCTTACACATCGCATGAACTGTTCGATATGATTAATATTTATTGTGAAACCGATGGAAATGCTCGTAAAATTTGGCATATGTATTGGGAGCGTTTTCCAAATCGTCAAGCAGCATCTTACTCGTGTGTAATGGTTGTCGTGTTCCGATTAAGATAAACAGCTAATATATTCGTACGTAATCGTATTGAGATTATTGACCCTAAGCATACAAAGCTACTATCTTCTAGAATTTCTATAACATCGACATCTGTCTAAACAGTGTTATCTTCTAGATTTTTATAAGCATAAACATTTCAGCTATTACACTTCGCGGCTACTACGTGTTATTAAATCATCATTTTTTGTACGCGCGACGTTTTTCAAAAACTCTGTATACAACTTTTGTATTGTATTCCTAAAGAAAAAGTTCGGTTTTCACAAATATCTGGTTATCCATAATTCTAGAAAATGCTTACCTACCCTCTGAGTTTACGAACGAAATGTCCGTGTTTTAGAAACTTAATTATGTAGCATTGGTTCTTATTCATCAAGAGATTGCTCTAATTAATATTCAACTATAAGTGAGCTACGATTCTTTAGGTTAATTTAACCCCGATCTTCTGTTAAAATTTCATATGTCTAAGTTATAGTTGAAGCTAGCTTGTCAATAATTTGTTTAAAGTTATTTCTTTTCTATTTCTCATTTTTAATAACTTGACGGATTAGTCGTTATCAATCTCGATTTCAAAGTGACAGTATAGGGGTTGATTTGTGACCGTTTCGGGTGTTCCTTTGTCGTGCGTTTCATAAAATTTTCCTCTTTCGGACGTTCAGTTTATAGATGGGCAGTGAATGTGCGTTAGAATTCCCGTTGCGTGCGTCAATTTTATATTTTACAGGAAATAGGGCAAAATTAATAACAAAATTTACTAGTTTTGCTGATTCGACAGTTTTTAATTGCAAATTAAAAGGAATGTACGATAGCCTTCAAAGTCACATGCATAATATTGCATACTGTTACATGCTTGATACTACGTCCTCGTTTTGGTCGCAAATTCGCGTCTTCTTTTATTTTATTCCGTTACGTTTATTTTTAACCAAACTGTAGTACTTTCGCTAGCGTGTGTATATCTTCACATACAGTAATTACGTATTAGTTCTTCTTCGTGGTCTTCCTCCCCTCTCGATTCTCGAGTGGCGATAACTTCTAGCGGAGGAGACTGAGATCGCTATCGATAGAGAGAAGGTCGATGGTTGTCATTTCGTCATTGTTTTGTAACGGCTTATTGAAGGGCTTTATTGCTTTAAGTAGTGTTCTGTTTTTTTGGCAGCCCTTTCGTTCGAGCGAGGTTATAATTAAGTCGCTACAATTTTAATTGTATCTACAATTACCCGAGAGGGGATTTCTTTGTGACGATTAGAGCCGCCTGATTCCTTCTCAACGATATACTATATTGTGTTGTCAAGCATCAGACATTATCCTGGTGTCTTTTCTCTATCGACGCAAACGTCGTTCACAGGAACGAAACCGACGACGCTCACGAACATCCCGATTGCTGGAAGGAGACGGACACACAGCTAAGACTTTAAAATATTTCTTTATTAATTTAAACTGTGATGTTTTGCAATTAGTTTTCTTTGTTGAAATTTTTAGATTCAATTTTTCTTTGTTAGTAATTCAACTTAGTTATTGCGTCGTTACAGACATCATTTTTCAATTTTTATTTAGTTAATTCAATTACCTTTCTAATTAGTATATCTCATTTAAAATTGCAATACGTATCTTTTTTTGTTTGTTAAATTTATTTTGACAGAGTTTATTTAAATTACAAATCTGTTCCTCACGGGGACTAGAACTTATTTTTGCTTCTAAAATACCAAGAGAGTTGTCTTTTTTTGCTGCGTTTTCTTTAGTGTAGAAAACGTGTGTATTATTGTATTGTATTATATATATATATATATATATATATATATATATATATATATATATATATAAATTGATAAATTATTGGAGTTTTTCGGCTTTTATATGAAATATTTACCAATATCGCTCCGGATTGGTCCACTCTAATTATAACCAGTTAATATTTTTCTTAATCTTTTATAATTGCCAAATTTATCATCTATAGTCAATTTTGTAAATTTACATTTAGTTTATTGTTTAAAATATCTATATATATAACTAAACCTCCAGACATATACCAGGTTCGCTCAATAGATCTGGCGAACAATTTTGTATCAATAGGTATGAACTGGATAAGTACGTATTTTGATAGGGTGTATTTTAATTACTGGGTTTAGTATCCAACGTGTAGTTTCGACATTATTACATACGTTCATCTCGTTTGTTTTTGTTTCGTGTATTATTATTATTAAAACCCTTTGCTTCAAATTGGATTAAGAGCAATATTTTAGCTCTTTTGTATTACAGTGCCTTTGACTTTTTTGTTTTCTGGGAGATAGTTAATTAATATAAAGTAGTGATTAGTCGAACTCAAAACGTCTCGTTTCTTTTGTTTTTTGTTTTGGACGGTTTGGTTGCGTCACTTACCCGCCGAGTGGTTTGCCACTTTTGATTTATCGTCACTCTCCGAATTTGCGGCCTCAAGCGGTACTAAATTCAGTGGCTTAAACTACATTTTTTTGCTTTTTAAGTACCTCCAGGTCTCCCACATCCCGGGCTGTGGCTGCCTTGATAGCCAGGTGTGTCGCTAGACGTTGGTAGGGCCGGGTAGGTGGGGCAATCAACATCGTCCGAAACTTGGGTTTTTTTTTGTTGTTTGTTGTCCCTTCCTTTTCTTTTGTTTTTTGTTTTCATATTTACGTTATTACCACCGTAACAGGGCATTATGAAAAATTAAAAGTGCAAAGAGTATTACTTAAGATTTTATTTTATAATAATTTTAATCTTATCATAAATTTTCTTAAATCAAGTCTTCATAGATTCCCTGTTTAGCAATCTTATTTACTCTCCCTCTTTACCTTCCTCAGTACCTCCCTCTTTTGGTGGTTTCTCGCACATTTTTCTTAAGAAAACTAAAAAATATACTTGTATTAGTTTACATTCTGTCTTAGAGTATAGAATTAATTGTTAATTAGTTAATTTAATTACCTTAAATGAAAGGTTTCCTTTAAAAGTCAGGACCTTGTTCGCTTTAAGTTTCTCAGTATTAAATAATACATTAACATATTAATTCTTTACCCTGAAGTATGTGTGTATTTAAGTTTCCCTATGTTACAAAATGTAACAATATTTATTGCTCTTTTATCAAAAAGTACATTATACAAAAGATATTTAAGTTCATTACAAATATTTTCTACAGCATAACCGCTCATAGCATTTACACAACAGACTTGAACACGATTGATATCAAACTATACATTTTGATTACGCTTGAAAGACTTTCAACGATCAATAGTTTCATTTGCGATTGAAATCGCTCTGAAATGCACTATTGATTTTTAGTAGTTATGACTAAAGACGGCAGACTATGTGCCACTGTTAAATTTAATAATACACATAAGGTGTATTAGATAAAAATGTAGATTTTACAAAATTAGGGCAACTTTTTACCAATACTGAAGATCCATTGTACAGATATAAAGAGCACATTAACTATGCAAATATAACATCTCTCAACGTCGAAAAATCCTTCTCAGTATATAAACATATTATTATTAAATTTGACAGTGTGGGCACATAGTCTGCCGTCATAACTTATGACCTATGAGGAAGCAAGGTGATTCTAAAGATAAAACAGATTATATATAGTTCAATTTCAATTTTATGCAATTTTATAAAAGTATTCGATATGATTATCTATAATCGTGTGTATAGCACCATAAGAAACTTCTTCGTTTCACCATGAATTCATGAAGAAATGTTCCGCAACTATAAATTTACACAGAAATCCTAGACAAACAAGGCTAAGTAAATGTAATCTATAGAACCTTACACACATAGGATTCAGATACTAACCCCGTTGATCATGGGTTCGTTTCTAGAGACCAGCATATCAAGAGTTGTTTCTTCAGGATATTTGATATTTTCTTCAGTTCCTCTTAAGTATTGCTAAAAGTTGAGGAAGTGAAAGACGAATTAAAGTTTCTATCTTATTGCGAAGAGGTGTAGTAATATCAATGGAAGACTTTACACACATAATATACACTCTAAGAGGTCCTGTGGTCAAGCTCAAGCTTAAGAGATATACGAGATATGTCTCAGAAGTAATGAGAATGATCTAATTCTAATTTTTTTATTGAATTTATCTACAATTTAACATTGTCCCCTTCAAAATATCCAAAATATCGCTTCTTGAGAATACACACAGCTCCTTCAGCGATTTTGCCATTCCTGACAACAATTCTGGAAGTTTTGTCCTTTAGGCTGTTTAGAATCAGCATCGTGACTCTTTGGATATTGTAATGGTAACCATTCAACTTCCGCTTAAGCGTTGGTAAAAGAAAATAATCGCATGGAGCTACGTCTGGAGTAGAGTGAGTGTGGGAGTACTGAAATTTTTCTCTGCCAACAATTCTCTAAGCGACAATAAAGTGTGACTGGGGACATTATCCTGATACATGATCCAACAGCTGGCAATGTCAAGTCGCTCACATAAAACCATTTTCAGCACGTATTCAAGGACCTTGCGATAAAAGGTTTGATCCACTATCTGGTCTTGTGGTACGAATTCTTTGTGGATTCCACGACACTAAATAAATATAATATGATAAGCATGGACTTAATTCGGGCTTTGATCATGCGCGGTGTTGAAGATGCATGCCACACCGCGTTTTGTCCTTCTGTTCCAGGATCGCATTCAAATACCCATGATTCGTTACCTATTACACTCTGTGCTTGAAATTGCGTTCGGATTTCAAGCGATCCAAAAGTTCTAGCCTAGTGGATAAGTTATTTCCTTTTTGTTCATCAGATAAGTTCTTGGGCACCAGCATTGCACAAATTTTTCTTATGCCTAGCTTCTCTGTCTAAATTAAATGAACAGTATCCTTACTCATTCTTACCTCATGTACGATCATCCTGACTGTTAACCGTCTGTTTCGTGACATTTCTTGTACACATCACAAAAAAATAGATTAACCATTATGTTCTTGTTAAAAAAACTGACTGGTACTAACAGGAAATAGTTTGTCTAATATCGCGTAGTTTGGTCACAACCCTTGTAGAACGGGTCTAATTTATTTTTTTCTAAATGGCATTGCTAAAATTATTAATTAATGAAAGCTTCTCTTTAGTGATGACCGTAAGATGTCTCACAAAATAAATACTGTCCAACAGTGTTTGAAATTGCAGGAGAATCTCGCTTCCATTAGATGTGTTGACGGTCTATGCTTGAGGACAAGTAAATGCAGGGTTGCGAACTATTCTAGAAAACCTAAGAAGCAACATTTTATTATACCGAGTGTATTAACTTGAAACTTTCAAATATCTCGAAAAATAAGCCGTTCTCGAAAAAATATGTCTAGATTTACAATTTAATAATTTAATGGAGAAAATGCATTAGTGCTAGAATTAGTCCCGCTCTCTCCCTCCATGTTGGAGGGGCGGGCGTAACTTTGAAATCTTAAATATGAACCCCTATATTTTATTACAGATTCAAATTTTACCAGAAAAAGTACGTAGGAGTTGTCTGAAATTAATTTTCAATTCATAATAAATGGCGTTGTAATTGATTAAAAAAATTCATTTGTTTTCAATTTCTCGCACTGAGGACCTATGCATAAGATTCTGCAATTCGTTTTCAATAAAAAAAATACCATGAAAAATTACTTATCAAGAAAGCACTATTATCATAACGCAGGAACGGGTGGAAAGAAATAACTTTATTAGAAGAAACTTATATTACTCGAATAAAACAAAATTAAAAAACCCTTACCACAATAGAATTTAATTATTCTAAATACGTATTTCTACAACCACGTTGTCATCTTCAGTAGAAAAACAGTGTAACACTTGAACGCACAAAAACACTCACAGAAGGATTGTTCTGAACGTCTTCTAGTTTAACACTAAATTCTTCAATCTTAAATGCTACAAAAATTACCTACATTTTGGTAAACCCCACCTTTTCATGCAAGAGCGTTAACACATTATTTGTAAATTCTATAGAAAAACCGTTCAGAAATATTATAAAAGCTGTAATTTAACATACATTAAGAATCCAATTATGAAACTAATCCTTAAATTATGTTGAAATATAAATTTGGAAATTAATGTTGAGTCAGAATATTTTATTGGCAAATATTGTAATGAAACGAATTTAAAAATAAATTCCATGAATTCGAATATTTTTTAATGGTTTTCCTATTTTTCTTGCTTTAGTAACATCTAACTGTCAATTAACTCAAATAAAGAAGAACCTGGTATAGGACCCAAATCTGCGTTAATTACGTTATTTCTATTTTTAAAGATAGAAATGCTCTCAAAACTGTCTAATTCGCGGGGGCGTGTGACGTTTTTTATTAATCTCAGACAGTCAGATGTTACGCTGTGATCTGATTCAAGAATATTTCGGGCAACACTTGATTTTTCCGGTCTATTGAATCTAATATGCGAAACATGTTCTTTATAACGAGTTAGAATCGAACGTTTTGTTTGGCCGACATATTTTTTATCACAATCCTTACAATTTATTTCATAGATTCCAGATTTGTTGTTTACCTCAACTTTGTCTTTCGCGTTGCCTAAGAGAGATTTTAGGGAGTTATTCGACCGAAATGCTACTTGAACATTATACTGTCTAAAAGTTTTACTTAAATTTTTCGTAGTTTCGTGAAACGGTAAACTAATAAATTTTTTGCTCGAATCAATTTGAGGTAGCAAACATGTGGAATCCTGAATTGTTTTTCTTACTTTATGTTTTCTAAGTAGCTTGTTTATTATTTCTGAAACGAAACCGTTGTAACTCGCGATTTTCTTAATTATAGTTAATTTCTTTTCATATCTATCCTTTGTCAATGGCATGCTTAACAAACGATTGATAAGAAAATTGAAAGAAGCACTCTTGTGCTAAAAAGTGTGGTTTGAATCTGCGGTTATAAATCTGTTGACGTTGGTTTCTTTTCGGTAAATATCAAACTCTAAGTTTTTGTCATTCCAAATTACTAAGGTATCTAAAAATGGCAAACCTCCGTTGTTTTCCTTTTCAACCGTGAATTTAATACTAGGAAATTTTGAATTTAATTCTGTTACAAAATAATCTAAGTCGCACTTATTGGTATCAAAAATTGCAAATACATCGTCTACATACCTGACCCATATGTTTGGAAAATATTTGGCTGACTTTTTAAACTCAATCTCAAAGTGATCCATAAATAAATTCGCGATAAATGGAGATAAGCAATTACCCATGGCTGTACCCTGTTGCTGTTCAAAGAACTTACCTTCGAATTGGAAGCAATTTTGGGCCATACAAAGGCTTGTTAACTGCAAATATTCATTTATTTTTTCCTTTTCAACGTGATTGCTATGAAGTAATTCAGACAAATATTTTAACGTTTCTGGGATAGGTACTGAAGGAAACAAGGACGTTACGTCGAATGAAACCAAAATGTCACCCTCTTCCAGTCGACAATCTTTAACTTTCTGAATAAATTCTAAAGAATTATTGACCGATAAACTAACTGGTTTTTCTGGTAATTTTCTGAATTCATTCACTAACCATTTTTAAATCAAATAAGTCGATGAGTCAATGCCAGCAACAATAGGTCTCATCAACTTACCTGGTTTGTGGATTTTAGGTAAGCAATATGACCTAGGCACTAACGGATTTGCACATTGTAATTTATAAAGGTTGGAATTAGTTATTAAGTTTGGACAATTTTTTAACGCGGCTTTAGTTTTACTTATCATTTTGGGTAATGGGTTCTTATTCAGTTCTACATAAGGCCCTTCAGAAATTAAATTATTAACTCTACCAGAATAATCGATTTTGTCCAAAATGACTAACTTATTCCCTTTATCTGCTTTTAAATATAAACAATCTTTCAATCTGAGAGTTTTAATAGTGTTCCAGTCTTTCTTACTTGAAAATTGTTTGTGTTGCTGTAAGGATTCCTGGATCTGTCGCTTGCATGTCTCTCTGACATAGGATTTTGATGTATATTTAAAATTCCTAATAGAGGTCTCGATGCTTGCAACAATCTCCTCTGTAGGCATCTTTTTGCTTGTCAAACAATATTTTAACCCTTTGTTCAATAAATCTAACTCATCGCTACTAAAAATCTCAGACGATTTATTGACAACTAATATCTCTTTCATAGGAGGGCTGTTCTTGTTATCTTTTGTACGCGGACAAAGATTCATATATTTATTATTTAATTTAGCGGGAGTTTTTTTCAAGCAAGTTGTTTCAAGTGTTACACTGTTTTTTCTACTGAAGATGACAACGTGGTTGTAGAAATACGTATTTAGAATCATTAAATTCTATTGTGGTAAGGGTTTTTTAATTTTATTTTATTCACTTATAAGCCACAGTCTCCGATTTGTTAGTTATATTACTCAGTTCGAAGAATGTTTCGAAAAGTAAAAGACCTGTTTCTGTTACGCTGTTAATAGTACCTATTACAGAATGGAGTATTTAAGTATTTACACGAGAAAATTTAAAGGGTTATGGTGAATGGGGAAGTTGACAGAAGTCAAGTTAAAAAATACACCCGGTATACTAAATGACACCTCACTTTAATGTTGCTCATCTGCAATGGGCTAGGTATGATATTTGATACTAGATTATCCTTCAACGAATATATTAATCAAATGACAGCTACCGTGCGTAAAGTTCCTAGATGATCAACTGTTTTATATAATGTTTTCTTTAGATCTAACATGAAATATGCATCGCTGCAATGATATCCCATCTATCAAACACATATTAACAACATTAAATCAGTCCAGCGTAAATTTCTGAAATCTATGATGTTTGTGAACAACGGCAAAAGGTTCATGCTATTTCCCTATGCTAACAGATTCAATATGGATTCGTTGAGCACTAGGCGTGTCATTCTTAGTGCCAAATTTCGATATCGTCTGCTGCGCAATGAAATTGACTGCGCTTAGCAATTGAATAAATCTAACAAATATCAGTCTCTTATAAATTCATTCGAAACAACAAAATACCACTTGAACTCTAACATGGGTAGTAACTGCGGGTGCGGAATTAGAACTCCCATATGAGCGATAGTGAAACATTGATATTAGCAAAATTACCCATACAGTTTCACTTAATAAACCAAACAAAAAGTTAGACAACGCCTAACCTTAATTTGTTCATTACCATATTTACCACGAAAGCGGCTCCTTATAATAAAAAACTAATGGTAGAAGTTTGAATTTCATTAACACTGTAAAACATATTCTATATAACTAAATTCTACATAACTTACTGATGCCTCAAAAAAATCGTTATTTTTAAGAAAATATCAAAAAATACAATAATCTTCGCCTAAAATTTTTGGCACGCAATTTTTTTTTGTTTATTACATATTTAATTTGCATTTTGTATATCGTACTAGCTAGGTACAACCTTATATTTGCTCAAAGAAAGGATGGCGTCAGTGGAATTTTACACTCCTAACCCAACATTAATAGGGAGGCACTGGGGATGTTATACATATATTAATTCTTTATATCTTATTTTAAAAAAACTCAATTCTATCAGGACGTGTCTCTGACTATTAATTAAACACGAATTTGCAAGTATGTGCAGTCATTAGAGATGCTAGGGGCTCTCTGAAATTATTGACATAATTCAAGTGGCTGTAAGAATTGTTAATTACATACACTGAAGTTTGATATATGATCGAACTCGCGAGCAGTAGTTGCATTCTACCAGGCCCGTTTCAGCTGCTCTGAAGTATGTTTCAGTTTGGCTTGGCCACGCACTGACTCACAATGGGTGTAGTCAACTCCACGTAGCGGTGCGTAATTGTAACTACGTCCGATTACACGCGTAATTCAAATTTTGGAACCTTTAAATGATTAAAAATGATTTTGTACATCAATCAATGTTTCACCAGTAATCCTATTTGCGATTCATCCAAACTAATTAGTCTCTTATGACTGGAAAATTTTTTGTTTTAAGTGACTTCAGTAAAGGAAATCGAACTGGGACAAATCCGGTGAGCAGGATGTTCAAAAAATTGGATTAGAATGGTTACCTATCAATTGATTATAAAACTGTTCAATTAGATAATTTTGTACAATCAGTGTATTATCTTGGTGAAACTGTATTGCCTGCATAATATTCATTGGCATAACCTTCAAAACAATCTATTTTACTGCGCATCTTGAAGCGCAATCTCCTTACTCCATATTTCTGACAAAAAATGCCTTAGGCCATGGTGTTACCGATTCGTTTCTATAATTATAACTAAACATGGACTAAGCAATGGGAAAACGACATTATATATCATTATGTAACAGTTTTGCCTATAGCCTCATAAAGGGCGACAGTAACAAAACGTCAGGTGTCGAAATTAATCTCAATATTTAAATAAACGTCAGCCTGCTGCTTGATGAAGATGAAGAGAATCCGATAAAAGTTATCCGTTGGCGAAGTGTGTCGAAAAAAGTCGCAACGTTTGTCTCAAAATCAGATCACGAAGCTACAATTACTTTACAAGATCAAAAAACGGTTAATATGGATTGGTACACAACCGTTTGTCTGACAGAAATAATTGCCCAATCGCCGAAATAAAAACTCACACCGGCGAATCGCCCTACATCATGACAATGTGAGTTCGCACACAGCTCGAAAGACAATTGAGTTTTTGGAGTAGCAAAATATCGAATTATCAGATCATCCTCCAGATAGTCCCGACCTGAATCCCCACGATTTTTTTACGTTCCCAAAAATCAAGAATAGTCAACGATTACAGTCATCGTAAGAAGCCATACGATAAATGCCTTCAAAACGGCAATTTTGACTATCCTAACTGAAGACTGGAATAACTGCTTTAACAATTGGTTTGAACGAATGTTGAAGTATATCGACTTTTGTGGAACATATTTTGAAAAATAATAAAGCACTTCAAGTCGATCCACTGTTTAATTTTATGACTATATGCAACACAAAAAAGACATCCCTCATATGTTATCTGTTGTTCTTGCAATAATCTAAACAAATACACATTCCCTCTCACAAACAAAATTTCTGTAACATACCTCTTTTAAATTGAATGCTTTTTATTGTGTTGTGATGTTTTAATATTCGGTCATGTAATCTGAATTGAATGGTTCTTCTATATCCTAGATTATGTGTTGGAATATTAATATATGACGACATAATAGTACATAGTATTTTCCATTTGTGAGAAAAAAAATATAGTTATCTGTACACAAATCAGATACAATAATATTATGTTGTGTAATATCGTGTCGTTTGGCCAAATTAAATTATAACACATGATAAAATCTCAACATATTTTTTTACAGGATGTCATCACTGCAAGAAAGTAAAGTAAAGACAGTGTAATACCAATACAACAGTAAAAAAAACGTCCGATAAAACAATAATGTAACTGTTCTCTTCAAAAGTGCAGAATTGTTGACGGTTTCTAAGTTAGAAAGACAGAAGACCATCATAACATACAACAGCACATATAACTTAGCTTATTTGAAGTTTTCCAAGGCCTGAGAATAAAGGGTTTAACATTCGATCATTACAGCATTTCTTTCCTCACCGCTGAAAATTTTTAAGCTAGAATGAGTTAGTACACAGCTAAGTGGCATGCAAAGGCTAGCACGTCTAAGTGTCATAGGTGCCATGAGAGCAACTCCTTCAACTGTGCTGGAGGTGATACTAAATCTACCACCTCTGAGAAGATATCCATATACAAGGAGAAGCAAGGTTAATATTCTACAGACTAAAGCAAGGCCAATCACCTATAAGCCAAGTTTATGACACTGACCATCATAGTTAATAGAAGAACTTCTGGCAGATTCCATTACAAGGGAACCAAGCGACGCCATGGTTCAAAAATTCAACTTTAATAACAAATATAAAATAATATTCAAGATAGGGAAGAGTGGAAAAAAGGTCTGGTACACTGACGGCTCTAAAAACAGAAAAAGATGTGGAAGCCGGAATTTATTGGCTCAAAGAAAAGACAATGATACAAGTGAGCCTAAGTAGAGACACTGCGGTATTTCAAGCGGAAGCGGCCGCATTGCATCATTGCGTTGGGTAAATTAAGATACAGGGTGGAATAAATCGTACCGTGGCCATCTTTTCCGATAGCCAAGCAATGTTAAAGGCACTTGAATCAGTACAGATTAAATCTAAGCGTGTATGGGATTGTGTGAGTGCCCTAGACGAGCGTAATGATCACACGAAAGTGATATTAGCCTGGGTTCCGGACCACGAACGCCACAGATCTAATTAAAATGCGGAAGAATTGGCCGGACAAGTCTACAGCCTTCAGACTCCCCAGGTCAAAGACGGAAAAACAGTTCTTTAGAGAATATTTGCCTTAGTTCACGTCGGACCTACTTAATAGAGACAGAAAGTGTGTTGAGATGATAGTAGGCGTATTAACGGGGCATTGTAAGCTGAACAAATATATGAATAATATTGGCTTGACAGAAGTAATATGACAGTATGTAGATTCTGTCAAGAGGTAGAGGAAACCTCAATTTCTGCATTGTGACAATATGAAGGTTCAACAAGAACCCTATTCTTAGAAATGGAGGATCAATATCCTAAAGCGGAATTTATATAAAAAAACTGCTGTTAAGCCTAATTAAAAGAGCAGTGCTAGAATTAGTAGCGGGTGATCAGAGACGGGAGTGTTAGCAACACCAACCCAGATTTGTGCAAAAAATAAACCTCATTTTACTTCTAATTTTAAAGTTTTCCTTAAAAAAACAGTTACATTCTTTAATAATTTCCTTTATTTTTCTCATTTTAACTGACTCCTTGGGTCTTCTTTTTCTTAAAACAATTGTATGTTGCGTTACAAAAAAAAACATCTGTTGGTTGCCTACCAGTTTCATTTCTTCACGAGCCCCCGTTGGCTAGAAGAAATACTGTAAGGAGGGATGAAGACCACTATAGATCTGGAAAGGTCCCAGTAGAAGAGGCTTCACAGCCCCTCAAGTGATCTAACATCCACTGTACTTTCCTAGTTTTGGAATGTGTTATTCTTTAACGCTAAAAAATAATTTACAACTTTCATACTGCTACATGAAAGTTTTCTAGCTCCGCTTCAAAAATGTATCAATACGACTACGACTGCTTTGAACATGTTTGAATTAGATAAAGTTTAGTGTAATTTTCACGGGCAAAACTTCAGGCGTGTTTTGTCGAAATTCAATAATTTCAGAGTCTCCCTTGTATTTATTTAAATGGTGTATAAACGTGAAAACACATAAATAAACATGCTACTTACAAAGGTGTAAGGTGTAATCTACAAAGTCTCCAATTAGGTTATAGGTGCTGAAAAAAAAGGTATCTACAAACACAGGTTCAGGTGGCTACAAATATATACAAAAACATAAACAAAATGATAAACGCAATATTAAGATGCATTAAATATTGTGTGTTTTGTGGGAAAAAATGTGGTGATTTAATGGTGAAAATCTCAGAGAGTTTTCCACTTTTCTTTCTAATTTTGTTCACCTTTCATTAGTTTTCTTAACTAACTTTATTTAGAACCTAAGGTTGCAATTATTGAAAATTCATATATGGAAAATTATCTCATCTAGATGTCGCCCATTTCGCTGTTAGCACTCTTCTAAGCGATGCCTTAAATTTTCCATTACTTGGTCACGTTTCGGATATCGTATCTCAATGTTAATTCAGTGTTTTTGTATCGTATTGTAAGTGCATATTGAACTAGAGGGTACGCAGCTGATGTGCCTGTACTATGGCCAATCATCTGGTCAGATACCCAAGCCAAGCCCCTCCCCCTCCCCCCGAACTCGTCTCAGCGCAATAATGTGTCGGGTCGTAAGTTACTTCCGTTGGAATGTCGATCAAGTGAGGGTGAGATTTGTGTTTCTGCTTTGTTAAGTTTAGCTTTTGTAGACCTGGGAGTTACGTGGGTACGTTTTTAAATATAGAGGAGAAATATAGATCAGTCAGGTTAACAACGTTTCGTCAAGAAACCCACGTCGTCTCCACTTGAGCTAAGTCTACCGTGGTTTGCCGTGGTACAGGACGGCTGACTTATAGATTTAACAGCAACCTGCGCACGAAAGGTAAGTGCGTGGAGGGCAATC
The DNA here is from genome assembly GCA_935421215.2 of Melolontha melolontha. Classification (NCBI taxonomy): domain Eukaryota; kingdom Metazoa; phylum Arthropoda; class Insecta; order Coleoptera; family Scarabaeidae; genus Melolontha; species Melolontha melolontha. Next base: position 47,585,559 of record OW285240.1, read on the forward strand.
GGATTTTGGAAATTTATTAAGGCCAGTTTTCGCAAGTTTTGTTGTTTGCATGTGGTGTAGGTAGCAACTCTTGTGCATAAGTCAGGAGTAATAACCTCAATCTCTTCCTAAATACGATTTTTTAGCTAAACGAAATTTGCTGAGGCGTTATTATAAACTCAACTCTTAAGATAGACCCACAAAAAATAGTTTAGAGCCAAGTCTCGGCTTCTTGATGTCGCCTCTTTTTGATATCAAATATCCAGAAACATTTCTTTTACAGCTTATAATGCGATATTTAATGTCTGGCTAGTAGACCCATCTTACTGGAACCACCACTGCTTATTAAAATCAACAAATTCTTGGAGGGTAGGGCCAAAAAATTGACGGATCATTACGGCGTATCTGTTAGAATTTACAGTAACTGTCTATCCATTATTTTCAAAAAAGTATGGGCCTATTATGCCTCTGGAGGATATTGCTCTTCAAACAGTAACTTTAGGGCTATGTAAAGGAGTTTGACGTTTCTCCCGGGGATTTTCTTGCGACCAATAACGACTTTTTTGAGTGTTAATGTAACCATGCACATGAAAACGTGCCTCATCAGAGAAGAAAATTCTGTGAAAGTCGTCAGATCTTTCCAACATTTGGTTGGCAAAGGTCAATCTTATAGGATAATATGGTTTCTTTAATTCTTGCGCTGGGTATTAAAAGAGCATAGTTTCAAGTCTTTTTTTAGTATGCGAAAAACAGTAGATCTACGAAGACGTATTGAAAAATTATTAGCCTACTATAGAAGCAAACAAAATTTTAAATTCAAAATATTTTATTATTCAACATAGTCTCCTCCTAAATTAATACACTTAGTAAAGTAATCCTGCAACGCCTCTAGACCTTTCAAAAAGAAATTTTCATCTTGCTCTGCAAACCAGACCTTCACAGCTTTTAACACCTCTTTGTTGGAAGAAAATTTACGACCTTTTAAACTTTTTTTCAGTTTGACGAAAGACATGATAGTCGAATTACGAATTGTTTGCATGGCAGCATGCGATTTGTGTGCAGGGGCATTGTCCTGCAAAAACAAAACACCTTTGGATAACTTTCCGCATCTTCTCTCCATAATTTTTTCTCCTAGTATGGTCAGTAAAGTCGAATAATAATTCTCAGTTATTGTTCTACCCTTATCCAGAAAATCAACCATGATTACTCCATTGCAATCCCAAAAGCCTGAAGCAAGAATTTTTCCAGCAGATTTTTGAACGCGAAACTTTTTAGGCCTTGGAGAACCAGAGTGTCTCCATTCCATCGATTGTTGCTTTGTTTCTGAGTCATAGAAATGTACCCAAGTTTCATCCATAATAACAATACGTCTTAAAAATGCATCTGCATCACTTTCAAACCGACCACAGATTGAAAGAGATGCTTCCACCCTTGAACGCTTCTGGCCAACATTCAGACATTTGGGGATCCATTTTGCAGAAATTTTTCTAATGTCCAAATCGACGTGAACTATATGATGAACGCGTTCATATGAAATATCCAGTGCCTCAGATATTCGTTTAAGCCGAATTCGACGGTCTCACAAAATTGTGCCATGAACTGCATCAAGATTTTCGGGGACGGACATAGAAATTGGCCTTCCCGATCGGTGTTCATCTTCAATGGAAAATTTACCTCTTTTGAAGCTTGCGATCCAATTTTTGGCATACGAAGGACATTGATCGTCAAGGGTATTAAGCATATCTTCGTAAATCTGTTTACCTCTTAACCCCTTCAAATATAGGTACTTTATGATGACTCGATACTCCAATTTCTTGATTTTTACAATTTCGATCGACATTCTTTTTTTCAAATTTCATTGCGCAGCTTTGGTTTGACTTTTTGACGTGATACTTTACACTGACACATCTAATATGATATTTTTGGTAGCTATGGTATCGCAATATTTTTTTTATTCACGGAACCTGTCTAGGCTAACTATATATCAATTCCCCTTCGTATGTAACTACATAACCTAAGCTTGTTTTTGCACTTATCAACGTAGATCTTGTGACACTGTACCACGAAACGGTCAATGTTTTAATTAGTGCGCAGACTTTGCGGGAATCCGGAAGGATGAATATTTACAGTCGAACCAATTTCGTTAAAATTCTGTATCTAGAACTTGATTAGATTGGTACTAGGTTCTTTATTAACATTGTGAAGAGCATAAGCAGCACCAAACTAATGCCCAACTGCGAAGTAAGAGTGATTTCATTCGTAAAGACTGCGAACACAAAACGTACATTGATGGACACTAAACCGTTCAATTGTGATATATGTCCATTCTAGCATTAAAATTTCAAGGCATGCTTTATTCATTGCCAAAAATTAAGCAATTATACCTCGACAAACTTTAAAGCTATAAATAAAACAAAAGTGGAAAACTTTCTGAGACACTTTGTATATTCTAGAAAAATTAGAAATTGCTATATCGTAAATGGTTTTGTTTCTATATTAAAATAAAAAGGTCTAGCTGTAATTTTTACAGCAGTAACAACTTACTCTCTTAAAAATCGTACTTAAAGGTAGCATGCATTCAGAATTAGCACTATCTTTTGTAATGTTCAAACTAGGGCACTAATTTTATTACTAAAATAGTAAATATGGTCCTTTCTACTAAGCATTTAAGCATTTAAACTCAATAGCATATATTTAATTCAAATCAGTTCAGTGACGAAATAAGCCTAAATTGCTAATGACGTAATCCAAAACTTGTAAGCGTCGTTCCACATGATTTGATCCAGAATGTAAAAAATTTAATTTAATATAATTTATTAATATTTAAACAATAATACACTGAAACGCGCAAATTCTGCTCAGTCAACCAATTCTGAGCTAAAATAGGTATTTCAGTAAAAAGTAAACTCTCGAATTAGTCTTTGACTTTCAATATGATTCATGAATAAGCCTTGTCAACTGCAAGCCACACCCGCTACATTTAACGGGGTAACTATGCTTTAATATCTAAACAGTTTTCACATAACGGTGCGAAACGCCAAAATGAGGCCAGTAGACGGTCAATGAACCATAGTGGAGGAGGATCAGTAACGTACTTCCCACGGCCGTAGTTGATATTGAGTTATCGAGGTGTACGTACATTAGACTCGCCACTGTGTTAGGTAAAACATTTTAATTTAATAATAAAGTATGTCGCACGTGCGAAAGCCAAGAGAACTTTTAAATGCGTACCAGGTGAAAAAGTTTATTGGTGAATTTGGTGATTTATTCTACGATGAAACGACAGTAATGAGATAAATGGGCTGCAAATCCGACTGTACACGTTACATGAACTCTGTGCAATATTAAAATAAAATTTAATTAACTACCCTTCCACCTCCGCTAGGTATATATGTATGACACATATATTAAGTTAGATTTAAAGATATCTCTAGACTCGGCAAAGAGGGGCAATTTACAGTGCCGTGTCGGGAGCAACGTAGAGGGGAGAAGCGCGCGGCACGGAAACTCACACACGTCCGTATTAAAGCACACTTTTTCAGTATTATTCCACTGGTCGTTGTGTCCATGTCAGTACACACATACTTAGAAAATGTCGCATTTGGGTACGTTTCGGAAACGGCGTATTTCGAAGAAACTAGAAAATGTAATAGCGAGTATGCCGGATTTAGAATACGAAGGCGATAGAATTAAATGTGTAAGGTGCGACGACTATTTGACGTGCACCAGCAGATGGAAGTGTGAACGCCACCTAAAAAGTATAAAACACTGTTCTGCAATCCGTGGCAAACGATACAGCGAACAATTAAAATTTGATGTAGGTTCTTGTTTTATTATATGTAATCTACCGTTCACTTTGCTGGATCAAAAAGCATTTGTCTTCTTCTGGAACAAGTATTCGGATTATACATTACCAAGTCGATAAGAAACGTTATTTTATCTGGTCGTGACTATGTTGAAAGAAGAATTAAAGCAGAATTAAAAGATACAAAATTGTGGCTATATGTGGACAAAACAACCGATAGGTAAAAAAATGAGTGTGTAATACGAAAATTTGAAAGTGTTATTGACAAGGATCCAGATTTTCTCATACTAAGACAAATTTGTGAAGGTGCGTCGAAAGATCCATTAGTTGTCACAAGGATTACTTTAAATTTGCAATTTGCATTATTGAAAAATATTTATTCCGCACGCCGTACTCATTTGACTCAAACAAGTGTGGAAACATATTTAATGATTCAAATTTTAATAGACACCCAGTTTGTGATTTCATGGTAGCTTTTTAAAACAGTAAGTGTTTCAGCACGTCATATAATATATATTTTATCATTATTTTATGTGTAAACATTCATGCGTCCGCACTCATGAAAGTCACGAACATAAATGATGCGAGTACGTTACGAAACGTTACTGAACGCTCGTCTTGATATGGTCGCTAGGTCTCTCCACGTTGTTCTGCGCACTGCACTGAAACTTGCCCCTCTTTACCGACTCTTTGATAATGGCATAACAGCCGAAACGTATGTTAGAATTATTCTAATAAAATTAGTATTTAAAGTATTTTATTCTCAATATTGAATCTATTTCAATTACCAAAATATTTCACTAAGAAGTGTCTCCAACATCAATTAATGATATTTAGATGCGTATTTGGAGCAATTCATATGGAACGAGGTTCTAGATATTTGTGTGAATTTATTAATTATATTTTAATATGATGTTGCGCTGGCCGAGATAGTAAAATACAAGAATTCATACTCCGACTTTATACGTACTGTCATATTCAATTTCACCCTCATCATCTTCTTCGGGCAAGCAATCAGCAAATAACTTATCTACTTGTGTTTCTGTTAACTTCTCCCCTGTAATAAATGAATAATGTTATAGAAATCGCAATTATAATTTACAATGGTATAGTCCGTTCGCACCTTAGAAAACAGTACAGGCTCTTATGGGACTATGTGTATCCTTTTCTGATTATAGAATTAACGTAAACGCATGTTTAAAATTAACGCACAACGTTTGAAAACACAATCCATGAAAAAAAGTTACTTACGCCCTTTCTGCATAATTCAATTCAAAAAGTACAAAAATTCCCAATGATAATCCGCTTTTTGTTAAATAAATTATTATATTTAGAATCTCTACTTTAATAATAATTTAAATTATTTTTCGAAAATTTCGAAATTAATTTAAGTTTCGCAACTTGTTATATTGCATTTGCGTTAACATTTTATTTAAATATCTTTCAAGATAAGACGTGGCAACTCCGTACGATAGTATCTGTACAGTTTTCTAAGGTGTAAACGAACTATATATAAATACCTAAACAAAGAAGTGAATGTGAAAGTTCCGCTGCTATCATTCTGCCATTTGCATTTTTGTCATATAACTTCAAACATTCGACGAAATCTTCATAACAGCCATGTTCTTTGATTCCTTTCTTGCATTCAATATAGATAGGAATAATATCTTGAACGGTTAAAATCTTTTCACCTAAAAATTTATAATAGGACTCTTTTAGCTTACTAAATATACCGTGAAAGATCTTGTTTAGCTGTTTTAAATGAGGTCATTTTAACGAATAGGGAAAAAGTAGCACGCGACCAAAATTAAACAAATTTTACTTTAATTCTAATTGATTAAGTTTGGTAAATTTAAAAAGATTAGGTGTTACTAAATTAGCTGCAAAGACTGTGATGCTATCTGCGCGTATATCGGACAAAGTGGCAGAAATATAAATACTAGATTAAAAGAACATAAAAGGCAATTATTCAAGGAATACAAAATAGGGGATTACACGACCCGGAAATTTATGTCTCAAAATCTCCATCGTTGTCCGAGTTCTGTGAGTGGTTGCGCCGTCCTGCTTGAACCAGCAATGCTCGAAACCCAATTAAGCAACTTGGTACAAAAAACTCGTTTAACATCTGTCTGTAGCGTTTACCAGTTACAGTTACGACGGTGTCGTCGGCGTCCTCAAAAAAAATAAGGGCAATCACTTTTTCACTGCAAATTCCACACCAAACAGTCACTTTTTGGGGAAGCAATGCATTTCATGTGGATTCTACTTGCCCCAGAAACGCAAATTTTGTTTATTCACATAGAAATGGGCTCCGTTGCTCATTATGATTTTGAATACGAAATCATCCACTTCTTGCACCAGGTTTAACACGAGCATGGTGGTAAGTTAACATCACGTTTTGTCGATTTGAACTGGCCGGCCAGATCGCCAGATCTCACGGCGCTAGACTTCTTCCTTTGTGGCTTTTTGAAATCTCGCGTTTACTACAATAAACTATAAACCTTACAAGTCTTGAAAGCCAACATTAAAGAAGAAATCACCAATTTGGGGTCAGATGTTTTGCCAAATGCCGCAAAGCGAGCACAACTCAGAAGGTGGTAATTTGACCGATATCATGTTTTCAACTTAATGCTTAATGTAGTATTAAGTTATACTACATATTAGCTAATATGTGTTTGAATACTTTTGATAGAAAAAATTCATATTTTTTGCCAAAACTTTTAGGACATACGTTACTTGACAAGTGCCAGAAACGTGTCCATGCATACGTTTGAATAACATGAATTCAAAAACCTTGGAGATGTTAGATATAATAAAAATAGATCGATAATCGTCCACGGGCGTACTATTGAAAATTTTTATTTTTAAAGAGTTTTTAATTTTATTTATATAATTGGAAAACGGGTGGTGATCTATAAAATACGAAATACATTTTTATTTGTTCATTTTGTAGTTCAAGTTGAGTAAAGGAGTATTAATATTAACAAGCAATACTTTCTCAAGGTTCTCTTCTGTAAAATTTGTTCTCTTTTAATGAAATGCATCCTTGTAAATAGAAAACGTCCTTTCTACATCACAACTGGTTATAGGTGCATACTGGAAATATTCTTTTATTTCAGCGTATTTAGCAGTGAAATTTTGAGGCAGTGTTCCCATACACAATTGCCGCAATGTTATTAAATCTGGATTTCTATTAAAAACTGCGTCTAACTTTTGCCGAAGGCCACATCCGAAGTCACTTGGAATATTTTTAATTAATCCATCATTTAATTTGGGATTTTGATTTTCGAAATAAATGATTAGTTTTGGCAAATTTCCAAAGTGTTCCTGAAGAAAGTACAACAGATTTTTTAAATTTGGATTGAAATTTGTATTAGTTTTTTGCACTCAAAAATACTTTGAGCATCGTCATTTAAACATGTAACGAAATTTTGTAAACTATCGAAATTCTGTGCATAAAAACTAGTAGCTTTCAACCATGATCCCCATCTCGTTATTACTGGAGAGGGAGGCAGTAACAAAGATAGAAGTTTTTCCCTGTAAAGAGCTACTCTCAATAGTGCTTCTCTATATCAACTTCCGGAAAGGTGTCTCTGATATATTAACAGATTTTGTGGAGAACATGTACTACACAATTAATCTGCAGCATATTAGGATATATTTCCTCAGAGATACCTTTCCTGAGGTTAATATACTTGTACCCGCTTTTCAAAAAGTTTCCAGAAAGGCACCATTGAGAGTAGTTCTTTACTGGGAAAAACTTCCATCTTTGTCACTACCTCCCTCTGCAGTAATAACTATATGGGGAACATGGTTGGAAGCTACTAGTTTTTATGCAGGAGATTTCGATAGTTTACAAAATTACTAATACAAATTCCAAATTTACAAAATCAGTTGTACTTTCTTCAGAAACACTTTGGAAATTTGCCAAAACTAATCACTTATTTTGAAAATCAAAATCTCAAATTAAATGATGGATTAACCATATTAGATGTGGCTATTAATAATTTGAAAAATGTTCCAAGTGACTTTGAATCTGGCCTTCGGAAATAATTAGTTTTTAATAGCAATTCGGATTTAATAATATTGCAGCAATTGTGTATGGGGACAATACCTCCAAATCTAACTGCTAAATATGCTGAAATAAAAGACTATTTCTGGTATGCACCTATAACCAGTTCCGTTGTAGAAAGAACGTTTTCTATCTACAATCATGTATTTTATTCAAAGAGAACAAATTTTACGGGAGAGAACCTTGAGAAAGTATTTCTAGTTAATATTAATACTCCTTTACTCAACTTGAACTACAAAATGAACAAATAAAAATGTATTTCGTATTTTATAGTTTATAGTTTTCTAATTAACAGTTAAAACAATGAAAATAAGACTCTAACTCACCGTACTGTATTTATCTTAGGAAATATAATCTAATAAATAAAATAATTTTTAAAAACTCCTCACGCCATCTACGCGCATGATGATAGGAGTTTAACTGTTAGGTCGAAGTAATTGCGTCACAATTCAACACCAAAAAATAGCTGCACGGTTAACCGAATGAATAGTTCTATCCAATATCTGTGTGTTGTACTTAGCGATGGTATAGACTATTTATCTGGTTTATCATAATTTCGGCCCGATGCGTCCGGTCTCTAATAATTAGTAACATCAGTCCTATTGCCTTTTTTAAACACTGGAGTGACCCGACCAATCTCCAACAATTAGAATAAGTTTTTTATATTATAATTAAATAAAAAGTATGTGAAAGCGGATCTTGGAAAATATATTTACAGTTTTTGACGAGGGAGGAGGGTAGAAGATTAGTGCTCATAGTTAGAGAAGCTTCCAAACAACTGATAGCATCAAGGACATCATCTGAATTGAAACTTGAAATGCTGAAGGTTGATAAATTAAAATTTACTGGTGCAGTAGAAGTACAATTCTGGGATGACACATAAACAGATTTAAAGTAGGTAGCAAAAGAATTAGCTACATCAAATTGAGAAAAATGAAGACAACCATCCTTATCCATAGCCCCAGATATTCCTTGCATCTTCCTCTTTTCGTTAATATAAGACCATATCTTCTTCGGTTCGATATTTATAACTGTTTCAATATTGTGTACATAATAAAGAAAGTCGTTCCTTATGTTCTTTCGAACGAGCTTACGATGTTCCTTGAATTCGTTAAAATAATGAATTGAATTAGATTTTCTAGATAGCTTTAAAAATGGTTTCTTTTCGATTTAATAAGCTTTGTTGTATTAAAACAGAACTACGGAGGAAACGATGGCGATCAATATTTATATAAAAGTACATCGAGTTAGAAACAGAAATGAATATCATAGAATCTGGAGCAAGCCAAATCAGCCTCTTTAAATTCAAATATAGATTGCTATTCGCTATTAAGGATTAAATTATAAAGCAATTGAAAATTAGTTTAAGATGCCATCGTTATTTAACGTATCAGATTTTAATCGGTTCATTGTATTTAGTATTAGTCGAATGAAAACAAAAAGGACAACTAAAGATCGATTTAAAACCAGATGTCATAGAAATAGTAATTGAATAGTTAGAATACGAGGTATGTCTTTTTAGTTTAGCATATAGCCTCATCGAGGGCGCCAGTAATAAAACGTCAGATGTCAAAATTCATCTCAATCTATCGCTAACCTAAATCAAAAATTTCATTAAGATACAGCAAGTGATTTAGTCGTAGTGAAATTTTATAGTTATTGAATCATCAAAAGCGATAAGGGTTGTTTACTGGTCGAAGGCAATAGTTTGGTGGCTGGGGATGCCAAAGCCACCAATTTCGCCTGAGACCTGTAGCCCTTAACGCTTGTGATGCTTATTACGTTTTTTGCACAATCCATGCAGTAACTAAATTAATTGATTTAAATGATTTTTTAATTTTTTTAATTGGTTTAGTGTCAAAGGGACTATAACTAACAATAAAATCTCAAAATTCCACTAATTAAAATGACAAAAGACACTTAATTAACTTGAAGATTTATAAACAGAGGTAGCCATATTTGACAGAAAAATTCATTTGTGTTTGAATTATTTGTTTATATTTTTGTAAAATGCATTCAAGTGACGATTCCAATCTTGAGGATGATTGGCAGATAGGATGTTCGGCTGTTTCAAAATTTCCATATTTGATTACTTACTACTTAACTTAACTTAAGTAACCGTTCTTACCGATCTGAGAGTTGTGAACACAACCTACTATTCTTTTAATTTAACCAGTAAATACGTTAAATTGACTGATCGTGCAAAAAAGTTTATAAGTTGACCGAAAAATGGAATCGAGTCGAGAAAATTTTCGCACAATAACTTTTTACAACTTTCGGATAGGATTAACTCGACAACAATATCTTACTGAGTTGGTTTCTGTTTTTGAAGATGAAGCACCACATCAATCGACAATTTCACGTTGGTACTGTGCATTCCAGCGTGTACACACCAGTATCTGAGACGATCCCATGACAGGTCCCAAAAAAGTAGTCAACCAGAAAAACATCCACGCATGCTGTGCGCCGCCTGATTAATAATAATAATAATAGTCTTTATTGTCCAACGGTTAACAATTATAGGACAAATTGAAGAAATATACATACATACATATTAAATTAAAAAGAAAAATCCACTAAAAGGAAACTCACATGGAATCAAAGAAAATGTCGCTATAAATTGCATCAGGATTGCGGCACATTGTTGTCATAGGAGAACGATGACGCAGGAAATCGGTTGTGGGAAATGGTAAGGCAAACGTAGGACAGGACCGAGAGGATAATCGAGGAACCAAAAAATTAATATAGGAAGGTAACAGTGCGGAATCAATAGCTCCATGAATGAGTCTCCACAGAAATCTTGCTCCCAGAATTTCGTGACGATATTGAAGGGACTGAACATCATGTCTTCTCAGCAGCGAATTATAGTCGACGTTCCGGATAAATATGATCAACTTTATAATACAAATAATTTAGAAAACGTCGCTGCACTTTCTCCACAAATAATTGCAAATAAATATAATGCGGTGACCATACGGGTGAAGCATATTTCAGTTTGCTGACAACAAAACCAAAGTATAACGTCTTTAGCAAAGACATGCTTTGAAAGAATTTGCAGGTTCGCAATACAAAACCCAAAGTTTTGGATGCAGCTATACATATGTTGTTAATATGTGCAGCAAACGTACGCTAGAATCAAATAAAATACCGAGATCCTTTACACTATCAACCCTCTCTAGATTGTAATCATTAATGTAATATACTGCGTCAATATTATGAACCTTTTTCGTATACGTAACAAAACAGCACTTCCTATTGTTCAACCTCAACTTGTATTTCGAACACCATTCAATAATTATATCAATATTAAATTGTAAGTACTTGATAAAGGCATAGATTTTCAGGTCATCCGCATAGGCGAGTACGGAACACGATAAAGACGTTAATAAGTCCTTGATAAAGAGAACGAACAGCAATGGTCCCAGATGCTATCCTTGTGGGACACCCGATGATGGAAAATATTCACAAGATTTAGAGCCATTGTAATAAACATAATTGGATCTGTTAGTTAAGTATAACAGTAGAAACAAAACAAATGAAGATCTCAAACCAAATGCTGAAAGTTTAGCAAGTAAAATTCCATGATCAATTTTATCAAATGCACTACTAAAATCAGTATAAACGACATCTACTTGGCCACGTGCATCAAGGTGTTCACTATTAAATTGACCTACGGTCACAAGATTTGTTACAGTAGATCGTCCACGGACAAAGCCGTGCTGGAACGATGAAGTGTTGGATTTGGTAGTCAGGTATTGACAAGAATCAAAAACGCTTTCGAAAATCTTAGCAAAATTTGATAGAATCGATATCTGTCTATAATTATTAACAAAAGTATTATCACCTTTTTTCAAAACAGGGCTTATTCTAGTACGTTTCCAAATGAACAGAAAAGTAGAAGTTCGAATTGCCATATTGATAATTAATATCAAGGGTTTTGGAAAAGCATCTCTAGCATCATGCACGAGAAAACCAGAAACTAAATAATCACCCGCAGCTTTCCTTTGAGGAAATTCAGCCAATATATTGATTACTTCCAGTAATGTGAAAGGCATATGGTTCAAATGTTCCGCAAGAAGAGAAAAATTCATGCTTGGAAGGTGTGTGGAAGAGAACTTTATTGGCTAAAGCATCAACTATACTCTGAGGAGATTCAAGAGAGGTCTCCTCATAGAATAACGTTTTAGATATACGCGATTGGAGGAAAGACGCGGGACATATCGTAAAATTGAGGCAACCGTGTGTATTTCAAAGACCTTAATTCAAACGATCCTACATGATGAACTGGGTGTGAGAAAGTTAGTTTCCCGTTGGATTCCGCATATTTTAACAGACGAGCAAAAGTCGGCTCGCGTTAATTGGTGATGAAAAGCTATGAGCCGGTTCAATAACGGAAACTCAAAAAACGTCTATAGCATCATGAGTGGTAATGAATCATGTATTAATTCCTGTGAACCCGAAAATAAACGTCAATCCGCTGTTTGAGTGTTTCAAGATGAAGAGAATCCTACAAAAGTTATCCGTTCGCGAATCTGTCGACAAATTGGTCACAACGTTTGTCTCAAAATCAGATCATATAGCTACAATTCTTGTGCAAGATCGAAAAACTATTAATGCGAATTGGTATTCAACCGTTTGTTTGCCAGAAATAATTGCCGTACTCCCAGAAATCAACCCACAACAATGCATTATCCTGCGTCATGACAATGCGAGTTGGCACACAGCTCGAAAGACAATTGAGTTGTTGAAGCAGCAAAATGTCGAATTATTAGTTCATCCTCTGTATAGTCTCGACCTAAGTCCCAACGATTTTTTTACGTCCCCAAATATTAAGTATGGCATAAGTGCTCGACGATTTCAATCGCCGGAAGAAGCAGTAGATGCCTTCAAAGCGGCAATTTTGACTGCTCCAACTGAAGACTGGAATAACTGCTTTAACAATTTGTTTGAACGGATGCAAAAGTGTATTAATTTTTGGCAAAAATATTTTGAAAAGCACTGAAGTACTTTGAGTCAATCCACTGTTTGATTTTATGGCTATATGCGGCACTTAAGAGACATTCCTCATATCTGTTAATACCTAATTTGATGAAATAAATTATCGTTATCTAAGCTTAACTACATGCTACGAAACTGGGTCTAAGTGTAATAGATCACCAATTTTAGAGTTTGTAAGGGCTCCATAACTTAAAAACTAGTTCTTGTTTGAAAAAATTCAGTTGGCGATAATTATACTAATGCAAAATTGTTTCGATTCAAAATAATAAAAATATAGGAGTTGTATTCATGAATGAAGTCGATAACTATTAGAATCCATTTCCGATGTCCTACTTTGATTAATCTTTATTTTATAATTAGACGCATTGTATATATTAAATACATATATATTTTATGTTTTGATAATTCTCACTTACCAGGTTTTTTCGTTTCTCCCAATTTCTCCAAAGTACTTAAACTGGGATTCAGATTCAGGGCCCTCAGGATATCTCCTAATCTTGTCCCGTCAACTTTACCAGTAGTATCCGCGAATATATCATAGGCGAGTTCAATTTCTAAAATTAAAAATCACAATAAGAATATCATTTACGCTACTGCAATATATTAGTGTAAATTTTAAGCATCCTCATATCTGTTACGTTTATTTTTGGAACTAGTATAGATTTAGATTACCTAGGATCGCATGCGAATTAAGTTTAAAAATAGAATGTGATCAAGTTAAGACGAAATAGGGTATTTATATGATTCCGATGCGTAAAATCAATTATGCATTAAATTACGAAAGAATTGTGAGTTAAAATTACCGGAATTTATATTTAAAAAATACTTACTTTCTAATTCACTTTGCTTTAATTCCGCCGCCTAGAAAGAAAGAAATATCTTAGAGTAAACATTTCAAATATATTAAAACTAAAGATTTCACGTGCATAAAATTAAATTAATAAAAAAAATCATGTCAACCATTTCTTCCAGGGTCAGCGAGTTATTATTTTCAAGGGTATTTGAGAAATAAGGAGCGGGGAAAAATCTCTTACCATTGTCTCTTGTTCAACGAAGACTGCCAAAGAATACCTAGATTGAAAAAGTAATAGCTAACATCGACAAGTCTTTTTATATCTCAGTTTAAATTAGTTTAATTAATTTTAAAGAGTGGGGGTATTGCAGATGTCCCCTTCTACGTCCCTTTCTGCGGTAATGTTTTCACATACATAATTAACGACTTGAGGATCCACGGATAAAAATATCGAAATATACGTCAGAGTGGAAAAATGACCGGTGTCAATATGTGCATTTAATAAGATAAAATAATTTTTAACTTAAATATATTTTTTATTAGACATCATTAAGAGATACCTGAAAAATTTTAAGGACAAATATTGTTGATATAATCTTCTTGTATTTCTCTGGAAACAAAATTAAAAAAATGTTTTGCTTTCGCCATTACTACACTCTGCAATTTGACGCTATTAAAATCTTACTCGCAAAGGGGACACAGTTTCAATAAATTGTATGTACATTCCGCCGCAAAATTAAGGGATGAATTTTTGGAGAAAATTTTAAATTTCTATAAATAAGGAATTTTTTGTCAACGAAATAACTTTTTTTAATTGCATCTTATTGTTGTATCGGCAAGCATACCTAATAATGTATTGACATGTTGTGGATAGTATATCAACTTATTATAAAAAATTTAAACCCAGAAACGGTGAAACCGAGAGAAAATTCTTCGACATAAAAAAATTGGCCCGGGGTTACCTTAAGGTGGGACATCTTAGGATTTTAATTTGAAAAATCGTCTTTGCTGGGCATTATAATTAAAAAACTACTATTAAAAAGATACACCAAAGAAGAAAAATACATTTTATTGAAAAAACCTCGTAAAGTCAAATTCCAACTCCATTAAACGAAATAATGTCAATATCTACCACTGAAAGAAGAACAAATAGTTATAAATCGAAGGAGGAACCAAAATGCACACTAACTAGCCAACAAAATTAACATCCGAACAGAATTCATTGACATCGGGTTTTTCCACACCAACTGAAGAAAGATGTTCATCTATAAAACAAATAAAATAAAACAATAATCGGCTTAAATTACTCAAGATGGCCTCAATTTAAAAGAACAAGAGGAATAACTAAACATAATAGGAATTTATTTTAAAACGTTGGAAAAAATTAAATTCTAAAAATAAAATAAATTATATTAAGATAACATTTGCGGAAAGGGCATAAATCATAAATAACAATATGTTAACATCAAAAACAACATTCATTTAACAATTAAAAGTAACTTTGGAAAAATATAAAAGTTTTGACATATTAATTCAAATGTTTAATATAAAGATAAAATAATTACCTGGACAATTATAAGAAAAATAGGGCTAATTTTCCATGTTAGTTTCATAAAATTCCAAAAAGGCATTTGAGAATTAAGAAGAAATAGTATTCAAAAAAACGTATCGCTTTTGTTTAAATTGAAAATGGTAAGCCAGAGACCTAAAAAATCAAAGAATTCATTCTTTTGACACTTAAATTGCAAACAGGTACTTCGTGTTGTCAAAGTCATTTTGGTTCGAACATTAAAAATTAGGCAAACACATAAATAGTGTCAATTAAGTGTGATACGAACAAAATAAAGATAACAATCAAAAAAGTTAACGTACTGCATAAATATATATAAATATATATAAATAAAACCATCTATCATCCACTAACATAAGGTCAGATAAATTCCAATTTAAAAACACCTTCATTCATAGTAATGAACGTAAAAACACGTTCAAAGTAGTAATTTAAAGTACGAATTAAGACTATAGCACATTTTTCGACTTTTTGTTTTTTTTTAATAAATCAACAAAAAAACTACAAATGTCAACTTAAAGTGACAATATGAATCGCCGTCAGCACCATAATCATTTACCAAAAAGTAACGTTGTTAAATTGGTGACTCTTGTTGAAGAGGGCCATTCCCAAAGATAGGTTACTGCAAGATTTAATGTGCCACAAAGTGTAGTGAGCAGGGCATGTACACATGGGCAAACCCAATAGAAAATCGTTTTATACGTTTGACCGCTTAAAAGAAGAAGGTTTTGCAGTGCAAGGGAATTAAAGCATGATCATCAGCTGGCTACTGGTAATGTTGTTAGCGCTGATACAGTAAGAAGAAGATTAAAGAGCATAGATTTGCAGCCCTATATACCTGCCACAGGTCCAAAACTTTGATTGCAGCTCACAAGCGGGATAGACTAGAATTTGCTCGGCAGCATGTTAATTAGACTATTGAAAAATGGAGACATGTGTTATTCACTGACGAGTCAAAGTTTTGCCTCTTTGCCGATGATCGACGGGAAAGAGTTTGGAGATTGCCAGGGGTGCGATTCGTGCAATGTCCTGTCAGAGGAATCGACAGACTCGGCGAAGGGTCTGTTAAGGAATGGGGAAGTATAAAAATTTGGATGAACGTTCGAATCTTGTAGTGGTAATCCAAGGATCTATGACAGCATACGGTATAGACAATCTTTTGCAACTCTTTATGGACCAAAGTCCATTTTAATGCACGTCTGCACACAGCGCATATTGTAACGGACGAAGTTATCGCTGCGAATATCAATGTTTTAAACTGGCCAGCTCGAAGTCCCGATCTAAATCCTATAGAACATTTATGGGATAATAGTAGAGTAGAAAGGCTTGATTGAGCTCATGTGAAGCCTCTTAGGACGCTAGCAGAGCTCTCGGAGCGATTACCAGAAATATGTCACCAAATTCAAGATGAAGAGGTTGTAATCCTAATGCAAATCATGCCATCCAGACTAAGAGCTTGTATCCTAGCAAGAGGTGTCCATACACGATATTAATCTATTTTAAAAAATTAAAATTTTTGTTGTTTCTTCGCAATTTTCTTTGTTAACGTTTATATTTTTAGAATACTCTTAGAATTATTATCCAATAATTGTTAAAAGCACAATCAGTACATCGATAATTACATATAAGTATCGAAGTATGCAATTAAAACTAAAAGAAAAACATTATAATTTTGATCCTTTAATTTTGTGGCAAAGTTTATTTACCGAGCATTATTGAAGGCTCTGAATTAATACGCGTTATTAATGCTGACGCCGCAAGCACCATTTTACTAGGGATGATCAGTGTGCATTATCCAAACAAACTTCAATACAATGGTTTTCTTCCATAAGAGAAATTTTGTATTAGTTTAAATTTGTTTCTGTAGGGCCGGTTCTACATGACTCAAGATAAAACGCAGTTAGTTATCCAATACTTAAAACATTACTACTTTATTCCATGATTTATACTTATTACCGTTCTATGCGTATTTACTAACTCCCGTTTAACTTTACCGCAAAATACACAAAAATATTTTATGTTGGTAGCATAGTTGACATATTAATAACAATTTGTGCATTATAAATAATTGAAAAAATAATAAAAATGAATCGTAATATAAAACGTTGATGTATTTAATTCAGATAGTGACGAAGAAATTTCTTATCGTATACGTAATTTTCGACTTGAAAAAGTTTAAAAAAAAAGTGTATGTAGTTTATTTATGAGAGAAAGTGTATTGAATATTAGATATTTACTTGCAGGATCGATTATTTTAACATATTATCAGATAAAGATTTCAAAAATGCTTGTGTTTGAATAAAGATACTGTTACGCTTCACATATATAGAATGTTTAATTTTATTTTAAATAATATTTCTTCTACAAATATCTCGCATTTAAAATATTAAAATTCAACTTAGACATTTTTCTGTATATATTCTTTTGCAGAGAGAAAGCCTTTCTTTTGATATCGCACTAGTCGACCGACTCATCGACATCTACCTAGACTTGAACGGTCAACCAAGCATCTAACGTTCGCTTTGTATTTCTTTTTACATTTCGTTTTTAAACTTAAATTATTAATTTAATTCTCTTATATGTCGTGTCATATATCGTTTTAAATATTGTCTCACAACGGATATTTTAATGATTTTTGTTTCATCGAGATCACAACGTTTCCGTAGCGCTTTTGATTAATTCATTATTCAAAACATCGACAACTTCGATCCCCTTCTCCAAGAGCAATAAAACTTAAACCTTTTCCGACAAAGCCGTGTTCTTTTCAACACAAAATTCCTTCTTCTGTTCAGAACCTTCGCAAGATACACATCTTACTTCACGTGCTGCCCCAGCATGCAACACACCGTTATTTTATATTAATCACAATTAATTCACATTTAATTTACTGACTTATACTTACTTATTTATAAGATATGTCTCTCAGGGTTCTCTATTATGTTAAACCTTAAATTAGTAATTTGATTTAGTTATAATAGATGAGGTGGTCTTTTCAAAAAACACACATAATACTACTTTGGTTGGTAAAATAATTGAACAAAAGATAAATTATTCTTTTAAATTAAAATTACAAATGAAACAATGTTGGGGTTTTATAATTGTAAAGGTTCTTTTATTGTATCTAGGTAAATAGGAATGATAAATAATCGGACAAATAAATAGTAGAAAATTTGCACGTATGTCGAACTAGACCTATAAACGTTATAGGAATGTGATTTCTATCAAATAATTATAAACTTATTTAGTTTTCGTTTACAAGCCCTTTTGAAAATATGAATATGAAGCAATGAACGAAGCAATTAATGAAGGTGTTTGCATTATGATACCATTCAATTTTATTAGCTGTTAAACTATATTTAACATAAGATTTTGAAATGTTTTAGATAATTATGACAATTTACTATAATATAAGGATTTGACCTTCAAATTATAATACCTTGAACCTGGTAATTTGTTAAAAAAACGTATGTTTGTTCTAAAATGGAAGCTCAGGATCATTCGTTCTTCTGTGGATGATTTTAGGGACGTGAATTCTTAGTAAATTAGCGGCTGTAATTGCGGACTATTCTGTTTTCTAACTTCTCTTGAATATCAGGATACGAAAAATAACGTGTTTAGGTACAGATTAATTTTAAATATGTTTTAAGTAACTTTTTATATTTTAATTCGTTGATCCGGTGTTCATTTAAATTTATTTTGAGGAACGTCGAGAAACGGTTTCTTTAGCTCGGTATTTTCGAATAAAAGGTAAATTTTAAAGTAAATTACTTAAATAAATATTAGCAGTTTATATAAATTTTCTACCTCAATATCTTATATAAATAGTATTTAGATTTATCATAATTATTTTAGATATTTTACAATATGGTTTTGCTTGCAATTCAATCGCTTAATTAGGTGCTTGCGCCATGGCAATTTCAATAAGGCAATAAGTTAACTTTCAACAATTTTGTAACTTTAAATGTCGAGTCGGGCAATTGTAATGGTTTGTTTTTATGGAAAAAATGTAAATCAGGGATTTTTATTGAATTATTGAATGAATTTAGATATCAAGACAAAGCAAAATAAACATTTAAAAAGTTTCCAGTAACGCACTACATGGCTGTCAAATTCGGCTTTTAAGTTACTATATTTTCTTAAACTAGATACATTTTAATTAGCCTGTTTCTTGCTTAGGTAGCCCTAAGATATAATCAATATATATATATATATTGGTATAGGGGGGAGGTTATTTTGTTAACTTGTAAATATCTTTATAATAAATGTATAAATGGTAGTAATATAAATTTTGATTAGTACTTACTTAGCTTGCTCTTCACTGGCGTTTCCGCTGTTAATTTTTTACGTATATGAATGGATCGTTATAGCAATTGATTGTAAATTCACTTATTAAGTAAATATATTTTAAATGTGCATGTATCTCTTATATTCAAGTTATAAGTAAAATATGTGATTATATCTTAGGATGACCTAAATACATATAAACTTTGTAATATCTTTGTTATTTAACTTACGGCTTAGTTGGTCACAAAACACTAATAATACCGTTATTGACTTTATAAATATACATTAAATAATGAATAAGGATGCCCATTTGAGAGCAGACGCAGTGTAACAGTGGATGGGGATTCGGTTGCCCGCGCACATATTATATTTTGTATGTCCATATGTTTTTACGTGTCCAGTCTCAAGGCGGCTACGATATAGTATAGTTATTTCATGTAAAGAGACCATTCTACCACGAAGCACAGAAATTAATAAGTAGATTTCCGTATTTAGTTTACGGTGGTGCTACGATAAAACACAAAGTTTGTAAATAATCTATTAGCAACATAGTAGGCAACCAGTCATTATTTCATTTATACTTATCTACTAATAATTACTTATTTGCCGCTCCTTGTATATATATTACTTTTATTTAATTACTTTAAAATATATCAACGCTCAATTTCTTTTTTGTAAATCATAAATACAAACTTTAAGGACAACGTTCGTGTGTTTTATTTAGTTAATAAGTTTGTTACGTGTCCGTAACGCTCAACGTTTATTGCTTCATTTCATAATTCAATTAATAATCTCTTTAATATATTTCGTTTCATTTTCAACGAACCTACCTGCATAAGTATCGTTATTCGCTATTTAAATATAAATATTCAATTTCTTTCGAGTTTTTTTTTTCCTTGACCTTAGTGCTTGCTTTTTTTCCGTTGTTAAGAAATTACGACGATTCGCTCGACACACTTGGTTTTAGCGTTCGATCTTTAAACGAAGTGGCATTCTTCTACCCAACACAGCTACCGATCGAAGTAAGCCGCATTGTTTTAATTTTATTTACGGCCCCGTAGGGTTTTGTTTCGATCGAGCTATTAATTATTCGCTTAATGCGATTATCTCCTTGGGAGGATTTTACGTGTTGGAAAAGAGGAAAAAAAAAACTGGTAACCCGCTAACAATTATCGTTTTGATTTTCTTAGCCATCGCACGCAATTTGGTATGTATAGAATTATTTCTGTTGAGTCTTTCTTTTACTTATTGTCGTTGTTATCCCTTTATTTAGATGGTGTAGCCGACAGGAAGAAAAAAAGGATTTAAAACAACTAAAACATCTTGAACCATCGTCTGATTGTTCCCGCCAGTGACGATCTTTGTTCCGGGAGGGAAAAGGCCGCTCGCAGTTGGATCATCAGATAAGCTTTTGTTATCTCAATTTTATTTACAAACTATTATTCGTAAAATTTCATATATCTCGTCATTAATCTTAAATTAATCTATCGTCATTCAATAACCCAGGTGTTTTCTCAACGAAAACCTGCTTGACCTTTTTTTTTGTAGATCATTTTTCTTGAACGTTTGCATTCGTTTTACGATTTTTTTTTCCCTGTCAATTTAACTTTGCATTTTCAAACGTAAATTAATTTTAACACTTAATTGTGAATTTTCACATTTTTGCTAATTACTTAGAATACCTTTTTACACGTTAATTGTTGGTATTTTCACATTCTTGCTAATCCATTAGAATAGTTTATTCTATACGCAAATTACATATTTTGGGGAATCTTATTTGTACTTAAAAAAAAACGTTCAAGCTAAAGATCGTTTAATTTCAACAAAATTGTTGAACATTATAATTTATTGTGAACCTACGATAAAAAAAGAATACGTATTGTTTTTTTTTTCAGGGCGTACTAGGCCATCAGCCGCACTGTAAACTTTAATTAGTCGAGTTATTTGTATTATATTCCTTTGCTCTTGCTTTATCTGTTTCTTTACTTTTGACCGGCCTTCAGCCGCATATGACCGTAACAGTTTTTTTTTCCCTAATTCATATACGGGGATTCTTTACATAATTTATATACGGGGGTTGTTTAATAATTTATATACGGGGGTTGTTTAATAATTTATATACGGGGGTTGTTTAATAATTTATATACGGGGATTGTTTACTAATTTATACACGGGGATTGATTTAATAATTACAGTTTAGTTGAAACGACGACTTTTTTTTCTTTACCTTTCCCTCGTCTCTCGAACCTCGAGAGTGGGACGAGTCTCCGTCTTGGAACCGGCCCTCTGCCCACGCGACTTGCCTTTCTTTTCTTTTTTGATAGCAGTTTCATCAAGTTTCCAGGTTTGCGACGTCCAGCGGCATAAATTCGGTGACGCCCTTTTCCACATCTTTTAGTTTTTTTACTTCCCTCTGGGTCTCCCCACCTTCTGAGCTGAGGCAGCCTCAGAAGCCGGGTGGGCCGTTGGACGCTGGCAAGAACGGGCAGGGGCGGTTTTAGTCGATCGAGACTGAGTCTGCTCCGGGGAGCGTTCTTCTTCTTTTTATATTCTTTTTTTCTTGTTTTAACTACGACTAGTGATCGTAGCAAGTTGTAATATATTTATGTCAGCATTATCACACACCTCCTGGACCTTTGATGCAACTTGATCACACCAATTATTTGTTTTAAATAATTCATTTTATTGTTAGCACAACACCACCAACCAGCGTCTTAGTAATAATACCTGTAGCAGAATATTAGAATTTATAAGACCTGAAATAGAATATCAACCGAGGAATAAGTGCTGAGACTAAAATCTTGTTAATATTAAGACATGTACAATGTTAATAGCTGTAGCTGACTTTTTTGGTGTTACACATGCAATTCCTAGACTTCCACCTCAATTTATATAATGGGTGTATTTTTTAACTTGAAACGTTCAAATATCTCGAAAAATAAGCAGTTCACGAAAAAAGGTTCGTACCAAAAATTTAATAATTCACTAATTCAAAATACATTAGCGCTAGAATTAGTCCCTCAGTCTCTCTCCATGTAGGTGGGGTGGGACTAATTTTGAAATCTTAAATAGGAACCTGTATATTTTATTACAGATTCGATTTCGACTGGAAAAAGTACGTTTGATTTATCTGAAACATTCTTTTCAATTCATGATAGTTGGCGCTGTAATCGATGAAATTCAATTTTGAGAAAGACCAAAGATACGAGGGTAGTACGGAATATTTCTGCAAACCAATAAAACAAAATGTCGTAGTCAAAAATTATTTTTGTTATTGTTTTTCAAAGTATTCGTCCTTAAACTCATTTAGACATTCGATAAAACCAGTTATCGTAGCATAAATTCCATTCTTCTTGAGTCACTTCAGATATAAGATTTTTTAAGCGGAAATAGAAAGAAATCTAAAAGTGCCAGGTCCGGACTATACGGCGGATGATCCAGTAATTTTAATCCGGAAGCTTTCAAAAATTCGTTTGTTTGACGCGCAGTGTGACTTGAGGCATTGTCGTGATGAAGAACAATCTTCGATTTAGGGCGTCGTAAACGAGTCTTTTAAACAACATCTGGCAGACATACTGACACCATTCTGCAATAACCGTACGTTTATTAGGTCCTGATTTTGAGAAGAAACTGGCTACGATTTTCTTTCCAACACTTCGAGATTTTTGGTTTTGACTGGATTAAGTTCTGTTGGAAACAGCCATTGAGCTGTCTGCCGTTTTGATTCCGGTTCAAATGCATATATCCAATTTTCATCACCAGTAATGATGTTAGAAACTGTTTTAGACCTACCTCCATAATATTTATTTAGCATTTTTTACACCATTCCACTCGGTATTGTTTTTGTTCCTGCGATAAATTATGAGGTATTCAACGAAAACAGACTTTCCTCATACCCAACTTATTATGTAAAATCTTGCTTATTGCAGTTATGCCAATACCCAAGGTGTTCCTTATATTCCTGTACGTGACTCGATTATCGTCTTGAATCATTCTTCGTACGGCGTCTACATTTGTTTCAGTAACGGCTGAGATTGACCTTCCTTCGCGAAATTTGTCACTAAGTGAAGCCACTTGAAATTTAAATTCGTTATACCACTTGTAAACACTCCTCTGAGAAGGAGCTTGATCACCAAATGCAGCACGAAGTCTTGAAACTCTTTCTTTTGGAATTCAAGAACTTTTAAAATCATAATAAATCATGGCTCTAAAATTTTCTCTGGTTAAATGCATTTTTACTGCAGACCATTCGGTTTGAAATTAACTTGCAAAATAACTGTTGCAGTTTACAAAACTAAATTCGAACTATTAAAATAGAAAAAAATAAACATTTGTTTCATCGCATGTTTGATTTCTTTGGTTAAATAGAAATATTAGTTTTGTATAATAATCGGTGCTACCCTCGTATATATTTTAAAATGTTTTTTTAGTATGACTTTAAAAAGTAATTTCTATTAAATTTTATTACTATTCTTGTAATATACTGTGTGTGTAATACCTAATGTAGAGTTCGACAACAGATCTGCTGTCAAATACAATTTTTGATGATAGATTAAGGCTAATTGAGAAATTTATTAATTAATTAATTATCATAAATTTATGGCTTATTTTGGAAATTAATTTAAATTATCGGATTTTGGTGTTTCAAATTGATTCAGTATAAACGTTTATGATTTCCTTGTGAGTGATTCATAACCGCTATATTGTTATAAATCACTTTTCAATCATTTTTCCTAAGTTTGCCTTCAATTATTTAACTAGTAACTTTTTCTTTTGATTTGAAGCAAGTTTGTCGCTTTTTGTATTATTATTATATATTCTTTTTTGCGGCTTGAAACCCATCATTAATCACTTGTTAACTACTTATTAAATACTTGTTTTTATTTTATTTTTGTGTACAATAACTATTAATTAACTATTGCCGATTCTTTTATTTTATGTATTTAGGTACCCCTTCCTTTAGGTTAGCTCGCCATTTTGCAACAATTTAGTAGTCTAGAAGTGCATGCGCCTACGATCGCGCAAATCCTTTCCTTAATTTTCAGTCTCGAGCCTCCGTAAATAAAACTAAGTGGCGCTATCTATCATCTGTTTCAGTCAACCAACACCCGTCTCCACTGACTAAGGGCAGACATGATAAACAGAGGCTCCCTTTTAAATAGTGCGTTACAACTACCGATTTCTTTAACTTACCATCTCTATTTCGCTAGGACCAAGCATGTGCGCGTAGATAGCAATGTGTTTAATGATAGAAGCAGAGGATGTTTTGCTAAAAATTTAGAGACACAACTAGTTATTGGTTCGTTCAAAAATGAATAGTATGTGGTAATTGCTTGTTACAAACTTTCTGTAAAATTATATGCTTTGATGTTTTTTTTGTCTTTATGTTAATGAAGAATGTTATTAATTTCTAATATCTTTACTTTTATACTTATTCTAATTTTAATTCAAAATAAGCACATGTTATGTGCTTATTTTGAAAAGATTTTGTTATTTTTTAAGGGCTTATTGTAAGTTTTTTATGCTTATAAATCCCCACCCTAATAATGACATCGCAAAAATTAATGAAATGTATTATAAAAAAAAATCTAATTAAGATTATGCGCTTCAAAATTTCCTTAATTGAAGCTTTAATGTTGCGGGTGATCATACCCACATTATGTGTTATGTGTTGTTCCCGATTTCTGCCGATGATACTTCAACACCAGTTACTAGAATCACGACCCCTATGTTGTTTCACCCTGCATAGGTTGTAAGGCTGTATATACTTTACTTTTTAAATCTTCGATGACTGTTAGTTTCATTTAAATATATTTAATTACACTACCTGCAACTATTTTGGATCTACAACAACTTATACTAACATAAATTGCTGTTGCGACTAATGCCTCTTGTTAAAAAATGTTTGATATAATGTTATGCAGAAGACTATGTGTGTTGAGACCCTGAATGATACTGTAAGACTGTGTGTCTTATACTGATGTTGATTTGAGACTAATCCGTTCTGTTCTGTTTTGAAAGTTGATAAAAATACCACGCGTATTGGTTGAGAAATGTATTGTTTGAATCATATCGGGAAATTTTGTGTTATTTACATTCTTGGAATTATACCTTCAAACAATAATAACCAAGGTTTACGATAATGTCTCAAAGATCTAATCTTAACTAATAAATAATAAAATGTCATTAGTAATTAAATATTAGTAGAGTAAAATTACTTTCGGATGAGACTGAAGCTGCGCGAGGGATGACATTACAAAAATACTGAACACCTTAAAAACATTGAGCAGTCGCAGCAGTCGGCAGCGGGAGCAATGTACGTACAAGACCACTACGAAACACACAGATCGAGCGCCTGGTATCGACTGACAAATAATCGATAAACGTTTGTGGCTCGTATAGTACACGGATTTATACTACTAGCTGTTTCTCTCATTTATGAGATGTCTCTCGTTCTAATTACTAAAATGTGTTCCTGCGCTAGTCTCATCCGAAAGTAATTTTACTCTAAGTGTCAAAAACCTAAGTACCCATTTCCGGCTGGTCCTTTGTTAGTATAATAAATTTTATTATACATAACTAAGAAAGGAGATCTTAACAATGAATATCCAAATTAAATCCTTTGTTCACTAATGGAATTATTATGGTGCATACATATTTAGGAATCGTGAGCCAATTATAGATATTTACTTAACGATGGCAGGATTAAGAGTCTATTGAAATCGTTCACTAATGACCCTATGCAATAACCAGAAAGTCTGATGTATAGCGCAATAAATCAATTTGGCAAAATATGCCGATTATTTACAATCGTAGATAATAAATATATTTGCAGGTGTACAGAATATCGCCTTCTTAGAATTAGAACGTTAAATATCTATAAAATTGTAAATGTTCATGTTTGAATTCTATATCCTAAATTTACTTATATTTAACAATAAAAAAACGTCTCAAATTAAAATTTTACAAAGGGATATTAAATGTATCCTCAACAAAAACTTTGAGTCATTATATTCATATTTTATATTTCAATTTAAACCTTAGCTTCGATTAGTTCACTAGCTCACAGTTTAGATTAGTTCACTAATTAAGTAAATATATTCCACGTGTCGTCAAAAATGTGTACGTATCCTGCCTTTGCATATGTTTTAATTTACTTCTATAAACGTATAGTTATTTCACTTCGTGGCGGTTAATCGATAACAAGTAGTTTTGAAACTACATTTCGGTCCCTAAGCAAAGACAAGCTATACATGGACTGATTAATATCAAAGCTTACCGTAATATTATATCAAGGTAAAACAATATTGTGAATTTAATTTAGATTAAAAGCAGATTGAATGTCTGTTCTGAATTAATGTTTGTGGTTTGCTTTCCCACTTTTTCTTCGCTATTTCGATGTAAAATAAAATCTTATATAAAATTTTAATTAATCTAGACATCTTGCGAAAGTAAATGGGTGATTTAAATAAAGTAGATATTTAGATAAATGAATTTGTATTAATTTATCTGAACATTATAAGTTTTTTTCTTTGTAAGCTAGATACATAGTTTAAAATATCTTAGACAATCTTAAAAAGTTTACGCCTTTTCCTAGTATAATTAACTGTAAAAGATGGTGATGTATAAAGCTGGTAAATAATACCAACAAGCAGTGGTGTAGGTTCGAGAATAATAATAGTGGCGGGACGACAGCAGTGGTACCTTCAGTATTATTTTGACTCTGTACAGGATCTGTCGTATATACGAGAGTGTATTGATATCTAGTTATCCTGGGACATTTTCCTTTAACAAAACAAAATCTTGTTATAATGTCAAGAATTAATGACATTTTAAAAGTGTCACTGTAAAATCGTCAAGAAGTTTTGCCGTGCAGTAAATTTTGAAAGAAAGCATGTCGAATGCAAATGGAAAAATCAATAAATTGGAGCATCGACGCATTTACGACGAAATTTACTAAGTTATGCTTAACATACTTGGCGTTCAATGCTCATCATATCGGAATGTCAAAAATTTGATTGCGTCATTCAAAAGAGGAAAACTAGCCGTTGAAGATGAGAAGCGACCAGGATACCGATTTCGGAGTCCACCCTCAAAAATATTGACGCAGCTAATGACATGATATTATCCGACCGTCGAATTGGGCTGAAATATATAGCTGAGGCACTAAAGATTTCATATGAACGCGTCCATCATGTAGTTCACGTCAATTTAGACATGAAAAAAATTTCTGAAAGATGGATTCCTAAATACTTGAACGCCGAACACAAACGAGCAATCTGTGCTCGTTTTGAAGGAGATCCAGATTTTTTGAATAGTCTTGTGACTATGGATGAAACAATTTTACGACCTAGAAATAAAGCAGCAATCGATGGAGTGAAAGCATCATGTTTCTCCAAGGCCTAAAATGTTTTGAGTTCAAAAATCCGTTGGAAAACATCTTGTTTCAGTTTTTTGGAATATCCGTGGAATAATTATGATCGATCACCTAAAGAAAAGGGTCAGACCATCACTGGAGATTCTTATTCTAAATTAATAACCAGCCTAAGAGCAAAAATTAATGAAACAAGACGTGGCATGTTAGCGAAAGGTGTGTTGTTTTTGCAGGACAATGCCCCTGTACTCAAATCGCGCATTACTATGAATACAATTCGGAATCTAAGGTTCGAATTACTAGAACACCCACCCTATTCCCCAGACTTAGCTCCCTCAGACTATTATCTGTTCCCTCGATTGAAAAAAAAATTAAAAAGACGTACATTTTTGTGTAACGAAGAAGTAACAAAAACTGTGGAGGCCTGGTTTGCAGCCCAAGAAGAATATTTTTTTATAAGGGTTAAAGGCGTTACAGGATCGCTGTATTAAGTGTATTAATTAAAAAAGAGACTATGTTGAATAATCAAATATTAAGTCACAACTTTAAATTGTTTCAATAGTGGGCTGAGAATATATCAATACCCCCTGGTATATTTTTTTCTTCATGAATAATAGTATATTACATACCGACTCGGAAAGTGGTTCATTACCGTCGAGAGATTAGAAAGTTTTAAACTTAATCTCAAGACGGGAATGAATCTTTCCGCCGTATTTTTCAGAATTGTCTAGAAAGGATAAAGCTTCTACATTGTGGTCAAAATATTCAATGCTGTGAACAATGTTGAACTTGAGACATAATGTTGATATTAATAGATTTGCTATGCTGCTAGCATTTTTGAAAAGACAGAATGTTGGTTACAAGGCTAAAAAGTCAAGTATATTATCGCAAGAAAACATTCATGAATTTTTAAACAATGCACCGATAAAATATATCTCTCAGAAGGTAAAATCGGGATATTTTTATTACATACTAATAATAATAATGTAATTTATTGATTAGGTTGCTTTAATAATCGGCATTTCAGGGGCTTGCAGAACTGACGAATTGCAAAAAATGAAAATCGGAGATGTGGAAATTTTAGAAAATCGTGAAGTAATACTAATTCCTTTTACGAAGACTTATTGTTCCCATTCATTTGTAATAACTAAGTTCGAATGGATCAAAATAATTAAAGAATACAATAATCTCCCGCAAGAATGTCGAAAATTCAAGATATTTTTTACAAACGAGGTCTGAAAAGGTTGATAAATCGAGTAATCAAGTAAAGTAATCAACCGTTTGGACATTTTATTGCAAATTTTCCAAAGAAAATCGCAACAATATAGACACTTTTACTGGATATTGCTTTAGAGGTTCATCGGCAACTTTACTGGCAAATGAGCTAAACTTCCTTTTCTACATCAGAAAAACAATCCTATAATGTTAAACATGGTCTTTCGCTAACAGTAAACAGTCATAGAAATTCTAATGTAACAATTAATATTAATTCCAAAAGCCAAGCAATTTTGTATTAGACCTTGTCTTGTAATTTACTTAATAAAGATTTGTAAATAGTTTTATTATAATTTGATTTACTTATTTAAACGACACTGGCGTTTCATAAATACTGAAATGGCATTACCTAGCCGGGAAAGTGACAAGCTAGCCGGTAAAGTGATATAAGCTAGCCGGTAAAGTGCTATTACCTGCCTCGGTATGTAATAGGACGTTTTCTAACCGGTTTGAAGGTTAGAAATGTTCGGTTTACTAACCGATCGTGAGTAAACAATTAATTAGTCAATTGAAAAATAATTCAAAAAATAATGTAACTTTAACTTAACTTATGTCAAAGTAAACTGTAACATAATCATGCGAGAGTATGTCAGTATCCTCGGATGTCAGTTCTAGCATATCACGCGGAAACTCTAGAAGGAAATCTCCAACCCTATATAAGCGCCTGGAAAGTGGGAAAACGGCATTCAACGAGTAATCGCCGTCGTGTTGATATTGTTATATAAATACTGATATATAAATATTTCGCAGTCGAAAGACGAGTATTTTACAATAACATTTAAGAAAATGCGTTCTCCAGTCCATAGTCGCTCAAGAGGTAAAGTCTTTTTAAACACCAGTTACATATTTCCCAAAGAAAATCTGACACTCGATTAATTATTATTCAAAAAGCTTTAAGAACTTAATCCTTTCATTGACTGTGTTTTAGCATGAAGCATTTATAATTGTGTTCGCATTAAATGAAACGTGCTATTTAACACTAATCTGTATTCCTAATTCCACCGATAACTAATAAAAAGTAATGTATGTTATTATTATTATTCATTTGTTTTTTTTCTGATTTTAATATTTCCTCAATTCTATATACTTACTTAAAGAGTATATAGAAGTTAACACAAGTACGATATTACAATATTTATATACACACATGGACATACATTTTGCACGTAATCCCTTTACACTATACAGAGAGCATTAAAAAGATATTATTTTGGAAACTAATACATTAATTTAGAAATATAGGTATATTTATAATTTCGGTATAAACAATTATATTATATTTCTTGTCGTTTACAATTCGCCTAGCAACCAACTACAACGTGTTTCAAAAAGAATTACATCTAGTTGTCCATGAATTTCTCCTATAAATTATGATGTTCTGCATTCTTGAAATCCGGATATGATTAAATGGTATGAGGGTTATCTGTCACTGTTAAAATTTATCATCGAGAAATATGATGATGAAATTAATAACAAGTACAATTAGATTATTAATTTATTTAATAAGAAAGCTCTGAAAATGGGATCTTAATCAAACAACCAAGGTAAATAACTAATTTGTAGAAATTCTTATTATTATAATTTATAACAAGTGTTCAAAATGGTCACCATTCTGTTGAATGCATAATGCAATACGACGTTTCATGTTGTCAAAAATATTCTCCAATACATTCATTAAAGTCGTTTAAGTTATTCATTCTTGTCTTATATACTTCATTTTTAGCAATCCGAAAATAGAAAAATCTAACGGAGTAAGACCTAGTGACCTCCCTGGCCAAACACCTCTGTTTATAACTCGATAAGGGAAGAAATATTCTAAGAGCTCTAAATTTTCACGAGTTGTATGTGCAGTAGCCCCATCTTGCTGGAAGTAACCCCCATTGAATTCGTCTCGTTGCACTTGAGTTAAAAATAGTGTTAAAACTGTTCTTGATATCGTTGGATATTAATGTTATTGCGAAAAAATATTTTGGTCCTATTTTTCTACGACAAGATACAGCTAACCATACTCCAACTTTAACAGGATATAAAGGAACTTCGATGTGATTGTTTGGATTCCTTATAGACCATGTTCTGTGATTTCGTTTATTTACAAACCCGCTTAAATGAAGCCATGCTTCATCAGCAAAAAAACTTAGATCACGAATTTCGTCATTATTTAAATTTTCTTGAAAGAAGTTGCAATAATTAAGCCTACTAGCATGATCTCTAGGTAATATCTGTTGAACAATCGATACTTTTTATGATAAACGAGGAACTTATGTATCTGGGTTTTCCCAAACAAGGTTTTCTACGTGTTCAACAATATTTAGCTGTGTACGCGGTCTACCAGAACTGTCGTCTTTTAACACAGATGCTGTACCCCAAAACTTCGCCCCAACTAGACGAATGTGATGATGTAAAGCGGTATTTTCCGCAACTCAATTAGGACTGCAAGTGAAACTGACGCTTACATTCTGTGTAGGAATATTGCCATTCTCCTTTAAGAAATTGTGCACTTCACAAATGCTTCAACAATAAGAATATTTTCTTGCAATATGTACATTATTTAGTAGTATTGTTTATTATGTAAAAAAAATAACTGGAAACAAGTAAATGCTGTTGTTCTCATTAATTTTTGGTATAAGGTAGTTTTGAAAGAAAGGTCCCCTTAGACTATTATCTGTTCCCTCGATTGAGAAAAAGTTTAAAAGGACGTCAATTTTTGTGTAACGAAGAGGTAATAGTAGCTGTGGAGGGCTGGTTTGCAGACCAAGAAGAATCTTTTTTTTAGAAGGGTTAAAGGCGTTGCAGAATCTCTGTATTAAGTCTATTAATTTAAGAGGAGACTATGTTGAATAAGTCTCAACTTTAAATTGTTTCAATAGTAAGCTAAGAATATATATTAAACCCTCTGGTATAAGCCTGTCAGGACAAGAACATATAATGCTTATCTCCTACTTTAGGTAATCACCAACAATAGGAAATATATGAATATAATGAAGACAATAGGAAAAATAAAAATAAAATTTGAAACAAAATATTTTTATTTATATTTTTATGTATAATACAGTAACCGAAAATCTTAGTTAAATAATAAAT
Organism: Melolontha melolontha; assembly: GCA_935421215.2. NCBI lineage: Eukaryota > Metazoa > Arthropoda > Insecta > Coleoptera > Scarabaeidae > Melolontha > Melolontha melolontha. The sequence goes on from OW285240.1 coordinate 47,617,790, forward strand.
AATGGAAATATATCCATGCTGAAACGGATATGTGTTTTCTGTTGTTAGGTCCCCATATCCACCTTGATGGTCATAAACGTGTCGTTTCCGATGCCATTTGATTCATATACATTTTAATCCATTTTTTATAAACACGTTTGTCAGGTAACTGTAAAAAAGTATTATATGGGGTTAGTTAATGTTCTTCAAACAAAGGTATCACATATATGTAAGTAACTTAAAAAATTATTACAGTTTCCAGTTGCGTACTGTATATGTGCTTCAGCTGTAAAAAGACATGTGTTTAGCAAAGCAGTGAAAAAAGCTACGAAAAAAAAAACGCTAGGCGATATTATTATTTGTATTGCGGAGCCTTGGCCTTTACGAATAATGTGAACTACTTACAAAATTTATTTAAAACTATGTGCCTCTTACGCCATAAGTTTTTTGATGAAAGCTGTAAAACACAAATGGACAAACGTGAGACTAACAACTAGGGTGACCTTTTGTACAAGTATGGTGGAATAGTGGTTTTTGTGACAGTCTAACGGTATACGTATTCATTATATAATACTTACGGACATATGGAGTGAAGCCTTCTTCATCTTCTGGTTCCATGCAGTCTTTAATAACGTCGTCAGTTTCGGCCTGTGTTAATCTTTCACCTGCAGGAAATAATAAAGCGTAAAGAATTATACCAATTTTCTATAATTAGAATTGTTATTTGTTTATCTTTATAAGTACACTAGTAAACATAAAATGCATAAATTTTACAAAATTTCAAAATTACTTATATACAGAGAGATCAAAAAATTTGATCGTACCGCTTCATCGATGTATCAACTTTAGCACGAGTTTGCCACACGTTAATGATTGTAATATGAATTATTTGGTGTGTTCTTTCGCCAAAATGGCTGCCAATCAAATATTCAGTCATTTATAGAGTCGGCAACGAGGGTAAAGTTTCAGTGCAGTGCGGAGAACAACGTGGAGGCGCCTAGCGGCCGTATCAAGGCGAGCGTTCAGTAACGTTTACGAACTTGCATCATTTATGAGTGAGCATAGACGATGCGGACGCATGAATGTTTACAGCCAAAATAATGATAAAAAATATATTATATAACGTGCTGAAACACTTACTGTTTTAAAAAGCTTCCCTGAAATCACAAACTGGGTGGCATCTATTAAATATTTGAATAATTAAATATGTTTTCACACTTGTTTCAGTCAAATAAGTACCGCGTGCGGAATAAATATTTTTCAATGATGAAAACGACCGTTCCACATCCAGTGATGTTATAGTTGCAAATTTAAAGTAATCCTTCTGACAACTTAATCAATCTTTCTACGCACCTTCACAAATTTGTCTTAATATGAGAAAATCTGAATCTATGTCAATAACACTTTCAAATTTTCGTATTACACACTCATTTTTTCGCCTTCCGCCGCACATAGGTGTGAGTGAACATCACCCATAATTTGAACAAAATTCACAAACGACATCGAATCATTTTGTAATTTTTTAATTTCCCCCGCTAGTCCATAGAAGTTCTTACCAATAGTTTCTAAATCACTTTTTATCTCACTATCTTGAAACATTTTCTGGCTTTCCTTGATAGCTTGGGCGTGTCTCGGATCGATTTGAAAAACTACCTTCTTTACATCATCAAAATGTTCGCAGTAGTAAAACGCAGCCTCTAACCATGTTCCCCAACGCGTAATAATCGGCTGTGGTGGTTCAGGCACTTTGGGACATAGTTCGTGAAATTTTTTTCTACATTTTGGTGACTTTAGAAACACTGCCTTCGTATGAGCTATTAAAGCATTTACTCATGGATAACATTTAAGTTTCAATTGCGCTACAAGGTTTAAAGCATGGATTTTACAAATTACTAATATAAAACGTATTAATATATGTATGAGTAAGTGTATCAGCACAAAAAAGAAAGTGACAACTTTTCTGTATATAATAATAACAAAGGAATTTTTACCTCTGTAAACTCTACCCAGAAAACTGAAACTACGTCAAAATACGTATTTATCTGGTTCACATTTATAAATACAAAATTATAAGCCCGATCTAATGGGCAGACCTGGTATATGACTGGGGCTTTTTAATATTTTAAAAATACACTAAATTAAAATTTACAAAGTTGAATATTTAGATAAATTAAACAAATGCTTGCGGTTTTATAATATTAAAAAAAAAGGAATAAATAATTATAAATAATTAAAATGACAAATAATAGAGAAAATGTAAATTTTAATTTAAAATCCCAAATTTAAAAAAAAACTACAAAGCTAAATTCATTCTAACGTGTAGATATAAGAAACACATATCCTTGTACACGTTTTCGTCTTTGCGCAAAACAACAAAAAACTCAATAAAAAGATCCTTATATATTTAATGCAAAAGTTGTTTTTTGTTAAAGAGTAACATCTGTGTAATTACGTTGTACTCTTGAAATGAATTTAATTGTTTAAATATAGTAAACCAAATGAAAAACTAATAATCAATGATGCTATTAAACTAATTTAAAATTGATATAATAAATAGAAAAAGTAGTAAAAAGTAAAGAAAAATTGAATATGTATAGATAAAGACTAAATCTGAATATTTCAACAACGTAAAAATAGATTGAACATTAGTTACTAACTAAATTATGATTTTCATCTTGTAAATTACATACGTAGCGTGTAAAAAAGAGAACTTAAATTAACTGAAAGTGATATAAATAAATAAGAGAATGATAAATTCGAAAATATAGAACTCTTAGCTTGATTGGTCCGTATCCGTAGTGGGCACTTAGCCTTGATGCGCTATCTAATTGTCCTTTGTTTCAAGTCAATGTGAAATCTCCTACGGCAGGTCGTGGAAAAAATGAAACGTAGATATTTCAACGAACTAAGAGAGCTCAGTGGCCCATTCAAAAAATCATCTGCTTTAAAGATGAAAATCGACGAATATAAATTAAATGAAATAATTTAATACAAAGGTATTTTTAATAATATAAAATATTATTAAAAATCTGGTGTGAAGAACACAAATGCAGGTTCACTATTAATATTTTCTGTGAACGTGTCCGAATGTATCCTATCCCCAGAGACGTAGATACGTATTTCGCTTTTCTACAAGCTCATCGGTACGCCCCTGCTGGAGAAAGGATATTTCCAGACACATTCACAGAAAAGAACCACCTCGCCCTATCACCGTAATTATCCAGACCGAGCGCAGAAGTAAATTCGGCGCTACCTGTTGTCAGACAGCCGAAGTACCTCGCATACCGTCCACATAATTAATGTGAAGTAACGACGCCCTTCCAAAGAGGTCTCCAGCAGGGGCGTACCGATGAGCTTGTAGAAAAGCGAAATACGTATCTACGTCTCTGGGGATAGGATATATTCGGACACGTTCACAGAAAATATTAATAGTGAACCTGCATTTGTGTTCTTCACACCAGATTTTTAATAATATTTTATATTATTAAAAATACCTTTATATTATACAAAACTGGTGGGGTTTACCTACTCATGTATGTTTCAATTATTCTGAAATAATTTAATTTAAAAATTACGTACCAAAATTATTCTAATGGTTTTTTTATAGACAGAACTATATATCGTTAATGGAAACAAATTCCCCTCGACACCGTAAAAATACCCTTTTCGGGTAAATTGGCACTTCCAAAAAATTACGTGTTACTTTAATAAATCCCTAAATGCAGATAGCGCTCGAAACAAAAAGGTACGTCGTAAGATAACGATAATTATGCCGTTTAATAAAGAACACGTGGTGTACGAGAGCGGAATCCGATCGATTGTATCTCGACTGACTCCATGTCTATCTCACATTGGCGCGTTAAATATACCACGCACGTGCATCAAGGTGGAGGAAAGCAACAAAAAAGCTCAATAATACCGACAGATAAATAAACGTAAGCATATGAACTTATAGATAGGTTCAAAATTGATAGAACAGAATAAAATAAAGAAAGACGCTAATTTGCTACATATAAATGTCTATGAACACGTAACAAACTCCTAATAAAAAGATTAAATTCAAATAAAATATATTTATTTTTAAGATGCGCATATTATATAAAATATATTGTTATAGGTACATAAAGCGCAGCAGGAAGAATTTATTGATAGAGCGTGGTGAGATATTTACTTGGAAATATAGATATTTAACAGCAATTAGATCATACAGAGCCCAAGAAAAACAAATTTACTTAGATAAAACATGGCTAAATGAGGGACATATACGATATCAATATGGGTTGATTTCAATGTACATAACCGCAGGCAATATATATTATTATAGATGGAGTCTCGACAGATTTGAAAAATTCAACAGGAAAACGACTTATTATTATGATAGGATCTGAAGATGGATTTGTTGAAAGTGAATTAGTTGTTTTAGAAAGCTACTTTAGGTTACTACTATGACGATATGAATTCTGCTGTATATGAAAACTGGTTTAGTGCTGTTTTAGGAAAAATACCAGAAGATGCCAGTGTTATTATGGATAACGCGCCCTACCATTCTCGCAAAGTTGAAAAGATTCCAAGTACATCATCTAAAAAAAGGACATGCTGAATTGGTTACAATCAAAACAAATACCACTCCAGTTAGAAATGTGTGGACCAGTTTTACTGGTTTTGATTAAACAACATCACCACAATTTCAACCATTATGTTATTGATGAAATGGCAACAACAAAGGACAAACACGTGTTGAGATTACTACCTTATCACTGTGAGTTTAATCCCATTGAATTGGTATGGCCCGAAATAAAAAATTATGTTGCCAAAAATAATAAAAATTTTAAAATGGCAAAAGTCAAACAATTATTTTTGTCTGCATTAGCTAATTTTAATAGTGGTAAGTGGAGAAAATGTATAGAACATGTTATTAAAGAAGAAGAAAAAATCTATTGGATGGCATAGTTGATAATATCGTGGAACCATTTATCATATCAACTGCGTGATAGTTATAGTGATAATGATACAGCTAGTGAATTACTTAATGGTTACACTTCTAACAGTGAATAATTAAACGTGACTATAATTTGAAGTTTTCTTAGCTAAACTATTAAACTATTAAACATGTGCTCATATAATGATTTTTTTAAGTTTTATTAGTTAAAATATTGATTAAGGAATGTATGCGTATTTCTAAAGTTGTGCATTTGAAAATATGTATTACTTTCTGTGTTATAATTTAACAATATATTCTTCAGTTCAGTCTGTAAACATGAAAAACTATTAAAATATTAATTAACTTTCTTGTATTATTTTTACTTATCATATACATAACTAACTTACTTGACCAAAAATATTATAAATATTCCAAAGTAACTAGATAAATTTAGTAAAAATATTTGAATTCATAAATCTCGATGTAAAAATATTTAGCAGTGTATGCTTATCAGTGCGTATACACATAATATAATGTACATAACCTATAACATAAATTTGTCAAAAATAAATATTGCGTAGTTTACATATAGCTTTGTTTGATGGTCCGCGGAAATAAGAAACAAACTATAGGCAATTATTAATTGTAAGGGTAATGAGAACAATATGCAGCTGAAAGTTAAAAAAGGGAACTATTTTAAATTCCGTTCTATTTGTCAATTATCTACTTGACAATACCCAAAAATATTTAAATCAATGTCATTAAATTTATACCAACTTGTATAATGCCTCATTTAAGCTAAGTAGAAGATAAAGCCAGAATCGTCTCACCTGGAAAATGGTAGAATAATTATTAATTTAGCCGCAGATTCTGGATGGGGAAAAAGTAGTATCTGGAGAATTTTTAAAAAAAATGGGAAAACGAGCTCACTGTAAAACGAAAGGTGTGTTCAGGTCGGCCTAAAACTACAAATGTACAAGAAGATGAGGAATTAGTTAACTTTTTGAGCGAAAGGCCTATGGTCACTGCTCTAGAAGTAACCAATCTAACCAATTTTCCAGCATCACAAAGCACTGCACGTCGACGAATTCGGTCTTCTGAATTGTACAACTATTATGCAGCCAAAAAACTATTGCTAACCGATTTCCAAGGTAGGATTTGCTTTAAAATTCCTTGAAAGAGAAAATGATAGTATTTTCAGATGAAAGAACCTTCAAATCAAATAAAAACGGTAGAGTAAAAGTCTATAGTCCCAGAACGCACGTTTTAAAGAAAAGTATACTTAACAGTGTAACTCTAACCATTTTTCAGTTAATGTGTGGAGTTGGTTTAGTACGCTAGGTTCGGGGGTACTATGTATTATAGAAGAAAGGCTTAATGCAAACATTTATGTTAACATTCTTCAAGATCCTATGTTACCATCAGTTGTTCCGGTGTTTCCGAATAATAATTTTATATTCCAACAGGACAATTGTCCAATACACACTTCAGGAGTTGCACAAAACTGGTTGAGAGCAAATAATACTGTTTTGCCGAAGCCTTCGAGAAGCCCAGATGTTAAACTCATAGAAAATGTATGGGTCTTAATGGTAAATAGGATGCGCCGGTCAAATTTTCGCCCTCAAAACAGGCAAGAGGTTATAAATGTCATAAATCTGAAATGGCAAAATTTAACGCAAGAGTATTGCCAACACCTAATTACGACTATGCCGAGACGATTAACATCCCTCACAGAGAACAAAAGAGCTATGATTAATTATTAAGTTGTTAAGTTTGTTACTATTTCTAAAATATAATTTGTTCAAATTTAACCTATTTATTTTTAAACTGACATGCCGTCAACATATCTTAACCTATTTTAAGCAAAACATGTTCACACCATAGAAAAATTGAAAAAACCAAATCAAATTCTTTTGGCATTTCCCAATTTTTTTGACTTTAGCTGTAACTTCAACAAAAGAAATACCAGACCTAGGTACACTAAACAAAACCAGTTTTGATAACTTGAAAAAAAATAGCTTTACGAAGACAAAATTCGATTAAAATCTGATGTAAAGTTGTTTTACCAATTTTACTCAATTGTTTCAATTAAAATAATTATAATTATTACTTAATAACTTACCAAGAGCGAGGAACATATGAGCCAATTCAGCACCCAACAGCATGCCATTTTCTTCTTTGTCGTACAATTTGAGAGCTTCAAGAAAATCTTCATAAGTTCCTTGTTCCTTATCTTTCTTCACTTGGCCGTAGATTGGTAAGAATTCGTCCAGCTTCATTTTCTTTTCATCTAAACAGATTATTTCGCTAAAATAACCAATATGTAAACAAACAAAGAAACACTTACTCTTCTTTTTGGTACCACCTAATTTTTCAATAGTTGCCAAGGTTGGATTTTGGTTAAGAGCACGAAGGCAGTCACCCAAATTCACTGCATCGATGGTGCCATCTCCAACGAAGTCATAGATTTCGAAGACGAAAGACGCCCCTAAGGACAAGAGGATATTAAAGTTAGGATAATACAAAGAATTAAATAATAAAATACACATGCATGTATAGTGGCAGCCATTAATTTTGAAACACCAAGATTTACCTATTATAATTGTTTGTCATTTGACAACGTTATTAACATATCAATTTTGACAATATGTTTCATGTTTCATGGGTGACATGAGTTCATGACATAACGCTTACATTGTCAAATATTAGAAATATCCTAAACTAGATTAGGCCAATGTTTCCAAATTGATAGCTATTCACTGTAACAGTTCTGTGTAATAAATTGGCGTACATTTAATATACGATAATTTAAATCAGGCTTTTGGTTTCCATAATTACGGGTTAAATATAAATGTATGTAGGCTTTAACACTTCCATTTGTCATATCGCGTCAAATCAATTTGTCATACTTCACTGACAGATATAGATCAATACTGGTCAACTAGAGTAGGAGCAAAGCAATTTGACATCAATAAATCTACTGGGCTAAAAATTAAGAAACGGTGGGAGAAGGTAGGAGCAGTTTCGAGAAGACGTGGTTCTGCTCGTGCACGAATATCGAACACGAAGAAGACGCGCTGCTTTTGCGGCATTTGAGAGAAAACCCATTTAATACCGTTAATAATGCTAAAATTGCACTCAATTTTCCTGGATCACGATCACTAATCTAGTTGCTATCGAAGCGCTAGGGCAAGATGATGAAGATTTCATAGTCAATAGATCTTCTATTCACAATTTCCGAGTGAAACTTCGCGAAAAAGGTTATTTAAATTATAAACCAATTTAGTGATACGAAATTGCAGGCTGCTTAAGTGCATTAAGATGTTAAATTGCTTCCAGCGTTAACAGGTAAATAAACAGTCCAAAGCAACCTCTTAGTGTAACTTCATTGCAATCTTAAACTGGAAAAGAGCAGACAACAGCTGTCTACGGAACTCTCTCTGTTAGGGGCTCCTGTCCTATGTTAAAGCAATAGTTTTCGACTCAACAGCATCAAATACAGGCACTTTTAAAAGTGCGTATGTTTTGATTGAAAACTTTTTGGAAAAATACCTCTTGTATTTAGCTTGTAGGCATCATATATACGAAATCGTTCTTAGAAGCGTTTTGAGGAAAGTCAGGTAAAAAAAGTACAGGTCTAACTATCCCAATCTTGGAAAGATTTCAAATTCCTTAGTCGAAACAACGCGGTTCTCCACGACATAAAAAATCCTGTCTTCAAAAATCAACTGGCAAGATTCTTGATTATTTTTTTGGAGAACAAAAATGGGATAATTATGGTAGATCATTTGGAAAATGGTACAAGTGTTACGGGAGCATATTATGCTGAGTTGTAATCTAAATTACGTTTAAAAGTTTTTAAAAATGCCACGGAAAACTTGTCCTTCTTGACAACACTCACGTAGATTGTATTAAAAAAAATTATGTATATGCTTTTGAATTTGATTTAGCTCGTGATTTAGCACCATCAAACTATTATTTATTCCTAACACTTGAAAGATATTTGAAAGACAAAATATTTTTGACAAATGATGAAATAATACGTTGGAGAGTGGTTTACAGGCGAAGACGAAGATGTTTTTAAAGGACTTAGAATTATTTAAATATCGTAATGCTAAATGTGTAAGTCTTAAAGGAAATTATATTGACTAAGCACAATTTTTTCTTAAAATATTCTGGCATTTTATATGGCAGGCTTAGTACGAGGGATGTTTCCAAAGTTCTGGGAATTGTGCCCTAATTAAATTACGTAGAACTTATAGGCAATGCTATTGGTGATTGACAAGTTTCGAAATGTTAATGCAGCTATCCATTCCAATATCGTTCAGTCTGATTCAGGTGTTCGCCGGATACAGACGCATTTTCCTAACACTGTTTGTGTAACCATGGACGACGCGGCTAAATCTCAAAGAGAAAATTTTTTTTGTGAAAAGAGGGTGTGAAAACTTCAGAAATTAGTAAACGTCTGCAAGGAATGTTTGGTGAGTCTGCAGAATATAAAAGTACTGTATATCGGTGGATCGATCGTTTTAAGAGCGGTAGAACATCATTAGAAGACGTCCACGCAGTGGTCGCTTGAATACGTTGGTAAATGAAAGAAACATTAGTGCCGTGGAGAATCTACTGAAAGAGGACAGACGAATAACTATTTCTCAAATTAGTGTACACCTAGTAATAGATACACGACAAGTTCTTCTGATTGCTTGGGCGTAAGCACGGTTTCAGCCCGCTGGGCGCCAAGGCTGTTGGGACCAGAACAGAAACTCAATAGGTCTGATACTTGTCGTCAACTTCAAGAGCTGTTACGTCTGCTACGGTGATCAATTTTGGTAACGGATAATATCCACTGACGAAATGTGGATTCCTTATTTCAATCCTGAGATCGAAAGTCAATTCAAAGAATGGCATAAACAGAAGAAGGGGTTTCAATTAAGGTGCGTTCAGTTCCGTCTGCTAGAAAGGTAATGCTTTCTGTCTTCTGGGATTGCGAAGGGATTATTTTTATGGATTATCTGGCGAAAGGTACTACAATTAACGCAGGCACTTATCAGAAATCGTCCTGGGAAGTTTCATAAGCGTCGTTATTGAAATAGGATCATGAAAGACAGCACACCGCAAGAAAAACGAAGGCTTTGCCTTGAGGCAATTTAACTTAAAAACTGACAGATAAAATTACTCGTCCTATGAACTCGTAATTTTTTCAGAGGCAGTTTTTTTCGTTACATTGCCAAGCAACGAAATTCGCATCGAAATATCCAGTTTACTTCGACAAAAAATGGCTCTCATGTAATTATAAGTGAATAAATACAATTTTCTCTTGAAATATCGTGGCGTTTTATATGGCAGGCTTATATCAATAACCCGTCGTATAATGAAAGCTAATGAATTACTTCATGAATCAACTATTAATATGATATGTTTTTATTAAGTGGTATTATTTATTTTTATTTATTGGTGTTTATATTTAAATTTAGTTGAATTAAATCTGCTTGTTAAATTAAGGAGTTCGATAAAAATGTAAATAAAACTAAAAATATGTAATTACGTCATTCAGCTGGTAAGTCTTCTAATTTCTGTGGAAATTACATTCTCGCATTTTTATTAAATAGCGCTTGAGTTTTCGTGTTCATTCAGTAGTACTCCAAATATATACCTATATATCAGAAAATTATATTGCGATTTATTCCTATAACTTAAATCACCTGTTAGGCAAACAATCGAACGCACGCATAGATTTAATGTCGAGTAGCGTTAACAAGTTTCCGAAAAATTAAGGTTTTATTTTAAACAACGTATTAATTAGGGCACGTATACTACCGCATAACTCGACTCCGTTTTAAATATAATCCGAGAATTGAAAATGTATTTTGGGACGAAGAAGAAATCACACCGCACCATATAAGTTTGTGTCTAAAAATAAAACACATAGTATCCGATTCATCCGTGTCAGTGTAGAAAACACATGAACTATTAAGTAACAACGAGATTCACAAATATTAAACTTTGCACTTACTTTCAATATCCTTCGCACTGAGATCAGCCTGTTAGAAAAGAAAAGAAATTTATGTTATCGAAATATGGAAAATATAATACATTAATTAATTAAAATTGAACTAATATATTGGTAATTTTAAATTTAAATAAAAAACGTTAAAAGTTATGGTGAAATTTGTAACATACTTAAAAAAATTAACTTACCATTTTGTTGAATGACGAAGTTTGGCTTCCACTAAATTAACAAGAAGTGGGACCCAGTCTATTGGTGCCTACCGATTTTATATAAGCAGATGGCGCTGCGGACGCTATATTGTGTCTAACGTCGTTGTTCAATGGAAAAAGTGTATCAGCTAAGTTTGGCAACGCGGTAAGACAAAACGACCTGCTTTATGAATAAGCCCAAATCTACGCAGACTAAAGAAATTGTCCAAAAATAGTTACGAACATTGGTCAAGATCACAAATTAAAAATGGATCCCTGAACACCTCTTTTAAAGATAGAATGTAAAACTGTATAATTTCAGCCTATTTATCTTCGACGCTACACTTCTAAAAATTAAATGTAACTAAAAATAATATTAATTTTGAATTCAATACAATATAAACCATAATTTTGGTAATTACTTTGAATTTCAAATCATATAAGTGTTTGCTCTTTAATTGTCATGTTCAACACAAAATAACTATTTAGCAAAAAATACTCGGTCATTTTAATGACCCTGAACCGAAAAATAAATAGAATATTTTTCGTGCATGTGATTATTTGAAATATGCGGTGATTCACGTCATTATATTTGATATATTAAACAGCGATTTTAATACTCGAATTTCTCAGTAGTGCCACATCGTGATTCACGAGAACTTGGGTTTAATAAAATAGCGACTCAATTCAAAAGAGAAAACAAAACAGATATATTGATAACCTTCTATTTTCTAATCGCTTTGCTATATCTTATTGATATTAAAAGAAAAATTTCGAAATGCGATTCATTTCAATCATTTTTAACTGCCGGGAAAAAAAAATGATGGATTCTCTTTTCCATTTACTGGAAAGTGTAAAACTTAATACACACGATTTAAACAATTTGAATACCCATTATCTATACAAGTTCCTAGCTTAAAGTCTAATCATTTGAATAATAGTAATCAAGGTGAGCACGTTAGTACGCACTTTGATTATATACCAGAATGATTCCAATATACTTGGCATCATCCTAAATCTAATCAATCAGTAGTTTTTTGATGTCGTGTTTCAGAACACCTTCCACGGTATAAGTGGTATAAGACCCCCAAGCTTTGGAACCTCCTAAATCAATCAATTTTGAAGCTTGAACGTAGAGGATAGTACCAATCTTGTCTTGTGTGTCTTGAGTATGGATAATTACAAACCCGTGAAAAAGATATTTCATAAAAAGTGCAGAAATGGACTTCTGCCCTCGCGTTTTTGTCAGGGTAATGGATATTGCTCGAATATAAGTATAAGTAGGAAGAATAAGTAGGAACCGGACTCGAGAGGCCCATGACTCATCGCCCACGAGCGTACTATTGAAAATTTGTATTTTTAAGAAGTTTTTAATTTTATTTATATAATTGGAAAACAAGCAGGTGGTGATCTATAAAATACGAAATACATTTTTATTTGTTAATTTTGTAGTTCAAGTTGAGTAAAGGAGTATTAATATTAACAAGCAATACTTTCTCAAGGTTCTCTTCTGTAAAATTTGTACTCTTTGAATGAAATGCATCCTTGTTTTTGAGATTTTGAGGCATTGTCCCCATACACAATTGCCGCAATGTTATTAAATCTGGATTTCTATTACAAACTGCGTCTAACTTTTGCTGAAGGCCACATCCGAAGTCACTTGGAATATTTTTCAAATTATTAATAGCCACATCTAATGTGGTTAATCTATCATTTAATTTGAGATTTTGATTTTCAAAATAAATAATTACTTTTGGCAAGTTTCCAATGTGTTCCTGAAGAAAGTACAACTGATTTTTTAAATTCGGAATTTGTATTAGTTAGTTCCTTGCACTCAGAAATACTTCGAGCATCGTCATTTAAACATGTAACGAAATTTTGTAAACTATCGAAATCCTCTGCATAAAAACCAGTAGCTTCCAACCATGTTCCCCATCTAGTTATTACTGGAGAAGGAGTCAACGACAAAGGTGGAAATGTTTCCGTGTAAATAGCTACTCTCAATGGTGCTTTACAGAAAACTATCAACTTCCGGAAAGAAAAATGTATCCGTAAATTATTGAAACTTAACGAATTTCACTATGTAATTAACAGTTGAAACAATTAAAAAAGAAACTAACTCTACCGTACTTTATTTATCTTACGAAATATAAACTAATAATCAAATAATTTTTAAAAACTCCTCACGCTATCTACGCCCATGGAGAAAGGAATTTAACTATAATATTGAAGTAATTGCGTCACAATTCGGCCACAAGAAACAGATGTGCGGTTAGCCGAATGAATAGCACTATTCAATAACTGCGTGTTGTACTTAGCGATGTTATAGACAATTTATATGGTTCATCGTAATTTCGGTCCGATCCGTCCGGTTCCTAGTAATAAGATACGAACTCCGTCCAGAATCAGTTGGCCCATTCGCTAAAATTGCACTTAAACAGATATTAGTCAGTAATTAAATAGTCAAAATCACCACTGCGTGACATCACGTTTACTTTTAACTACCTCAATTCTTCTTGGCATCGTGACAACTAAGTTCTAACAATCTTGGGATGTAAATTCATCCCAAATTTCTTACAATATTTTTTGAATTCTTGGATTATTCTTGCAGAACTGACACGCAACCGTTTTCTCATGTTATGCCACAATGTTCCTATTGGTGACAAATCAGGACTACGGACACCCACTCCTAAGAGTGGAATATTATTGTCTTAGAATCATTTGAAAGTTCTGTTTGACGTATGACAACCTGCGCCGTCTTGGTGGAAAATAAAATCCTCTGCAGCGTCCAAAGCATCTTCCATTGTTTGTAATAACGAATCTGTTAAAATATTTAAAAATTTTTGTGTATTAACGATTTCGTTAATAAAGTGTAGTTTTCCAACACCTTTTGCTTAAGCTCCATACCACAACAGAAGTTGGAAATTTTACCTTCCTTTTTAATTATTCTGGATGATACGCTTCATGTTTCTGCCAAATGACTCTGCTTCGACTATCACCCACAAAAACTTCGAATCGAGATTCATCACTCCAGTGAATTCGATTCCACTGCTCAGGAAACAAATTCTTATGTTCTTTAGCCCATTTCAATCTATTTTTTTTGGTTTGCTGTCAGTATTGGTTTTTCTTTAGCCTAAAGAAATAAATACTTTTTTTGTAAATTTTTCAATCGTAGCATAACAAAATACCCAGACCTTATATGAACCAAATCCCAAATTTTGAGCTTTTCTATGGCATGTCGATTTTCAAACATGCTTTGCAATTGCTTCACTCCATAATATGCTGAGTTATCCGTAATTAGCACGTCTATTTTCCCGAATTATTCTTTATAATGCTCTTCTGTTAATATCTGTTATTTTTTAGTTTAGATTTTCTTATACATCCAACCTTTGGTGTAACTGAGTTACTTGTTTTAACGACAAGAAATAAGTACTAAACTTCTAGTTTGAAAAATTTATTGTAAATCTCTACAATATTGTTTCGCCACACAATGACTTTATCAATAAATTTTTGAAACTCGAAATTTAGTACTTATTTCTTAGCGTTATACTGAAGTTTCAACTATTACTAACAAGCGCTCTGAATCGGCTGTGGTTGCTAATAATAAAGGGAATTATGTAAAATAAATAATTGTGATGCTTGGTGAAAAATCATCAAAGGCCCAGGACGTGTGTAATGTGTGCTGAGATAAATATCTACAACTTACTAACTAAATAAAACACAACGTTGTCCTTAAAGTTTGTATTTATTATTTACAGGAAGAAATTTAGCGTTGATATATTTATAAGTAATTAAATAAAAGTAATATACACAAGGAACTCTGGATAAGTAATTAAAAAATTAACACACAAAAATAAACTGAAAAGAATGTTAAATTAAACAGTAAATTAAATGTGAATTAATTGTAATTAATATAAAATAACCTCTGTATAGAACAATACAGAGTTACCTTTGAGTTGCGAAGTTTGGCCGTCGGAATAAGACATTAATTAGTTAGATTAATTAAATTAATGTTGATTAAATAAGGGATAATATATATGGAACCATATAGATTACCTTAAAAGTGAAGGCCGCCGGGCACCGTGTTACATCATGCTGGACAGCACGTGAAGTAACATCTGTATCTTATGAAGGCTCAGAACAGAAGACCGAAAGTTCGTGCCGTAGAAACACTGGTCTGTCTAAAAAGGTTTGAGTTTTATTACCCCTAAGTTGGGAGAGGGTATCGATGTTACCGATGTCTTGACTAATGAATTAATCAAATGCGCAAGCTAAGACGTTGTGATGTCGATGACATAAATATTATTAAAATATCCCTTGTGAGACAAGCTTTAAGACGATATGCGACACCATATATTAGTAAGAGATAAGTCCGTAATTATATTAAACCAACTTAAGTTTAAAAATGAAATTCAATTGACCGTTAGATGCCTGCTTGAGCGTTCAAATCCAGATAGATGCCGAAGGGTCCATCGTAGTTCGATAACAAAAGAAAGACTTTCTCTTTGCAAACGAAATGCGAAAAAATGTCTAAGTGAGTTTTTATTTTAAATGCGGTATATATTTAAAGAAATATTATTTAAAATTAAATTAAAATATTCTTATATATGCGAAGTGTAACACAAGTATCTCCTTCGTCAATCAACGATTTATTGGTTTTATACAAACGCACTATTCTTGCACTATATCGTGGTAAAGATAATAATTCACCTGTTTCAGCGTTTTATTTGCCACTTTTAGATAGCCTAACTATAATAGATCGAAATTTTTCATGAATCAGCTTGCATCTACCCATATTTACTCTTAAACTCACTTTTAACATATTTGACAACCTAATAAAAACCAACCACAATGGCTTTCATATAAGTTTGCATAGCCATGTCGATATTTATCTAATTTCTGAACAAAATATAAATACATAATTCGTAAATCCATAAAATACGCAAAA
Source organism: Melolontha melolontha (assembly GCA_935421215.2). Lineage (NCBI taxonomy): Eukaryota > Metazoa > Arthropoda > Insecta > Coleoptera > Scarabaeidae > Melolontha > Melolontha melolontha. The sequence goes on from OW285240.1 coordinate 47,633,836, forward strand.
TTCATAATTTAGCTTTTTCATATAAAATTTCAAAAAATATGATACATATCTTTGTCAAGATTATAATAAGTCAATATTGAGATTAATACGCATGCATAAATTCAATAAATTTTACTGTTTTTTAAAAATGTTGTAATTTTGGGAAGTGACTGATACGGGACGAGGCTCATATATGTAAATACATATATGCAAATATGGAAGGTAAAATTTATCCGAATGAAAAATCCTAGCTATTTTAAATAAATAGCTGAAAATTTGTGAAAGTAATTGACATTATGTGCTGCAGATGACAATTTTTACCGTTTTTAAAACTGCCGCAAGAAAAATTTTCAAATTGTGCACGGTCTAGTGGCTATCACGTTTGGTGTTGACCACATGATCCGAGTTCAAGCCCATTGAGCCGTAAAATTTTGTAATTTTTTTGTTTTCATGATTTATTATGTAAAGTGAATGAGAGATATCGAAAGTTTTCGTTAGATAAAGTTAATTAAGTAGTTGCAATTATCAACTTATTTGTAATCTGCAAAACTCATAAATTAATCCCAAGAATAGCTTTTGAGTTTACCCTTCCACAACCATGTGTCTGCATAAATTCAAAATATCTTTGAAACTAGTAACATTCAGCATAATAAAAGCTGCCTTCAATCATGTTCCCCAACGTGTAAGGATCGGTTGAGGTAGTCCAGAACATTTTTTGTGTAACTCGCGAAGACGTTTGAGAGATGTTAGAAAAACTTTTTTTGTAGTCGCTATTAAAGCATCTATTTTGGGAAAATATTGTCACTTTAATTTTTCTAAGAACTACACCATCATCTGTGTAATTGTATTACCAATACACCTGTGAGTCTTTTGCTTTTGCCCATATTTACCCTTAAACTCACTTTTAACACATTTGACAACCTAATAAAAACCAACCACAATAGCTTTCATATAATTTTGCATAGCCACGTCGATATTTATCTAATTTCCTAGAAATTTTAGCTGATTGATTGTATATATTTATTATCAACAATAACCAACAAACTGTCAAATATAAATTTTATTTTGATTTGCAATGTAATACAGTAACTATAAACTGTTATAATAATAAAATAAATAAAACTTTTGCTTTTAAAGCTATTTCCATTACTTCTGCATTTTCTGTCATGAGTAGATCTTATTAATTAAAAATAATTCTCTAAAATATGAAATCGCTTAATTTTTCATACCCAACTTAATAAGTATTAACTTCTAAGATCATTACCTGACCCATTTCAGTCAATTAATATAGCATTTTAATTAAATTATAACGGGTGTTCAGAAACATTCGAAGTCAAAGTAGTCCTTGAAAATATGAAGTCATGTCTGAGATAGATTGATTTTTGACAGACAACAGTTGACATTTAATAATTATTACAAATCAGATACTTAAGTAAAGATATACGATTTTTTGTTCAGAGCCCACTTGACTTCGAATGTTTCTGAACACCCGTTATTATATATTTTTTAGCATAGTTAGTTGTGCCATCTGTTAGAGGAAAATTGATTTATGAAATAAGTAGATGAATCATTCTATCGCACTCTATATCAGACGTGACTTCAAATTTCCATGGATTACTTTGACTACAGATTTCTCTCAACGTCCGTTATTTTATTCTTGATTATTAAACTGAAAGCACATCGAGGACACTATTGGTATTGCCTTCGTTTTATTTTAAATTACAGTAAATACTTTCAGCAGCAATAAATGTCTTAAACGTGTTCATTGTAATTAAAAATAGAACGCCGACGATACCGGCAGTAATTTAGATACGATTTTGGTCTGAAAACAAATGAAAGGCTGTAGATGATCATATTGGCAATTACTTACTAGCATACTTAAAACGATTCATTTGTAATCAATTACCCTAATTATTTGGAAATAAAGAAATTAATAAGTTTCAATTTCAAACCACATATAAATGATTTTTTCTAATATTTAGTTGTTAAAGGACCATTTGTTATAGTCCAGTAATTATGTACTATCGCGGCATTAAAATCTTGACGATTAGATATTTATTTTCACTATAATTAAGCATTGTAATTCGGTTTCTGTATAATTGAGTTGTTGTGTAGATGACAGCATACTGACATTTATCGGTAACCTCTCACGCAAAATTATGTTATACATTTTGTTATAAAATTATGTTACTGAGTGAATAAATGAAAGACAAGAATTTATTAACCAGAAAACTACAATTATTATTATTAATGTAACCCCACACGTTTTCGATGGGGTTTATATCTGGACTTCTAGAACACCACGGCAAACACTATATTATTTTCTCTAAACCACTGAGAAACGACTCTTGCAGTGTTGACTGGACAATTGTCGTCTTGAAAGATGAAATTTCTTTCAGGATTCTTACTAATACAAAGGTATTTTTAATAATATAAAATATTATTAAAAACCTGGTGTGAAGAGCACAAATACAGGTTCACTATTAATATTTTTGTGAACGTGTCCGAAAATATCTTTCCCCAGAGACGTAGATACGTATTTCACCTTTCTACAGGCTCATCGGTACGCCCCTGCTGGAGAAAGAATATTTCCAGACACATTCACAAAAAAGAACCACATCACCGTAATTATCCAGACCGGGCGTAGAAGTAAATTCAGCGCTGCCTGTTGTCAGACAACCGAAGTACCTCGCCCGTCCACATAACCAATGTGAAGTAACGACGCCTTTCCAAAGGTGGCACAGTCATCCCTCTAGAAACTGTATTTTGTTTGTGTCTTCACTCATACTACGGACTAACCGCATGTGTAATGCATCAGAATAATTGAAACATACATGAGTAGGTAAACCCCACCAGTTTTGTATAATATAAAGGTATTTTTAATAATATAAAATATTATTAAAAACCTTGTGTGAAGAACACAAATACAGGTTCACTATTAATATTTTTGTGAACGTGTCCGATAATATCTTTCCCCAGAGACGTAGTAACGTATTTCACCTTTCTACAAGCTCATCGGTACGCCCCTTTTAATAATATTTTATATTATTAAAAATACCTTTGTATTATACAAAACTGGTGGGGTTTACCTACTCATGTATGTTTCAATTATTCTGATACATTACACATGCGGTTAGTCCGTAGTATGAGTGAAGACACAAACAAAATACAGTTTCTAGAGGGATGACTGTGCCACCTTTGGAAAGGCGTCGTTACTTCACATTGGTTATGTGGACGGGGCGAGGTACTTCGGTTGTCTGACAACAGGCAGCGCTGAATTTACTTCTACGCCCGGTCTTGATAATTACGGTGATGTGGTGATGTGGTTCTTTTTTGTAGATGTGTCTGGAAATATTCTTTCTCCAGCAGGGGCATACCGATGAGCCTGTAGAAAGGTGAAATACGTATCTACGTCTCTGGGGAAAGATATTTTCGGACACGTTCACAAAAATATTAATAGTGAACCTGTATTTGTGTTCTTCACACCAGGTTTTTAATAATATTTTATATTATTAAAAATACCTTTGTATTATACAAAACTGGTAGGGTTTACCTACTCATGTATGATTCAATTATTCTGATACTTCCTAATATAATTGTTACTATTAAATCTTTCCCCTATAATCCAACAAACACCTAGCCCATATGCGCAAATCCAGACCCAGACGTTTACTGAGAATCTTCCGTTCGTTTGTGATTTCTGAGTATACTTTTCGTCAAATCGTGAATTAGGTGGTGCTTAGGTGGGCTATTATGAGACGACTGAACAACTTTTTCATCTATTTTCTTCTTCTTTTGTCTCAACCGTTTTCTTGCTGTGTGGACACACCCGGGGAAATGTGTTGCGGTCACTGCATTTACTATTGTTTCGAACAGATCGTTTCTTATAAAATTAATAAGATTTTCATCCTGTTCGGGAGTTGACACACGGATACCACTGCAGCCTCGTTCTCTATTAATAACTCCCCGAAGCTGCCTTTTAATTTTGATATCCGAAATGATACTCTTCCCCAGGCAAAATCTATTCACTAATCTTCTAACTGACAATTAACATAATTATTTGGGTTTTTGTTTGAATATTCAAATGTGGCATATTAACATTATATTTTGACAAATTTTTAAGTTGTTGGGGGGGGGGGGGGGGGAGTGCCTAATTTGTTCTCGACCGCTATTTAGAAAATAAGAGTGGATTTTTGATCCTGTTGTAACTCGGCTCCTCGTCGTTCTACGGGGAAGTTGTATTGTTACTTTTTGTTCTTCACAATTTGTGTCATATGACAAATAGGACAAAATTTGGGGTACGAACTTTTTTCTTTATCGTCACGCATAGCGAAAAAATGTTTATCGTCAAACTTGTAGAGCACGTTCGTACTTACAATTCAATGTTTTTGTTTTCCCTCCATCTCTAAAATTACGCGTTCTAGCGCGCCGCAAAGTCGACAAGTCGGCAAGTCGACAAGTCGGCAAGTCGGCAAGTCCGTGCAAAGTTTCGATCCTATAGCACGCGCAATTGTGTAGATATTTTGTAACGGATTCACCGTTCCGAATAGAATTATTGAAAGACAATATAGGTAAATAAGACAATGAAATTATGAATCACACGTATAAATTTTTTTATGCAAATTTGTTTTTTTCTTCCGGTCAAAAAGATATTCATGTCTTCCTTCTTTTCGATGGTCCTGCGCGTTAGAACTCGTAATTTTACAGATGGAAGGAAAACAAAAATATCGAATTGTAGGTACGAGCGTGCTCTACAAGTTTGACGATAAACATGTTTTCGCTATGCGTGACGATAAAGAAGAAAAATAATGAAAAACGAGTTCGTACCCCAAATTTTGTCCTATTTTCGCCGATATCTCGAGAACGGCCAATATTAGGTGAAAAAGTCATATGATACAAATTGTAGAGAATAAAAAAGGAACAAAAAGTAACACTACAACTTCCCCGTAGAATGACGAGGAGCCGAGTTACAACAGAAACAAAAATCCACCCTTATTTTCTAAATAGCGGAATATAGTCACAAGGGTTTCGTTCGAGAACTTCAAACTAGGCACTCCTGTAACCCCCCCCCCCCTCCCAAACAACATATAAAAAAATTAATTGACTTAATGAAATCTCGCTCTAATTCACGGCCTATTTTCGAAGAGAATGACTGGACTATTAGTATCTAAACAAACACAACGGTCGGAAGCCGTAAAGTAGCTAATACTTTAGATGGAGAATATACTGAATCCATTGATTTGGATCCTGCAATATTAAGCAATTTAAAAAAAAACGCTCCTATTACATCGGTTGATGTGGAAAGGAGTTTTTCCATTTATAATTTTTTATATTCAGACAGGAGACAAATTTTTTAATTGAGAACTTCGAGAAACATTTAGTGGTTTACTGTTTTTACAACTAACGACAACCAGTTTTGTGTAATAAATCCATATTTAGGTTTAATTCAGTATGTAGAAAAATTAAAATGTCTGTTTATTTTTAAGTGAATCAATAAATCTATGTATATCAATCAGTATCTTTTTAATAATATTTTTGTGCATACTTTGACTAAATGATTTGCATATTTATGCGCATATTTTTGGGTTTTCCACTTGTATATTTGGGTTTCCCTAAGTAATGAGTAGAAAGCGGACTGAAGTGATTGAATGACCAATTGCTCCGATAAAATGTTATGGCGGGTCAGGTATAGTATGCATGTTATAACAGCCCTACTATTTGCTTGCTCGACTGCATTCGTCAAGTATGTGCTTTATTTCCGTCGTTATGAATAGTACATTGTGTGTATTCCTTCATAAATTAAATTCAACAGTGGCGTGTAAGGCGGAATACACATTTATATATTATTTCGTTAGACGTCTTGAAATAATCGCTTAAAAAATTATATTCGCTAATTTCCAAAGTGTATTCTCGTCTTTACATACTGTTACACATGCATATACATATACGTATTTATTGTTCTTAAGATAGTATATTTTCTATTTTCTTCTATAAGAGATTTTTCCTGGTTCCGTTTCTTTCAGTGTTATTTGGTTACAACGTTTAGCATTTTAAGAAATCCGTTTTATATTATATTGTATATTTATCCTATAATTTTATATAAATATTAAGTTTAATTTATTACCTTATTTTTGGAGTAGTTTTGGTTTCTTTTTTAGTCCATTTCTTTCTGTTCTTAATATTTCTCTTGATTTTCATTAACTATGGAGAATTCTCTTAGGGCAACCATGGTAGGATGGATTAGAGGCCATACAGATATGGGTACATATTCATAATGATACCGAGATATTTTGCAGTGCCTGTTCATTAAGTTTAAAGCGTCCACAAAAAGTGTAATATGCAGAGACATGTTTCTTCAAAAACTCATCAAGATAACATATGACCATCTACACTTGACACTTTTAACTGTGTGAAGCTTACATGGCGGCCAACATCTCATTCAAAAAGTATAACAATCCAGTCCTAAAGAGGCTTCTTACAAAATATACTGATCGTCATATACCAGATGAATCTACTTTACGTAAATGCCACTTGCCAAAATGTTATTTGACAACCATTGAAAAAATACGGACCAACCTATCTGGTAATTATCTTTGGGTAAGTGCAGACGCCACAAAGGATGTAATGGGACGATATGTGTTAAATGTAGTTGTTGGTATTCTTCATCCGACAATTTTATACCAACAATACTTCATTGCGACTCGAATATTGCCAGTCGTAAATGGTGAAACAGTTTCAGAAGTAAGTGATCAATGTATTCATAATATTCTGTCACCGGATAACAACTATAAAGACAAAATGCTATTATTTTTAACTGATGCGGCAGCTTATATGTTAAAAACAGGGAAGTTATTAAAGCAATCTTATAGGACACATGCACTACACAGAGTATGTGAATACGTCAAGGGTCATTTTCCAAATGTTGATAAGTTAGTTTCATCATTTAAAAATATATTTCTCAAAGCTGAGACAAAAAGCTGATGCCATATTTACCAGAAAACTCCATTTATTTTTATGTTCTTTTTCTAGCCATAACCAGATCTCCCTTTTAGCGGAATCCTTAGCGATTCCACATACAGGTTCTGGTCCTATGAAGTTCTTATTAGTATCTTCTTTGGCCAGTTCGTCGGCTATCTCATTGCCTTTAATTCTCTCATGTCCTCATGTCACCCATATCAGCGACACAGTATTGTCTTGTGCCAGTTTATTGAGGACCTATTTACAATATTTCACCAGCTTAGACCTGGTAGATGTTCATTCTGTTCATAATGGCTTTAATAGCCGCCTGACTATCAGTCATTACTAGAGCTGAGGATGCTTGCGGTATAACCATGGTTATATCATATAACCATAGTAATTTACTATGGTTACATGATATAACCATGGTTATACCGCAAACATCCTCAGCTCTAGTCATTACGTTGATTTTTTTGTTTTCGCAGCCGGCTTCCAGAATTTCCTCGGCACAGGCTGCAACTGCAAACAATTCGGCCTGTAAAACCGTTGTATGTTTCCCCAGACATATCGATATCTTCCTTCTAGGTCACATTTCGCATATGCCTGCACATGCCCCCTGACTAGATTGTGATCCATCAGTGTACCAGGTGCCGACACCACAATCGCTCGAGCGACTTTTTGCCTGTTCCTGGTCGGTATAAATATGTTCAGCTTAGCCGTAAACTTAATCTCAGTTGCCATATTATCCGCCGTCATTTGAAATAGCGGCTCTTCCAGTATAGTTCCTGTTATATCTGTATGGCTCCCTGCAACCTTATTAGGACACCATACGTCATTGGCCTTCAGTCTCAGGATCGCAGTCATTGCCTCCGCATTTACAAATAGTTCCAGCGGAGGGAGACCCACGATGGCTTCCAAGGAGGCGCTTCCCGTGCTGTTCATAGCTCCCGTGATTCCCAAGCCTATAGGCTATTATGAATCATTAATCGCTCGAGCCCGCTCTCTGGTAATGATTCTGCAAATGCTATGCCGTTGTCGTTTATTTCAGTAATTACTGCACCAGCAGATGGTTCAATTTCACCTAATTTATAATCCAAATTTTGTATTAACGGAAATAACAATTGTACTATAATTGGTAACATCATTTACGATACAAATAAAACAGAATGATCTAATGTAAATGATATAGTTGAGGCAAGATGCATGTATTTTATGACATATTATTACGTCACACTACCAACTCTAAAATAAGTATTTGCCATTGTCCATAATATATGTAAATTGTGTTTTATAATTGATAAATTAAGGCGTAAATGATTGAGATAGCTACACTTTGGCGCATATTATCACTTTCAATAATTAACTCAATTATTTTAAAACACTATTATCAATAAACGCAAACCAAGTTATTCTCATATATTGGTATGAGTGTACATCGATGTCGTTTGTATCTGTCACACATTTCTGACATTCGCGTTCTGCTGGTGCCGTTCGTTTAGGTTATAATAGTTTATTCAACGCCTATTTTGTCTACGATGTTACATATTTTATCAAAATTAGTTCTTATTAGAACTTTTAGTAAATATTCACGATATTTGGTGACTGTATTGCGCTAAAATGCGCAAGTATATGCGTAAACAAACTAAAGAAATGGTTCCATCGTTAATAACGTTCTTTGAACAAGAGCGTGACAGTATTCGCATTCACGGATAACCCGTGATATCTTTTGAAGCAGTAAGGGGAGTAAGTAGTGTATTTTCATAAATAGTGTTCAAGGAATGAAAACTTTTATAATTTTAGCCGGTTGCTGTAGCTTTTAATATCAGCATATCTTCTGTTAGTGCACTCTCACAAGCAGTGAAAAACAATGAATCTCTCACTGATCCGAAAGCAAATCGACAAAAGTCTAAACCTGTGTTAGGTATAGATTATGCTACAAAAACATCTATAAGAATGCATTATATTGGTATACATTATATACCATTTTTAATTTACTTCTAAATATTTTGTATATTTTAGAACAACACATATTTCACGGCATAGTGTGCTAAAAATTTTGAAGAATAGGGACATATTTCATGGAAGTGTCTCTTCTCTAGAAACTATTTTAAAAGAAATAGATTGTCGTTGGAGCAAAGATAATCCTCGACAAGGATTGATGGAATCGAATGCTAGAGTTACTTTTCTGCAATCATATCTTAAAAATTTACGCACTAATTATGGGCATTTTGTCTTTTTAGATGAAACTTGGATTTTCAAAAATGGTTCCATTGGCTATTCATGGCAGGACAATACGAAACAAAGTGTTAAGAAAATAAAACCTGAAGGCAAAAGGTGCATACAAATACAATATTCATATATTAAAAGCTTATGTTATGGATATGATAGTTATGGATAACACAAGTTATCATAGTAAATTAGCAATCCAATGTCCTACCACAAGCTGGAAAAAAGAAAAAATTCAAAACAGGCTACGAAATTATTTCCTTCGAAGCTGATATGTTAAAAACACAATTCCTTCATTTAGTTTCACTGTAAGTGTGTTTATTTTATTTCATTTGCACGTATATTTAATTAATACATTATAGGAACAAGCCTCGAAAATCATATGTAGTTGATAACCTTGCAGAATATTATGGTCACAAAGTTCTGCGACTACCTCCTTATTATTGCGTATTTAACCCTATAGAAAATATTTGGGGAATCACGAAGACGTATTATAATAAACACATTGGTCGAGATGGGTTTATTGCTGACAAATGTATTAAGATGTAGGAAGAAGCCTTAAGCCCCATCACAAAGACAACGTGGAAAAATGCAATTCATCACACAGACAAAGAAATTTTAAAGTGGTCGGATAGGGAGGTAGGATTTGGTAAAGAAGCCCAATAATCATATACCTCGGAGAAAGTGACCCAAGTGACAGTGATATGAGTGAATAAACAATTATAAATGAAATAAGAAAGTCAGTGTCTTTACAATAAAATAAAAATAAATATTCCGTTAGAAAAACATTTTCGGTATTTTAGAAAATTTAAATTTTGTTTAAAAAATAGATACCTGGATGTTTATTCCTTAATGTCATATACATATAACTTATATTATATTGAGGATATTTTACAATATATATCATAATATTTTGTTTATTTATTTTGTAAATCCTTATACACCAATAAAATAATTTTTGTTTATTTTACTTTTTACTTTACTTTTTTATTTACTTTTACTACTATTTTACGTTATAAATAACAATATTTGTTTCGGTTTATGTTATCTAATACCGTATTCATATCGAGAACGTTGCTAAACATAACATAATGTTCATCTTTTCACTGACAAGGACAAATCATATGTAATTGTCAAATTATTGAGAACGTCGCTAAACATAACCTAATGTGCATCTATTCACTGACAGGGACAAACTATAGATAATTGTCAAATTACATTGGCAAACGCGCAATATATTACGTCATTAACGATCAATTACGTGCATTGATATTTATCTTGCCTCGACTATAGTCAGTAACTTGTAAAAATAAAATTTCATAATTAATACGGTGCTTTGATAAATTAATGTTTACAAAAATCAGATCAAATCTTTTTTTTCGATGAAAAATATTGATTTCATAGAAATAAAGAGATATTGCAAAAACTATTTTACAATACAAGTCCGTTAGGGCTTTTACTGCATTGCCTGGTCTTGCAGCTCATCTCACAAACTCTCTGACTCGGTAGTAGGGGCTGCCCTAACGGACTTCTGCTGTGAAACGCCATTACGTACTAGTTAAAAATTAAAGGTTTTCCTCATAATTTTTATTAATGTATAAAATACAAATTTTATTTTTCCACAATTACGTCTTCTGTATCTTCTTCCTTATCTCTTGACTTCCTTTTACCAAATCCCCAAAATTTAAAATTGATATTCCACTTCTTTTTCTTCAAATTTTCCAATTTTCTTTTACAAATTACCTTGGCTGTTGCAGCATCCAAACTGTTGCGTTTTAAGGTTGATGATCCAGCTGTCGCAGGCTTCATCTTTGTTGGAATTTTATCTAAAATTTCTCCTCCACCGTCCTGTCCTTGATTATTTACATCCACATTTTCTTTGACAACGCTTAAGTCAACATTGTCCATGAGCTCGTTTTCGTTTGGAAGAATGTAGTTTTCCTTGTCCTTGCCTTCCTCCTTTTCTCCCTCGTTAGTAACCTTTTTCAACAAATTTCCTTCATCAGGCTTAATATAATCAAGTTCAATCACCTGAATTACCTTTTCATTCTTTTCTTCCCACTCCTCCTGCTGCTTTCGAGATTCGTCTGACATTAAGTATTCAGACAACACTTGTTTAGAATTCATTACCAAGTCCGTAACACGCGTCTTTTTTTCAACCAACTTGGTTCTTTCCACATCAACTATACATTCATCGTCAATTTTATTAATGTCATCAGTATCCCGAACAGGAAATTCTTCAATTGGTTGATCTCCAACTCCATCCTTCCTAGCCAAAGTTTCGTAATTAACTATATCATAAGGTGGTGACATCATTTCACTCAGAAGACGTTTCATTTCTACATCTAATCGTAGTGGTTCTTCGATGCTACTAATGTTACTTTTTGTTAAATGTATTGCGCTTAAACCGTCTATGATATCTTTGATGTCGGGGCAGTCACTGTTCATTTCGTCAAAATTGTCATCGAATTTATTCATTTTCTGGTTTGAAAAAGGACAGAGAGCATCATCAACTGAAAATGCTATTGTATCGCAGTGCAACCCTATAAAAGAAATAGATATATGATATGACTTTGTTTGATATTGGTATACACTAAAACTAAAACTTGATTTTCTTAACAAACCTTCTTAAGCGCTATTGTGAGGTTTGTCGACATACCGAACATGACTGCTAATTATATTTCTTGGAAACTTACGAGCGACGATAAATCATTGAAATTTATTTTCTTAAGCTGGCAACAACTGTACAACTTTATGCTCCCATGTTTTATTTTTTTATTTAATTTTTCAAAAACTTTACAAGTAACATTCAAACAAGCAAAGAAACAAAACGATTTGTTTTTACTTTCAAAATGGTCCTTACTGTCAAGTAAAACACATTTATTGTAATGGCTTATTTCGGCCAAAAGCGGCTTGCCAAATGATGATGGTAATTGTATATATTCCAAGTAGTTGACCTATAATCAATTTAATTGGCATCGCAATGTACTCAGAAGAACAAATTGAATTTAATATCGTTACTTTTCACAACGTAGTGTTAGAATAATCCAATGGTTTTTAACACTTAACTTCTCATATTTCTGTACGTCATTAATTTGTTATTTTAACCTTTCTTACATCCACTCTAAAACTCTAGAACTTTCTTATAATCCTCTCGTAAGAATCTGAAAAAACAGGTACATTTACACCCATCTAATTTTCAGCTGTCCATCAAACTCACACACCTGTTTCTTACAACGAATCCAGTTTTATCAATGGTACAAGGATCATCAGCATAATAATATTGACTGCCAAAATATTTTATTTTCTATTCCGATAAGAAGGTTATTTTTACCTGTAGGTGTAGGTTTCCGCGGTCGTTCTCTAGATGTAGATCTCGGTTTCCGGGTTGGAACCGCGTCGAGTTAGGCGTAATTGCCAACGTTTCGTCCACTGTTTCAAGGGACATCTTCAGGGCTGTACGTAGATGTTCGTCGTTTCGCAGTAGCTTGAAGAATGCTATGGCAGTGTGTATGAGTCGTTGAATTTTGTTTTGTGGTCGAAGTTGCCTCCATTTCCACTCCGTTGTTTCGTATCTCCCAGGGTTGTGACGTGTTTGAGTCTGATTTAATCGTGCGTTGTTGTGTTTTTGTGCGGTCCTGTGTTGTGTGTGTAAAGTCTGTGTGTCAGTCGCTTTTTTGCGTTTAAGTCATATGTGTGAGTTTACTGGTCATCATCGCATTTTTTTGCGTTTCAGTTGTGTGTGTATTTAATGTTTATTATTGTAGAGTGTTATTATTGTCTGTGTTTGTGTTACGAAGTATTGTATCTGTTCATTTGTTGCGTTTGTCGAGTTTGATGTTATTAGCATATTGCCTAAGGCAAGTGCTAATTCGTCAACTGTGTTAAGTATCGTGTTTTTTTGTCTTTGAGTCCAGGGATTAGTTGTTGGGGGTGGTGCTGGTATGTATTTAGGTTTGGGTGTGGTTTTGTTTGCAGGGTTGTTTGGATTGTTAGGACAGTTTATGAATGTGGATAGGTGAGGACCACCGCAGTTTGCACACTTTGGTGGGGTTGTTTTCGTCTTTGTACATAAATGTGTCGAGTGTTCGTCTCCGCATTTCATGCATTTGTAATTTACATTGCAGTTTTTTTGGTGATGTCCGAAAGTCTGGCATTTGTGACATTGTATTATGTCTGTCCGTTTGTTCAGTGGTTCGATTTTAATAGATAGTCCGCAGCAGTCGCGTATGTTGTAGATTGATTTGTATTGTCTCGTCAGTTCGATTAATACAAGTGGTGCTGGTATTCCGTGTTTACCGTTCATGCGTTTAATTTTTAAAGTCGGGTAGTCTTGGTCAGTCAAGTCGTCTGTAATGTCAGTGTCTGTTATAAAGGTAGGAATGCCACGCATAACTACATTTAGTGTCTTTTCGCTTCTCAATTGAAAAGTGTAAAATTGTATTATGTGTTCTTTGTCAAGTATTTGTTTAAGTGTACGGTATTCTACGTCAGTTTCGGTTCAATGTGTATGCCTGGTTTCACGAGTTTGTTTTCTACAGTGTTAATATTGTTTGTTTTAAGTATATGTCTTATGTGTGCCCATTTGTCTTTCTCCATTGCTATTATTGGTGCAATTTTGTGTGGTTTTCGTGTTTCAGTTTTTGTGTTATGTGTGATGTTTGTCTTGTCACTTACCCTGGGTGTACTGTATGATGTTGATGGTTGTGGAGTGAATTCTTCTTGCATCTTTTCCTCGGCGTTGGTTTTTTCGAGGGCACTGTATGAGTTTTTTATTTCTATTGGTGTACTTGCGTGTTCTGTTTTCTGTTTCTTCGCTGTTTTTTCGGGTTTGTGAATGCGTCGGTGATTATATTTTCATTTTCCTGTTCCGTTTGGCTTTTTGTCGTTTTTATTGGGCTTGTTTCTTCTGTGTGATGTATGGTAAATTCAATATTTGCTGTCGGATTGTCGCGATCTACCATGAATATTTGGGATTGATTGCGCAAAAGACGTTGGATGTCTTCTTCCTCAGTGGTATCTTGAATTATTATTTCAGCTTCTCTTGGTTGCTGATCGGTACATCTTCTTCTGAAGTTGGGTCTCAGCGCCAGGTTAGTAATGTAAATAGTATTTTTATCTGCTCCTTCTCCGGCCATTTCTTCCGGGTTCGTTTGACGAATGTCGTCGTAGGTTCTCTCAAATACGATACTGCTAGTTCAGATATCGCAGTGAGAATGCTATGACAGTTATATGAGTCCTTTTGAGTTTGTTAGGTGGTCGGAGTTGCCTCCATTTCCACTCCAATTTCATTACCCGGGGTTGTGTATGTTTTGTGTTATTGTGTGTCGTTGTGTGTTTGTGTGTTACGATTGTTTTATCCTGTATGGAATGCTGTGTGTTTTGCTACATTTTTGTGTGTTTGTGTTGACTCTGTTTATTTGTTAATTTTTGATTTTTTTCGCGGCTAATTGGATATCGTTATCCTCTGCGCGTCTTTTAATTTGTTTAAGTCCGTCTTTTTTAATTAGTCTCCGTTTTGGGTTTATTATTTTCCTTATTGTGGGGTTTTCGTGTGACTGTATTGTTTCTATTGTTTTTAGTGTTCGTTTGCATATTATTATTTCCAGCGTTTCGAGTTTCGTATCTTTATGTATATGCGCGTTTGTCATGTATCGCGGTGCATTTATCGCGAGTCTAATAACCTTGTTTATTTTCCCTTGTACCAATTGTCTTTGCTTTTCGCTGGCTTGATGCCATATTTCTCCGGCATATGTTGCGCCCGCGAGTATTATCGTTTTTATTATTAATATTTTATTTTCCAGTGTTAGTTTGCTTTTTCCGTTTAGTATCGGGTACAGTGCGTGTGTTGTGAACCCTATTTTTCGTTTTATTTCTTTAATATGTGCCGTGTATGTTAGTTGTGAGTCCATTGTGACCCCGAGATATTTAACTTTTTCCTGCCAGTGTATTGTGTGACCTTCGAGTTTGACTTCGTCCGGCCTTTTGTGTCGTTTTCTGTGTTGGAAGTAAATTGCCGCTGTTTTTAATGGGTTAATTTTAATTTTCCATTTGTCGTACCAGTCTTTTAGGAGGACTAGATTGTTTTGTAACTGCTTGTGTATGTACGATGTTCGTCTGCTGCTTATGTATATAGCGGTGTCGTCTGCGTATTGTGCGATATTACATTTTTCTATTGTGGGAATATCCGAAGTGTATATGTTATACAGGAGCGGTCCGAGAACGGATCCTTGTGGTACTCCTGCTGCTATGTGTTCGATTGTCGATTTTTCGCTTCCGATTGTGACATTAAATGTACGGTTCTTTAGATAGTTGTCGGTTATTTTTATTAATGTGTTTGATATTTTGTGACGTTTCATTTTGTGTATGAGGCCGGCGTGCCAAATCCGGTCGAAGGCCTTTTCAATGTCAAGAAAGATTGCGCCCGTTGATGTCGATATGTTCATTTTTTCTGTTAGGTGTTCTGTCAGTCTTAGTGCCTGTTGTGTAGTTGAGTGTTTTTTCCGGAAACCGTATTGAAAATTTGGGATTATGTTTTTGTTTTCGACTTCATTTTCAAGTCTTGTCTGTATTACGCGTTCTGCCAGCTTACTTATTGACGGAAGTAAGCTGATTGGCCGGTAATCTGCGGTTGTTTTTATTGTTTTTCCAGGTTTGTGGATCATTATTATCTGCGCGTGTTTCCAAATCGCGGGATAGTGTCCGTGTTTTATTAATAATAAAACACGGACACTATCCCGTTTATTATGTCGGTTATAATTTGTATACCGGTTTTAGGTAGGTTTTTTATTGCATAGTTAGTTATCCCGTCCGCTCCCGGGGCTTTTCGGTTTTTAAGGTTTTTAATTATTTTTTCCACTTCGTCGGTATTTGTGGCGTCGATTTCTCCATCTGTTATATCGATTTTTGTATTTCGTTGCCGTTCAATTTGGTTTGTAAATGTGTTATGCTTCGGTATTGTTGGGTTCGTTTCGAATTGTCTCTTTAACGCGTTCGCGAATTCGTCTGCTTTTTCTTTATCAGTTATTGCCGGTCCGTTTGCGGTTTTTATCGGTGGAATTTTGTTTTTTTTGTTTGTTAGGGCTTTTGTCATCTGCCAGAGTGTTTGATCTTGCGTATTAAGGGATTCAATTTTGTTATTCCAGTTTTTGTTAAAGTGTTCGATCATGTCAGATTTTATTTCATTAGTTATCGCGTTTAATTTTGTTTTTATTACCGGATTTAGCGTTCTTTTATATTCTTTAAGTATGTTTTTTTTGAGTCGTAATTTTATTTTTAGTTCAGTCGGGATGTTAAGTTTTGTGTCGATGGTTTTAGTTTTTGTCGTTTGTGCTATTGCGTTTTTTCTGTCATCTTCCAGTGTGATCACTGCTTGATCGATGTCCTTCGCGTTGTGAATTTTTACTGTTCTAAGTACTAGGGATTCTTTAAATTTTCCCCAGTCTGTCTTATTAAATGTTTTTTTCGTTCTAGTTGTGTCCATGTCAAGCGTTAATATCACTGGAAAATGATCTGAGGAGAGGTCGTTTATAGTTTCTATTGTATGTGTTGTGGTTATGTTTTTAAGTATTGCTATGTCTAAAACGACAGTAGTGCCCGTTGGTATGTGTATGTGTGTGGGTTCTACAGGCCCGATTACATTGAGGTTTTTGTCTTGTGCTATTTTCTTTAGTTTTTTACCGTATTTATTGGCTACTTTCGAGTTCCAGTTTTGGTGTTTCGCGTTAAAATCTCCCGCAAATATTGTAGGTGTGTTTTGATTGAAGATCGTTTGTATGTCTGATTCTACTATGTCTAATCCGGAGGGAAGATAGCTTGCCTAAAGGTTTATCGGTCCCCTTTTTGTGTTTACTTGTATGCCTGTGTTTTCGATCTTATCGAGTGTTTTGTATTCAAGTTCGCTGTGTTTTATTGTTTCGTGTACGAGTATAGCGGTTCCGCCGCCTTTTTGTACCGGCCTATCGTGTCTGTATGTTTTGTATTTTTGTATTTTTAATGAGTGACTTGGTTTTAGATGTGTTTCATTTAGCAGCATTACGTCTATTTGGTGTTCGTCTAAAAATACGTGTAATTCATGTTTTTTGTGTGTTATGCTTTGTGCATTCCAATAGGCTATTTTAATGTTGTGTTTGTGATTCATTGTCTGCGTGCGTGATAAAGTTTTGTAAGTTCATTTGTTTGTTCGAAAAAGCTTTGTGTTTGTTGGGGTGTAGGGTTTGTCGAGCTAAATGTTAGGAATAGTTTCCCAATCATGAGTGCAATTGTGTCGTCAGCTTTTTCGTGTGAGTTAAGTGTTGGTTTTGGTGTATTTTCCCGGGTTGTGGGTGTGGGTGTGGTTGCGGTGATGTTATTTGTCTGTTGTCTTTGAGTCCACGCGTTGTGTTTTGGTAGTGGTGCTTCTATGAGTTTGCGTGTTTGTATTGGTGTGTTTATTGGGTTATTTGGATTCTTTTTGCATGATAAGCTGAACGAGAGGTGAGCTCCGCCACAGTTTTCGCATTTAGGGGGGGTGGTTGACGGCTTTGTGCATTCATGCGTCGAGTGTGACTCTCCGCACTTCATGCACGCGAAATTCACGTTGCAAGTACGCTGTTGATGACCGAATTTCTGACATCTGTGACACTGTACGATGTCTGTTCTAAGTCTGAGGGACTCTACTTTTATTTCTAATCCGCAAACTGTGTGGATGTCGAAAATTGACTTGTATTCTTTGTCTATTTCTATTAAAATAAGGGGGGCTGGAAGGCGGTCTTTACCGTTCATTCTACTGATTTTTGCGATCGGATAGTTTCTAGAATCTAGATCGGCTTTGATGTCTTCGTCGGTCAGGAATTGGGGTATGCCTCTGATGACGATTTTTAATTTTTTTTCGCTACGGAGTTGGTATGTGAAAGATTGAATGGCTTTTTCGTTGAGAATTCGGTTGAGATTGCGATAGTCTTGTTCTGTTGATGAAGTGATTTGGACTCCGGCCGGGACGGATCTACTTTGTGTGTATTGAATGTTGTGTGTTTTCATGATCTCTCGGACTCGATGCCATTGTGTTGGGTCAGTGATTGTAATTGGGGAGATAGAGGGCATTTTGGGTAATTGGATTGTGTTGTTTGCTGTTTTTGTGTGTGTTTTGTGCTGTTTGTGTGTGTTTGTGTGTTTTGTGATATTGGTACTTACCCCGGGTTTCTCTGCGGAGGTGGAGGCTGTCGATTCTTCTTCGCTGCTGTCCATTGGCGTCGTTTCTTCTTTCTTCGTATCTTCGTCGATCGTGCGGAGTGCTTCGTACATGTTGCTCGTTTCTATATCCGGTGATTCTGTCTTCTGTCGTTTGTTGGACTTTCGTGGTGGTTTTTCGTTTTTCTTGAGCTCGTTCATCTTGTTTTCGAAGGCGTTGTGCATCATCTTCATAAAGTTTTCCATTGTTTTTTGCAGTTCTTCGTACGTGTCAATATTCTGCAATATATCCATTGCTATACGTTGGCCGTTGTCGTTGTTGTCGTTGGTGCCAGCCATTTCTTCTGGTTTCGCTTCGTTGTCGGTAAAATATATTATAATATAATATATCGGTCGTATTTATTCTATTACTACCGATGTGCTCAGAGCCATCGATAGCGTGCGAATGCTATGACAGTCATGTGTCTTGAATTTTGTTTTGTGGTCGAAGATGCCTCCATTTCCACACCGTTGTTATGTATGTCCCAGGGTTGTGACGTGTTTGAGTCTGATTTAATCGTTCGTTGTTGTGTTTTTTTTTGCGCGGTCCTGTGTGTATTGTGTGTGTAAAGTCTGTGTGTCAGTCGCTTTTTTTGCGTTTAAGTCACGTGTGTACGTTTGTTGGTCATCATCACATTTTTTGTTTGCGTTTCAGATTTGTGTGTGTTTAATGTGTTTTGTTGTAGAGTGTTATAATTGTCTGTGTCTGTGTAACGAAGTGTTGTATTTGTTCGTTTGTTGCGTTAGTCGAGTGTAATGTTATTAGCATGTTGCCTAGGGCAAGTGCTAATTTGTCAACTGTGTTAAGTTTTGTCTTGTTTTGTCTTTGTGTCCATGGATTACTTGTTGGGGGTGGTGCTGGTACGTATTTAGGTTGAGGTGTGGTTTTGATTGAAGGATTGTTTGGGTTATTGGGACAGTTTATGAAGGTGGATAGATGAGGACCACCGCAGTTTGCACACTTTGGTGGGGTTGTTTTGGTCTTTGCACATAGGTGAGTCGAATGTCCGTCTCCGCATTTTATACATTTGTAATTCACGTTGCAGTTCCGTTGGTGATGTCCGAAAGTCTGGCACTTGTGGCATTGTATAATGTCAGTCCGTTTGTTTAGTTGTTCTATTTTGATCGTCAGTCCGCAGCAGTCGCGTAAGTTGTAGATTGACTTGTATTGTCTCGTCAGTTCGATTAATACAAGTGGTGCTGGTATTCCGTGTTTGCCGTTCATCCGTTTGATTTTTAAAGTCGGGTATCCTTAGTCCGTCAAGTCGTCTGTGATGTCAGTTTCGGTGATAAAGGTGGGAATGCCACGCATCACCACCTTTAATGTCTTTTCACTTCTCAATTGAAAAGTGTAGTATTGTATATGTTCGTTGTCTAGAGTGTGTTTCAGTTTTCTGTAGTCTTCGTCAGTTGTCGGTTCTATGTGAATTCCTGGTTTCACCATTTTGTTTTCTGTCGTGTTGATGTTATTAGTTTTAAGTAATTGTCGTATGTATGTCCATTTGTCTTTTTCGATTACAATGATTGGTGCAATCTAGTGTGTTTTTTGTGTTTTTGTGTTGTGTGTGGTGGTTTTGTCACTTACCCTGGGCGAGGTGGCTGATGTTGAAGGCTGTGGAGTAGATTCGGCAGTTTCTTCTTCCATCTTTTCGTCGGCGTTAGTTTTCTCGAGTGCGCTGTATGAGTTTTTTGTTGTGGTTGGTGCACTTTCGTGCTAGATTTTTTGTTTTTTAGCGGTTTTTTTCGGATTTGTAAACACGTTTTGTAGTGTAATGGTGAAGTTGGTCGGGTCTACCGGGCTTGTTTCTTTTGGCGATTCTGGCCTTTCTATTGTTGCAATTGGATTGTCGGGATCTACGACGAATATTTGAGGTTGTTTTTTAAGTAGATTTCGAATTTCATCTTCTTCGATGGTTTCGCTAATTATGGTTTCCGCGTCCAGTCGTTGCTGCGGAGTGCATCTTCTTTTAAACGTGGGGTTAAGAGCTAGATTCGTTATAACAGTAGTTGTATATCTTCCGGCCATTTCTTCCGGGATCGTATGATGTTTTATAGTCGTAGATGATCTCAACTGCGATGTTGCAAGAACGGATATCGCAGTGAGAATGGGAGCTATGACAGAGACCGGTACAACTTTTATAGGGGGGACCGGGTCAGATGGTGGCCTACTATTGGCTGGGGACAATGAGCCAATGGCATGCGTCGTATGGGCGTGGTGATTCTTAGTTGAGTGCAGTAGAGTTTGCCACGTCGGATGTAACGTATAGCCATCGTCTCTATTGATATTGCGTGGATGTTTGTAAATTTCAATAGATTCACGAATTTTCCTAGGGAAATAATGCGATTCACGGGACATAAGCTTGACATCTTTGAATAGAATTTGATGACCGGAGTTTAGTTTTTGTTTTGCCAGCGCTGAACCGGCTGTATGTAACAGTCTAGTACAACGTTCATGTTCGGACACACGCACGCTGACTGGCCGCTTAGTTTCGCCAATGTACACACTGCACACGAACACGGAATGCGATACACTCCTTGTGCTTGGAGTGGAGATATTTTGTCTTTGACCGAGGGTAAGAGGTCCGAAACTTTAGAATGGGGTCTGAAGACAGTTTTGATTTTATTTCTATGTAGAACCTTTCCTGTATGATTATTTTTAACTGTTTGTCTATGCTAATTAATTCCCAGAATTATAGAACCTGGTAGGTAGATAATCCACACAATTTAGTCGAAGTACCGATGTATACAGTTAATATTGGTATTTGGATGGTAGTAATAATATCCTTTATTATCCAACGGCAAGCCATTTATAAGATAATAATTATAACGGTTACTATCTACAATAGTATACAGTAATCCACAGTTTGCTACATTAATCCACAGTAACGTAATTGCTGCTTAGCAATAGGAGGAGAAAGGAGAAAAATTTAAATGTCATAATAAATCTAGTTACACCAAATTACTTATTTCGTGACATTTTATTGAGAAATTTGCAGGAACTGGTTAAGAATTAATAAAACTATAAATACTTATGAAGTAAATAAATAAAACTTAAAACCTCTTCTTTATTACAGGTTATTTAGGAATTGTATGTATTCAGTGTGTAATATGTATAGTTGTAACTCAAACATACTTAAAAAAAATTATAAACAAAAATTCTCGGTTGATTAAACTAAATTAAATATTTAAAACGTCTTCCTTCCATTTCTAAACCATACGCAATTCGATTATAAAGGTTACGGTAATACATTGGACAAGACTTCGGTGGTGATTGTTAACAAACTGTTTGTAATTTTTATACGCAATTCTTCCTCAAACGTATTCCTTATGTACTGCTTGTATGGGCAGGACATCCGCCTTGATAATACCAAATGTCTTTCATTATAATGTTAGGTATTCCACGTATAAAAGGAATAATATTGTGTGCAGTAGATCTAAGTATTTCTGTGCGTTCAACATGCCACCAATTAAAAATGAGCCACTGATATTATTCCCTAATATCCCAACTCATACATTTACCTTCTGTGGATATTGTGTGTAAGCTAGGGTGACCTTTAGATGTATTGAAGAAAAATTTTTTGAAGTTATAGATCGTAACTCCCTCTAGAAATATTTGCTTTTGTGTAGAAATACGGTATGCCAAAAATTATGCGTATCGAACAAAGGGAAGGCGTGGCGCACCGCCTCTCAAGGTGACCCCTGTTGGTAAAATGAACAGAAATATAATTATTTTTATGTATTTATATTTTTTAGTATACAATATACCTATAACTTTATTATTATAACTTAATTAAATTTACGGTAACTGCCACGATTTGTAACAAGAATTTGATTATAAAAATTTAATTGGAATCAAATTTCAAAAATTGTGACGGCAACTAAATTATTTACATATGGTGATAATAGTTTACAAGCATAGATATTTTTTTAAGCCAACGAGTTCTAAATATAGCTTTTTTATCCCTTTTTTCGAATATTCTTACGCGTTTTTGTTAAGAAAAGTTGGTATCACTGTGGTGCAGCATTTAAGAAAATTAAAAAGGGACTTCCACTATAAAATGACAATTGATTAAAATTGTCATTTAGAAGAGTATGTTACTTAACAGAAATAGTGTTAAAAATAAAAGCTTGTGTAAAAAGTGTAAAAAAAATTACCGCAAACCTAAGTTTAGAGACGCTTGAATCAAAATTGACAAAATTAACTTTATGAGTGGTGTTGAAGATCAGAAAGTGAAGGATGCACTTGGAAGTGTATCCGAGATTATAAAATTTGCACCTCAAAATCTTGAAGTAAATCAACCACGTGATGATTATAAAGAGCTTCTTCAAATAAGTATAGTTTTTCTTGGTGGTACAGTTCCGGAATTTACCTTCAAAAAGTCTGCAGCATTTCATCACGCCCGTTGGATGTCGAAAGCTATTTATTGCCTTAAATTATATTTATTTCGAAACCAATTAAAAATGATACAATTGGAGATAACTAGTATTCGTGACATTTGCATCTTTGTTGTAAGCGTGTATTTAAAAAATTGGATACAAGCGCCAGTTGCAGCAGAAGCCCCTATACAAGATTTAAGATTGCTAAAAGATTTACATGCTTATAAAATTGTTGATGAGAAGATTAGTCGTGCGTCACTAAGCAAATTAAGTAATCATTTGTGGTATTTAACCCCAGAAACAGCAGCGTTGTCTTTTTATGATCCAAATGTTACATATGAGTCGAAGAATCATGGTGCAAGCTCTGTATAACCCTTCTGATTGCCAATTAAAAAAATTGATCGTAACGCCTCATACTATAAGCCAATATCTTAATCGAATATATATATATATATATATATATATATATATATATATATATATATATATAACATCGAATATTTTATAACCCAAAAATCACGTAATTTTTTTAAAAGGTCTGGTATTCCAACGGACATTTTAACAAAAGATCCAAAAAAGTGGGTAATTGAACCTAGTTTTAACGTTGGCCTTAATATCGTTGGAAATATGAATGTTGTTAATGACTCGGCAGAACGAACAGTTAAGCTAATGGAAGATTTTAATTTAGTGTTATCAAAAGATGAAGAAGAAAAGCAGTAGATAGTGCAAATTGTTGCGGATTATCGGAAACTCTACCCCAATATGAACAAATATTCTCTTTTGAAATAAAATAACATATAAATAACTAAAAACAAAACATTTTTATTTATCCCTTGTCAGACAGAGATCTTGTAACATTATCAAATCTGTGGCCACAAGGAATAAGTGAATGTTTTATGTTTTTCCTATTTATTAACTCTGTTTTCCAAAAGTAAACCATTCTTCTATCTTTTCATTAATTTTCATTTATTTTCTTAAGAAATATGTCACCATATAGGTATGAATATAAATACATAGGTTTTACTTTGTATTCTAGTCTTTAAAAATTTGGCTTTAAATGAAAACCAGAGAAGCTTTAAGACGACATCGTCTCAAGGAAACTTAAAATATGTTAAAATGAAAGTCAAATATATTTTTTAAATATATTTTTTAGTATAAATAAATATATTTTTTACAACCAAGAAAATTTTATTTTTAATATTTTTGAACCAAATTTCAAGAGTGATACGCCACGTCTTAACCTCGCCCAATCGTGATAATTTTTTGCACACCGTATTTTTATACTATAACGAACATTTTGATGGGGAGTTACGGTCGAAACAACAAAGTTGAAAAATAAGGACCACCCTAGTGTAAGCAGTATACGCAATATGTATTTGTTCTGGACCAATATCGTAGTATCGCAGTATTATGCAACTGTATCTGTAGAAACTGTATTTCCATGTCTTCACTCTTTAACGGAAGAACCGCAAGCGTATATAATAAATTAATTTGAAACATAGTTGAGTAAATAAAACCTTATCAATTTTGTATAATACAAAAGTATTTTTAATAATATAAAATATTATTAAAAATGGAATAATATAGTTTCTATAGATACAGTTGTTACTGTCGGATGGAAACGCTTTGCTAGTTCTGCAGAGTTGTTATGTAGACAGCGTTGAATATTCTTCTACGTTCTGTCTTAATAATTTCTGTGAGATAGCGCAGTTGTTTTTATGAATGTGTCTCTTCTCCAGCAAGGGCGTACCGATGATCCTATAGAAAGGCGAAATAGGTATCTACGTCTCCGGAGAAGATACATTCACAAATATATGAACTTATATTATGTACTTCACACCCCATTTTTAATATTAATATTTATTTAAAATATAAATAAAACTAAAGGTTAAAATCTTCACTTTTTTTAATACGTAATCGTAAAACGACAACAATTGTTTCACCAGCACAGTGGCTTCATGAGGTACTAACAGATAAAGAGCACGTTACCCGGTATTTAAAGCTGAAATCTTAGATTTGTTAAATATATTTCTGAAACAAAATTACTTCCAGTTAATATACACTTGTAGTGAAGGACTAGTAATTGATAACCCCTTAAGTCCATTACTATCAGAAATTTTCATGAAATACTTAGAATTCTTCATTTTTAATAATCCCCTAAGACAGCATATTTTCTTTTGACATAGATATGAGGACGATAGCGTACTTTGTTTCATCGGAACACGAAGACAATTGAACGTACTACTGGAATTCGTCAATTCTATTCAAAAAAATATTGAATTTACCATGGGACAAG
This sequence comes from Melolontha melolontha, assembly GCA_935421215.2. Taxonomy (NCBI): domain Eukaryota; kingdom Metazoa; phylum Arthropoda; class Insecta; order Coleoptera; family Scarabaeidae; genus Melolontha; species Melolontha melolontha. The sequence goes on from OW285240.1 coordinate 47,658,878, forward strand.
TAGTAAACAATAGCATTAATTCTTTGAATGTAACCATAAAAAAATCAACAATAAATTAGAGTTTGACATTCACCATAAAGAATCTCAATCAGACATAAATATTATATACATAATTCATCAACGCATCCCAACAACACAAATTAGCAGGTTTCCATAGTTATGTACATAGATTAATTAATTATCCACCATCAAAATAAAATTATGAAACAGAACTAAATTTAATCAAACTAATAGCAATCAATAACAGCTACACAGATACTCTAATTGAAAATTAGACAAAAACCCTTTCAAGAAAGCTATCTCTATGGTATATCCTGTAATAAAGGATAAGCAACATTCAAAATTTAGATTACAAACGTACACTGCGAAACCTAATGAACATATTTCAACGTATTTAAAAAAAAAAACTTAATATAAACACGGTTTTCTAAACTAATAATAATTTATCAAAACATATTACAAACAATAAAGATAAAACAGATAAAAATAAAAAATCTGGAGTTTATAAGTTAATATGCGAATGCAGTAAGATATATGTTTGTCAAACAAGAAGTTCGTTTGGAAAACGCATTGCTGAACATTGTTCTTCGTTTAGAAATTTAAAAAAAACAGATTCTACTTTTGTTAATCATCTATTAGAAGAAAACCACACTTTAAATAAGGATTTTCAAATTTTACATTTAGAAAATAAAGGCAATAAACGAAATTTACTGGAAAGTTTAGAAATCAATAAAGTAAAACAATCACGGATTTTACTTCATGATCAGTTAGATTTAAATAACTCACTTTTATTAAATTTATTCATTTAAAAACTGTTTAGGCGATGATATAAATGTACATTTAGTATTTAGTTTATTAAAACAGATTTTATACGTAAACATGTCTAGTACCCTATAGTATAACAGTTAGAGCCGACCAGATGGGCCACATTTTCTCACTACCAACAATATTTGTGTAAATTCTTAGATTTTTTAAAAACGTTATAAAATAATACTAACCTTGTTCTAATACCACGGATGACAAAAATGCCATATACGTACTAGAAATGCTATACATTTTCATTAAAAGCTAAATATTCAAACCTTACCTGGTACAGTCCTCATTGTAGCAATATCCAAGGCGTTTTCTAAAATTTCATTAACAATTTCGCTAGCTATGCACGTTGCCAAATTCGTTACATTTTCCTTTGGGGCAACTTCAAATTTCATCTCACCGCCGCCATTCCCTGGTGCACACATAAAACAACGCATTTGTAATTTTTATTTCTAATGAGAAATCTATAACTAAGATTATACATACCCAACTGATTACCGATATTACATGTAATATTTACACCGGACATGTTGACACAAGTAATTGAAAATTAAACGACAGATAACTCAAACTTTTGTCCTAGTTATCATTGCGACTTGATTATCTAGTTTACGTATGCATATAGCTAATATTCTTTTATTAACACAAGGGTTAATTCTCACAGTTATCAAAAGATGAAAAGATAGCTCTGTACCGTGTGGATTAATGACACTGGCCAACACAGTTTGGTTTTCTTATACACCTTTGTCGTGTTGATTCTGTATCTGATTTAAAATTTGATCCATCACGTCAGGATTTTGAGATATTTTCTTAAATAGTATGTTCAAGAGACGCATTAAATTTCACAAAAATTTCAAAATTACTTTTGTTTAGAAAATACTACTAAACATATTGTTCTGTCGAACATTGAGTGGACATTTCTGAACATAACCTTGCAGATTTCCTACGTCTTCTTATTTCATAATGTCGCGCACGTGTGTAAATAATTCAAACAGTTTCTGTTATTTATGTGGAGAATTCACTACCCACCAGCATAAGCGGAATATTACACCTTTAATAGAAAAATTATATTTTCACTATTTTGGCTTAACCATTGGACATCAAGATGGGCTTCCAGCATTTGCTACGAACGCTATGATGTTACTCTGAGGGGCTAGTCAAACAGTGAGAAAAGCGCTATTCCATTTGCAAGATCTATGATTTGGCGTGAACAAACGGACCATTCGATTGATTGCTACTTTTTTTGCACAAAAACTTTCGGGTTTTCCAACAAAAATAAGGAAAATATTACTTATGCTAGTCTGCCCTATGTTACTCTAGAATACCCAGAAAAGCAAGTGTCAACTTATCGACTAGCGATGATGAATATTTGCCCTCTAAATAGGATGGACCACGTCTAATAAATCACTTCAGAATCAGAATTAAATGATTTTATTCGAGACCTGAATTTGTCAAAAACTAAAACAGAAATACTAAGATCTAGGCTCCAAGGATGGAAACTCTTAGTTCCAGACACACATATTTCTGTGTATCGTAATCGTCAGAAAGAACACAGTATTTTTCAACCGACGAAGGTCTTTCATATTGCAATTATGTCGACGATATGATGTTAGCATTAGGTCATCAACATCATCCCAAAGAATGGCGTCTTTTTATCGGCGCTTCGAAATTCAATTTGAAAACTGTCCTTCTTCACATAGCAAACGGTTATCCATCCATCCCCGTTGGCCGCGCAATCCACTTAAAAGAAACGTATGAAAATATTACTTTTCTTTTAGGCAGAATTAATTACAAAATGTATAAATAGTATACCAGCCCAGACCTCAGAGTTGCAGCAATTCTACACGATTTACAACTAGGATCCACAAAGAATTGTTGTTTTCTTTGTTGCTGAAAGTGAAATTCTTGCTGTTTATTGTTGGACATTGATATCAGAAAGTGTCAAAGAACAGCTTTCCAAAGACTTTCCATAAAAGCATAAAAGAAAAGTGAAAAGAAAAACATTTTAAACAGGACGATACCATACAGCTCAATATAATGTACAGTTAAGCGCACATAAATCTAGTATAAACCATTTTTGAATTTTTGTTTTGTTGTAATATTCTTGTAACGTCAAAATGACATTTATCACTTTTTGATATCCAAAATGGCAAGAAAACTGACTCAGGCAGACAAAGTACAAATTTTGTTAAATTTGGAAAGTCGGACCATTAAACAAGTAGTAGAAGAATTTCATTTGAACAAATCTACAGTACTACAAGTTAAAAAAGATGTGAAAATAAAGGCAGTACATGTCGCAAACGCGCAAGTGGTCTTAAAATAATATAAACTCATGTAGATCACAATTTGTTTAAATATTTGAGACAAAATTTAAAAAAATTACAAAGTAAATTCACAGATCTTGTATAAGATTTACTAATAGGGAACAACTATGGGACTCTATTGAAAATACCTGGGAAAACATTGTTGAAAAACCTTATTTTTTGAGGAAGTCTCATTGATTCTGTACCTAGAAGGTTAAGGGCAACAATTGATGCGAATGGCGAATGAATTAAGTATTAGTTTATTTATGTTTTCTAAATTGTATTAAAAAATTACTTGACATTTGGGTTTTCTTTCAAAAAAAGATTAATAAACACTAAGCAATATTAGAAAATTTTGACAAGTTAGATTATACTAGATTTATGTGAGCCTAACTGTATATATATAATTGTTTCAGCCTTTACTTGATGAAATTCCATTATAACTATTATCAGGATAAAATAAAACAAATTTTAATGAATTTCACTTTTTAATTGACACTGCAACGATCGTTTCGCTCATAGTTAGTTATATGTTATATGTCTGATGAAGCTCAGGTTGGAGCGAAACGATCGTTGCAGTGGCAATTAAAAAGTGAAATTCATTAAAATTTGTTTTATTTTATCCTGATAATAGTTAACTGTATATACCTAATTATTTCATTTACTTTTCAATATTTTTTTTACAAAACCTGACATGCCAGAATAAATTTGTTGTTATCACTATTGTTAGAACTATAAAAGAAACAAAACTTTTACATAGAAATATATATGATATAATTGAATATATTTCCTTTAAAATCTCTGATTATCTTTATTTACACATCTGTGAATCTATTCTATAGTTCCATGATTGCTTCCCAAGTCTTCTATAAGGTGTGGTATGACGGACTATTCGACAAACTGAAAACATATTTGCCTCATCATCACTATCAACTTCTAATATCCTAACTAACTGATAGACACTTCCTTGTGAAACAAAACAACACCTACACCAATCTATATTCCATTCCGAATAAGAATGGACCAGATAGCGCTGCAATATGAGTGTAATTTACACGGGAATTTCAAGAAAGTAGAACATATGGTTGCTGCCATATGTTAATGTTACATAATAATAATAATAATAATATTTATTGTCCAACGGTTAACACCAATTACAGGGCAATAATAAATAATTTGTAAATGCTTAAATATAAATTTAAATTAATTCACGATGAAAAAAGAACACTTGGTTATATGTTTCACTAAATTTTATTTACATAAAATAAGACAATTGTTTCGGACTCTGCAGTCCATTTTCAATTAACATAAGAATAAATTTTCTAAAGTATAAATAGATGTATGTAACTACAAAATATAGAGGGGATAACGTTACTAACAAATTTTCGTGCAAATGGAAAAGGGGGGTAATTTAAGATATAATATAATTATTCAATAACTAATTAAATTCAAATAACTGCCCTCATTATCGGCGAAAGGCTAAACTTTGTTTGCTCGTTTACAATGTTTAACGACTTATTTTTCGCCTTTGAAATTTCTAATATTTCCAGGAGATTTAAACGTAATCCTTTTGAAGAAGAGCGTAATATATTAAAATTGTCCGATGAGATCATATGGTTGTTATCAATGCAGTGTTCTGAAATCCCTGAACATTTCCTAGAATTTAAAATGGCTTTTCTGTGTTCAGTAATACGAGTGTGAAAACTTCTACCTGTTTGCCCAATATAAAACGCATCACAGGTCATGCAATTGACTTTGTATATTCCACATTTTTGTCTTTCTTTATTGTTGGCCCATAATTTACCTAAATTAAATTTATTTACTGAAATAGTTTTTATGTTGTTTTTTGTTAATCTATTAGTGATTTTATTCGAGGTCCTACCTATATAATTTATGAACCTATGTTTAGGAGATTCTTTTTGAGAAGAAGCAAACAAAAAACTATTAATTTGTTGACGTTTTTTCTTTTTGATAATATTGTCTATTATGTCTGGGGTGAAGCCATTATTTATAGCCAAACACTTCAGGGTATTGACTTCTTTATCATAATTTGGTTTAGATAGAGGTAAATGTAAAAGTCTGTGTATAAAGCTGTTAAACGAAGATATTTGTACACTGTTTGACTGATTGCTATCTGCTGAAATAAGGGTATCTGTGAAAGTATGTTTTCTATAAATGCTATAATCTAATTTATTATTCAGTTTCTTTAACGTGAGATCTAAGAAGTTTAAGCAGTTAACCTTCTCTTTTTCTATTGTAAATTGTATTTTGTTATTGATAGTATTTAAATGATTGAAGAAGAGATCTAACTGTCTATTTGTACCTGTCCAAACACATATAATGTCATCTACGTATTAAATTAATTAACACTTAACTAACACACACACAAAAAAATAAAATAAATAATATATTTGATTACACATACATACACAAGTTAGTCTCTTTTTGAATTGTGAAACATATTTGTGAAATAATTATCCACTATTCTGCATATTATATTATACAAGGATGAGTTTGTCCACAAATTGGTTCTCGGCGTCAATAATACAAATGTTGAAACATGTCTAGATGGACGGCAAGGGATGTGGAAGTTTAGTTCAAGTAGTAGATCGCTGCAGTTAATAATCCCATTCAGTAGCTTCTACAAAAACATGGATCGATGTCTTTGTCTCTTGTTTTGCTCTCCGTTCATGAAAGGATTGGAAACCATGATAATAATAAATTTTAGTCTACACCCCTAAATGGATACTAGGCGTCAGCTCTAAATGAGACATATTTCATAAATTCTTAATTTATAACGGACGAAATATGGTGACCAGACAATGGAACAATACTCCAACCAACTCAAAACAAACACAAAATATACTCTCATGAGCAAAAAAAAAAAACTGACACTGATTCTGCGTGTGTTTAAATTGTGATTACTGTAGCTATCTTTACTCATAATAGTAAATCAGGAATTGTCAAAAACGTGTGTCTTATTGACATTTATTAAACATTTTTAAAATAAATGTAAATAAAAATTACTAAAAAAGATAGAGAAAGATTATTTATTAAATTAAAATAATTAGTATTTCGTCATTCCAACGCTATTATTAACTGAATCTAATCTTGTAGACATTGAAGCGACAATATTTTCTATAACATTTATAGAAATTTGATGCCAAGCATTTTGAACAATCTCCTAAAATTCTTCCTGTTTAGCACCTTTATTTCATTAATCCCCATAAATTTTCAATGGGATTTAGATAAGAACTGTAGGGCTAGAAATCTCAAGTTTAAATTTTATTCTCTTGTAACCATTGTGTTACAATATAAGACAGGAAATTGTGTTGTTCTTATAGCTTCCTCTAATGTTTTGAAAGGTTTGTGCCTAATGTCAGTAACTAATGTTTCGTCTTCCTGCGTATTCGAAATTTTGTTACGTCCGGAAATTATTTTCCGATTTAAATTATCCTCTTCCCTCCATTTTTTATATATTCTTGCGGCTGAACTTTTACCAATATTAAATTGAACCAATATAAATATCGTCAAAATTACAACGCTAAAAATGAAGGCAATGAGGTAACGATTTTGAGGCTGTCCCGATTTTTTTACTCACGACAGTGAGGACTTTAGATTCCTAAAGTCAATAAATTGTCTGGAACTACGTATTATAAATCTTAATCGTTTCGAAGCCGTTGTAGAAACATATTCAATATGATTCCTAAAGCTCGGCCGTCGATCAAAAACTATATCTTTCTTGCCTACAGTCGCGAGCAATAAATACTCCATTGTATAACCGTCGTAAATGTCATAACCTATAATCATGTTGCATGATAATAATTGTCATTTTTTCTTTGTCAAATTTCATTCATGCTGACAATTCATTGACATAGGCATTATCAGGCGAGGGAAATGTATAACTTGTAAATTTTGAATAACCTTGACAACCAGAATTTATTGCTGGCCACAGTACAGTTCTGTGCAATAAATTGGCGTACACGTATTATTGGTCATTCTGGCAATATTTATTACAGTGCAAACGGCTTATTTTTCCCATATTTAAAAGGTTAATTAATGCCTTCATTATTGACATTACTTGTCAAAATGTCTATTCATTTTCTGTACAAATCAAGGTTAGTAATTTTTGGTATGATCTTATGCATGTATACGTATAAAGAAAATTTACTACATTACATAAATGTTTAATATTTAACACGAAAAATTAAATACAAATAAAAATAAATATAAAACCATCACAAGAAAACAATATTTCGACATTCTACCATTTACTTCAATGATTCTATTCAATCGATGGGGCATTGAGTTTGCTAATTGCTGCATGTAATTTTCATCTGCCGCCAATTCTCCCAAGCATTTTCTATAGAGTCCCAAAGGTGATCCACGTTAAGAAAATTAATATTTTGAGAATATAATTTTTTAGTTGATAAACCCCAGATATTCTCAATGGGGATAAAATCTAGGCTGTTAGCGGGGCACGGTAAGGTTTCAATGTTATTGTTATATAGCCATGTTCTAACAACATTAGCCGTATGTACAGAATAATTATCATGTTGGTAAATAAAATTTTCCGGATATAATTGTCGAACAGACGGTAGCATTACATTTTCTAATATATGGCTATAGTTGTCAGCATTGAACCGCCCGTCTACTTTGTAACAAACTCCTAGCCCCTTATAACTGCACCAACCCCATACATTTAACGTTGAACAGTCCACTCCTTTGTACTCGATATACATATATACTGTTCATTAAATCGTGCATGCGGCGGTCTATACATACGTATACGACCATTATACGTTGATTGAAACAGTTTTCATCTGTGAATATGACATTTTGCCAAAAAGGCAAATCCCTATAAACATGATTTAAGGAAAATAATAATCGAGCTTGTTTGTGAACTTCTGTCAGCGGTAATTTTTTAACCGCCACACAACTTTGCAAGTCTTATTCTTGAATTCTCCGATTAGCTGTGGATCGTGATCCAGGAAAATGTACTGCAATTTTAGCATTATTAACGGTATTAAAAGGGTTTTCCCTCAAATGCCGCAAAAGCAGCGCGTCTTCTTCGTGTGTCGATATTCGTGGACGAGCAGAACCATGTCTTCTCGAAACTGTTCCTTCCTCCTCCCCCCGTTTCTTTATTTTTACCACAGTAGATTACTTGATGCCAAGCTGCTGTGCTACTGCTCTAATTGACAAGTTATCTTCAAATTTCCCTATAATGCGAACCTTACTTAACAAATCCAAATGCGCGGGCATATTTCGATCTATATCTGTCGGTCAAGTATGACAAATTGATTTGACGCAATGACAAATGGAAGTGTCAAAGCCTATATACATTTATATTTATCTAGCCACGAGCCTGATTTAAATGATCGTATGTTAAGTATATGCCAATTTATTGCACAGAACTGTACATATCCATAAAAAAGATTATTTTTTTTTTACTTTTTTCAAGCAAGAACCGGAAAATATATACTAATGCAAAATATAAAATATTTCAATCAATACCTATCTAGTTATAGCAAACGCCAATTAAGTTGGCGCGAGGAGGGATAAGTTCGCGCAGGATTAGAAGTAGTGGGGAGATTTGTATTTGGTTTTACATCAAATGTCAGATAATTCTAAATTCTGAGCGTGTATCACTTTACGATCCCCTAGCAAAGACATTATGTTCCGTCAAACGTCAATGACAAATGTATTCTGACAATTACTTGAGTAGTGGGGGTGGACGTTTTTAAAAACTGCTTCTGCGCACCCCCTCCTCGCGCCAACTTAGTTGGCGTTTGCTATACTTATTTATTGTTTGTAGGTGTTGCATCTACAACAAATTTGTGTGTAAATACCATGGCAATGTGAAGAATGTGTTAAAATTTCCTCAAAATTACTCGCCTTCGGCTAGTGGGACAATTTTTCCATCACGTATCGTAAAATTACATATTACAAAACACATATCGTAAATATCTATTATCTACTATCATTGTATAATGTCAAACTTTACAGCATCCCATCAAATGTCATATTGAGATACTTTACCGCACTAGTGTGGTAATGAGATACTTTACCGTACTAGTGTGGTAATGAGTTACTTTACAATACTAGTGTGGTAATGAGTTACTTTACAACACTAGTGCGGTAACATGGTAAGTGAATTGAAATTATTGTGAGGAATAAAAATTAACTCATGAAAATTGTTTATTTCATACTTTACTTATTATAAATATTAATAACAAATTTCTTACAATTAGATACGTTTATTCCAGCAGAAGAAGAAACGCAATTATTGCTTTCAACGAAATTGTCACTATTATAAATACTAGAGGGTTTTCCTCCAAAAATTTGACAGGCTATATTCTTTTTCTTTGTAAAGAGGTTTATACAACGCAATGCTACCTGACTTCCACCCTCCATGTCTCATTAGGGTTTGTATGTTGGCACCAAGTCAGCGGAGGACCTACGAAAGCAGTGGCCCGTAAATTGTTCAGAGTTTAATAATCCTAGAAATATTGCAATTTCTTTTAGTATACGCTCAAAAGTATTAATACCTATTGGTTGGGAAGCCCATTTTCCATTTTCATAAAATACCGATAAAAAACCGATCACGCTTTACAGTATGTGGACGAAGGCGAAAATATTTTCGAAAACAATCTAGACAGTCAAAGTCAGTGATGTTTTCTTTAATAATAGCAAATTCTCTTAAAATATCTGTTTTAGTATTTGATATTCTAATTTTAATAAATGTTGTTTCATCCATTATGTCAGTCACTTTTAATTTCATTAATTCATCTCTACGGCACGCACCGAAAACACAAACAATTAAACAAACCTACAAAGATATGTCATTTTAAAATAAATTGTACTTATATTTCTAGTGTTAGTATGATACCTTTTTCAATAAATGACAATTATCACTAGCTTCTATTAGAAATTTTTGTATATCCGCTCTAATAAAAACACTGGATTTCTGCGGCATGTAACTATCACTTTTTCTCTTCAAAAACGCTAATAAATATATTTACTGATGTCTATATTTTTCTTCATTGAAATGGTACTCCTGAATATGGAATAATGTGTCCACAAAGAAGACGGCTTTTCTATTTCGGCCTTACCACTAAAGTACGCTCATTTATATTAACTAATTTTTTGTCACTACACCAATCTTCAAATTTCTTATATTCTTTTTCATATTTATCTCGCGATTTAGCAGGAATTAAAGTTTGAATCGCAGCATTTGCTGCCATTTCAATATCAAATGTATTTTCCTCATCAGAATTGTTAACAACGTTAATTTATAAATAATTATTTATTCGACAACATCGTTAATGACTCGGTTGACGCCTCGTTTAACAACTCTAACATCTTGTGCCGTAATAAGAATATTTACAATACTTATATCGTAAATAACTACTAATTAACTGCCAATGTTACCTTGAGTAATCGAATGTATCTCTGGCAAAATTTTCGTCGTTTTTCAGTACAAACAAAATACATGTTTCCTGAAGCTTCCACAAAAATACATCAACGTTGACTAGGTGTTAATTTCTTTATGTTGGATGGTATATTTAGAATGTAAATATACTGCATGACATGGAAATTGTAACACCAAGAATAGGTCAAGAATTCTTTGACCAAACTTTAATTTTATTAATAATGTGTTGGAGCACCTTTATTAGTTCCATATTCCCTTAATTTTCGTGGTATTGATTCCAGTAGGTGATCGTATGGTTTCTCAAACAATCTACAATTCGTGTCGGAGCACTTCTAGTGTTTGCGGGGAATTCCCTAAGTTCATCAGTGTTCTTCCCATAATATCCCAAACGTGTTTGATTGACGAGAGGTCGGGAGATCTGGGTGGCCATGGCAAGATATTGACATGGATCTCTTCGAACATGTTTAGAGATATTCTCGCTAATTTTGGACGGGAATTACCCTGCTGGAAAGGCGGGTCTTCGATCTGCTAAAAATGTGGAAGAATACCTACCACACCAACCACTACATCAACGTAATCCTGGGCGTTCATCGTGCCTCGAATAAACACTAACTGAGATCTACTCCCATATGTTATAGCACCCCATGCCATAACTCCCACACGTCTTTCAACAAAAAATTCATAATCGCGACGATGCCCATGTCTTCATCTGACCCTAATGCGACCACACAATGCCACTCCATGCTCCAGTGCATTCGCAACGTACACCACAACAACCATTGCTGTCGGTGTTATGTCATAAGTGGTAACACAAGATGCGGTCCATAGGAATTCAAAATCGAAAGCCCTGATTCGGAGATAAACAGTTTGAAGGGTTAGGATCTGACCCTTCATACCGTAATGAAGATCTGACGATCTTCATTACCTAACCAGGGATCTGCGACTGATCTGGTATTGAAAAATCAGTCTTTTGATGCCATGGGGTAAAAGTGGCGTATTTCCTCCCTTGTCCATGACTAATAACAGTATATAATGTTGGATTGGTCCTGGTTAAGACGGTATGCAATTTCCCTGGACGACCTTTGTGCAAACTAACAATTCTTTAAACAAAAGTATGACAAGAGAAGACTCGTAAGAAACACACCAGACATTAATGTCAGAAAAAATTACATGAACTGTCAAATATCACATGACCACTTGATTCAGCGCAATAAAATTATAATCAATTATTACCTTTACGTTTCCACCAAATTTAGTCAAAAAATTCACACCCTCTTCTTGGTGTTGTAATTTCCATGTCATCCAGTATACATTCCATAAAATGAACGACAATTAGTGGCATATTTAAACAGTCAAACGTTTGAACTGTGCTGGTGGATTTTCTTCTGAGGCTCTGGTAGAGAAAGTCTTACCAGCGTTACGTGGAATAATTATAGTAATACTTTCAAGATATATACAAATTTTATTTCTAACCACAACTAGTCTATACAACGAAATAGTGTTACAAAACCTCAGTAATAAAAGACAACATACAAAAATACGTTACAAAGATACTATCTCTTGTCTCTATGTTTATTAGCTTTCGCAGATAATTGTCTCCGTTTTAATAATTCCCTGTTAGCATATTTGATTTCTTCATGTTTTCTCTGTCCGAAGTCGATATCACTAGCAGACTTATAAGACTGTACTTTTACATTGACATCAGATGTCGACATTTTCGCCGATTTAACTACAGTTTCTAATTCTTCTAGTGTTAGGTGCATTTCTATTGAATTATCTTTCTCTACGTGAGTATTCATGTTTTTAAACGGTATTTTGATGTAAACGGCGTCCTTCCTTGATTTCGCTGTATTTTTTGCTTGATTCCAAATTTTGTTTAACACTCTTGATTGATCTGTGCTCTTATTCTTAGCCAAATTTTTCAGAAAATCCAATTTATCTAAAAATGAATGAAGGATTTAAATTAAATTAAAAGAAAAGAATACAAGAATCATTTGACAGGATAGTGACTTTTTAAAAGTTGACAAAACTTTCGCTATGATGCGTATTTGCTGACTTTACCCATGTTTTATAGTTCGACTCAAAAATAGGAGGAATGATTTAAATTAACCGCAAGTAGTATTCTCTTAATTGTTTATTATTGTACAAGCAAATTGTTAAATAGAACATATTTGTTATTAAATCTTATTAACTAATGTTGGAAGTTTGATATTCCGAAGCAGTAATAAAGAGTAATTATATCTCTCTTTTAATTAAAAAATGTTACAGTATTAAATTTATGTTCCGTTAATTTTGTTGAGAAGTGTATATAGTATATATTACATATATACAGTGGCGGCTCTTGATGACGTACGATGTGCGCTGCTGCACGGATGAGACTGCTTCGTTTAAGCTTTCATATATACAGAGAAGCAAGTAACCGTACCGAAATCTTCCGAAATAGTTCGAAGTAGTCTCATCCGTGCAGCAGCGCACATCGTACGTCATCAAGAGCCGCCACTGCATATATATATATATATAGTGAATTCAATTAGTCCGCGATTTAAGGTCTGTTTACTTTATATATTTAAAATAATCTTACATGTTTCGGCAAAACAAACTGCAACGCGATCACCATTTCTATTTTGAAAACACAGATAATCGATAAAGAACAGCATACAATGAAAAGGGAAATTAGAGAAATGATTAATATTGAACAAGAAAAAAATTCAATTAACAACAGAAGTGATAGAAAAAATCTAAGCAGTATGTACTATAATCTAATAATGTAAAGACACGATCTGCAATTTACTATCATTACGAGAAGGAAAACCACGAAAACCTACTCGGGCTATCCGAGTAGGTTTTCGTGGTTTTCCTTCTCGTTCCAGACGAATGCCGACAGCTTAATATCTTAAGTCGCTCCACGGGCGCAGACATAATAATAATGGCTTGCCAATCCCCCGTAATTGACATTTAGTTGTTGAGAGTGCTGAGGCATGAATTATTATTATTAAACTTGAATGTATCTTTGAATATTTTAATTTTATCCATGACAACTACATACTACGATAATATGACATTAATATACTGTCATTTATCATTTAAAATTCTTTGAAAAAGGCATTATTTTCCGAAACATGTAAGATTATTTTAAATATATACATATTAAAGTAAAACAGACTTTAAATCGCCGAATAATTGAATTTACTATAACATACAAATGTCAAGATATAATATAATATATATACAGTGCAATCCGTCTATAATGAACTCGTATATAATGAAATATCGTTTATAATAAACATATTGCAAGGTCCCGATTGATTCACCATTTAAATTAATGCATTCCAGCCTTGCATATAAGAAACTCGTTTATAATGAACTTTCGCTTATAGAGAAAAAAATTTATCGATCGGTGCATTATAAGCGAATCGCTGCTCAGCAGATTTTCAGTTAAATTATTTTGTCACAGTCCGAATCATTCGGTAGTTCCCCTAATTAACTGCATATATATATATAAATATAATATCTTCGTGACCTTGGTATGATAAGGTAAACTTAATAAGTCGGCGATTAAAGGTCTGGTTTATTACTTCAAAGCATATATATTTAAAACAACCCTACGTGTTTCGGCAATGATGCCTTTGTCAAGGGAATACAAAATTTATATTTTGTATTCCCTTGACAAAGGCATCATTGCCGAAACATGTAGGGTTGTTTTAAATATATATACTTTGAAGTAATGAACCAGACCTTTAATCGCCGACTTATTAAGTTTACCTTATATATATATATATATATATATATATATATATACACATATATATATAATACTTTCCTGACCTTGGTATGATATGGTAAACTTAATAAGTCGGCGATTAAAGGTCTGGTTTATTACTTCAAAGTATATATATTTAAAACCCTACATGTTCCGGCAATGATACCTTTGTCGAGGATATAAAAAATATAATATTTATATTTTTTATATGTGTGTCAAGGATATAAAAAATATAATATTTATATTTTTTATATCCTTGACAAAGGCATCATTGCCGAAACATGTAGGGTTTTAAATATATATACTTTGATGTAATAAACCAGACCTTTAATCGCCGACTTATTAAGTTTACTATATATATATATATATATTCATTCTACATAGTACATATTTACTATTGTGTAGTTGCAGTGGAAGGTTGTGGGTATTTATTTATGGTTCCAGTGAAATTGAAAAAGGCACTGGCTGAAAAAAGTAAAAAGAGTGCACTTTTTATTCAAGATAAATTTAATATAATCTCTGAAATCGAAGCCGGTTTCTCTCAAACTACAATTTGTTCAAAAAACAAAATAGGGAAATCTACTGTATCTACTATAAGATAAGAATAAAATAGAAAAGGATAAAGATAAAATAGGAAAATACTATAAGGAAGGTGTGGCTAACTTAAATAAGAAGAAAATGCGTACACACAAGAACGTTGATTATATGTTGCTGAATTGATTTGAATAAAAAAGAGCCAATAACGTACCAATTAGTGGGCACTTGTTCAATTAAAGGCAGAAAAATTCGGAAAGAATTGTGGCGATGAATTTAAATGCAGCAATGGTTGGCTTGATAGATTTAACAAGCGACACAATATTGCTTTTGGAAGAATATCTGGAGAATCTGCTTCGGTATACAGAAGCGTCACAGAAGATTGGCTTCTACATACCTGGCCGTCAATCAAAAATGGTTATTCCGAAAATCAGATATTTAATAGTAATGAAACTAGAATTGTTTATAGGAAGCCTCCGAACCAAACTCGTAATTCAAAGGTGAAACGTGCAGCGTTGACAAGTTGTCAAAAGAACGTATAACAGCTTTGGTTTGTGCAAATTGGAACGGTACACAAAAACGTAAATTACTGATAATAGGTGAGTGTTATAATTAATACTTTTGTTATCATAAAATATCCAATTCGATTGTTTGCAGGTAAATACAATAAACCACGATGTTTTAAAGATATTCATACGTTGGTGGTTGATTACGTTGCAACAAAAATGCATGGATGATATTCTCTATTTTTAACAATTATTTAAAGAAGTGGGATACGGAATTGATAAAAAAATGCGAAAATATAATTTTCCTTGTTGATAATTGCCGGGCACATCCACAGATTCAGCAGAATATAAAGCTTCTTCTGCCTAATACAACATCCGTACTGCAACCCATGAATCAAGCGATTATTTGGACATTAAAACAGAATTTCCTAAAGCAACTGTTACTCACTATAATTCAAAGACAGGACAATAATGGTGTTCAAATTATCACAATTTTAAATGTGATAAATTTATTGAGCAGCACATGGACAAATATATCAGCTGAAATAATTCAAAATTGCTTTCGCCACGCAGGATTCGTTCATAATGATAATCGCGAAGACTCTGATGCTCAGGATGACATTCTGTTAAGCGAATTCATAGATATCGCAGCGCATACAGATGTTGACAAGTTCTTAGAGTATGTAAATGTTGATAAAAATGTTATTGCTACGGAAATTCTGACTAATGTAGAGATTGTACACCAGATAACAACATCTGATATCGAAGATGTGGAAGAACCGGAAATTGTTGTAGAACCAGACAATCCCATAACTACTGCACAAGCTTTACAATATACAAGAAAACTACACCACTACTTTCAGGTTAACGGAGTCCAGGACAATACATTTTCAATATTATTAGAAATACAAAACACTTTAAATGATATTTAGATAGTCATACCATACAAGCTAAAATTACGCACTTTTTCACAACATAAAAATATACTACATAACATAAAATATGAATAAACATTTATTTTATTTAAATTTACGTGTTTCTTTTTAATTTTTGTAAATATACTTTCACTGGTTCATATCACTTAGGTATCTATCATTGTATTAACCTCAGATTAGTGAACCTCAGATATACTGAACCCATTTTACAGGTTCCCTTAAGTTCACTATAGCCGGATTACACTATATTAATATTATTAGTATTATTACTAGTAATGAAACGATTTCGATTACGATTAATCGTAATCGACGACTATCAATATTTAGCGCTTAATCGTAATCGTCAATTATCATTACGATTATTTGCCGATTATCTGCCCAAAATATTTTCAAATAAATTTTGTTTAAATTCTCGTTTAACAACCATTATAAACGCGCTTTATAGATTGTATGTTTATGTGATGTATCCGAACGGAAATTTTGGAAATTTCTTTTTGACGGCTTTGGGAGTTCCCAGCCGCAGTCGTAAGTGAAGACAGGAGACAAGATAGTAACAGAATTGAATACTGCCGGTGCAAACCTGTTTTGTGAGACAATTGGTAATTGTTTAGTTTTTGTTTGGTGCTTTAACTTATTAGTAGGTACTTCTAATGTCATCAAAACGCAAGTTGATTAGTGATAGTTGGCAGCATTTTGAAAAGGCATCTGAAACCCTCCAAAAATCTAAATGTAAGTACTGCAATGCTAAAATTTCATGTGTGTGGAAAAGTACTACAAATAGGTGGAACCATGCCAAGAAATTTCATTTTATGGAGATTCAAAAACATCCAGATGTAGTTCTTAGTATCCCTAGTACATCTACCGAGTCTCCGGGAAAAAAAACAATAGACAGTAGTTGAATCTTTTCAGAAAAGTACTAAATTTGAGATAAACGACACTCGATCGGTTGATATTACAAAATTTATAGCAGAAATGATATGCGTGGATGATATACAGCCATTGTACTTGATGAATCATGTGGGATTCAGTAGATTGCTGAACAAAATCTGTCCTAAATATAAAATACCGTCTAGAACTCATTTTGCCCAAAAAATTATACCTGATATGTGCGAACCAGTAAAAAATCGTCTTATGCATGAAATGAAGCTCTTAGCGTTCATTTGGTTAACAGCGGATGTGTGGACAAGCGATTCATCATCGAATGTAAGAAATGATTTCTTGAGTTTCACTCTGTGTCAGATGACTTTGAAACAAAATCTGTGTGCCTAGAAGTAATGCCCTTTGAGGGAATAACTCATTGTACTGAAAATATAGCACACAATATCCACTTAGCTATATTGAAGTGGAAAATTGCAAACAAAATTCAGGCCATTTTGACTGACAATGACAGAAACATTTCAAATGCAGTCAAGCATTTAGAACTAGAAGTTCCTGGTATTCAACAAATTCCCAGGAGAATACATACATTACAATTGATGTTGAAGGATGGCTTATTTCAAAACCAATAGATAAAACATATAGATAAATCAAGAAAAATTGTAGGTCACTTTCGCCAGTCTACCAAGGCGGAAAAATTACTGGAAGCGATCCAAAAAGAGCACAATGTGCCTCAAAATGTCTTAATACAAGATGTAACCACAAGGTGGAACTCTACGTATTATATACCCAACGGTTTATATGAACAGCGAGTTGCATTATAAGCAGTATTGTTAAAAACTAATTGTAACTACGACAGTACTCAAGAATGTAAAATAATCGAGGAAATCACAAAATTACTATCAGTTTTTGAAGACAACACAAACGAGCTAAGCAAAGATACTGCGATGTTGTCTGAAGTTATTCCAATGGTTACTGGTATGTTTCGACTTCTGCAAAAAAGTCAGAATGAAGAAGTAACAAGTGCGTGTGTGAAAGACGTTTCTTTGGCATTATACGAGGCGTTAGAAAGGAGAATTGGAGAAACTGAGCAAAACATGACTTGTGCAGCCACAGCTCTGGGCCCGAGATTTAAAACTTGTACTTTTAGGCAAGCCTACCCTGCAGAAGGCAAAAGAAGACCTATACGTTTCCTGCTCAGAGCGCATTAGTACTGGGACTGAAAACGCAAAGCTGAGCAATGTAGCATCTGTTGTTCAGCTTTCCATCAGCAAAACAGGTAGTCACTTCTAATCGGTAAAATTTTTGTTTCATACTTCTTGTTTTTTTTTAAATTTCAATCCAGTGAAAGAAGAAGTACATTCCTATATCAAATCACCCAATCTACTGCAAGATGCCGACATTTTTCGGTTTTGGAAAACTGACACACAATACCCTGTTTTGAGAGAAATCAAAAAAAAATATTTTTGTTTAAAACCATCTAGTGTCGCATCGGAGAGGTTATTTTCTACTGCCGGCTTGATTCAGACCAATAAAAGAAACAGAATGACTGCAGAAAACAGAAATACTGTGTTTTCTGAATAAAAATTTGCAATATTTAAATTTATAACATTTTGATTTGATCAACTTGAATACACATTTCCTTAATTTTAAAATATATTTTATTTAAAATATACAAAATTTTGCGATAATCGTAATCGTATTCGTCGATTATTGTGGGTGATAACAGTAATCGTAATCGTAATCGTTAAGTGATAATCGTTTCATTACTAATTGTTACACTGTATAGTATTAAATAGCGCTATACTCGTAAAAGATCAACAGTTTAATACAAAAAATAATACTGGATCATAGGTGTATGAATAAATCGCCACTTACATATCAAGGACTCCTTCTTCTCTAAAGCAAAGCGTTCATTCTTTTCTTCTGTCACGATGTTTTTCTGTTTAACAATTTTATCATCCGACGTACTAGATTCTTCAGACCATTGCTTTATTCTAGGATTGACAAATTTGATGTCCACAGATCCGGTAGTTTGACTTCCATCTTTTCTCATTCTAAAGCAACCTCGGTTTAAGTTCTCTTTAATGAGAGACCCCGGTATTTCCTTCGCGTTTGGTATTTTAAATTTTGCCTCTATTTGAGCTTCCTTCTCTCTATTTAATCCAGATTCCATCGCCCTTGCATTGTTCCTCAATTTTTGTAGTATGTAATCCATTGATGCTTGAGACTCTGTGGTTAGACTATGAGAAGCGTAGGCGTTGTAAAACTTTTCTTCCAATACAGGAGGAGATTTTTCTTTGATCTTTTCTTTCTGCGCTTCTATATTCCTTTTGAATGTTGTGTCGTCAAGGGTTTTTTTCACATCAAATGGATAGTTTGGCTTTGGAAAAATGTTCCTTAATGTACTAAATTTATTCACATTACTTGGTAATACTGGCTCTCGCATTGGTCTAGTACAAACTTTTTCTTCCTCTCTAACAGGATCATTCAAATGGTTGCCTTGTTGCAAATAATTAAAGTTTCTTGTGGTATTTAAGTGGTCCACATTATTTAAAAATATAGTATTTTCATCTCGTTCAACTTTAATCCCTTCCTGGTTAGTATTGACCTTTTCCGGTTTACAAAAAAACGGATGTAAATTCTCCACCTTGCGTGGAGGGGAATCACTTCGTCGGCTTTGCGGTGGACTTTTATAAAGTTTGTCGTCTAATAGTCTTAGAATTTTATTTTTCAAATCACAACCGGGTTTTACAACTTCCTCGCCCCAAAACCAATAAAGATCTTTATTTGATCTTGGATTTGTTGCCTTGTCGTTAGCTTTCTTCAAATCTTCATCTTTGTTCTTCGAATAGTCTAACCATTTCGGGTGATCTTCCAAAACTGTGTGCACTTGATATTTATTTCTGCCATCTTTGTTATCCTGTGTACTGCTATATTTTTGAGAAGATTGCACTGATGGTTCCACGATATTTTTTGTAGAGTATTGCGTTGAATTATTTTTTAGTTTGCCTTCAGCTGCAGGTGTTTTTTGATTGTATTGCATTAACACTTTGTGTAAAATATGTTTTAAGTATTCCCTAGGCACGGAATTTTCTTCCTGCACTGCAACACGCTTCTCCAAACTTTTAATTCTAGTATTTATTTCACGTAACAGTTGTAGCTGGTCTATAGACTTCTTCTTTCTGACGTCAACTACACGACGTGACCGCGAATCTCTTCGTATAGAGCTCGATTCTCTAGGATTACATGCGTTGCGTTGAGGCTGATTTGGAACATGCTCTTCAAGGGGTGGAAAGGGTGCGATAGGTCCTTTTTGCGACTGTACTAAAACACCCACGACACCGCAATGTTGACACATACACGGAGTCCCTGGCTTATCATTCTCTCTATTTTTATTCTGACAGGGCAGATTGTGCCTCAACTTATCAAAAGTATTTATGGTAGCGTAAACATGCTTTGGATTCTCGTCAATTTTTGCCTTCCTGTCTTGTCTTTTTTGATCATGATTTTCTTCTGAGTGATCGCAGGATTTTTTGGTTTTATTTTCATTGTGGTGTATTTTTTGAGTACGAAATTTTGATGTTCTTTCTTTCTTAGTATCGTCATTATCGTTTTCATTTTGGAAGCGAATGTCTTTCGATTTTTCAGGATAATGTGAGTCACTTGCTTGGTGTCTGTTGTGTTGTTCTACTAAAGTTATAAAATCTCTTACTTCGTCTTTATTTAAAGCAACAGTAGTTTCGTGCGTTGTATCGGAATCAGATGGTCGTATTATAGTAACGTCTAACAATTCCGAGCTGTTTCTTTCTCGACTGGCTAGCACATGTTTGAGACTTTCATCTATTTCAACTTCCAAAGCTAATTCCACATTCTCTTTCGACGATTTTTGATTATCTGATACATCTAGGTATTTGCAAATATGCGACAGTGGATTTTCTGATTTGTTATGAGGAGAGATATTATTATTCTGGCGATATTGATAGTGATTACTCTTGAAATCTCTTTCATTCGAACTAGACGAATCTATGGGACATTTGTTACCTTTACTCATAATCTCAACTCATAATTTTCTCGATTTAACATATTGAAATTTAATAGACATTCACATTTCGAAAATATTAGATATTTGACGTTAATTTTTCTTTTGACAACTTAACTGACATCGACTGACAAATCTACTATCAAATTCGTAATATTCATAGTGACGAATACGTACTATTACAGAAGTAATAACAGGTGTTCAAAAAAATTCGAAGTCAAAGTAATCCTTGAAAATTTGAAGTCTTGTCTGAGATAGGGTACGGTAGAATGATACATTTACTTAACACAATTTTATAGGTTATCATACACACAAGTGTCACTTTATGCCAAAATATATTCCATTGAAATGCCATATTTATTAACAAAAATTAGTCAAGTAGTAATTTTAGAAGGTAAGAATAATGACTTCGTAAATTTAAATTTATGTGTTTTGATATTTTAGAGAATTCTTGCTGAAAAATAACACCTCTTCATGCGATACGTTACTTTGGAAAAATTATATATTCCGATTCATATGCTGTTCATTCTTTGGTAATAAAGCTTACGTAAAAAGAAAATTAAGTTAAGGCAAATAATTTTACAAGAAAAGGTTTTTTCTTCAAACGTACTAAAATATGATCATTTTGTTACTGAATACATACCTTAGAAATAATCTATTTTTTTACTAGTAAATAAATGGGCTCATTTCTTTACTAGTAAGAAAATGTAACCGACCAATCATAACTCCTTAAAGTGACTGAACGATTATTTGATAACTGTCAAATATTTATAAAATGAGCGAAGAAGAATTTCGATGTACGCCACCAGAATTAACAAAAATAGCCAATCAAGCTGCAGCAATTTTAATCCCGACCAAATCTCGTAAAGTGTATGAAAATGCGTATGCAAAATTTCTGAAGTGGACTCGAGAACAAAATGTCAACAACTTCACCTAAAACGTTTTGTTAGCATATTTTGCAAGTTTATCGAAAAATTTGAAAAGCTCCACATTATGGGCACAATATTCAATGATTAAAGCTCAACTAAACTTAACACATAATGTAAATATTGGAAAATATAACAAATTGACAGCATTTTTAAAGCGTCAGAGTGAAGGTTATAAACCAAAAAAATCTAAGGTACCGTATAAAGGGGAAATTGATATTTTTTACTTAATGCACCGAACAGAGAATATTTAGCAGCCAAGGTACGTATAAGTGTTAGTGCGCAATATACAATTTTCACAAAAACCGTTTTAGGTTGCATTAATTTTTGGAATTACTGGTGCATGCCGTTGTGATGAGCTCCTACATATGAAAATAGATGACATTAAGGATTTCGGAAATTTAGTTTTAGTTAATATACCCAATTCCAAAACAAATAGTGCCCGTTCTTTTACTATAGTCGGATACTTTTACATAAATATGTATAGAGAGTATGCTGCTCTTCGTCCAAAGGACACAAACTTGACCAGATTTTTTATTAAATATCAAAATGGAAAATGTCACAATGTTGTAATGGGTACACACAAAATATCAAGCGTAGCTAAAGAAATTGCTTCCTACTTAAAATTGCCAGATCCGTCGCAATATACCGGTCATTGTCTTCGACGTACTTCAGCTACACTTCTTGTGGATAACGGTGGAGATATTACTTGTTTAAAAAGACACGGAGGGTGGAAATCCACTAGTGTTGCTGAAGGTTACCTAGACGAATCTATATCAAATAAAAAAACTACAGCAATGAGAATATTGAATCCAACGGACTAAAGCTACTATACGACGATTCAGTCACCCGGTTCTAATACTGCTGAAAATAGAGTTCAAGCAACTACTAATACTACTACTACTAACAACACTGAAAGTAGAGTCGAAGCAACGACTTCTACCAACACCGACAATGAAATAGACAATAGCTACTTTAATATACAAAATTGTTCTGTTCATAATTGTACTTTTAATATTACTATAAATAAATAAAAGTTTACACAAATTACTTTGACAGTTGTTTGACAGATAGGTAAAACCTATTCTTAAGTATCTACAATGTATGATATATTTAAATGTGCAGCTTATAAGAACGGTAAAAATCATTTGAAGAAAAAATAGTATACATCACACGAGTAGAAAGTTTTTTGTGTCTCGCCAAATTTGCACTGTCTCGGCTATCGCCTCGACAGCAAACTTCTGGGCTCGACACAAAAATGACAGATTTCTACTCCTAGTAATGTAATATACTATTATTTATCTTGTAGTGATAGTAGTATCTAGTTAGTTATCATTAGAGACATAACGCGTCGGCCAAAATTACATTGAACCATATAAATAGTCTATAACATCGCTAAGTACAACACGCAGTTATTGAATAGTACTATTCATTCAGTTAACCGCACATCTGTTTTGTGTCGTTGAATTGTTTCGATGTAATAGTTAAATAATGCCTTTCTTCATGGGCGTATATAGCGTGACGAGTTTTTAAAAATTATTTTATTTATTAGTTTATATTTCGTAAGATAAATAAATACGGTGAGTTAGTTTCTTTTTTTTTCATTGTTTTAACTGTTAATTACTGTTAATTTTTGTAATAGATCCTGTTTAATATTGTTTCATCGAATTACTTCTCCCAACTATTTTTACGTGAGTGTCCAGTGAAATTTGTTCAGTTTCAATAGCTTACGCATACATTTTTAATTTTCATTTATTTAGATCTAGAACATTGTTTAAGTTCCTTTTTTAGATATGACATGGAACAACGTCTAGAATGGCATCGTGAAACAATGGCGAGTTGGATTAAGGCTCATACTGATTGTATGCATATCCATTGCCAGTGATTCCGAAATTTATTGCAAAGTCCGTAAAATACCGTTAAAAAATTCGAAGAAATCGAACGTAAAACGTCACTTAGCATCGCAAACACATACACAGAAATTAGCAGAACTCCGTGAAACTTTAATGGCGGCAAATATTCCATTAAATAAACTTAACAATCCCACCTTCAAAACATTTCTCCAAAAATATACTAGTCGAAATGCTCCTGATGAATCCACCTTACGCAAATGTTACGTTTCTAAGTGCTACACGAAAGCAGTAGAACGCATTAGAAGCCGTCTTTCAAGTCAGTACCTATGGATAAGTGTCGACGAAACTATCGATATATTAGGACGCTCTGTGGTAAATGTTGTAGCTGGTGTACTACATCCAACTATTCCATATAGCACATATGTAAAAGCAACAAAAGTTTTAAACACAGTTGATGCGGAAACAGTAGCTACAACCATTTAAGGGAATATGCACCTAATGCTTCATTCGGACTATAGGTATAAAGAAAAAATACTTTTGTTTGTCAGTGACAGTGCTACATATATGTTAAAAACAGAGACTAGTAAAGGAAACATATTCTAATATGCTGCATATTACTTGTGTAGCACATACTCTGTGAATCTGTGAATCTTGAATATATCTATCTGTGAATATATCAGAGACACCTTTACGGAAGTTGATAGACTTGTCTCTGCTTAAAAAAAAGTTTTCAGAAAAGCACCTCTTTACAGGCGACTTTTTTATCTGATAGAGCAATCATAGATTGTTCTCAATATCCATTATAGCAGGTATGTTGATATTCAGAGGGTAATTGCGGCAAACAGAATATGTAAAACTAACTTTAAAGGATTAATTGCGAGAATGATGTGTATTATAATTATCATAATATTTATGTATCTCTTTAACATTAGTGCATGTTTAATAAAAATAGAATTTTACAAAACACAGCTATTTTGATAGTACCTACAATGGGAGAGCGATAAAGAAATTCATTTAACTGCACATCATAAAAATTTGTATCCATTTAAAAAAGATGTTTATTTAAAAACATAGTTATTTTACTAAAAAATTTAGTACATATTAAAAAGGATAAATCAATAATATTATCCAAA
This sequence comes from Melolontha melolontha, assembly GCA_935421215.2. Taxonomy (NCBI): domain Eukaryota; kingdom Metazoa; phylum Arthropoda; class Insecta; order Coleoptera; family Scarabaeidae; genus Melolontha; species Melolontha melolontha. The sequence continues at coordinate 47,683,994 of OW285240.1, forward strand.
TCATACATTTTGTTTTCTTCTGTAATGAAGTGAAGAATGTTACTTTCCAAGCGTCAGCATCAACCATATGCAATCCTTCTAACGACAAATTTTTTACTCTGTCCAATTTAAATGACCAATTTAAATGACTAAATAAACTTATAACTTGAGCCCAAGAGAGTTCGGTGGGATTCAGATTACAGTGATATTGAGGTAAACGTAAAACTGTACGACCACTTTTCTGGCTATTTCATCAACCACGTATGAAATTGAATGACAGAATGCGTAATTTTTAATAAGCCAAAGCAATTCTAGCTTTCGTATAGTGTTATCAGCTAAAACTCCTTTTGTTAAAAGCCATCTCTTTTTTCGACAATAAAGGCGGTGACATTTCTGTTTTAGTAGAATGATAGGACGCAATATCCATTACTATAACACAATTAGGCTCAAGAGAGGGTAATATATTTCGCATCCATACCATGAATACCTCACTATTCATATCTTCATAATAATCTCCAGTTTTCTTGGATCCAAATAATAACAAACCACTATTAAGAAAACTAGTTTCGCTGTCAATGTAAAGCACAATTAGTCGCTTTCCTCTACCAGATGGATTTTTTGAACCAGCAGAAAGTCCTTCAGCTATGCCTTGGATTAAGAATGTTTCATCTAAATAATAGATTTTTCGCCTTCTACATGAAACTTTCCTATATTTGTCAAATAACGACGTCTCCATAAGATAATATAATATCGGATAATTAATATGTTGTTTCGTGTGCGTTTTTCTCACTCGAATCCTAGTTTCTTTAGGATCTACCAAATTGATGTTCGTTTAATAGGAGGTAAACTGGCATCTCCCCTAATAAATTCATATACTTTTATGCAAGTGGTTAACTCATTTTTTAAAGAAAAATGAACGCACGTGCCTTCTAATCGTACTTTTTAATGTTTCGTCCAATTGTAAGCATCTTGTAACTTCGCTTACTCAAAGGAGAATATAAAAATCCAGACATTTCTTTGATAATATCAAACACAATATTCTTGCTGATATCTACTTCCCTTGATGTTGAGTTGTTTTGTTTTGGACGTACTAGTTGTTTTGGACATACGCCCAGACTTCTTTGCAAGTACCCTCTTTACAGAAGAAGACAGTTTTACAAAAATTGAATATTTAATTTTCACAATAATCACGTTTGGTCTGGTGAGAATCCTCGAGGTATAGTTGAATCCAGATATCAGTAGCGTTTCAGTTTAAACACCTGTTTAGGCGTGATACATAACCAATTGTTAGGAACAGTAGTTTTATCACAACGCTAATCAGTAGCAACATGTCTCAATTTCTCAAACAATACTTTACCAGAACTTTTGGTAGATTTACCTTTAAATCAGAAGCGCAATCTATGGTTTATGCAAGATGGAACTCCACCGCATTTTACGCTTGCTATTAGGGAAGATCCGAATAATGTATTTCGTAGGAAATGGATAGGCCAGAAGGTCACACTGCGTGGCCTCGAAAATCTCTATTTAACTCCTTTGGAATTTGCATCTGGAGTTATTTAAAAAGTTTAGTGTACGCAACACAGGCAAGCAATCTTCAAGATTTGCACCAACAAATATAATAATATTGCTAGATACTTAGAAAAAAAAATGGATTTCTTGAATGATTGCGGGCTTCCCTTGGAAGAAGATGTAGATTTTGTCTTCTTCATTATTGTATTGGGACTAATTATTATAAGGAAGGCTTTCCTTGTTAAACGGAAAATAATAGTCGATACACATTTCGATATTTTTATTAATATTTTATCTTTTGTAACAGTATACAAAATGGTTTAATTTTTTTATCACAATAGATTGTGACGGATTTCTTAATTTTTTACTTAGTTGAACTTTTATACCATCCTCACTACTCATAAACTTTTGTTAAACAACAATTTACTCCCTAAAAAAGAACTTTTGTGTTTGTCGAAATTTGATTGTTTCATATTCTCATAAATTTCTCTCATACAAATTATGCAAAACAACTTCTTCTGTTAATGATCCAAAAATTAGACATATATGTATTATATTAATTAACAAGTAATTAAAATTCTACTATATTGGAGCCGAATCTTTTAAATCGAAGCACACGGTGCAAATGCAATGCAAAGATACTAATATTTTTGGTTTTGTTTGGAGATTGACATAAATACCGAAAAACACAGATTATTGTTCGTCGGTGTAATGAAGCGAAAAGAACTATCTAATAAAAAATACATTGCTCAGTATTGAATTACTGGTAATTATTATCTGGTTTTGTAATAATAATAAGCATGAGATGTCATTCTCGCATGGAAGTTTGATTTGTATAATTATCACCTACTTTAACCTGCGATCATATCTATCTCTGATACAAGATGACATAACAAGCATAGCAACTTCGAGGTTCAAATTATGACACCCTTGCTTTACATAATCTGACTAATTGATTATTTATAACGACGCTTAATAATAATTCTTTTAAAAATTAAAATATACCGAGAATCTACGTATATTCATTCAACCATTTAAAATCTCATTACATAGTCTAAATTTATCAATTAGTAATATACTGTTACAGTTCACGTATACTAAATAAATTCAGTTTCATTAAATCATCGCTTTCTGTACGCGCAACGTTTTTCGAAAACTCTATACACAACCTTCACGTTGCTGAAATTCTTAAGGAGAAAGTTTATATTCTGAAACATCTAGTTACCATTACTTCTAAGAAATATCTAACTACCCCTGTGATTGGTTTTTATTTCTCAAGACTTTACTAGCGTTCTAATTAGTATTCAGCCCTAAGCACGATGCAATAGTTTAGCATAATTTAACTCCGATCTCCTGTTAAAATTCCGAACGTTTATGTTATAACTAAAGACGGCAGACTATGTGCCCGAACAGTAGCGTGATGTGGAGGGATCGAGTAGAGGCGTACGACGATCAATTCAGTTGCCGTTCAGACGTTGTAAGCGATACATTGTTAACACAATCGTGTTGAAAATATCGGGAGTGCGTAGAAACAATGCATCGACTCGATTGCATGCTAACGTAGTAAAGAAATTTTTACATCGGTTTCCCGATTTAATATATGACGGTACCGTAGTGAAATGTTTAGTTTGTGAAACAACTTTATTAACTTGGAAAGCAAGTCAGTGCCAAAGACATATAAATAGTGACAAACATAAATCGAATAATAGTGGACGCAGATCATATAATAAATTTGTGTGTGATTTAACAATGATGTTAATTGCGACCAATATACCAATGCAGAAAGTGGAACACCCAATGTTTCGTCAGTTTTGGAAGAAATACAATCCTACGTGGAAATTACCAGCAAGAAGTACGCTACGGAATTACGTACCGTCAGTGCGTGAGAGAATTGTAAATTGTACGAAAAATACGGTAAAAAAAAATTCCTGTGGTTAACAATAGACGAAACTACAGATATTAAAAAACAGTCCATCCTAGCCATTCTAGTACGGATGCTGACTCCGCAAGGACCTTCTCCTCCTTATTTACTAACCTGTAAACGAATGCAAGGGTGTACTGCCAGAGCGATATATGATGTATTAATAGAAACACTACACAAATTTGAGATTTTACCGAAGCAAGTGTTAATGTTAGTTACCGATGCTGCCAAGGTTATGTGTTCCACGGCAAACTTATTCAAAACGATTCAACCAAACCTGCTGCATGTCACATGTTTGCTTCACGCTTTACACCTTGTAACAAACACTATACGTACAACTTATCCTGATGTGGTTCAACTGATAGGACAAACGAAAGCGGTTTTTCTTAAATCTCCGAAACGGATTCGGCTATTTCATTCGCTGTGTCCTGATATACCCGAGCCGCCGCAACCAATTCTTATACGATGGGGTACTTGGTTAGAAGCAGCATTTTATTATTATAAACATTTTGAAAAAATGAAATCAGTGATTTTACAACTAGATGCCAAAGAAGTAGCTGCAATACGGCTCAGCCAGGTTCAATTTAACAATCCTCAAGTTGCAGCAAATTTAAAATTTATTTACTACAGTTACGTTCCAATACTGGACGCAATAAAACATTTACAGAACACTGCGCTGTCCTTATCGGACTCATTAGCAATTATTGACCACGTAAAACTAGTGCTGCATATCCTTGAAGATGAAAAAAGTGATTGTGTCCGTGAAAAATTTAACAGTGTATTAGATAAAAATGTAGATTTTACAAAATTAGGGCAACTTTTTACCAATACTGAAGATCCGTTGTACAGATACAAAGAGCGCTTTAACTATGCAAATATAACATCCCTCAACGTCGAACAATCCTTCTCTGTATATAAACATATATATACGTCGCTACGTACGAACCTTTCCGAGACTAATACAGAAACATATATTATGGTGCAGTTTTTTCATCGCGCACATCCGCATTTTTTTGCAACAATGTAAACATGTTGGGTAAGTTATTTATGTTTTTTCTTAACGTTTTGTATAGGGATTCGATATATTTAGTTTTAAGTAAGCGCACTGTTATTCTGCTAAACTTTCCACGCAACGCCACTGCTGGGGCACATAGTCTGCCGTCTTTAGTTATAACTAAAGCGGGAGTATTTAGACATCATCCGTGAGCGGTGAGCGAAGCTGGTTCGGATGTCTCTGGCTAGTCAAGGCCGTCACCAACGTTTATTAGGCGTCTTGTAAAATGTACTAAGTTTAGTTACGTACTGGTTTTTACTGTGGTGATAACGATCAATGTTCAATATTGCATTATGACTGCAAAACGGAATCATAACAGACTGCTGTGCACGGACAGTGTAAGTAAATTTATCGGACAATTTCCAAACCTAAAATACGATGGTGCTAAAGTAATTTGTTTAGTTTGTCATACATCGATCCTCTTTCGGAATCAAAAAGACTGCTTTAGACACGTAAATACAGAAAGACACAAACATACAAAATGTCATTCACAAGGAATTTGTGTTACATACGATTTATATGCTGATGGCTTGTAATATTCGATTTAGATTAGTGGACAAGGAACCGTTCCGTGAGTTCTGGAGTAAATACAATGCAGACTACAAATTGCCAAGCGCTCGAGCGTAAAGAAAACATTTACTTATTGCGCCCGAAGAAATAGAGACCATTATTAAATACGCTCTAAGGAAGAGGAAACTGTGATTAAGTTGTGATGAGACACATTGTAAAACAAATTCAATTCTGAATACGAGGGATGTCTTTTATGTTTTGCATACTGGAACATAGACGGCGCCATTAATCAAATGTCAGCACTAAAAATTAACCTCTATCTTTAATTAGCCTAAATCCAAAGTTTCAGTGCGATACATGTAGTATTGTTGCTATAACGAACCGTCAAAGTTGACAAGTTAGTCGAAAAATGGAATTAAACAGTGAAAATTTCCGCACAATATTTTTTTTAATTTCCGAAGGCAATTATGACAATTATGACAATTATCTCAACAAGAATGCCTCGCCGAGTTAGTTTCTATTTTCGGTAATGAAGCGCCACATCCGTCAACAATTTCTCGTTGGTATGGAGAAATCAAACATGGACGGATTAGTCTTAGCGACGATCCAAGAGTAGGTGCACCAAAAACGGCAGTAATTCAGGAAAGCGTCGATGCTGTGCGCAAACTCATCAACGAAGATCTATATGTGATCGCGAAATTGAGGAATCATTGGGGATTTCATTTCACCTCAATTAAAAAAAATTTGCATGAACAATTGTGTGTGAAAAAATTAGTTTCCCGTTGGATACCACATCTGTTGACCGAAGAACAGAAAGCAGCTAGGGTGAATTGGTGCCAAAAAAATTCTATATCGCTTTAACGCAGGAAACTCTAAAAACGTGTACAACGTCGTGAGTGGTGATGAATCTTAGATTTATTCATACGGGCCAGAAAATAGACGCCAGTCATCTGTTTGGGTATTTTAAGGTGAAGAAAAGCCGACTAAAGTCCGTTCTCGAAGTGTCTTCAAAAAGATGGTTGCGACATTTGTCTCGAAAGCAGGTCATGTGGCAACATTTTTTCTACAAGATCTATTACTGGCGATGGTATGCAACCATTTGATGGCCGCAAGTCATCGCTGAACTCCAATAAAACAATCCACAACATCCTCCACCAAGACAGTGTAAATTCACAAACAGCTTGGAAGGCAATTAAATTTTTAACGCAACAAAACGTCGATTTATTAGTCCATCCTCCGCACAGTCCCGACCTAAGCCCCGACCATTTCTTTACCTTTCTGAAAATCAAGGACGGACTGCGTTGTCAAAGGTTCCAGTTGTCAGAAGGAGCAGTCAATACCCTCAAAAACGCAATTTTGACTGTACCAACAAACGAGTAGAATAACTGCTTGGTTCGAGCACGTGCAAAAAAGCATAAATCTTCGTAAAGAATACTTTGAAAAACAATAAAGTCTTCAAAAGCAATCTACTGTTTTATTCCAGTTCTATATGCAAAATATAAAAGACAACCCTCATATCATAGTACGTACACTGCCAACAGCTTGAAAGTTAACGACCCTTAACATTCACATTTCTCTAAATTTCCTAGTGTAAAACTGCATTCTAAGGAAATTTAATACCATGTATTTATAAACTTCAAATTTGTACAAATAATGAATATTGAATTTTAATTAACTAATCCATACCATACAAATAATGAACTTACACAGGTTTTTATTGAATAAAATCGTTTTTAAATTAAGAATTCATTTGGCTAACTAAAATATAATATAATACAATTTGAATTTAGAATGAAAGCAGATCTGAATTATTTTAATATTTTGTCCATGCTCTATTGGCCTCGATGACATACTGTGAACGATTCTGTATTGGCATAATAAGTATTCTTGTATAATCTGGAGTTAGTTCTTCCCATGCTTACTCAAATCTTCCCCAAAAATCATTCCTGCTCTAAAATTATTCATGTACAAACGTTGTGTTATTTGTCCCCACACGCGCTCAATAGGATTAAGATCAGCATTCTTTGATGGTCAGGGTAAAGTATTAACGTTGTTGGTAGCAAGCCAATGAAGCACAACGTTGGAGGTGTGAATTGGAGAGTTGTCATGATGAAAAATTAAATTATGACCAAACAGTTGGGTTATCGAATGTGACATAATATTTTCCAGGAGATCTCTGTAATAATTTCCAGTTAATCTTCCTTCAACATTCCAGTAAACACCAGGAGCCAAGCAACTGCTCTAAGTCCACACATGCACTGAAAATCTACCACTGTATATACCGTTCTTCATAGCGCATATTTGCAGGTCTGAACACATGCACCGGGCCTTCATGGGATGACTGAAATATCTTTTCATAAGAAAATACGGCATTTTCCCAGAAATCGTCGTTTTTATTCACATATAACAAGTGTTTATTTGAGGTTACTTTGAAATTTTGATAGAATAAGACGCAAATATATTAGTATGTGTTTGTTGTTCCGTAAACGTAAATCCAAATGACATTTGATAATATCAATCACAAATATCAGTTAACGCATAAAATAATCGTGCGTCGATTCTGGTTTAAATAAATTGCTTCTCAGTTTTAAAATGGCTTTCACTTTAGAACATAAAATTTTTTTAGTCCAGGCTTATTTTCGAAGTGGTAATAAAATTGATGTTTTATGGGTTTATTCAGTTCAAGATTGCATGTAGAATTTCAAGTTGAGTTTCCACATTTTGTAATAGATTATATATAATTTAAGAATACTTTGGATAGAACTTTAAAACTTTTTTTCTGAAACAGGTAGTCTCTTTAGAAAATCAGGCAGCGGAGCAGTTAAGAAACTTACACCTCAAGTTTTCAATCGTGTTGAAGAAATAATGGAAAATGAACCACAAACATCTGTTCGACATTTGAGTCAACAAATAAACCTTTCTGTTGGTACAACTCACAAGTTATTAAAAAAAGATATGCAACTTTATCCATACCGTGTCACAGCAGTACAAGAATTGTTAGAAATTGATTACCCACGTAGACTACAGTTTTGTAATTGGTTTGTAAATATGAACAATAATGGAGAACTTTCGCAAAGAGTCATCTTTACTGATGAAGCATGGTTTTATAAAACGGGATACCTAAATTCACAAAATACAAGAATTTGGAGCAGTGAAAATCCACATGTAATTAATGAAGAATCGTTCCGTCCAGAGAAAATTGGTGTTTGGGCAGCGATAAGCCAAAGGCGAATCATTGGACCAATATTTTTTCAGGGAACGTTAACTGCTCAAAGGTACCGTACGGAAATTTTACAACCATTTGTCAATCAGTTGCATGATGATGAACTTCAGAATGCATATTTCCAGCAAGACGGAGCACCTTGTCACTGTACTGCAGAATCTTTGGATTATTTAAGAGAATTTTTTGATGAGCGTATAATTAGTCGAAATACTGAAATTGCCAGGCCTGCACGTTCATGCGATTTAACACCTTGCGACTTCTTTTTGTGGCCTTATCTGAAAAATAACATATTTCGAACACCTATATTGAATTTGAATGATATGCTACAGAGAATCGAACAGAAATGCATGGAAATTAATAACAATCCAGTAATGTTGCAGAATATCATCAGAAATTTTGAACGGAGGATTTTAAAGTGCATTGATCTTGAAGGACAACATTTTCAACATTTGTTATAGTTTCCAATAAATACCTATTATTTGTTATTTATTTGTATGTATGGAACTGTAAAAATAAACGACTTCGTAGGTTAAGCAGTAAATTTTAATTTACGACATACTTCAAAATCTTCTCAGTAAATCACATGCTACTAGATTGTCTTTTCAAATGAACACTTGTTACAAGTTATTCACGCTATACGGTACGGAATATTGTGGCCAAAATACTTGACTTTCAACAAGTTTCACCTTTGGGATATATATAGAGGTCTATTATGGTTACTTTTTTAAATTATTTTCATATTATACCGGGTGTTCCAAAAGCCCGACAAGTATCAAAATTGTGTTTTTTTAAATCGAACAGGCTGTATATTATTGCATTTTTGGATTCTCCGATCAAAATAAGTGTCTGTTTTAATTAGGTTTATAATACCTAAACCTAAATGTTTTTTAAATAATTTGAATTTGGTCAAAATCTAACCTACTTTTCATATTTCAAATAATTAAAAAGTAATTAAGTTGTGTAAGCGAAATTTACAGGAAGTGTAACAATAGATCATATTTAATATCCAAATTATAATAAACTTGCCATTTAATACAGGGTGTACAAAAATTAAAACTAATCAAATAAGAACTTTAAGTGGATATAATTTGATTAATTTAATTAGAACGCCAAATTTTTTAACTTACCAGCAATTGCACTTTTTAATTACCTATCAAATGCTATGTCAAGCTTTATTTTTTTTTGCGATTTTACAGAATACTCTTAATAATTGTTTTTCGCACTATTTGGTGTTTTTTAAATAAAAATTCTAATGTATCTGGTTGCCTATTGTATTTAGAAATTTACAATTATTATTATTAACATAAAGCAGAAGCAAGATATTCAAAACAGATGTTCGAAATGTCGACCGTTCATATCCGAACACTTACTTATATTACATATTCCTTTTTCAAAACCACTGCTAACTCTGGACAATATTTGCGGGGTTACAGTTTCAAAAACGTGCCTTATGCGTATTTTCATATCGTGCGGTGTTGTCGGAGGCGTGTTGTAGACAATTTCTTTTATGTATCCCCATAAAAATAAATCTGGTGGAGTTAAGTCAGAGGGGTCAATTTTGAAATCCATTTCTTCCAATCCAGCTGTTTTGAAAGTTGGCATTTAAAAATTGTTAAACCTCGCGATGATAATGAGGCGGAGCTCCATCCAATTGTAGCCATATGTTTGTTCTGATGTTTAAAGGGACTTTTTCTAATAATACTGGAAGCTGATGTAAAAGAAACTCGAGAAATATCATACCATTCAAAGATCCTTCAAAAAAATAGGGTCCAATTAAATATTGGCCCAGTATTCCACCCCACACATTAATGGACCACCTATTCTGATTTCTCATGACTCTGTATTCATGAGGATTCGAATCAGAATAGTAATAGAAGTTGTATCTATTCAAGACACCATTGTTATGAAAATTACATAAAAAAGTTTTCATTTTCAACCACCTTATCTAACACCAACAAACATACATAAGTTTTCCTGAAATCTCCCAAATGGATACGCCAATTTCACAAGCACTGTCCTGATATCCAAAAATCACCCCAACCAAACACCTTGGGGCACGTGGCTTGAAGCACTTTCCTATTGTTCTAACAATTTTCACACAATAAAATTCTTTGTATTTCAATTCAACGCAAAAGGATCAATAGCCAGCCAAGAAAATCAGATAAAATTTAATAATGTTGAGATTCAGACGGATTTACAAACTATTCGTACGAATTGCAATGTACTAGCAAATGACATAACCATTCAAAATACTTCATTAGCATTAGTGGATCAATTGGAAGTAGTGGATGATGAGCAAACAGTGCTACGTAGTTTAAATAACGAGATAAGTGTTCATGTATTAGAAAAGTTTCGTAGTGTATTACGAAAAAATTCAGATTTTGCCAGATCAAGAGACATTTACAATAATACTTCATCCAAAATACGTTAAGTAAGTTCAAAAAATATTTTAACTGTGCAATTATTACATCAGTAGACACTGAACAAATGTTCTCTCTACACAAGAACATTTTTACATCTCGACAAACATGATTTAGCGAGAAGAATCTGGAGGCTTACGCTGTGTTGCAGATGTTTAACCATGCAAGTTCAGATTGTTAATACTTCTCTGGCAGATAAGTGATTAACAAAAACAATAACATAAAATATATTGCTTATTACTATTTATTTATACTGTATTGCAGTATTTATTGTGTCTCACAATCTATGCGTTTTTTACATCGCAACGCCTGATATACGTCAGTAACAGCGTAGAGTGAGGGAGACATCCATACCCTCTTCGCTTGCCGTTCACGCAAGCTGTTTAAATATCCCCGCTTTAATTATAACCGAATCGAGATAATAAAATTTTCTATTGGATATAATGAAGTTTCAACATGTATCTCCTACGACGATTATTACGACAATTAATATTTTGCTTAAAGTTATTTCTTTTCTATTTCGTACTTTTAATAACTTGACGCATTAGTCGTTATAAAGCTAAATTTAAAATAACACCTGTAATGTATAGTACATAACCTGCCATAAGAATAAGTCTAGATACTTTTCAGGTAAGGCTAAAGCTTACTTGGCCTTAATAATAATTATGACTTATCTGGCCACTCTCACTTTCTTATACACGCACCTACTGTGAGGTGCCATTCTAATCTGCTTTCCGTCGCTAATCAAACGAAACGGTTAAAGCAATCTCCAACTTACGAAACGACAGGAATAGCTTATTTTATCAATTTTCAAAATCGATCACTATACGGTGTTTTATTGTGAGAGGTTTCATTATACCATACTATACCATCCCTTGTCATACTTTCCTGTCTTGATTGTATCCATAAACAGCAAACAAATTTTATTGAAAATAAGGGCCCTCGTCATTATAACAAAAGAAAATAGAACTAATATCACAATTCCGTATCAGAGGATAAATAAAACGCAATTAAGCACAAATCACTTGGGTATTAAATTATTTAACGAGCTGCCAAACGAAATAAAAGGCCTGCATTGGTAAATATTCCATGCTGTTGTAGAAAAAATGTCTTATATAGCAATCTTTGTATGCTATTGAAAAATATTTTACTATATTGTCTTGAGCTACAATATGATATGCACTTTTTTTATTCTTCTTTTGTAGATAATCGGTATTGTTTGTCTATCTTATTTCTATAATTGTTTTTTTGTATAATGTATTTATAATATATTGACATTTTAAATTGACTTTTGTAAATTTACAACAATAAAGAATATTATGGTTATGGTTACAGATCTCCAAAGAAAATAAGATCCTAATATACAAAACAATTGTTAAGAACATAGCAATTTATAACTCTGAAGTCTGGCCACTTAAAGATAAAACACTAAAAGCTTTCCTGGCAACAGAAATGGACTTCTGGGGAAGAGCTGCAGGTAGATCTAGAAGAGACAGAGTTCGAAATGAGAGGATAAGAGAAATCATGGAAGTCAAGCATACCATAGTAGATGACATTAGAACGAAACAACTTCAATATACAACGGATGAAAGGTGAATGGTTGCCTAAGCAAGTGATGGAATAGATCCCACATAGAAAGCGCAGGAGAGGTAAACCTAGATGAACCTAGAACTTGCAGGGAAGGAATCGATAAGGGGATGTGAGAAGTGAGAGGCTTGGAGAATAACTTTTGGGAAGACAGGAACCAATGGGGATTGGGAATCAGATGACGGCGGAGAACGTTTTAAACCGATCGACCATAATACCACATTTGCATTTCATAGGCAAAGTTAAAAAAAACTGGGTGTTTTGTGGCCGCAAGTTTTGCATTTTGGTGACGAAAAATGATGCCTTCGTGTAAACATCAAGAGCAAAAAGACAACTCCAAGAGCAAAAGCTGGTACTCACCCGCGCAAACTGATTTTGAGCATTTGATGGAACAAAGAAAGCGTCATACTATGAATTGCTTCCAAGGCATGTAACTATCAGTGCTGAGATTTGCTGTCAACAACTCCCTTCGGTTTGAAGTCGCAATTTAAGAAAAAAGATCGGAAAGGTATCATCAAGTCATTTTACAACATAATAACACTTATCTTCATACTGCCAATTTTAGAAAATCTAATATCCAAGAACTCGGTTGAGAAGTCATTGCACAGCTTTCTTATTCTCTTGATCTCGCTCCATCAGATTTTCACATTAAATTTGTCATTAAATTTGTAGTGACACGATCTTGAATTTAGAGAATAAATTGGAGTTTTAGTCTTAAATTGAAATGGTTCGTAATTTACACAATGTCGAATTCTGTGTTCAAGTCTCATGCAATTGTTGACTATTTTATAGTTGTAGCATTATTGACCTAATTACATATCCAAATCACACCTTGTTGTTTTCGACTTAAGAAATAGAGAAACGAAAACTTCTAAAATTATCCCATTAGTATGTACCAAATACAAGATGTCTGTAAAAACCTACTGCATATTCCTAACATCAAAATAAGCCAATTTCAGTAAAGTTAACATTGCCGAAATTATAAATAATTCTGTAATCGTTTTTTTTTATCGCCAACAAGTAAACTAAAACTTTATCTTACTGTAAAAATCAAATACTCTACCTGTCGCTAATATCTATCAGCATACGCATGACTGTATAGCATTAGAAATCGTTTGTCGCTGTCACGGCTCCAACAGTAAAAGTTTTATAACTATTTATAGAAAATAATAGAAGAAGACATTCAGTGCACGCCTGCTGAAATTCTGAAAAAGTCGTTAGAAACGTCTTTCGAAATTCTGCCACAAAAATCAGTCAAAAAATACAATCGCCAGTATGACATATTTATGAAGTGGTGCAACAAATAAGGAATTTAAAAAGTTCAGTGAAAGTGTTTTACTGGCGTATTTTTCCGGTTTATCGAAAGAGTATTCTCCTTCTTCGGTATGGTCCTATTGTTCCATGGTGCAAGCAAAAAATAACGTTGATATAAAAAACTTACAGCTTTTTTAAAACAAAAAGGAAGAAATTATATTCCAAAAAAGTCCAAAACTCTTTCACAAGAAGAAATACTTACATTTTTAATAAATGCACCGGATGAAATCTACTTGATGATGAAGGTAAGTCATGCAAACCTTTCAAAACCAATTTGTTATGAATGTAGTAATTATTTTAGATTTGCGTTGTGTTTGACATTGCTGAGGCTTTACGTAATGAAGAACTTTTGAATTTAAAAGTAAGTGACAGAGCATAAAGAAACCATTGTGGTTGTTCAGATAACTAAAACAAAGGCCTCGATTGTTTGTGATCACTACAGAGTTTGAAGAAAATGTAAAATTCGTAAAATTATTTAACAAATTTTTAGTTCTACGTCCTAAACAGACGCCCCACGACCGACATTTCTTAACTTATAGAAATGGAAAATGCACAGTGCAGCCAATTGGAATCCATACTTTTGGAAGTGTACCACGCAAAATTGCCAACTATCTACATTTGCCAGAGCCATCAACTTATACGGGACATTGTTTTCGTCTAACGTTCGCCACTCTCTTTGCCAACGCAGACGGAAGTAAGGAAAATTTAAAACGCTACGGAGGATGGAAGAGTGACACGATTGCAGAGTCCTATGCTGAGGAATCTGTGCTCAATAAAATTAAAATTTCAAAGACGATTTTAGGTGAAAGTCAAACTAACAGCGTAGTTACCAATGATAATTCTCATAATGGTTTACAAGTTATTAACATAGATAATAATCCTCAAGCATGTTCAATTGAAACTTCTTCCACTGCAGGAATTAATTTTTATAATGCGTTAGGTTGTTCGTTTACTTTTAATATATCAAGTAATAAGTGGATTTATTTTTTATTCGCTCTTATTTTTCTGTGCTTACTTTGTCATAATAAAATGTGATAAGTTATATGTTATATGTCCATTTTTTTTAATATAAATTTTTACGGTTGGCGATAAAATCTTGTATCCACCACGTCAGTAAAGTGACTTTATTGAACTTGCGTCGCTCGCTTAGCTCATAATCTCAGGCTCGTTCAATAAAGTATCACTTTACTGACTTGGTACATAAATAACTATTATTATAAATATAAAACGGCTAATGCCATTACATAGTTTTCCGAGACAAAAAGCCCATATCAAAATTTTATGTAACATCATTCCATATACGTAGAACTCGGGTTTTCTAATAATTGCACATTTCAAATTTCTACGCTAATGGAAAACGAGAGTTTAAGTATAAAGTTTAGATTGCGTTACTTATTGAAGAAAAAGTGCTCTTTGTAAGACTCGGTTACTGTCGGTTTTTGTGAAATTTGTATTTGAATGGTTAAAAAAAATTAAATTACTAAAAACTAATTTAAATTTGTTTCCGATATTCTTTAGACAGACTTTTTACAAACATGTTTATTCGTATTGGCGCATTTCAAATTTATTTTCTGTTTTTACCTATTTTTTGTCCGCACGATATTTTTAAGGTATATAACGTATGATCAAAAAGTCTTTGGATCGCTATTGCCGTGGAATTTACGAGATATCTTTGAAATTATTTATTCCAATTAGTCTTGACATTTACTTGACATCTTTCAAGCTGGTTTAATTCAAAATGTTTCAAACAGAACATAGAATTTTTATTATTAAATCATATTCGCCTCATTTATGTTTGAATGAGTTCCCTGGAAGATTTTCCAACTTCGCCATAATCAAATGAGATTTTGTTCGGCAACTTCAACGAACTGTGGACAAATTTAAAGAAACTGGTAAAATCCGATTTGGAAGGAGACGCGTTAGAAATGATGATGTTATTGATCAGGTTAGGCAACACATGCAGGAAGAACCTACCTTATCGTTGCGTAGATTGAAACAAAAAAACAATTTAAGTTATGGGACGTGTCAAACCATTGTTAAACATGACTTGAACTTGTTTTCTTATAAAATGCAGGTGTATCAGAAGCTACCGCCACCAGATTATCAGAAGAGCGTATCGCACTGTACCTGGTTTAATGACCATATGGATAACTATATCCTTGACTTAACATTTTTCACAAAGGAATCTTATTTTTACCTATCTGGATACGTTAATAAACAAGTTATGCGTATTTAGAACGAGAATAATCCTAATATTCATCGTGAGGCTCCTTTACATAGTCCTAAGATTGGTGTTTGCAATGTCCCGTAGACGAATAATAGGATTAATATTTAACCGCTGAAAGATATATAAATTAAATATTTGAGCCTTTCGTCAATAACTTGCACGATAATGAGCTACATAATGGATACTTTCAGCAAAATAATGCGAGACCGCATGTTACTCAATATTTGCGTCAATTTTATGACTAAAGGTTAATATCAGACGGTCTTTATCCATCTAGATCTTGTGATTTCAGTCCTTTAGATTATTTCTTAGTTCCATTGCTTAAGAATACCATTTTTAAAACTCCAGTCCACATTTTAGACGCATTACAAGAACGTATTGTTGAAAGCTGTCGCTTAGTAACACCCGATCTTTTAATTAAAGTTTTTAATAACATGGGCTGACGTGTTAACCTGTGTATTCAAGAACAAGGAAGAGATTTTCAACTTTATAATTTTTTATTGTAAAAATGTACCTTCCTGAATATTTTTGTTTCATTGTTAGAGTTCTTTTCTTACCTGTAATGAATCTAATTTTTGTATTAGTTATTAAAGCGTTGTTTATTAATAAATGCATTCTGTATTCTCTATAAATGTTATAAAATATACATGAAATGCAACTAATTACCATAAACTAAAATCTATTTTATTTGTGACTTATTTATACCCACTTCAAAGTAAAGAAGTACAGAAGTAAATAATTCTATAGATGGTTTTTACACTTCATGGCTATCGCGATCCAAAGACTTTTTGATCAAACGTGAGTACCTAATACATTATTTGCCTTTACACGAACAATTTTTATTGTTCATTTCCATAGCTTTTAAATAAAACAGCTGTCAAATGTAAAGCATCTAAATCCTTATTAAGATTTAAAAGTTTCTCATCTGCATTAATAAATAAAAAACTTAAATTTTCTTAATTTATCATGGGCGTTCAATGCACCAATGTACAGTATATGCTATTGGTATACGAATATTGTCAGGGAAATTGTCAAGAGTGTATCAGGGTTTCAAAATCTGAAGGGTTTCAAAATCGCTGATTATGGAAGGCAGATTGTAAGGGTGCCTGATGTTGAAGAAAAAATTTTCGAACGTGTTGAAGAAAATCCAGAACTAAGCACCAGACAAATAGATATGAAACTAGGAGTACGTGAAGATGTCGTTCATAAAGTAATTAAAGAACATTTGCTACATCCATACCATCAGATGACAGTTCAGGATCTCTTACGACATGACCCTGAAATGCGCCTGGGTTATTGTCGGTTAATTAATAAGCAAAAAAAAGGGATTTAAACTTTGGCAGCAATATTTTATTTACCGATGAAGCGTATTTCACGAGAAGAAGGGTAATTAATTTTCATAATGAACACGTTTATGCAGTTGAAAATCCACATGCAATCAAAGTAAAATATTTTCAACACAAATTTAAAATTAATCTATGGGCTGGAATAATTGGTAATTTTATTGTAGGTCCTGCCATTCTACCGCAAAGATTAGCGGGAGACATTTATTTGCAATACCTACAATATATGTTGCAAGATTTGTTAGAGGATTTACCTATACAACTTCAGAGAGATACGTGGTTTATGCACGATGGAGCTCCACCACATTTTTCATTAAATGTTCTAATCCACGTACTTAATTCAACGCTACCCAAACAAATGGTTAGGTAGAGGTATTTGCGCCTCTATAAATTGGCCACAACGTTCACCAGACTTAACCCCCATGGATTATTTTTTATGGGTACATCTTAAGTCCACGATTTACATGATAGCTGTAGATAATGAAGAACGAGTATAGCAACATATTCAAATACAACAAACGACATCTTTATTATGTTTTTTCATGTTTTGGTAACTTTTCTATTAATCGTTTCTTCGTGTAATTAAAATACAAATTTCATAAAAACCATGACAGTAATCGAGTCTTACAAGGAGTAGCTTTTCTGTTGTAAATAAGTTACACAATCTAAATTTTACATTTAACCTCGTTTTCTTCGATTTCCTAGTAATTTGGAATGTGCAATTATTAAAGAACCTAAATCCTACTACGCCTATGGTATGATATAACACATAATTTTCATGTGGGTTTTTTTTGTTTCATAAAACTATTTCAACGTACCAAATTTTAGCAAAATCGCATGACCCGCAGCGTCATCTAGCGCCCAAGCTAAGCAACATTGTACTAAGGTAAGTTTTCTTAAATCGACTTATTTTGGTGTAAGGAATATATGTAGTAGGTTTTTATAAAGACCTTTTACAGACACCTTGTATATAGATTTGCATTTAACAGACTCATATTTGACTGTCTATTCGAATAAATATAAATTCAAGAATATTACCAGAATTCAATACTCACATATCTACAGACATAGCATTCATAAGCAATACTTTACATATTTAGTTTTCGCCTGATTACTAGAACGAACAATATTATGACATTTTTATGATGAAACAAGAAAAGATCGTAAATGTATGGTAATTTATCGTTTACCAACGATGAACGTATGGACGTTAGAAAGTAACATTTCTAATTTTATAATGAAGCACCTTTATCACATAATTGAGCTGTAATTCGAAAAAATATATGTATATCGTTAAATTAAATGTCTTTTTTTCCTTTTTTCGTAAATGTGCTTAGTACACTATGTAGAAACTTTGTCCTGGGGAGACAACGGTGGTACTATGGGGTTGGCTAGGCCGATAGCTGTAACGGTTTCTGTCCTCTTCGTTTGTTCAACTGCTTCCAGAATCTCCGGTCAAGTTGCTTATCCTGGCAACAGAAACGATATAGTATTAATTCGACACGAAAGATGGACGGTAATTATACAATATACAGAATATTTTCCCAAAAGTCCCTCTCGTACGCGAGAAAGAAATGACAAAGATATTTATAAAATATTTGTCCCGCAACTGCTTTTAAAGAAGTGTAAAAACAGTAGGATATGTTACAGTCGGTCGGCTTTCAGTAACAATACAATTGTGCCCACAATTCAGTCAGGTGTCTATCGTTACATGTGTACGTTCCATGTGATATACATTTAGGTGTTCTATTAAAGGTAGATTGTTACCAAGTTAAACGTGAAATTCCCCGTAAAGCACACATCTTACATCTTCTTTGAATACATCTTCTTCTAGTAACTCACATACATTAAACTAAAAGTATAAATTTTTAACAGTTGACTTTTCGGACAAGACTATCAAACCCTTAGCATACAAAACTATTTAAACAATGTTATTATAACATAGACATTACGCTGTAGTGTATGAACATGCATGTAAGTTCAATAGATAAGACATTCCGATTTCATAGGCGACACATAATACAATTCAAAAGTATTTTTAAAAATATAAAATATTATTACAAATGTGGTGTGAAGAACACAATACAAGTTCATTATTAATATTTTTGTGAATGTATCCTACTCCAAAGACGCAGATAGGTATTTCATCTTTCTACCGATTCGTCGGTACGCCCCTGCTGCAGAAGGATACATTCACAAAAAATATGCTACGGTCGGCGCAAAGCTGTTATGTTAGGCGCCAAGTGGTAACGTGGTAAGACCGTGTATATGACCAGGAGGTTTATCGATACTATGAGCAAAAACAAAAGAAAACTAAAATGAATGTACAAAGCTCTCTCCTGGAGAGTGAAAGTTGGTAAAGCAAAAAAAAAATTCAAAGTTGACAAATGTTCTTCAATAACTAACAATGAATTGGTCATTTAAATAAGAAAAAAAAAGAAGAAAATAAATCTACATTTAAATAGGCAAATTTTAAGAAAAATAAAACGCAATTTATTTTGTTAACTTCTATGTAAAAGAAACACGTGTCCTAGATCATGTTTTACAATAACAGACCAACAAAAAAATATTGAACCAAGAAAACTGAATATTGCAAGAAATGTCGTTTAAGAGTATCTCATGATTTAAATTACGCAGTATTTTAAAAATTGAATTATTTAGAACTTTGAGATCAGCAGTAATAACTAACATTAATTCCAAATAAATTTAAACTTATATTACAAATGAAATTACGTAGAATCTTAAAATTGAATAACTTATTAAATATATATATATATATATATATACCGTGTGTCCCAATTTCGATGCTCACCATTGGTATCTCGGTAGAAGATATTATTAGAAGATATAGAACAACGGTTAAATGGGGAATGTTTTGCAGAATTCAATACTCGCGGCAAATCTCATTTCAAATTTGATCTAACTTTTTAAATTTTTAAAATATTTTGAAAAATCAAAAATTTGCCGATTTCGTTATTCCTCAATAACTCGATAACGCTTAGTCTGACCTCTTTTAAAGTTTTACATTGTTGAGACGCCTTTTTAAAACAAATTATTTGATACAAACAGAAACCCCCGATTGTCATTTGTTTTTAAGTTATGACCACTATCTTTTGTTTTCCATATGGCGGCCATATTGGATTTTGGGTTTGTTAGGTAGTCCTCAAAATGTGCTTTTCAACGATGTATAACATGCCTGAAAAATTTTTATTTATAAGGAAAATATTAATAAAAACGTAAATTAATCTTTAATATGAAATTAGTAGGCTGAAAAATTAAACACCAATGTCAAATGAAAGTGAAAAGATATTCTAAGTATAGCAAACGCCAATTAAGTTGGCGCGAGGAGGGGTAAGTTCGCACAGGATTAAAAGTAGTGGGGAGATTTGTATTTGGTTTTACATCAAATGTCAGATAATTCTAACCTCTGAGCGTGTGTCACTAGCAAAGACATTATGTTCCGTCAAACGTCAATGACAAATGTATTCTAACAATGAAACAAAACGATAACCTGTCAAAGTACAATTAGTGCTGCAGAGATAAGTTAATTAAAACTACTTGTAGTTAGTGATAAGTAATTATTGTCAAGTATTAAAATTTATAAGTATTGATAATGGCACATACATATTCAAACGAAGAAAAAGTTGATATTTTGGAAGTGTATTTCAAAGCAAATAGAAACACTAAAAATGCGTGCACGAGTTATGCAGAGCGTTTTCCAGAAAGACAACAGCCACACAGGACAATTTTTAGAAGACTAGTTAGCAAATTAAAAAACTTTGGAAGCTTCGAACAAAAAGGAGCTAACTATGAAGTTAATGATGCTGATACACGTCTAAATAATATTTTGCAGAACGTTAGGAACAATCCCAGCACATCAGTTCGTCGTGTGACACGAGAAACAGGGATTTCAAAATCTACTGTTCACAGAACCTTGACGAAAAACAAGTATCACCCTTACAAACTAACAATTGTACAAGGTTTAAGTGATAATGACAATCTCCGACGATTACAGTTTAGCAGGTGGTACCTTCAAAAATGTGAATATGACGCTAATTTTCCTAGGAAAATACTATGGACAGATGAAACACGATTTACCAATTGTGGAGTGTTCAATAGGAATAACTATCATCATTGGTCTACTGAAAATAAACATTTGGTAAATCAAAGAAGATTTCAAGTTCGATTTGGTTTTAATGTCTGGTGCGGTTTAATTGGTATGACATTTTGTTTACATTTTTTTTGTTTTTTAAACTCTTTTTTTCGTTTGGAATTTACTGCAAGTGAGAATTAATGAATATTAAATCACATTCTTACATGTAAATGTCGACTTATTTGATGCGTTCGTAACTACAATCCGACAAACTAAGTTTGTACCAGTATGCAGAACACACCCTTTCGCGACAACGAACTTCCTGGTGATTAGGTTAATTAAGAATTAAGAAATACTGAAAAAACAAGTCAATCAACGGGAGGAAACGTACAGACGGCGTTTCGTTCTGGTTGGAACTTTTCAATGAACGGTATTCCCTCGAAGACGGACATTGCTTTTTCATTTCTATACTTTCTGTATATATAGTTAACATTTGGAATTTACTGCAAGTGAGAATTAATGAATATTAAATCACATTCTTACATGTAAATGTCGACTTATTTGATGCGTTCGTAACTACAATCCGACAAACTAAGTTTGTACCAGTATACAGAACACACCCTTTCGCGACAACGAACTTCCTGGTGATTAGGTTAATTAAGAATTAAGAAATACTGAAAAAACATGTAAGAATGTGATTTAATATTCATTAATTCTCACTTGCAGTAAATTCCAAATGTTAACTATATATACAGAAAGTATAGAAATGAAAAAGCAATGTCCGTCTTCGAGGGAATACCGTTCATTGAAAAGTTCCAACCAGAACGAAACGCCGTCTGTACGTTTCCTCCCGTTGATTGACTTGTTTTTCAGTATTTCTTAATTCTTAATTAACCTAATCACCAGGAAGTTCGTTGTCGCGAAAGGGTGTGTTCTGCATACTGGTACAAACTTAGTTTGTCGGATTGTAGTTACGAACGCATCAAATAAGTCGACATTTACATGTAAGAATGTGATTTAATATTCATTAATTCTCACTTGCAGTAAATTCCAAATGTTAACTATATATACAGAAAGTATAGAAATGAAAAAGCAATGTCCGTCTTCGAGGGAATACCGTTCATTGAAAAGTTCCAACCAGAACGAAACGCCGTCTGTACGTTTCCTCCCGTTGATTGACTTGTTTTTTCAGTATTTCTTAATTCTTAATTAACCTAATCACCAGGAAGTTCGTTGTCGCGAAAGGGTGTGTTCTGCATACTGGTACAAACTTAGTTTGTCGGATTGTAGTTACGAACGCATCAAATAAGTCGACATTTACATGTAAGAATGTGATTTAATATTCATTAATTCTCACTTGCAGTAAATTCCAAATGTTAACTATATATACAGAAAGTATAGAAATGAAAAAGCAATGTCCGTCTTCGAGGGAATACCGTTCCTTGAAAAGTTCCAACCAGAACGAAACGCCGTCTGTACGTTTCCTCCCGTTGATTGACTTGTTTTTTCAGTATTTCTTAATTCTTTTTTTCGTTTTAGATAATCAGTTAATAGGTCCTTTCATCTTTGATTACAATTTAACTTGTAACAGATATTTGGAGCTACTAACAAACGAGATAATGCCTGCTTTGAGGCAAATTATTAATCCCGAGAACATGCAAAACATCTGGTTCCAGCAAGGTGGTTGCCCGGCCCATAACGCTCGTAACGTGCAACATTTTTTGAGAGAAAACTTTAATGAGAGAGTGATTTCAAATAATGGACCCGTGCAATAGCCTGCGAGATCACCCGACCTTACCCCGCTTGACTTTTATTTATGGGGTACCACTAAAAACGAAGTATTTGATTTTGAACCGCCAGAAACTCGGGAAATTTTAGAACAAAGAGTACTAGATGTGCTACGATCAGTAAACGAAAACACGCTACGTAGAGTTTGTAACTCTACTCGAACAAGGTGTCAAAATTGTGTGGAACAGAATGGTCGTCATATTGAACAATTTCTTTAAGTGAATGTGAAGTTTAAGTTCTGTATCTTTACTTTTTATTTCTATAATTTTTTTATCGTTTCGTTTGTTTACAGTATTACTTAGAATATCTTTTCACTTTCATTTGACATTGGTGTTTAATTTTTCAGCCTACTAATTTCATATTAAAGATTAATTTACGTTTTTATTAATATTTTCCTTATAAATAAAAATTTTTCAGGCATGATATACATCGTTAAAAAGCACATTTTGAGGACTACCTAACAAACCCAAAATCCAATATGGCCGCCATATGGAAAACAAAAGATAGTGGTAATAACTTAAAAACAAATGACAATCGGGGGTTTCTGTTTGTATCAAATAATTTGTTTTAAAAAGGCGTTTGAACAATGTATAACTTTAAAAGAGGTCAGACTAAGCGTTATCGAGTTATTGAGGAATAACAAAATCGGCAAATTTTTGATTTTTCAAAATATTTTAAAAATTTAAAAAGTTAGATCAAATTTGAAATGAGATTTGCCGCGAGTATTGAATTCTGCAAAACATTCCCCATTTAACCGTTGTTCTATATCTTCTAATAACCGAGATACCAATGGTGAGCATCGAAATTGGGACACACGGTATACAGTTTGGTCATAAAGTTGGAACGAAGCTTATAACCGCATTATTTTACATTTTTAGGAAAAACGCTTGGACAGGTAAATTTTCTTTTTTAAAACGCCATCTTTTGACATACAATTTTTTTCTATGACGTCATTGGTTTTCGAGTGATGACGTTATCAACACTTTCTTTAAATGGCAACCATATTATTTTTTTCTCGTTTTTGGTAGATCTTTATATCCACCAAATAGTGATATAAAACAATTGGTATGTTGCATCACAATTTTTTTTAAAAATGAAAAAAATACGAAAATTTTATTTTTGTACAAAATTAAAATTAAATTAAAAAAAATACATCTGAACTTAAATTTATTGTAACAGTTAACGTAAATTTTCAAAATGGACCCCACCAACCAACTGACACTGTCCCAGCTGAGTGTAAACACTTCGTATGCTCGCCTCAATTATGTCTGGGGATATTTATGTAAGTTCTACGCGAATTCGTTCTTTTAAATCTTCTAAATTGTTCGGTTTGTTAAAATACACTTTAGATTTCAAATAACCCCACAAAAAAAAAGTCTAACGGAGTCAGGTCAGGAGAACGAGGTGGCCATTCTATGGCGCCTCTCCGTCCAATCTGTTCAATTCCATTTATTGGGAAATATTTTGTCAAGATAGTGGCGAACCTCTACACCATAATGGGGAGGCGCCCCATCTTGTTGAAACCAAATATTTGGATGGGGTACATCACCATCCTCGTGATTTGGGAAAATAACAGCGAGCGCTGGAACAAGTTCAAATCTTAAAAATTCTAAATATTGCACAGCAGTCAAATTTCCTTCAAAAAAATATGGTCCTAAAATGCGTCGTCCAATCATTCCAACCCATACGTTAACTTTTCCTCTGCGCTGAGTATGACACGCTTGAGTCCAATGCGGATTGTTCTGCGACCAATATCTGCAATTATGGCGGTGAACAGATCCATTTAGGCAGAACGTAGCTTCATCTGAGAAGACGATGTTTTCCAAGAAATTTGGATTTTGGTCACAACGTAACATTACGTCTTCACAGATCTGCAGTCGACGATCTTCGTCATCCTCATGTAATTCCTGTACAAGTTGAACTTTGTAAGAACGATAGTGTTCTTTTTTAAATAAGTTGAAGACAAATGAGTGAGCCACCTGATTGGCTAACGTAAGTTGTCTGGTGGAAACATGATGCCTTTCTTCTGCTTCTAGAAGCACATTTAATTTCACATATTCTCCTACTTCAGGTCTACCTTGCCGTGGTCGATCTTTTACGGATCCAGTTTCGGTAAACTTTCCAACTAGTTTTGTCACCGTAGACCTGGTAATTGGAGGTCTATCAGGGTGTTCATGATTAAACAAATTGCATGCGTCTGCATGCGTTCTTTGTCTGTCCCCATACCCAACCATAATTAAAATTTCGATTCTTTCTCGCTCAGATAAATGTGCCATTTTTTATATTAGCGAAAATGAACAATTCATACGCAATATCTCAGAAATTTAACGTCAAAAATAGAAGTAAATAATTCAACAATGTTGTCGCCATAGAAACAATTTCAAACTAAAATTTTATCTACATAAATTGTATAAAAAGAAGCAAGAATGTCATAAAGAAATATGTTGCAAAAAAGTGCGTGTTTTTGTTTTTGTAAATTTTTTGCATAGTAACATGAGTACTTGTGCTTTTGATGATCCGGTTTGTCCAAGAAGAATATTTAAGTCCTCACACAAGACAGAAGTGTGAAAAAAACTTACTTAGTACTTTCAGTAAATTTTGTAAGCTTTTTGAAATCTTCAATTTTTGCCACATCATGTCAATTTTTTAAATAAATTAAACTTCTTTGGCCCTTTTTTGTGAAACTATTTAATGTTAAATAAGATTTTTTAATAAGTAATTGGCCGATTGGGAAGACGAATTTCTTTTGACATTTAGCGAATAACGCAGATTACTATTGATCGCAAAGCATTTACACTCGGCTGGGACAGTGTCAGTTGGTTGGTGGGGTCCATTTTGAAAATTGACGTTAACTGTTACAATAAATTTAAGTTCAGATTTTTTTTTATTTAATTTTAATTTTGTACAAAAATAAAATTCTCGTATTTTTTTCTAAATTTATATAATTTTTTCCAAAAAATTGTGATGCAACATATCAATTGTTTTATATCACTATTTGGTGGATATAAAGATCTACCAAAAACGAGAAAAAAATAATATGGTTGCCATTTAAAGGAAGTGTTGATAACGACATCACTCGAAAACCAATGACGTCATAGAAAAAAATTGTTTGTCAAAAGATGGCGTTTAAAAAGGAAAATTTACCTGACCGAGCGTTTTTTCAAAAAATGTAAAATAATGCGATTATAAGCTTGGTTCCAAACTTTATGACCACACTGTATATATATATATATATATATAGTAATTAATAACTTAAATTATTTAACTGATTTTTCAAATAAAAAATAAAGACAGTAAGTTGTTAACGTTGATCTCCGAACGCCTAGAGTGGGTTGTCCGAATTTTTGCTGCCTAATTAGCTATGTCGTCGGGGTATAGGTCGTAATACGCCTTCGGCAGGCCGTAAAAAAAAGCCTGATGGAACTTCGGTGTACTATAAAAAACACCTGTTCAAGGGTACAAACAAACGAAACATAATTTAAAAAAAAAACGCCTGTAAACTCGGATGTGGAAAAAACCTTCTCGGCCATTTTAAAATCCCTTATAGGAAAAATTGGTGAGACTTTTGAACAAACCCCAAATACTGAAGGACACTATAACGGTACAGATTCTTCGTAAAACGATAATAAAGCCCTTATAAATACAAAAGTCACGTGGTAAACAAGAGGTAAGAATCCAGTCAACTGAACGAAAGATTGCTGTCTACGATCTAATCTAGATATCCCCGCGTTCGACCGAAACCGTGGTAGGCCGTTAAATACAGCACACGAACAAAATGATATATACAGAGAATTATCAAGAAAGAACCCTAATTTGCGAAAAATTAATTAAGCCTCTGCGAACACGCAACAAAGAACTTCGCTATCCCACAGAAATTATTAAGACCGATCGTAGAAGCGCTGCATATTAGCAAACAACCGAAGCAACTAGCTCTATATACATAACAACTGTAGAGCTAACAAAGTGTTTCCATCAGGTGGCACCGCCGTATTTCTGGAACTTGTATTATCGTGTCTTTACTACTCTATACAGATCAACTGCATGCGTATGAAAAAAAATAATTTGAAATATATTTGAGTGGGCAAAAGCCTCACCAATTTTGTATAATACAAAAGTATTTTTAATAATATAAAATATTATTAAAAATCTAGTGCGTAGAACTTAATACATGTTCATTATTAATATTTTTCTGAGCGTGCCGTTCTCCTGAGACGTATCTATAGCTTTTTCATTTAAATTTGATGGTAAATGTTGTGTACCCATTCTCTCACACACTTTTTCTTGACGGTCACTCTTTATGGTATGGACTTTATTAATAATTTCACGACTACCCTTGGCCCCGCTCCCTATTCATCAAAAATAAGACTGCAGCTAAAATACAGACGTTTTGATAGCATTGATGAAATTCAAGAGGAATCGCAAGCAGTACTGTCCCCGTTCACAGAAAACGACTTCCTGAATATCTTCCATAACTACAAAAAAAACGTTGGAACCGATGTATAGCTGCGAAAAGAGACTACTTCGTTAAGTTTCAAATTTTTATAGCATTAGCCCGGAAACATCTGAATTCCACTTCATGCAGTGACTCTTAAATTGAACCGGCAAATAGTTCTATTGATTAAATTGAATCGATTCTGCCTTTACTTGATGTAAATCCATATCAAAAGATAAAAACACACAACGTTGGATTAGATTTACACTTTATAAAGTGTAAATCTAATACAACGTTTTGTGTTTTTATTTTTCTATTGATTAAAACCTATCATTTTTAGATAAAAGTTAGTTTTGTTTCTAATAGGGTCATGAAATGGCAATTTAGTGTCGAAGATGACGTCAGTATTCATTATATGAATAATCGTTGCAAGGAACAGGTATCTAACAATAAAGTATGGTGTTTAGTTTTCTAGAAAAACTAAGGATTCTGTTCTCTATTAATATCTAGTTTGCGATAGCTACACCAATTTTGAACAAAAGTGATATAATTTTAAAGGAAATAATAGTCTTGAACTCCGTTCACTGGATGAAAGGGGTTTAAAGCAAGATCAAATAACAATTTCTGACAATGAATTTTACTAAATAAGTCATTAATGAAAATTAGGAATAGCAATGGTCCTAAATTAGTACCTTGAAAGACGATCGAGGTGGAAAAAGAGTAGTTAGAATGATGACCCAAATCGGAAACGTGATGCTTTCTCTCTCCACTTACGTATTGTTATCCAGGCAATCGCATAAGTATTACATGAAAACAGAAAGATTAGTTACAATGGAACGTTTTCTCGTAAATTAAAAAAATATTTATAGTAGAAGTTAAAGCAGAAGACAAGGAAGCAGCCTCTAAACATGTTAAAAAGATTGAAAGAACTCAGACAGAGATTATACGAGGGATGTCTTTTTAGTATTATATATAGCTATAAACCAGTGTATTGACTGAAACTGCTTTATTGCTTTTCAAAATATTTTTAATTACGGCCAAGAAAATAATAAATTCCTTTCTACTAAATATATATATATATATATATATATACATATATATATATATATATATATATATATATATATATATATATATATTGATATGGTTCATCTTGTTATCAGAAACTGGAAGAAAAATTTCATTAAAAGAACAGACTTTTGTGGTTGGTTGTTAAATAAAATGCGAGAAATGCCAAATATTTTAATAAAGATTTTGTTTAGCGATGAGGCTACTTTCAAAAGTAATGGGGCGGTAAATAAATATAACATGCATTATTATGCAACAGAAAACCCGCATTGGATACGTCATGTAGACAATCAGAATAGATGGTCTCTTAACGTCTGAGGAGGTATACTTGGTCCATATATCATTGGGCCGTACTTTTTCGATGGAACCGTTACAGGCGATAAGTATTTGGCATTTTTGCAGAACGAACTGCCTAATTTACTTGAGCATGTGGATGCTGACACCCGACAAATTTTCTGGTTGCAACACGATGGTGCACCTGCTCATTACAGCCTTAACGTTAGGGAGTTTCTAGGGCGATGGAAGGAAGACAAATGGATAGGACGAGGTGGTCCAATCGCTTGGCCACCACGAAGTCCAGATCTTACTGTCTTGGACTTCTTCTTTTGGGGCTATGTCAAGGCTCTAGATTATGTGGAAGTTCCTACAACAAGGGAAAATATGATGGAACGCATAAGAGAGGCATTTAGAAATGTTCGCCAAGAAACATTACAGTATGTTCAACAGAATTTCACCAGGCGGCTTCATTTATATATTGAGAGACATGGCAGGACATTTGAAAGTTTTCTTTGATTTATTTGCATTTACTATTTACATTTACTTTATTTTTATTTACTATGCTACTACTTTTGTTAATTAAATTTGATGTGGTGGTTAATAATTAGTATTTATTTAAAATAGTGCAAACTTTTAATACTACTCGTACTTGATTCTTTCCTACATGATTTCGATTTATGTTAAGCTAATTAGGTATTGTTTCATATTAGGTATTCGTAAAATAGTTGGTTTTACAAAATTCATTAAAATACAAATTAATTAGTGCAAATTTTTTATTAAACTAACACCAGATAACTTAATGGGCAGTGAATCTATTGAAAATGCTATATTACTTTATATTAATAATGTTTGCTTTCACCGCTGAGTGAAAATCAACTGTTTCTCGTACTTAATGGGGTTTTTTCTTGTTATAGACCATTTATGGATAATTTGTTGAATATCCTATCTTACAGAAGGTTTAAAAGCGCAAATTAGCTACTAAAAATACAAGCATTTTTCATTAATTCAACTCTAAAAAGAAATAATTAGCAAATGATCCATACTAAGTGCATCAAATGAGGTATCAATAAAAAGCGTAGTAAAAGGGCTTTCCAGTGAGCTAAAAATATACAGGGTGTTCCATTTAAAAATTACGAGATTTCTTCGATTTTGAGAAATTGTGAACACCCTGTATAACGCGAGCAGTTACAGAATTTATTTCACGTAGAAACGAAAGTGCATACTAGTAGAAAATATTGTATTCTATTGGTTTCGGATCTTTTGATTTTCCTTATGCAGAATAGCCTACTGAAATGTATCAATTTATCAAGTAATAGTATATTATACTATAAGGGAGAGAAATGCGTTATTTTGGCAGAGGTGCAATTTGAACCAATGCACCGCGGACAAAATAGCATCTCTCCCGAATGGTATGTACTATTTTTTCCACGGTCTCATTAACTTAAAAACACATATTTTGTCATTATGAAGTAAGTAGCACCAGAATTATTGTATTCGGATTTGATCATTTATTTAGTAGTCGTTGAGTTATTGTCATAACTACAAAATAAACAAACAAAAAGAATTGTCAAATTAAGGTGCTAGTTTGGTTTAGTTTAAAGTTTGTTTAGTGCACAAACTGTAAATGTAAGCGAAAGTAATATTCCTTCTAATATTAATTTTGAAAATTGTACAAATGTAACATTTAATTTAAATGTCAATAAATAATTTCAATGTTATCTTTTTTTTGCATGAATCACAAACGTTCTCCATAATGTAAACTCCCTTGGGAGCATTATACTCCCTTGGGAATAATCGACTACTTATGTTTTAATTTTGATGTCATAGAAACTGATTTCTACTCCCGACCGTGGAAAAAATAATTATTTACACAGAAACTATCAACTTTAGACCCATATAACATTATATCGATGTAACCAGCTTTCAATCGCGGATCATTCTATCTACTAATATACAGGGTGTTCCATTTAAAAAAATGCAACTTCAGTCTGGCATTTCCATCTGGAACCTCCTGTATAAAACAAAATATCTTTAAAACGTGCGCTTGATGGTACGGAAGGATATCCGATGACTAAATATTTGACTAACTTTCAAATACGCGTGTAATCTTCCGTCCCCGCTTCGTTGCCGGACCCTGTATACCGATAGGTCCAGCCCACTACGGGCCATAGGCAGCAATATACGTATGGAACGTAATGCGATATGGCAACGTGTGTACGATGCCACTCCGCGTGCGCAACATAAGTCCGATGGTCTAGCGCAACAGATTGTCCGTCATTCGTATTTAGCTGTGCATACGTAAAGGTAGTTACCGTTGCCATAGCAACCGTTGTTATGGCTACCGTTGCTATGGCAACGGTTGATATGGCAACGGTTGCTATGACAACGGTTGCTATGGAAACGGTTGCTATGGAAACCATTGCCATAGCAACTGTTGCCATAGCAACGGTTGCGATGGCAACAGTTACTATGGCAACAGTTGCTATGACAACAGTTGCTATGGCAATGGTTTCCATAGCAACCGTCAACCGTTGCCATAGCAACCGCCGCCATATCAACCGTCGCCATAGCAACCGTTGCTATGGCAACAGTTGCTGTGGCAATGGTTTCCATAGCAACCGTTTCCATAGCAATCGTTGCCATAGCAACCGTTGCCATAGCAACCGTTGCCATAGCAACCGTTGCCATAGCAACCGTTGCCATAGCAACCGTTGCCATAGCAACCGTTGCCATAGCAACCGTTGCCATAGCAACCGTTGCCATAGCAACCGTTGCCATAGCAACCGTTGCCATAGCAACCGTTGCCATAGCAACCGTTGCCATAGCAACCGTTGCCATAGCAACCGTTGCCATAGAAACCGTTGCCATAGCAACCGTTGTTATGGCAAGGGTTGCTATGGCAACGGTTGCTACGGCAACAGTTGCTATGGCAATGGTTTCCATAGCAGCCGTTTCCATAGCAACCGATTCCATAGCAACCGTTTCCATAGCAACCATTTCCATAGCAACCGTTGGCGTAGCAACCGTTGCCATAGCAACGGTTGCCATAACAACGGTTGCTATGGCAACGGTAACTACCTTTACGTATGCACAGCTAAATACGAATGACGGGCAATCTGTTGCGCTAGACCATCGGACTTACGTTGCACACGCGGAGTGGCATCGTACACACGTTGCCACATCGCATTACGTTCCATACGTATATTGCTGCCTATGGCCCGTAGCGGGCTGGACCTATCGGTATATATATATCTATATATATCAATTGATAAATTATTGATTGGAGTTTTTCGGCTATTATATGAAATATTTACAAATATTATCAAATTAGTATGTAATTGCGAAGTAAATGTTAATGCGAACATTGCTGTCTACAAATTACAAAGCAAATCATACGAAATTTTTTAAAATTGAAAAATTTTGCCTACGTTGGGACTTGAACCGAACTCTACGGTTTGCTGGACCGTTGCTTTACCAATTAAGTAACGATAGACCTTGGTTAAAGCTAATTAGAATTGAATTATAAAGTAACAGTGCTAATGATTCAGATGTCAGTTATTGAAAGTAGATGTGAGGTTTGAAAGCAGAAGTCAGTTTCGAAAGCAGATATCAGTTATTGAAAGCAAACGTCAGTTATTAAAAGCAAATGTCAATTTTGAAAGCAGATGTCACTTTTTGAAGGTTTGAAATTGCTAATTATTATTCCATAGCTACGGTGGCTAAGGTGGCGCAAAATTAATCATCCAACTTTGTTTTTGAATAACTTTTTTAGTAAATTAAAAAAAAAAAATTTGAGTGGTGAAAATCTTTATTTGGACCTTTACAATTTTTTCTGTTAATTGGAAAATATGATTTCCGCCAAGTGGCTGCCGCCAGTATTGATACACATTTGTGCCCGTTTTATCACATCTTCCATAACTTTACGCACGATTTCTGGTGATAACTGTTCGCATTCCTGTCGAATATTCTCCTTAAGGGCTGCGATTGTCTGAGGCTTGTTGGCATAAACCCGCGACTTCAAGAAGCCCCAAAGAAAGAAGTCTGGGATGGTTAAATCGGGCGATCTTGCTGGCCATGCCAAATCGCCAAAACGGGAGATTACGCGACCAGGAAATGCTTCCTTCACAATATCCATTGTGGCTCCTGCTGTGTGTGCGGTTGCACCGTCTTGTTGGAACCACATGTTCACCAAGCCCCGCTCATTCAATTCTGGCAGTAAGAAGTCGTTTATCATGGCCCTGTAGCGTTCGCCATTAACAGTAACCGTATTGCCGATGGCGTCCTCAGAAAAATACGGTCCAATCACTCCTCCCGCGTGAACACCGCACCACACAGTAGCCTTGAGTGGATGTAACGGCTTTTCGTGCATCACACGCGGATTTTCAGTGCCCCATAAACGAAGATTTTGCTTATTGACGTAACCGCTTAAATGAAAATGTGCCTCGTCGCTCATGATGATTTTCGACTGAAAATCGTTCACTTCGTTGTTGAGATTGAGGATGGCTCTACAGTAATTCACACGCGACTGAATGTCAGCAGGCATTAACTGATGCACTGTTTGCACTTTGTATGGGAACATGTGTAAGTCTTTCACTAAAATTCGTTGTAGGGTCCGTCTGCTGACGCCCAATTGCGTGGCACGTCGTCTGGTTGATGTTTCTTCGTTCTCAGCAACATCAGCAGCCACAGCCGCGATATTCTCGACAGAACGACCAGTCCGGTGGCGACCACGCCCTGGAAGATCTCATGTGGTTCCAGTCTGTTCGAGTCGAGCAGCTAAGCGGCGTAATGTTTGTCCAGTTGGCGCTACACGATTAGGAAATCGACGACGAAATTCACGCTGCGGTAACACCACCGACCGATTATTGGTAAAAAAATCGACACAATTATTCCACGCTCTTGCGGAGTATAGCGCTCCATTGTTTGTCTGTTTGTATTCTGCAGCTGTCTAGTTCACAAATGTCAAATATGTTTGACGTACGACGCCATTTGCAAAAGTTATAACATCTTCCGACAGGGTGATTAATCTTGCGCCACCTAGTATATGTGTGTTTAGATAATTTTTTAGCCGTTCATTTAATATATCAATTGATAAATTAATTATTGGGGGGTTTCGGCTTTTATATGAAATATTTACAAATATTATCAAATTAGTATGTAATTGCGAAGTAAATGTGAATGTAAGTAAACATTGCTGTCTACAAACGAACGGCTAAGAAATTATCTAAACACGCATATAACTATGGAGTAATAATTAGCAATTTCAAACCTTCAAAAACTGACATCTGCTTTCAAAACTGACATCTGCTTTCAAATGCTGACATCTGCTTTCAATAACTGACATCTGCTTTCAAAACTGACATCTGTTTTCAAATGGACATCTGCTATATTAATATACTGCACAGCTACGTTAATAAAATTTTTGCAACTTTATTTTTTCTATCAAACCAAGAGCTATGCCACTTACCACGTAAGTAAAACTTGTGAGACAAAGATCCTAGTGCCATAATTTTCAACAAATTGTATTTCAAGAATTTTTCAAGAATTGTTCAAGCATTCTTTTGGATTTCGCCGTAATTAGAGAAAAAGACTTATAATAATACCTTTAATCTTCGTGGTGAAGGTGGCTTTTCCGTATAAGAAACGGGAATATCGTTTGAAAAGTACTCCTCTTTCGTATACATCCTGATTAAGTGCCTTCCTGTTGTTCCGAACGACTCATGAATCTTCCTTTCGCGTTTCATATTAAAAAATTCTAACCTAAAATGATATTAAGAATAATTAAATTAAAAATTAATGCAATTAATACAAAAGTACGTGGTTCAATGACTAATTGTAAGTACAAAAATGCGGTTAAGTTACTTCTTACTGTTGTCACGACTTCCTTTAGGTAAATATCGTGCGAGCGAAAATGATTATCGCCCACGTGTCCAGTTATTTTTCGCAATTCGGTAAATTTAACTTTCATTTATTGTATTTACTTCATATATGTCAATTACTATCAACTATTGACATTTGTGACGTCTATATAAACTGTTCTTGTTATATTTCACTTTATTTTTGGTTTAATAGCTTAACACATCAACTTGTGTGTGTGTGTGATGTGAGTATAACATTATAAAGTGTGTTAATTGCTATGACTGATGGCTAAATTAATCTTATTTTAGAAACCTTTTTGTGTAGATGTCCTTTACATCGGAACTTAACACATACAAGATGTCCTTGAAATAAAGAGACAATGTATGAAAAATGGAAAGATGTAATTATATAGAATATGAATCCAAAATATATTCCCAAAATTTCCTCCCGCACGAGAAAAAAATCACAAAGATATTTAAAAGATATTTGTCACGCCACTGTGCGATCGACTAAATCATAAAGAGTATCGCAGACGATATCTTAAAGCAGGCCGAGAATAATAAAAAGAGTAGTTTTATTATTTGTCGGTCTTGCTTTAAATTTTTTACAACTGACTTTTCGTACCAGGTTATCGAACCTATTTATTTGAATTTATTTGGGATTGCAAGACAATGATACGAGTGCCTCGTGTGTTTTCGGTGTTTACTAAGAAAACGTTACAGTTAGTACACGAGAATACACGAAGCACTCGCATCATTGTATTTGCACCCCCAAAGACGTCATCACGAGCCGCGCCTGCATCCTACCATAGTTGCCCTACGAGAATTCTCCATAGTTAATGAAAATAAAGAGAAATACTAAGAACAGAAAGAAATGGTACTACTAAGAAGAAGCGAAAACTAGTCCAAATATAAGGTAGTAAATTAAACTTAATATTTATAAAAAGTTATAGGATAAATATACAATATAACAATATAAAACAGTTTTTTTTAAATACTAAAAGTTGTAACCAAATAACACTGAAAGAAACGAAACCAGAAACACGCCACTGTGAAATAGAATTTATGAATGAATAGACACAATGACGACGGAAATAACAACATCTGCTTGACGAATGCAATCAAGTAAGCAAATAGTAGTGCTGTTATAACATGCATACATAATACCGCCACAACGTTTTATCGGGGCAATTGGTCATTCAATAGCTTCAGTCCACCGTCTGGTAATTATATTATGGTACACTGCATGTATTTATTTAAGTTATATTTTGTCCTGTAATTGGAATTTTATTTCTCTTGGACATTAAAGAATATTATTATGACTTTATGTTTACAAAATACATACCAAAAAATTCATTTGTAGGGAGTGTCTGTTAATATTTAAATTGTTTAAATATTTATCAGTTTTCCAATTTAACAATTTTCCAAAAAAATGAAATAAAGCTAAATTTTACTACCTAATCTAAATTTAAATGATTCAAAACTGAACTTATTAATAGAATTGCATTAAGCGTGATACCAAAGGGTGCATATTTGGTTGCATAAGTACGTGGGCATGTGGCGATAATCATTTTCGCTTGCACGTTAGAACTGGTTCTCTAGGTAGTTTTTCAGACAAACCCAATATTCTAGTGCAACTACACCATCTTCCAAAATAACCAATATCAATTGTATACTAAAAATACTTACAGCTTGACGCCCTTGGACCTAGGAATCTTTTCAATATTTACGAACTTTATCGTCGGCTTGAGACGAGTAAAAAACGTGATCGGCGTTGAAGAGCTGTTGTCTTCCGCTTCTATAATGTGTCGGTAACTTTCGGACCTGTGTAGGATCGGAATAGCTGTCGAGTTGCAGGAAACCGGGAATTTTTGCACCGCCTCTCGCCGTTGTGTTGGTGTTGGTGTATCGGACATTTCGAAATTTATCGTCGGGCGGTCCAGATTTTCTGCAGCATTCGAACATACGTCAGCAGCATTTCCAGTTTCGTTGCCCTGCCCACAATGTAAATGATACATAATTCTTATTACTCTTAGGAAGAATATTAAGAGGTGAATCTTTATATGAATTATAGATTTACACAGCATAGCAATAATATGTACAAATTGTTGTTTAATGAGGCATCCTTACTCCTGTACAATGTACCAAAAAATAGCATATTGATATGAAAGACATCCAGCGTATACAGTATTAATACAAATATTAATAAAACATATCTGTACACATAGACATACACCACGTATTTTACGAGTGGTCACTTCAACCGCAGACACATGAGTTTAAATCCCAATTGATATCGTCAGCGCGGGTTTGCGAAGAGTGACGTCCTAAGGTTCTATTTTCCCAAGTAATAACAATTTTATCCCGTTAGGTGACAAGAGATATCTCGTGACATCTGTCGGACAAAAGAGACTCCACGAATAAAAGCGGTTTCCTCTCGAAAGACTATGCCATTACAAGGGAGGAAAAAATACGTATGATGGTGTAGTCCATTAGCTCGTTGCCAGATGAACAAAAGAGGTAATGATTTCAAATACCTAAAAGAAATATTTCCTCAGCGATTCAAAACTAAAAAAAGGCATCTTTATCGAACCTCGCATAAATAAATCTTTAAGTCATTTTTTTTCAAGAAAAAATAAATGGCAAGGAATTAGAACTGTTTCATAAAAGTTTATTGAAGGAATTTCTAGGTAACAAGAAATATGAGAACTATAAAACATTTATAAAATATAAATAGTGTCCATTTTTTTCACGCGCATTTGTATCTTCATTCGATAAATTTCGATGCAGTAAGTGACTAACAAAGAAAGAGATGTCACCAAGAAATCAGGAAAATATAAACACGATACTAGGGTCGTTGGAACCCATCTATGTTTGGCGATTACTGCTCATTTTTAGAAAAAGATTATTATACTGAATACAAGAGAAAAAAAGTGAAATATTCTGTTGCTATATTAGATCTTCAAGTAACAATATATGTATATATAATGGTTGTGATGATCCTTAATAAAATGTCTTTACTTAGATTTTAACATGTTTCAAATGTTTATATTAAATCAACATTAATTTCCAAAAATATGTTGACCCCTTTTTTTTTATCTGAGCATCAACTCCCATTTCAAAAAAGCTGTACGTGTTACGCTATTATTTTACATATATCAATCCAAGATTTAGGACCAGAAACTATTTTCTTACGCCTATTTTCATCAATGTTACATCAATGTTACAAAAAAGTATAAATTTGTTGACCAGTGTAATTTGACAAATTATCACATTTACTATCGCGGCATTTGAAAATCGAACCCTTAATTTGTTTAATTTGAGTATGGCTTTTTAAGAGTAGATAGGTGCTGTCTACACATCTGTCAGTGTCATATTCAGGTTTGTCAAAATATAAAGCTAATTTAAACTAGAACTCAGTAATTATGTTACTAGAATAAGCATGGTCAATTAGAAAATTAGCGGATAGATTTGGCGTGGAGAAGAGTTCCAGATATCAAAATTAAATGGCAGCGTCGAGGAGTTATTAATAGAGAACGAGGTCCCAGTGGTATATCATTCGCACGCTATCGATTGCTCTGAGCACATCGGTAGTAATAGAATACATCAACCGTTATATTATATTATAATATAATATATTTTCCACAACACAGCGAAACCAGAAGAAATGGCTGGCATCAACGACAACGGCCAACGTATAGCAATGGATATATTGCAGAATATTGACACCTACGATGAACTACAAAAGACAATGGAGAACTTTATGAAGATGATGCACGACGCCTTCGAAACAAAGATGAACGAGCTTAAGAAGAACGAAAAACCACCACGAAAATCCAACAAACGACAGAAAACAGAATCACCGGAAATAGAGACGAGCAACATGTACGAAGCACTCCGCACGATCGACGAAGATACGAAGAAAGAAGAAACGACGCCAATGGACAGCAGCGAAGAAGAACCGACAGCCTCCACCTCCGCAGAGAAACCCGGGGTAAGTACCAACATCACAAAACACACAAACACACACAAACAGCACAAAACAAACACAAAAACAGCAAACAACACAATCCAATTACCCAAAATGCCTTCTATCTCCCCAATTACAATCACTGACCCAACACAATGGTATCGAGTCCGAGATCTAATGAAAACACACAACATTCAATACACACAAAGTAGGTCCATCCCGGCCGGAGTCCAAATCACTCCAACAACAGAACAAGACTATCGCAATCTCAACCGAATTCTCAACGAAAAAGCCATTCAATCTTTCACATACCAACTCCGTAGCGAGAAAAAATTAAAAATCGTCATCAGAGGCGTACCCCAATTCCTAACCGACGAAGACATCAAAGCCGATCTAGATTCTAGAAACTATCCGATCGCAAAAATCACTAGGATGAACGGTAAAGACCGCCTTCCAGCCCCTTTATTTTAATAGAAATAGACAAAGAATACAAGTCAATTTTCGACATCCACACAGTTTGCGGATTAGAAGTAAAAGTAGAGTCCCTCAGACTTAGAACAGACATCGTACAGTGTCACAGATGTCAGAAATTCGGTCATCAACAGCGTACTTGCAACGTGAATTTCGCGTGCATGAAGTGCGGAGAGTCACACTCGACGCATGAATGCACAAAGCCGTCAACCACCCACCCTAAATGCGCAAACTGTGGCGGAGCTCACCTCTCGTTCAGCTTATCATGCAAAAAGAATCCAAATAACCCAATAAACACACCAATACAAACACGCAAACTCATAGAAGCACCACTACCAAAACACAACGCGTGGACTCAAAGACAACAGACAAATAACATCACCGCAACCACACCCACACCCACAACCCGGGAAAATACACCAAAACCAACACTTAACTCACACGAAAAAGCTGACGACGCAATTGCACTCATGATTGGGAAACTATTCCTAACATTTAGCTCGACAAACCCTACACTCCAACAAACACAAAGCTTTTTCGAACAAACAAACGAACTTACAAAACTTTTCCACGCACGCAGACATTGAATCACAAACACAACATTAAAATAGCCTATTGGAATGCACAAAGTATAACACACAAAAAACATGAATTACACGTATTTTTAGACGAACACCAAATAGACGTAATGCTGCTAAATGAAACACATCTAAAACCAAGTCACTCATTAAAAATACAAAAATACAAAACATACAGACACGATAGGCCGGTACAAAAAGGCGGCGGAACCGCTATACTCGTACACGAAACAATAAAACACAGCGAACTTGAATACAAAACACTCGATAAAATCGAAAACACAGGCATACAAATAAACACAAAAAGGGGACCGATAAACCTTTACGCAAGTTATCTTCCCTCCGGATTAGACATAGTAGAATCAGACATACAAACGATCTTCAATCAAAACACACCTACAATATTTGCGGGAGATTTTAACGCGAAACACCAAAACTGGAACTCGAAAGTAGCAAATAAAAACGGTAAAAAACTAAAGAAAATAGCACAAGACAACAACCTCAATGTAATCGGGCCTGTAGAACCCACACACATACACATACCAACGGGCACTACTGACGTTTTAGACATAGCAATACTTAAAAACATAACCACAACACATACAATAGAAACTATAAACGACCTCTCCTCAGATCATTTTCCAGTGATATTAACGCTTGACATGGACACAACTAGAACGAAAAAAACATTTAATAAGACAGACTGGGAAAAATTTAAAGAATCCCTAGTACTCAGAACAGTAAAAATTCACAACGCGAAAGACATCGATCAAGCAGTGATCACACTGGAAAATGACATAAAAAATGCAATAGCACAAACGACAAAAACTAAAACCATCGACACAAAACTTAACATCCCGACTGAACTAAAAATAAAATTACGACTCAAAAAAAACATACTTAAAGAATATAAAAGAACGCTAAATCCGGTAATAAAAACAAAATTAAACGCGATAACAAATGAAATAAAATCTGACATGATCGAACACTTTAATAAAAACTGGAATAACAAAATTGAATCCCTTAACACGCAAGATCAAACAGTCTGGCAGATGACAAAAGCCCTAACAAACAAAAAAAACAAAATTCCACCGCTAAAAACAGCAAACGGACCGGCAATAACTGATAAAGAAAAAGCAGACGAATTCGCGAACGCGTTAAAGAAACAATTCGAAACGAACCCAACAATACCGAAGCATAACACATTCACAAACCAAATTGAACGGCAACGAAATACAAAAATCGATATAACAGATGGAGAAATCGACGCCACAAATACCGACGAAGTGGAAAAAATAATTAAAAACCTTAAAAACCGAAAAGCTCCGGGAGCGGACGGGATAACTAACATTGCAATAAAAAACCTACCAAAAACCGGTATACAAATTATAACCGACATAATAAATGGAATAATAAAACACGGACACTATCCCGCGATTTGGAAACACGCGCAGATAATAATGATCCACAAACCTGGAAAAACAACAAAAACAACCGCAGATTACCGGCCAATAAGCTTACTTCCGTCAATAAGTAAACTGGCAGAACGCGTAATACAGACAAGACTTGAAAACGAAGTCGAAAACAAAAACATAATCCCAAATTTTCAATACGGTTTCCGGAAAAATCACTCTACCACACAACAGGCACTAAGACTAACAGAACACATAACCGAAAAAATGAACATATCGACATCAACGGGCGCAATATTTCTCGACATTGAAAAGGCCTTCGACCGGGTTTGGCACGCCGGCCTCATACACAAAATGAAACGTCACAAAATATCAAACACATTAATAAAAATAACCGACAATTACCTAAAGAACCGTACATTTAATGTCACAATCGGAAACGAAAAATCGACAATCGAACACATAGCAGCAGGAGTACCACAAGGATCCGTTCTCGGACCGCTCCTGTATAACATATACACTTCGGATATTCCCACAATAGAAAAATGTAATATCGCACAATACGCAGACGACACCGCTATATACATAAGTAGCAGACGAACATCGTACATACACAAGCAGTTACAAACCAATCTAGTCCTCCTAAAGGACTGGTACGACAAATGGAAAATTAAAATTAACCCACTAAAAACCGCGGCAATTTACTTCCAACACAGAAAACGACACAAAAGGCCGGACGAAGTCAAACTCGAAGGCCACACAATACACTGGCAGGAAAAAGTTAAATACCTCGGGGTCACAATGGACTCACAACTAACATACACGGCACATATTAAAGAATTAAAACGAAAAATAGGGTTCACAACACACGCACTGTACCCGATACTAAACGGCAAAAGCAAACTAACACTGGAAAATAAAATATTAATAATAA
This sequence comes from Melolontha melolontha, assembly GCA_935421215.2. NCBI lineage: Eukaryota > Metazoa > Arthropoda > Insecta > Coleoptera > Scarabaeidae > Melolontha > Melolontha melolontha. The sequence continues at coordinate 47,725,961 of OW285240.1, forward strand.
AAACGATAATACTCGCGGGCGCAACATATGCCGGAGAAATATGGCATCAAGCCAGCGAAAAGCAAAGACAATCGGTACAAGGGAAAATAAACAAGGTAATTAGACTCGCGATAAATGCACCGCGATACATGACAAACGCGCAGATACATAAAGAGACGAAACTCGAAACACTGGAAACAATAATATGCAAACGAACACTAAAAACAATAGAAACAATACAGTCACACGAAAACCCCACAATAAGAAAAATAATAAATCCAAAACGGAGACTAATTAAAAAAGACGGACTTAAGCAAATTAAAAGACGCGCAGAGGATAACGATATCCAAATAGCCGCGAAAAAAATCAAAAATTAACAGATAAACAGAGGTCAACACAAACACACAAAAATGTAGCAAAACACACAGCATTCCATATAGGATAAACAAACGTAACACACAAACACACAACTACACATAATAACACAAAACATACACAACCCCGGGTAATGAAATTGGAGTGGAAATGGGGGCAACTCCGACCACCGAACAAAATCAAGAGGACTCATATACAGTGGTATACGTGTGTCAACTTCCGAACAGGATGAAAATCTTATTAATTTTATAAGAAACGATCCGTTCGAAACAATAGTAAATGCAGTGACCATAACACATTTCCCCGGGTGTGTACGCACAGCAAGAAGACGGCTGACACAAATTTCAGATTTGAGAAATCAGAGGCATCTATGAAAAAAACATTTCTTAATGCGCAGAATAAGAAGTAAGGATTGGTTTTGCGTTGGAATTTATGCTGCATTATTCAAATTTTTAGAAAAATGGAGTTTTCTCACATGAAAAAGTTTTTCACTGATCTCATAAGGGCCGAATCCGTGCTTATAGATCACGTAATTCACGATTTGATGGAAAATATACTACAAAATCACAAACGAGCGAAATATTCTCAGTAAATGTGTGAGCCTAGATTTGCGCACATGGGCCAGGTGGCCAGGTCAATTGTTCAGTTCACGCGGCAAGAGTCGTTGCTAAAATTTGGTTAAGATTATTTTATCAACTACCCTCGTATACATTATAGTGCTTTACATTGAAGTCATATTCGACCATGTGCGTATTGGTATTTTGGTGACGTAAGAACATTGAAGGCTGTGCGTGTAACCGATTTTAGACCACTTTTATATTTTGTGAAATATTGAAAAATATTGTGCAAGTTGCGAAGAATAACACCTTTTGGGTTGGATATCTGACATTAAATCTACCGTTGAGTTCTTTTGACGACAAATTTCAGTTGATTCACCCACGCAGTCATGCATATAGGCCCCTATACATCTAAAAACGGTAAAAGACGCCATTTTCTTGATACGCTGTTCATAGTCAATCTCCTAATACACGTGCTAATTGTAAATTTAGGACACTAAAATGCCTCCAAGCTAAGCCGCTTAGGAACTAGGCGAAATCTAGAGCTGGTTTGAATTCTGGTGAATCCAGATTCGACCGAAAATTACGAAGTTGGTGAACGCCCACATAGTCACATCGTCACCTGGAATTTAGTCGGGCGATATAGGTAAGAATCCGATATACACCTTCGCAAGATAAGAGAATAAGTGATATACAATATTATTTCAGTTGATTAAAATTAATTAATAATACAAGTATAGCAATCGCCAATTAAGTTGGCGCGAGGAGGGGGTGCGCAGAAGCCGGTTTTAAAAACGTCCACCCCACTACTCAAGTAATTGTCAGAATACATTTGTCATTGACGTTTGACGGAACATAATGTCTCATAAAGCGATACACGTTCAGAGGTTAGAATTATCTATTTGATGTAAAACCAAATACAAATCTCCCCACTACTTCTAATCCCGCGCGAACTTACCCCTCCTCGCGCCAACTTAATTGGCGTTTGCTATAATTAATATCATAAGTCATTAATGCTCACATAACCCCGGTTTCCGATTTATATTTCAAATTTGCATAATGTAGTTAATTATTAGTTTTTTTTTATCTTTAATAGTAAAATTTCACAGTTCAATTATATAACGTGACATTTGCATTTAATATTTTATATAGCAGCTTCTTTGTCGATTTAAATAACTTATGACTTATGACTTGCATTTATTGTCGTATATTTTTCTTTGCATGTACAATTATAGCGAATGCTTCTCATTTAGTTTTGTATATTTTTTTGATAGCAGAGATCTCCGATCTTCTTTAGCCACCCCTCAGGCATGTAAAGTTGTAATATTGCTCCCGTCGCATATATACAGGTCCGTTCATATTTTTAATCTATTGAATATTTGGTACAATGAAACAATTGTATAATTTGTCATAGTTTTGGATACAGATTCGCTAAAATTGAGCAAGAAGATTCGATGCACTCCGCCAACATTATCAAAAGAGGTATGCACTAACACAAATGAAAATGGAAGCTTGAGATAAAAGCCATTCTGCCTGTTTTATGGGTACCAATATGTTTTAATTTCGCTATAGCAAACATAACAGAAGATAGCTTCTTAGATATCTCATTCGCATGTTGGTGCAACTTCCGAATCGATAATCGATAGTATACCCAAAGTTGATATTTTTTGGAATTCTTGTTTTATTAGTATTGATTTGTTAGTGTATTCTCTGCCAATTACTGTCCGTATATTATGCATTCCTTTTAGATAGACTTAAGGCAACGGTCAAGGGGAAGATTCTGGAATGACTACGAAAAAGATGTTGCTTTACTAAGACAACACACTGGCCCATTCAAAACGTACCGCACAGTAATAATTGAATCGAATTCCGCGCTTCGAACTTATGTTAGAATAATTGAAACTAACTCATCGGGTTTTAATAGTTACCTGTTCTGGTGATCCCGATGGATCTGTTTGGCTACATTCAGAAGACGAAGACGATGATGATGTATAAGTATCCGAATATTCTTCCTCCATTAAGGGTTCTAGGGTGCGCCGGGGTAATAATCCTCTGATATTTGCACTTGTTACCGGAGGAGTCATCAACAACTCATCCATCATTAATTCGGTGTTATCATCGTTGGATGATAAGGAATCCTCATTTGGCTATATATAACAATATTCACATTTATATGTATATGGATATAGAGACAGGAGACAGAAAACATAGAGGAATAATAAAAAATTAAACCAATAATATGGTTTTCATGCAAGTTTGAAACCATGCAATGATATATTGGGGATTTTTATTCGTGGCTAACCGATTTTCGCCCGTCATAATTTGGCGAACTCAACGGATCATCCATTTCTCCACCGCTTGTTGGCGTACCCCAAACATCTTCACCTGACGTGGCACCAGACGTTTCTTCCTCCTGACCTTCATCTCCGTTCATTTGAGTTTCGGTTGATTTCAAATATCTGAAGAAGAATATTTAAAACGTTAACTGTAATAATTCTTACTAATGTAAGCGTACAATTAATCACATAATTTGTAATCTACCATAAGAACAACAAAGACATTTATTTTAATTGTAGTATAATAACTAAGAATCTGCAGTCAGGGGTACATTCCAGGAGGGAACGTAAATGAATTTGTAGCGTCCTATCTATTGTTTAGTTTTATTAGTTACCACTAGAGCTCTATTGCGTAAATAACGGGTGGAGCAAAAGTAATGCTATAATGTGAATGTGCCATAATTTTTGCAAATGGCTTATAGGAGGCAAACCTCTGAAGTTTACAGTTCTTATATTGAGCTACATATATGAAGGCAGCTTGTCGGCTCTTCCAACAAACAGTAATATATATATATATATATATATATATATATATATATATACATACAGTAGTATAAAGCACATCACATGTTTCGGGCATGCTCTTCATCAACTATTAGAGGAAGTCAGAACCCCAAATGCAGATAAATAGATATCTTCTGTATATCACATTCATTTTAACCACGTTAAAAGTATAATACAGTTACTGAATCCGAATGATGCTGTTTCTATTTTACACACTCAATAACTATTCAGGTAGATTTAGCCAATATTCATGGACATGATTCCAGAATACCTGTAAGCATCCGCCATCTAGAGGTTACTCTGAGCAACCCATAATATTCTAAATAAAAAATAAATTGAAACTATTACCTGCTAGATAACCGGACATTGTTTTAAGAAAGCATTTGTACACCATGGATGTGGTTAGCGAGCCTTGTCGTAAGAGATGTGAAAAATAGGACGAAACTAGCCATCATGTAATATGCACTTATGTGGAACTGAAGGGACAGAAACATTACGGAAAACATCTATTTAATTCTAGGAGGGTACTCAAATTTCTCCTGATGATAAAACTAACAGATTGGAACTGAGAAATCTGTTGGGGATGGTACAAGAACTGTTAAAATATCTTGATTTGGTGTATACCGGTATATATATCCGTAGCGATATCGCTGTTCTATGAGCACGCGTGACTCAGCAGAAATAATAGAATTTCAACGTGTGGCCTCGACACTTTTTGTGTAGTCCTTCGATCAGAGCAGTTGACCTTTTGCTTGGTATGTCGTGAAATTTGATGTCGAGAAAATTTTACACTGAAACAGGTGGCTTATACGACGACATACCGAGTTTAATGTACCGCAATTTTATATTTGGGTAGACTATATTGACTGGGCCAATGCTATATTGCCCCACGAACAACTGAGTGAGCAATATTTCCGCTAAATTTTCTTTGTGTTAATTCCGTGTCTCCATCCTCGTGTTTCGCTATTTTTAAGCATTTTTGTTAGGAATACTATATCTAATTCACTGCTGGGATTTGCTATACGAGTTATTAAATCAACGGAAGTGGAGAACCTTTTGGAGAGCCGTATCCCATCAGGTATCCCGAAAGTCACATTCGAAGACCACGTGTGAGACAGAAACGACCTCATAACAACCATTTGACCCTGATAAAAATCATCCAACAGTAAGGTAGTTTTGGCAATAATTACGGCGACTCATCTGAACAATTATTACTCGAAAACTTGCATCGTATTTTAAGAAAAATTAGCAATTATTAAAAAAACCGAAGTATATTCATAATGTAATGCACATGTTAGTCAAATTATGGACTTTCGGAAACCTAAAACTTCGGTAATTATATTCCTTTCTCTTGCACATTATACGTATGTAGTTTTTAACAAACTTTCAAATTTGTATGCTGCTCTAAAATAACATGGAATATACCTTTCCAAAAACCGACTTCCAGCCTTATAATCTTCACCTAGCCGTTCGAAAAATGACATTTTTTCCGCAACAAACGACCCCGCTCTTGCCGTCCAACTTTTTATTGACGAATTATTAAAGGCTTCATTATAGTATCCTCTGTTCTCCTCGTCTTCGTCTAGGTCAGCGTCTTCGCTTCTACTCGAATCGTCGTCGCAATCTATGTCGTCCGGGTCTTCGTTCTGTACCTCATCGGATCCGACTCTTTCCAAACTTGAAACTGTTCCGTAGCGCCTTAAGGTAAGATTTGAACTATCCAAACTATGATATGGTTGGTCTTCAGTTTGGGGCGAACTATCTGGAGAATTATCGTTGTCATTAATTACCGAACCATTGTCCTAAAATAAAAATATAATTATTTAAAATAACAGAATGTGTAAACAAAGTTTTGGAGAATATTCGCGAAATACAATGAATTTGTTATTACAGTAGCTGATTTAATTAATTTTCGATTTAACATACATACAATTTACCTAACAAATGTAAAAGAAGATATTAAATCAAACCTAGAGATTTCTGGAAATTTCTTAGTAATAAACGTAAATCCACTAGAATTTTCCGAGCCTTTAGACATAGTTAATGCATTTTCCAATGTGTTTCTACAAAATGACAGTTCAAACTATTCTGAATCTTTTACGTATTGTCCATATTTCACCTTCCTTGCGATTACTGTGGATGAGTAGGTTAAATATATGTCCACGTGTTTGCAGATTTGTATTTGTCGCCTATTTAGTTATGATTATGAATCTTTCCATAAAAAAACACAAACTTTTTCTGATCTATTATGCGTGCAGTTACAGCCTTTGAACAAGTTATATATCTTAGAATTTATAAAAATATTAGTCAATTCTTATCCCACCACCAGCATTGCTTTCTTCCTGGGCGTTTCACATTGCCTAATTTATTTAGTGTCTCTCAGGTCTTCAGTGAGATTTAGGATAGGCACGGTCAGGTAAATGTCATTTATACTTCTCGCAAGCATTTGACACTATACGTCCATAATGCCTTACTCTCTAAAATTAGCCCTATTGGCTTACGTCATCTTGTTTAAATGTTATGTATTCATATTTAAAAAATCGAATTTGTTATGTATCGTAAAACGGCTTTCACACATTTGAACTCATAGCAGCATCTGGTGTGCCTCAGGGTTCCAATTTAAGGTCACTTCTTTTCATGTTGTCTATCAACAACATGTTGGCTCTTACCTGGCCAGTTTTAGCATATGCCGATGACTTAAAGATATTCACTTGAATAATTAACAGGAAACAATTGAAGAAGAAAAATTTCAAGTATTCGCAAATGTAGATAAAAATTACATAAAAAAATTTTATATTGAACATGATTTTCTAAAAAAAATATTAATGGCAATAGATCCCCATCAATAAATCGCTTCAAGTGTGAGGCAAATATGTTTTTCTAATCATATCGAATAATTTGCACATGTCTCATACCTTTTTGATTGAGAAAGTTGTTCAGTCCTCAACTGTGGAGAAAATTGGACTCTTCCTCCATAGGTACCACTGAGACGACGAGATTTTACTTTTCTCCACGAGCAATATTTATCGTTACTATGACGATAATACAACTGCATTAATTTTTCGAAAATTAATTGAAGTTGACATTTGTAATGACATCTGTGTTTGATGTACAAAATATCACGAAAAATGGAAATTGAAGATGATATCGAAAATTGTACCCCGCTAGACGTGCAAGAGGCTGCTAAACTTATAACACTTGGCCTCTTGCCACAAAAGTCGCAAAAGAAGTATGAATCAAGTTACGAAACTTTTCTACATTGGCGCTACACCAAGAACGCGAATTCATTTTCCGAAAATGTTCTCTTAGCTTATTTCTCCGGACTAACAGAGAAATACAAATCCTCCTCATTATGATCTCAATATTCTATGCTAAGATCTACTCTGAACATTCGCAACAATATTAATATTGAAATCTATCCCAAAGTATAGCAAACGCCAATTAAGTTGGCGCGAGGAGGGGGTGCGCAGAAGCCGTTTTTAAAAACGTCCACCCCCACTACTCAAGTAATTGTCAGAATACATTTGTCATTGACGTTTGACAGAACATATTTTGTAATGTCTTTGCTAGGGGATCATACACGCTCAGAGGTTAGAATTATCTGACATTTGATGTAAAACCAAATACAAGTCTCCCCACTACTTCTAATCCTGCGCGAACTTACCCCTTCTCGCGCCAACTTAATTGGCGTTTGCTATACGTGCATATTTGAAAAGAAGATCCGAGGCTAAAAAAATCAAAAACATTAATTGCCAAAGAAATTGATGAATTTTTATGCAAAGCTCTAGATGAAATATATCTTGAGATATAAAAAGTATAGTACTCATTATTACTTAATTCTTTAATATTATTAGAAAAAGTATAGTATTAAACTCATGAGAAATGGCCATTTCCACTCGAATAAATTACTCCACTCGCCTTCAGCTCGTATCGCAAATTTCATTCTCATGGAAATGGTCTACTTTCTCATTCGTTAAATAATATACTAACGAGCCATCGAAAAAATTCATAATTGGAGTATACTGTGAAATTGGGTTGGTACTTTAGCCTCTTCCACATAATAACATTTATTATTTGACATTGAAACTATAAGTTTGTGTCAGAACAAAAAGCAAAAATTATCGAATGTTACTTCCGTACAGGTGTGAAAGTAAATGGCGAGTGGCAATATTCAGTTACGGAATGCATGGCTGATTTTAGTGAAGAACATCCTGAATTAGTCTTTGACTACAAGAGAGAGTTGGTTTGTGTTTAGATGTAAATGGACAATATTTTCAACAACTTCTGTAGCTATATGTAAATTTTGACTATGATTTCGATATTAAATAAATTATTTGTTTTCTTTTTTGTAGTAGGATCATTTCAATGCCATAACCTTTTTTTACAATGAAACCAAATGAAACTGTCAGGCATCAAGTAATGTGTCATTATGTGGAAGTGGCTAAAGTACCAACCTAATTTCACAGTCTACTCCAATTATGAATTTTTTCGATGGCTCGTTATTTTATATAGAAGAACGAGCTGTCATCAATAGAGCTGAGGATGTTTGCGGTATAACCATGGTTATATCATGTAACCATAGTAAATTACTATGGTTATATGATATAACCATGGTTATACCGCAAACATCCTCAGCTCTAGTCATCAATTTAATAAATAGTTTTTGACGTTGTCACATAGAGACCGTTGTCACGAGGTGACAGAATGGGCTGTCAATTTAATAAACGCGCTTTGACGCTGACAGAGAGGCTGACAGAGAGGCAGAACAAGTTGCTAAATAATTTTATACTTATCGAAATGGCTAAGCTGTCTACGAGCATGAAGTGCAAATTTCGAGGAACTCTCTGGAGATGCCAGATCAGTAAGATGAACTTCTCGAAGTATGAAAAGAACAGTTATGATAAAGGCCCAAATGTCAACATTCGTGAACGTTTCCTCAGCTGCCAAAACGCCAACTGAAGAGCATGCCAGACACTGTAACGCAGCAACTACTGATGAAATAACCATTGTATTTTATTGTGGGAGATGAGTTTAATACGCGTGATATTATTATTCATCGACAAAATGATACGATTCGACGAGTCGCTGAAACACATCGCTCCTACGATGCCTTACAGTATCCAGCTTTTTGGGAAGGGCAGGACAGATACCACTTCAATATAATCCAAACGAATCCAATTACAGGCAAGTATCATCATCTGTATTAACATACATTCGACAATAGAATTTTGTCGTTCATATTTTTGAACATGAATGAATTTCAATTTCACTCTTATCACTTACTTTGTTTCTTTATTTCGTATATATAGACGAAATACTTAACAAAAAAGTATCAGCAATGAATTACTACGCATACTGTCAGTTTTGCTTTTTGCAATGGCGATCAACGAGGCTGAGGGCTAATCGATTGAAGTATGCGATTTGAATCTGGAAAGTCCATGCTTTTCACATGGTCAATTATATGTTGCATGGTCACAAGTAGGACAACCCACATAATTATTCATTTTTGGTCAAGATAGAATAACTAAAAGTGTATCCTAAAGCACTTCAATAAAAGAATTAAAAATTGAAAATCAACGGAGGCAGGAGAAATCCAATAGCATGGCGGATGTCGAATATTGTGATCTAGTATAATATGGGATTGAGTCGAGCAGCGACCTCCACATGGTCACATGAATTTCTCCGTATCTTTAATTCGATTAAATAAATGACCTTTCAAATACTACACTCATGGACAAAATTATCGAATATTTTTTGTTATCTCTATTACTCAAATATAATTTTAAATTATCGCCGTAAATATATATGTACTAATGTTATTGATCTAGTTAGTGAATATATTCAACTGCTTTAAAATATTTTGACGTTTAATTAATTTTAATGATTTTAATGGCGGATATTGCCCATTGCGCGTTGCGTCATTTGAAAATTCCTCACATAATTTAAGAATTAACGTGAATTAACTTATTTGTAGTGAAATTAGGTAAGTGTTAGTGATTTTCGTTTGTTGCTTCTTCTTAGAAACAAGCATTATGCCACCAGTTAGCTACTGCAGTGAAGCTGGAGCGGCACAAATTGTAACTCTGTATGACGAAGGATATAGACAAATAGATATCGCACAACGTCTCAGGAGAGGTCATTCTACAGTATCTAATATTTTAAAAAGGTATCAAGAGACTGGAAATTTCGTACGACGACCCGGCCAAGGGCGCAAAAGGTGTAGAAAAGCAATTGATGATCGTTTTTTGACACTAAATTCTACGCGAAGTCGCACATTGACATCCGCATATCTCAAATATGAGTTACTAAATCTAAGACATGTTAATATTTGTTCGAGAACGGTTAGACGAAGACTAAAAGAAATAGGTTTAAAGCCAAGACGGCCTACCAAAGTTCCACGTCTTCTCCAAAATCACAAAACTGTCGATTACAATTTGTCAGAACACATGCTTTGAAATATCGAGAATTGATTCACTGATGAGACTAGAATCCAATTATGGAAGCCAGATGACCAAATCATGTCTATAGAAGAATTGGGGAACGGTACAGCAACTGCAATCTCATACAAACTTTTAGTTTTGGAGGTGGTGGCATAACGCTTTGGGGACGCATAAGTTGGGATGGACGCACCGGACTTGTGGAAGCCAATGAAAGTATAACTAGTGACTGGTAGATCGAAACCATCTTCCAAGATCATGTTTTGCCATATGTGGGCCACATTGGATACGACAGATTCGTACTTATGCACGATAACGCTCGACCACACGCAGCTGGCAGTGACTAATTACCTTGATGCAGTTCAGATTCAAAGATAAGATTAGCCACCGTATAGTCAAGACCTGAATCTTATTGAACACGTGTGGTATCAGCTAAAATGCCCCTAAGACAAAAAAATCCTGTTCCAAATACAATAAAAGAACTTCGATTTCCAACACAATATGAATGGAACGCATTTCCTCGAGAATATATTCAAACTTTAATTGGTAGCATGTTGAGAAGGATGCAAGCAGGTGGCAGTAGTCGAGGTGGGAATATTCGTTATTAACTATACTCCTATTTCAATCAAAAGACTAGGATTTGCTTAACCTAGTTAATTAATTTTTTGCTTGATTTTCTGCTAATTGAAAATTAATATTCGATAGGTAAACAGTAAAAATAAACTATTTTTTCTTATATAATATTTTTCTTTCATTAAAATTTATATATACAAAAAAGAAATTTAAAATTTAAAAAATTCGATATTTTTGTCTATGAGTGTATTTACAGAATCAGCCAAAAAAAAATTTCCGTTATTCGACGTATTCCTATAAACTTACATTTATCGTCTCTTGACAATTACAGTTAGTATCCTCATTCTTAGCTGACCTTCTTAAAAAATCCGGAGTCGGTGGAACAATCGATATCCTAGGAACGGGCGTTGAAAATGGATCCAACTTAACCAAAGACGTCATAGGATTGACGGCGCTCAAACCCATCAACATAAGCGGCCTCCAATCGTCTTCACATTTGGTACCATTCGCGAAATTCGTAACATTTTTATCGTTAACTTTGACATCTGGATTATTGTTCATAGTAATTGTCCTGTCTGAGTTATTATTACTAGTATAAATCGAAGCACCATTTTGATTTGTAAGGCAAGTTCTGTGACACTGTTTACACACTGTTAATGTTTCAGGAACAACCGGACTAGATCTGACAGTCACCTGAAATTAAAATGCAAGCATACAATGAATATATTGCTATCTTGAGAATATTCTACACCGTTTGGGTCTATAAATATTGAAACCAATCATAGAACATTTAACAGGCAATATGGAAATCATTCAACATTCAAGATTACTTCGAAAAAAGAGGTGAATGATCTGTTACTAAAATAATCTATACTAAGAATTACATATTAAGACAGTAATTTAATTTTTTTCCTCCAAATTTGGACGCTGTAAACGATAAACGTTAAGGAAAATTCCATTGCAATATTGGTAGCCAAAATTCAACGCTGGATTTAAATTTCCCGACATTTTTTATTCTGCAATTGATAATTCTGATATTTGGACAGATATAATTCTATCGATTAGGAAATAGGTAAAGAAGAAAATTATTAGTAAGCTCCTAGTATTATAAGGATAGAAGATATCAAAAATAATACTTCTGAAAACGGAGGCATGACTGATATCCTAGGACTAATGGTTTGTGGTGTCCCAATAATGTTGTTGGGGGGCATATAAAGATCACGAGAACTGTACTAGAGAAGTCGGTATTGGACAGTATGTCATCTAAGATAATGTTTACAGTTAAACTGAATATATCCATACCGACCAGGTAACATTCAAAAAACCACTCGCGAAATTGGGGCTTCGGTACCTGGTTCATGCATTGATCGCAATCCAATCGTGGCGTAGGTGGAATAATCTGTGAAGTGTATCCTAGAAGGAAGAGATCACTGAGTCTGAGGAAATACATAACGGTTTTTCAGGCTGAGTTGTTTATAATCGCATCCTGCGCCGAGGAAATTCGGAAATCCGACTGATAGCCAGGCGATTATGAACCCATCTACCAGATCTAAACTGGTAAAACATTGAAAACAAGTCCTCAACAATCGGCCGACGAGGAACTATCGAATGGGCTGGCAAGGTCGCCAGACTTGGCATCACCTAATTTTTTTTGTGAGGATATTTGAAAAGTCTGATTTACCGTATAACATGCCTGAAAATCACAAATTACTAATTCGGCAAGAAATTTCCGATATATTTTTGAATTGGTGGGAAAACGCAATTCGAGGCTTCATTCGAGGTATCCATTGCTGCCAGGAAGTAATGGCGGAACCTTTGAGCACCTTTTGTAAAATAGTTTCTTATTTCAGAAATATTTTTTGATAGTTGTTATACCAAGAGAGACCGAAACACTTATCTGCTTTTTTTAACTATTTTGGAATGAGACATACTATATTTACCTCACTGAATTCAGAAAAAAATCATCTTTCCAACGATGCCAAATTCAAGTACTGTTGCCATTAGAAAAAGATCAAGTTAGTCTTGGATTTTAAATACGCGAATAGAAAGAAAGGAACATATAGCTAAAATATTCAAATATTTCCTTGGAAATTGCTAAATGAACGGCTAAGAAATAATCTCTATATTATTAAATAGCTAAGGATGAAAATTTAGCAATTTCCAAACGTCAGAATATTAATATCTGTTCCTTATAAGGCATTTCCAATAATCTTGAAACCAAGTTCTCGTAACTCAGTTAGTAAAGCGATAATCCGGCAAACCGTGGACGTAGGTTCAAGTCCCACCTAGGACGAAATTTTTTCGAATAATTAGCGTCGTAATTATAGACAGCAATGTTTACATTCACATTACTTCGCGAAATAACAAACTAATTTAAAAATATTTAAAATATTAAAAATATAAAGCCGAAACTTCAAGAATTTATCAAATGCAATTTAAGGAAGGCCTATGCTCAATACTGGGCAAAATAAGAGCTGAAAATTCTTCTTTTTGTGTATATAGTTACCATATTTCCACGAAATTTATTTTGGGTCTCATCTATTTCACATAATTATTCAATACTCCCTCCTGCATTGAAAATATGAAAAAATAAACACTAATAAATACGTCTTACTTGACTTTCTGATGTCGTACTTCTCGATGGACTGTAATCGATATCCGAAATGATAATTTCTTCTATTGTATTTTCGCATCGAATGTTTTCTTGATTCGTTATGGCATTCTTTTTGTTAATCATTATTTGCAGCTCTTCTGATCTTTTCCGCAGCATCTCCTCCGTCCATACCTCTATCACATTTTCTTCTTCGGGTGTAGTTTCATGCTCGATCGTAGTAACCGTACCTAACTGTCCCTTCATCCATTGTTCCAGGTGTATAGCACCGCCTTTATGACTACTATTACTCTTTCCTAGTTGTTTACACTTATGCTCTATTAATTCGTCTATTTGTTTTTGTACGTCTGCTCTATCCGATATGACAACGGATTGTGGATTCTGAAAAATATTCATGTTATTCCCATCGACATTACAAGCAGGACATTGAAATATATAGTTCTAAATTTACTGGAAAACATTCAACATGATTAGTAATTAAAAGTAATAAGCATGAAATATTGTGTGTACATAAATATTATTTGCATTTTGTCCATTTTCATATTTTTGTCCGAGTAAGCAACTAATTTTATAATTATAGTATAACTAGGTGCCTAAATCAATTACGGCCAGTTTCATAATCACAGCTTGAAAGGCCCTTTTAGTGCCTTTAACCCCTTTATTAAGCCAGACGCGTTTCATAAAGAAACTCTTTAATAAAAGTTGATGCTTACAGCACTTAGGTTGGTCACATTGTTTATTAATTATTTTTGGTATTACTTAATATTTTAGAACTAAACATTTATTATTTTTTTAAGAAACTAAATACTTGAACTAATCTAAAATATATTCTTCTCAGGTATTTACGATTACTTAACAAGGATCTGACAATATTCGATTCCACAATGGTCAACACAGTTTGGTTTTCTAATACACCAATACGTGTAGTTTATGTCTTTTGTCATGTTGATTCTGTATCTGCTTTAAAATTTGCTCCATCACGTCAGGATTTCTAAATATTTTCTTAAATAGATTTTTCAAAAGAGGCATTAAATTTTACAAAATTTCAAAGTTACTTTTATATAAAAAAAATCTTACTAAAACTTGTTCTGTCGAACATTGAGTGGACATTTCTGAACATATCCTTGCAGATTTCCTACGTCAGAGCACTTAAACCACGCCCATTTTTGCTCTGGAACCAATCAATTAAGAATTGGTAGGTATCTAGCTATATGGGTATATAACGAGCTACACACAGCTCTTTGGATTCAATGTAAGTTGGTTTGTGATAGCTGAACGTCTGTTTACTTCATAATGTTTCTGTTTCTTTTATGTTTCTATTATGTATGTATGTTGAGAATTCACTACGCACTAGCATAAGCGGAATATTACGCCTTTAATAGTAAAGTTATGTTTTCAATATTTTGGCTAAACCGTTTAACATCAAGACAAGCCATGGGCTCCCAGCATTTGCTGCGCACTCTATGCTGTTACTCTCAGGAGGTGATCAAGCGGTAAGAAAAGCGCTATGCCATTTGCAAGGCCTTTGACTTGGCGTGAACGCTACTTTTGCTGCACGAAACTTTCAGGTTTTCCAACAAATATAAGAAAAATTATATGCTAGTCTGCCCTCTGCTACTCGTCCAGTACCTCATTCGGAAGCCCTGCCAGTACCAAGGCCTATAGGTGTTTCCAGTGAAAAGTATTAAGCAACAGAACCAGAAAAAGCAAGTGTTAAGTTATTGACTAGCGTTCACGAATATTTGCCAGCTGAAGAAGACGGACCACACTTAATAAATCAAAATTGAATGATCTTATTCGAGACCTGAATTTATCAAAAACTAAAGCGGAAATACTAGGATTTAGACTCCGAGGATAGAAATTGTTAGGTCCAGGCGCACATATGTCGGTGTATCGTAATCTTCAGATACAACTATCACAGTATTTTTCCACCGAAGGGGGTCTTTCATACTGCATAATGTCGAAGATTTGATGTAGGCATTAGGTCACCAACACCATTCCAAAGAATGACGTCTTCTTAGCGATGCTTCGAAATTGAGTTTGAAAGCTGTCTTCCTTCACATAGGAAACGTTCATCCATCCATTCCCATTGACCACACAATCTACTTCTCCTCCGATATTTATGATTACCTCCTAAGGATATGAGTTTTTGACTCCGCGCGTGAAGAAATCCGGTGGCTTGGAAGTAAAGAAGTCACCAAGTAAATTTTGAACCATGACATCATTATTAGAGGAAATTCTCTGAAGGATGTTTGAATGAGAATGAAATGGATAGAGAACGAAATTAATAGAGAACGAAACGAAGCAAGAACAAAAAAATCAAGCTGATGTGGAATGATCAACGGAGTTCTTGAACAAACACTTTTGTGTAATTTTAGCAGTGTAAGAGCCAGCGTTATCGTGCGGCAAAATGACTTGATCTCGTTCCAGTCTTTTTCCTGAATTACGGCCTCAAACCGTCGAAGTTGTTGACACAAAATCTCACCAGTGACAGTTGCAATCCTCGGAAGCCCTTTATAATAGGCGACGCCTTCTTTGTCCCAGCAGATGCATGACATCAGCTTACGCAGATAAATATAAGCTTTTTCTGTTCTCGACCAGTAACAACGTGGGACAAAAATGGTCAATGTTGTCGAGCTAGCAAGGAGACACGCTGATCTTTCTTGTCTTCGCTCGAAATGTGCAGGAACCAAAGGTACAGTTTTTGAACATTCCCATGAAATGCAAAAGTAGATAGGAAATTAGGTTTCTGGGTCAAAATGACATATCATACAAAGGTATTTTTAATAATATAAAATATTATTAAAAATCTGGTGTGAACAACACAAATGCAGGTTCACTATTAATATTTTCTGTGAACGTGTCCGAATATATCCTATCCCCAGAGACGTAGATACGTATTTCGCTTTTCTACAAGCTCATCGGTACGCCCCTGCTGGAGAAAGGATATTTCCAGACACATTCACAGAAAAGAACCACCTCGCCCTATCACCGTAATTATCCAGACCGGGCGCAGAAGTAAATTCGGCGCTACCTGTTGTCAGACAGCCGAAGTACCTCGCATACCGTCCACATAATTAATGTGAAGTAACGACGCCCTTCCAAAGAGGTTAGCACAGCCAACTCTCTAGAAAACTGCATTTTGTTTGTGCCTTCACTCATACTACGGCTTAACCGCATGTGTAATGTATGAGTATGAGTATGAGTATGAGTATGAGTATGAGTGAAGGCACAAACAAAATGCAGTTTTCTAGAGAGTTGGCTGTGCTAACCTCTTTGGAAGGGCGTCGTTACTTCACATTAATTATGTGGACGGTATGCGAGGTACTTCGGCTGTCTGACAACAGGTAGCGCCGAATTTACTTCTGCGCCCGGTCTGGATAATTACGGTGATAGGGCGAGGTGGTTCTTTTCTGTGAATGTGTCTGGAAATATCCTTTCTCCAGCAGGGGCGTACCGATGAGCTTGTAGAAAAGCGAAATACGTATCTACGTCTCTGGGGATAGGATATATTCGGACACGTTCACAGAAAATATTAATAGTGAACCTGCATTTGTGTTCTTCACACCAGATTTTTAATAATATTTTATATTATTAAAAATACCTTTGTATGATACAAAGCTGGTGGGGTTTACCTACTCATGTATGTTTCAATTATTCTGATACATTACACATGCGGTTAAGCCGTAGTATGAGTGAAGGCACAAACAAAATGCAGTTTTCTAGAAAGTTGGCTGTGCTAACCTCTTTGGAAGGGCGTCGTTACTTCACATTAATTATGTGGACGGTATGCGAGGTACTTCGGCTGTCTGACAACAGGTAGCGCCGAATTTACTTCTGCGCCCGGTCTGGATAATTACGGTGATAAGGCGAGGTGGTTCTTTTCTGTGAATGTGTCTGGAAATATCCTTTCTCCAGCAGGGGCGTACCGATGAGCTTGTAGAAAAGCGAAATACGTATCTACGTCTCTGGGGATAGGATATATTCGGACACGTTCACAGAAAATATTAATAGTGAACCTGCATTTGTGTTCTTCACACCAGATTTTTAATAATATTTTATATTATTAAAAATACCTTTGTATGATACAAAACTGGTGGGGTTTACCTACTCATGTATGTTTCAATTATTCTGATAAAATGACATATATTTTCGTATAGAGCTTCATTTTGCAATTCAAGGTCATTTGAACTGTGACGTCACAGCTGAGTAACTGAGTAACTAAGTAAAACAGATAGGAACGGACGAGCCTATTTACATCAGTTGAGTCCTATTTCATATCAAGTTTGAACGGATAATGAACAGATATAAAAAGCCAAAACAATATAGCATATCAACACACATCGAGCGTATGTTTACAAACAATACAAATATGCATAAACATATCTGTATCTGTACACATGCGTTTCTGTCTTACTACTTCATCAGTGCGGATTTATGAAGTAACGTCCAAAGGTTCCCCTTTCGCCGAGTAGTAAATTTTATTCTATTAGGTGACATCAAATATCCTCGTGGTGACATCTGACGGACAAAAGAGACTACGCCGATAAAAGCTATTTCTTCTAGAATGGCTACGCCAGTACATAAAGAAGAAAAAATACACATTTTATACGTTAGACGTTACTTCATAAACCCACACTGATGAAGTCGTAAGACAGATGCGCATGTGTCTGTGGTTGAAGTGAAGTCCACTCGTTAAACATGTGGTGGTGTGTGTCCATGTATACAAATACAGATATGTTTATGCATATTTGTATCATTTGTATCGATATAAAAAGGTTTTAATAAGTAATGAATAGTTATAAAACAAGTCTGAACAGGTTAACCTTATTTACTTACAAATATTATACAGGGTTAGGCAAATGAATGGATCCATTCGAATATCTTTGATACGGCTACTTAGATTTTAGTAAAATTTTCTACATTTAAGTTAATCCAAATAAGGACTTCAATTCATATTTATTCAAATCGAACTTTCTGTTTAGCCAGAAATGTTAACTTTTTTATTTTAAATGAAACAGCCTGTATATTTTTACTAATTTCAATATAGCTCTACTCTGGGAGTTCAGCAATAATGGTTTGGCAAAGACAGAGGTATTTAATTAAATCTAATAATGCAAATTTTATTGAGAATAAGAAAAATTAACACAAAAAATATAAACAAAGTGATGACCGTTCACTTCTTGAAAATATACAAGTCAAAGCCTCCTCACGAATTAATTGCACTTCATCAATTATTCTCTGCCGTAACTTATCTAGATTATGTGGTCGCCGGGTACAAACCACATATTTTAAATGACCCCATAGGAAAAAATTTCATAGATTTAAATCTGGAGACCGTGCAAGCCATTTAATGAATCCTCTGCGACCAATCCACCGATTTGGGAATATTTTGTTTAAAAAACTTCTAACATTAAGGGCATAGTAAGTGGGTGCTCCATATTGTTGGAACGAAACACTTACGGGTAATTCCCCATCTTCCTCAATATTAGGTACGACCTGATCACGTAAAATATCTAAATATCTCTGTACAATTAGTATAACATAAATTAAAAAAGGACCAATAATATGGTTCCTGAAAATATCAGCCCAAACGTTTAATTTCTGCGGATGTTCTGTATGTGTTTCTAGCATCCAACGAGGGTTATCTATTGACCAATATCGACAATTATGACGAATAACGGTACCATTCAAACAAAACGTAACCTCATCGGAAAACAGCAAATTGTATGTAAGATATTGGTAATTTTTGGAAATCTGCATCATTCTTTCGCAAAATTTATTCTACGATCATAATCCACGTCCAATAATTCTTGCACTAAATGTGGTTTATACGGATGATATTTTTCGTGTTTCAATATTCTGGCTACTGGTCGGCAACTTACATCATAGTTTAGTGCGAGGGTTGCAGTAGAAATTTGTGGTAATTCTTCTAATGCTATAGTATGTCTTGAGCAATAACTTCATGTTTTGCGACTTTTGGTCGTCCGCTTTTCGCTAAATTTCTAACATTTCCGGATCCGGACAAGTAATACCTTCTCAAAGTTTTACAACCGACAATTCGTGAAATTGGATGCCGATCTTGATGCAAATTGTTAAATAAATCGCATATATCTTTATGAGTTCTGACGCGGTCACCAAATATCAAAATTTAGTGCGAGTTGCAGTAAAAAATTGTGGTAATTCTTCTAATCCTATAACACTATCTTGAGCAATAACTTCACTAGCTGTGATTTTTGGTCGTTCGCTTTTAGGTAAATTTGTTACAGTTTCGGTCAAATTGAACCTTCTCAAAGTTTTACCAACGACAGTTCGTGATATTGGATGCCGATCGTAATGTAAATTGTTAAATAAATCGCATACTTCGCAGTCACCAGAATTTCAATACATTCTCTTTCAGTTAATTGAACCACTATTAATATTTGGACGTCTGCAAAGTTAATTTTAACAATTTAAGTCAAGTACTAAATTTTAATTCCATGGCTAACTAAACATAAACTTGATTTTAAAATATCAATTTTAATCAGATATCTTTGTCATTCTTGAACAAAAGGGTACCTAATTTGCATTATTAGATTTAATTAAATACCTCTGCCTTTGTTGAACAATTGGTTCCAAACCATTATTGCTGAACTCCCAGATTAGAGCTCTATTGAAATTAATAAAAATATACAGGATGTTTCATTTAAAATAAAAAAGTTAACTTAATTTCTGACTAAACCGCAAGTCTGATTCGGATATAAATATACTCATCGAATCCACGATTTGCATTTAATTAATTTTGTAAAGTCTTATTAAAATCTAATTGCCCATACCAAAGATATTTGAATGGATCCACACATTTGCCTAACCCTGGCCTACAATGGTCGACTGGTTGCAATCCATTATAGTAGTCGATTCCCGAGTTGATTGGCATCATGATTTAAAGCGTTCAGATGATCTTCATTAAACCATGAAAGTGGTCTTCCTAAACGTTGACAATTGTTTATGTCAAAATGGCCCTCTTCAAATCGAGAAAACCGTGCTGTACTCTCTCCAATTACATTTTCTCCATAAACGCCGCAAAGGGCACTGGTGGTTTCTGATGCATTAACTTTTTTATAAAAAATCTATCTTTGGAGTCTGTAGGTAACTTAATGAAAGGTATAAAATCCCTTACCAGAATTAATAATCGTAAACTAAATACGTATTTCGACAACTAAGTACTGAGAGTTGCCGAAACACGTATTTAGGATACGATTATTAATTGTGGTAAGGGGTTTTATACCTTTTTTTAAGTTTATTAACTCTTTTGTTGAACTCGTACAAAAGGATATGTAGGAAATGCTCATTTTTTCTATTTAACGGCCCATTTTCTTTTTGTCAATAATTAATATAATCTTTACACAAATTCAAAAACCATTCAATTAAACAGTAATACGACGTTAAAATATTCTCATTCCAGAAACTAAAAATGCCACGAACTTATGCACCGATGTAATATAATATGATATCTTCAATAAATTTGGTTAAGCTCCCAGGACTTCTATGGAATATTATTTTGAAGATACGTATATGCAGGGCACCAAGTTCGTTCCCAAATCCTCAGGTAACAAAATGATTTAGACCTAATTCATTCTGAAAATTAAGAGGATCAAGAAATAAGGACGATAATGAGAATTTTATTACCCCGTCAAAAACAAATGCGAATAGAAAAATCTAGTTACCTATGAAAAGCAAATTGTTGTTTATTAAATTGTGCATTATTTTATCTGTGTTTTGTGTTTACGGCATTGATAATAAAATTATAAAATAGTTTTGAAATCTAAATTTATAACCATCCAACACCAGCGTTTTTTTTCCGTTTTCACTTTGTTCAAACTGCACAACACTAATGACTTATAGTACCTACATCAATTTGAAAACTAAAATGAAAAACTAATTTTTATTGCAAAATACCTTACCGGGGGGTAATTAGTGAGGGATAATACCACCCACTGCCGCTCATTTCCATCTTTGAGAATTACGTTAGCGTTACCTGCGGATTTGGGAACAAATTCGGCTCCGTATACCGTAATCGACAAATTTTAATTTCTGATACGAAAGTGGAAGAGCGCGACAGAGAAAAGTAAAGAAAGGCATATAGCGAGGTTGCCAATGAATGTATGCAAGTATGAAGTGGGGTACGATAAATTTCAGTCAGATTATAGCTAGTCAGTATGTCTATTGCTTCAGAGGGTTGTAAAACGCATCTTAGAAATACGTATAAAATTCGCCACAAATATTTACAGAAAAATAGTTATTTCATGGTGTATTACTTTCATGAGGATGTACAACAAAGCTTGTATTTTCCGCGTATAAATAAAATGAAATGAAATATTAATTATAAATAATGTAAAAAAAAATAAATGTAACTCTTATGAAAAGAAAATAAATTAACTCTTCTCCGTTAATAATAAAAAATAAATATTCTAAATTAAAGGTCCAAATAATTCACCACATTGTTCTTGGCAGTATGCCAACCTATAATAAAATTCTTGGCGGATTCTTACTCATATGTCCCTATAGAAAGAACCGACAATTAAATTATTTAAAATACCAGCCCATACATTTAATTTTTGTCGATATCTGGTATCTACAGGTACATTGAGGTGTCTACCGGCATAATACCATTTTATGATTTGTGTCCTTTCTTGAGTTGTAAAAACATGCATGTTGAAATCGACTATTAATATACGTACGTAGAGAAATAAGTGTTCTACACATGGTAAGTGTTAGTGTGTCCACCACACTGCTTCTCTCTCCACTGTTTGAAAGCAGGCAACGTTGGATATAACAAGCATACACTACATACGCAAACAGAAATTAAAATTTGTCGACTACGGTATACCATTTGTCATACCAGGTGTCCAGAAAGGGTAGGGGGTATTTTTATCTGCGCTGCCCATATAACAGCGCGGTTTGGAGGGACGCGGTAAGGATAGATTGTTGCACTGCTCTTTGGAGATATAGTAGCCATGGAAGTATACCCGAGAGACCATCGCGTTTTTTACGTAAGCGCCTATTATCGCAATGGTGATTCGGTAGTCACGGCCCAACGTTTATATCGTGCAGAATTTAACGTACAGAATGCACCGAAGTACGACACCATCAGAAAATGGATTCAAATGTTTGAAAATATCGGTTCGACTGTAAAAATTTATAATAAAGGTCTCCCGCGTTCTGTTTGAAGCAACAAACGATTGAAGAAGTGAGAGTTTATCAATCAGTTCGCAAACGCAGTCAAGAACTTAACATTAAAAAATCGTCGTTCCACAATATTCTGAAGCAAAATTTACAACGTACAGTCTACAAAATTCAGTGTGTTCAGAACCTGAACGTTACCGACTATCCTCTCCGGCTGAATTTTTCAAACGAAATGCTTCAACATTTCCCAACGTTCGAAAAGATGCTGTTTAGTGACGAGGCAAACTTTCCCTTAAATGGTCACGTAAACGAATACAATTGCCGCTACTGGGCCAACGAAAATCCAAGACTATTACATAGTTCAAAAGTTATTGTGTGGGCTGCCATGTCTGGCCTTATTTTTTTGAAGACCGGCGAGCGCAAGTACTTACGCTAAACAGTGAACGATATTGCGACATGTTAAGAAACTTTTTGATGCCACAACTGCAGGAGCTTGAAGGTTTTAATGTGGAATCATGGTTTCAACAAGATGGAGCCACTTGCCACACTGCAAACCAATCACTTGAGATTGTCAATCAACTTTTCCCTGAAAAAGTGATCTTTCGTCGGGGCCCTATTAACTGGCCTCCGAGAAGCCCCGATCTTACACCCCTTTGATTATTTCTTATGGGGATACCTTAAAGAGAAAGTGTATGTAATCAAACCACAAACTCTACTGCAATTGAAGCCCAATATCCGCACTGAAATGGCCACTGTTTTCAGAGAGATGTGTAGACGCGTGGCGGCTAATTTTCCTGTTCGGTTAGAGGAGTGCCAACAGCGCAAAGGTCAACATTTGGACAACATAATCTTTGGCACTTAATTTTCCAAGACTTTATCTAAAGATTTTAAAAAAATATATATTTTTCTGACTTTTAGTGTTTTTTTATTGAATTTACTAATACCCTCTACCCTTTCTGGACACTCCGTAATATCCTATTTTTGCTTTTTAAGAAGTAATATTATTACTTAAATACGAATAATGAAATACATCCTCATTTACGTATTTCTTCTTTTTTAATCGAAAATTCATTAACAGAGGAATAGCATACCCTTCTTTTAAAATCTTATTATATAACAAATAATTCTAAAACACGTCTATGCTTTTTTAAATTTTAAATTTTAGTATATTTCTTCAACCAAAACCTTTACTATTTTAACGTAAGAAGTGTACATGTTATCAACTCTTAGCAACTACTACTACAAACCACTCAGCTTGTTATTACTTTTTATCCAAATGCAAGGTTTTAAGTAAAATGTGCCAGTAACAATATATAGTTTCCATTCAATAAATAGATGTCTCTTCAAGAGTTTATAAAACATACTCTAAGAAGAAAATAAAATGCTACGAAATCATTGTAATTGCATTAATCGGTGTATATATAGATAGATTACTTGAGGGGCTGTAAAACTTCTGTCACTCCAACCTTTCCAGATCTATTGTAAACCTCATGCCTCCTTAGAGTATTTCCTCTAGTCCTGCTATTTTAATTTGGCTTAGCAGTTTCAAGATCGGTTGTTTTAAATACGAGTATAGTTCCGCTTTAGGATATTAATCTCCCATTTGCAGGAACATTGTTCTCCTCTTCCTCTTAACAGAATTTACATACCGTTCCTTCTGTCAAGCCGATATTCTTCATGAGCTTAGAATGCTCCGTTAATAAACCTGCTATCATCTTAACAGACATTCCATCTCTATTTAGTAGGTCCGTTGCAAGCTAAGATAAATATTTTCTAAAGAAATGTTTGCCTATCTTTGACCTAGGGAGTTCTTCCACCTTTTCCTAGTTGTACTTTCAACCCACTTTTTCATGGCTGTTTTAACAATTGTTTTTGCAATGCCAAACGAGGTTTGAGTCCTATGAAGGCTGTTTCCCCACCCTTCCCATTAGACATATGGACTTCGTGCCCAAGTCCCAGGCTAATGTCACTTTCATGTAATCGTTGACCTCGTTTAGGGTTTAGAGGACACATATAATCCCATACACGTTTGGATTTAACTTCTACTGAATCAAGTGCTTTTAACGTTGCTTGACTGTCGGAGATAATGGCCACGGTGCGATTTGTTCCACCCTGTCACACAATTTCCCAAACGTGGTGATACAACGCGGCCACTTCCGCTTGAAATACCGTAGTATCTCTACTTAAGCTGACTTGGATCATTGTCCCTTCTTTGTTCCTCCAGCACAGCTGTAGGAGTTGTTCTCATGCCACCTGCGATACTTAAACATGCTAATCTTTGTATGCGACCATCTACTAACTCCTTTTTGCTTAATTTTTAGCCGCCATGCGATTGCTCCATAGCTTATCAGGGGTTTAATTAACCCTGTGTATAGCCATAGAGTCGTTTTGTCAGATATACAGTTCTTTCCACAAATTCGCCTACACCTGCTCAACGCAATGGTTACTTTATTGATATTTTTGCGACATAAGGATTCTACGTAAGGCTTTAATCAAATCGTACCTCCAGGTTCATGGCTTACTTGCCAAATGGAATTTCTATATTTTCGAGCAATAGTGGCAGTAAGTCTCTTAGAGTCCTTTTTTTTGTGAATGCAACTATTTGTGTTTTCTGAGCGTTTACGGATGTCTCTCTTTTTTTCATGAGTTGTAATGATATTTAGGGCAGTTTGCGGTCATTCTGAAATAACTCCTACAAACCGTCCCCGGACGACGATTACTAGGCCTTCTGCGTATCCCAAGCAGTGGTTAGTATCTTAAGAATACTTCAACCTCAATGGTAATTTCGCCTATAGAGGACGTTATTTTCCTCCTTTTTAGGCACGCCCTCATCCATCTTCCTATCACAGGTGCTATTCCTTTCTTTTCTGAGGCCCTAATTATGCTATTTCTGCTATTTCTTTGTCTTCAATCGCCTTAAATTGAAAAATAATTAAAAAATAATTTAACTTAATCTCGACTTACGTCAAAATAAATTGTAGCTTATGGCGATGACATTTAAGACAATATAGCATAGATCTATTCCAGACATGCGTCCTTAGTCCATAGTCACTTGGGACGTCAAAACCTTTTGAACACCCGTTGCATATTTCCCAATGAAAACCTGACATTCGATTATTATTCAAAAAGCACTAAGAACCTAATCTTTTTGCTGACTGGTTTCTTAGCATGAAGCATTTATAATTGTGTCCACACTAATTGAAACATGCTGTAAAACATTAACATTCCTAATTCTAGCGCAAACTTAAAAAAAAGTATATTTATTATTGTTATTCATTTGTTTTTTTCTGATTTTAATATTTTCTTAATTCTATATACTTACTTGAAGAGTATATAGAAGTTAAAACAAGTACGATAGTACAATATTTATATACACACATGAACATATATTTTGCACATAATCCCTTGACATTATACAGAGGGTATTAAAAAGACATTATTTTGGAAACTAATAGATTTATTTTGTAAATATAGATATATTTATAATTTCGGTATAAACAATTATATTACATTTTTTGACATTTACAATTCGACTAGCAACCAACTACGAGTATATTACAAATAAGTGGAAACAAATAAATGCTGTTGTTAATTAATTTTTGGTATAAGGTAGTTTTGAAAGAAAGGTACTCATTAGGCAGTTATAATAAGTCCAAAGTGTCTGGTCATATACGTGTAATTAAGAATTGTTTTGGAAGCTATTTATGAAACTAATGCCATATAGACGTTTACAGTTAAATCATTTAGTACATCGGCAATATTACTCGCAAAGTAAATTATTAATATCAATTACAAGCGAAGCAAAGGTAAGTATGATTTACAAAAATTCAGTTGTGTTTCTAATAGAATGCCATATAAAAACAGGTTAGTCTTCAAATCTTCATTACTGTTTTTTCAGTACAAATTCTAGTATTTCTGTTTCAACTGCTTTCGTTCGTAGTATATTAAATTTATGCATAAGTTCCTAGCATTTTTGATTTCTGGACTGAGAGTGCCTTTACAAAAAAATCTTAGGCATTAGTCAAAGTTATTTCTTCAATTGCATTATTGTCTATTCGAATAGTTTTTGAATTTGAGAATTCGTGCAAAGATAATACTAACAAAAAGTAATGAGACTGTATTTTTTTTAAATACGCGCGCTTGAATATCGATATATATATTTATTTGGTAGGTTGGTATAACTGTCGTGAATAGCTGACAGGAATCTCATGACAGTTAGTTTGTTAGTTTAGAAATTACAGCTTCTTTGTAATTGTGAAAAAAATATTGCGCGATTTTTTAATAGGGAACAAAGAATAACATTAAATTTTGTGTAAAAAACGAAATTTCTTGTACGGATACATTAAAAATGCTAGAAAAAAATTACGGTGATCAGTATTTATCAAGATCACAAGTTTTTAGGTGGTACTTATTATTTGGTGAGGGTCGTGAAGTAGTCGAAGACAAACCTCGTTCAGGAGCGGCATCAGCCTCAACTACTGATGAACACATCAACAAAATCAAGGAGCTTGTACTTTCCAATCGTCGATTGGCTCAAAGAGACTTTATAGATATTTTTGGTATATCTAAAGGATCAATACAAACAATTTTAAAAGACGACTTGAGCTTGTCTCGTCTTGTTCCAAAATCATTGAATTTGTTTGAAAGGCAACGTCGTCTTGAAGTGGCGGAAGAGATGCTTTCTGTGACTGATGATGATCTGAAATGCATAATTACTGGCGATGAGGCCTGGATCTATGCTTATGACCCAGAAACAGCTCAACAATCGAGTGAATATCGTGCTGTAGGTAAACCAAAACCAAAAAAAACACGTCGAAGTAAGTCAAAAATAAAAGTCATGTGGACTGTTTTGTTCGGCTACAGTGGCGCTATCCACAAAGTGTTCCTTCCAACTGACCAAACAGTCAACAAGGTATACTATTCAGGCCTTTTGACTTGTTTACGTGAGTCAATACGTAAAAAAAACAACCACATTATGGCGAAACAATTCATGGTCTTGGCATCATGATAATGCACCATCACATACTGCCATCATTATTTGTCAGTTTTTTATAAAAATCAAGTGTCTGTCATTCCGCAAGCACCGTATTCATCAGATATGGCTCAGTGTGACTTTCTTACTATTTCCTCCGCTTCCACCGCTTTGGAGGCTATACCGGAAGCTAGGTATAATAAACGTTTCGAAGATTTGAAGAAACGTTGGAATAGGTTTATTCGAGTGGAAAGGCATTACTTTGAATGAGACACAATAAATTTGCATGAATAAAATATTTTCCGTGTGTTTTATTTAATCAGTCTCATCACTTTTCGTCCACAGTAATATATTCTTGACATGAAAATTGCAACACGAGGAAGAGGTGGGAATTGTTTGGCCAAACTTAGCAGAAACATATAACAATTCAAAGGTAACAATTAATTATAATTTCGAAGAAAAAGAACAAAAGAATAACACGATTTAATTTTATTTTTGTTAATAATGTGTTGGGGTGTTTCTATTATTTTCAGACTCCCTTAGTGTTCGTGGCATTGATTCCAGTAGGCAATTGATGTCTTTTTGGGGGAAAATGTCCCAAGCAACCTGCAATTCATGGCAGACAGCTTCTACTTTGCGAGGTATTTGCTAAGTTTACCATATTGAAACAACAATTTTCACGCGTGGACAATGTGTGTTAGCTAGTGCAAACGTTTGCTAAATAATTGCATTAATTGCAGTGGTCGTAATCAGCGATATGTATTTTGTACATTAGGAATACCTCGCACTACCGTTCAGGATGCTTGGAATTGGTTTCTAGAGACTGGCACATTCGAAAGACGAACAGAATCTAGAAGGCGAAGAGCAACAAGTGCAGTTGTATAAGTTGTATTGTGTTGAACACATTAAGTGATGGCAGAATAACAGAAGTTTAACTTCAACATCGCTTGCAATCAGTGCGAAGGGTTGAAATAATCAAAAGGACAATTAGACGAACACTTAAGGAAAGTGGTCTGATTTCACGAAAACCAACTACAGGACCACAATTATTACCTAAAGATCGAAGAGCACATCTTTAGTTTGCGCGATTGTATTTTAACTGGACTCTTCAACAATGGGGTTAAGTTATCCGATGGTCTAGAAAGAGTACGGAGAAGATAAAATGAGCGACATGATGATAGCACCATCTCTAAACGGGTGTTTTTCCATAGTGAAGAAGCTGTTGACCCATTTTCTCATTTATCGGAAATGGCTTTGTTTTGATGCATGAGAACGCCAGACCACACATGGCAAGAATCGCTACTGAGTCCTTAACGAAGTTGGGATTCGTAGACCTGATTGGCCAGCATGCAATCCGGTTCCGATAAATCAGCTTTGGTATGAACTCCAGAAACGTATTCGTCGTCGTCCAGAAATGCCAGCAAAATTTCCAATGGATTTATTAAAGTGTAGGTGTTTTCGTAAAATTTTTGAAGTGCCGGTTTTTTACCGATCAGTGTAGTTTGGTTTTAAATTTCGCTTTAACTAATAATTTCCAAATTTATTTTTGATGGTAAAATTTAGTATATTGATCTCTTTGAACGATAAAAGACATATGATAGACAGGCAATAATTTTTGAATGCGCGTATGTACGAGTCAAGTATCAATGACTGTTAAAGTTAGATTAAAAAAACGTAAGTTAATTAGAGTGTGTCTCAGAATAAGAAGGAGTAACTCAAATAGCCCGCCAAAAGCTACTTATTTCTCAAGAATTTCAATGGCTCTTCTGCAGCCAAGTCCAATATCGAAAATAATCTAAAAATATCTGCATGTTTATATACGAACATAACCTGTTAACGTTCCCTCCCTAACGTTATCGTTATCTACCCTTGTACTAAATCAACTCTGTATTTTCAAATACAAAGCAATATGTGCGATCAATCTGGTCCGAGTAACACGTCAGTTTCACCGGCCAGAAAGGGTCAACGTTCGAGACATTTATCGCGTGACGAAAAACACCATATTGAACATGTATAAAATATTAACGTAGCGATTTCCAAGAATGCAAACAACAGCAATTGTAATCGACATTTCCAACACATTAAGATTTAGGTATTACTTCAATGACAATATATTATAAGGAATGTGCTGTAGGGTTCGCGAAATCAGCTGTATTTCGGGCAATTAAAAAATATAAAGAAACGAGCACACGAATGTCTCCTAAACAACGTGGTAAGACGGCACTCCAAACTCCAAAATTTTGATGAATCTGTTAAAAATGCTGTATTTAGATGAAATTCGGTTTGAAATGAAGGACCTACAAAGGAGAGGGTTTGGATCGATGCAAGCATAGCAAATGTCATGACAAGCTTTTGTTGAAGGACTATCTGTGGGATTTAAGAATCTAAGCGGTAAAGGTAGACAACTAATAATACTGGACATAGGATGGATTAATGGATTATTGGACGATATCTTGGAACCGTTTATTATTCATGTTGGAAACAGTAACAGTGAAAGTGAATCGTTAGAATTTAGCTAGAGTGAAGCTAATACCTAATAGCTCATATGTTTAACCTTTTACTTTTCTGCTGTATCTGTTATTGTACTTCACTTTATATGCATTTCATTTTAGTAATTTTATCATCTTAATTTGTATTTTTGAGATCGGTTTGTAATAAATTCTAAATGTAGCTTTTATGTTACTCTAAATTAGCAATATTTTGAAGGTATATGGGTAACATAATGATATATACATAAAATATTTATGCTTGTGTTTTTCGGAACGTCAGAAATAGGTTATGTTAGGTATGTAATGATATCAACAGAAAAAACTAAAGTAATGGCCTTCAGCGGAAACGAAACATTGCGATAAAAAATAATAATTAATAATAAGCCAATAGAACAAGTAAAAACATTTAACTTCCTTGGATCCACTATATCGTATTTATATGATGACACGGATATACACACGAAACTAACAAAATTCAACAGAATAAATGGCACCATAGCCAGAACACTAAAAAATAAAGTGAAGAAGGACACGCTGTTAAAATTCTATAAAACAATGGCAATCCCATGTGGTATATATGGGAGTGAAAGCTGGACCATTACCAAAGCGAATGAAAGAAGAATCCAAACATCGAAGATGAGGTTCCTAAGAAGAGCAGCAGGCTACACAAGAATGGATAGGAAGAAGAACACAGAAATAAGACAAGAACTTGGAGTTTAAGATGTGAACGAGATGATAAGAGAATACAGACGTAAATGGAGAGAACACTTAGAAAGGATGGAAGATGATAGGATACCAAAAAAAATATGGAAATATAAGGCGAAAGGAAGAAGAGCGACGGAACGCCCACGGAAAAGATGGGCAGACCAAAAATAAAGGTCGTAACAGGCTCAAAGCCTAATACGTGAAGTAAGAAGAAGAAGGTAAGACGCATAGGTAATTCAAATATTGAATGGATTTTTCCACACAAACATATTTAACGAAACCTTCACACATCAGCACATACAATAATTAGCTTATTAATATAAATTTATCATGAAAATATTTATACTACTATTACATGTTATAAAACAGAATGACATTACAACTACACTCTCTGGTGTACACCTCCGGATGGTCAAATTATTATAAGCTATGTGAACCGAGTTTTGACGGGATATTTGAGTTACTCCTTCTTTTTCTGAGTCACACCTGAAATCTACTGAAATTTAAAAACCTGTTGTCGAAATACGTATTTAAAATTTTATTAAAATAATCGTTTTCAATTTTGCGCTATGTGTTTAGTCATAGTATTCAATTTATTTATATTGCCAACATAATATCGACGAGAACTAACATTTTAAGTTAATCTAGAAAATCACTACGCTACTAAAATCATGCCATGTCCTGAAAAGGTACTACGAATTAAGCAAAATATTAAGTTATGAAATATTTCTTCATATTATTCTACAATATGTCTAGTTACCTGCATCGTGTACTTTAAAAAGCCCATGCCTAATCGTAAACAATCAACCAGTTCTTCTGAATTTAGTAGTACACCTGCCTATGTTTGTTCCCATTCTAGATTAAACGCATGCTTAATTAATGTATTAGATTTGGCAAAATTTTCAATCTAATAATATTCGTTCATGGTATCCAAAAATTCCCGAAATTTCAATCACGCGTTGTTAACGGACGCAGTTGAAATCAAACGCCGCTGCACGGAGTTAACTACACACGTTATGACTTAGCGTCATTGTAAATGGAATCGTTATTTGTTGGTTAACAATTTTTCATTATTGTGTCTGTGCGCGTTCGCAATTTTTCAATGCCGATTTGAAGGAATAGCATTTCTGTTTTAAAATCGGTAATACTGCTGCAAAAAACACACGAAATCTTAAAGGAGGCACTTGTAGACAGCGCTTTGCCTCATCAATTGATGAAGATGAATATTCCTGATGAGCAACAATCGGCATTATGCCAGAACATGTCATTGCAGCGCAATTGTGAATGATTTGTAGATAGGCCAACCTAGACATCTGTAACATTGTCATAGCTTACGGCTCATGTCAGCGGATTTCATCGGAAGAATTGAATATAAGAAGGGTGGCACTAAACTTATTTGGTACCACGACTGCTAAGCCATATACAGGTGTCCTTGAAATAAAGAGACAACGTATGATAAATGGAAAGATGTAATTACGAGGTGTACCGGAAATGACCACAAGATGGCATTTGTCGTATATTTCAATATGATTGTCTTAAACTTTGACATTTAGTGTGATAAACGCCATCGACAGAAAAACAGTCGACTGCGTAGTTTTGT
This sequence comes from Melolontha melolontha, assembly GCA_935421215.2. Lineage (NCBI taxonomy): Eukaryota > Metazoa > Arthropoda > Insecta > Coleoptera > Scarabaeidae > Melolontha > Melolontha melolontha. Next base: position 47,758,264 of record OW285240.1, read on the forward strand.
ATTAATAACGTTTAAAAGAAATCAATTTAGTGAAAAAAATGTGAGCATTTTCGTGCGATGATTTTTTACTATTTTAAATGTGGCCTAACTCAACAACAATGCATCGAAGAACTTCATTCTTCCTTTACTGATGAAGCACCATCCAAAACCACAGTTTATGACTGGTTTGCAGAATTTATGCATGGTCGTACTAGTGTCAGTGATGAATTTCGTGAAGGTCATCCATTAATTGTTGCTGTTTCGGCAAACAAAGTCAAAGACAAACGACTTTACATGAACATTTTGTAAGGAAGAAACTTTGGAGTTGTTAGATTCCACACAATTTAACCAAAGCTCAAAAAATGGCTTATGTGAGTTGGTACAAAAAAATGTTTAAAAAATTCAATCATGGTGCTTGTACCAACGTATACAGTATCGTAACATTTGACGAAACCTTGATATATTCATAACAAAACCGACGAACCAGAAATAAAACACCAATCGACTATTTGGGAGTTCCAAACCAGAACCAACAAAAGTTATTCGTTCTCGAAGCGCTTCAAAAAAAATGATTACTTTTTTCTTTCATAAAACTGGGCCTGAGCTACCGTTGCTCTTGAGGATCGAAAAACACGAAATGCTGATTGGTATACAACGATTTGTTTACCTGAGGTCTTCGATAAAATCAGAAAAAAACAGCAAACACTGGATTATTTTAAGGAGAATAACATTGAATTAATGACTCATTGTCCGCATTCGTCCGACTTATTACCTAACGACGACTTCCTGTTCCCTTTTGTCAAAAATGAATTGCGTGGTGAGCGATTTTCAACACCGGTAAAGCATTTAAAAGGCATGTTTCTGAAATACCCACTTCAGATTGGAATAAATGTTTCGACAACTGGTTTCTTCGAATGCAAAAGTGCATAAAACTTAAAATCGAATATTTTGAGAAACAATAAAGTGTTTTTTTTTCAATAAAATATTTGTTTTCCTTTCTTTTTCTGAAAATTTTAAGGTTCCCCATCATATATTCAATTACGACCAGTCAATTGCGAAGCGAGCCCCGAAATTGAAAACACCCTGAAAATTGTGTTACGTGACACCTATGAATTAAAGATATTCAAAATGTGTGTACAGCGTATGTTTACATACGTAACAGCTGAATGAGATGGACAATAACAAAACAACTATTTTTCTGTTATTGTCGGTCAACTTTAAGATATCGTCTTTTATAATACAGACGATTGCACAGTGGCGTTACAATTTTTTTTAAATATCTTTGTCATTTCTTTTCTCGCTTATTAGAGGGAATTTTGCGAAAATATTTTGGATTTATATTCTATATAATCACATCTTTTCATTCTTCATACGTTGTCTTTTTATTTCAAGGACACCCTGACCTATTGAAAAAAGGAAAGCAAAGCCTTTTTGCCAAACGACCACTGCCCAATTTAAGAATTCAATTAAAATAGAACAAAGCGCAATAGTAATTTTGGTAATTTCCTATATCTTAACCCAGATATGTCTAGTAGTACACTTCTAACAAGTCTTAGAACGCAAACGGGCAATGGAACTGTCATTATATAATACGATATGTTATGTTCAATATACCTATACATCTCATAGTTAAAGACGGCAGACTATGTGCCCCAGCAGTGGCGTTGCGTGGAGAGTTTAGCAGAATAACAGTGCGCTTACTTAAAAATAAATATATCGAATCCCTATACAAAACGTTAAGAAAAAACTTAAATAACTTACCCAACATGTTTACATTGTTGCAAAAAAATGCGGATGTGCGCGATGAAAAAACTGCACCATAATATATGTTTCTGTATTAGTCTCGGAAAGGTTCGTACGTAGCGACGTATATATATGTTTATATACAGAGAAGGATTGTTCGACGTTGAGAGATGTTATATTTGCATAATTAAAGCGCTCTTTGTATCTGTACAACGGATCTTCAGTATTGGTAAAAAGTTGCCCTAATTTTGTAAAATCTACATTTTTATCTAATACACTGTTAAATTTTTCACGGACACAATCACTTTTTTCATCTTCAAGGATATGCAGCACTAGTTTTACGTGGTCAATAATTGCTAATGAGTCCGATATGGACAGCGCAGTGTTCTGTAAATTTTTTATTGCGTCCAGTATTGGAACGCAACTGTCGTAAATAATTTTTAAATTTGCTGCAACTTGAGGATTGTTAAATTGAACCTGGCTGAGCCGTATTGCAGCTGCTTCTTTGGCATCTAGTTGTAAAATCACTGATTTAATTTTTTCAAAATGTTTATAATAATAAAATGCTGCTTCTAACCAAGTACCCCATCGTATAAGAATTGGTTGCGGCGGCTCGGGTATATCAGGACACAGCGAATGAAATAGCCGAATCCGTTTCGGAGATTTAAGAAAAACCGCTTTCATTTGTCCTATCAGTTGATCCACATCAGGATAAGTTGTACGTATAGTGTTTGTTACAAGGTGTAAAGCGTGAAGCAAACATGTGACATGCAGCAGGTTTGGTTGAATCGTTTTGAGTAAGTTTGCCGTGGAACACATAACCTTGGCAGCATCGGTAACTAACATTAACACTTGCTTCGGCAAAATCTCAAATTTGTGTAGTGTTTCTATTAATACATCATATATCGCTCTGGCAGTACACCCTTGCATTCGTTTACAGGTTAGTAAATAAGGAGGAGAAGGTCCTTGCGGAGTCAGCGTCCGTACTAGAATGGCTAAGATGGACTGTTTTTTAATTTCTGTAGTTTCGCCTATTGTTAACCACAGGAATTTTTTTTACCGTATTTTTCGTACAATTTACAATTCTCTCACGCACTGACGGTACGTAATTCCGTAGCGTACTTCTTGCTGGTAATTTCCACGTAGGATTGTATTTCTTCCAAAACTGACGAAACATTGGGTGTTCCACTTTCTGCATTGGTATATTGGTCGCAATTAACATCATTGTTAAATCACACACAAATTTATTATATGATCTGCGTCCACTATTATTCGATTTATGTTTGTCACTATTTATATGTCTTTGGCACTGACTTGCTTTCGAAGTTAATAAAGTTGTGTCACAAACTAAACATTTCACTACGGTACCGTCATATATTAAATCGGGAAACCGATGTAAAAATTTCTTTACTACGTTAGCATGCAACCGAGTCGATGCATTGTTTCTACGCACTCCCGACATTTTCAACACGATTGTGTTAACAATGTATCGCTTACAACGTCTCAACGGCAACTGAATTGATCGTCGTACGCCTCTACTCGATCCCTCCACATCACGCTACTGTTCGGGAACATAGTCTGCCGTCTTTACTCATAGTGCATACGAACAGACGCAGTGGGTATTGCTTTATAAAAATATGTACGTTATTTAGTCTGTTAGAAAGACTACATTTTAAAAAATTGCTGAATATGGTATCCGATTTGAAAGGTAAGTATTTAATACTTATATAAAATCTCTTGCGTATGAAGTAATATCAACGTATTTTTAACTAGATGTATGATTTATTACCTACAAACGAAGATCCAAAATTTTGAGTTTTAGGGTGATATTTTTTGTACTTTTGTAAGGTATACTATACAGACTGGGGAAAAAGTAGTGTATATCGCTAGCAACTTTTGAATGAGCAATTTAATTTAAAAATTACCTATACAAAAAATGATTCATAGTAGCATTCGTTTATTTTTGAGTTCACTATTTTAATGCAAAGCCAACTAACTTTTTTTTCTTAAATAGCGTCATATACATTAATTTTTGCATATTTAAACGACTTCTTTTGGGAATGTAATGATATGCAATTTATAGGGGATTGTATAAGAAAATTTTGAAGAAAGTGGTCAAAAACCTTCATTATTGTTAAATTATGAACCTTTAATGAAATGAACAAAAGTAACCATTGTTAAAATGTAATGTTATTATAATGTACAAACAAAAACGGTGAGTTAATTTAAAAACTAGAAAAAAAAACTTGAGAAAATTAATTGTTTAAGTGGTCAAAATGGGCACCATTTACTGCCAAACAATAACCTAGTGGGTCACTAAACTCCTGCAAAACATTTTGGTGTGCAATTGGTGAAAGCCTATTGACTTCAGTCTAAATTCTAAAGTGTAAATCCGCGAGATTGTTGGGTCGAGTTCGGTAGACTCCAGTCTTTAAATGGCCCCACATAAAAAAATCCAAAGGATTTAAATCTGGAGCTCCTCTGCCAATCCACCTGCGAAGAAACACCTCATATAAGTACTCTCTTACTACTGCTCCAAAATTAGAGAGAAACTAGAGTTGTGGTTGAAATTTTGGCCTTATCTCTGACATTTACTGTTCTTGGTCGGTCGGTTTTTGGGGCGTGTTTAACGGTACCCGTCTCATTAAACCGTTTTTGCAATAGGACTTACAGTTGTTTGGTTAATCTAAATCCACTCAGGGTACTTATTGTTAAATAAATTACGTACATCAGCTTGCGTACGTTTCCTACTACCGTAACCAACCATAATCATACCTTCAATTCGTTCTTTTGGTGATAATTTTTCCATTTTGTTTTATATAAATTAAGGTTTTACAGCCGAATAAATGTCAAAATTTTATCGAATGACGCGTGATTGTCAAGTTTCTTCATATTATGTCATGTTGACATTTAAAGACAGAATAATATATTAAATCAAGACAACTGAGCTGTCACTAGGAATCATAAAGGTTTTTGACCATTTTCTTGAAAATTTTCTTATACAACCGCCTATAAATTGCATACCATTATATTCATGAGAAAAATGTCTATTAAATATGTAAAAAAATACATGACGCTACTTAAGAAAAAAGAAATTAAAAAAAGAATTAAAATAGTGAACAAAAAAACTAATTAATGCCAAATATAATATGAACCATCTTTTGTATAAGAAATTTTTTTAGTTAAATTGCTCATTCAAAAGTTACAAGTGATACTTTTTTCCCACCCTGTATATGGTACATTGGGCTACTATATCTTCTAAACATTTTTTTTACTTCAGATGTCTTACACTTGAAGGTACGCTTTTTATGTTAGAGGATGATAAAACCAAAGCGGAAAAACTCCAAGAAGTTACAATTTTTCTTCCTAATAATGGAACTATCGACCTAACAGATGAAGATTCAGGCCATTAAGATATTGTGGGCATAAATAATTTATTCGGACCACAGCTAAAAGTTACAACTAAAATGGCTTAATGAAACTTAAAACGTTATATTATTAATTATTTCAATGCAGTTTAAACCTGTATCTCCTCAATCAATTATTTTTAGTTATAACTTAGTTAGTTGTAATTAGTTATTGTGCAATAATTTACTATATAATAAGTAATATTCTACTTTAAAAAATATTTAATAATTAAATTTAAGGTTTACTTAAAAATTAAACGTGGTATAAAAGTTTGAGTTTCAATAAAGTTTTTCCAACTATTATGAACACACAAATAAAACATACTTACTCATTACTACATACTCATTACACATACATGAAAAGTATAACAAGGATACTTTTACTTGTTATACATAGTGTATTATGAATAGAATTTATATTTAAATAATTCAGAAATTTAGACTATTAATTATACACAATTAAATATACATTATGTACTATATATATATATATATATATATATATATATATATATATATATATATATATATTATATATATAAAATATATTAACGCCAATTAAATTATATAAAAGACTTGCAAAGTTAATTAAAAAGTGAAATATGGGTATAAAAAGGAATTTAAGGAAAAAGAAACACAGATATAAAGACGTAATAACTAATCAATTAAGAACATTTGTTAAGCTCAGCCTCCCCCAACAATGATACAGCGTGTGTTGAAAATAAATTTTACTAAAGTATTGTGAGTCACTTTTATTCTGTAGCTTACATTATACAAGATGTTATTGAACAACGTTTCAAAATCTTAAGGTCATATAGTACCGTCGAAAATAAAGTTAAAAGTCTTAATACATTTTGGTCCGTAAATAAACTGTTTACGAGACAATAGCGATTTTGTTACTAAAATTGCAGAATAAACTTTTTATTGTGGTTTTGAAGATGCTCTTGTATTTATAATAGTTATTTTTGTATCTAGAATGCGAAATGGTACTTTTGCATTCGAGAATGGAAGTTAATTAAATATTAATTGAAAATTTAATTATAATATGTAGTTAAACTTCTAGTTTCAAAAATTCGTGTATTGTGAATACACTACAATATTGTTTCGCCATACAATGGCTTCATCAGGCTGTATTTCATCCACCTGATGAAGCCATTGTATGGCAAAACAATATTGTAGTGTATTTACAATAAAATAATTTTTGAAACTAGAAGTTTAATTACTTATTTCTTAGCGTTCAGAATTATATATTGTAATTCATATTCTAAGAGTGTTTAATTCAAAATGAGCTCGGAAAGTGAAGACAAGCATTTGCCAGGGGAAGTATTGGAAGCGACACAAAGTGCTGTTTCACAATTAATCCCAAAAAAATCATAAATAAATTTCGGAAAAATTTGTTTTATGTTCTAGAACGAAAAGGACTTTTTTTATTTTGCCTTCGAAATGAACTCATTATGACTAAAGACGGCAGACTATGTGCCCACACTGTCAAATTTAATAATAATATGTTTATATACTGAGAAGGATTGTTCGACGTTGAGAGATCTTATATTTGCATAGTTAAAGTGCTCTTTGTATCTGTACAATGGATCTTCAGTATTGGTAAAAAGTTCCCCTAATTTTGTAAAATCTACATTTTTATCTAATACACCTTATGTGTATTATTAAATTTAACAGTGTGGGGCACATAGTCTGCCATCTTATTTATGACACCCAAAACGGTATCGAAATAAGCTTCATTTCGATACGCTTTTTTCATTTTTCAATGTTGGCGTTGTTCAAACACAGAAATAAATATTGCTGTCATTTGATTTTAAGAATTTAAGTACATTTGACAGATATGATATATGAACGTACTTTACGCAAACAACGTATATTGTTTACAATTAACAACAAGATATATTTTAGGCTTGTTGTTAACATCTGATTAATGTATTTCCTTGGAGATGGACAGGGCGGGGCGGGGGCCCCCAAGAGTTCCCGTTGGACTTTTGTATCAGTTATTTATAAAAGTTCAGTATAAGCAACACACGAATAGAGCAATCTTGCCAAATCATTTGAGAAAAAACAGAGTTTTTTAAAAGAGTCTTTGAACGAAGTTGTAGATTTTGTCTCGATATGGACGGACTGAATTTTGAATATATTATTTAGTTGTGATAATTTCTATTGTAAAATACAAAATTACCTTAAAAAAACACGAAAGAAAATTTATTCTGCAATTCCAATAATATAGCTACTATCTCGTAAACAGTTAATTTGCGGACCTTTTTAACGGACTTTTAACATTAATTTCGACCGTATTACATACCCTTAATATTTTTAAACGTTGTTCAATAACGCCCTGTATAATAATTGTCTATGTGCTAATTGCTTGGTTATACGAGATGTATCAATTTAACTCCTAAAAAGCATATCTCAAAAATAAATAATCGAAATGGTGTCCTAGTAACTACCGTCACTCCCATTACAATAAGACTGTTGAAAGTATTCCTGGAAACAATGTAACAAAGACATAGTTCGGCCAACTTGCGAAATATTTTTCACAATCTCAACCTGACTTCAGAACATCTGATACTGGCGAGGAAAATCGCTCAACATCCATTTTATTTTTATTGCTTGGGAACGAATAGAAAACACAGTGATGGAAAATACAAATGATAAATCAAGTGAATGTGTGTAATAAGTAGGGACCGGACACGAAAGGCCCATGACTCATCGCTCACGGGCGTATTATTGCAAATTTGTATTTCAAAAGAGTTTATAATTTTATTTATATAATTCGAAAACAAACGGGTTGTGATCTATAAAATCCGAATACATTTTTATTTGTCCATTTTGTAGTTCAAGTTGAGTAAAGGAGTATTCATATTAACTAGCAATACTTTCTCCAGGTTCTCTTCTGTAAAATTTGTTCTCTTTGAATTAAATAAATCCTTGTAGATAGAAAACGTCCTTTCTACATCGCAACTGGTTATAGGTGCATACTGGAAATATTCTTTTATTTCAGGCTATTTGGCAGTTAGATTTTGAGGCATTGTCCTCATACGCAATTACCGCAATGTTATTAAATCAGATTTCTATTAAAAACTGCGTCTAACTTTTGCCGAAAGCCACATCCGTAATCGCTTGGAATATTTTTCCAATTATTAATAGCCCCATCTAATGTGGTTAATCCATCATTTAATTTGAGATTTTCATTTTCAAAATAAGTGATTAGTTTCGGCAAATTTCCAAAGTGTTCCTGAAAAAAGTACAAGTGTTTTTTTTTTAATTTGGAATTTGTATTACTTCCTTGCACTAAGAAATACTTCGAGCATCGTCATTTAAACATCTAACGAAATTTTGTAAACTATCAAAATTATCTGCATAAAAACTAGTAGCTTCCAACCATGTTCCCGATCTAGTTATTACTGGAGAGGAAGGCAGTGTCAATGATGGAAGTTTTTCCCTGTAAAGAACTACTCTCAATGGTGCTTTTCTGTAAACTTTTTTAAAAGCGGATACAAGTCTTTCAACTTCCGGAAAGGTGTGTCTGATATATTCACAGATTCTGTGGAGAATATGTGCTACACAAGCTAGGGTATGTTTCTTTTAACAGACTGCCTGTTTTTAACATATAATGCAGCACTGTCACTGACAAATAAAAATATTTTTTCTTTGTACCTGTCGTCCGAATGACGCAATTAGTGCACATTGTCGTAAATGGTTTTAGCTACGGTTTCTGCATCAACTGTAGTTATAACTTTTGTTCCTATTACATATGCGTTATATGGAATATGTAGTTGGATATAGCACACCAGCTACAACATTTACCACGCAGCGTCCTAATATATTGACAGTTTCGTCGGCACTTATCCATAGGTACTGATTTAAAAGATGGCTTCTAATGCGTTCTACTGCTTTCGTGTAGAACTTAGGAACATAATATTTGCATAAGGTGGATTCATCAGGAGCATTTCGACCAGTATATTTTTGGATAAATGTTGTGAAGGTGCAATTGTTAAGTTTATTTAATGGAATATTTGCCGCCATTAAAGTTTCGCCAAGTTCTTCGTTAATTGTCAGAATCCAGCGCGTGTAATTTCTGTGTATGTCTTTGCGATGCTACGTGACGTTTTACGTACGATTTCTTGGAATTTTAAAGATTTTGCAATAAATTTTAATTTCAGGAAGGCTTCCTATAATCAGATTAATGATTTCTTTTCTTCTGTCGATTGGTCTATTTTACTATCAGAGGATTTGCAACATGGTCTCTCCTATTTATATCAAACTTTATATTTCGCTATCAACAGATTTGTCCCTTGATATCTAGTACATTCCGATAATTATCCTAAATGGTTTTCGTCTTCAACAAAGAAATTAATAAAGAAAAAATTCTATAACAAATTTAGAAAAGGCAAGGACAATAATAACTATCTCAAATACAAGGAACTAAGATTACATGTTAAGCAATCTATCGTCTCTTAATCTTGGTAAATGCCATATTATCACTTTTTCAAAGAAAAATAATACTTATGTCTTTAATTACATGTTACAAGGTACTGCCCTGAAAGGAGTTGACCACGTTACCGACTTGGGTGTTGTTTTTGATGGTAATTTATCATTTACTTTACATATAGATCATATTATAAATAAATCCTCGCAGTTATGCTGCTTCATCAAACGTGTATGCAGTCATCATCTATATTATAAAAATTTATAACGCCCTGGTCTGTACTCGAGTATTGTTGTGTGGTATGGTCTCCTTATCATGGGGTTCATATAGATCGGATTGAGCGAATTCAGTGTAAAATGGCTAACTTTATACTCTTCAAATTAAAAATTGATAAAAGCTAATATAATTACGCGGAGAGATTACAACTACTGGGTATTTTAATCGCTGGAGAATAGATGGCGTAAAGCATTTATTATGTTTGGATATCAGCTGTTACACAATAACATAGACTGTTCTGCCCTTCTTTCTCTGTTGCTTTTCCATGTTCCACCGTTTCGTGCTCGCTCAGGTGACACGTTTCATATTTGTTTCCATCGATCTGAATATGGTAAGCATAACCCCATGGACCGAGTTTTATTAGAACTGAATCTTTTGTCTGGAGTCGACTTGCATAATATTTCAAACCACGCCATTCTACATTTCCTAAACAAATTTGCGGTTTCCTTGATTTTTCTTTATTTCTAACATTTATAATTATAATTTACAAACTTGTGCACGTTTTATTTTGTATTATGTATTGTACTATTTGAATTTTTTTTCTTGTAATGTAATAAATAAATAAATAAATAAATAAATTCTTTGAATAATGTTTAGTGGGAAATATTCTAATATTGTTCAGTTCATTTTCTAAAAAATGTCGATAGAGCTCGCCTGTCAATCGATTGGGCAATCGAAATGGACCAAATAAGTAATTGTCGATTATACCTGCCCACACATTGATAGAAAACCCAAACTGGTAATTCCATATTACGGTTTGATGAGGGCTTTCATCACTCCAATAGTGCATGTTATGTAGGTTCAAAACACACTCGCGGCTAAAACCTACTTCATCGGTAAACCAAATTAATGATAGAAAATTTTGCCTTTGATTTAGCAACCTCTCGCAATATTGTACACTAGGTAAATTATCCTGTTTCAATAGGTGATGAAGTTTTTGGAAAATGAAACGGGTGAAGAAGCTGCTTTTTTTGGACTTGTCTAACTGATTCTTCTGATTCTGATGCTTATTCTCGGATTATTTTCTACTATTTATAAAATAGCTTCTTCATTTTCAACAGTACGATGAGTTTCGATAACCCCACTATTAACTATTGATTTTTTCAAATAGCCATCTTCTCGCAAAGGTCTATGAATGTTAATAAATATTCTAACATTAGGAACATTTCTTAATGGATATCGCTCTCGATAGATACGTTGCGCTTCGGAACAATTTGATCATGCTTCACCATAACACATAATCATGTCCCTGTGTTCTTCAAAAGTAAAGAGAACCATTTCTAAAATTAATTTTAGAAAACGACAAACAACAAAACCAATCATAATCGTAATCAGGAACACGAATAAATTAATGCAGTATTAATTTAACAGGTGCCATAATTAGATAGCCAACTATGATAATATTCTAATAATATACGAATCTACAATATAGTAACTTTGGTTCAATAATATCATCACAATCGGACGAAATTTAAAAAAAATTCTAACAAACTTTGAAGATTCTGTATCGTGAAAACAAAAGGCGATCCAATATTAGTGTATAAGAACTAATTTTAGTATTTTATAGTTTTCTATCTCGTGTTACTATGCATTGTAGTTTTTTCAATGTCACATTGTATATCGGCGCACCTACATATACGATAGCAATCATTAAACTCGTATACGCTAGTCTAAATTTTGGGCGCCATTTTAGGGAATAATACACAAGCAGGTATCTACGAGGTGCTATTCATATATTCCCGGTATGTGAAAAGAAACGCAACAAATTGTTCTTACAATTTATTCACTACTACTCCTTCCACGTGAATGCAATGAGCAAATTACGAACACTGTCATTTAAGTTGTACCTCTGTAGAGTTTTGGTAACAAGGAAACATGAAATTGGCTGTCAATTGGGATTTATAGTATTGAAAAGATAACAAGCTTCTTAGTCAGTTCTTGTCCTATCCCCAAATCCAATCATCATTAATATTTGTATTGTTTCTCTTTCATTGAATTAAACTATTATTGACAAATAATAATTTAATGACACTCTTACAGTAAATGGAACCTTATTCACATTAAACTCCTGTTTGACAAAAAGACGTGTTTTTATGTTCCACGTAATTAACATTTCGACGTTATGATGGTTTTGATTTAAACATAACAAAACTAAGTAACAATCATTTAAGGAGTACTGAGGGATAAAGAATTAAAAAATTAATATCCTCATTGGCATGTAAAATTCAGGCTTAATACTTTACACGCCAAGTGTTATAATTTGACGAAGTTGTGTTATCAATTTGAGAAATGCGGGTACTAAAGTACTAAATTTAAAAATATTTTCCAGCAGCCCTGGTGTTAATTTACACATATTAAAACACGAATGCTATAAATGTCATTCCCATAGAATTACGTCACATATGATAGTGCGCGGTCATTCGGAAAATTAAATGATCATACCTCGTGTATGGGTTTTAGGAGTGTGTTAAATGATTGAAAATTATGACGCAACGCAAGGTAAACTAAAGTGAACAGAAACATTTTACTAAATCCCAGCAAAATATTGCTTATGATGTATCAATACAGTCTATATAATAAATAAAATTAATTAATCTATTGTTAAATTAAAGTTAAATAAAAAAACATGCAGCATAGAAGGCATTAGTTTCATAAATTCGTAAATTTAAGTGTTTATGTCTTTCGGATTGTCGATAAATTATCTACATCTGATCTCAGTCTGTCGTTAGGAATTTTTTAAGTATTCTTCTATACTTAAACTATCCAATTCGTATTCAAAACTAGTCAAGTCACCATCGAATTTTAGAAAGTCTATTTCTTCGGAATAATGTCCGTCGTCACTGGATGAAGCGGTACTTGTCGGTGTCAGGATGGGAGATGGAGAGCCGGGTTCTTCAGGAAAGCAACTCCTTTGAAATAAGCTACTCTCGGAAGTGAAGTGCGATGTGAAAGCAAGAGAATTATCCGGACAGGAGAGCGTGGGTGTGATATTAGCTGAAGGTGTATCTGGCGTTACATTGGGCGAGGATAGACTGCTCGATTTCTTAGTGCATTGACTGTGATAAAATAAATATAATTCGTCGGAATCGTGACAGTACGTGTTTGTAGTGGTGATATCGTGTGGTTCGTTAAAATGGTGGGCTATTGTGGTTGTGATTGTTGAGGAATTGTCTACTGGCTCGCTGCAGCGACCGATATTGAGACGCACCTGCCGACGTATTGACAGCGACTCTGCCGACTGCAGGGTGGCCACAGAGGATGTGATTGGAGCTTCAGGAGATTCTAACGGACTGCTAAATGAGCTGCCATCCATGCCCGCGTTTACGTGGAAGCTGCGTGCGCCAAACATGTACAAACAACATTCTAAGAATCTGTACCACACTACAGAATATCCATAAAGTCCTCTTTTAGATCTTTATTCTTTGTACTACAGAACATCCTACTTTATTAAAATTTAATAAATACAATCTATATTTCTAATTAATATTTACTAATTGACGCTAGTCTAATGGGAACGTAAACGGCTAACATAAAGATGTTTACATGTCTTCGATTTTGTACTATTCCAATGATATAAGATTTTTCAGCTATGTTAAAGAATACGTATGCAAAAGATTTTTCAAAAATAATTGTTGAGGCCTTTAGAGAACCTTTAAGGAAGCAATTTATCCTAATAAACTTGTTGGGGGAAAAGTACCGTTAAGCTAGAAGAAAATAAAGTACGTTAAAATTTGTGGCTAAGCTTTTTAAATTACGTTTACGTCCAAATACACATTAAAAATCCAATTTTTGACATTGCATAGTATTCTTCATTTACACTAATGCAATTTTCGTTTATATTATCCACCAATTTTCTTAAATAATAGTATATTTTGCAAACTTTTACAATAGAAAATTTACAACTCAAAACTAACAATATGTTAAATAAAAATATGTTCTTGTACTACTAACTTTTGTACCATATGAGCAAAAATTATTTAGATTAGGGATGGGCATGGTTGAGAGGATCATTGTCTTTGATAGATTCAGCTTCCTGTTGCCAATTAAATGTAAGTTTTGATTTGAAGTAGTTGTAATTATATTGGGTATGTTAGCTAAAAAAACTTACATTTAAATCATGTCGAATAAAGCTTCAAATCGAAACTGACATTTAATTCATGTCAAATAAAAATTCAAATCGAAACATGACATCCAACCAACATGTAGAACCAACAACAGGCTGAACCTCAATCAAAGACAGTTATCCTCCAAACCATAGCCATCCATTATCTAAACGATTTTGGTAGTATGGTATTAGAAATGTAAATATTACATTCTAATGATTTTTTCCTTAACGGAATTTTTAAAAAGAAAGACAGATAAATGTTAAATGTAAATTTATTACTTTCTTTCAGTTAAAATGTAATTTTGTATTAATTATTTATTAATTTTGTAAATCATGTATTATGGCCACTTACTGAATTTGTCGATTTGGCTCGTAAATATGCATAAACTGGAAAAAATTACTAAAAATACAATAATAAAGAACACGTTATTAATGATCAGATAAAATACAGGCAATAACGGAAGCAGTATAGTTCACATTCAAAAAGTTAATAAAGAAATTATCAAGGCAAGTTCTAGAATCGTTAGAAATACGAGTTGGTACATTGATTATGTGGTAAAGATTATAAGTGCTAGAGCTAGCTAAAGTACTACAAATATCTAATACCTATTGTTTTAAACTAGAGAAAGATAGGTCAATGTTGAGGTCTCTTTCTAGAACAACAAACTTGTTTATTTTTCACTTAAGTATTATTTGTTCATTTCTACTTTGTTCTACGGTTACCATAAACAATGTGATATCACCCTTGAGCGTTATAACAGAACGATATGGCTTATATTGCCCGCTAATTTATTTATAGTTTTTAATGTTGTGTGAGTATAAATATAGCCCGAGAAGAAAGGATATACATTTTACAGAACTACTAATTTGAATTTTTAAGAAAGTCTAAAGAAAGAAGCAAAACTTTAACATTCTTTATTAAAATTAAGAGTATCTAAATATTGACAACTTGAAAAACTTGAAAACTTCAAAGTGTCAAGAACTGTCATTTAAAATAAAATTAAGGTTAAATCGTTGATTCAAAGAGCCATTCGTAATGATGCGTTAACAACATGACAGTTGACAGAAATCTCGGAACTTTTCCAATGTAATTTGAACTTTCCGGTTAAGAAATTAAAATAAAAGTAAATAATAAAATCTTGTATAAACCACTGGCGTTATGGCAATTATATTGCCTCGGTGGACATTCATCCCTCGGGTCAGAGGCCCTCGGGCTGAATTAACGTCGAATTCGGGCAATATGATACCCATAACGCCTTTGGTGCATAAATAACTATTTCGTCCGGGAGAAGATCGAAAATATATAATCTACGTTCCAGGGAAACTGAGACTGGCGATTGTTTTTTATTTATATACGTTTATTTAAGTAAATTTGTCGATAATATAAACGAAAATGGCATAGTTTAAATGAAGAATATTATACAACTAAAATTTGGTTTTGTTTGTGTATTTGGACGTTAATATAACGTAAAATGTCTGTCACCAATTTTAACGTTTTATATTTTTTTCTAGCTTGACGCTGCCTTTTCTCTAATAGGTTTATTAGAATAAATTGCTTCGTTAAAGATCCTCTAAAGACATCAATATTTATTTTTTAAAAATCTTTTGCATACGTATTCTTTACCATAGCCAAATATTCTGCATTCGTTTCTAGAATTTTTAAATTTAATCAATTCAAAATTAATAATGCAACCGAAAATTGGTGAGATAGAAAAATATTAGATTGAAGTCTATTTTAGACTTTGAAGACATGTGAAACAAATAATGTTTATAAAATCTCGAAAAACAGTATAGATTCCAAAAAATTATAGTTCTATTTCACTAGCTAAAGCATTCATTTAATATTTTCCTTGTTTTATACTAAAGTTTAAGAAAGTAATTTTATAGCAGAAACATATACACAGACCGCCATAAATAAATAAACATCCAATAAACGTTGATACCTTTTAGTGAAGTTTTAAGGAAGGATATATTTTGTTCGTACTATCAAAGTAACAAACAACGAAAATTTCAGCAAGATACATTCGATTACTCAAAGTAACGTTGGCAATGAACTAAAAAATATATTTATTTTTCTGTTAGCATCATTTACTTAAGTGTCACTGTACAATATACTCATAGTTTTATTTATTCTTAGCAGAGTGTGAAAGACAACGACATTATGCAAATTTTCATTAATTAACTGAGTTTGAACATGGTATGGCAATCGGCTTACGAGAGCCTGGATTATATATACTCGATGTTGTTGGTCCTGTCGCTAGAATTGTTCTGTATTGGCGAAGATGAACAGAAAAGTTGATCGTGTTGCTAGAATTATTTTCTATTGCCGAAGATGGCCAGAAAATAATGAGGAACGATATTTGCAGCCCAAGCGGTCTACTAACCGTGGTTTTCGGGTTGTGGCACTTAGGGACCGTTTCTCATAATCAAGAAAAATTGGTGACAGATGAAGAGGTTTAATTAATCAATAACTCCCTATACGATCTATACACCGAGGAATTAGATCTTTTGGGCTTAGATCATACCGACCATTTCTTTGTTTATTTCTAATTCCACACCATAAAATTGCACAGCTAGAGTGGCTAAGGTTTCGCTAGTATAAAGAATTAGTTACGAATATCGATTTTGTTAATGGGTTCGTGATGGTTGTAAAATGGTCAGAAGACGTTCCGAAGCAGAATCTTGATGGTGTATGGGCAGGGCTACCTGACATGGAAGTAGATCGTCTCTAATAGTAATTCAAAGATCATCGAATGCGATTATTTGCGTCAATAACGTTCTCGAATTGGTGCGAATACCATATTTTCAACAACTAGTAAATCTAATTTACCAGTTGTTGAAAGAGTTACTGGACAATACTAATATTGTTCGTTGGCCAAATTTGTCGCTAATAGAACATGTGAGTGACATGGCAGGACAAAGGAACTATAACTTACAACCATCTCCAAATAATGTAGATGTTCTTCAACGAAGGATTTTAGAAGGTTAGGATAGCAGACGATAAGCTACCATTGGTTCACCAATTTCAAATATACCTACCTAATAAACTACCTGAATGCGTAAAAAGCGAAGGAGATGGACGCATTATTCATGTATGTATGAATTATTATAATCATATCTTGCTGAAATTTCCATTGTATGTTAATTAAAGTTGTAGGACAACCCTATTGAACACGTCATGGCATTCAATACTCTAGGCGTGGATATCCGGAACTCTCAGATATGTCATTCAGTGTAATAAATTCATTGGTAACTAAACAATAATTAGAATATATGAAACATATTGACGTATGTTATGGAAAGAAGGGTTGATAATGAAGGAATAAAAAATATATTACGAACAACCGAATGAAAATGGAAGAGATAGAATCCGAAACAAGAACACAGGAGATGATGGGAGTGACAACGACGAAGATATTGGAACAAGCACATTAGCAGGATGAAATATAACAGAGTAACAAAATATCGAGAGGGATGGAAACTCTGGAAGACGGCGGAAAGATTCACGGGTATCAACATGAAACGCAAACGTGGAATATACGGACCCAAGGGCTTAATCTTTAGAAAGGAGAATACATTCACTGAGAGAATTACAGAATGCAATTACAATAGAAGTAAACCAAATGCCTCTATAAATATGGCATCAAATAGAAAAGATAAATCAATGTATGGAATGTCTAGCAATATTTATAGTGATTTCAGTACGAACAAATTTTGTCTGCGAGGAAACTCTTAATTAGACTATAAAATTGAAAGATTTGTATAATGCGCGTCTTTAACCAAGTGTGATTAACATTCCATATTTTCTTTATTTCTAAGCTTCAAACTTTAATATCTTTTTATTTAAAAGTCTATAACAGAATAAGTACATATGCTAACCTAGCTTTGGAACCAGAGAAATATAGAGACAGTCTAAATACATATATAGTTTTCCTGATTATTTGTTATAAAAAACACATTTTTAATCCTGTGATTTTACATTATAAACGTTCTTGTATATTAAGTTGCCTATATACCAATATTAAAGGACATATAAGTACACTGAATATATTTTATAAGGAAACATATGATTTACGAAGTGGTAAGTTACTAGATGATATCATATCCAATATATTAAAGCTCATATAGTAACGTGCCATCAAAAACTTCCCTTATTAGAGATGGTCATTCTCATTCTGAATTATACGTTTGTGATAAATTACGTGCACTCTCACCAACTACATATTATCAAAAAAACTGTCCGTCTCTAATGAGGAAAGTTTTTGAAGGTATTTGTAAACATTTTATTTATCATATTAATTCAAAAAAAATGGAATTTAGAATGTAATTTATTGAATAGAATTCATCAACTGATATAATTCAAATTTGGCTTGAAAAAAATTTCGTAACAATTCTTAAAATTGTTGTGTATATTTTTTTCCATGCCGTAATAATTTAAATCTTTCTATAGTTCTTTCCCGAAACTATGACACAGAATTTAAAGAAGGTATATAACCCCTTACCACAATTATTAGTCGTATCCTAAATACGTATTTCGACAACTAAGTTGTCATCATCAGTAGGTAAAAACTACTAATTAAAAGTCGCACATGGGGCACAGTAAAGTAAAATAAACGCTTCCGCACAACTACTAAACACTGCAACCCTGTAAAGACTTACTTTACTGTGCCCCATGTGTGACTTTTAATTAGTAGTTTTTACCTACTGATGATGACAACTTAGTTGTCGAAATACGTATTTAGGATACGAATAATAATTGTGGTAAGGGGTTATATACCTTTTTTAAATTGTTATTTAACCACAGACTCCATTGAAAGAATTATCACACAGAAAGTCATCTTCTACGCCATCTCTACAGTAGCATTTTCATTTATCTCTTTCAGCTTCTTTAGTAATTGTTCATAAGCTTTATTCCTTTTGATACGATCGATATATTCCTGTGATTTCACTTTCCATACGTTGAGTAAACTATTATATATTTGTACAAAGGCTATTATAAATTCTTTGTTACTTTGTTGAACATCTATCATTTTGAATGATTTCTACTTAACAGCAGTACTAACCATTCGATACTGACAAATTACAACGGATATATCCCACACACCTTATCCTTAAGTGAACGGATGGCATGAAGCCAGGTGAAAATTAAACTGATTTAATGATTTTGAACAATGGTTAAAAATGACGTTTTTCTCCCATATACCTCGCTTTTAGTGTTCGTTCGTTTCAGCAGTTTAATCCGAAGAATAAACTGTTGAAAAACAAGGAGGTGTGTGGGGCACTTTAAAGCAGTAACCACAATCTTTATTAACAACGTGACAGTACTGCTTTCCTGAAGTCAATAATTATACTAGCCGCCATAAATAAATAAAACATCCAGCAAACAGATCTTTTATTCTTATTATGAAAAAATCAAAATTTTAACAAGATAATCGCAATTTCTAACATAGTTTCCGTCGGTTACAGCTGGAAATCACTTGCTTAGTCTTACACTTGTCATGTGAACGACAATGATTGATTTGGTGTTCGTTATATTGACATTAGTCAATGAGCAGGGTCAATTGTTCTTCCATGCTGTCTTTTGTGACTTGATTGTAGTATTAAGGGAATTGTTTGTAGTGAGTTTTGTCTTTCACAGCATCATGCACTGACGAGTCTATAGCAAGACGAAACACGTGTCTGCATGTCTGGAAAGCAGTTTCCACACAAATATTAAATTGTATTGTATTCTCCGCACCAGATTTTTAATAATATTTCGATTATTAATAAAAATTTTTTTGGTTTATATCAAAATAGTGAGATTTCACCCATTCAAGTATGTTTCAAATTGTTTTTATTTTACATTATGTTTGTGTAGTGCTTATGTAGGTACTAACATTTATTGGTAAATTTAGTTTTTGAATGGAACTTGTATATGTAACGGGGCTTACGGGAAACGGATATTTTTGCATGGCTGCTACAGGTGGTTGGGGAGATTGAGGTTAGGTCACTCACTTAAGGGCGGCCTACCATTTCAGTCACAATGAAATGGACGATACAGCATCGTGTTTTGCTAACGATACTTTTATTCGAAATAGCGAGCCTGTTATCACAGCACAGCCAATCTTTTGTCGGCACAATAAAATCTATCGGAATAGCACAGTTCCAAGCCGAAACACGTTGTTAAAATGGGTCGAGGCGTTCAGAACAACAGGAAAAATTACAAGGCCAAAACCACCAGGCCCTGCAACAACTGTGAGGACACCTGCAAATATCGTGAGATTCCAGAGTGAGAGCGGCATTAACCAAGAGTCCGAGGCGATCTGCACCCGTCATGCACCAGAGCCCCACATGAGCCGTGATTCTGTGAGGAAGATTTTACGACTAAAACTAAAGTTTCATCCCTATAAAATGCAGGTGGTTCAGCAACTCAAAGTGCCAGGCTATGAACAAAGAGAAGACTTCGCAGTGCATATGCAGGTGTTGTTTAATGATAACTCTAATGCAATAGTGTTAAAGAGCAACGAAGCTCGTTTCGTTACTGGGATAACGTTCATGAAAAACGTCTCCACTCTCCGAAAGTCACAGTTTTGTGTGTAGTTGCTCGTTTTGAAGATATCGGGCCATATTTTTTCGATGTAAATGGCGTGACGGTGACAATGAAATTACAAGGCTGTCACATATTGAATACATTTCTCAGACCAGAACTTCAGATGCCAGTAAGTAGACATAAGAAATGTTTATTTCCAGTAGTATGGTGCCACAGCATATACTGCCCGCACATCGTTGACAGTGGTGAGAAACATTGGCCAGCTGATTTCACGTTTTGGTACTATGGCCGTCAAGGTCACCAGATGTGTCCTTCTGTGACTATTTCCTATGGAGATATGTGAAATAATATGTTTATGCTTACAAATCCCGTAATTTAATAGACTTGAAGAGGTGCATTTGATCAACCAAGGCATATTGACCCGATTTGAGGATGATTTTCGGAAAAGACTGTTTAATCAAATAGTATGATCTGACCTTTCTTTGTGTAACAATAGAATAGAATTATATTATTTTGTAAATTAGCTTTGTACTGCTCATTTGAAAATCGTCCTGTATTTCCGCAAACTGTATTTCCCGTAAGTCACATGTATAGTGTGCCCAGAAATATACCGTTCACTTTAAGTAAAATTTAAATCCAATTCATTACACCGTAATTAACTCAGTATGAGGTCTAACCCCAACAGAGCTGTAGTCGACATACGGACTAACTGTTATTTGGGGGACATTTCGTTCGTTTGTAGGATTTAAATAATCCGATGTTTCGGCAGTCAATCTACTGTCCCCCAAATAACGTAGTGGTTAGGGTTAAAACTTTGGAATTCAGACCGAGTTCTAATCTCACACGGGTACACTTCGCAATTTAAAAAAATTGGGAAGACAAATATGTCAAATGTGAGTTTGGCAAGACCCGGGCTATCCTGAAGACGGCAGTAGATTGACTGCTGAAGCATCGGATTATTGAAATCCCGAAAACGATGAAAATAGCCAAAACAACTACTCAATCTACGTGCATGGCAGACATCCGTCACACCTTGGGTAAGAGCCGCATGTCGAGGTACAGAAAGTTTCTTCTTCCTTCGAGACCTCTTCTGACCATTTTACAACCATCATGAGCCCATAAACAAAATCGAGATATGTCACTGAAGGCGACTCGATTTCCTTCCTCTATTCATTACACCACTATAGTCGTACAATCCCTTTATGCTGTGGAATTAAAGGTAAACAAAGAAATGATTGGTACGATCTAAGCCCAAAAGACCAAATTCCTCGAATATAGATAGTATAGTATAGTAGATTTCTTGATTAATTAAACCTCTCCATCTATCACCAATTTCCCTTGTTGACGAGAAACAGTCTTTGCTAACATTGTAACGACGCTGCGTCTTACAGGATCAACAACATTACGAATTGATAATCCGACTTCTAAAAGATTTTACAATAACAGCGCAAGATTTAAATTGAACGCCATTTTACCTGTTATGATTTGACAGGTCACTAATTGTAACAGGTCGATAGTATACAAATAGGAGTTAATAAACATGCAGCGATAGACGATACAACAACGCGTCCTATTGTTAAACATTACTATAAAAACATTGAAAAGGTATAAAACCTATTACCACAATTAATATTTGTGTCCTTAATATATCTTTCGACAAATAAGTTGTCATCCTGAGTAGGTAAAATTACCTACTCAGGATGACAACTGGTAAGGGGTTTTATACCTGCTTTAAGTTTTGACTTAATCACAATCTTCCAAGGTGGACTTGCCCAATTTTGGGTAAAAATAATGTTCCAAATTTATCAACTGTGAAGAGAACAATCGAAAAATTTGAAAGTACTTGTTCAATTAGTGTTGTAAAACATACTACACGACCTCGTAATGGTCGTCCGGAACAAAACATTATTGTAGTTTGAGAGAAAGCCGACAGTCCAGAGAACTCTTCACCATATTCTCACTAAAGATTTGCATCACCCTGCTTACAGTCCAATTGTTTCAACAACTTCTGCCAACAGACCATGCACAGAGAAGAGAGTTCACCAACTGAATAATTGAACAACAAGAAGTGAATGCCTATTGTATGGACAAAATTATATTCAGCCATGAGGCTCATTTTCAACTCGATGGTTTCGTTAATAGGCAGAATTGTCGCATTTGGAGCTCAGAAAATCCATGGTTAATTCATGAGAAATAAACGCATCCCCAACGTGTCTCTGTTTGGTGTGTATTGTGGTCTGGAGAAGTTATTAAACCACTTTTCTTTGAAAACAATATAGGTAATACATTCACGGTGAACGGTGAACGTTATAATGACTTGCTAACCCAGTTCTTTGTTCCATTGGAGAATATTGTTTCTCAAAATATTTGGTTTTAACAGGACGGTGCAACTTGCCATACCGCCCTTGAAACATTGACGGTCTTGCACGAGTATTCTCCTGATTATCTCATCTCCCGTTTTGGTGACCAGAATTAGCCACCAAGTTTTTGTAGTTTAGCACCTATGGACTTTTTCCTGTGGGGCTGTTTGAAGCCTCGGGTTTATGCCAACAAGTCCAAGTCCACCCTAGCATGTATCAATGAAATACTGTCAAATTTATGCCAAACCGTTATTGAAAATTTCGTCAGAAGAGTCCGCGTGTGTCACGAACACCGTGACAGCCTTTTACCAGATATGTTGTTCCATACATGATTCCCAAATGTCCACATTATTAACTAATAAATATTTCAATAGTATGCCATAGAAAGCCATGTTTTATTTAAAATTAAAATCTTGAGCTCTTAATGTAGGCCGATTATCCAGTCACGTTCGAACTCAGTTGATTGATGAAAATGCACAAGTTGTCGAATAGGAGATATTCTCTTCACTTTATTAGGACTAAAGAAAGCTATAAGTATACTTTACATTGACACGTAAATAAATAATATCAACCGAAGAACTAAATAGTTATATATGTATTAAGGGCGTGAAACAAGCGTTCATGGACCGCGACGTGTAAGTAATAGCCCTCGCCTAACACGTCAAGGTCCATAAACGCTTACGCCAGAGATACATACAAAATTTTATGCACTACCCTTTGAATGATCCTTTCATTAATAATAATTCTGATAAATTCTACATACTGTCGATTAAGTGGAAATTGACACATCGTCTGTCATTGTCTGTCATCTTTTCTAACTATATAAAATTTTATGTCTCAGGTATCATACGATCTTTAAAAATTAATAAAATGTAATGTTTCTATGACAATTTTGTCAACAAAGCGAGAATAAATAATCACCATTATTATTGTCAATTTCTTATAATTGTAAGTAAAGTTTTCACCTATACAGTACACCACCAGACATATCTAAACCAGCAAATGAAGCAAAATTAAGCTTATTACCTATAAAATCAAAGAAGATGTACAACAAGGTCTGCGATGAATTTGTTACCTGGTGCAATATACAGAATGTTAAAAGCAATAACTATACAGAAAATGTTTTTTTTTGCATATTCTCTCGAAAAATCCAAATGACGTAAGCCCTCATCTATGTGGTCATACTATTCAGTGTTGAAGGTAACTGTAAATTTGCATAATAATATGGATATCAGTAAATATTTAAGATTAGTAGCCTTCTTAAAACGAAAATCAGACGGTTATAAACCTAAAAAATCTAAAATTTTAACCAGAAAGGAAATAGAACTATTTTTAAACGATACTCCAGATAATTTACATCTTATGGTAAAAGTAAGTTATACTATTTGTCCTTTTTTAAGTTTCGACCTATATGTTAATCGGAGTATATTGGAGGTTGCATTAATTTTTGGCATTTGTGGAGCGTGTCGTCGAGAGGAATTAGTAAATATTACAACGGACGACATTCAAGATATAGGAAAAGGCCTACGGGAGTCGAAAACTAAGATTAATTGTATTTTCAGTGTGATTGACAAAGAGCAGATGTCATCAAGATATCTCGACATTTATAGAAGATACGCTTCCCTACGCCCTAAAAGTACTAATCACAGACTTTTTTTGTGTATTATAATAATGGAAACTGTTCCAGCCAAGTAGTTGGAAAGAATAAATTTGGTCAAATACCTTTTAAAATAGCAACGTATTTAAAGCTGTCCACTCCAAAAGACTACACTGGCCACTGTTTTAGACGTTCCTCAGCAACTCTGTTAGCTGATGCAGGCGAGGATATCTTTAACATAATACGACATGCTGGTTGGAAATCTTCAACTGTGACGAAAGGATAAATTAAAGTTCTGTGACAAATAAGATAAAAATTGCCAAAAAGATTGTAAATACTAATATGCTCTCCACTGCCCGTTTCAGTGAACCTGAAGATAGTGCCAACTTTAAAAATTAATTTTCGAATGTCAGTACTGGTTCTTTCGAGCCTATACCTTATAGCAGCAAAACAAATTGAAAGGAGTTATTGAAAGTTTGTAGCCAATTACAAGAAAACGAGACAGCAAATCCTACCGTTTCCATAAAGAATTGTTCAAATTATATTAGTAATATAAAATCACAAGTAAAAAAATTATGTAATTTATGTAATTTGTGTTGTTTGGAGTGTTCTAATTTATCTGATAAATACTTTACATTATTAAATATACATTATTATACGTAATAAATCTGTTTTTATTAAAATATATTGTTTTTATTTATTATAAACGCTAAAAATCTAATTTATGGCCCACAAAATCTAGTTTACCGCCCACGGACGCTAAAGTATGTGACACCTTGCGCCCACCAATGTGATTCGTAAAACATACTTTACAGCTCGGTAGTGCATAAATGTTTTTTATTTCATTGCCAATGATACCTTTTGTATTTGAATTTTAATCACTTATTAGTACGAATGAAATACATTTTTCTTGATAATTTCACTAAAATACATAAACGCTTACGGCTTGTTTATTTATTTACAACAGCCAGTATAAATTGCTTGTAAAATTCATTTAACTTATCGCTAAGTGTTTTCATGGAATAATCCGCACACTAAGATATAACTTAGCATCCTCGTTAATTCTTGCAGACCTACAAGAGTTTTTCTCTATTCTTTATGAGATCAAACGAAAATTAAATATATAAACAAACGCTTTCTTCCAAGTTTCCATGTTAATAGAAATGTCTTGTACTTCAATCCAGACATTATAGTGTTATCTTGGGCATGTTCGATATAAACTCTTTTTTCTGACAATCACGGAGCATTCAAAAAATTGATCAAACCTGCTAGAGACTTTAAGGAAAGTGAAGAAAACAGTTTTATTCGAAATACATAAAGATAATTGAAGTTTCACCGAATCAATCGTATACACCAAAAACAAAAATACCTAATTATCTTAAACCTAAACCAAGCATTCATCAAATTCATTCTCCAAATCCAGTACAAAGCTAAATCTGTTCAAAATTAAATTTCGAAATTATGCATACTTTAGAATAAAATTCTAGGAGAATATGTACTTTATGGATATACTATATTAGGTTTCACTTAAGTATTAACTGTAACAACTCAGTGAATGTGCATAAGAGGGTGTCAAAATAGAATTGGTTCACTTACATCTGTCTTTGTAATAAATTTTGCCAAACCGCTTTTAATTCTGTTGTAGGCGCTCTTAATACAATACATCGTTTGTTGGGGTTTTTTCTTGGCGTTCGCGTCAAATCTGGACCACAATGAACAGTTGGGCTACTGGCAGTCTTCCCTCCTGGTTCCACAGTTATCCGAAATTCATTGACTGAAACAAAATACGGGTAATTATTGTCTTATGATAACACTTTATTACAAAAAAAATCTGCGAAAATTTTCGTTATTGTTGCAACGTTCTAAAACTGCTTTACAAAACTCGAACCTTTATCGATTGGAAATATATCACAACCTCCATGACGCCCCTCTATTTCCAAATATTACTGGCTTGTATAGATGACTATAAGACACTCGCTCGAACGGTTAAATGCATTAACAGAAAGTAGCTTGGAAACTTGAAAGAAAATGTTTGCTTATATATTTAATTTTCGTTTGATCTCTCAAAAAGACTAGAGAAAATTGCAAAAATTCTAGAAACTCTATGCATCAGAAACCTGGAGAATTACTAAGGGATATGGAAGGACATTAAAGGCCGCCATAATGAAGGCACTCAGAAGATCGGCAAAGACTTCACGAGCAGACAAAATCAGAGATGAGGATATTAGACAACAAATGGGATTGTAAAACACGATCAGGAACGACATCGAGAGACAACAACTCAGTTAATATGGCCACGTACAACGTATGACAAATCATGGACTACCTAAACAAGTAATGAGCTGGATGACATAACGTATAGCCCCAAAGTTATCTGAAAAATTTTAGATTATTTGTAGTTGTACTAAATGACGTTTGATTAAGTTGTCGCTGGAAATCATATGTCACAATTAACTTGTTTTAATTATGACAGTTTAGTTTTTGCGACCTTGTTCAGCAAAATGTCTTCTAAGTTAGATATTCGTAAAGAAATTTACAACCTAGTTGGTCGAATGCCCAAGCGTGATATTGTTGCCATTTATCGTGAGCAAGATATTTCTTTATCAACAATTTATCAAACCATAAAGGAATATGAAGAGGGAACACCCTGCGTTAATTTGCCCAAAGGTGGTCGACCAAGAATTTTGAACGAAGTGAGGGAACAAAGAATGCTTGAAGCCGTTAAAAACAGAATTGGAGTTTCACACCGAAGAATAGACCGAAGATTCGGCGTTTGAAAGACCACTGTTTTTCGAATAATTTCCCTAAATAATGTGGTGTTTCGAAAACGAAGGAAAACACCAAAATATACCGCGCCCCAGTTAGGAAGAATACCCAGGTATATGTGCATTTAGTCAATAAACTGATTGTAATGGATTATGAGAAATATTTCACCTTGTCCCATTTAGAGATGAAGGGAAACGACGGTTTTTATACCGACGACATAGAAAACACCAAACAATGTCAAATTCAAAGGTAAATCCTAATTCGACGACGAAATTATAGTGTAGTGTGCCATTTCTCAATCCTAATTTATCCCACAGCCGTACATTCATCGTGTTCGAAGAGAAGCCTTAACTGCACAACTTTACATCCAAAGATGCCTTTCTAAACTGATTCACTTTTAATTATACATCATGGCAATGATGATATCATGTTTTAGCCTGATCTAGCTTCATGTCATTATGCTAGAGATATTAGAGACGGGTATAACGCAAGCAACATAAACTTGGTTCCTAAATTAGACAATTCTCCCAATGTACCTCAGGCTAATGAAAATGGATGGGAAACTGCAAATGAAGACCAATTACGGCGTCGAATTAAAAAAAAAAGCGAAATTTATCCTGCTGTTCTCCAGAGGATGATGGGATAAGTGAGAAGAAAACTGAGGACTATCAATAATTTGAAGATTAAATATTTATTGTTGTATTTATTGTTAATTATTGTAATATATAGTTTATAAATTTATAAAGTAAGACAGTTTTGAGAAAATTATCAACATCTAAAATTTGTACTCCTATTAATTTTGAAGGTTTGTTAAACAGGAATTAGATTGTTTTCGTTTCGCTTAGTTCGGCTAAGCGAAACGGCTAAGTTTTTTTGTTGTATTTGAATTTGTTAAGAATAAACAAAAAGTTTCAAAATGTTAATTTTTATTTCGATTTTACCCGAAAACCACTTCGGTTTGAGCATTTTAGTATTCGTCATTTTTGTCTTAAAAATATGTGCTAACAGCGCAAAACACTGCCAGAGATATGTACCAAAAAAGTTTTCAAATTTACCTTTTTTCCTAATGTTAAAGGTCAAATCGGTTATATGCGCTAAGGGTAAAGGGTCTTCGAATATGAACAGTACCCTATCCCTGGACACTTTGGCGAAGAGGAGGATGTCCGTGAAGAGTAATGCCCAGTACTGTCTTACATTCCTTCCTTCTACTCGACTTAGATCGCCTCCAAAAATCCATTGTCTTCCAGGTTTACTTAGAACAAAAGGCTAAAAGTAATAATTATAAGTATTAAGTCATTTGTCTCAAAAACATTTACCTTGCACTTAGTAAAGACGAGTCGATTTTCCAAGTCTTGAACTGAAAGTAAAGGCCTGCCTTCACCTAAAGGTTCCATTAATCCACCCTCACTGGTAATTTCTCTGTAGGCTATCTACAAAAGTAGTAATAATATAATGATATGTATCGCATACCTAATTGTACAGAACGTGTATAAATTTTAAATGATGAATGGTATACGCCAAAATATACAGTACTGAATTTCGCGCCGTTCTTATAAAGCATGTCTGCTTATCGGCATATTATTGTATCAGCGTTATTAGTGCAAAGAACATTGTGCTGTGAGTTGAAAATTAGTCTCAAGGCGGAGGAAAAAGTGTTATTTACTTAACAAAGAAGATAGCTGTTAAAGCACTTAATATGACTATTTAAAAAAATATAGAGCCTTCCATTTAAAATAACAAACGTATATGATGGCACACCCTGTGCAAACGCCATACCAAGTTATTTTATTTTACGCCATGACACTCTCGAATTATTGGCCCTTCTTAAAGACGCACATAGAATAGAAATGCCACTTTTTCTCCATAATTGTAAATATCTCGAAAACTATTGGCTATTGTCTAGCTGCTAAGTATCCTTAATAGAAAATATTTCAAATTCAGCGTTTAATCAAAAATTAAACTTATATGTAAACTCGGCAAAGAGGGGCAATTTCCAGTGCAGTGCCGAGAGCAACGTAGAGGGGAGAAACGCGTGGCACGGAAACTCAAGCGTCCGTATCAAAGCACACTTCACACTTCAGTATTATTCCACTGGTCGTTGTGAGTGCATATCAGTACACACATACTTGTGAAAATGTTGCATTTAGGTACGTTTCGGAAACGGCGTATTTCGAAGAAACTAGAAAATCTAATAACGAGTATGCTGGATTTAGAATACGAAGGCGATAGAATTAAATGTGTAAGGTGCGACGACTATTTGACGTGTACCCGCAGGTGGAAGTGTGAACGCCACCTAAAAAGAATAAAACACTGTTATGCAATCCGTGGCTAACGATAAAGCGAACAATTAACATTTGATATAGGTGTTTGTTTTATTATATGTAATATACCGTTCACTTTGCTAGACTGAAAATCACTTGTCTCCTTCCGGAGAAAGTATTCGGATTATACATTACCTATAAGAAACGTTATGCCATCTGCTCGTGACTATGCTGAAAGAAGAATTAAAGCAGAATTGAAAGATAAAAAATTGTGGTTATGTGTTGACGAAACAACCGATCGGCAAAAAAATTATGTGATGAATGTGATGGTACGTACAATGGAAGAATTTGAACCGTCATCCTCTATCTTACTTGCTTCCAGAAAATTTGCAAAATGTACTAGCCATTAAAGTTTAAAAGTTTCAACAAACCAACTTCTAATATTTGTGAGTAACGGTGCCGCTAACATGCTTTCCTTAGGTCGATCTCTTAAAGAAGAGAGTGGCAATCTGTTACATGTAACATGTAAAATCCATGCTTTAAACCTTATGACGCAATTGATAACTAAATGTTATCTACGAGTAAATTCTTTAATAGCTCATACGAAGGCAATGTTTCTAAAGTCAAGGTTCTAAAGTCTCCAAAACGTACAAAAAAACTTTACGAACTGTGTCCCAAGGTGCCTGAACTACCACAGCCGAAGCTATCAAGAAAAGCCAGAAAATGTTTCGAGATAGTCTGGTAAAAAGTGATTTAAAAACTATTCGCAAGAACTTCTATCGACTAGCGGAGAGAATTGAAAAATTACAAAATGATTCGATGTCATTTGTGGATTATGTTCAAATTGTAGATGATATTCACTCACAGCTATGTGCGACTTAAGGCGAAAAAAATGAGTGTGTAATACGAAAATTAGGAAAGTGTAATTGACAAAGATTCAGATTTCCTCGTACTAAGCCAAATTTGTCAAGGTGCGTCGAAATATCCATTAAGTTGTCACAAGGATTACTTTAAATTTGCAAATATAACATCACTCAATGTGGAACGGTCGTTTTCATCATTGAAAAATATTTATTTCGCACGCCGTACTCATTTGACTGAAACAAGTGTGAAAACATATTTAATGATTCAAATATTTAATAGATGCCACCCAGTTTGTGATTTCATGGAAGCTTTTTAAAACAGTAAGTGTTTCAGCACGTTATATAATATATATTTTATCATTATTTTATGTGTAAACATTAATGTATCCGCATCACCTATGCTCACTCATGAAAGTCACGAACATAAATAATGCGAGTACGTAAACGTTACTGAACGCTCGCTTTGATGGCCCCTCCACGTTATTCACCGCACTGCACTGAAACTTGCCCCTCTTTGCCGACTCTACTTATGTGGCCTGTATATAAGGTCATTTTGAAAAAATGTATCTTTTTTGGTGCCAGCGATTTACGGAACATTCTGTATACGTCTACACATTTTTAAAATGTGCAACAATAGCAACCCTATCAACTCCAGTATATGAGATTTTTATTATATTCACCATTAATGATCAAATGTACTTTATGATGTCGTTGATTCACCCGGTATATACATAACTTTCTAACCAAATAAACTAACCTGTAAGTCATGAACAATTTGAGATATCACAGAATAATCTTCAGCGTTTGATTTCATGTTACTGAGAATCACACTGAACAGTTTCAAAACGTCCCTAAAATGTTCCAGGGGTTTATGTATGAACGCCGTTATGTCCGGCCTTCTCCTAGGTATCGCCGGACATTGCAGAAACCGGACGAATTCCGAATTCGAATTTTTCATTTTGTTCGCTAATATACAATCCGACTTCTTGATTCCGGAACAGTACCTCTTATACGCTGACGTAATTTCGCTTAATTTCGAATGATACGTGGCACCCAAAAGATGAAATTGCGGATCTCCATCTTCAGGTAACACTGTGTCTACGATGTCTTCACTTATTCGTAAGAGCTGTAAAGAAATTAATTCAGTTTAAATTAATGTCGTCACAGCGGAAATACTAGCCTCTTCTGAATTTTGGAAAAGTATTTTATGTTCCCGTGTAGTAATTAGGTCCTTTCTTTCAGCCAAAGCTGATACGAATCTCGTCACGGCAAACTGCAACCCCGTTGCGTATTGTTGTTCTTTACTTATTAATTGGTACATTGCTTTCTTATTTGCATCGTCATTGCTATTCGTTGGTTTCTGAAAATAGATAATTTAGCATAAATAACTTTTATTTAAAGAATATTCAATGCACACATGGTAAAGTCGTTTGAAAAAATATACTGATTACGAGTGGAATGGAGGTGGCGGTAATAATGGGGTAGTTAGCTCCAAGCGACCAACAAAAGTTTACTGAAATACTATTACAGTTTGTGTTATCGCTGTTAATTTATTCTGATTCTATTTTTACTAATATAAATAATGGTATAATAAATAAATGAAATTGGGAAGCCGTTTGTTTCTTTACTGAAAGAAGCCCACCTAAATAACGAAGAATCTATTGCCTATATCTTGGCGCCCAACGTGGGGGCCAGAAAGAAACATATTAAGCGAAGAGAAGTGGCAAAACACCGCTTCGATAAGGAGGCATATATACCGATATTAGAGAGGCGGCAGATAGCCAAAGCTTAGAATCATATAAAAAATTTCATTATCTCTTATATTTTATGATTTCATTGTCACTTATGTATGTACCTTTTCCTCCTAATATTAAATCGATACATAAGAGATCCGAGAACGTTTTGAAAATTTTTAGATTACTTGGTTCTATGATGATTAATGATAATGTTTCGAATCCTCAAGATATTCCTTTACAAAAACGTACAGCAATGTTTTCTTCAGTACGATGGAGCGCCTGCACATGCTACATTACAAGTGGGAGAAATTTTGAATTTCCGTTTTCCTAATAAATGGATTGATCGGGGTAGACCAATAGTGTGGCCACCCCGTTCTCCCGACTTAAGTCCAACAGATTTTTGGCAATGGGGACACATAAACAAAAAGGTTTATTTTGCTGTGCCTGCCTGAGTGAATAACGTTACTGCTCCGATTCACAAAACAATAGCAGATATAAACCACAGATCACATACATATAGATACCCAACTTAATACCCTATCCTTTATCTAATTTAAGGAGGAATATTCAAGAGGGGTGTTGCGAGGTTTACTAAATGTATGTAACTTATATTACAAGAAACGCGAACAGTTGTCTAATTCGCTAGTCCTTGACGACTATCTTGTTTGTGTTCACATTGCGTTGCGCTTATCATTTGTGGTCTCGAATTTTCGTTTATTTTTAATTAAACTTAGTTTATTTATAGTTTTAGTATGGTTTTATTTTTTTTAAGCTTAAGCGAGTATATAATTCAGTGTAAAACCATTAATTTTATATAATTGGTATAAGGACTACAAATATTTTTTGACACTGAGAAAGGTAATATATAAAAGGAGCAAAAGATTATAAATTTTTTTGATTTTAAAATTACAGATAAAATTAAAATGACTAAATACTGTTACGTATGCCGAACCGCAAATACGGAACCAAAATTCCGTTTGCCAAATCCTAAGCGAGTCTATTTACATGATGTATTTGACAAATGGATTGCTTTTATAAATAATGCGAGTTATATTGGGAGGTCAAGAGAGTATTTATATAAGACAATTTATTTATGTTTGCATAAAACCTTTTCCAAAAAAAAATCTTGTTGGCGTGACCAATAAAATGTTAATTTTGACTTTTGGGACATATACATAAAAGGCAAATTACTGACATTGTAAGTAATTCAATTACTAATATTTTTATATACAGGTCATGCCATTACATAAATTTAATATTAAATGGCAAATTTAAAATAAACATATTGCCATGGATTTTTCCCCGAAGAAAGTAAAGAAACTATAAAAGACAATATATTTATGTACATTTTATTTCAGAAGGATAATTATAAAGATTTGATATTTTATATAAAAATTTATTATAATGTGTACTTTTGTCCACAACTGTAGAACGTACGGGTCTGTGGGATGTTTGCAGTTCGCGCCAATTTGGAAGTTATTATAATATATATATATATACATATATATATATATATATATATATATATATATATATATTAAAAATAATAGACTTTTTATTGGTTTAGCGACCTTTTATTGAATTATGATGTTTTATTCTACGACGTTTCGACTTTTATTATTTTTCAGTCTTTTTCAAGTATCTAGAAACAAGAATTAATACAATGAGAATATGAGAATTGTGTTTGCTTTTGTGAGATTGAATTAACAATTAAAATTAAAATTAGATTAAAGACTGAATTACCAATTAGATTAACAATTAGAGTTAAAATTTAAAATTAGATTAATAATGAGTAAGGACAATTAAAGTGATTACATCTGTATAAATGAATAGAAAAATTTGAATTAAACTACAATACAGTAAGGTAAATAGAAACAAGAATTACTACACTGAAAACGTGAGAGTTGTGTTTGCTTTTGTGAGACTGAATTAACAATTACATTGACAATTAGAATTAAAATTAGATTAAAGACTGAATTACCGATTAAATTAACAATTAAAGTTACAATTTAAAATTAGGTTAATAATGAGTAAGGATAAATTACAGTGGTTAAATCTGTATAAATGAATGAGATGTTAAACTTTTGATGTTAAACTACATTACATGAACAATTAATGACAAAACTCACCGTTTCTTTTGGTTTTCAAAATCACGCATTCTGTGTAACATGTGTGTCGGGTACCCGAGACCTTTTTTTGTAACGAACCGATCGCACTGGTTGGAATATTGTAAGTGTTTGTGGCTTTGTTAAGAGAGGTTAATTTTTGTTCTGTTTTTGGAATTTAGCAAATTGATCAGGACCGTGTTTAGGGGTATGTAGTAAAAGTATTTACAAATGGGAACTGATAAAAAGTTGTTTTTTTTTTTTTTTTGGTTTGTGTGTGCGGGGGGGGGGTTGATTTTATCTATTGTTTAATCAGTGGGTAATAGAGTTTAGACAGTCCATCAATTTCGTTCCTGTCGTTTATTGTTCTGCTGTTTTTGAAAATGTGGATCATTTCTAAGACCTCCCTAGCTTTTGTATTCTTTTTCTGTGTTATTACTTTGGTGTTATCAAAATCAAAATTATATTTTAGTGTCAATTGGTGTTTTTTTAAAGCAGCTTGATTTTTTGCGTATTTGTGACCTTTCAATCTTTCTTGTAGTAACTGTTTTGTTTGGCCTATGTATACTTTGTCACAGTCTTTGCAGGGTATGTTGTATATTGTGTGTGATTGTTTTAGTGTAGGTGTTGAGTCTTTTAGTTTGGTGTGTAGGAATTTTAGGTTTTTACCGCTTTGGTGTGCTATTTTATAGTTAAATGGTTTAAATATATTGTCTAGTTTTTCGGATAATCCCGTTATATAGGGTGTGGGGATATATGTTAATTCATTGTTTTTTATGGTTTTGTTGTGGTCGTTTGTTGTGTTATAAATTTTATTAAGTCTTAGTTTTATAATTTTTTGTATAAATTGTGGTGGATAATTGTTTTCTGTTAGTATTGTTTTTACTTTATTTAGTACTGTTGGTCTGAAAATTGGATTAGTGAGATTTAAGGCTCTGTCTACTAACGCTGTTACTACATTTTTTTTGTGGGCTAGGGGTTGGTTTGAAAAAAAGTTTACATATCTGCCGGATGTGGTTGGTTTGGTGTACCATTTTGTTTGTATTTTGTTTTTTGTTTTTATCAGTGTTAGGTCTAAGTAGTTTATGGAGTTGTTTTTTTCTATTTCAATGGTAAAGTTTAAATTTGGATGGAAATTGTTGAAACTATTTTGTACATTGTTTATTTCATTTTCTGGTAGCATCATTATGCAATCGTCGACATATCTTTTGAAAAAGGTTGGTTTTATTTTCAGGGATTTTATAACACTTTCTTCGATGTGCTCTAATACTAATTGGGCTACTACGCTGGATATAGGTGCTCCCATTGCTAGTCCTTCAATTTGTTTGAAAAATTTGTTGTCGAATTGAAAATATGTGGAAGTTAAAGTTAGTTCTATTGCTTCAAGGAAATCTATTA
Source organism: Melolontha melolontha (assembly GCA_935421215.2). Taxonomy (NCBI): domain Eukaryota; kingdom Metazoa; phylum Arthropoda; class Insecta; order Coleoptera; family Scarabaeidae; genus Melolontha; species Melolontha melolontha. The sequence goes on from OW285240.1 coordinate 47,793,824, forward strand.
ATGGTAAGTCTGTGAAATTTTTGATGGAGTTCCATTTTTCTGTGATTACTTTTTTGGCCAGTGTTAAAGGTATATTGGTGTACATTGATTCTACGTCTAAGGAAACAAGTTTTTCGTTGATATTTGTTTTGATTTTATCGATATGTTTTTTGAATTCAAAAGTATTTTTAATATAATATTGGTTTTGACCTGTGACATTGGTTAGTGTTTTTGTTAAATATTTCGACAATTCATAAAACGGGCTTTGAATGCATGATACGATTGGTCTTAATGGGATGTTATTTTTATGTAATTTTGGTAAGCCATATATTTTGGGTGGTTGTGCATTATGTATTTTTAATTTGTTTGCTGTTTTTGGTGAGATGATCTGTTTATTTTCCCATTTCTTAATTAGTGTGTTGTTTATTTTTTGATATTTTGTTGTGGGGTCATTCTTTAATTTTGTATAAGTTTTATCGTCATTTAGGAGTTTTTCCATGTTTTCTATGTATTGTTTTTTTTCCATTATTATTGTTTTATTAGATTTGTCTGATTGTAGTACTATTAAATGACTGTTGTTTTTTAGGAAGGTTTTTGTTTCTTTAATGTGTTTATTTAATGCTTTTTCTGCTTCATTATTTTTAACTGTTTTGCTTGATTGTTTGTAATTTAAGAGGCTGTTACAGATTTTAGACCTTATATGATTTTTATCATTTTCCTTGATGTTTTCTATTGAAGATTCTACGTTTGCAATTATTACGTCTATAGGTAATTTCCTTTGGTTTTTATTGTCAATTTGGTATTGTATTGTGAATTTTGGTCCTAGACTTAATATTTTCATAACGTTGTTTGGTATATTGTCATTAGTTAGGTTTGTTATCCAATTTTTATTATATGTGTCATTTTTTAGGAAGTTTGGTGTGTTTTTGTTTTGGTTTGTTTTTTGTTTTAGGGTCTCTAGTTTCTGTTTTTGTTTAGTTTTTATATTATTCAAGAAATTAATGTGTTTATACTTAATCCATTCTATCAACCTATTGTATGTTTTGAGATTAATTAGTTTTTTGAGTTCTGTGTATTGTATTATTGTTTATTTCTTTCTGTAGGATGTTTATGTTTTTTACAGTGTCTGTGATCAAATAATTCAAAATAGTGTGTGTAAAGTTACTTATTTTATCATCGAACATATTGGTGAGTTTTTTATCATTAAACAGAATGTGTGTTAATTTGAGTTTTAGAAATGTAGGCGTTAGTTTGTTGGTTTTGCATGCAACTAAAAATATTCTGCGGTTTTTCATTCTTGCTATTTTATTCTCTAATAATAAACATACAATAGGTTGATAGAATGGATTAAGTATAAACACATTAATTTCTTCAATAATATAAAAACTAAACAAAAACAGAAACTAGAGACCCTAAAACAAAAAACAAACCAAAACAAAAACACACCAAACTTCCTAAAAAATGACACATATAATAAAAATTGGATAACAAACCTAACTAATGACAATATACCAAACAACGTTATGAAAATATTAAGTCTAGGACCAAAATTCACAATACAATACCAAATTGACAATAAAAACCAAAGGAAATTACCTATAGACGTAATAATTGCAAACGTAGAATCTTCAATAGAAAACATCAAGGAAAATGATAAAAATCATATAAGGTCTAAAATCTGTAACAGCCTCTTAAATTACAAACAATCAAGCAAAACAGTTAAAAATAATGAAGCAGAAAAAGCATTAAATAAACACATTAAAGAAACAAAAACCTTCCTAAAAAACAACAGTCATTTAATAGTACTACAATCAGACAAATCTAATAAAACAATAATAATGGAAAAAAAACAATCCATAGAAAACATGGAAAAACTCCTAAATGACGATAAAACTTATACAAAATTAAAGAATGACCCCACAACAAAATATCAAAAAATAAACAACACACTAATTAAGAAATGGGAAAATAAACAGATCATCTCACCAAAAACAGCAAACAAATTAAAAATACATAATGCACAACCACCCAAAATATATGGCTTACCAAAATTACATAAAAATAACATCCCATTAAGACCAATCGTATCATGCATTCAAAGCCCGTTTTATGAATTGTCGAAATATTTAACAAAAACACTAACCAATGTCACAGGTCAAAACCAATATTATATTAAAAATACTTTTGAATTCAAAAAACATATCGATAAAATCAAAACAAATATCAACGAAAAACTTGTTTCCTTAGACGTAGAATCAATGTACACCAATATACCTTTAACACTGGCCAAAAAAGTAATCACAGAAAAATGGAACTCCATCAAAAATTTCACAGACTTACCATTAATAGATTTCCTTGAAGCAATAGAACTAACTTTAACTTCCACATATTTTCAATTCGACAACAAATTTTTCAAACAAATTGAAGGACTAGCAATGGGAGCACCTATATCCAGCGTAGTAGCCCAATTAGTATTAGAGCACATCGAAGAAAGTGTTATAAAATCCCTGAAAATAAAACCAACCTTTTTCAAAAGATATGTCGACGATTGCATAATGATGCTACCAGAAAATGAAATAAACAATGTACAAAATAGTTTCAACAATTTCCATCCAAATTTAAACTTTACCATTGAAATAGAAAAAAACAACTCCATAAACTACTTAGACCTAACACTGATAAAAACAAAAAACAAAATACAAACAAAATGGTACACCAAACCAACCACATCCGGCAGATATGTAAACTTTTTTTCAAACCAACCCCTAGCCCACAAAAAAAATGTAGTAACAGCGTTAGTAGACAGAGCCTTAAATCTCACTAATCCAATTTTCAGACCAACAGTACTAAATAAAGTAAAAACAATACTAACAGAAAACAATTATCCACCACAATTTATACAAAAAATTATAAAACTAAGACTTAATAAAATTTACAACACAACAAACGACCACAACAAAACCATAAAAAACAATGAATTAACATATATCCCCACACCCTATATAACGGGATTATCCGAAAAACTAGACAATATATTTAAACCATTTAACTATAAAATAGCACACCAAAGCGGTAAAAACCTAAAATTCCTACACACCAAACTAAAAGACTCAACACCTACACTAAAACAATCACACACAATATACAACATACCCTGCAAAGACTGTGACAAAGTATACATAGGCCAAACAAAACAGTTACTACAAGAAAGATTGAAAGGTCACAAATACGCAAAAAATCAAACTGCTTTAAAAAAACACCAATTGACACTAAAACATAATTTTGATTTTGATAACACCAAAGTAATAACACAGAAAAAGAATACAAAAGCTAGGGAGGTCTTAGAAATGATCCACATTTTCAAAAACAGCAGAACAATAAACGACAGGAACGAAATTGATGGACTGTCTAAACTCTATTACCCACTGATTAAACAATAGATAAAATCAACCCCCCCCCCGCACACACAAACACAAACAAAAAAACAAAAAAAAAAAACTTTTTATCAGTTCCCATTTGTAAATACTTTTACTACATACCCCTAAACACGGTCCTGATCAATTTGCTAAATTCCAAAAACAGAACAAAAATTAACCTCTCTTAACAAAGCCACAAACACTTACAATATTCCAACCAGTGCGATCGGTTCGTTACAAAAAAAGGTCTCGGGTACCCGACACACATGTTACACAGAATGCGTGATTTTGAAAACCAAAAGAAACGGTGAGTTTTGTCATTAATTGTTCATGTAATGTAGTTTAACATCAAAAGTTTAACATCTCATTCATTTATACAGATTTAACCACTGTAATTTATCCTTACTCATTATTAACCTAATTTTAAATTGTAACTTTAATTGTTAATTTAATCGGTAATTCAGTCTTTAATCTAATTTTAATTCTAATTGTCAATGTAATTGTTAATTCAGTCTCACAAAAGCAAACACAACTCTCACGTTTTCAGTGTAGTAATTCTTGTTTCTATTTACCTTACTGTATTGTAGTTTAATTCAAATTTTTCTATTCATTTATACAGATGTAATCACTTTAATTGTCCTTACTCATTATTAATCTAATTTTAAATTTTAACTCTAATTGTTAATCTAATTGGTAATTCAGTCTTTAATCTAATTTTAATTTTAATTGTTAATTTAATTGTTAATTCAATCTCACAAAAGCAAACACAATTCTCATATTCTCATTGTATTAATTCTTGTTTCTAGATACTTGAAAAAGACTGAAAAATAATAAAAGTCGAAACGTCGTAGAATAAAACATCATAATTCAATAAAAGGTCGCTAAACCAATAAAAAGTCTATTATTTTTAATATTAAGACACGGCCAATAAAATAAATAAGAAAAATAAAATTCTTATAAACACTAAATATATATATATATATATATATATACATATATATATATATATTGTAGCTGTTTTGATTTATATTTATGTTAGGTAGAGGTATCATGCTGTTTCCAGGATCTTTATGCTTTAGAGATTTGGTAGTTTTTGTGCAGATAGGTCGTGTTTTATTTGCAATTGGATAGAACTTAATTTTATTCAATTTAAATTTTGGATAAAGTCGGTTTGTGGTTTGATTGGTGTTTTGATATGTTAAGTTAATTCTCGGGTGATTACGAGTCCTTAAACTTGTAAATTTTATTTAATTTAATAGACCTATCTGAGAAAAAAATCTCTCATTTTAGTGAATTGGATACATTAATTAATGTATGTATATTTTTCTTAACATAATTTAAGTATATAGAAGAGCTCAATAATTCAGTAATTTTAGATTTGTAAAACTGTTGTAATCAGAGAAAATATCAAGAAAAGTTATCAGATTGTTTTTTTTTTTAGAGTGGTTTTTGTTCAAATAAAATTATTGTAGTACGTTAGTAGGCGGGAAAACTTATTTGCTTCATGTATGTGTTGCGCATGATTAAATTTTTGGTTGCGTGCGAAAATAGATAATTTTCTATTTTGACGTTTGATTTGTTGGGTTAACGTAATTGTTGACATCTGATAAATTTTGTTTATATTTAATTTAAAAATTTTTGCTCGCGGTCAATTATTTTGAGGTTTTTACAACTTTTGCTTTAATATAGCATCAAAGTTTTTCCTCAAGTTGATATATGTTTCAAAATAACTTTACACTTTGTAAAGTTGAGTTTTTTTAAAAATTTTTTTTAATAAAAATATAAGGGGGGAAATGTTTGTTTAATTATCTTACACCTATTCTTTTAATTTTATTACACATATCCATCCGGATAAACTCTGACGATCAAGGAGCTCTACGAAGGCGCACCAGACTGAGCATAGTAGGGAATCTATTTTCCAGTGTGAATTGACAGTAAATAAGCAATTAACATCACAATTCACTGCAATATGTGAAGAGAGTGACACAATTAAATTATATGCTTATAATAATATAAAAAATGTATCAACAGAACAACAGAACAAACGCTCGATTGTAATCTTTCATGTGTATATTATAACTAGCGTGTCTTATAATTATAAAGTTTTCTTAAACACACCTTGGTTGAATTCCTTTTCCCTAATATATACTGTTTAATTTTTAATTTCTTTTTCCTCAAAAGTTTTAGTATGTTCTGAAAAACGTAAAAATTAAGAATCCGTAAGAAATAAACAATGAAAACAAATTTAAGTAAACTATCGATATACCTTATTGTGGGTTTGTGTGTATTTTAGGTGCCGTAATAAAAGTTCAGTTATTGCCGTTACAAAATACATACAAAATGTACGATATATCAACAGAAAAACTAATAACTAATATGCGTTAAAAATTTATTGTAACGTTGGTTACATAACCAATAATTATATCCCTTTCCACCCCTTGCATATAGACTCTTAAATTATACTAGGGTGCGTTCACTAACATTAAGTCGAGTGTGATCTGTGATATAAACGAGATTAATTTCAATTCCGTTGCCAGAAACTTCAGCCATAACTTTCATAACTTTGGTTACATGCGAACATTGGTTTCAAATTCTGAGAGTTGTCATATATAAATTCAAATAAAATAAAATAAATAATAATATAATAATAAAATAAAAATAATAAAATAAAATAAAAATAATAATAATAAAAAATAAAATAAAAAATAAATTCAAATTATGAACGCATATATTTTTTAAATTATTTTATTATAATGTTAGAGTTAGAACATAAAATATTTAATATTCAAAGTTACTATAGAACTGCCCAAAAATTAAAAAATGGAGATTGGGTTTATTCCACTAATCAGTGCTTACAGGATTTTCGGCAACGGTATCCTAAATCTGCCTGTTATTTATACACAATTTCAAAAATTTATTCAAGCTTGTGTTATTAAATTTGATGAAACAGGGGCAATAACTCGTAAACCTGGTGGTGGAGCACCTACAAAACGAACAGCAAATTACATAGAGGATATTCCACGGCGAATGGACAACTCGCCCAAAAAATCAGTCCGAAAACTATCAGCAGTTTATTTATCAGTGGGAACATGTCACACTATTTTAAAAAAGGACTTAAAGTTGGTTCCATATAAAATTCAGTTTAGGAACTCAAACAAGTAGATTTTGTTACGAAAACACAATATTGTCTATGGTTTTTGAATAACATAAATAATAATGACATTCTCGACAAATGCTTCTTTTCGGATGCGGCTTAGTTCTATCTTTCAGGATATTTAAACAAGCAAAGTATGAGAATTTGTTCTGCAGAAAACCCTCATGAATTTGATGAAACTACCTATATTTTTAGTCAGACCATAACTGCTGAAAGATATCGAAATGAATTATGAAAGCCGTTTATTAATGAACTTCATGATGATGAACTCACGAAAGAATATTTCCAGCAAGATAATGTTCCAACGCACAAATCTCGAGAAACAATTCTTTTGCAAGAATTTTTCAATACAAGAATTAGTTTTCCTCCAAGAACTCCAGATTTGACAATTTTAGACTATTTTATTTTTCCATATTTAAAGAATTCCATTTTCAAGACAAGACATCACACAATCGAAGAACGTAATGCTATTGTGAATCTTTGTGCTAACATAACCCAATAAATCCTAATCATTCATGCTTTGAAAGCATGAAGGGTAGAATTCAACTTTGTCTTCAAACTAATGGTCAACATTGCCAACATCTACTTTAGTATTATTTTCTTTTAATTTTGGCTATGGTAATAAATATTTTTTTTGTAACTAAATTACTAATTATTATACGTTATTAATAAATTATACGTTTGTGACAGATTACGTGCCCTGTCACCAACTATTAAAAAAAGCATGGCCATATCTAATGAGGAAAGTTTTTGAAGGGTATTCATTTGAAAGGTTTGTTAATGTATTAGATGTTTTATTTCCGTTTCGTTTAGCTCGACCTAGATAGTTTTTAATTTTGTAATATTTTATTTTTTTTTGTATTTGAATATGTTAAGAATAAACAAAAATTTAAAAAAATATAGCATTAAATTTCAATTTTGCCAGAAAACGACTTCGCTTTCAGAATTTTAGTATTCTTCATTTTTGTCTTATTTTTGTTATAAAACATATATCGATATACCGTAACCGCACGATCGTACTGGGGATGGATATATCCAAAGTAAGTGGTCGCCTGTAATTGAGAGGTGTCACCATCAATGCAAATGTCAGCAAATTCAGTAACCGTCATTGCACTGTCAATACGTCACTCATGACATGCGTTAATTCCATATCGCGTATTGATGTAAATAATTTCAGATATAGTTTAAAATGAACTACTATAATCCTGAAGAATAGTATATTAAAAAACAAGTTTCATAAGGCACCATTTTGCCGCACGAGATCAGTTTAGAAAACGAGCCGCGATAGCGGCGAGTTTTCTAAAGAGCGAGTGCGGCAAAAGGCCTTATGAAACGAGTTTTTTATACTATTTTTTCTATTTTGCATTTTTTACATTAATAAATTAGAATTATTTAATTTGGAAGTTCAGAGTTTAATTTTTATATAAAGCATGCAGTTGGTCACATTGATACTTGACATTGTCAAACTTAAATCTTGCTATCCGCGAAGTATATTATATTAGATATTATTTATTAATTTTCCTTAACATTACTTGATATTTCATTTAAAAATATAAACATGAGTGACATAGAAACGTATATATGTTGTTGTCAATTCTATACAATATACGTTGTTTGTGTAGAGTACGAACATATATCATATCTGTCAAATGTACTTAAATTCTTAAAATCAAATGACAGCAATGATATTTATTTCTGTGTTCGAACAACGCCAACATTGAAAAATTTAAAAAAGCGTATTGAAAGGAAGCTCATTTCGATACTGTTTTGGGTGACATTGAATCATGATGTCATGAGTTCAATTCGAACGCAAAATAGAAAAAAATTATTTATAGTTAAGCAGTTTTATGGTGGTTACTCTGCAGAAGTGACGAGGGATTTATTTGCAGTAAATTTTTCCGCGAGGAATATTCCTAGCGCAAGTACTATTCGTAACACGGTTCACCGTTTTGAAAAAAAAAATTACTTTGATAAATAAAAATAAAGAAGCTTCTGTTGAAAATTTTAATGCGCTAGACATTCATGTGTTGCTATAGAAGGAGGTCTATTTGAACATTTAGTTAATAATTAGTTCTAGAATTCAATTATGATATTTAGTACGAAACTTTTGTTGTTGTTAATTTATCTTGTTATCTTTTGAAATTCCTTATTATAATTACCTGCTTTTACAAAATTTTAAAAAGTATGAGATATAAGATTCTTTATGTTTATAAATAAATAAAATTCACCAAATGTATTAGATCAGAACCTTTTTTTATTCCTGAATACGACATAATAATTTACTATCTTTACTACTTTGGAAATGAACAACCTTCAACCAACATTCTAAATCTCACTGACATATCAAAGTATAGTTGATAGGATTTTCCATGTATTATTTCTACGTTATCTCATTGGTTAAAATGATATAATAAGCTATTTCATTAGTTAACTTGCATGCGTACAAGTGACCAGAAAAACAGTATTAATATTCCTTTCCTGTGTTAATATTCGCAAGTCTTATGACTGTCGCTGTCTTACTAATGGAACTACTTATCGACAACTCGCCTGTGCTCACTTTGTATGTAAAACATATATTGACTCACGCTGTATACGAAACAAGAAACATATACAAGAAATGGTAAAACAAATATTGCATTGATAATAATGCAATGCGATATGAGAAGGTACTTTGGGAATTCAGCAATATCTTTTTATATGTTACTCTAAATTGTTTTATAAACAAGCGCTTCAACTCGCTGGACATGGAATTAAAAAGTTTAGCTATTTGAAGCGTAAAAGCGCTTATATAATGCTGTTGGATGCATAGGTGGTGTTAATGTACCCTTAAATCTTAAGTTAAGGTTAGGTGCGTCAGTATGAATCCTGTTGAACAATCATATTGGCTGTTTGTATAAAATAAGTTTGTCGTTCTTGTTCAACTAGGCTATTGCCGGGACCTTGTGCGAAACTTGGTCAAATTCCCTTATTCCAAAAATTAATCTACAAATTCTGAACACGCTGTATATGAGACACAGAATAATGCACTGCCCGCACAATTCGCAGCAACAAGAAAAATGCGACAGAACAAGGGAATCGCACAAATTTTAAATGCATATATGCAAGCTTGATGCATTTACCTATATGTATCTGAAAGTTCATCCGAGTATCCCAAACAACTCCAAGATTTCTCGCCTCAAACTGATTTGTATTTACCTATATGCATCTCAAATATCATCTGAGTATCCAATCATCTGAGCCTAAAACTCAACAGGTATATCTGTTCCACTAATATTGAATCACGAGAAGTTTCAGAAATCTCTGTCTTGATATGAATGGAGGTCATTTTAATCAGATCTAATAGTGCATAACACTTTAGAAGTGCGGTTGCGGCCCTTGAAAACTCAGACATTCGATTTTGACATGAATGTCAGAAATTTAAAATTTTGTAATATGTGTATGTGAAATTTAGGCCAGAACACTACCTGCAGTTTGATTAATTATTTTCTTAAATTTAAAATTTTTGCGATTCATTCTACGCCAATGATTGGTTTGAGTAACGTTTAAAATGTTTTTCTATTTAAGTGTCTGAGTTTTCAAGATCCACAACTGTACAATAGGTGGTTTTAAAATCTTAGTGGCAACTAATATTTAATAATTATCTTAAATTACCATACAACCATACTGTATTTATTAATCCAAGATTACACTGTTTTGCAAATGATAAATTGAAATTAATTCTTCGAAATATCTTAATAAAAGTGTAACGTGCCTTCAAATACTTTTCTCATTAGAGACGGCCATGCTCATTCGAAATTATACGTTTGTGACAGATTACGTGTACTATCACCAACCATTATCAAAAAGCGTGACCGTCTCTAATTGGGCAAGTTTTTGAAGGCACGTTATAATATATTTTATATTATCAAATTGTCAATACAGCAAATTACATACATTATTATGACATCTAATTTCATCACCTGGTAAGAATGTCAAGAAACGTAAAGAATACGAGTAAACCAAGCTGTCTTCAGTTGGCAATAGAATATTTAGATTTGCATCGACGTAAGATTGGTTATTCAATCTTACGTCGATGCAAATCTAAATATTCTATTGCCAACTAAGGACACTCACCCGCTATATGACTAAATATTTGTTAACTTAACTGCCTTAAATAATTCTAACAATATATTTCTTTTATAGTACATACAATGTGGAATTCGTCATATAAAATATGTAAGTTGCCACCAAAGTTTTTAAGAATCAGTGCTTCTTTTAGTTTCCCTCGCAGAACTAGATGGCGCTGTCCTTTTTCCTTTTATTTTTAGCGCCTCTACATTTCTATTATTTTGGTTGATATGTAATGTTGATGACATTATTTTATTAGTAGTATGCACAATTATGTTCGTAAAAATCTAATACAACCAAAAAAAAATGTCAAATGACTAATTTTGTTAAGAATGATAGTGCTTTTCAAATGTTACCTAAGAAAAAACTGTATGGATGAGATCTTGTGCATGGTCCAATAATGCACAAGATCTCTTTCCAATACGGACATCACTTTTATGCTGTGTGAAACGCTGTTCTAGCCATTGCGATGTCCGACCTATATATACGCCACAATAATCTAAACACTTGATCTTGACCATACATTTAATTTTATCAACGTTAAGATCTTAGACGTTGAAAATAACCATAAAAAAGAACCTTTTTAGAAATGGTCCACATTAACAGAGACACAAATAACGTTAATATCTCTCTGATACTAACGGACTAGTGTAATTTATTTCAATGTACTCGGTTTGGCGGTTAGTTGACCATCTAATTTTTTTTGTTAATTTATCCATGTATTGTTAAATTTATAGTGTATTGTTTATGGTTTTGATCAGTGGCGGCCGGCACTAAATAGCACAAGGGCACGTGCCCACCCAACCACCAAGATAAACACAGAAAGAAATTCGCATATAATTCAGTGCATTATTGTATTTTATTATTTTTACGTATTTTTATAACGCTGGTATCGCACCACAGACACTAGCACATAAACGCTCAAAACTATGTTCCGGGGCACGATTTCAGGTGAACCTATTCCGAATATGGATCGGCCGGTTCCGCTTATCTTCGCCATATACGTTTATACGTCGTTTTGGGGGCACAAACTCTCTCGACTCCACTTAACGTCTTGCGTTTATTGTGATTGCATTGTTTTCGTCGCGTACTGCACGTGTTTATTATTAATGATGGCAGTTAATAGTGTGCAAAATCTTTTAAAAAACCAGCTATCATTTCAGGAAAAACTTTTAATAAAGAAAAAAGGAAGGCCTATCCCTAAACTTTAAATAAGCTACACTTCAACAAGTAAAACTCGAACTTACAATAGAGTATTCAATAAAAATATATATGAAAAATATGAGTGGATTTGCGGATGTTCACTAACAAATAAACTATTTTGTGTTGTCTGCTTCATTTTTAAGAAAGATTAGTGCGTGGAATAAACAAGGGTTGAATGATTTAAAACATATCGCAGAAAGGGCAAAGAAACACAAAAATTCTGTTTCTCACATGAATGCATGCGTGGATTTTAGTGTTCTAGGCAAAGTGGACATACGTGAATTGTTAGACAGTGCTTATTTGTGACATAAAAAACTAAGTATAAGGAAGGTGTGAAAAAAATCGTCATATTTTGCGCCGGTTAATTATGTGTATAAAATTTTGCGGAGCTTTTGAATTGGCGTTACGAGGTCATGATGAGACATTGACGTCGGAAAATCCAGGTATTTATGTAGGCTTAATTAAATTTACAGCTGAATTAGACGCTGTGCTTACAATACATATGAAAGATTCACAAGTGTTTAAAGGCGCCTCAAAAACTATTCAGAACGAATTGCTAGATGCAATGTGACAAATTTACAAGCACAAAATATTAAAAGAAATTAAATCTGCAAATTTAATTGCTTTGGTGGCCGATGAAGCTACAGATACCTCTAATAATCAGCAAATGGTTATTATTATTCGATACGTGTTTAATGGACAAATTCTTGAACGCTTTTGGTCTTTTTTTAAGCCGGGTGGACATAATGCTGATGTACAGGGTGGCGCAAGGGAACGGGGAATTTTGAACGTTACAGTTGTCAGCACTGTAGAGCCGGCAGTTGTTCGTAACGTCGCACAATTGTTGTGAACGCATTGCCATTTAGTAATCATGGATCGTTGGACTGGTGCGGAACGTGCAGTAGCTGTGAGAGCGTTTTATAAAAATGGTGATAGCGCGACTGCCGCGCAGAGAATATTTCGACAGCATTACCAGCTTGGACGTCATGGACGTGTCCCATCTGCGCATGCGATTACAACGTGGGTGCGTAATTTTGAAGAAACAGGATCTGCCTTGAAAAAGAAAGCTCCAGGTGGCATTCGAACGGTACGTACCCCAGAGAACATTGAAGTTGTTAGAGCTGCAATCGAGAGAAGTCCTCGCCGCTCCGTTCGACAGCATGCATCTACGCTAGGGATTAAGCGACGAAGCTTACAAAGAATACTGCACGAATTACATTTCCATCCCTATAAGTTGCAGATTGTGCAACAATTACATGAACGAGACCCAGCGTCACGTATGGAGTTTAGTAGGCAAATATTGGCTAAAATTAACGAGGACGCGAATTTCATTGGTAACATATGGATATCAGACGAAGCACATTTCCACCTAAACGGTATCGTAAACAAACAGAATTTTCGTTATTGGGCCCAGGACAATCCTTGTGAGTTACACCAACGACCACTACATAGCGACAAGGTAACAATATGGTGTGCTGTATCATGTCATGGTGTTATCGGCCCGTATTTTTTTACAAGTGAGAACGGTAGTGCAGCGACAGTAACATCCGCTCGATATGTTGAAATGCTTCAAACATTCTTTACACCGAGACTGTACGAGTTTAATCTTAACATCGAAAACATGTGGTTCCAGCAGGACGGAGCCACGTCACACACTGCTCGACATTCGATGGCAGCAGTTCATCAATTGTTTGGAAGACGCATTATTTCACGTAACGGTGAGATTGAATAGCCTGCGAGATCCCCTGATCTTAGCGTGTGCGACTTCTTCCTGTGGGGGTATCTTAAAGGCAAGGTGTACCGTACACGTCCTGCAACAATCCATGAACTGAAGGAGAACATTCAACAAGAAATCACTGCCATTCCCCAAGATTTGCTACACCGCGCATTCCAGAGTTTTCATAACAGGCTGTTAGAGTGTGAACGCCGAACGGGAGGACATCTTTCCGATGTCATCTTTAAAAAGTAAAGAGACACTTTTGAACATTTTGATTGTAAAAACATAAATGGCATGCTGCATACATGCACTTTCGTTAATAAATTACTAATTTTATGAATTTATTCGTGGACATGACGTTATTTCAAAATTTCCCGTTCCCCTGCGCCACCCTGCAAACTATTTTAAATTCTACTTCTGGGTCTGATAACAATAAACTAATCGCCCAAAGTTACGATGGTGCATCCGTGATGAGTGGTAAGATAAATAGTATCCAAGATATTATCAAAAGAACATTTCCACATGCACATTATATTCATTGTTACGTGAATCCATTTAATTTAATTATTGAACGAGCGGCACGGCACAGTGCTATAAAAATGTAAAAATTTTCTTTGCAAATTTGCAGCCATCTTCAAGTTTTTTTCTCGATCGCCAAAACGAAAGATGATTCTTGATGAAATAGTCAAATGTAGATTACCACGCGCTGCTCCTACACGCTGGATTTTCAAAAGTCGAACTGTGAACACATTATTTGAACACCAGGATTCTTTCAAAGAATATTTAGACAAAATTATTGATGACAGTTACTATTAGTGAAGCAAGTGATTTATTGAAACATTTAAATTGCCGGGAATTTCTCTACTGGTTGCAAATATTTCATTTCATCATGCCACATGTTGAAATATTATTTAATCAGACTTAAATGCACGGGATTGACAGTGCCCAACTGCAAAAGGCAATTGAGCAATTCCAACAGCAAATTATTCACATTAAAAATTTAAGAAATTCTACTGACAATAACAATCAAGAATGCAATAATGAAGAACCTGTAAGGAAAAAACAAAAAACGACAGCTGGAGATAACAGAGCCGTTATTGCAAAGGAAGTATGTGACACAATTTTAAGTCAAATTAGCGAGCGATTTGATTTTAGGGATTACTTAAGTGCAGCAAAATTATTCGATTCTCAAAATTTTAAAACTTAATCATTCATTTCCACAAAAAAAAATTTATGAAACTGTGAAATCTTATCCTATGTTGGACAGTGTAAAATTTAAAAGTGAACTTTCAGTAATTTATGAGCGCCATGACATGTTGTGACGTAGGTGGTGTTTTGCCAGTTTTAGTGTTCATAACAGACAACAACCTAAAAAAAGGTTTTGACAGAAACATACAAACTGTTGGATATTATTTGTACAACGCCCATGTCGACAGCAGAATGTGAACGATGTTTTTCCACCCTCAAACGCATTAAAACTTTTCTGAGAAGTACAATGTCAGAAGATCGACTAAACGCAATGGCGGTCCTATCAATAGAAAAGAAGTTCATCCAGTCTATCCCAGATATTGACAACAGTAATAGACATCTTTTCCAGCATGAAAAATAGAAGAATGGATTTTATGTACAATAAATAGGTAAGTTTTTTTGTGCCCACCCTCTTTCATAACTCAAGAGACTTTAGTTTTTTGCTATAAATTATTTAAATTTAATTGTTTGGCAATTGCATGATTACTTTTATCAACATTGTGATCTGCTATTATAAGCGTACGTGTTTCAACGTTTAACGCTCTCACTTTAGGCGTTTCTGACAATTGTATTCCACTATCCCACAAATCCCAATGCTGTTAGAGTATGAATATGGAATCGAATTAAGTAAAAATGACCGTAATTGCGACCTTTTATCCTTAAAATTGTTTATAACATCATTACCTACCCTGATTCCAGGAATGTCTAAATTCGGAAATTCCACCTATCTATTCACGAAGAAAAAAGAATTATCGCATATTTCTTCAAAAATAATATAAAAATGTTAGGTTTATTAGTCGAACTATCTTAATAGCGTATGTTTTATACTTTGAGTATACTAAGCATAGGTATCGCAAGTTTATTCAACCAATAAAGTTGTCGGTATAAGACGCGGTGCTGTGGGCGCGCGTATTAAGATTCTGGGTGTAAGAACATGATATAGCGTCTTTTTAGCGGCACTTCCAATTAAGATATCGACAAGGCTGTGTATAAAAGATTTAAGACCACTTTATATTTTGTGTAATTTGGGGTGGATTTCTGTCTTACACCTGCCGCTGAGCTTTTTTCTGTAGACAACTTCCCGATGGTTCAACCACACGCAGTCCTCCATAGACACGTAAACATCTACACTGTAATCGTTAATTTTCTTAATACACTTGTTCATATTTAATCTTATAATATCGTTTTATATTATACATTTAGAGATCTAAGCTAGTTTTGGAGCTAGAAAAAAACTAGAGCTGGTTTGGATAATTTTAAATTAAAGTACTACCAAAATTACAGAGCAGGTGATCCCACGTAATCGTTTCCGCACCTGGTAACTAATCGGTGCAACGTAGCTTGGAACCAGGCTTATACCTTCGCAGATAAGTTTTGTGGTTTATAATTACTTTATATTTCAAGTTATTGAAACACATATAAATTTAGTTTCCGCTTTATATTTCATGCCTGTATTTTATAGTTTAGTCATTTATGTTAATATTTATATTTAACAGTTCATTTATATATCTTGTTACGCTCCGCATATAAAAATATTTTTATAATATTTATTTTTAAATAATATATTTCTTCTTTAAATATCTCGATTTAAAATATTTAAACTTAAGACATTTTTCTTGTATGTATTCGTGTCCAAAGAGAAAGCATTTCTTTTGTTATATCCTAACCGAGACCCTTTGTTTTCTACCTGACCGTCAGCAACTCTAACGTTACTGTGGAATTTCTATATACATTTCATTTTAGATTGTTTTAATTCAATTATACATCCCTATGGTGTTTCATATCATTATAAAGCTTATTTCACAAAGGTTATTTTAATAATATTTATGCTATCGATAGAACATCTCTTCAGGTCGCGCTTCTAATTAATTATTATTCAAGATATCGACCCTCTCTTCGACTCAGGTCATAAAACAGACCGTTTTCAAACACCAGTGTTCTATCGGCAAACTATAAGCCAGCTTCTCAAAAGTAAAACAACTCATCGTGCTGTTTAAGTCCACGTAGGAGAAAACGTATTCAATAAATATTGTCATAGTATTATAGTATTATTTATTTTCGCGATTATTGATTTGAATGTGTAGTTAGACCCCTTGTGTAGATATTACGCCTTGTGAATACGTTTTTATACCTACGTTCTCCGTGTGACTTTACAATTCGACAGTAATTAACGGTGACACTTTTTTCATATTTTATTATAGTCAGACATTTGACGACGTTTCGTTAAGAACCCTGTCGTCTTCACTGAGCATAGTCGACCTGGCTAGCTGAATTGTATCTTTACTATAAATAGATAAGTCTTTGGAACTCTGCAGTAGTTCTGCAGTGTATCGTAAAATTCTCAGAAGCCAGGTTTGAGAGATTTATTTTTGCTATATACACGTAGAAAATGTCGAAAACAAGGGCGTCCAAATACTTTTGAGCGATAGTGTATGTACCAATAATGTTTTACGATGGGTCAACAATTAAATTATATTAAAACATAACTTATCCGTTTGATCGCCTTTTATTCTGCTAATTAAAGGCACCAGTTCGTAAAAAATAATTTACTCGGTTTAGGTATAGGAATTTATATAAACTCATAAACGAAACAAAACTTGTTATTGAAAAAAAAATACAAATTATTAACAATATAAAAGAAACATAAAACAATAATAAGTTACTAAATTATAAAACTAAAAAATCAATAAAAATTCCTTATAAAAGAAAAACAGAACGTAATATTCGAAACACACTTACATACTTAAAACTATTATAATAACGAGTGGTTAGACATTTTAGGAAATATACGATCTCTTATCGAATAGTTAAGGTAGAACACTAACCATAGCCCTCCCTAATAAAACTAATTAAATGTATGACAGATATTTAGATGAATTAGATGAGATTTTGTTTTCCCAAAACGTTTGACCACGACCGATTACACGTACAAAATTAAAAAGCAATTTTTTTGATCAAAATACTGGCCACAATACTAAAGTTTAATTGGTGCGCATGTACATACATAGAATATGTACAGTTTATTGAAAAAATAATATCTCCCCTTGTCACATGAGTCATTCCCACTAAGAAGAATCAGTACTATTAATTTTCACTTCTATGTCTCTATACATTACTAAAGTGAACATAATCGCTTTTGTTCAGTACGAAAAAAAATAAAAGGTTGGTATGTAGGTTTATAAACTATTATAATTATAACATTGATGTTACATTACTTTTTCGATAAACTGTACATACAAGGCGTTATAAAAAAAAACAACTTTTAAAAACCTTAAGACATATAGTACACTCGAAAATAAGGTTCAAAGTATTAATACACATTGGTCTGTAAATCAACTGTTTTCAAAATACATAATAAGTATTTTATTTAAATTGTAGAATAAATTTTCTTTCCTGATTTTTAAGGTTCTCTTGTGTGTTTTCTTATTGTTTTTAGCTCAACGATAACTCATGCCAGTAAATATCTGCTTATCGGTTTGTTAATCTAAGTGATCTTAACGTCACATAATATTTTACTGTAGAAGCCTGTTAAGGCAGCCTTTACTGCCGAGCCAGAGAATTTGCGAAATACTGGCAAAATAGTAACGGCCCTAACGGACGTGTTTTATACAATAGTTTTTATAATATCTGATTCGGTTATACTTATCCTTTTGACATAAATTTTTTTATCGAAAAAAAAGCTATTTATTAAGAGTGCACAGAACGTTGTCATTGTCAACCATTCTTTATAAAAAAAATACAATTTTATTTGATAAACGTTTGGCTGTTAAAATAGTTTGAAACGAATGGAATCAACAGGCAATGAAGATTCAAGATTGTGTACGAAAAAGGTTGACAGTTACGAAGCAAATGTTCCAAGGAATTGTGGTAGAACCATCCAAACCGTTGATCCAAGTGGTTGGTGTTAGTATTAGCATTTATGAAGCATCATCTTCCATCTCGTCATCTGCTAGTGGCATACAGATTTCAAGTAATTCAAACTGCCCCATTGAACATTAGTTATAGTAATTATAAACAAATTGAGAGATAAAGTTGAGTTTTACATGGTTGTAGTAATTAAATCTTTACGGCCTGCATTCATTCAGAGGTAGTTTATGTACTAAGGAACAGTCCTCAAAGCAACCTTAAACAACCAAGTATTACAACATAGTTATTTATATGCCTAGGCTGTGAAATACTTTTTTAGAGTACCGAAAGAAAAGTTATCGCCGAGGCCGCTAAAAAGTTTTGCAGCTATGGCATGCACACTATTTTTCGTGCAATCGTCAAAATTATTTTATCGTATCATCAACTATTTATCTTTATGTGAAACATTTATTGATAATTATTAGGAACATAATATTACAATATCTTAATAATAACGAGCCATCGAAAAAATTCATAATTGGAGTAGACTGTCAAATTGGGTTGGTACTTTAACCACTTCCACATAATGCCACTTATTATTTGACATTGAAACTATAAGTTTGCGTCAATTTTTTTAAAACTCTTATTAAGAAAATGGTTTGTGTTTAGATGTAAATGGACAACATTTTCAACAACTTCTGTAGCTATATGTAAATTTTGATTATGATTTCGATATTAAATAAATTATTTGTTTTCTTTTTTGTTGTAGTATCATTTCAATGACATAACCTTTTTTTACAACGAAACTGTCAAGCATCAAGTAATGTGTCATTATGTGGAAGTGGTTAAAGTTTCAACCCAATTTCACAGTCTACTCCAATTATGAATTTTTTGGATTGCTCGTTACTTTAGTTACTCATAATACGTTAGTAAAGAAACAAATAACACGTTAGATATAGCACCATAATACGTTAGATACGAAACCATAATACGTCAAATAGTACATTATTTGTGAACATGAATTTCAATATTTTGACAATTCTCAATTTTTAAAGATATATCTTACATATCTGTCTTTAATCCGCGATCTTCTGCAGCTTCACAAACAATTTTTTTTCGGATGATTCAACACACATGATGTTCAAGCCGCTTACGTCCTCCAAATTTTCATTTTTACGTGAAAACTCAATTGATTGTTCAGAGTTTGACACACTGTTTATTAAAACCTTTCCCATCTGAATCTTCTGCGCAATTGCAGTTTTCTTCGTTACGTTGTCTCCTAAATACCCCCTTGCTCGACTCCCACCCACCCAGCTCTTGCAGATCTAAGATGTCTCCACCGGCGTTAACCAGAAAAGTTGCTGAAGATCTTCTAATACAATGACCAGTATACAAAGTTGGATTTTCTAGTTTGAGGTATGTAGCGATTTTTTCAGGTATTTTAGTTAAGAAATGAATACCACAAGGCTGAATTGTACACCATCCATTTCTGTACGATATAAACAGTCTCTTATGCGTAACATGACGCGGTCGCAATGCTACATATTTTTTAAATAAAAGTACGGAATTAATGTCACCGTCAGGTACAAGGACAAAAAATCTTTTTTTTGTAAGTTCTTGTGTCAGGAATGGTAACAACTACCTTAGTCTCTAAAACCTCAACATCGTCCGTAGACATTCTCGCTAATTCAATGGTTCTACAAGCCCCTCCTAGACCAATCAAAAAAGCTACTTTTATCATCAAAAATACCTCGTCTGGAGCTGTACGCATAAATTCATCAACTTGCTCTCTAGTGAGTATTTTGGATTCTTTAACTCGATATCCAACATTCTTTTTCTTGATAAATTTTATCAAAGCACCATACTTATCAATTTCTACTCTCTTTCTTTTAATTCCACGCAAGCTCGCAACATGGAATATTTTGGCCACAAACATGAAGGAGCGTAGTAATTTGACAGTCTCACGAAATAAGTGAGCAAGACTGTTTCCCCAGCACCTTGAACATGTTCTTCATCTCGCCATTTACAAAACAGACGATATTCGTTTTCTTAATGCAGTTTTAACTTCGCTGGCAACAAATCTAATTTTGCACTATTTTCAACCTCTACAATATTTGCGGGAACATCAAATTCTTCCATGATTTATTAATTTATTTCAAAAACGTGCAAGCTTTGACGTAAGTATTTTGTATGACAGCCAAATTGTTGATTTTGTTTTAATCTTGATATCGTTGATGATACGATAAAGTTTTGAATATAAACTCGAACATCAGCGATTTAAACCTCGTCACCTGGCAACGTCCTCGAGTATTATAAATCGCTTAATGTTCTCGTTATATTAATAGCTATAATTAGATAATTGCAAATAAATATATTATTACTTTAAAATCAACAGCAGTTGAATTTATTTAACAAAGTTATAGCGTTGCTATGAAAATTACATGTTTGAATATATACTAGTATATTAAACAACAAGTATAGAAAAGCAATGTTTTACTAAACGAATATAGCGTTTGAGTACGAGCGAGCGGAGCGAGCGAGTAACTTAAAGCTGTATGAGTTTAGTAAAACTGCTTTTCTTACGAGTTTGTTTACACTATTTTTTCGCATTTTGCAAGAATAACATTATAAACTTATATATTTAAAATGTTATAGTAGGTATTTGTACAGGATTTCCGTAATCTGATTCGGCTATGTTTATTTACATAGTAACGACACAGTAACAGTAAACAAACTTCATTTTTTGTAAGTCGATTTGAGTTTTAGTTAAAAATGAGTCTTGCTACTAAACATACTTTAGAACATTTTTCTAAAGATATTTTAAATGCCGCTCGAGAAGCGTCTTCGGGTTTACTTCCTTTGAAATAAAAAGAAGAATACGAGAAGACATATGAAATATTTTGTAATTGGAAGATAACAAAAAAAGCACTAATATAATTGATGAAAGTGTAATGCTAGCGTATTTTTTTGAGAAGGTAAGCTATTTGTTTCTATATATTTTAGTGTTATTCATACAATGTCTTTCATTATTTTAGGCAAAAGTCCTTAAGGCATCCAGTTTGTGGTCTACATATTCAATGTTGAAAAGTACTATACAAATTAACGATAATATAAATATATCACAATATAAAAAACTAACTGCATACTTGAAACGTCAAAATGACGTGTACAAACCAAAGAAGTCAAAAGTGTTGACTATGGGAGACGTTATGAAATTTCTGAAAGAGGCTTCAGATGACAAATTTCTATTCTGTCAAACTGAGTTTTATTGACATGACATTACTATGTAGTAAAGTGATATCTACGTATCTATGTGGTAAAGTGCCACTTTAATAAACGATTTTGATTGTAGTAAAGTAGCACATTACTTGTCAAAATGCGAAAAAAAATATTTTGATAGTTCTTGACAAAACGCAAATATGTCTGACACTGATAGTGATATTTCAGTATCTTGCACTCCTCCAGAGCTAAAAAGTATTGTAAACTCGGCGCTTTCCGATTTAATACCTCAAAAATCTAAACGGCAGTAAGAAAAATGTTATAGTGAGTTTTAAAGATTGGTGTGACAAACAGAATGTTAAGACGATGTCTGAAAACATTTTATTTGCTTATCTGATGTAGAAATCAAAAGTTGTAAAAAGTTCAAATTTATGGAGTATTTATTCTATGCTAAGGGTATGCTGAAG
This sequence comes from Melolontha melolontha, assembly GCA_935421215.2. NCBI lineage: Eukaryota > Metazoa > Arthropoda > Insecta > Coleoptera > Scarabaeidae > Melolontha > Melolontha melolontha. Next base: position 47,816,180 of record OW285240.1, read on the forward strand.
GTACGAGAAGGGATCGACGTCAGAAAGTTTTCAATGTACCATTTCTGAAAAGAAAGGCTATCAAGCAAAGACATCAAAAGTTTTACGCGTGAGCAAATTGACTCATTCCTAAAAGAAGCTAATGATGAAACATTCATATTATTGAAGGTAAATGTTAAAAAATGTCACTTAGAGTTGTTTTATTTATTGTACTGATTGTTGTAAGCAGTTTTAATAATGGGAATATCAATCAGGTGCCTTGCGACAAGATGAATTAGTAAAAATGTCTATTGAAGATATTCAGGAAGAGAATGCTGTTTTAATAGTAATCGTTCGTGATACCAAGACGGATAAGAAGCGCGTTTTCACTGTTACTAATATTGATTTCATAAGAACTTATATTAAATATGCAGCTCTTCAACCAAAACATATTGATAATAATCGTCGTATATTCTTAAGATATTTATCCTAAATAATATAAGTATGTGCAAATTTGTTGCATTTCTCGCGAAGTAATGTAAATGTAAATATGCTTTCTACATATTACGACGCTAATTTATTCGAATTTTTTAGAGAAAAAAACATTCGCCCTGAAGTAGGATTCGAACCCACGTGCATGGCTTGTCGGACCATCGCTTTAACCTCTAAGCTATCAAAGGCAGTGATTTCGAATCTTTGTGGGAATGCCTTGAGTTACATCAAGGAAACAGATTATATATCTCTTGCCCGTAGTAGGTCGTTATACAAATTTGTTGCATTTTTCGCGAAGAAATATAAATGTAAAATGTGCTTTCTACATATTAGGACGCTAATTTATTCGAATTTTTTTTTATAGAAAAAAATTCGCCCTTAAGTAGTTCGAATCCTAGTAAATCCTAATAGCGCGTGGGTTCGAATCCTACTAAAAATAATAACCCTGTTATTGTTGTATTTTATAAATGTCAAATTTGAGACGTTTTGTTTGGCGGCCGTTGCTATGGGTAACGAGCGCGAAATTTAATTTCGCGGACTGTGTGGAGAACGCGAAATACTCACTTTGCGTACGATTGCACGAAAAATATTTTTCATACACACAAACTGTCATAAAATATTTTATGTCAGCTTAATTTGAAGTTGTATGCAACTTATTCCGATATATTCAAATGTTGAAATGAGCGATAAGGTATTTATCTAAGGTCATGCCAATGCGAATACTTTAAAGACATGTTGCCTTTATGCGGGAAAGTTTCTCAGTCGTTGACTGCCTTCACATGTGATGTTTCAGACCATGCTTCAAAATTCTAAGAGAAACTGGTTAGTTTTAGAAAAGGTTTCATGATACTAAACGGCAGAGAATAACATGTACACCAAATGTGTAGTAAAACAAATTTTAAATATTGTTGAAGAAAATCTCGAAACAAGTGTTAGAATATCCAAATAGGTAGAAGTAGCTATTTTGTTTGGATAACTCTTCATGAGTAGCTGCTATACCCCTTCCATATTAAACCAGTACAAGCTATTACTATTCTAAATTATCAAACGAGAAAGATATTTTGTGAGTGGTTGAGGCTGCTGAAAGGCCAGACTTCGTTGCAAGCATCCTTATTACAAATGAAGCCAGTTTTACTAAAAATACAATATTTAATTTCCACAATAATTACGTCTGGTCTGATGGGAATCCTCGAGCTATAGCTGAATCCAGACATTAGCAGCGTTTCAGTTAACATCTGGTTAGGCATTATAGGAGACTAGTTGTTAGGGCCAGTAGTGTTACAACAGCCTTTATTAGGGAACACCTGAATAACTTATTTCCTGGGAGATAGGTAGGGCGACATGTCCCATTACATGACCTCCAAGTTCTTCCGATTTAACTCTGTTGGACTTTTGTATTTGCAGTTATTTAAAACGTTTAGTCTACATAACACCGTCAGACAATCTTCAAGATTTTCGCCGGTGAATTGAACAACGTTGCCAGATAATTCGAGAAAAAGCCTGATTTTTTGAAAGATTACAAACATTAGTTAATTGCAATAATTTTTATTGTAAAATACAAAAATACCTTTAAAAACCACGACGGAAAATTTATTCTACAATTCCAATAAAATAGCTACTATCTCGGAAACAGTTGATTTGGGGACCAATGTGTATTAAGACTTTCAGATTTATTTTCGGCAAGACTACATGCCCTTTAGATTTTTAAGCGTTATTTTAAACAGCCTCTATATGCCAATTTAAAATTTTGTCATCACCAACACATCAATTTTAAATACCACAAAAAACAATAACAAATATATAAAAATATACACTAAATAAAATAAATAAAAATGTACATAAATAAAGGGACCCTGAATGGAATTACACTAAAATACCATTACCAACCTCTGCGCTGAAAGTCACTTGAGGCAATTGTAACTTTCGTCGATTGTATTCGATGGATGTCGTATTCGTGGTCGAACATACTGTGGAAGGTCTTCTTTGTGTTGATAATGACGTAGCAGGCAAAGCGGTGGAGCTTTCGGTACCTACACTTGTTAATCGTCGAACATTTGACACTGAACCATTTCTAGACGTATTTCTTCTAAATATTTCTAATGTTAGTTGATTTCCATAGGATCTGCAAAATATGAAAAATAATATTAAAATTATGATAACCTCCAATCACTGCCTATAATTTTAGTGTTTCCTATATTTATAAGTGGAACCAAGTAAATCTAACCCGCGGAAAATACGCTAACAAATTTATTAACGTCTTGCCCCGCACCCCCGCCAGTCAAGACTTTGAATGTCTAACAGCTGTATACAATCTCGTTCTATGTATTGTCTTAAAATACACGTTTTATAGTTTTACAATTTATTTGAATCTAGCGCGCTAAAATTCTTTGTGGGAATGTACACAACATATCGACAATGCTGCTTCATGGATCATATTAGCTCGGTTGGACTATAGTTCTTGAAACTGATGTTCCAAACATTTTAATACCTGTACACTCTACCGGGTCTCCTTGAAAAAAAAAGTATAAAAAATGGAAAGATAATAATAATAATAATGATGATGATTTTGCCCAACAGATTAATCCAAAATAGGACAACAAAACTTTGACTATGTGACAATACAACAATACATAAATAAGATAATTAATTAATTCCATAGGAACATAAAAACATCGTTAAATAAATTATTCGCGTTTCTCAACGAATGCACCAATGGAGACCTGTACAATATAGTAGTCCTTGGTGTTGAAAACACAAAAGATGTAAATTCACTCGAACTAACAGCGATGCTGAATCGATCCGGTTATCAGGAGATTCGCCACAAGTAATACGCTCTTCCCTTGTCTTCGCACCGCTAGCGTTTCAAATCTACGCTTCACAATCAAATCCCTGTAGTCTATGTTTCGTTCTGCATAGACACCGTCTAACCTGTAACTCAGGTACATCAAAAATTCACGCTGAACGCGTTCAATTTGATTCACGTGTAGGTCATAGATTGGGTACCAAACAGAAGACGCATTCTCCAACTTACTAACAATATACGCGAAATAGAGAGATTTAATGATACCAATATTCGAAAAATTTCGGAACATTCTGGTAATTAAACCTAGAGACTTAACAGCAGATCTGGGTGATGTTTGAGAGATGATCGTTGAAATTCCACTTGCTGTCGAATGTAACACCAAAATCCCTTGTAGAGCTTGGTTTTTCTATAACAGCATTATCAACGTAATAAAGAGAGTTTGTATAATTTATTTTCCTTGTGAAAGTTACAACACAGCATTTGGAAATATTTAAATTAAATTTATTCATGCGACACCAATTGTGGACAGTATTTGAGTTCTTTTGCAAAAACCCCACATCAGTTATGCTTGTAATGGTGTGATATATTTTAAAGTCATCTGCATACACCAATACATTGTAGTCAAGTGATACTATTAGGTCCTTAATAAATATATTAAACATAAGCAGGCCCAAGTTGTAACCTTGAGGAACTCCAGAAGTCGGGTAAAAAATCTCGATTTATAGCCATTGTAGGTAACATAGTTTGCTGTGTCAACTATGACTTCATAAACCTGAGTAGAGAATCGTTAAACCCAAAAGATGACAATTTTTGTAAGAGTAAAATGTGGTTGATGGTATGCGCGACTGAAGTCCGTTTAAATAACATCTAATTGACTAGCATCGTCTAAAGCTTCGGCTATTCCTTGGGTTATGCAGCACAAGTTTGTTAGAGTGGAGCGATTTTTCACAAATCCATGCTGTGAAGGAGAAATAAAGGGCAGACATTTGAATGAGATAATTTTGTGAAGGAGGAATTCAAAGATTTTCGCAAAAACAGAAATAATAGCTATTGGCCTATAATTAGAGATGTCAGTGTTATCACCCTTTTTAAATACAGGACAAATTCTAGCGATTTTCCATGCTTGTGGGAATGAAGTTGTTTTAATGAATAAATTGAAGAGTTTGTAGAGTGGATGAACAAAAACATTGGCGCAGTCCTTAATCAAATACGTTCGAATGTTATCATCTCAAGCAGTATGTGTATTCTTCAGTTTCACAATGGCCTCGATATCATTCTGTGCAACACAAGGAACGACGATAAGTGGATAATTACTAATAGTATAGTACTCACGTGACGCATCATCGGAGTTTTTAGGAAGATAAGCTTCTGCAAATGTAGATGCGAAGGCGCCAACAATGGCTTGTGGTTCGGAATATTCCTGATTATTAAGATGTAAATTACTTAGAATTCTAGACATGTTGCGTTTTAAATTATCAAAATTCCAGAATTGAGACGGATCATTAATAATTTTTTCTTCTGTGTCTTGTGTATAGCATGTATAGCTTCTAGAAATTTCCGTTTTAGTAATTCTTCAAATTCTCTCAAACCCTGATTTGTAATAATCATTACCAGTAGATTTCCACTTCCTGCGATAGTGACGCTTCAACTGAAGATATTTCTTTATGTTCTTAGTAAACCACGGATGATAACTTTTATTTGAGGAAAATTTTTGCACAGGAACAGAAACATTTAAAACAGAATAAAGTTTGACATAAAAAGCAACAAGACACTCGTCAGCATCAGCTATAACTAGGAGAGACCAGTCAGTTTGGAGTAGATCAGAATACAATTTTATAAAATTAGCCTTTTTAAAGTTATATCTAATATTGTTGTTTGATAGAAATGGACGTGTGCGAGATGTTACCCTGTACATAGCATCAAACCAAAGTCCAGGATGACGTCTGTCTTCAACAACAAGGGAGTCAGAATCATGTCCAACATCGAATTCACAGTCCATGTTTGATAGCATCAAGTCCAAAAGTCGATAATTTTCATTGGAAATATCGTTGAACTGAGTTAAGTTTAAAGATGTCATAAATGAAAAGAGAATCTCTAGATTCGCATCAGACGCAACACCAGGTTTGTCCAAATTCGGAATATTGAAATCCCCTACAAATAAAATATTTTTCCCAGTAATAATGATTTCCAGCATGTCGAGGAATAGTTCAAAGTCTGCGCAATTTAAATTCAGTTGGATATAAACTAATATAACAAAATATAAAGACTCAATATTTTCCCAGTTACATATTATTAAATCGATCAAATGAACCGCTGATCTAATGGAAGACACATGAATTACTTTATATTTAATTTCATTGTGAATAGCAATAAGTACACCACCACCAAGAGATCTACCAGTATTTTGTACATCTCTGTCACAACGTATGATATTGTAAGATTAAGTAAAAAGTTCATTATTATAGACTGAGTCACACAACCAATTTTCAGACAGTAATATCATGCCATATGGAGAGGAAAAACTGGATTTATATAAGATATCAGTTTTACCACGTAAACTTCTAACGTTTTGGTAGTAAAAATGGATAGATTCTTTGTTAGGCACATCTAGTTTGACGAACTAATTATTTTTGGAATCCCATTCTTATATTTTATTTTAATGTTGACCCCACCCCTAGATAGTCGATCGAGTAGTTCAGCCTTTACGCTTTCATAAGTTTGGTGTGAAACGGCGTTTGATCGCAAGAAATAACTACAGCAGAAAACTTATCAGACGCCCTCAAATGCCTGCTTCTCTTGAATAGCCTGTGAACGCTATCCACAGAAGACAAACATACCTTAATAGGAAGCTTCGAATCAGTTTTTGTAAGATCATATCTACCTAACCTAAAAGGTTTAATATTGTCTCTGAATTCAGCTCCAATCTCATTGAAAACTTCACGTAATGTTACTCTATTTGAATTCATTTGCTGTTCTTTAGATGTAATTATATATCGGGTCATTCAATAGATAAGACCTATTTTAAATAGGGGTCTGTGGCTAGTAATATATGTTAATTGTCGTCATTTAGTTGTCAAATTGTAGCGCAATATATACAGTTTTATGTAAAATGGACAAATTTCCAATTAATCTAAGATTTTTTGGAGTTAAAAATTTTATTACAAATCAATCAATTGTGCAAAGTTTTCGGCGAGAATTCAACGCAGCAAGACACGGACAAATTCCTAGCAGAAAAACTATGTTGAGGTGGGTGAAGGATTTTGATGAAAGAGGGAATGTTTCACCAAAATATACTGGAAGAGTACGGACAGTAAGGACACCGGCAAATATTGAACACATCAGGCAAGCACTTCAACGAACTCCGTTACGTTCTGCAAAAAAACATTCAATTGCTTTGCAAGTTACTGAAACGAGTCTGCTGAGAATTTTACATTATGCTTTACACTTTCACCCCTACAAAATCCAAGTGATTTATAAGTTGCAGGATGGTGATCGAGATGTCCGAATGACTTTCCGCAGGAATATGTTGAAAATCTTGAATCAATACCAAAATGCGATTAATTCTTTGCTTAGGTCCGATGAAGCGCATTTTTATGTCAGTGGAAGTGTAAACAAACAAAACTGTCGTTATTGGGGGGCTAAAAACCCACAACAATTGCACGAACAACCGCTCCATGGTGAAAAAGTCACAGTATAGTGTGGTATTTCATCATTTGGAATATTAGGGCCGTATTTAAGACCTCCGTACACCATTATATAGCAGAAAGCAAGAATGTGCTACCGGCAAGTAGCGAAAATAAATTTGGCAAAAATTGCTACTAATGTTTGACGATATACTGCGGAACTACAGTAGGGTCAGTCCTCAGTCTCACCAGTGTGGAAGGGTTGACTGTAAAAATACAATTTAACTAGCCAGAACCGGACTACGGTCAGTGAAGATGGTGTGAGGTTCTTATTGAAACGTTAATGAATGTCTGACTATAATAAAAGAGACTAGGGACGTCACCGTGAATTAAGGTTAAATCATAACTAGAACTCATACGTAACACGGTGGCCATATTATTATTTAATGTACCCACAAGGTCTGAGGTCTATAGCAAGAGATTCTAAATACATACAACATATACATACCTTTCTCTACTAAAAATTTGACACTCCTGAGGGAAGAATACTTATTAAAGGAGATGTCTGTTAACTTATATAAGGCACATACAAATTTACGAAAACAAAGGTGAACATGAACTGAAAAATATTTACGGGAGAACGTATAAATAAACTGTTAATTGCAAGGAAAGGAAATACTAATACGATGCACTTATCGTCGAAGGTATAATTGTAGGAAGCTCTGATTCCAACCCTACTCGGCGCTACCTCGAACCTGTGCCAGACGGCGGATTAACATGTGTAACGAAAGGTGTGTACTAGCTCCTACTTCATCGGATCGGTAGTACTCGTAATTAGTATCCTAATTAGCTTTCCAAACTAGCTCCCCAAACCAGCTTTATAACTAACTTTCCAAATTAGTTCTATAACTAGCTTGCCAAACCCTAAACTGGAGCTATCCCGTTTACAGTGGATACGAGCACAAACAATTGGTAATTTGAGCACTGGAGTGTGCTTAGATCAACGAAAAGGTTCCGCTAATTATATTAGCGGAAGCAAGCCAGATGGTATCCCTCTAAAGGTTCTTTTATACCAAGCAGTCACAATAACGGCAAAATATATACTTGCGGCGCACACACAGCCTCTATAAAATGTCGAACGAAAGTGAAAGCGCTAAATCATCGATATATAACAACAAGGATTTTGATATGTATATCTATAGTCTAGCACCGCTTGACGTCGCTCCTATTGGTTAATTACATATATGCTCTGCCAGGCTGGGTAAACTTCGATATAAAGAAAGACGCTCGAATAGAATGGGTCGACAAAAAATTGTAAAAAATGTTAGCATGGAATGACGTCACTCAACTCACCTTCGCAATCCGTCAAAACAGAACCATCAGCTGTCAAAGTGACTGTATTCTGGGTCGATAGTAGACCAATTTACATCGACTTTCTTGTAGAAATGAACGATTAATTCAGCTTATTACAGTATGCTTCTTGGAAAGGTTAAGCTGGCTCTTGCTCTTTATCAAGGTCGTCATTCCCCTACATGATAACCCTAGCCCACATACTGCCCATCTAACGGACAATAGTAGATTGGTTAAATTAGGTTAAGAAGTACTGCCTCACTCACCATACAGTCTAGACCCCAATAACTCAAAAAGTTCTTGGGAAGCAAGCGATTTGCCTGTAATGCGGTGAAAAAATGGCTACGTTGGCGACCGAAAGCATTTTTTTTGGACGGGAATACAGAAGCTACCAGAGCGATGGCACCAATGTATTTTAAAGGGGGGTTATTGCTTAGAAAAATAATGTAATATAATATTAACTTGTAGTTTGTATCGACCAGAAAAAAATTAAATGCAAGATAAATTTTAATCGACCTCTTAACTGTCTATAAATAATTTACTAAAAAATAGTTCCACAATTCTTGAAAGACTTCAAAATTAATTGAACGATCGAATATTTGTCCCAAGTAATAACGTATTGACCCAACTTTAGTTTGAACTTGTAACCTTGCAGTTATCTTTTTCGCTTTATTTTTAGCATCTAGGGAAAATGGAAAGCTTGTCGTTTCAACGTCCTCTCGAATTACCAATATGTATTTTAACGGTTGCGCTTTTATCGACATTTCCGACCGCATTGTCCCAGTTTTCTAAGTTTTCTCCGCCAATTAGGATCGAACAACTTCTCCAAACCAATTAAAATACAAATTCGACCGAATAAAGTTAGCTTCCCGCTAATAGGCGTTTAATTGAGTTTTCCCGAATACAATAAAAACTCGTCAAAGTGTGGATTGTTTATGGAGTTTTATAAAAATAATGCGTCGAATTTTAAACGAAAACAGTTAATATTATCTCCGCCAAAGTGAACGAAATTTAAAAAATTAGTTTACGAAAATAAACCAAAAATAAATTATATAATAACGCTAATAATAGTCTTTATTGTCTGACGGTGAACAGTTACAGTATAAATTGAAGAAATATGCACCAAGTATCTAACGTTCGGTTACAATTATTTATTACCAGAGAACGGACTGAAGCAATTGAATTGGTGATTCAATCGTTTCAGTCCGCTCTCAATTGCTGCAGGGTGTGTAATTACCAGAGAGCAGACTGAAGCGATTGAATGATCAATTGCCCCGATAAAATGTTGTGGCGGTATCATGTATAGTATGCATGTTATAACAGCCCCACTATTTGCTTGCTCGATTGCATTCCTCGAGCAAATGTTATTATTTCCATCGTTATGAATCGTACATTGTGGGTATTCCTTCATAAATTTAATTCAACAGTAAGTAAGTAACAGTAAGACGTAATATATATTTATATATTATTTCGTAAGACTTCGTTGAAATAATCGCTTAAAAAATTATATCCGCTAATTTCCATACTGTATCACGTGTTTACATACTGTCATACATGCATATACTTATATGTATTTATTGTTCTTGAGATAGTAGATTTTCTATTCTCTTCTATAAGGGATTATTTCTGGTTTCGTTTCTTTCAGTGTTATTTGGTTCCAACGTTTAGTATTTTAAAAAATCCGTTTTATATTGTTATATTGTATATTTATCCTATAATTGTTTATAAATATTAAGTTTAATTAACTATCTTATTTTTGGAGTAGCTTTCGTTTCTTCTTTTTAGTCCATTTCTTTCTGTTCTTAGTATTTCTCTTTATTTTCATTAACTATGGAGAATTCTCGTAGGTATTCCCATGGTAGGATGGATTGGAGGCCATACAGATAGCTTGCATATTCGTAATGATACCTAGATATTGCAGTGCCGTTCATTAAGTTTAAGGCATCCACAAAAATGTTCAGAGACAAGTTTCTTCGAAAACTCATCAAGATAACATATGACCATCTGCGCACCTGACACTTTTAACGAAGAACTGTGTGAAGCTTTCATGGCGTCAAACACCCCATTCAAAAAGCTTAACAATTCATTCCTCAAGAGGTTTCTTACAAAATATACTGATCGTCATATACCAGATGAATCTTCTTATCAAACTTATCGCACTTATCAAAATGTTATTTGGTCATTATCCTTGGGTAAGTGCAGACGAAACAACGGATGTAATGAGACGATATGTATTATATGTAGGATATGTATCATGTGGGATTCAGTAGATTGCTGAACAAAATCTGTCCTAAATATAAAATACCGTCTAGAACTTATTTTGCGCAAAAAATTATACCTGATATGTACGAACTAGTAAAAAATCGTCTTATGCATGAACTGAAGCACTTACCGTTCATTTGCTTAACAGCGGATGTGTGGACAAGCGATTCGTCTTCCAATGTAAGAAATGATTTGCTTGAATTTCACGCTGTGTCAGATGACTTTGAAACAAAATCTATGTGCCTAGAAGTAATGCCATTTGAGAGAATAACTCATTGTACTGAAAATATAGCACACAATATCCACTTAGCTATATTGAGGTGGGAAATTGCAAACAAAATTCATTGCCATTGTGACTGAAAATGCCAGAAACATTTCAAATGCCGTCAACTATCTAGAAAAAGAAGTTCCTAGTATTCAATAAATTCACTGGGCAATACATAGAGTATAATTGATGTTGAAGAATAGCATATTTCAAAACCAATTGACAAAACAGATCATAGATAAATTAAGAAAAATTTTAGGTCACTTTTGCCGTTCTACCAAGGCGGAAAAATTACTAGAAACGAGCCAAAAAGAGCACAATGTGCCTCAAAATGTCTTAATACAAGATGTAACCACAAGGTGGAATTCTACATATTATATGCTCAACCGTTTATATCATTGATTCCCAAAGTGGTCCAAGGTGGCCCCCAGCGGTCCACGGGAGACTCGACAGGGGTCTACGTTGGCGTGACAAAAAAATGGTAAGCGGGGGTCCACGAAAATTTATCTGGTTTCGATAGTGAAGAACTAAAATGTTGGCTTGAGTTCACCTATCAATGTCGACAGATGATATTTTAAGATGCTCAGCGACTGTTACTTGTAAAAACTTGCATATTCCATATTTAGTACAACGTGTCGAGACGTGCAAAGCGCTGCCGCTGCCGTCATCCGCAATGCTTGTTCAGACGTGCAAAAGGACGAAGTACGACTTGTGGTGTGTGTGCTTGCAATCTTGCATGAACTTATTTGATTCTTCACCATAATAAATACGAATGCCACGAATAAACGTTACTCATTTGTTTCCCGAATTTCGAAAAGAAAAGTAAAGTAAAGTGAATCGATGTTAGTGTTTGCCACTGTCGGAAAAGTAAGTACTTACCTGCCTATTTGTAATACATACTTTTATTTATTATTTATCTATTTATTTTGCAATTTATTGTACACGTAAGTAAACAAAAAATGGACAAATTACAAACAAATACGTAGGTACAAAAGGTGAGGCTTATTCCTAAAAGAAATCTCTTCCAACCCACCTGCGATAGGAGATATATTTATGTTGTAATAGGTATATTTGTAATGTTTGCGTGTAGTAGGTACGTATTAAAAATTAAATACTGAACAGAGCCATTATTAGATACTTCCATAAAAGAACAGAAAGCCGAGAAAGGTTGAACTTCTTGTCCCTACTTTATTAGTAATTTTTTTATTACCCGACTGTGTGGTGGTTCACTAATAATTAAATATATTTTCATAAATTGTACGTGTCTTTATATACTACATACTCGTAACGTGCATCAAAGTAATAAATAAATAATTAAAATCGCGAAGTTTTGATATCAAAATATTATTTACAAGTATTTTCTATCGAATTTACAGAAATATATCAAAATATAATTAATGAAAAAATGTTTTACATTACATTAAAATCGGTTCAGCCGTTTTCATAAAACTCAATTATTGATCTTAGCGATTTATTGCTTTTAATAATTAGAATCAGTTTACCGCCGGTACTTTGTTTATTTCATTGCAATAATCAATTAATCCTGTTAAAATAGCCATATCCTGTTAAGTAAAACCGCCTTAAGATTACTACAACAAAGTTTTTTTTTTATTTACAGGTAGGTAGCTGATACGAAACATGGCTGAATCTAAGAAGAAATGTCGACAGTACAGTGTTGATTATTTAAAATTTGGTTTTCTTCCATCAAAGGCAGACAAGCGATTGCCCATATGCCTTTAATGCAACAAAGTTTTGAGCAATGACTCTATGAAACCATCGAAGCTCGAAGATCATCTAAGAAGGTGTCATCCTGATCAAATAGGTAAAGATTTGAAATATTTTCAAACATTCAAGGAAAAATATGAAAAGAGACCCACCAAGCACAGTATGTTCGCTTCAACGTCGGAAAGTAACGATGATGGCTTGCGGGCATCTTACAATATCTCAGTACTTATAGCGAAATCTGGAAAATCGCACAACATTGGAGAACAGTTAATTTTACCCGCTGTTGAAGAGGTTTTAAAAACTGTTCTGCACAAATCTCCATTTGACGTGCTCAAAAGAATTCCTTTGAGTAACAACACTGTACAAAGACGTATTAACGAAATGGGCTCTGATATTGAAAGTTTCTTGTGTAATTATCTGCAAACAACTCATTTTTCTATTCAACTGGACGAGTCAACTTTACCTGGTAATGAAGCATTATTATTGGCATATGTTCGATTTGTGATGGACGAAGAAATTCATGAAGAGCTACTATTCGCGAAAACTTTGGAGACAGACACTAAAGGTGAATCAGTATTTAATGTCCTGAGTGATTTTTTTAAGGAAAAATCGATTCCATTCACAAACGTTATTTTGGTGGCAACAGATGGAGCTCCTGCCATGGCCGGGCGATGTCGTGGGTTTATAAGCCATCTTAAAAGAATTATACAAGAGGTAACTGCAATTCACTGTGTCATCCACCGACAACACCTAGTAGCGAAAAATTTGAGTGCTAAATTGCACCAATCGCTTCAATTTGTGATTAATGCAGTTAACAAAATAAGAAACAATGCATTGAATACGCGTTTATTTGCACAATTGTGCGATGAAAATGATGAAGACTTCCAACGATTGCTCTTACATACTGAAGTACGCTGGTTGTCGAAAGGTGCATGTTTAACAAGATTTTTCTCACTTTTTGAATCAGTTTTAGAGTTTCTGGAAAGTAAAGATCCAAATTTAAAAGAAAACCTGATCAATTTGATAGCAGACATCGCATATTTGACAGATTTGTTCAAAAAATTTAATGACATTAACTTACAATTACAAGGGGACAGCCTCAATTTAATAAAAACAAAGGGTGCAATTTCAGCTTTTCTTGGAAAATTGAAATTTATGAAGCAAAATATTAGTCGGCGCGAATTTTCCCAGTTTTCAAACTTGTCACAGGTAGAATGCCTTGATGAGGATATTCACACATACGACGATGGAAATACCGCCATGAATCATAAATCCACTTGATGAAACGGAAGTGGAGAATGTGATATTACAAGAGGAGCTACTCGAGCTTAGCACTAATGAGGAACTGAAGATGAAATTTAAAAGAGGGTATCAAACATTTTGGCTGCAGGCAGAAATACCCGAAAAATATCCTGGACTGTGGGTAATTGCGAGAAAGCTTTTGATAGCGTTTCCCTCGTCATATCTTGTCGAGAAAAGTTTTAGTGTCGTTACAAACCTTTTAACAAAAAAACTAGGCAGATTGAATATCACAGAACTGGGAGATTTGCGGTTATTCCTAACAAAACTGAAGCCAAATATTGATAATTTGCTGTCAATCCATCAAGTACATCCCTCCCACTAAAATTATGACTATTTTGTGATTGTCATTATAGAAGTTACGTTACGTTATTAATATTTAATTTTAATTATATCACGACTGTTATCATATTACAATGTAATATGATAACAATAATAATTAATAGTGTAATAATTACATATTTGAATAAATACAACACAAGGAAATATACTATTTTTATTTTTATTTTTACCACTCCGAATGGGGAGTTTTCTAAATAAAATATGTGAGAATTGATTGGTTTCTTGGGCTGTGAGTAGATGTCAAAGGAGTAAAGTTGGATGGAATCACTTTTTTGATTGGCTAACTTTACTTTTTTGACATCCACTCACAGCACAATCAATTAATTAATTAACCAATAACTCAGCCGCAACGCAAATTTCCATAGTTAGATCTAATCTTCACATTTCTACGAATATGGTAGAAATGTAGCTGCAGGGGGTCAACCGGAACCAGCAAAACTTTCAAAGTAGTCTATTAGAAAAAAACGTTTGGGAGCCTCTGGTTTATATGAACAGCGAGTTGCATTACAAGCAGTATTGTTAAAAACAAAAAAAAAAGGAAAATAATCAAGGAAATCACACAATTACTATCAGTTTTTGAAGAAAACACAAACGAACTAAGGAAAGATACTGCGATATTGTCTGAAGTTATTCCAGTGGTTACGTATATGTTTCGACTTCTGCAAAAAGGCCAGAATGAAGAAGCAACAAGTGCGTGTGTAAAAGACGTTGCATTGAGCAAAACATGACTTGTGTAATAAGCATAGCTCTGGACTCGACATTTAAAACTCGTACATTTAGGCAAGCCTCGACCCTGCAGAAGGTAAAGGAAGCACTATACACTTCCTGCTCAGAGCGCATTAGTACTAGGACTGAAAACGCAAGGTTGAGCAGTGTAGCACCTGCTGCTCAGTCCTCCATCAGTAAAACAGGTAGTCACTTCTAATCGGTAAAATTTTTGTTTCGTACTTCTTGTCTTTTTTTTTTATTTCAATCCAGTCAAAGAAGAAGTAGATTCCTATATCAAATCACCCAATCTACTGCAAGATGCCGACATTTTTCGGTTTTGAAAAACTGCCACACAGTACCCTGTTTTGAGAGAAATCGCAAAAAAATATTTTTGTTTGAAACCATCTAGTGTCGCACCGAAGAGGTTGTTTTCTATTGCCGGCTTGTTTCAGACCGATAAAAGAAACAGAATGACTACAGAAAACAGAAATACTGTGTTTTCTGAATAAAAATTTGCAATATTTAAATTTTGATTATTAGAATTTTTAACATTTTCATTTTAACAACTTGAATACACATTTCCTTAATTTTAAAATATGTTTTATTTAAAATATACAAAATTTTGTGATAATCGTAATCGTAATCTTCGATTATTGCAGCTGATAATCGTAATCGTAATCGTTAAGTGATAATCGTTTCATTACTACTAAAAGACATCCCTCGTATGCATTAGTTTCGATGTTTTTTCTGTAAATCTTCATGATAATAAAGAATATTATTCATTTCTGTCTTTATTTATCTGCTTATTCTAATTTTTATGTGATTATTTATGTGATTATATGATAACAATACCCGAACACAAATAAATGATATATTAATGCAAGTAACGTAAAAATATTGGCTCACCTGATCAAATTAAGAATGTCTATTTCTGGCATCATGACCACATTATGCTTATCAACGAATATAATATAATCGCCGGGCAGAATTCCCGCCCTATCAGCCGGCAAGCCTTTCTCAACCCGTTCAACGCGAGGCGGGTGAGTCCAGACCACTGAAAACCCGAAACCGGTCTTCGGCTGTCTGTTTAGTTTTTTCGTTGTCGTAAACGGTGTCCGACCATTTTTGTTGCCGGTCGCTTTCCGTTGGAGGGCAGCGGGAATGGCTTCAGGACCTTCCGTCGGATCCAACTCCAGGTACCTAAGAAATAAATTCTCATCGGCCAGTTTCTGTTGTTCGCTGAGGACTGCCTTGTTTATAACGGTGGATTTCTTTAAATCACTGTCGAAATCGTCCGCCGTCATGACGACTTCCTCGACGCTAGATTGACTTTCACACATCGCCGTTTTCGTTTCGAGAACGTTCTGTTTACCACTGTCTTGTTGCGGAAACGTTCTGGAATCGGTGAGGTTCAGCATTTGGTCCGTAGTCATCGGTACATTTTGGCATCTGCCTGTTGATTGCGGCAACAAATAAAAGTTTCCCTTAATATTCTGAAAGAGAAATAATGAGAATAGTGTTATTTTAAGTGAAAAAAAGAATTTTAGATAAACTTATACATTATAAAAATTTTATTAAACATTACACAATACTCCTGTTTTGTCTATCATTACATATTGGAGCAAGGCATGGTTGCAAATCCAAATAGTCACCATTATTAGATTTCTTTTTACTTATTTTTATGTGGAAGGGTTATTTCCTCCAAATTATATTATTTTGCTTAATTATACCTAATTGTAAATAAACATCCTACACAACATTCAGTCTAAGGAAGATAGACCTTAAAATAAACATTTGTGATACGTTTAATGTCAATATGTGAATTTGCGTATTCTGTTAGTTGTCTGTGCTATTTACTATTAAAAATAATAATAATTACTCTACCCTCAAATATGTGGGTAGAGTAAAATGTTTCCCGGCTACAGTCTGAGGAAATACGAGATAAATCGACGCCATAATTTTCTGAAGATGATTATCAAAAAATGAGAAAATATGGAGTTTTACACATTCTCCTTTAAGAAAACGAAATTACCAAGATGCTTATAATAAATTTGACGAAACTTCAAAAAGTAAAATTAGATAGTATTTGTGCATGTGCATTCAATTTGTTAAAAAATTAGTGCTTCATATTGGCAACGAAACTGGTTTTGGGAATAGTGGTTTGTAATTTAAATCCAAGAAAATGGGAGATTATCATAACGATATGAATAGTAAAGTGTTCGTCGCATGGATGTGAAATATATTATCTTCTCTCGAGTCCAGTTGTGTTATAGTAATGGATAATGCGCCACACCATTCTACTAAAAGAGGAAAGTCACCTACATCATCGTGGAAAAAGGAAACAGTTATTGAATAGTTTTTAATAATATATACTGAAAACACGATTTTTGCTGACTTCTAAGCGAGACTTGTATTGTACTAATTCGGGTGTGCTGAAAATGAAAATCATATCAAAATTAAACTGTATAATGTACTACGCTCTTCGAAGAATCACTAATGCGGCTAAGTAGTTACTTACATACGACCTGTTACGTTATAAAGAAAGTATAAAATCTAATAATTCATTTATTTATTTCAATACAATATTAGTCACGAGTATAGTGCAAGTATTTGCAGAATAATCATTAAAAAATTCCAAGAGTATTTGTAAAAGGAAAAACAACAATCAGGGAATTAATTTTCGTTTGTAGCACTGTCTTCTGTGTATATTCGTTTGGCGGTCCCTTTGAACATTCCAACAGTAGTCGGCCATCATGTGAGGATCCCTTCTTCCTCGGTACCGAGTTTCCATGATTTTTAAATCTTCATGAAATCTCTCGCCTTGTTCATGGCTTACAGCACCTAAATTTTCGGGAGACCTATCAAGATGACTATGAAGCAAATGAAGCTTTATGCTCATGTTGCAACCAAAGGGGTGAAATATTTTAAGCATTGATTGCACTAGATCTTTATAATTGCAGGCTTTTTGTTTCCAAGAAAATTGTTCGCAACCATCGTGAATGTAGTCCAGGCTTCTTTTTCAGCTTCGTTCATAGAGTTGATGAAATTTGGATTTCTTACAATAGTTCTAATTTGAGGTCCATCAAATACACCAGCTTGTAATTTAGTTGTAGAAACTTTTCACATCTATACTAGAAGCAGTTACCTTGCAAATCTAGAGGTTTAACATATTGCTTCATAAGACCCAATTTTATGTAAAGAGGTGGAAAAACTACTTTTTCTCTGTCGACTAAAGATTGGCTTATAATATTTCTTCTCCAACATCTAGGGATATTCTGGGAGGCCAATGTTTCTGAATCCAGTGTTGGCTTCTAGCTCGACTATCCCAGAGGCACAAAAAGCACGGAAATTTTGTATATCCTCTTTGAAAGCCAAGTAAAAGTTTACCATTTTGACGTCCACACAGAAGACCCAGTTATGGTTTGTATATTTTAGTAACTTTATAACTTTCTCAATGTCGTCATATGTTTCCTTTAATTGAACGGAATACCCAATAGGAATTGAACCGAAAACA
This sequence comes from Melolontha melolontha, assembly GCA_935421215.2. Classification (NCBI taxonomy): domain Eukaryota; kingdom Metazoa; phylum Arthropoda; class Insecta; order Coleoptera; family Scarabaeidae; genus Melolontha; species Melolontha melolontha. The sequence goes on from OW285240.1 coordinate 47,834,521, forward strand.
TTCCCGTTGTGTAGTAGGACACAGTTGAAGCTTTTGCTGGAACTGTCGATAAACAAACGCCACTCACTTGGGTCATATTGTACAATACCTATTTTAGTTAGCAAACCTGGCATATTGTTACAATAAACAAATTCACACTCTTCTTTAAAATGTTGCACAAGATCACTTTCCCTGCTACGATAAAAAGTTATCTCAGTACTTTGCTAGAGTAAGTTCTTTTCATTTAATCTTGAAGCTAGTAGTTCCGATGATTCCTTTGATAGGCCCAAATCCCTTACTAAATCATTCAATTCCGCTTGAGTAAAACGTTGTGGTCCATCATTAGAAATTATATCTCCATAGTTACAATCTATATCTGAATCTTGCTCCTCAATAGCATATGCCATGTCTTCAGCACATGAGTACTCAAGTGAAGGAAGGCTTTCATAAACTGGCACGGGTATTTCATCGGAATGAGGCACTGATCGAATCGCGTAGTCGATATTAGGATATCCAATTTTATTCTTATTCTTCTTATTATAATCGGAGGTGTGAACTAAGCAAAAAAAGCAATCATCTACGTGGTTTTTCGGTTCACGCCATATCATTTTAACGCCAAAAGCTAATGTCTGGCGTTTTCACTTGTTCCACTGCCGCAAATTTTCCGCACATGGTTTACACACATTATATATGGCCCATGACTTGTCCTGATCAGCAAATTTTACGTCAAAATAAGCCAAATACATTTTCTTAACGAAAAACTGGAAACGGTGAAGCTGTCAGAAATGTAGCAGAACGAATCGACACTATTTACACATCTTCGAAAACTAGACATGATATAGTTTCTTCCCTAACAACTAACATGTAGCTAATGTTTTATTAACACCCTTGTTTACTTCTAAATAGTCCTAAGTGATCAATACTGTCTAATAAAATCTCATGAAATTCTAATATGTTCACTGAATAAACAGGATTAGCTTAATAGAGTTGCATTTCTTTATAATTGTGAATTAATTAATTAGTTCATAAAGTACTTAAATACTATCAGGTATCATTATGCTAATGAAATAAATGTATTTGAAATGTCTTTGAATTCTTTGAAAAATTAAGAATTTGCTGCATTTACTAAATGATTTTCAAGAATTTTGAAATCGCCAATTTGAAATTTGCCAATTGAAATCGGCAAGCAAGAAGTGCCGTAGAAAGAAAACTTGACGTGATAGGGACAAATGAGTTTCATATTTTGCATTAGCGTACCAATATTAATTAAAAATAAGTGTCAGATCACAGCAGAAAAAAAATTAATTGTTTGCCAGTGTTATCCAATGCATTGACATTGCATAATATATCCCGTAATAGGGAAGGATCAAACTAAGTTTCATAGCGGTTTAGTCTTCGCTAATTTGCGAAGCAATGTTTTATAGAATTACTCATTACAATGTCTTATCTAATTTAATATGGAAATCCAATTTTAGCTAATCCTCACAAGCACAAATCTTAATTCATCGTATTAATTTCCCTACTGTATTTCCTCCTTCTAACGGGTGTTCAGAAACATTCGAAGTCAAGTGGGCTCTGAACAAAAAATCGTATATCTTTACTTAAGTATCTGATTTGTAATAATTATTAAATATCAACTGTTGTCTGTCAAAAATCAATCTATCTCAGACATGACTTCATATTTTCAAGGACTACTTTGACTTCTAATGTTTCTGAACACCCGTTATATTTCAAGTAAGAATCTACTAGATGTATCCGTACACAGTGACATCTAGCTAAATAAAGAAAACCTGTTTTATCCTAGAATGTGAAACATCGATTATAGCCTATCTCTTCTAAGTAATAACAGTAACATAGGTAGAAAAGAAAATCGAAATAATGAAATAAAATATTCAACATATACGAGGTTGAAATGAAATGTTCTCGACCTGACATAGTACCAAACAGAGTTTATTTTCTGTTGCAATCTAGTATCGCCATGTGACTTGCCAACTGTCAAAACTTTAAAAAGAAACACGAGGGATACACTGAAAATTTCGGGAACCAGCAGTATAGTTGGTACCCAACCTATGATTTATATAAATTCGGCTAACTTCACACATATATGTGAGTGAAAACAAGTGACACAACCAAGATATGTCAAATATTTTTATTACGATGACAGTTAGAAGTTTGAGATACTGTAACAAAATGAATTTAACAAGAGAACACTATCGTGCGATGATTTATATGAATTTCGAAGTAGTTTAAATCAATAAAAATGTGTCCAACGATTAAATTCTGCGTTTGGAAGTGAAGCATCTAAAACTACAATATAACGCTGATTATGAGATTTCAAACTTGGACGTAATAGTCTCAGCGATGAATTGCGTGAAGGTCGACCATCAACAGCTGTTGTTGCGCAAAATGTCGATGCCGTTCGTGAAATGATTAAATTTGATCGACATGTGACATATGCTGAAATTCGAGCATCCTTAGGCATTGGTATTTTGCACTATCATTTAAATGTAAGAAAACTGTGTGCGCGGTGGATCCCACGTAATCTGTCAGCAAACCAAAAAGAAGCTCTTGTAAAGTGGTGTAAAGAAACACTGAAACGCTTCTACTCGATTTCATCAAAACTTGTGCATAACACCCGCAGTGGCGATGAAACATGGATCCGCTCATATGAACCTGAAGAAAAAGCCTCTGTATGGGTGTTTCAAAGTGAAGCATAACCGACGAAAGTTGATTGAGCGCGCAATGTTTCTAAACAAATGATTGCTTGTTTTGCATCTAAGACTGGTCACGTGCCCACGATTCCTTTAGAGAATCGTAGAACTGTAAATGCAGAATGGTATACTACCATTTGTTTGTCGTAAGTTATTGCAGAGTTGCGAAAAAGCAATCAGAACCGTCGCATTCTACTTCACCATTACTCAAGTTCGCACAGCGCAAAACGAAGCAACGACGTTGAATTACTCAGCCATTGTCCCTACAGCCCCGACCTATTTCCCAATGACTTCTTTACGTCCCCCAAAATTAAAAATAAAATGTGTGGACAAAGATTTTTATCACCTGAAGAGGCAGTTGGGGCGTATGAAGCACACATTTCAAACATACCATCTTCTGAGTGGACTAAATGCCTTACTAATTGGTTTCTACGAATGGAAAAGTGTATAGAACTTAAGGGTGATTATATCGAAAAACAATAAAGTATTTCAATCTGTTTTATTTTATTTACGATTTTTCCAAAAATTTTCAGTGTACCCCTCTTAAAATCCCTTAAATATTCATATCCTAAATAAGTATTTCGAAAATTAAGTTGTCATCCTCAGTAGATCAAAAATAATAATCACAATTGCTGTGCCTTGTTTCTATTCATAAAATTTCCAACTAGGAAACCATTTTGCGACATCCAAAGGGTTATTAACGGCAAATATTCTTTGACTTCGACGGTTCGATTTTGCTCTTGTAAAGAAGCCAATCCTCTAAATATTTCAAAGTTTATGGAACAAATACCGAAGGAAACAATTACTTTACATGGAATGAAAGCGAAATCTCCGCATCTTCTTTGTGTTAGCTTTACTGTGCCCTATGAACAACAACTGGTATTATTAATTTTACCTACTGAGGATGACAACTTAATTGTCGAAATAAGTACAAAGACTATCCAGAAATTAGATTACGTTTTCTTAGATTAAATAAAATTATTTAAAATTAAATAAATTAGATTACGTCTGTATCAGCAAGGGACGGGTCTAGCGCGGCCATCTTGCTTTCTGTTTCTTCCGCTCAATCGGCATCAGCCGTGGCAACGCGAGATTCGCGTCGTTTGCCGTTATTTCACAATAAAAGTTTGAAATATAAGTAGCAATTGAAAATCCCGCGAGTTGTGAGGTCCGATCAGTGATAAGCGAATTCGCAAAAAGCCATAAATCAATTAAAATTTATCGCAACTGTGTGAAGTGTACGGAAACAAGGTAATCACCAGAGAGCGGATTCGAGCAATTGATGATTCATAGCCCGTAAGCGTCTGCCTTGTATACGCAGTAGGTGTGTTTCTGTAAGCGATCCGTGAGTTTTGAACAATTTGATACGCGTGGCAACATGCATAAGTGGCACATACCTACATACGCAGTTAATTTGCGTCTGTCAATTCACAACGAAGCGAATGTAATAAACGGTTTGGTAACCGGCAGCAACTACCGCTGAAACAAAAGTAATGCTGACAAACGAATTGTGTATCGAATTTTGAATAAAAATAATTTACAAAAGACAAAATTCAAAACTTTGTATTTTCTGTGAAACATTGAAAGTGTAAAGCATTACTATGAACAACTAAAATTTATTCAAGGTGTTCCTGTGTTAAATTAGTTCTTTGAGATGTTAAAACGTCTTTAAAAATAGAAAATGTCAGTTCCGAATTACAACTGGTAATGGGTGCGTGATTAAAATGTTGCAAAAGTGCACCATACTTCGAATGTATAGATTTTTCCATCGGCTCTATGCAGAATTGATATAATATCTTCAAATTTGGATTTCTTCTAATATGTCCGGCAAATTGAAAATATAACTTTATTAAAAGTTTTTATTATATTAGTTAAATTTAAAAGATAATAGTAATAAAGGTTAGGTTGAAAGTATTGTCCATTATTTTAAAGACAAAGTGGAACTCCACGCTTCATATTCTCAAAAAAATGTGGGGTTATGTCAACACAGGAATCCCTAATAGCATTGCCAAGCTTTGCGATTGTGTTAAAAATGGTATTCTTTAAATATGGAAAAATAAAATAATCTAAAATTAGCAGATCAGGAGATCTTGGGGAAAATTCATAATTATATTTCGAAATTTGTGTGCCGGTGATTTATCTTGCTGAAAAAAGCCTTCTATTCATCATCATGACGTTCATTAATAAAAGATTGTAACAATTCATTTTGGTATACTTAAGCGATTACGATTAGGTTAAAAAATATAAGCACAATAATTCTCCTGGAAACTGTTAGCCAGACGCCTATTTTTTATGTAATGTAATACAGTTTCTTTGAATTCGTGAGGGTTTTCTGCCGACCGCATTCTCATATTTTGCTTACTTAAATAGCCAGAAAGATGGAACCAAGCCTCATCAGAAAAAAAGTCCTTTTTTAAAACGGTGTGGCATGTTCCCACTAACAAATGAACTTCTTGAGAAAGCTTTGCAATTGATTTTTAGGTAAGTTCTCCATTTGACGTCGAATACCCTCTATGCAATCTGCGGTTCGTCTTTTAGATGCTCCACCGCCAGGTTTACGAGTCATTGCCCCTGTTTCACAAAATTTATCAATGGAAGCATGAGCAATTTTTAGATTCCTTATAAAGTACTATAACACTTTATTTAAGGTTTCTTTTACAAAAAAATAATCGCTTTTGAATTATTTTGATTTTTCAATGTACTTTCTAAAACCATATATTTCAGGTGTATTTGGTCTAAACTACGTCATATATCTACTGGAGACAGCGAAAAGTATAAAATTTCGAGTAATGTCAAAACATTTAAGAAATCTTTTACAAGGTGTTCGAAATTTATTGATTATTTAAGTAATCTTTAATTAAAAACAAATCGATTTTTTTTTAAATGAAACACCCTGTAGATGAGCTCGCCATAGTAAGTAGATAAACATTTTGCATCGTGCAGGTATAAGTTTCCCTATGTCTATCTCTCATAGTTTTTGAGTTATTAATGATTATTTTTTATCAAGAAAAATCGTTATAGCAAACCTTGAAAAATAAATCTGATCAGTCAAAATTGTCACAAAGTGTATTTCGTGTCTAACTGGTTTTATGTTGTTCACAAATATCCCAGACGAATTAAAATATTTATTAGAATAGCAATATTTTGAGTTTATTACACATTCATGGTGAATCTCTTCAAATTATTAAAAGAACATGTCGACTTTTTAATGAAAGATACCCACATTTACCAGCAATGAATAAAACTAAATTCAAGCGAATAGAGTTAAATTCCATTCGCCTTGGTATTCAAGTCAGGAAGACATTTCCAAAACCTATTACGGGCGACGAAGGTAATGAACCTAACCAGTTCTACACCGGCGGCATCTGCAGATGTAGGAATTTCATGTACATCAAAGGATTTTAAAGAAAAATAAAATGCATCCTTATTCTTTCCAATAAGTTTAGGCTTTTTAGCCAGGAGATCAAGATAGAAGAATTCAATTTTGCGAATTTATTTTAACTAAATCACAAGAAGATCCCAATTTTATATCTACAATTTTAAGGATTTTTAATAGAAGAAACTGTCATCATTGGGCACAACAAAATCCACATGCCATTAGAGAAGCAAATTTTCAAGACACTTTTAGCTCTAATGTTTTTGCAAGAATTATACATAAGCACGTTGAAAATGAAATTTATAACGAGATATTAACAAGCGTTAGGTATCTACAATTGTTAAGGAAAGTGGTACTGCCATTTTTGAATAGATTGGTTACAAATAGATCGAGCACCCGCTCACTTTTCACATGAAGTATATCGAGAATTAACCAATACCTTTGAGGATAAGTGGATTGGTCACAATAGACCTTGGTTCTGGCCACCTAGATTTCCCGATCTGACTCTCCTTCATTTTTATTTATTGCGTAAAATAAAAAATGAGGTTTATGAGTCTCCCGTGCAAAACAGAGAATAGCTTATAACTAGAGTAAGAGACGGTTTTCGAAACTTTAACGCTGAGCAAGTAAGAAAAGCATCTACAACAGACTTAAGAAGAGTCATGCTTTGTTTAGCTCGCAGATCATTTTGATCATTTGCGAATATCATTATTAACACCTTATGTGTCTGTAATATATCGATTTTATTCACTTTTTTGCTTGTTAATGTGTGGTTATTTTTTCTATCTCATATTTTTCTTGATAATGCTCAATTTATAAAATAATCATTAATAACTCTAAAACTATGAGAGATAGACATAGAGAATATACCTATATGATGCAAAATGTTTATGTACTTACTATGTCGTGCTCATCTACAGGTGTTCCATTAAAAAAAAATCGATTTTTCTTTAATTAAAGATTACTTAAATTATCAATAAATTTCAAACAACCTGTAAGAGATTTATTAAATGTTTAGACATTACTCAGAATATTATATCTTTCGCTGTATCCAGTAGAAATATGACTTAGTTCAGATCAAATACGCCTGACATCATGCTATAGATTTTTCCTTGGACAAGAAAGGAAAAATGATTGAACAATTGTGAACTCTATATGAAGGACATTTTTTAAAAAAAAAAATAGCTATTTCGGTTGTATGTTTATTTATTTCAGACGGGGATCGTTATATATATATATATTATTTTATAAGTAAAATAAATTTTATAATGTATGAAATTATGATTAGCCCTCGTATATTTAGGTTGACCAGAGGATTGAACTTGCCGCTTTTCCGGATATTGTATTTGTTAAAATGTGTTGTCTGTATATATTTTGATTTTATAGATGGTAGGGATGGACAAGCGGATGTTGAAATTTCATTTTTGAATTAGAGATATCTTGACGGTTAAAGTGATCGGTTTATTAAAGAATAAAATTCTCAATTTTATTCTTTGTTTTATAAAATCGGGTTGAATTTTGTTTATGCATTTATTGTAAGGTGCATGTCAATCTTAATTCGATTTATGCGAGTGTTTTAATGTTTATTGAAATTTTTTTGTGGAAAAGATATCTCTCGTGCATTTTATAAATTGTACATGGATCTATGTAAGTTGATAAAATATTTTGTTTATATATTTGATATCACGATTATTTACATTATTATAATTTCATGTATTTCTTGTAATAATTTGTATTTGAAAGTAGTATATGGATATTAGAGAAAGTTGTCATGTTTTTTGTAAGGGAAGTTTTTTCTTAAAAATAATTTTCGAGAACATTTTTGAATTCAAGGTTGGAGTTTTCTTTAGTGGGGTTTGACCTTGTTGTGTTATTTTGGCGCATGACAAAATTTCAATTTTCGTGAGTTTTGAAAACTTATTTGTTTTTGACATTTGTTTGAAGGGGTCAAAGTAGAGGTTAAACTTGACAGATTTCACTAGTATTTATTAGTTTTATGTTTGATCGAGATTCACAAGAGGTTTTTCTCTGTGGGCGAGTCATTATTCACAAAGAGTGTTTCCTCATTGCTACTGTTTGATGGTGCTTTAGCACCCTATACACTTTGTAGAGGGATTTTTTTTTTATTTATTTTTTTAAAATATACTAACAAAGGAACTGATTTGGGTTTTATTTGTGTTTATTGTTTTATTCTGGAAAACAAAACTTGACCCTGATCCGCGAGGAACGATTCATGAGATGGCAGTTCGTGGATTCTACTAGACTGAATAGCCGGCAATATAAGCTGTAGTGTGAATAAAAAAATTAATAAGCAATTTCAAAGCAAATTCCACTGCAATATGTGGCTTTAAAAAATACATTGAAAAAACAAAAAATTTCACAAAAATCAAAATAATTCAAAAACGGTTAATTTTTTACAAAAGAAACCGCAATATAAACTGTTATAGTACTTTACAAGTAATCTAAAAAAGCAATAAAAAGTGTAATATTCGATTTAAAATATCCAAGTTGGCTATGACTTCCGGTATAACCGCAAGTGGTTCATGAGTGTAAATATTTTATTTTAATGCACCAAGTATCCAGATTACCTGCCATATATTTTCAAAACTATCCTAAGGCTTTAACATAGAAAACTTCTAACGAGCAGGTTACGTGAAAAACTCTGTATAAGACTAATCACAAAGTCTTGATACAGTTGACACATTAATAACACGCAATTAAACTGTCACGTCCTTGTCAAATTTACAAATCCAAAAATGGTGCATCTTACGGTTATGCAGAAAGTAAAAATTGTTAGTATGTTGTTAAGTGGATATTCAATTCGTGCTGTTACTGAAGAGTTTAATGTACTTAAGTCCTGTATATTTTACTAAAAAGTAAATGGCGCGAGCAACAAACCGTAGCAAGCAAAATTGGAACAGGTCTTCTAAAAATATCAACGCAATAGGAAGACCAAGAATTAATATATTACTTACGAGAAAATTATTTTGAAACTGCAGTATCAGCAATCCATCAAAGTAATTTTCCTGGTTCGAAATAGATTGCTTACAGACGAATAAAATATTCAGATTTGAGAAATCGAAATGCTGCACGAAAACCATGTCTCATGGAGCAACATAAGCAAGCTAGGGAAACTTTGGCGTATAATTATGTTGATAGAGGTGATTAGTTCTGGAATTCAGTAGTGTTCTCTGATAAAGGTTTTTCAGTCCTATCATAATGGGCCAATACGCGTCTATCGACCACGGAATTCCAGATATCTTGAACCCTATACAAAAAATTGTAATAATAGTTGTCAATTTAGCTCCAAGGTTGGGGATTTATTGCCAATAATGATCCGGGTATTTGTTGGAGAATATATTAAAGGTCTACAGGAATTTACTATAAAACTATTTCAAGTGATATTATATTACCGTCTGTTTTACAAGAACATTTGAGCAATTTCATATTTCAACACGATAATTGCTCTGTTCATCGAAGTCGTCTTGTCCAAATTGGTTAGAAGAAAATCTTACCATGGCCGTCTGTCAGCCCCGATGTAAATCATATGGAAAATGTCTGGGCAATGAATGATAACTAAAAAAATTTATAAAATACATTTTCGACCTGCCAATAGAGAAGAATTGTGGACAGCACAGAAAACTAATTAGAAATTTGGTTGCATCCATGCCTAGACGTTTGCAAGTAATTGCAAGTAAAAAATATTGATTACTTATTTTATTACTGTATTCCGTTTTTAAAATAAAAATATTTTGTTTGCGATTATTCATTATTAACATGCTAAGCTTGTGCTATGTTTTATTCGATTGCATATAAAGTCGGTATCACAACATTCAAATAACTCGTAAAATGTGTATAGAAGTCGTTCAATTTTCCATGCTCCCGATGGTACGTTACATTTTTTTGAACACTGTATATTTAAAAGATACTTCAAATGATTGCTCTTCATCTCTAATTTTTGTGTCTCAAATTTGATTACATTGTTTTTTTTTTAATTTAACAGATATTTAAATAATTCCACATATTTGCTCATCATTGTATATACTCAAATCTAGCAATAGCAAAGCATTGCCGGTTTCAGCTATAAACAAAAGGTAATATTACCACCATTATATTGGATTCCAATTTTTAATATACTATATTTTATCTTCTACATGTGAAAAAGAAAGGTGTTCTAAAGGAAATAAAGTATTAGAACAACCAATGTCTGCCGCTTATTAAACCCCAATTCATGTCTATTAATGCATTATTATTCTATACATTTTAAAGTGAGAATCATTAAAATAATTTACTTACCTTTTTGATTACATTTTTTACGCTGAACGACATGCATCCCAGGAACTTACTACGCCTGCAAGAAAAATGTAATGCATTAGACCAAAATTACCAAATTATCGACACTAATTTGACACTAATTGTAGAACATTTTATAATCAAATGTCCTTAATAGTAACAAATTTTATTATCCAACAAAATTTCATCACAATTAAAAGTTAATTGACTTAATTCACAAAGTTGTCATCATCAACTGTAGAAAAAGTATTACACAGGGATCATTATAGGCCACTCGATCTAAGAAAGGTGCGTTGGAAAAGATAGGACTTAAAATAAGGGCTTGTAATTGGTTAAAAGAGCGGGCGAATTTACGCAGGCAAAATCAAGTTTATTTTGTTCTGTCAAATTTTCTTTTACTGTCAGTTACTTCTGGCAGTGCTATTGAATTGCGTAGCCTGTTAGTTATTTATTGGGTTATTTATTATTAATATTCATTAAAAATAGTTCGTTATAGAGATCATAAAGTGAAATACTAATTTTTTGAAGATATTTTATCACTTTCATTAACTTTACATAATCGCACACGTTTTAGAGCATGGGTGACGCAGCTTTGTCAAGTCCATCAAAAAATCCTGAAGGAAAATATGTAAAAAGTGGATAGAGACTGATAGTAGCCTATAATGTGTATTTCAAGCACAGAGCTAATATGTCCAAAACAGCTGCTGTTCGTTAGTCGTTAGTCATCAAAAGAAGTAAGGATTAGCAGATTAGCAAGACATTATCAAAGAAATGGAAATGTCTGGAGTTGCAGATTCTGCTTTACGAAAACGAAGTTACCAAGATGCATACAATAAATAGAAACGAAACATCAAAAAGTACAATTAAAAGGTACATGCATTCATTTTTCTTAAAAAATGTGATACAAAAATATGTGAGGCAATTTATATTTTTCTAAAGTTATAACGTAAACTATATACGAGTATTTTATTTCCAATTTGTCTCCTATATATTGAATATCTCTTTTAGAAAATCCTAAAGAAACTAGGATTCAAGTGAGAAAAACGCACACGAAACAACATATTAATTGAACGAAATGATATTGCCTTATAGAGACGTCGTTATTTGACAAATATAAGAAAGTTTCGTACAGAAGGCAGAAAAATTTATTATCTAGATGAAACGTGGATAAATTCATGTCATACAAAAGCAAAATACAAGTGTGCTTAATTCAAGGCAAACATTCATCTAACAAAAGAAATTATTACGAATTATGTTTCACCTTGGCAGCGAAACTAGTTTTGTGAATAGTGGTTATTTAATATATATATATATATATATATATATATATATATAATATACATTGAAATTAAATTTACCATATATATATATATATATGGTAAATTCAATTTGTTGGCGATTTAAGGTCTGGTTTTACTTCAAAATGTATATATTAGTAAGTAAAACCAGACCTTAAATCGCCAACAAATTGAATTTACCATAACATACAAAGGTCACGAAATAATTATCTATATATATATATCTAAAGATAATTATTTCTTGACCTTTGTATGTTATAGTAGATTAAATTAGTTGGCGATTTAAGGTCTGCTTTATTTTGATATGTATATATTTAAAATACTCTTACACGTTTCAGCACATAGTGCCTTTATCAAAGAAATTTAAAATAAAAATGACAGTATATTAATGTCAGATTTATATATCTGTAGTTGTCATGGCTAAAATTAAAATATTCAAAGATACATTCAAGTTTAATAATAATAATTCATGGTTCGGAACTCAAGACAGCAAGACCTCAATTATGAGTAGGTTTTCGTGGTTTTCCTTCTCGTTCAAGGCGAATGCCGACAACTTAACTTCTTAAGTCGCTCCATGGGCGCAGACATAATAATAATTCATGACTTGCCATTCCCCCGTAATTGACGTCTTGCTGTCTTGAATTCCGAACTATGAATTATTATTATTAAACTTGAATGTATCTTTGAATATTTTAATTTTAACCATGACAACTACAGATATATAAATCTGACATGAATATACTGGCATTTATATTCTAAATTTCTTTGATAGAGGCACTATATGCCGAAACATGTAAGAGCATTTTAAATATATACATATAAAAGTAAAACAGACCTTAAATCGACAACTAATTTAATCTACTATATATATATATATATATATATATTATTATACTTCCGGGCTGCGTTGATGTAATAAAAGGATTGTTAATTATTGATTAACATAAAATAATCTGAATATAATGCGTCTAATACGTTTCTTAGTTTAATATATAGAATAAAATGTTGATAAATAAAATTGTATGTTACGTACGGTGAAAATAAAATGAATGAATGTCATAAAAACGTGTAAAATTCAAATCGGGCTCGTCTATACTTATCTATTTTGGTGTCTTCGGCTAGCTTTTCTCTCTCTCTTCAGGGCTACGGTCGGTTCACTTCTTTCCACTGTTACTTTCTTTACGTAATTGATTAAGTAGGAACGGAACAATATCTCAAGTATATTACAAAAAAAAGACAAAGTAAAATATTGACAATTAACTTTATTAGGGATAAACGTATTTTCAAAGTTTGTAGAATTTATATTTATATTTTCGTGACACACAAGTAATATTAAGCGAGACACTCTCTACGGTTGGTATTCGTACAGTTTAATAATCTGGCGTAAGACAGGTGCAATAATGTTTTGTCTTAATAAAATCGTTTATAGCAGTGACATGGCATCAGGTTTTACAAATACAAATAGTAGATGCCAATATTTAAATGATTTGACTAAAATTGCAGTGATAAAATATAAGTAAAAGTAATATAAATAGTTAGTTATGGAATAACACGTAAAGTTCTAGAAATGTACAGGCAAGTAAAAATGGCGCGGGAGCGTGTGTTAAGATTAGCAAAAACCTGAATCTTCGTATATGGTCTCCGTTGCGTCTTGTGCCTGTGTTCTGGATACGTCTTCACAACGGGAAACGGGAGAATGCTTCTGCTATGGTCCCTCGGGATAACTTGAGATTTATTGAAGTTTCCAAGTCCGACGGCGTCTATATAGTATGACCGATTTCGATCATCAACGGCGGCGTTCAAGCTACGGTGAGTTTTGTTATGGCGGTACAAATCTTCAAAAATTCATAAGTCTCGGACTGTTTGGTCGGCGGCTGTGAAATTTTGTCCACGGGTGGTTGGTAGGCAGGTGTAACGTTTGGTGATATTTAAAAACTCTTGCACTTGATAATTTTTCTTAATTATGCTAATTGTTACGGAGCACAAAAAAACGTGACCTTTCACTGCGACAACTAATAACCGACGCTTGTTTTGTTCACTTGTTTTTAATTGCATAACTTTCCGCTAAATCGCCCCATTCTTCACTTGCAATAAATTAGTTAACATTATAAAATTAGACAATTTTATCGTGTAAAATAGTAAAATAAATTATAATTCGATTTATAAGATAATTTTAGATGCATAACATATGTTTTCTGTGTTTACAAATACTCCGTCAATATTGGTTTTTTTTCGGGTCGTTGCACCGTTGACATTGTGGGCGGGGCTTTATCGTTTAAATGCATTTGAAAATAAATACGTTACATTTGTTTGAATAAACACGCGTTAAATAAGAATTTGAAAGAAAATGAATATAAACATTAGAATAAAAAGAATTAGAAAAATAAGTTAATTAATTCAAGGTGAATTGGTCGTCAAAATAACGTATTTATTCTTTAAATCGATCTTTCCCCTTCTTAATATTAATGTACAAAGTAGATATAAATATTCTGGTATAAACATTATGGTTACATATTTTCTTTGTTTCTTTCAGAGAGCGACTCCTTCTTGCAATACCACATTTTCCCCCTTGATTTAAAAGATAGAGACTTATCGAGAGCTTTTAATCAACCTTAATTAGGAGTACGGCAGCAATATATAAATGCAGCATAGTGATCAGTGAAAATTGAATGCATGTGTGTGTTCACGTTAAAAATATTTCAAATTTTATAAGTCGTTTTTTTTTTTTTGTATTATTTTAGTTACTAATTCCCTATTCAGTAATTGTCATTAAATTGTTAAAGTTAATTGTTTTATTTAGTTTGTTCGGGTTCTTTTGTTTTAAAACCCCCTTTTAATATTAAGTAGTCAATTTTCTTCTTTCCTTTTTGTTTTGTTTCTTATTTCTTATTTAATAATAATATGATTAATTTACTTAGCCTAGTCTAAATGTACTTGTGATTAATATAGATTATATAATACAGTAATATAATACTTGTTATTGTTTTACGAACTATAACATGCTTGTCGAGTTTGTTCTGGAAGTTGTTTCGGTTTATTATGTACATATATTTATATAAAAAAAATTCTTTATTATTTTAAGTGTGGTAGTCTTGTAACATAGTTATGTGGTATCTACCTTTTAGATAATTTGTTTCGGGTTCAAAAAGTTCGTAGGTGTTGTTTCCAATGATTCTTTTAATCGTATAGGGACCTTGGTAAGCTTTCAGTAGCTTTCCCATTATCTTGTGTTTTAAATCTGTTACTCTTAATCTCTTAACTATGACTTGGTCTCCTACATTGTAAGTTTTATACTTTTTAGTTGCCGTGTTTCTCTTTTCCTCCCATTTTCGCTTTCTAAGTGACAATCTTTCTCTGACTTCTTGTAGACGGTTACGTAAATTTATATGCTCAGAATCAGTCCATGGTCGTTGTGGTGGTTGTCCTGTGAATAACGTTATCGGACAGTGATTATGCACTGTGCTAGGCGTATTGTTTATAGTGAATTCTATTTGTGGTAACAGTCTGGCCCATTTTCTGTGGTTTTCGTCCAGTAATATACGTAAATATTTTATCGTTTCGCGTATATATCGCTCGGTAGGATTTCCTTGTGGGTAGCGGATTGATGTATAGACGGTGTGAATGTCGTGTGAATGTAAGAACTCCTTGTAGCGATCGTTAGTAAAATAGGTAGCGTTGTCCGAAAGTATTGTTTGTGGTTTTCCATACTGTGCGAAGTAGTCCACTAAAGCTTGTAATACGGTGTTGGTATCGCATTTCTGCGTAGGTATGAGTTTGATGAACTTAGAAAATATATCACATATTACTAAAATGTGGCGATAACCTTTGGTGCTAGGGATAAGGTTGGATAGAAAATCAATCGATATTAACTCTAGTCTATCATATGCAGTTATATTGTGGCTTATGTTGGTGTTAGTGAAAGTTTTATCTTTGGTTATTTCGCAGAGTCGACATTGTTTTACCACGCTGTTTATTATCCGTTCGTCATTAATACAGTAGAAAGCTTCTCTGTAAAGTAACCAGCATTTTCGTGCACCGATGTGTGTGTATTTTCGGTGGATATAGTCGGTTATTTCTCTGGTGTGTTGTTCGTTTGTGACGTATACAGTGGTTCTTCCTATTTGTTTTACTATGAATCGGTCCCTGATTGATATACCTTTGTATTCACCTACAGTTCTTAAATGTTGTCTTATCTCATCGAAGTCTGGGCTGGATTGTATCTGTAAGATTTTTGTTTTCGAAAATATGCCTCTCCTTTGTAGATTTATTAAGTTGATGCAAATGTTCTGTCTCTTTACGTCCCCCTCCTGTCTTGTGAGTGCATCGGCTGTTATCATTTCCTTTCCAGGTTTATATTTTATTATAAACTCGTACTGTTGTATTAACAAAGTCCAACGATAAATGCGACTGTTATTGAGTTTGCAGCTCATGATGTTGACTAATGCTTTATGATCTGTTTCTAATACGAATGACTTTCCTATCAAATAATATCTGAGTTTCGTTAACGCAAATACGATAGCAAGCATTTCCTTCTCGGAAATCGTGTATCGAATCTCGCATGTTTTCAACGTGCGTGATATAAAATAAATAGGGATTTCTTGATCGTCTTTCATTTGTACTAGCTCAGCTGCAATGGTCTTGTGTGAAGCATCCGTTCGCACAACAAATGGTAGAGTAAAATCTGGGTGATGTAAACGAAGATTTTCTACAAAGTTCTCTTTTAAAGTTGTGAAGCATAATTCGCATTCAGCGGTCCAATTCCATTTCTTCCCCTTTTTGATAAGTTCCAACAAGGGTAACGTTTTCTCGCTGTAGTTTGAGACAAATTTCCTATAGTAATTTAACACTCCTAAAAAACTTCTTAACGTTTTTAAATTCTTCGGTCTCGCATATTCTTGAATGATATCTAACCGTGTCGGGTCTAATAAAATGTTATTCTGATTAATCACATATCCTAGATAGTTAATTTCATGTCTAAAAAATTGACATTTCGCTAAGTTAAGTTTCATTCCATGCGTTTTTAAAGTGTTAAGGATAATGTTAATATGTTGTAGGTGTTGTTCCACAGTTTCGGAAAATATAATAATGTCGTCTAGGTAATGCAAAGCGAATTCATCATATCGGTCTAGTATACGATGCAGAAAACGTATCAGAGCGGCTGGTGATGTCTTTAAACCAAATGGACATACTCTAAACTGATACACTATTCCATTCACTAAGAAACCACAGTATTTCCTGGATTCCGGTTCTAAGTTTATTAACCAAAAAGCATTCTTTAAGTCTAATTTACTATAAATTCGTTTACTTCCGCATTTCGTTAATAAGATGTCTATATTTTGCGGCATTTCGAATTCTGGCTTAATTCGTTTATTCAGAGCCCTCGCGTCTAAGCATATTCTTAATGATAGGTCCTTCTTTTGAACTATTACAATGGGATTAATAAAATATGTGTTCGATCTCTCAATAATTCCGGATTGTTCTAATCTCTCTAATTCTAAACTAACTTTCTGTTGGTAGTAGTACGGGATCGGGTAATTCTTACTTACTAATGGGCAGTCATTGTCAATATTAATAGGATGTTCATATCCTTTTGCGAAAACAATATCGTCATTTATTAAAGTGATGTTTTCGTTTAAAATGTTAATTAATTGCGGTACGACGTTTGTATAAGGTATTTCTTGTTTATCAATTATATTCGTTATATCATTTTTATTATTTATACTGTCAGTTGTCTGTAAATCCTCCTTAACCTTTACTTCTCCTTCGCCCTCGTAACTATCTCTCGTTCCTAACAAATCTGGCCTATTATTCATTCCTCTATATTCATTATCTATAATATTCTCATTTCCAACTCTATCAATAAACCTTTCTTCAGCTCTTCTATAGTACGGTACATTATATTCTAGTAAATTATTTATTACAACTGCTAAAACTTCTTTCTTATACGTATTATATTCTTGCACTTCCTCTACGGACAAATGTTTGTTAAATGTTAAATTATTCTTTCCAATTGATAAAATACCTTTTTCAAAATTCAATATCATTTTCAACCTGTTGATATTATCTATACCCAATATGCAGTCATATTGTAACTTCTCTATTACGTAACAGTGAATTAAATAACTGATTTCGTTTATTCTTATTTCAGTATTGAGTTGTTTGGTGACAGTTCCCATTTTTCGTCCGTTTGCAGTAACTATGTCGGTACCCTTGGTTTGAACAACGTGTTGTTCGTATCCCTTGATTTGTTTTGCGAGATCTTCTCTAACTAATGTAATCTCGGCTCCGGTGTCGATTAAACAATTTAACTTTACGTTGCTGAATTGTAAAATAATAATGGGTAGAGAATATACTTCATTTACGGCGTCCCCTGTGTCTTCTATGTCTAAGAATTCCTCCGGTGATTGGTAGAATTTTATGTTTTGTAACTTCCAGAGCATGTTATAGTCGTTGTCATTATTTAGTTTTGTTGGTTTGACGGTCCGGGTGCAGGGTTCAGATAGGGATCGTCTTGTAAAATTGACGTTTTTTTTTGTAGCCCCTCTAGGTTCGTTCGGTCAGGTGATAACGATCGATATCGCCGGTAAGCATTATTACCTCGACCTCTTCCTCTGCTTGTATAATGATTAATTCCGCGTCTCGATTGGTGAGTTTGCGTGCGCTGCGTGTTATAAGTATCGTTATTGTCGGGTCGGTTGTTGTTATAGTTATTATTGGCCGAGTTAGTCTGATAATGGTTCGGATAGGGTCGGTTGTACGTATGTTGAGTATTCGGTCGATTCGGATTGTTATAATTGTTATGAGGACGATTGTTGTAATTGTTGTTAGGAATATTGTTCGGGTTGTATGGTCGAGAGGTTGCTGGTGGATAGCGATTGTCTTGAGCATAATTATTCGTGTGGTTATTGTTCGAATAGTTGTTAAAACGTGGTATGGGGTTGGGAGTGTAGTTCGGTGCTTGTAGGTTCCTCGTGTTGTTCGTCCGATTATTAGGCTGCTGGTGTTGGTTGGTTTCGGCGAAGTCGTCCAGTCTTCGGAGTATCTCGATGAGGGAGTCCATGTCAGTGACCTTCTGGCAGATAATCGCCTGAGTATCCGTGAAAATAAAATGATTTAATAATAGGCGCGCGATCATTGATTCACTCGTGTCGCTGATGTGTTTGCACTGGTTGTATACGCGAGACGCATACATTTCCCTCGTCGCTTGTCCCAATCTAAATTTCCCTGTTAATAAACGAACTTTGGCCCGGTTCTGCTGGTTTTCGTCCCAGTAGTTCCTCGTAAATAACACAACAAATTGATCTAATGTATGGCAATGTTCCTCTATCCTTTGGAACCATTCTTGTGCGCTATTCCGCAATGTTGCTCGTACTACTTCGATCCGGTGTTTCTCGTCCATCACGTCCTCTAAATATCGCAGTATCCCATTTAAATACGCCATGGGGTGTACTTTGGTCATATCTCCGTCAAAATGTTGCAAGTTTTCGATTTTTATCATCGAATTACCTGTATTTATGTTATGTATAGGTACTGTGTACGTTCTAAGTTTGTTTTCTAATTTATGTAAGTTGTGCTGCGTTTCATTATAATTTTCTGTTTGTACGGTTTTCATGTTATCTAGATTTAAGTTCACCGCCTGTATTTCTTGATTATATATTTCTTTATTTTCATTAATCTGTGTATTAAGTTCTCGTCTTAATAATTGGGTCTGTTCTTCATTTATTTGGTTATATGTTGTTAATTTTGTATCTAACGTACAATTATTTTCGAGTATTATTTTATTTAAATCTTTGTGAAGTTCTTTGTTCGCGGTATTAATTTTCGATTCGGTTATTTCGTAAATTTGCGTGGTTGAAGTTTCTAGTTGTTGTGCCCACTGTAAATTTTGCGCTTTAACGGTCTCATCTAGTTTTAGGAGATACTTCAATTCATTTTGTTCCATGGCCTTTTGTGTTGCGGTGATTTCTGCAATTTGTACGTCGATGTCCCCCTTAAATGTATTAAGTTTCGTTTCTATGTTAGCGTTGTTTAATTCTATTTTTTCATTTATGTTAAAGAGGTTAACTTCTAATCTCGTTGTAAGTTCGTAATTTAAGTTATTTAAATCTTGTTTTAATTCTTGGCTGTTGTTGTCTAATTTGGCATTTAAATCTTTATTTGAATTGTTTATGTCTTGATTATTAATATCTAATTTGTTATTTAAATCTTTGTTGTTGGTGTCCAATTTGTTATTTATATCTTGTTTCATTTCTTGCATCTGTGCCATTAACATATTGAACATGTCCATGAATTTACTGTCAGGCGAAATACTGGCTTCCCCGGAAACGGATGGTTGCGGTATTGTAATGTCCCCCTGGTCACTCCGGTCTTCTTCTACTGCGTCTTTCGGGGTCTTAGCTCTGTGTCTAGTATCCATTTTAGAGTATAGTTTATTAGTTTGTAAATTATATTAGTATTTGTACAGGTGGTTGTAATTATATTATTAATACTTTAGTTGTAAAATGTTTTTGTTTATAGTGTTGTTAGATTTAATGTACACACGTAAATGCAATGACAAATAACAAAATATATGTATATAAAAGAAAGATGAATCTGCACTCTAATATTTCCCTGTAACAACCTTTTGAATATCTTACCGATGGTCTCGAATACAGCAATCCCCTGAAATGCAAAACTGTGTTCTCTCTCTGAAGTTCCACAAAGACAAAACAACAAACACATAAACAAATAGTATAATATGGTAAATGCGAATACAACGGTTCTCCTTGTTTTTGTTTTTATTTTTATGGTTTATTTATTTATTCCTTGTGCCACGAAACTTTACTACTTGAGAAAATGTTCCTTCTTACTAACCTTGACAATAGAGTGACTTTTTATTAACGTGTGGAGTAGAAGTACGCCCCACGTTGGGCGCCATTTATTATACTTCCGGGCTGCGTTGATGTAATAAAAGGATTGTTAATTATTGATTAACATAAAATAATCTGAATATAATGCGTCTAATACGTTTCTTAGTTTAATATATAGAATAAAATGTTGATAAATAAAATTGTATGTTACGTACGGTGAAAATAAAATGAATGAATGTCATAAAAACGTGTAAAATTCAAATCGGGCTCGTCTATACTTATCTATTTTGGTGTCTTCGGCTAGCTTTTCTCTCTCTCTTCAGGGCTACGGTCGGTTCACTTCTTTCCACTGTTACTTTCTTTACGTAATTGATTAAGTAGGAACGGAACAATATCTCAAGTATATTACAAAAAAAAGACAAAGTAAAATATTGACAATTAACTTTATTAGGGATAAACGTATTTTCAAAGTTTGTAGAATTTATATTTATATTTTCGTGACACACAAGTAATATTAAGCGAGACACTCTCTACGGTTGGTATTCGTACAGTTTAATAATCTGGCGTAAGACAGGTGCAATAATGTTTTGTCTTAATAAAATCGTTTATAGCAGTGACATGGCATCAGGTTTTACAAATACAAATAGTAGATGCCAATATTTAAATGATTTGACTAAAATTGCAGTGATAAAATATAAGTAAAAGTAATATAAATAGTTAGTTATGGAATAACACGTAAAGTTCTAGAAATGTACAGGCAAGTAAAAATGGCGCGGGAGCGTGTGTTAAGATTAGCAAAAACCTGAATCTTCGTATATGGTCTCCGTTGCGTCTTGTGCCTGTGTTCTGGATACGTCTTCACAACGGGAAACGGGAGAATGCTTCTGCTATGGTCCCTCGGGATAACTTGAGATTTATTGAAGTTTCCAAGTCCGACGGCGTCTATATAGTATGACCGATTTCGATCATCAACGGCGGCGTTCAAGCTACGGTGAGTTTTGTTATGGCGGTACAAATCTTCAAAAATTCATAAGTCTCGGACTGTTTGGTCGGCGGCTGTGAAATTTTGTCCACGGGTGGTTGGTAGGCAGGTGTAACGTTTGGTGATATTTAAAAACTCTTGCACTTGATAATTTTTCTTAATTATGCTAATTGTTACGGAGCACAAAAAAACGTGACCTTTCACTGCGACAACTAATAACCGACGCTTGTTTTGTTCACTTGTTTTTAATTGCATAACTTTCCGCTAAATCGCCCCATTCTTCACTTGCAATAAATTAGTTAACATTATAAAATTAGACAATTTTATCGTGTAAAATAGTAAAATAAATTATAATTCGATTTATAAGATAATTTTAGATGCATAACATATGTTTTCTGTGTTTACAAATACTCCGTCAATATTGGTTTTTTTTCGGGTCGTTGCACCGTTGACATTGTGGGCGGGGCTTTATCGTTTAAATGCATTTGAAAATAAATACGTTACATTTGTTTGAATAAACACGCGTTAAATAAGAATTTGAAAGAAAATGAATATAAACATTAGAATAAAAAGAATTAGAAAAATAAGTTAATTAATTCAAGGTGAATTGGTCGTCAAAATAACGTATTTATTCTTTAAATCGATCTTTCCCCTTCTTAATATTAATGTACAAAGTAGATATAAATATTCTGGTATAAACATTATGGTTACATATTTTCTTTGTTTCTTTCAGAGAGCGACTCCTTCTTGCAATACCACAATATATATATATATATATATATATATATATATATATATAAATATAATAACTTCGTGACCTTGGTATGATATGGTAAACCTAATCAGTAGGCGATTAAAGGTCTGTATATTACTTCAAAATATATGTATTTAAAAAACTCTACATGTTTCGGCAGTACGCCTTTATCAACAGAATACAAAATATAAAATTATTTGACATTCGTTGCATCAATTTCTACACATGACAAAATCACCTTTGTCTAAGAATGTAGCTGCAACGCGTCACGGCGTCAAAAAATTTTATATTTTGTATTCTCTTGATAAAGGCGTACTGCCGAAACATGTAGAGTTTTTTAAATACATATATTTTGAAGTAATATACAGACCTTTAATCGCCTACTGATTAGGTTTACTATATATATATATATATATATATATATATATATATATATATATATGTTAAACGTAATCCTAATGAGAACACATACTTTTTGAATTCTCACATACATGCCATTGCCGCTCTAATTCGTTGCATCAATTTCTCCACATGACAAAATCACCTTTGTCTAAGAATGTAGCTGCAACGCGTCACGGCGTCAATATGAAAAAATGTGTGGAAGCCGTATCCATCCGGGATGTGCAGACGTCGACGTTTCATAGTTATTACTAATTGTCAATACACCTTACCCAGAAATAGATACGACTTTCATTTCCATACAGCGTGTATATATACTAATGATGTTAAACGTAATGCTAATGAGAACACATAATTATTGAATTCTCACATACATGCCATTGCCGCTCTAACTCGTTCCATCAATTTCTACACATGACAAAATCACCTTTGTCTAAGAATGTAGCTGCAACGCGTCACTGCGTCAACCGTTCAGGTTGTCCGGGAAAATGAAAAAATTTGTAAAAATGTGAAAACATTTGTTCATTTTCCCGGACAACCTGGACGGTTGACGCCGTGACGCGTTGCAGCTACATTCTTAGACAAAGGTGATTTTGTCATGTGTAGAAATTGATGCAACGAATTAGAGCGGCAATGGCATGTATGTGAGAATTCAATAATTATGTGTTCTCATTAGCATTACGTTTAACATCATTAGTATATATACACGCAGTATGGAAATGAAAGTCGTATCTATTTCTGGGTAAGGTGTATTAACAATTAGTAATAACTATGAAACATAGACGTCTGCAAATCCCGGATGGATACGGCTTTCACACATTTTTTCATATATATATATGTATGTGTACATATATATATATATATATATATATATATATATATATATATATATATATATTATATAATTATTTCTCGACCTTTGTATATTTTAGTAGATTTCGACAGTCGGCGATTTAAGGTCTGTTTTACTTTAATATGTATATATTTAAAATAATCTCTTACATGTTTCGGTAAATATTACCTTCATTAAAGAATTATAAATGTTATTATATTGTCAATATACTAGGAAGGCGTGTTTTGTCACTATATCAAATCTCCCTGACACTCTTGTGCAATGAATATACTCCATCAATTTTGAAGGAGAGAAATTTAAAAAATCGCGGGTGCATTCTATCCAAAACAATCTATGGAAGGCATAGAAGAGATACCAAACAATAGCTCCATAATCCATTTTGCTAACAACAAACTCGAAATACAACACCTTAAGCAATTCAATGTTATTAAAATGCTTAAGCTTTTCAAGAGAATATACACACAGTTTGCAATTGTTGCATAAAAGACAATTCTGAATCAAATAGGACACCCAGCTCCTTAATGACAGTTTTTCTTTCTAAGTAAGTATTATTAATTAAATACTACGACAGTATAGAAAAGTTGGAGCGGGTATAACTCTCAGAACAACATTTGTTAGTTTTTAATTTCAATTTGAAACTATTACACCAATTTGAGATTATATTTAAATTATCTTGCAGAAGAGAAGTATCGTCGATGTTATTTATTTCAGAGTATATCTTCAAATCATCCGCATATGCTAAGACTAAGAGTAGCCAGCAGGTCGTTGATAAACAACACGAAAAGAAGTGGTCCCAAGTTGGAGCCTCGATGCACATCGGATGTTGCAGTGAATTCAAATGAGCGAAACCCGTTGTAAGATACATAAGAAATTCAATGTTGAAATACATTCATGAAGTTTAAAAAAGATGGCGCAAAGCCAAACAACTTAACAATTCTTATGCTTTAATTTCAATTTTTAGTTTTCCCTTACTTATCGTCAAGTCACGGTATCTTAATTTGTTTGCAAATCATTTAAATACGTTCAACGGGTACGTATATTGCTATCTGTGTTTAAAATTTGGTAACTGTATCAACCTCTATCGTTTTCTATGCCAGCGGGTGATTGTGGGATTCGAGCTCCGATCTTCGTGGTATTAAGTTAAGTCTTGTAAAGTAGTGCAAATCTTCAGTAAAGAAAGCTATAGTCACGGCTTTTCAACATATCGTTATACGTTATATCGCCTAAAGCGGATCAAGTCGAAGAAGTGATTAAAATTATTAGGAATAGCCAATTTTGCGACTTTAGAAGTTTGGGGAAAATAAATTAAACCAAACTGTGTGTAGAACGACGTTCCAATCCGATCTTCGGAAAAGTAAGCTCTATGTTGACGACTGCATCTAGGCACTGCATTCTATAACATCTGGGACTATCACAGGGTTAAATTAGCTGGTTACCACCAAACCAGAAAGAATAAAAAAACCGTATCGTAGCGAGTTCCTCTCAAAGGGCGATGATAACTATCATCTCCAAAAGACAAGACGTATTTAGGGAACCAAGTAATTCGTTTGAATAATATTAATTTCTATAGTCTAATTTCATTTGATATTTTGTTTTTCTTCTCTATATCCTGGCGTAATTAATTTAACATAACATTTTAGAGCTCGACTCATTGTAACTTCAAGTCATCTTTTTTATATTTCAACTTAAAAATCATTTTTGTAGATTCATATATTTCATTAGCATTTAAACCTAAAGTTAACCTTTCCTTAATTGAAATTAAATTCTAAATTTTGTGTTATATTTGTGTCATAATCTTTTTCTGTAACGCATTTCTTTTGCTGACAACTTTTTATTGCCGACTGTGAAACTAAATGTTTTTCTTTCATGTGCAGCTGCATATTGTACGATATATGTCGATGCATTTTGGATATAATAACTTTTGAATTTAAAATAATAGTATATTAAAAAACAAGTTTCATAAGGCACCATTTTGCCGCACGAGATCAGTTTGAGAGCGAGTGCGGCAAAAGGCCTTATGAAACGAGTTTTTTATACTATTTTTTCTATTTTGCGTTTTTTACATTAATAAATTGCTTAAATTGGAATTATTTAATTTGAAAGTTCAGAGTTTAATTTTTATATAAAGCATGCAGTTGGTCACATTGATACTTGACATTTTCAAATTTCAATCTTGCTATCCGCGAAGTATATTATATTACATATTATTTACTAATTTTCGTTAACATTACTTGATACTTCATTTAAAAATATAAACATGAGTGTCATAGAATAGCTATTTATGTAACCAGTTATGAAATGGGTTATTTTGTGTAACGAAATGGAATGTTTGCAGGACGAGCGAGCGTAGCGAGCGAGATCTTGCAAAATGACATGAGTTACACAAAATAACATTTCATAACGTGTTTCATACAAGATTTTATCTAATTTTGACCAAAACATAGATTTATAATTTTCCAGTTGATCTGACATTAAACGTCATAAGTCGTATTAAATAATTAGTGACAGTTTTCATGCTATTGATAATAATTCATTTGACTTGACAGGTGTTTGTTAATTTAAGTATAAGTATTTACTTTTATTAACTAAATATTTCGGTGCATTGGACGAGTAAAAATGTCGGATTCAGATTCAGGTGGACTACCAAGCGATATAGAAGAGGCTGCACAAAGTGCATTATCGACTGTGATTCCACAAAAGTCGAAAGCCCAGTACGATTTGGATTATGAAAAATTTGGGAAGTGGCTTAAAGACAAAAAAATTAAATGTGTTAATGAGAAGGTTTTATTAGCCTATTTCGAGGGAAGAAAGAATCAAAAAGCTGCAACACTTTGGACTCTTTATTCCATGTTACGTAGTGAATTGTCTTTGAAGAAGAATATTGATATTGCAAAATATGCCAGTTTACATGCATTTCTAAAGAGGCAGTCAGAGGGATACCATGCAAAAAAGTCTAATATTTTGTCAAAGGAAAACGTCTCCCGGTTTATGACAGAAGCTGAGGATAAAACATATTTAATGACAAAGGTCGCATTGATCGTTGGAATAGCTGGTGCTTGTGGAAAAAGTGAGTTAACTTTTCTACGTGTGGGGGATATTTTAGACGAGTTTTCTCATTTTGTAATAAAAATCCCTAATACAAAGACAAAAGTAACGCGCGAGTTTGTGATCACAGAAGGAAATATTGAAGGGCAAAATTTTCTTGACCTTATTAGAAAATATATTTCTTTGCGTCCACAAAACGTTAATCACGATAGGTTTTTCGTCAAATATAATAATGGTAAATGCGGGGCACAGCCAGTTGGCATTAATACAATCGGTAATCTACCGAAAAGAATTGCTCAGTTTTTGAAACTACCAAATCCCTTCTTATTTACCGGACACTGCTTCAGAAGGTCATCGGCTACCTTTTTGGCAGATTCTGGTACGGATATTTTTAAGGTTAAACGACATGGAGGCTGGAAGTCCAATACTGTAGCTGAGGGCTATGTAGAGAATTCTATAGAAAATAAGAAAAGGATTGCCAATGATATTCTTGGTGAATCAAGCTCAAATGTACATTCCGTTTTGCATCATAACATCAGAGTACCTGCCATGAATTCTACGTGTGCAGGAATTAACCTCACCAATTGTTCACATTGTGTCATAAATGTTTATAATGCATAAAATAGAAATTTAACCAGTTTGTGTCATTTAACGTTCCCCTTTATTAACTTGAGATGAAATGATTTTTTCAAAATATTTCGTAACTAGTTACGAAAAGTAAACCGTTTCCTAACGTCATACAGTTTTGAAAAGTGTCACTTTATGTGTCAAAATTAGATAAACATATATATGTTGTTGTCAATTGTATACAACATACGTTGTTTGTGAAAAATACGGACATATATCATATCTGTCAAATGTACATAAATTCTTAAAATCAAATGACAGCAATGATATTTATTTCTGTATTCGAACAACGCCAACATTGAAAAATGAAAAAAGCGTATCGAAATGAAGCTCATTTCGATACTGTTTTGGGTTTCATAATGAGTTCATTTCGAACGCAAAATAAAAAAAATTATTTTTGGTATCTTGTAATAGTATATTATGCAACAAGCACAAAATGATGCACATTTTGCACGAGTTTCAAAGTTTGCAACACGAGCCGAAGGCGAGTGTTGCAATTGAAACGAGTGCAAAATTGCTATTTTGTGCGCGTTGCATACTATACTTTTTCTACGACAACGACAATTATAAAAATAGATACAAATAAATATGAAAATATTTTATTTATTGCTTTGGATCCATGAAAATACGAAATTACCTATTCATTAGCAGAGCCTGGACAGTGTCCAACCATTTAAGAAGAAGAACTATGAAATAACTTCCTACTTACGTATTTTATTTATTGTTAAAGTTAAATGTGCAATTATTGAAAATCATTTTTGGAGAACTTGTGGAATGCTGGATACTAAAATTTTCTTGATATTGACAATTTTCCATTGTCGAAGTAGATGCCATTTCACGATTTCCTATTCCTGAAGTCGATGGTATATTTGAAATGCTCTGTATTGCATTTACAATTTTATTAGCTGTGTCAAATTTATTTTTCTCCGATTTATCGATATATCTCTCGGCGACTGTCGTGGACTTCCAGCCACCGTGACGCTTCAAACTAGTTATGTCACCACCAGCATCAACAAGAATTGTTGCTGAAGATCGACGAAAGCAGTGTCGGGTGTATAATTTGTAGTTTGGCAAATTTAAATATTTAGCAATCTCTTTTCCCATGCCTCCAAGCTTATTCACGCCTATTCTTTGGACGGTACATTTTCCGTTTTGATAATTAATGAAGAACCATGTACCATTTACATTTGAAGGGCGGAGGTTTGCATATTTTTTGTAAATTTCATAGTAAGGACTAGTTACAGTAAAACTTCGTATAGTTTTGTTTTTAGTGTCTGGTATAGTTATTAAAACAGCTGAACCCAAATCATTGAAATTAGTAATTTTCATTTGATGTAATTCATGTCTTCTACATGCACCCATTATGCCCATAATTAATGCGACCTAAAATATAGATTAAATATATATTTCATTATATGGCTATATAAAACTTTCTTTTGTCGCTAAATAGATCTCATCTGGGGCTTCTTTAATAACTTTATTGATGTTATTTGATGTAAAGATCTTCGACTTTTTGGATTTGTAGCCGTCGGACTGTCGCTTAAGAAATGCTTTCAGTTTTAAGTATTTTGCAATATCTATATTATTATGAATACTGAGAGTCGTTCGAAGCATTGAGTATTGTGTCCATAATGTGGAACTTTTTAATTTTAAAGCCAAGTCGCCAAAATACGCCATTAAGACGTTCTCGGAAAACAATTTGACGTTCCGATCTCCTTTCCACTCCAAAAATAGGTTATAAGTCCGTTTGTACATTTTCTTCGATGTTTCCGGCAATAAATTTAGTGTTGTTAAATTTGCTGCTTCTGTTATACTTGGAGGTGTTAATTCCAAATCACTATCACTATCACTTTCCATATTAATTATCTGGTTTCTTTGAAATAACTACGAAATTATTTGTAATGCACAAACTGTAACAAACTGATGACATTTGTCGTTCGGCGTTATATTCTCTAAGCCACCTTACTTTTTGTTATCAAAAACAGCAGACCGAACACGAAATATTTCAAATTGCATTTGTTGTCTAGCAACTTGCCTAGCAACCGATGCAAAATGAAATTCAGTACAAAATGTAGCTTCTTA
Organism: Melolontha melolontha; assembly: GCA_935421215.2. Taxonomy (NCBI): domain Eukaryota; kingdom Metazoa; phylum Arthropoda; class Insecta; order Coleoptera; family Scarabaeidae; genus Melolontha; species Melolontha melolontha. Next base: position 47,863,769 of record OW285240.1, read on the forward strand.
TGATTCAATTTACACTCTTGCTATGAACATTTCGATGTTGTCGTAGAAAAAATATTTATTACCGCTTATATTGTTTGTAATAAATGGTGGGGTTAATTCTGGGGTACCTTAGGAAAAGCTGCGTTTATTTAAAGGCAAAACTATTGTAATTTAAATTTATTCTTATACCGGATTTATTTCTTTATGACTTGTTGAGAATTTAATATTTTCCGAACTAGTTTTAACATAATTTTGCTGTAGTCTATGGTTTTTCGTATTGTTCTAATTTATTTCTCCTTTTGATATACAGTATGAATATATATATAAAAAGCGTTCAAATAAGCTTTGCCTCTAGTAGGCCATTCCTTTAAAAACGTATGATTATTAATAATTTAAATTTGCATTAGTTGTCAATTAGACAGATGCATAGTTGACAAAAAGTGCTTTGTAATTTAAAATTGATTTAACATGGTTTTTACTATACAACACAAATCATTCATGCTAGAATCTTATTTTCGAAACGGACGTAAGATTGAATGGCAGTATTCTCTTCAAGATTGTTTAGAAGAATTTAGAAATGAGTTCCTTAACGTCATCTTTGATTATGACAGTTTTCGGCACACAGTGACACATTCCGTTATGGTTTTCAGAGAAACAGGGATTGTTAAACAGAAAGAAGGCGCAGGTCGGGCGAAAAAGCGTACAGAAGAGCTAGTTAATAATGTAAGAGAAATTATAAATAATGCACCAAGAACTTCCGTACGAGCATTATCACAACAAGTGGGTGTGTCAATTGGCACATGTCATACAATTTTGAAAAAGGACTTACATTTATTTCCATATCACATGACCTGTTATCAAGAAATCAAGGAAATCGACTATCCCAGAAGAATAACGTTTAGTCAGTGGTTCTTAAATAATTTTGATAATGACCTTCTTGACAAAACCTTTTTTTCTGATGAGTCATGGTTTTATCTGAATGGATATGTTAACTCACAAAACATGAGGATGTGGACTAATGAGAAACCACATAATTTTTTTGTTGAAACCGCACTTCATCCGCAGAAAATTTGTGTATGGTGTGCGATTAGTCGAAGGAGAATTATTGGCCCTATTTTTTTTAACGGAACCTTAACAGGAGAAAGGTATCGACCAGAAATTATTATGCCATTTATCGAACAGCTTGACGACGAAGAAATAACACAGGGTTACTTTCAACAAGACGGAGCTAGAGCACACACAGCAGGTGAAACAATTAATATTCAGAAGCAATTTTTTCAAAATCGGTTGATAAGTTTAAACACTGAACATGAATTTCCACCAAGATCTTGTGACATTACCCCATGTGATTTCTTTTTATGGCCATTCTTAAAGAACTCAATTTATCAAGTACAGATACCTGATCTTGCAGGCCTTCAAATCAGAATTGCTGAAAGAATTAATGGAATTGACAATGCGATACTACAAAACACTTTTTCCTCCATTAGAAGAAGATGTGAGAAATGTTTCGAACAAGGTGGTGGACACTTTGAACAATTTTTATAAAATTTGCTTGTTTGTGGGAAATAAACATATTTCATTCACTTAAAAATGTTCGTTTTATTATTTTGACATTTGTCATTTCAATCAAATATCTCATCTCATAACCAACAAAATTCCTATTAAAATTAGTAACAAGCTAAGACATAATCATAATTTCCAAGGGCTACTTTGAGGTAAAATTTATTTGAATTCTTTGTATATATATATATATATATATATATATATATATATATATATATATATATATATATATATATATATATATATATACGAGAAAAAGTAAATAATTCAATATTCTTATGTTAGTCAAGACTTTAATATATTACATTTTTGTAAATATACATATTATTTTTTTTGTCGTGAATATACGAGTTAATTGTTTCTAGGTATTTTTTTTCTTTGCCTTTGGTTTTTCCCCTTTAGAGATTTCTTTTCAGGTATCCTGTGCAGCATTATTGTATTAATACTTAGTAAGTATATAGAGTGTGTTGTGAGTAGTCTGTATGCGCATGCGCCGAAGAACTCGCAATCCCTTTTCTCAGTTTTCAGACTGAGCTTATGTAAGCAAAACTGATTGGCGCTATCTTCTATGTGTTACACCCGTCTCCCCTGACTAAGGGCATACACAGTAAGTAGAAGCGCCCAGGCATTGCGCGATACGACTACGGTTTTGTTAGTTTTCGACCATCTTTATATGCCATCGCTGCGCCTGCTTCTCGCGTAGGTAACACAATAACTAATAGTATTTATTTATATACACATTTATGTCCACGATATTTAGTTCACGATGATCACTGGTTGAATGAATCCTTCCTCTTGAGTATTTATACGTATTGTCATGGGGTTTTCTAGATTAATCCGTGCCAGAGTATTCGGGAAAGTCCTTTGACGTACGCAGCCGGTAACGTCTATGCTTAGGTCACCACCTGACGTAACATCACATGGCGCACATCACAATATACAGGCTGATTCAAATTAAGTGCGCAGTATTGCTATCTCTGTTATTATTGATTCTAGAAAGTAGGTTAAATTAGCAAAGTATTAGTGTTTTTAACATTGATTAGCATGCAGTTTATGAAAAAAAATTGAATAACGCATTTTGGAGAAATTTTGAAATTTATAATTTTTTTAAATAGAACAACCTGTATATTTTTTAAAATTCTGAATGCTAATATAAAAGTTTCAATACACTATTGTCCTAAAACGAATAATAAAGTAGTTATAGCAGTTTCTATTTCCTTCTAAAAGTTGGCAATGCTTTTGACAAAACAGATATATATTTTGTGTTTAATGTTTATTTTAACATATTACAGCTTACAGAATTAAATTAAAAAGAAGAAAGTGCATGTATAATTTATAAATACTGCTCAAAGGTGTCACCTTCCTGCTCAATACATTTTCATGCCCGCTTCAGTACACTCTGGGTGTTCTTCTATCTAATTGGCGAAAAACTTCTCTGATCTTGTCTTGCAATTCGCGCACGTTGTCGTATCGCGTTTTGTACACCTCATTTTTTAAGTATCCCCAAAGAAAAAAGTCTTAAGGTGAGAGGTCAGGGGAGTGTGCTGGCCATTGAATTGGACCATTTGTACCAATCCACTTTTCGGCAAAGATGGTGTCGAGGTAGGTTTGCACTAGGTGATAGTTGTGTGCAGGAGCACCGTCCTGCTGAAAGTATAAATGTTGGCGCATCAGGTAATTGGCGTTATCAAAGAAATCCTCTAGAACGTTACGAATAAATTCCAGATATCTGTTTCCTGTAAATGTACCATTATAGACTAGTGGACCAACAACTACCGAACCAATTAATCCGCACCAAACGTTAAAACTAAATCGAACTTGTGCAGGATGTGGACGAACTATTAATAAATTTTCTTGAAACCAGTAGTGACTATTTTTCTTATTAAACATGCCTCTATTTGAAAAATTTGTTTCGTCACTCTGTAAAATACACTGTGCTACATTCAAATTTTCATCACAAATACTAACAAACCAATGACAGAAAGCTAATCTCCTGGCGGAATCTCCTGGCTGTAATGTTTGAGAGATCCTGCACTTAAAGGGGATATACTTATGCTTTTTCAAAATTCTTTGAACTAATGAATAACTTAATGCCAATTCCTTAGTCCTTAGCATCCCTAATGGAAAATTCGCGATGGGCTTCAAAATATGCTAACACTGTAATTTCTACTTCTTCGTTGACGACGATATTTTTCTTTGTTCTTTTCTTTCTAAATAAGCAATCATGCAGTCTAAACTGATTGTAAAGTTTTCGAAAGTAACGTCGATCTGGCTGCTGTCGTAAAGGATAGTGTTCAGCATAATATTCGCTAGTTCTTATTGAATTTTTACGACATAAAATGTATGCTTCCAACATATCGCATTTCTCTAAATGAGGAAATACCATAGTGAAATATTGTCAAACACTAAGCAACGAAAGTAAAACCAAAATGTTTAGAAAAATAAATAGAGAACTAATGAACACAACACAAAAATAAAAAAAAATTATTTTTAATAACTAAACGTGCTAAAGATTTATATTCAGTACGTTATTGACATTTACAAGGGGCATACTATTTGTTCTGTTTAAAGTGAAAGAAGCCTACTACTGATTTTACAGAATGAAAGAGTATCTTTAACATCAACTAAATTCCACCGTAAATACTTTATTATTTGTTTTAGGACAATAGTGTATTGAAACTTTTATATTACAAATAACATTAGCATTCAGAATTCTAAAAAATATACAGGCTGTTCCATTTAAAAAAGTTATAAATTTTAAAATTTCTCGTTAAATCAATGTTAAAAACACTAATACTTTGCTAAATTAACCTACTTTCTAGAATCAATAATAACAGAGACAGCAATAGTGCGCACTTAATTTGAATCAGCCTGTATACATGTCAGAGGAGAGTATAAGAAAGTTTGAGAACCGCCGAATGACATGCGTTGAATTAATGTGCTGACACGTTTAAATGTCGAACCGAAGAAAAAACGGTGGCATTTATTCAGAGAAAAGGTTTTATTCCAACAGGATAACGCGCCCTCTTATTCATTCGCTGTGACAACCGCTAAATATTCACCAAATGTTTCTCCAAAGGATCTTTTTTGTTTCCGAGCCTGAAAAAACTGGCTTGGTGAGAAGAGATTCAGGACTAATATGGAAGTGATAGCCGCAGCAAATGCCTATTTTGACGAACTTCCGATAAATCACTTTACAGAAAGTTGCTAAGGTAAGTGTATAAAATTGGGTGGAAATTATATTGAACCATTAGTAACAAACAAATAAATTTTCTACAAGCGTTCGTGAAACGTGATGAATACTAATGAGGAATTATCACATACGCCACCGAAACTATTGGATGCAGCAAATGAAGCCACTTCCAAAATTCTGCCCAGGAAATCAAGACAACTTTATGAGAAAGCATGCAGTAAAATAATAAATAATCAAGTATAGCAAACGCCAATTAAGTTGGCGCGAGGAGGGGTAAGTTCGCGCAGGATTAGAAGTAGTGGGGAGATTTGTATTTGGTTTTACATCAAATGTCAGATAATTCTAACCTCTGAACCTGTATCACTTTATGATCCCTAGCAAAGCATTATGTTCTGTCAAACGTCAATGACAAATGTATTCTGACAATTACTTGAGTAGTGGGGGTGGATGTTTTTAAAAACGGCTTCTGCGCACCCCCTCCTCGCGCCAAGTTAATTGGCGTTTGCTATACTGTCAGAAGCAGTGTTGTCGGCATATACCCAGTGAAGTGGGAACTTTCAAGACATTTAGCAATCATGAATTATGTGCATTGTACTTTCGAGAATTGTATTTTTAATATTTTTTAATAATACGGTGAATGAATAAGGAATTATTTAAATGCACTATTAAAATAGGTAGGTACCTTAGCTTTTTTAGCCCCTGCGAAAATATTTTTTACTCAAAAAATAGATGTTTATGCATAAATTTCAGTGCGCAAAACACACGTTTTTTTCACCGTTAAAAAAAATATTGCGCCCTAGTGAAAAACACATTTCTAAAATTCAAGATAAACTAAGAAGAAAAATTTATTAAAACAATCATAACTGGCAATTACAAGTCAACACATTTATTTTGTTATTTTAAAATTAAAGTTACACTCAATAAAATTACTTCCGCTATAATTCCCGATTCGAGTGAAGGCTGTAGCTTTGAAATATAATTACTAAAAGTATTCGTTCAAGTGGAAGGTTCGACTAAGTCAGAAATGTTGTCAGTTCTATTTCCTGATTTATCCAAGAGTTTTAAGTTTAGGCAATTCTTTGCAAGTCGATGTAGATAGTTCAGAAATTGTTTTTGCAGAAGGTTGAATTTTATTCGAAATTTAAAATAATTTATGCAGTCTTCAATAAAACTTTCTGCTACGGGTACTTTTCGAATCATCGTGCCGCTTTATTAGAGTTACATCACCTCCTGCATTTGCTAGAAGTCTAGCAGAGCCTCTTCTAAAGCAGTGCCCAGTATAATCTTTCCGGCTTTCTTTCTTAACCCATTTCACAATTAAGCATGGTATTTCACCGATTTTATTAATTCCCACATTTTGACTGAAGCATTTGCCTTTGACGTATTTTAAGAAAAACCGTTCACTTGACGCGTTGGATGGACGCAAACTTTGGTATTTTCTAATCAATTTCATATTGGAAACGGACTCTCCTTCTCTCAGAATGGCACCTTAATAATCAGTTTTGAACCCTTATCTTTAATATCTGATACCTTCATTTTCAATCATTCATCTGGCCTAATAGCAACAGCGATTCCAAAAATCAATACCGTCTACAAAAAAAGACAAATAGTAGCCCAAGTTATACCACACCAGACCACAATGTTGACAGCTTCAAAATTTTCTACTTTTCTTCTAAATATTCAAGTAGAACGTTTTCTGTTGTGTTACTCACTTTTTTAGAGTCACACCAATTGCGAAAATCGGTGTAAGCTTTTTCATACTGCGGTCTTGACTTCTTCGGCAGAATACTGGCAATCGCTTCATTAGTTACTGCTTCTACATCATAATTAGAATCACCGGAGTCTTCCATGAGTCGCTGGCATCCATTATCACAGAATTTATGGAAAACACTTGGAAAGCAACACTTATTCGGACCACAGAATTTTGTTTCAATTTTTATTTAGATTAGTAACTACGGAAACCCGTAGAACGGTAACTTAAAAAAATAATGCTGCCATTTTTTTTATGAATTCAATACTTTTTATTAGCAAACTTGCTGTTTAAATCTGTACAATTGTAGAAAAAAAGTTGTTTATATTACATATACGTAAAGCCAGTATTTTGAACTTTCGAACCTAACACTCTTAAGTTCAAAAAACCTTTGCTTTGCGCACTTAATATAAAAATAACTATTTTAGTTCTTGTCCGTATTAACTGAAAAATCGGAGACTGTGGCTTTTAAGTGAATAAAAAATTAAAAACCCTTACCACAATAGAATAGAAATAAACTAAAAAATATAAGAAAACCATTAACGAATTAATCTAATTCTATGTAATTTTTTAAATTTCGGTTCGTTACAACATTAGCCTTTAACAGATATTATGATTCAATATTAATTTCAAATTGACATATAATTTAAGATGAGTTTATATGGTTTCTTTATGTTAGGGTATCCCCTTTGTGTAATTTTCTAAATGGCCTTTCTATAGAATAAAGCATTAATTGGTTAATGGTCTCTTAATCCATGAACGTATTTAAGTAGGGTTTTTCCAATGAGGTAAGTTCTGTAGTATTCAGGTTTTTAAAATTTTAAAATTTAGTGTTAAACGAGAAGCCGTACAATATAGCGCTCAGTGAGTGTTATGTGTTTTATGTGCTTTCAAGTGTTACACTGCTTTTTCTACTGAGGATGACAACGTGGTTGTCGAAATACGTATATAGAATTGTTAAATTCTATTGTGGTAATGGTTTTTAATTTTTTATTCATTTTAGTTCTTGTAAAAATAATTTAAGCTTTAGCCAACTTTTTTTACTTTTTTTAAATTTTTGACAAATTTCAATAGAAAAATCAAACATGCAAGCATAAAGTTGTACAATTGTTGCCAGTTTAAGAAAAAAAACTTCAATCATTTATCGTTACTCGTAAATTAAGAAATATAATTAGAAGTTACGTTCAGTATATTGGAAAACCTCACAATAGCGCTTAAGAAGGTGGGTTAAGAATGCTTAAGTTTATTTTTAGTGTACACTAAGATCAAACAAAAGGCCTATCACATATCTTTTTTTTATAGGATTGCACTGCGATACAATAGCATTTTCAGTTGATGATGGTCTTTTTCAAACCAGAAAATGAATAAGTTCAATGACAATTTTGACGAAATAAACAGTGACTGCCCCGACATCAAAGATATCATAGACGGATTAAGCGCAATACATTTAACGAAAAGTAACATTAGTAGTATCGAAGAACCACTACGATAATATGTAGAAATGAAACGTCTTCTGAATGAAATTATCTCACCACCTTATGATATATAGGGTAATCATAAAGTAAAGTGTATACTTTAACCCTTAAACCGAAACATAGTTATACAGGGTGTCCAGAAACTCTCCTGACAAACGAAGACCGGAGATTTCTCTGATAATTTTAAGACAATTAAACCCAAATTCACCTAGTCCGAAAATGCTTCCCAAGGGAGCTAGAGTTCTTTGAAGATGGCGCCTTGTATTTATTTTTTTTTAAATTCCTCCAGAACGCTTCTATTTATAAAAACAAAAACTGGTATGTTTATTTATCCTCCAGAGATGAATCGATTCCATCCATTGCGAATTTCTAGTACCCGTCATAGGCGTCCGTTTTGGGTAGGTCAACGGTTATTTTAAGGCATAACTTTTTTGTCTTTAACTTTTAAGCATTTGTGACACTAGATTATTAAATTTTCAGGTTTTCCAGTACTAAAAGGTACTCTTACTTTAAGTCGGTAGGATACACCGTTCTCTAGAAAAATCGATTTGTAAATTTTTCGTTTTTTCTTCATTAAAGTTCAATTTATTATGTACCTACTTATTTTTAGCGACGAAGTTGGCTTGGACTATCAAGGCATTGATGAAAATTAATTTAATAAATTAAAAACAAATTATTTATTACAATGGAACGAAACTAACAAAAAAAGAACAAGTATCAAAGGTAGATTGTTACAAAAGTTGCTCGATGTGATGACCATTAGTCTCTATGCATAAGTTTACCCTTTTGCTTAGAGAACGCCGAATTCTTGCAAAAATTCCAAAGTTATTTCTAAATTCGTTGCAAGCATCTTGTATCCTTAGCCGGAATAAACAAATGCTTTTATGTATCCCCAAACACAATAATCGCAAGGATTCAAATCCGGCGACCTTGCTGGCCAAGCAAATGGACCGCCTCTTCCAATCCAATTGTCTTCGTAGTTATTATCTAGAAAGTCTCGTACATTCCTGCTAAAGTGGGCCGGACAGCCGTCCTGTAGAAACCATAAGTTTTGCCGAATATTTAAACGCACCTCATCTAACAAATCAGATAAAATATTTTGCAGGAAATGTAAGTAATCAGCACCATTTAAACGAGCAGGTAATCCACAGGTCCAAGTAGATAATCGTCTACTACTCCTATCCAGACGTTTATGCTAAACCTATGCTGATGCTTAAATTCTTGAACAACGTGGGGATTGTCACCAACGTACGAATAATAATGTGCATTATGTACATTAAAAATTCCATTTTTTGAGAATGTAGCTTCGTCACCAAACAAAATGTTCCTGAAGAAATCTTCAACTTGATTTTTCTGATTTTGTAACCATCTAGCGAATTCTACGCGAGCAGGAAAATCTCCTTCTAGCAGTGCTTGCACCTTTGTAAAATGAAAAGGATATAAATTTTCTTTGTGTGAGATATTTCCTACGGAAGATTTTGAAATTGTGGGGTACATGGCAGATAGTCTTCGAACGCTAATTTCTGGATTTTCCTCAACTTCCATTAAAATAACATCTTCATGTTCTGCTGTTACATCATTATGTCTCCCTGTTTCATTATTTTTTGGGACCACTGAACCTGTTTCTCTTAATCGTTGATGAAGAGCTGTAAATGTTGAGTGAGTGGGATGCTGACGATTGGGAAATTTTTCAGCGTATCTACGTTACGCTGCTCGAGCGTTACACCTCATTTCGCCATAAACTAAATGCATATCGGCGTATTCCTCATTAAACCTTTTCACAAAATGACATGTACTCTAACACAAACTGACAACTACTAAACGATACCAACTGTATTACGTAGTAAAGTAGTTGGTGATAGTATATTCGGGAGGCGAGACGCGCAGGTAAAACAGGGTTGCCACACTTTAAGCTAATATAGCACTAAAGGTCACAGAGGCCGGTGTTTCGGTTTAAGGGTTAAAGTCTTATATAATTTCAAGAAATCAAGCTAGTAGCAAAAAGCAAATGGAATCTTGTTGCTTTTGGATTGGATTTTACTGTATCTATGAAAAACAAAAGAATTATCATTACAATTGTTGACACGAGAGTCAAAACTATGAAAAACAAAAGAGTTGCCATTACAATTGTTGACATGAGTGTCAAAACGAAATCATTCAATTTGGAGTTTTATTTTGAAATTAAAACTCAAGTAGGCGTAGAGTTCAAACGACTCAAACTGTAATAGCATGAATTTACAAACTAGAATTAGGTTAGTACAGTGTTATTATGAATGCGGAAGAAATTACACCGCTGGATTATGAAGATTTCGCACGAAAATGGATTTTAGAGCGGGGGCCCTGTCAAATGAAAGCGTACCGCAATTTGATACAAAAATTTGAAAGAACAGGGTCTGTAACTGGCCTACCAAGATCAGGAAGACCATGAATTAGTGATGTTCAAGTTGCAAAGGTTCTTCATGAAAATCAGGACATAGCCAGACGTAATCCACTAACAATCAGCACTGCAAATGCGATATCCAAGCGATTGCAAGTGCCGTATACCACGGTTTGGAAAATTTTAAGCAAAATTCTAAAAATGTATCCATATAAACTGAAAATGATGTTTGAATGAAAGGAGGCAGATTTGGCTACTAGGTACGATTTCTCTTTGAGAGTAATGGCTCAGATGGAAATTGAACCCATATGGTTATCCCGTATTTTATGGACAGATGAGGCACATTTTACTGTGAATGGTGGAGTCAATACTCAAAACTCTAGAATCTGGTCTGCGGAAAATCCACAAGAAATCGTTCAACAAGGTCTTCATGACAAGAAAGTTTTACAGCTGATTTTATCATTGGTCCGTATTTCTATGAGTAAATGCATAATTGAGAAGACGTATCTCTAACTGTAAACCGTGAACGATACTTGCAAATGTTAAGAGATTATGTTATTCCACAGCTGCAAAACGCACGGAATTGAAAACATCATTTTTATGCAGGATGGAGTACCCCTGCACATTTTCCGACCAGTCAAAGAATTGTTAACCAACGTTTTTCAAGATCGTGTTTTAAGCAGACATTTAGTAAATTCATGGCCACCAAGATCACGTGATCTTAACCCAGCCGATTACTGGCTGTGAGGTTATTTAAAAAGTTTAGTGTTTAGAAGACGACTAACAATGCTACAAGAATTAAAAGACAATATTATTGAGCAAATGCAATTCAACCAGAAATGTTACGGAATGCTGTGTACAATTTGGAGGAAAGGTTGGTGATCTTACAACAACAAAATGGAGGCCATATTGAGCAATTATTGTAACTGGCTTTGTGCATACTAAATCCCATTTCTTAAGCAATTAGATTTTATTTATTTTTTGTTATTAACTTAATTTGTTAAAAAGTTGTAATCATTTAAGATTTATCCCTTATTTTATGATAACCCGTTAGTTAATTACGAAACGTTAGCTAGAAAGGATGGAGTTGGAGATCAACCGATTAAAGAATTTCCTGTTCGAGATACTGATGACGTTAATCAATTGACGATGAACGTTTAGTTGAAATATTAAGCCTGATGAAGGAAATTTGTTGACAAAACTATTTAACAAGGGAGAAAATGAGGAAGACGAGGACAACGAATACTATACGAAAACAAGCACATGGACAATGTTGTCAAAGAAAATGTTGACGTAAAAGATCAAGGACGGTGGAGCAGAAATTTTAAATAAAATTTCAACAAAGGAGAAGACTGTGACAGCTGGATCATCAATCTTAAAACGAAACAGTTTGGATGCTGCAACGCCAAGGCAATTTGTAAAAGAAAATTGGAAGATTTGAAGAAAATGAAGTGATATATCAATTTTAAATTTTGGGGATTTGGTAAAAGGAAATCAAGAGGTAAGGAAGAAGATACAGAAGACGTAATTGTGCAAAAATGAAGTTTGTATTTTATACATTAAAATTAATTATAAGAAAAACCTTTAATTTTGAACTAGTACGTAATGGTGTTTCACAGCAGAAGTCCATAAAGGACAGCCTTTACTGATGAGTCAGAGAGTTTGTGAGATGAGCTCGGCAATGCGGTAAAAGCCCTAACGGACTTGTATTATACTATACTTTTTGCAATATCTTCTTATCTCTATGAAATCAATATTTTTTATCGAAAAAAAAAACGATTTTATTTGTTACTCATTTGTAAACATCAATTTATCAAAACACCGTATTAATTATGAAAGTTTATTTTTACTAGTTACTGATTAGCAGTATTACAACTTAATAGTATTACTTACATTAGATCATTCTATTTTATTTGTATCATAAATGTTACTAATCATAGTGCAATTGTTTTTCCATAAATACAAAATTTGTATGATAAATTACTTGAAATCGAACCATCTGCTGGTACAGTGAATACTGCTAAAATAAACGACAACGGTATAGCATTTGTAGACTCATTACTTAAGGAAACCCCAAATATGCAAGTGGAAAACCCAAAAATATGCGCAAAAATATTCAAATCATTTAGTTAAAATATGCATAAAAATGTTGAAAATATGCAAAAACACTTAAAAAAATACTTACAATACATAGATTAATTGATTCACTCAAAATAAACAGACATCTTAATTTTTCTACATACCGAACTGAGCCTAAATGTATATTTATTATTCCTACAATTCAATCACTTTTGAAAATTTTCGGAAAAAATTGGCACTTTCATTAAAAAACTTAAAAACACCGGTGTATAAAAGTTAACATGTGAAGATTGTAATAAGGTATACATAGGATAAACGGGGAGGACGTCCAAAATTAGGATGAAAGAACACGAGAGAAGTCATAAGGAAAAGAAAACAGATTCAACTTTCGCAATCATTGTTTAGAAATGAAAATTTTACATATTCAAGAAAAAACTTAACTTGTTAGAAAACTTGGAAATTAATAGATATAATAATTTAGGATTAGCTTTAAATCACCAATTAGATTTAAACAACTCCCCTCTACTAAATATAAGATTGTAAAATAAATTTCTACCACAATTTTTTCTCAATAATTTGTACATAAATACTCAAATTTGTATTTTAAATATTCAGTTTTTCATCCACCTGATGAAGCCATTATATGGCGAAACAATATTGTAGTAGATTTATAATAAAAAAAATTTTGAAACTAGAAGTTTAGTAATTATTTCTTATATCCCATCATATAACTTTCGCGACACAGATATTGCCCCAGTTACATACTTCCAGGACACCATGTACTCCTATTCAATCGATCATGAATGAATAAAACTTATCATATATCAACAACATATATATACATTGAACATATATGTATGATATGGAAATCGGGGACACGTTCAGTTGTATCATGCGCAGTCAAAATTATAATATTGAGTATCACAACTCACGATTACAACTCTCAATTATCAAATTATTGTGAATTAATCCTTAATTTTATTTAAATTTATATAATAATAGTCAAATTGGATCCTAAATTTGCGTTAAAGCAAAAGTAAAAATAAACTAAAATTTGTAAAAATAAAACATGAAATCTACAAGAAAAAAAGGTAAAAATTAACCGGACTGATTTTAATTAAGTTTAACAAAATGCATACGAATATAATAAATAAAATTGTTTTTGAAACACAAAAAGTGTTAAAAATTACTGGGTGAAACTTAAAAATAGTATCTTACAAATAATTGTGCATTAAATTTTAAATTTTACGAAAAAAATAATCAATAAATTACAGCCTAACAAATACAATATTCATGCTGTGATTGTATTACGTAATTTTCATTTAGAAATCGGTATTAAAAGAAAAAAACAAAATGGTGTTAAAAAATCATTTACAGAATCATCTATCAGTGTTAAAAAAAAATGAAGTTATTTGTTAACACATTTATCCTTTTATAATAGTGTTTTATAAGTTATACAACAATTGTCTTATTTTAGAATTCAATAAATGATTAATAATTATCGTTTAAACCTAATAAAATAATGCAAAGAAAAGTGAAAACTTACAGTTATATAAAAAAATCTTCTGTTTTGAGTAATATAGGCTATCCTGCAATAAATGATTGGTTTTAGCCCTAGTGACACAGAGAAGAAATGTTACGGTGACCACACAAACATTATTTAAGAATATTCAAAAGATAGGTAATTAACACTTCTAAATTTATTGCTTTAATTTAAAAAATTATTTAATTTAAAAAAACCGCTGCGAAACTAAATATAAAGATTATCTTAAAACGAATAATCCCTTAAATTCGGAATTCCAGAAATAGAATGTAATTTTAAGCTATGCACGTTGACATTGAAAAATACTGAAGTTATTATTTATTACGCGTTTAATTTTCCGCTTTTTTCTTTCTAATTAGTGGATGACGTATTAACGGTATCTACACTTAACTATTTTAATTAATATCACAATGTTTGACACCTGATTTTCCACCACATTCGTTCGAAACAAGATCGCGTTAGTTCTGTGTAATTTCAGCAATACACGACAGATTAAAACACCGACAATTTGATATATTTATTGGGGGTATTCTGTGTGACGTCGCACGTCGGCAGGAATAAGTCGGGTATCGGTGTAAGTTCCAGGGAGCAGCAGGAACAACACACGTATATCCACGGAAAATTGACAGAATGTCCGCCTTCGTCGGTCTCGCGCGTATCCAACTGGCGATAACGATTACGAAAAGGACAGAATGATAATCGTGTGGAGAAAGTTTTGGCGGAGTGATGTGGAAAGAGGCGAACGCTAGAAAACCGTCGCGCATCGATCCGTGTTTGTAACGTTGTTCGCGATTTTGCGCGCAGAGACGCTGACGCGCCGCGACGTCGTATTATAGGTGAGTGCGCCACCGTACAGATCCTATTAACCTTTTTAATATCTGGAAATATTTTAATGGAGGTTATGTAAATTTTGGCTATGTCGTATTCAACAGATGGTTCGGTGAAAATTGCTATTCATTGTGCTTAAGAAAAATAAATTCCAAATTCACACTGCCTTAACTACCAAAGAGAAACAAGGCCTTCAAATAGTATATACATATATATATATATATATATATATATATATATATATATATATATATATATATACTAAAATAATAAACTTTTTCTTGGTTTAGCGACCTTTAATGAATTCCAATTTTTTAATACGACGTTTCGACTTTTTTATTAAGTGTTTTTCAAGTAATTAGAACTAAAAAATTAATACAAAAAAAGGTAAGAAATATATTTACATTTGTATGAATGAATTAAAATTAAAAATAAAATAATGAAATTAAAGTAAGGAAATTACATACAAATGTAAATATATTTCTTACCTTTCTTTGTATTAATTTTTTAGTTCTAATTACTTGAAAAAGACTTAATAAAAAAGTCGAAACGTCGTATTAAGAAATTGGAATCATTAAAGGTCGCTAAACTAAGAAAAAGTCTATTATTTTAATATTATGACACGGCCAATAAAAAAAATAAGAAATAAATTTTAATTCTTATTAACACTAAATATATATATATATATATATATATATATATATATATATATATATATATATGGTAAAAGGTCTGTTCAAAGTATATATATTCAAAAAAACCTTACATGTTTCGGCAATTATGCCTTTATCAAGGATAAAGGCAATGAATATATGAATATATATACTTTGAACAGACCTTTAATCGCCGACTGATTAAGTTTACCATATAATACCAAGGTCACGAAAATATTATATATATATATATATATATATATATATATATATATATATATATAATATTGAATAAAATAAATTAAAAGCGGACAAGCGGTCTGTCAATTAAAAATCTATATATATATATATATATATATATATATATATATTTAGTGTTTATAAGAATTTTATTTTTCTTATTTGTTTTATTGGCCGTGGCTTAATATTAAAAATAATAGACTTTTCATTGGTTTAGCGACCTTTTATTGAATTTTGATATTTTATTCTACGACGTTTCGACTTTTATTATTATTCAGTCTTTTTCAAGTAACTAGAAACAAGAATTAATACAATGAAAACATGAGAACTGTGTTTGCTTTTGTGAGACTGAATTAACAATTAAAATTAAAATTAGATTAAAAACTGAATTACCAATTAAATTAACAATTAAAGTTAAAATTAAATTAAAATTAGATTAATGATAAGTAAGGAAAAATTAAAGTGATAACATCTGTATAAATGAATTGGAAATTTGAATTAAACTACAAATACAAATAGTAAAGAAAACATTGAATGACAATGAAGTCACCGTTTTTTTGTTGGGTTTCAAAAACACGCATTCTGTGCAGCATGTGTTATCGGGGACATCCGAGACCTTTTTTTATTAAGGACCGACAAGCTCCATTTTTCTGTGATCACAGAAAAATGGAACTCCATCAAAAATTTCACAGACTTACCATTAATAGATTTCCTTGAAGCAATAGAACTAACTTTAACTTCCACATATTTTCAATTCGACAACAAATTTTTCAAACAAATTGAAGGACTAGCAATGGGAGCACCTATATCCAGCGTAGTAGCCCAATTAGTATTAGAGCACATCGAAGAAAATGATATAAAATCCCTGAAAATAAAACCAACCTTTTTCAAAAGATATGTCGATGATTGCATAATGATGCTTCCAGAAAATGAAATAAACAATGTACAAAATAGTTTCAACAATTTCCATCCAAATTTAAACTTTACCATTGAAATAGAAAAAAACAACTCCATAAACTACTTAGACCTAACACTGATAAAAACAAAAAACAACATACAAACAAAATGGTACACTAAACCAACCACATCCGGCAGATATGTAAACTTTTTTTCAAACCAACCCCTAGCCCACAAAAAAGAATGTAGTAATAGCGTTAGTATACAGAGCCTTAAATCTCGCTAATCCAGTTTTCAGACCAACAGTACTAAATAAAGTAAAAACAATTTTGACAGAAAACAATTATCCACCACAATTTATACAAAAAATTATAAAACTAAGACTTAATAAAATTTATAACACAACAAACAGCCACAACAAAAACAAAAAAACCAATGAATTAACATATATCCCCACACCCTATATAACTGGATTATCCGAAAAACTAGACAATATATTTAAACCATTTAATTTTAAAATAGCACACAAAAGCGGGAAAAACCTAAAATTCCTACACACCAAACTAAAAGACTCAACACCTACACTAAAACAATCACACACAATATACAACATACCCTGCAAAGACTGTGACAAAGTATACATAGGCCAAACAAAACAGTTACTACAAGAAAGATTGAAAGGTCACAAATACGCAAAAAATCAAACTGCTTTAAAAAAACACCAATTGACACTAAAACATAATTTTGATTTTGATAACACCAAAGTAATAACAGAAAAAGAATACAAAAGCTAGGGAGGTCTTAGAAATTATCCATATTTTCAAAAACAGCAGAACAATCAACGACAGAAACGAAATTGATGGACTTTCCAAACTCTATTACCCACTCATTAAACAATAGACCCCGCACACACAAATCAAAAAAAAATTTTATCAGTTCCCATTTGTAAATACTTTAACTATATACCCCTAAACACGGTCCAGACCACTTTTCCAATTCCAAAATAGAACAGAAATTAACCGCTCTGAACCAAAGACACAGACACTTACAATATTCGAACCAGTGCTTGTCAGTCCTTAATAAAAAAAGGTCTCGGATGTCCCCGATAACACATGTTGCACAGAATGCGTGTTTTTGAAACCCAACAAAAAAACGGTGAGTTTATTGTCATTCAATGTTTTCTTTACTGTATTTGTAGTTTAATTCAAATTTCCAATTCATTTATACAGATGTAATCACTTTAATTTTTCCTTACTTATTATTAATCTAATTTTAATTTAATTTTAACTTTAATTGTTAATTTAATTGGTAATTCAGTTTTTAATCTAATTTTAATTTTAATTGTTAATTTAATTGTTAAGCAAACACAGTTCTCATGTTTTCATTGTATTAATTCTTGTTTCTAGTTACTTGAAAAAGACTGAATAATAATAAAAGTCGAAACATCGTAGAATAAAACATCAAAATTCAATAAAAGGTCGCAAACCAATAAAAAGTCTATTATTTTTAATATATATATATATATATATATATATATATATATATATATATATATATATTTATATTTTGTTATGGGTCAAACAGCACCACAATTACAGCTTCTACAATGAGAGAAACAGTTTAAACAACATATAGAACACATTGTAAAAGGATTAAATTGGCGGACGTAATTTGTGAAATTAGTATCGAAATGTAAATAAATTAATAAGACGATAACTTTAAATATTTCTAATTAACTTATTTTTATTTCATAACTTACTTTTTATATTTAAAATTTTCAATTTCATAATTCAAATTATACGCGAGATATTACAGATATCTAATTTATCTACATCAATAATTTGTATCGATACTAGTTAACCACGCCCACCTATTTATAATATAATGAACCCGCGAAAACGATATTTTACTATGCGCATTGTAACTTAACCTTATATTGAAAAGCACATTCTAAATATTTGAAAATAATTCTACAAATTTTATGATCATGTTAAAACTAAAACATTATTTATATTAATATGTTAATTGATGTGGAAAAAGTAAAAACTTTGAGGCTTTTTGAGAATATTAAAATAGGCTGTGGAATAAAAAAAGCCGATAACGGCGTCTGATATAAAAATTTTACAACAAATAGCCGTATTTTTCGAACATCTTATAGTTTAAATTATTTAATAAATTAATAACCAAGTATATCATACCAAATTTTCGCTCATTCGAAACATAAATAATTGGCCCAACTTATGGTAAATAAATTTGGAGAATATCATGTCGAAAACAACCATTTTCAAGCAAAGCATCTTTTTGAATTGCAACCCCGACGAATAGGCAGATCCGAAGCCATCGTTCTCCGCAAACGCCGTTACCCAAATTAGAGGAGCCGTACTCTGCATCTCTCCGGATCACATCGTTTCCAGCCTGATTCGCAGTTAAATACATCGGAAAACAGGTTCACATCCAATGTTTTTCTACAAATAAAGCCAAAAAGTTAATATTTTTCTTAATAAAATCATTCAAAACAACTTGATATTAACATAAAATTCCTGAATTTTTACGATTTAATACATCAATTATAATCTTATAATTGAAACAAACATAATTTTTTAAGATAACGTAGTACTCACCTGTATTGTGTTTGATTTTAGTACAATTTAATACTTAATTATCTCATTTTCACAAAACATAACCTTTTTATTGTTCTAAATACATGTGCACTACTTATTAATACTATTTATTGACACATATCACGTTATATTCAACATATGTTACAGTTTCCTTATTTTTACATCAATAAATTTTTATTTTTATTTAACATAATCTTTTATTTGTTACTGTTTAATTGTTGAGTTTTGCATAATAGATATACTAATTACATTATTCTTAAAAGGGTAATACGCACACACCGACGAAGATCCTGGGATATTACATATTTGATTTATTTACTCTTGCTCTACGACTACTAGTTGGTTATAAAGAAAGTACACAGATAGTGTTGAACTAACTTCGAACTATTTAAATTTATGGCGCCCAATATTTAAATTCAATTTCTTCAACGCTAATTTATATTTATTATTCAACATTTATAATTCACATTGTTCTTAGTTAGTCCATCATCTCCAGCCATATATCTATATATATATATATATATATATATATATATATATATATATTGAATTTAATTGGAGTGAGAAATAGCAATTATTCAAATCTCCTCTCACATGCAATTGTCGCTAAATTTGTTGCGTTGATTCTACAATCTGACAAGATTACTCCGACAATTGCATGTGAGAGGAGATTTGAATAATTGCTATTTCTCACTCCAATTAAATTCAATATAATTCGTATATATACACGAAAGTATACAAATAAAATCATGTCTATGTCCGAATATCGTGTACTGATGATCTGTAACGACAGTGAAATATCGATATCTGCACGTTTCTGGACGGATGTGGTTTTTTTCATACAAATGTTATATATATATATATATATATATATATATATATAAATATAATATTTTCGTGACCTTGGTATGATATGGTAAATTCAATCAGTCGGCGATTAAAGATCTGGTTTACTTCAAAGTATATATATATATTTAAAACAACCCTACATGTTTCGGCAATGATGCCTTTATCAAGGATATAAAATATAAATCTGATTTATATTTTATATCCTTGATAAAGGCATCATAATAATAATTTATTATTATGGCATGCACCATGGAGTGGCTCGAGTTGCTTGTCGAGCGTAGCAGCCAGTTCCAATATACCGGACATTTATTACAATTCACCGATTGTTCAGCGAGAACGGACTAGGAAGGAGAAATATGGGAGGACAAGGCAGAGCTGCAGCACTGCAGCTAGGGAATACAGAAGAAGATATCTTGGACGAGGTTTTCCGCAATCCATCCATTAGCCTCAGACGGTTAGCGCTTATGTTTAATGTATCGAAATCTACAGTGGGTGTGATTTTAAAAGCGAATGAACTTAGGCCATATCATTATCGAAGAGTACAGAATATTAATGAAGGAGACTATGTACAGCGTTGTATTTTTTCAAGATGGATTTTGAGACAGACGAGAAGAAATCCAGAATTTTTCAACAAAATTCTTTGGACGGACGAAGCAAAATTTACACGAAATGGAATAACAAATTTTCGAAATTTACACCCATGGTCCGATGAAAACCCACACTTAGCAAGGCCTGCCTCATTCCAGGAACAGTTTTCTGTCAATGTCTGGGCCGCATTGATAGGAAATTTATTAATTGGACCTATTTTTCTTCCTCGAATTTTAAATGGTGAAAGATTTTTGGAATTATTGCAAAATGAACTACCAGAGTCGCTGGATGACGTGCCATTGAATATTCGTCTAAACATGTGGCTTCAGTTGGACGGCGCTCCGGCACATTTCGCTAGGGCAGTAAGGTTATTTCTAAATGAAAATTATCACCGAAGGGTCGGACGAGGTGGCACAGTTGCGTGGCCGCCAAGGTCGCCAGACATGACTCCCCTGGATAATTTTTTGTGGGGCACAATGAAGCAAGAGATGTACAGTAGCCCGGTGAACACACTAGAAGAATTAGAAAATAGGATAAGGAATTGTGCAGAGCGATTAAAACAAAACCCTGATATGATTCAACGTGCTACGAGACAAATAACGTTCAGGGCTATTGCGTGTCTCGAATGTGAAGGAGGCCATTTTGAAAACATAATTAATTAATATAGTATTGATTAAAAACTATTTTTGGTTGTTTTATTCATAATCTTAATTAATCATAATCTTATGTAGTAAGTTATACTACTTTTTTTACCATACCTAATTATACGTAAATTACAATAAAAAATAAACATTTTTGACTAGCACATTTTTGGTTTTTTTTCGATTAAATTGTTTTATCTACACGAGGTATAACTCTGAGCACTTTTTTTTTTGACACATTGTATGTATATATATATATATATATATATATATATATATATATATATATGAAGAACTTCATGTGCATGACAATTAATAACTATTAACTTCTCACCTTACAGGCAACTGTCGGTATAATTTGTTGCATTAATTTCTACAACTGAAATTAATGCAACAAATTACAGCGAATTTAATAGTTATTAATTCTCATGCACATGAAGTTCTTCACAGTTGGTAATTATACACACAATATAGAACTAATATGTACTGAAGATTTGTAACAATAATGAAATACCGGCATCTGCACGTTTCGGAATACATGTGACACATTTTTCATATATATATATATATATATATATATATATATATATATATATATATATATATGTATATATATATATATATATATAGTAGATTTCATTAGTCGGCGATTTAAGGTCCTTTTTACTTTAATATCTATATATTTAAAATAACCGTACATGTTTCGGCACATAATGCCTTTTTCAAAGAATTTTAAATTATAATTATTTATAATTTAAAATTCTTGCTGTAATGTTGCATGTAAGATTATTTTAAATATATACATAAAAAAGTAAAACAGACTTTAAATCGCCGACTAATTAAATCTACTAGAATATACATAGTTCCAGAAATAATTATATATATATATATATATATATATATATATATTGATATGTTTATTATAGATGAGGGATTAAAATATCGTATAATTACCTTAATCCCTCACTCATTATTTAAACGTATCAATTGTCGCTAGACTAAAGTGGTGCCTGAAAAAGCATTAATATCCAGAGAAAAATAAATAAAACAATATAGAGTGGTAATTGTAATAAACAAAGAACTAAAAATTTCTATAATTTATTCCATTCAAAGAGTTGCACTGTATTTATTTTGTAAGTTTCTTATTTTAGTGTTTTTTTATCGTTAGATTATCTACGAGATCGCTAAAGGGGACAAGGGGATATAATTTAAAGATAAACGAATACTTTCAAATATATTCTACTACTTAAAAAAAACTTTATTTACTAATAACAAGGTTCTAAGATTTAAAAATTATACATTTAAAACTTAATCTAACTTAAAAATATAATCTAATCAATTTATTTACTCTTATATACATTTAATAACTAATATTTCGCAATTACAAAAATGGATAAGCGTGCTCGTTCAAAGTCCAGAAACAATGAGAGAAAAGAAGATATACAGAGGGGCACATCGACAATTCACGTAACTGCTGTAACAGCAACTAAAATATATCAATTGGCCCCACGTTGGACGCCAATTGATACATTTTTGATAGATGAGGGATGCCTATGGATACGTTTATAATATGGGTTATGGTAGCATATAATAATTATTAACTATAATTATAAATATAATATAACGTGTAATTACCTTAATCCCTCTCTTGTATCTGGATGATCTATCTAAAGTTAAATGTTAAGTCTCAGGGTGCGATAGATGATGGGTTATTATGAGTTCGTTAGAAAGCGGGTTCAAAGAGAAAAAACATTAATGACTTTAAGAGTGTACATAAATTGACTAAATTTATAAATAAAACAATGCTTAGTTATGTATATAAACTTTAAATATTTATTGGTGATAAATTATATCATAGTTCGTAGTGAAAGCGACATTGGCATAATTGCACTTATAATATGGCATTGAGCTTCTTTTTATAAACGTAATCGTATTTTACAAACATGAAAATCATTAAATACAATACTTGGATAATTACTTGGAATATCTCTTCAAAATTAAGGCAAGTAATAAATATGAAATATAGGATATATTGATTATTTTATTTATTAGAAAAAAATATTGAAATAAATATTGATTTGTAGTGATTTAGATCGATTTATAGTTACGATCTTTTTATAATTGAATACCTGTGTGTAAATACGTTTAATGGCTGTGAGATGGATGGTGGACAGGATATTGGTCTTCTTCGTGTGTTGCACTTGATAATAGCGCCAAAAGAATTAGAAATTTTCTAGCTGGCGTAGGTATGTGTATTTGTTATATTGTGTTTCTAACCTCAATTCAGGAAATAAGCACTTGTAAAATGTTTCAAAATAGGCTGGTGGTTTTTCTTATCTTCCGGAGTAATAGTAAGGTAATTAATTTTGCGTCTTTTCGGTGATTTATATTAAATTTCTTGGAGCGCTAAAAATTTCGACTAGCTTCTCTAAACGCTTCTGCTTAATGTTTGTGTAAAACATAGATTAATTATTGATTGATATAACTATTTATTCTATTTAAAGACATTTTAATAATTTTAAATTTAATTTTTGTGAAGTAAAAATCTTAAGCTTAACGTTGGATGCTTTGGATTTTTATGCACATACATATTTGGCAGATCCTTCCATGTAAATTTTAAAAAATGAAGTACTGTGCAAAGTTCAGCGTCATGAAATTGATAATTTTTAAACTGTAAAACTCGAGTTAGACAGATGGAACGGGATGATTTTAATGGAGAAATAACAATGTTGAATTTATAAAGATTTATTGAGATAATTTAGAAAGCTAAATTAAGTAAAATAAATATTTCATTAAATTCACAGTACAAGCAATGTCGAAGCTCAATGCTCGAAGCTCTCGCGAAAAACTAAAATAAATTTTGTACATTTAATTTAGAATTTTCTTTCGCTTTTTTTTATAAGAATTTTATTTAGTTTTCATTAATAATTTTATTTTAGTTACAATTTTTAAATATTTTTGTTTTAGTTCAATGTAAACGCATACATACATCAATTATTATAATAGCGGCTGCATTTCCTTAAAGCAAATCTGTACATCCACACTTTCATTCTGCCGTACTAAACACATATTAAATACTGACGAATGTATCCCCACTATTGTAACTAAACATATTGCTATGAACTGTGGTTTTGATAACTAATTTACCACCATTCACGACAAATCTATCCAGCTAGGATATTCAGTCGGTTTACTTTCAAAATGGGACTGCTTTCCTCTCAGGGTTCCAATTGGAAAACGTGGTTTTTCTCTTCTACAAATTTATAATGCGCCAGTAAAAGAGTATTGACAAATGTTATAATTATATTTCTTTAAGTTACTTGTAAACTTCTTGAAATAAGGTTAAATAATAATAAACACAATAAAATTTAAATGAAACTTTAATACAAAAAAAAAAAAAGAAAAAAAATCTTTATAAAGTATAAAGATTAATATTGCCTCATTAAACAATACTATAAAGGTAAAAATAACGCATGGAAATGACCGCAGCATACGTCTAAACTTCCTTTATGACAGCCGATCAAAATTAAAAATAATAAATTACAAAGAAACTTTTTAATTTCTCCCAAGAGAACAAAATAAACAAACTATTTGACAGACCGAAACAAACTCTAACGCGTGTGCAACCCCATGTGACAAAAAATGCCCTTGATATACCAACGTACTAAATTTTACAGTTAACAGAATTTTTTTACTAGAAATTTTAATAACCTTCTTTGTTATTTATATCAAATAACTAAGACTAAATCAATACGATAATTAACACAATAGAAAAATACAATATTCAATTCATTCAAAATAATAATAAGATATATTTAATAATATATTACTTACG
This sequence comes from Melolontha melolontha, assembly GCA_935421215.2. Classification (NCBI taxonomy): domain Eukaryota; kingdom Metazoa; phylum Arthropoda; class Insecta; order Coleoptera; family Scarabaeidae; genus Melolontha; species Melolontha melolontha. Next base: position 47,888,880 of record OW285240.1, read on the forward strand.
TAAAAAATATATTCAAGACACGTGAGTAAGAAAGTGTAAAATATAACAATTACGAGATCAACAAACTCGTATAAAAATATCGGTAATCAATTAACACAGCACCAACCACAATTAAATCAACAAACAACCCGAAGTTACTTTTAAAAAGATAAAGATTAATCTTTTTATAAACACGTCTTTCTTAACTCAGAGTACACTTGTGTCTGTCCAAAGGTCAAAGCAAGCGCGCAGGCTTAGAATATAAAACCAGTTTTTCTCACAAAAATAATAAATTTCAAAATTATACACTTGCGTTCAAAATAACTGTTCAAAGATAAATACATAAATTTTAATATTTTTATGGGGAAAAGTCCACAGCAATATGTACGTGTAAATATGCGTGTGCTAGTGTGTGTAATGCGCTTCCACCGTTACCTCGGTCAATCTGTATATATAAATGGTTAATTATTTCTTGGAAATTCGGCTTGATAACTATTCTTCAAATAAAAGTACTCATTTTAACGTTTCGACTTTTATTTTGTCTTGATGAGAATTAATTTGATTACAATACTAGATGTTTTTCGTAAAATATAAATTTATATATATTTATGGTACTTACAATTTATATTCTTCTTTTTTACATTTTTTTAACACTGAAATATTTTACTTAAAATATAAAATTGGCACATTGTACTTTCAACATATGGAAGTAGACTGAATTTTAGTAAGCCTAAAGAATGTACATATATTTTTAATTTTTGTGTATTGTCCTTGCCTGTAATTCGATACTTTCGGCTTCGTGTTGGTTTTTAAAAGATTGAAGCGTTATTAAATTTGAATTTTTACATTATTTATATTATAGGTATCTTATTTTAATGAAAAATATAATTTTGACAGCTTTGAAAATTCACGTAATGATTGTAATCGCGCTTATATAGGTCAAACAGAACATTTAAAAGACAGCATCAATGGTCACAAATACATACATCGTACATACGAGAATATTTTTATAAAAATATTTTAACCATAAGAAATGGTTTTAAAAGAAAAATACATTTTTTTTGAAAGCACTCCGATAAATTATGAGCGAAGGAAATCACGTTAACTAAGGATATGAAGGAGACCCGTTTTTGGGTTATAATAATAGTACTTTCTGGATAAGTCATTTTTTGTGGCATTCTTTTTATTTAAAACGAATTGAAGAATCGTATGCATAGGTGCGAGAAATTTAAAAAAATTGAATTTCATCGATTACAGAGCCATCTATCATGAATTGAAAAAAAATGTTTCAGACAAATCCTACGTACTTTTCCAGTAGAATTCGAATCTGTAATAAAATATATATACGGGTTCGTATTTAAGATTTCAAAGTTACCTCCTGCAGCGGGAGAGAGGGACTAATTTTAGCACTAATATATTTTCTTCATTGAATTATTAAATTCTAAATCTTCTAAAACCTGTATATGAGAAGCAAGGATTAATATAGTAAAAAGCTCACGAAAATTTGAAGTCTATAAAAATTTCGAAACATGTATTAATAATTAGCTTTGAATTAATAAATCGTAAATTCAATATTGGCATAAACATTTATGAAAGATATTAGTCATTATAGCATAGGGTGAAGTCCCACAAAACAAAGCTGGAGAATTATCATAATTGAAATTAATTTTCAAAATCAAAACTTAGGGACTAAATAAAAGAATATACAGTGTGAAGGTAAACGTTATGTTGCGTAGGTTTCGATCCCATACCGTCAGTAACACATTTTGCTTAGATCAAAGAACATATCAATAGAGTCATGAATCGTATATCCATATATACGAGAATCAAACAGAAACACCTTTATTCATTGCTTAGCCTTTGGAGGGTTAAAATCCCCTAGGCTAAGTGAGAGATTCAAGTATGCTATTTTAAAGGATTCTATTTAGAATCGGAAACGACTTCAAAGCTAGTTGCGTTCTTTCATAATTCCCATAAAAAACTTGTAATGGTCATTAGAATTAAGTAAGAATGTTAATATTTTAAGATCTAGTATACATGACCCGTAAATATGTATACATTAATTAATAAATTAATCTTTTAACAAAAAAAGACTTGTGCCATTTCTCTTAAGTTTACATATTGATTGCTAGGCCTAGTTAATCAGAACCTAAAGCAGTAATCCTGAGATAAATATAAAATGCTAAAGAGACTAGGAAGGTATATGCGTGGGCTGCTACTCAGCCCATACAAAAATTTATACTTTCATAAACCAAGTGAAACCTCACAGGCAATATGGACACATATTTGGATATTTTATCATAAATCTTATTTGCTAATTATAATTGAAAAATATAAAATTCTTGCCTGCATATCCGATCTCGGTGCCAAACCTCGATGAATAATCGCTTGTGAAAATCTGTCTTTAATAAGGGTACATGGAAGGTGTGATTAAACATAGGTTTACACGATTCCGCCTGCACAGCTGTCCGTTGTAGCGTTCCCTGCTGTTTTTTACGGCCATCGCTCAAGGACACCTGCAAGTATTAAAGATATTCCTAATTTAAATCGATCGAATAATTTAGAACGTAGTAATGTAACAATTTTACTGTTATAAAATATTAATTTTGAGAAAGAAATAAAGTTTATTGCAATTTAAATGAACTGTTTTAATATAAATTATTGAAATAAAAATCAAAAAGCAATATTATTTAATTTCGACGCACCGTGTCTTCCTCAGATGGAGTTGTATTGCAAACTAATCCTAAAGGATGTTGACAAATTTAAACTTAAATGAATATTATAATGAAAAAATAATTTCACTCAGAAGGATTGTTCAATAATAGGCACTTTCTGTTCAAGATGTAAACTTTATTACACAAAGGGACCAAAGTTTACCGAGTACAAACATAAAAAGGGAAAACCAAAATAAATAAAAGAATCAGTTATAAAATAGGCCTAATAAAGGAGAATCTGCGAAATCTACCTGATTATTAAGTAAAAGGTTTGTGTTTTTATGTTTCTAAATTTCCATAATTTCCAGTAAGTTTAATTTTTGCGATTTATGTTCTATGCGTAAAATTTTAAAGTTATAATTAAAATTATATGTTTCCTCTCTCAGATATATTGCATAACGTGAGTCATTCTTTTTTTTTAATAATTGTCAATTTATAAATTTTGTTCATTCAAAAATCAAATGTCATCTAACGAAACAAAACGTTTATATTGTAACCAATAGGTATTTATTTATAAACTAGAAAATTAGATATGTAATTTTAAGACTTAATAAACGGATTTTACAAAATATGCTGAAGTTGTCCACCGTCTTACTCAATACATTGTACACCTCTCCGTTTTATGCTTCCAAGAACATTGTAACATATTGTGATGTTCATTGATTTCATTAATTTTCTTGTGTACGTTGTGTTCGTTAAAAACAGATTTTTTTTAAAATAGGCCATAAAGAGAAAACGCATGGAATGGTATCACAAGATCTTGGAGGAAATTCGTGATCGCTATTCAGGGTAATCAAGCGATTGTCAAAAAATTGACGTAACATGTTAATTGTATTTTGTGCTGTGTCCTCTTGCTCCGCCTTGCTGAAAATATCCTAGTGTTAACTCATTTACATTAAGTTGGTCAACATCAACATTTCTTGTTGATATCTTTGTGCATTTATGGTTCCATTCAAAATAATTGGACTAATAATTCTTCTCCTACTTATGGCACCTCAACATAAAAATTGTTGGGTTTTTCAGCACTCTACGTTCTGATGTTCTGCGAATTAACATACTAATTGATGAAACCATTCTTCATCTGAAAAGAAAGTTTTGTCTAGAAGGTCATCTTCGAAATTATTTAAAAGCTATAGACAAAATTCTAATCTTCGGGGATAGTCAGCTGGATAGATTTCTTGATGGCAAGTGGGACGATAAGGAAATCAGTGTAGGTCCTTCCTTAATATTTTCTGGCAAGTGCCAAATGAAAGATTAGTTTGTTGTCACAGTACCAGAATTGAAGTTCCTAGGGTTTCATCCATTAGTTCTCTTACGTTATCAATTACTTCTCGTGTACGTTTTTTTTTGGTCGACCACTTCCTTGTTTACTATTCACGCTACCTGTCTCTCTAAAAAGATTAATGCAGCGCCGAAAAGTATATTGAAATTCGTTGTAATTGAAAAGCAAAACCGAAGATTTAACCTCTTCAAGGACACATATGTGTACGTTTGGACCATTGCAACATAAACCCATATTGTAAAGATATTATTCAATGCTCAATGGCCCCGTATGTTGCCAATATATTATAGAAACTATGTACCTGCGCATAAGGTGTATGACCGAGCCATAATAAAATTACGTTAGTTTATTAGTGTTTATGTATGGCTAGGTTATGTTAGTTACCTTACTTCAAGCTGCAGTATTATTTCTAAGTATCTCTTCGAATTTGTGAGAAATAAAAATCAGTAAGTAATGTGACCTTCTTTTACATGCATGTATTTTTCTATAATTTTGAAATATTTCACATTTGTTTGCAAATGTGATGGAAGTTTTTATATGTACACATTTGTGTACAAAGTGTGAAAGTAGATATTACTTCATTTTCTTCTTTTTGCTACATTTTATAACTGATTCAGTTATTCGGAAATGTCTACTCCAATTTCCTGTGGATTATTTTATGGCAAAAGAGATGACGCATCAACCATAACTATACTGGATAAATTAGCAAATCCAAATAATTCAGATTTAGAAGATCTTGATCTTATAGATTCCAACGAAGAAGATTTTGATGAAGATGTACGTACAAACAACGACGGGTTGGACCAACCCAGTACGTCGAGAATATCAGATGATGAAAATGAAATTCATGAAAATGAATGTACGGAAAGCGAAGATTTTGATAGTGAAGATGAATTGCCATTGAGGGAAATAAAACGTCGAATAGAAACCAGTCAGCCGACTAGGTCTAGAATATGGTATGTTGAGAAGGACAACGATCTTACTCACAATCCACCACCTTTTTTATCCTCCCGTGAAATTAAAATTCAAGGTGAAACTCCGCTTTCCTTTTTTATGGAAATCTTTCCTGAAGAACTATTTCAGCATATTAGAACAGAAACTATCAGGTATGCAGTCCAATCAGGCAGAGATATAAATATCACTACTGCAGATATAAAACGGTTTATTGCGGTAAATATAATGATGACATACATAAAATATCCTTCATACCGGATGTATTGGTCATCCAATCAAGGCCTACGTTTAGATATTATCGCTGATAGCATGCCGCTGAAAAAGTATGAAGAAATAAAAAGATTTCTACATTTTACAAATAATCAAGACGACAACAATGATTCTTTTATAAAAATAAGACTATTATTGAATACATTGGCCGAAACATTTGCCAATGCTTGTACGCCAACTGAATATATGGCAATAGACGCAATGATCATACCATTCAAAGGAAGAAGCAAATGTAAACAATATATAAAATCAAAACCTCATAAATGGGGTTTCAAGGTTTGGGTCCATGCAGCGGCTGATGGATGCGTGTCAAAATTTGATATGTACCAGAGTCGCAAAACAGAGTCAAAATCTAAGTTAGGTGTTATAGGGGACACCGTCACAAGACTATGTTCCGACATTGAAGGAAAAAACCACAAGATATTTATAGACAACCTTTTTACGTCTCTTGATACAATATCATTTTTGAAGAGTAGACATATTTATGTTGTCGGAACAATACGATCAAATAGAATTGCAGGTGCAAGTGAGAAACTAGTATGCGAAAAAGATTTGAAAAAAAGACGAAGAGGATCAAGTTCAGTTACCACTTCATCCGATAACATTAGTGTGATTCGGTGGGTAGACAATAATATAGTACATATGGTTTCATCTTTCGTTGGTAAAGAACCGCAAGATACTGTAAGAAGATGGGATAAAACCAAAAAAAGCCACGTCAACATTCCGCGACCACAAGCAGTAATCCAATACAATAAATTTATGGGTGGTGTTGACATGGCAGATAGAATGGTTGCCCACTATCCTCATGCAAAGAAAAATTAGAAATTTTACGTAAGAATCGCATTCCACTTTATAAACGTCGCTATCATAAATTCGTGAATCCTCTACCGCGACGCTAAACATTGTAGCATCTCTTTGGTTGAGTATAAGGCATATATTGTCCATGCCCTTCTTAGAATGAATACAAACCAAAAAGGAAGACCGGCACATGGAAATACACCACCAACGAAAAAGAAGGCATGGACAAAAGCTTTGCGTGAAGTGCGATTGGATGGAATAGGACACTACTCCGAAAAGCAAGAATTAAAAAATCCTCCTAGATGTCATTATCAATACTGCGTAAAACGTACTCGATATACGTGCAAGAAATGTAAGGAACCAGTGGGGGTTAAGTTGAAATTCCACCAAACAATCGTTAACTGAGTACTGCCACTGGTTCTTTCCCAAAAAAACAATGAATTACGCCGAAAATGGATAAGAGCTATACATCGTTTCGATTTCCAACCAACTCAATATTCATATGAATTATTTACTAAAAGAGAACCTGCATATATATGTAACAATATTAAGTTTAATATGAAAATATTTAACAAAAAAGTTAACACAATATAATTAAGTATTACAGCTATACATATTTGACTATGTTTTTATAAGTGTTCTCTTTTTATAGGTTTGTGAGTTACACTTTACTGAAGATAGTATCCAGCGACACTCTGAGTGCTATAATTAGGTAATCCAATCCCGCAAATGCGGGATCCCGCAGGATTTTCGCGGTACCAATAATGCGGGATCCGCGGAACTTGCAGAACTGAATAAAAATATGCGAAATTGAAAAAATATGTATGCCAATTTGTTAGTGTATCTGATATTGAAAAACAAACGTGTATCAATTTGCTTGTGTATCCGAATGTGACCGATATCAACTATGGACAGGGTATTTCCCTGCAAGATGGCGGGGATTTCCCTTGCTACTCAAGACGCCACTGAGTACAAAGTGATTTTGTTTCGTTTCGTGTATATGTATGTCTAGTCGAGATTGTATTTTAGTTAGTTACTTTACAACTTTCAAATGTGTTATGTGTGTGTATTACGTGTTTATAAAAAATTCTTCTCTTTCGATCAGTGATAATCAAAATGAGTGTAACTATCATTTACAAAGAGAATAAAAACTCAAGTTCCATTTGGAAACATTTTTTAAAGGCAGAAGATGGGTTTTCAGCTAAATGTAAATTATGCCCTGCTATCATAAGAATCTTTGCTCGGTCAACTAAAGGCGTTCACACTAACTTGCGGAAAAAGCATAACTTAATAGAAGCGCGGAGCAGCAGCAGTACTATCGAGAATTTAGCACAAGGAACAAGTCCAGGTGTATCATTCACTTATATTTCGGAAAGCTTGAGTGAAAGTGTTTCTGTGCTACGGAAAAAGAAGAAAGTTACAGATTTTTTCTCAAGTGAGAAAAAGGTTTCTATGAAAGAATTGGTAGATAAGGATAGTATACCAACCGCTAAGTTTACTAAATATAGTGATCTCCGTGAACTTTTTATTAGCAGGCTACAAATTACCTTCTTCTGACAGTTCGATTCAAACTATGGTGATGGCCTACAGGGCATCAATTAAAAAAAACCATCGACGAACTTAAAGCACTAAAAAGTCTCAAAAATTATTCACATTAACATTTGATGAATGGTCATCGTTAAGAAATCGTAGATATTTAAATATCAATATTCACATGTGTACCGCTAAAGCTGTAAACATTTGGAACCTGGGATTAGTAAGAATTTCAGGTAGATTTCGACGCGACGTTAAGGAAGGAACTGGTAACGTCCTTACTACGTCGGATAAAGGAACTCCGAACTTTAATGACAAGTGTGATACTTTACTTAAAGAATCCAAAGAAATATCGGGAAAAAGATACAAACGACGAAGACACGGTTTTTTATCCAGGCAAAGCGATACTAAGAAAGAAATTCAGAGTTTAATCTAGCGGCTAGTATGAGGCGCATCTCAACCGCCAGCTCAAAACGACGGGGTTTTTCCTTTGTCCCATATGGTGAAAAGTCGTGAAACCTCACCGCGTACATTGGAAGATGAATTAGAGCGCAGATTTCGCACTGAATGGGTAGCAGAGACTTCATCTGCTTCTGCACCCACCCGAGTAAGCTCTCCAAATCTAGACCTTATAATAAAACGTGGGATGACACTCTTGGAATGCGGCGGCAACAGAGGAAAATATTTAGAAGCTGCTTATATCTACGTAAAGTCCATTCCTTCAACAAGCGTCGAAGCCGAGCGCGTGTTTTCTGCCTCTGGGTACTTCTGTAATAAAATCAGGTCAAATTTAGAAGATCAAACTTTTAATACTTTTCTATTATTTCTCCGAAAATATTTCAAAAGAAATCTCAATAATTTTTCTTAATTATTTTCAATAATAAATGCTACATTTATTTTGAATTTGGTTGTCTTTTATTTCATAATTAACTTCTGGTTCTAACTTAGCTTCTGAAAAAAGCATTGTGATAATTTGTAATCCCGCAAATCCTGCGGATCCGAGGGATTGATGACCTCAGTCCTGCGGGCTGGCGGGATTGAAGTTTTGGTGCGGGATTGGATTCTCTAGCTATAATAATGCAACAATAAAACTCGCATTTAGAAGCAGCAGTTGTTCCATCAATTCTTCCAAATTGCCCCAATTATATGTCTGCCTCAATACCGACAGTAAGAAAAAGTGCTGATGAACGAAGATAAAGAATTGAAAATAATAATTTAGAAACAGCTATAAAAGAAAGTTTTCGAACTAAAATTGAATAAGAAGAACAACATAATTTTTGAAGATGATGTTGGAAGTAATTCTAATATATTACTAACCGAAAACTTTGATTTAGATTACAGTGAAGAACAATTTGAGTCTGTTCAGAAACAGTCTTTGTATGTATCTCTGGTTATTGTGCTAGATCGGTTTTAAAAAAATTTAAATGTGATCATCGTAAAATATTCTTAGTTTTGGATAAAGAATTTAAGAATTGACTGCTGATACTTTAGATTCACACTACAACTTTATACCCACCATTGATAGAGGAAGATACAGTATCCGAGTATTGATGCTATTAATCCAGTTCCTTAAACATATATCACAGTTCAAAATTTAGTATCTGAGAGATATGAACAGTTAGTTTTAAAATACTCGTCATTTAGTAATGAATCTGTCATTGGATATTATAATTCAATCTGATTTTTTTCTTTCAGATTTAAATTGTAATCAGAAAGGCCGCTCCAAATATAATATTTTATATTTGCTTGTTAAAATATCCACAAACATTTTTTAAGTATTATTTAAAAAGAAGAAATGATATAATTGCAAAAAATTCTCCAAATGGTCTGAAATACTTGAATAATTAAAAAAAAATAGAATACAATACTAAATTTGATTAATAACAATAAACGATTTGTTACTGAAAATTAAAGATTTCAAATCCTTTATTATTAGTGTTCACAACATTTAATATTTTTAATTACTTTATGTTATTTCTTAATAAACTTGTAAATATGTAAATTTTTTGTTTCTTTTCCATCCTTTCATAAAATATACTAGAAATATATATATATATACTTATATAAATATACTATAAATATTTTTATTTAAAAAATTTTGCAAGAAATTATAGGTTTTCTTCTTTTCGTCAAAATATTATGCACATGTTATCTGCGTGTAGGCCTAACTGTGATGACGTCATGAACTTGTTGTAAGGCCTGTTATATTAAGAGGTGTTGGTTATATTCAATTGTACATCATACTAGATCTATGACGACACGTCGTACATATTGCTGTGATTCTTTCTAAGCGAGATAAATTGAAAAATTTAATAGACCTGAAAACAGCAGTGACAAATTTAAAACGGGTAAATTTTGAATGCACCCTGTATGAGCATCCATATAACAAATTTAAGGTTTATTTTATGTAGAGTTTCTCGTTATTTTTTGCAATAAGTTTTAATATGCAACAATACAGATCGTGTTAAGAAAACACATCTGTGTATATTTAGCAAATTTACATTGAATGTTAAATAATTTATAGATCATTATATCTCTTTACGTTTTAGTTCATAAATATTAATAACTTAAAATTTAAATCATGCTATACCTACCAATTTATATAAAAGGATATTTAAAGTACTATAGTAATAATAAATTTCGTAATCAATACTAATATTTTGCAAGTCTTTTAAATGCATAAACGTTGTTTATTGTGAAATTTCAAACAAAGACATTCATTAAGGTCTTAAAATATCAAATATATATTATTACTTGATATACACCACAAACTAGAATAACCTAAAGAGACAGTAATAAACTATACATGATAAAATGTATATTTTAAAAATTAACATTTTGTAATACTTGTCTATAAGAACAAACATGCCATTCGTTGTAAAATGTGTATGATTGATCAAGTGAGGGATCAACACCAGAGAAAACAACTCAAAATATTTTATAGTATGCAAAATAGAGTCCAATATGATATTTGTCAATCTATTAGAGATAAGTATATTTATTTACATATTGTAAACAATGCAGCTGTCAATTAACTTCAGAACTATAAGTTAGGTGTGTTTCAAGTTACAATGTAGACACGTCAAGCGAAAGATAAGAAAGGATAATCTATTAATTAGTGAGAGAAGAAAAGTACGACGTGTAAATCTAAAATATGGTAACGCGAATGATAAAGAAGACACTATTAGAGTTGGACATTAGAGAAGGACAGAATAAATAGAAAGAAAACAGATTTCATACAGTTTTGGAAAAATAAACATTTAAAAAATTAAAATAAGAACGTATTTAAAATATTAAACACTGTTAGAAAGAAATATTAAGAAAACGTAAATCAATATAAGAACGAAAGTTTTTAAATATGGAATATAATTTAGAAGAGTATATTATAACTTAGAAAAATATATTTGAAAAAGGATTGACGTGACATGTCATATATATAGAAAATTTCTCAGGAAGAGGGAACATTTATGAAAAATCATCTTAAAGCGGTGGTCAGAAATAAAATTTGTATTGTAAAGAGTTTAATCCATTATTAGAATTTTTATATTTTAGTTCAAAGAGAATTATTATTTTACCTTGTTTAATATAATAATGAATTCTACGGGTCAATAATGTAATAAAGGCATTCAAGACTTTGAAGTTTATTAAAATTAATTTATAAGATTACTTGTTTATAGGGATATTTTAATGTTCGGGAGTAATTTTAATATCTGTTTTAATACAAAAGATATAACACAGATATCTTTTAAATTGTAAGTAGTGTAAGGTCTCACGAACATTTAAGGATACCTGGGTTTTGAACTCGTAATTAAAACTCTTATTTAATATTTGAAATATTAAATAGAACAAATTGTATGATATTGAGTATCTCATGTGGTAGATTAAAGTCTCCCACATGAATATGAAATAACACATTTCTCTTTTGAAATATTATCACTTTATAAAACTACATAATCCATAAACTTTATAATTTATCAATTTTAAGTAAAGACACTGTGTCATACTTTAGTATTTTGTAGAGTATAAGACTCACTGGTCTAAAGTAATACACAGCTGTATTTTGGAAGATTAATAAAATCAAACAAAGATATTCAATGTCATATTTTTAGATATATAGATATGAGTATATTTTGACTAGATATAAAGATTCACATATCATGTTTTATTATGAAAGAAAAATATAATTGATGTATTAAACACATTTAAAAGTTAATGTACATTTTTGCAAATTGTGAACAATAAATGTATTAAATTTAACATGCTATTGTATTATTTCTCTCCTTATTACATTGGATACTAAGCCTAGATGCAAGGAACCCTTTTTGTAAAACAAAAACCCCGAGAACAATTTTTAAGAGTCTAAACTATGAATATGTGTGTATGACGATTCTTGTTTAATAATTGGCGCCCATTTTTAATATATGTTGCCTGCAAGATGTCAATTATAAGATTATAAGATGTCAACTATAAAAAGTCAATAATGAAGCAATTAATTGCTCCGACTGTTTACAGAAACGTTTTGACATTATATCCAAATGATGCAACGTGATAATTAACACAATGTAGTTCTAAAAGGAACTGTTTTTAAACAATCAAAATAAACGGGAAATGTACACAAAACTAGGCTCATTTGACAGATATGTTATCTTTCAACATCGCAAGTAACTATTACCCTGTTAAAAATATATACAAGAAACATTTAGTATTGAAACGGAAATTATGTGTTTATTTGCCATGAATCTATATAATCATCAATTTATAACATTTTATATTTAAAAAATTAATGAAGTAAAAGCTTTCAAACATAGTTTAACAAACTAATTTTTTTAGTTCCTCTAATACAGTTATCACGAAATGTAAACGTCATCAATCACGTACAATTGGACTTAACGCGTTTCTTCTATATGTTGATATTAGAAATTCTAGTTAGAAAATACGTTTTCTCAAACACAACCTACTTTAACTCTGGACTTATTTGATCGCTCGTTAGAAGATAAGATAAAATATCGTTCAACCGCAAGTTATTTTTATTGTTATTGTTGGTATTAAACCTTTTGATAAAATAAATTAAAACAAAGCAAACAGTCCCATCGGTTTCATGTGCACTATCTATTCTCGCTGCCTATTCTCTGTTATTATTTATTGCTTTGATTTATTTAAGAAAAAAATTATTTTGGATATATGCCAACGCCACACCATCAAGAAAAGTGTAAAATATAATTCATTTTCGCGAAGCCGTTTTCAAGTAACCTATAATTACGAGAATATTTTATTTTCGTGCTTTGAAATATTACGAATTTATAATTTTTATTCGGGGCGGAGAAATCTGTTGCCCCCATCTACCCGATCTAATTATACATCCGAAATGTTTTTGTGCCCGTGCACAAATAAAAGAATATCCCCTTGCAAGAACATATTATAAATTGATATTGCGGACATCTAGAAGAGGAAATGTTTTTCATTCCGCTATTTAAACATGCATGACAGTAACTGATACGCTAGTGTCAGCGGCAATTACATTGCCGGCCCAGACAGAACGTACCAACTGAACGAACGATTCACGTTATGTTTCTTCATCTACACTGCTCATCCATTTCCTCTTCTTCTTGTTCTCAATGTGTGTCGGTTCGTGACAACGTAGCAGGAAAAAAAATTCAAATAAGCCGAAAGAAGAAAATAAGTGTCCTCAGCTGCTGCTGCACTTCAAGATGCAACACGAGTTCACCCTTCTACGCAAACATGTTTATTTCATGGTCGAGTTCTACTAATCGCTTTTGAATATGATTGAAACGATGCCGTGTCAGACGATATATGGTTAGGAAACGATTTTCTTTTATGTCCTCTTACATACCTGCACCTTTATGTATATGTAAATAACCATACAACCACATAGCAATAATATTCTTTTATGTCTTCCTATAGAATCATGTATATAGTTATTTTCGGGCACTTTTTCTAATATTATTTTCATCACATTATTAGTAAAACGACCACATATTTTGATGGAATAATAGCATTTTTGTAAGCTTTAATTCCCGTTTTTTCAAACTTTCTGAACATATTCATTTCTATGCCGCATTTAGAAATATACTATTTCAAAAAAAAAGAACAAATAACCAAGTAAAAGTATACACTGTGTCCAAAATAAGAATGAACTGCATCTCGTGGATCTCGGGAACGGTAGGAGATACAAAGATGTTTAAAAGGGAAAAAAGTTGCGCACTTAGTGACCTTTTACATGGCATTTACGTAATTCAATTATGTTTTTTTGTTTTTGGAGATATTTAGGAAACTATTTTTTTTAAATTTTTGTTTTTATTTCTTTCTGACTTTATTTAAGTTATCGAAAAATAAATAAGACTTTTTCGTTGGCACTTTTAAAATTTTACAATATGGTGGTGTTACATTTTTAATCCGACGTTTCAGTTTTGAGAAACCATCATCAACTTCATGTTTTTGTAAGAACGGAGAAGAATGTACATTCTGTTTGTGACGGCATTTTTCATTGCAAATTCAACGGTGTATCACACATTACGTTTTCGAAATTACTTTTTGCTGAAAAATTAAATTTATAATTTTTTTGGTATTTTTTGTACTAGTTCTTGCCTAGTGATAATAACGCGCTGTAATAGATAACGTAGGTACGTTAATTGTACCAAACAGAATGTTTTAATGAAAATGATGGAACACAATCTAAAATAGTGTTTTGAGAAATACGTATTTATTATTTTATAAATTGCATTTGTATTTTACAATTCTGAACTCACAACAGATGTTCAAACAAATTACCATTGCTTTCCAAGCATAAGTGTGATCTACTAACTATAGAATGCAGAACATCATGTAGCACCTCTGGTTGTAATATTATTAAACGCTGCCGTTACAGAATTTAACAATTGTTGCTCATTTTCAAAGTAAATCCCATAAACTTGGCTTCTAATGTAACCCCAAAAGAAGATGTCCAGTGGGGTTATGTCCAGAGATCGAGCTGGCCAGAACACTTCGTTAGGAGTTCCAATCCACCTTCTGGGAAACCGCTGAGAAAAATACTTACGCTGGTCTCAAGAAGACGGTGCTCCAGCACATAGTTCTAGACAGGTTCGTGAGTATCTTTCTCAGCGATTCTCAGTTCAGAAATATGAACAAAGAAATTCTATTATCGAATGTATATTAATGCAGGTGATTACACTTGCTTGCAATTTTATTCGTTTGCATTATATTGAAGTGGTATCCGCCCTGCCCTTCCCAAAAAATATTGGATACTATAAGGCATCGTAGGATCGATGTGTTTCAGCGTCACTTTGAATCGTATCATTCCGTCGCTAAATAATAATGTCACGCGTATTAAACTCATCTTCCGCCGTAACAATGGCCACTTCATCAGTCGCTGATGCGTTATAGTGTCTGGCATATTCTCCGGCTGGTGTTTTGTCAGTTAATGAAACCTGCACGAATGTTGACATTTAGGTCTTTTTTCATAACTGCTTGGTTCATACTTTGAGATGTACACCCTACCGTACTGGCATCTCAGGAGAGACTCGTAGTTTACTTAGTCTTTTCGATAAGTATAACAATATTCAGAGCTCGTTCTATCTTTTCGTGACAACGTCAACGCATTTATTAAATTGATGCCCCTTTCTATCACTTTATAGCAAAGTCAAGACACATTTAACGCACACTTCAAGTGATTGATTTGACTCAAGAAAAAAAATTTTGTTTAGTTATACTTTTATTTTACAGAAACTATCGTCGGCGCGTAAACAACAATTTACTAAAGCTTCGTCGAATAGGATGAACAGTATAGGAGTCTAAACGGAATGAACAGATACACATTCATTTTTATATACTTATTAGTAGAGTCGGCAAAGAGGAGCACGTTTCAGTGCAGTGCGGAAAACAACGTGGAGGGGCCTAGCGCCCGTATCAAGACGAGCGTTCAGTAACGTTTACGTACTCGCATCATTTACGTTCATGACTTTCATGAGGGAGCATAGGCGATGCGGACGCATGAATGTTTACACATAAAATAATTATAAAAAATATATTATATAACGGGCTGAAACACATACTGTTTTAAACAGCTTCCATGAAATCACAAATTGGGTGGCATCTATTAAATATTAGGATCATTAAATATGTTTCTACACTTGTTTCAGTCAAATTAGTACAGCGTGCGGAATAAATATTTTTCAATGATAAAAACGACCGCTCTACGTCGAGTGATGTTATATTTGCAAATTTCAATTAATCCTTGTAACAACTTAATGGATCTTTCCACGAACTTTCACAAATTTATCTGATATGATAAAATCTGAATCCTTGTCCTTAACACATTCAAATTTTCGTATTACACACTCATTTTTTTCGCCTTCCGCCGCACATAGGTGTGAGTGAACATCATCTACAATTTGAACAGAATCCACAAACGACATCGAATAATTTTGTAATTTTTCAATTCCCTCCGCTAGTCCATAGTAGTTCTTGCGAATAGTTTCTAAATAACTTTTTATCTGACTATCTTGAAACATTTTCTGGCTTTTCTTGATCACTTCGGCATGTCTCGATCGAACTGTAAAATTACCTTCTTTACATCATCAAAATGTTCGCAGTAGTAAAACACAGCCTCTAACCATGTTCCCCAACGCGTAGTAATCGACTGTGGTGGTTCAAGCACTTTGGGACACCGTTCGTGAAATTTTTTTGTACGTTTTGGGGACTTTAGAAGCACTGCCTTCGTATGATCTATGAAAGCATTTACTCGTGGATAGCATTTAGGTATCAAACACCTATATCAAATATTAATTGCTCGCTGTATCATTTGCCACGGATTGCAGAACAGTGTTTTATACTTTTTAGGTGGCGTTCACACTTCCACCTGCTGGTACATATCAAATAATCGTCGCACCTTACACATTTAATTCTATCGCCTTCTTATTCTAAATCCCGGCATACTCGCTATTACGATTTCTAGTTTCTTCAAAATACGCCGTTTCCGAAACGTACCTAAATGCGACATTTTATAAGTATGTGTGTACTGACATGCACTCACAACCACCAGTGGAATAATACTGAACAAGTGTGCTTTGATACGGACGCTTGTGTTTCCGTGCCGCGCGCTTCTCCCCTCTACGTTGCTCTCGGCACTGCACTGGAAATGGCCCCTCTTTGGCGAGTCTACTTATTAGATTTGTTGTTGTGTATCTAAAAGTACTTCCTTTGTGTTAATAGCTGGTAAGCTACTGCTATTTCGTATCAATTCAACCATTAGCGATATGTGAAAACTTATATTTTTTTTATTTAATTCTGACAACATTGCAATTAATTATCTTCAATCTATATGTTTCCAGGAATATTAGAATAGGAATAAAAAAACAGAAGTAGTAAAAAACTCACCTTAATATAAGCATTAACTGGTCTGGCTTTTGAGTGAACTAGATCATGACACCTCAACACTGAAACAAACGTAAGAATATTAAGTTTAATTAAACAATTTTATTAAAAATTGTCAATTCGTGCATAATATTATGCATCTATTTTTCACGGTTACTTCGCACCCTCTGTGCGGTTCTAATTTGATACTTTCAGATTTCTAGATATTCCCAAAGTTGTAGGAAATACTGATCGGTCAACATTTTTCATAAGATACTACCTATTTTCTATGTCGTTATCCAAAAAGTAAAATTTACTTGAACGGACCAGGAAACACTGACATGTTAAATAATGGAATTTAAAAGGAAATTAAGACGCAGAAGAACGTCCTCCAAGAATTTAGCTATCAAATCATTTATTGTCAGGAAGTGAATGGAAACCAGTTTAAACAATTAATATAATGTTTTTTCCCTACTTTAACTTTCTAACACAATGAACTTACTGCAAGTGAGAACTAGTGACTATCAAATCTCATTTCTACATGGAAATGTCGCCTAATGTGTCTCCGGGATATCATGTGTTGGCGGCTCCAACAAAAGCGAAATGCACACACTTTCCAGGAATAGATGTGGCTTTTCACGTATTTTTAATTATCTTAACAACCAGGAAGGTTGACGTCGCGAAGTGTTGCGTTCTGCATACTGGTATAAAACATAGTTTGTCAAATTGCAGTAATGAACGCAAAATATTAGGCGACATTTGCATGTAGAAATGAGATTAATAGTCATTAATTCTCATTTGCAATAAGTTCAAAACGTTAATTGTAAACACACGAAGTATAGAAGTGTCTGTGTCTGTGTACAGCACATCTTAACACAATAACACAAACTTTTCCTGCTTAAGTTATAACTAATGTAACCCAAATATGCAAAGCGCATATTTTGCATATTATATACATTTTTTACATATTTGCATATATCCTTAATAATTAAAATATTGTGCATAATTAAAAGAATTTTGAATGATGTATATCATTGGAAAGCGTTTCAAGTGTTCAAGCTAAGCAATTTTATAAATCTTCCATTGTGAAGTAATTTATTTTATTATGTTTACAGTTCTCAAGAAAAAAAAAATTTATGAGGCACAAGAGTATGGGTATTCCCAGTCTTAAATTCCGAGAATTTAAAATAGGTCGTTTTAAACCGTTAACAAGAGTTTTATTGTACTTATATTTACATAAGTAGGTAAATAATGAATCGACTTTTGAATTTTATTTCTGATTGTGCTTTAGAAGAGATAGCATCGATTTATGTTTTGTAGTATTCTGGTATTTTATTTATTTTTATTAGTAAAATGCCTAAAGTCAATGGAGCGTCAGTGTGGGTTAAACCATACAAAGAACTACGTATAGATATGGGAAAAGTCTACAGTTCTGCGTGCGTTAAAATTGTAATTGTAATTTTTTAATATATAGATGGTGAATGAAATCTGGAGACGTGTCACAACCCACGTTAACGCAATGTTTTCAACCAATGTCTAAAAAGCTAAACAAACAAGGCATATTTAACCAAGGCCTATGTCATGCAATGATGGCGCCAAATATTCCCTTATCAAAGCTACGCAATCAAAACTTCACTTCTTTTCTCGAGAAGTATAGCAAATTCAATGTCCCAGGTGAACTAAACACTATGAAAAAACGACGTAAATTCCTTGTATTTGGAGGTAATTGAAGAAATTAAAGCTAAAATTCGAAACAAACATTTTTACATATGTATTGATGAAAGCACCGATTCAAGAAGACGTCGTATTACCCATTTATTGATTTGTATTCTTAGGGACGATATTCTCCCAAAATCTTACCTCGTTGCTTCTAAATAATTAGAAAAAAGAAATGTACTCACAGTGGCCAGCTTTGTTTAAGAGGAACTATCAACATTTTTGCTTCCTACGCCTGTTGCTAGAAATCATTTTTTGCTCATTTTGTCAGATACAGCACCGTACATGATAAAATCCCAAAATCTTTTATCCGAACTTGATACATGTAGCATGTCTTGCGCATGTTTTAAATAGGGCTGCTGAAGAGATTATGAAACATTTTTCTCTTGTAAATAGTTTAATTTCCAATATAAAAAAAGTCTTCCTTAAAGCGCCTATAAGGATTCAGTTCTATAAAGAAAAACTACCAACCACTCCTCTTCCACCCCAATCTATTATTACTAGATGGAGGACTTGGTTCGAAACCGCTTTTCTTTATTACGAGAATTTCTGTCAACTAAAAGATCTAATTTCAGAATTTAATATGTTGCTTCTTTTGCGCCAATATGTTAGGAAAATATATACTCCCAAATCCCTTAACAAAAACGACAGTAGATAAAAAAATTTTAAAACTACAAAAAAGATTACTCTTTGAAAAATAAATTGAGGTAAAAGCATTTATTTGAAGTATACATGAAACGAGTTTTTTATACTATTTTTTCTATTTTGCGTTTTTTACATTAATAAATTGCTTAAATTGGAATTATTTAATTTGAAAGTTCAGAGTTTAATTTTTATATAAAGCATGCAGTTGGTCACATTGATACTTGACATTTTCAAATTTAAATCTTGCTATCCGCGAAGTATATTATATTACATATTATTTACTAATTTTCGTTAACATTACTTGATATTTCATTTAAAAATATAAACATGAGTGACATAGAAACGTATATATGTTGTTGTCAATTGTATACAACATACGTTGTTTGTGTAAAATACGGACATATATCATATCTGTCAAATGTACATAAATTCTTAAAATCAAATGACAGCAATGATATTTATTTCTGTATTCGAACAACGCCAACATTGAAAAATGAAAAAAAGCGTATCGAAATGAAGCTCATTTCGATACTGTTTTGGGTTTCATAATGAGTTCATTTCGAACGCACAATAGAAAATAGTATATTAAAACACAAGTTTCATAAGGCACCATTTTGCCGCATGAGGTCAGTTTAGAAAACGATCCACAATAAAGGCGAGTTTTCTAAAGAATGAGTGCGGCAAAAGGCCTTATGAAACGAGTTTTTTATACTATTTTTTTCTATTTTGCATTTTTTACATTAATAAATTGGAATTATTTAATTTGGAAGTTCAGAGTTTAATTTTTATATAAAACATGCAGTTGGTCACATTGATACTTGACATTGTCAAATTTAAATCTTGCTATCCGCGAAGTATATTATATTACATATTATTTATTAATTTTCGTTAACATTACTTGATATTTTATTTAAAAATATAAACATGAGTGACTTAGAAACTAATATATCTTATTGTCAATTGTATACAATATACGTTGTTTGTGTAGAGTACGAACATATATCATATCTGTCAAATGTACTTAAATTCTTAAAATCAAATGACAGCAATGATATTCATTTCTGTGTTCGAACAACGCCAACATTAAAAAAGGAAAAAAAGCGTATCGAAATGAAGCTGATTTTGTTACTGTTTTGGGTTTCAAAATGAGTTCATTACGAATGCAAAATAGAAAAAATTATTTTCGATGTGCATTACATTACAACCTAAGATACCTATTTTCATGTGCCATAATTATATTGCTTCAATGCTCATTTTAAAAAGTATTAGAATAATATTTCTCTTCTTTTTTACTGATAAAAATGTTTAGAAATAAACGAATACAGAAATCTGTCAATACGAACTATCACATAGAATATACAGCTCTATTACATTTCACTCAAAAGTTCCATCGAATTAGAGCCTCTCTTTTTGCTCGTAACATTCAGAACCTACTGTTAATATTGTTATTTTTGTCTTTACCATTGGTTTTCTCATAAACGAGAACTTATAATTCGTCTTACTTAGAAAATTATGCAATTACAGTGCTATGCTCATTCTAAAACCGAAGAAGTTTTTTTGAGACAACAGTCTTAACTTTATCAAGCGACTAGGTAAAGAATAAATTCGCTAAGGTATTTTGTTGAACCGTGTATGAATTGACTGAATTTATAGTAATAATATAGTATAGTAGTATGAATTGTTCAATTTACGTACAAAATTTGCAAACGTGTGGCAAAATTGCTAGGCAAACTTGCTTTGTGTGTGTATATAAAGTTGCCTGAACTAGAGAATATCTTAGAGTATGAGTCATATGGAGAGCATTCATTGAAATCAGTGCAAACTAGTTTAAGTACACCCACATAAGAAGTAAATAATAATAAACATAAATTGTTCTAATGAAGTAATATGTTTCGAAATATGCAGTGTTAGTAAAAAGTTACTTTTCAATGAAATACTTCTTTTAAGGTAAAAAATATATTTTATTTTTCCACAATTCCAATGCAAGAATGAACCATGAAATATTGTCAGAGCTTGCGGGAGAGGTAACAGTGAAGAAAATAAAAACGTAAAGAATTAAATGGTTAGGACACGAATGCTGAGCAGGTACATCAGCAGTATCATTTCTAATTATACAGTGGGTTGCATGGAGAGGAAGAGGTCGAGAAAGATCTAGAATAAGATGGATAAAGCAAGTGGAGGAGGACGGGTAGCAATAAGCAGTTAATAAAAAATTATCGACCGGATATATTAAAAACTTTTTATCACCCAAACTTCTTATCAGTTCTGCGATATGACAGCACAGTCGTGCAGGGCTTTGTTTGAGGAACATAAACTTCTCACTTTCTATGACTTATACACGCTCTTTGTGCATAAGTGTTACGATAATTTCAATAAAGAACAGGTCGATCAGACATTTAACACGAGGCAGGATAATTATTTGTTACCACTGAAACATAATACTTTCTTTTACCAGAAGGGATTCGAGTTTAGAGAATGTATCCTCTACAACAAACTACCAAAAGAAATAAAAGCAATTAACAGTTTCTATTTATTTAAGAGAAGTGTCAAGGAATGTTTACTGCATGTTCATTGTTACATAATAAGTGATTATCTGGCAGCATTTCCATAAGATTCACGCATAATATAATTGTAACTATTACATATTGTTTGACGTTTTCCCACATATTATCGTTTAAATGTTTAAATGGCCGCATCAACAGACATAACTGCGTTTACTGGACCCACGAAAATCCTCACTTAGTTATCCAAGAAGAATTAAATGCGACTGGCATTAAAGTATGGACGAGGAATATGTTCTGCATGCATTGTTGGCCCTTACTTTTTATAAGGCACTGTAAATAGCGAGTATTATCTTGAAATGTTGCGTGAATTAAAAACTGAACTAGAAAACAGTCCTTTATTCGCTGAAAAAGCCATAAGATGATACACCTTGTCATTATGTTATGATTCGTAACTTTTTAAACGTAAACTTTTCTGACTGTGTCTGTCGACGAGGTCGCACAGAATGGCCACCCAAGTCCGCTGGTTTAACCACTTGTAATTTTACGTTGTGAGGTATTTTAAAATACAGGGTTTTCCGCTATAACTTACCAAACATTGATGTTACGAAGCAGGTAATAACTGATGAAACGGAAATAATATCAAATGAAAAACAATCATTACATCGCATATGTTCAGCTGTCAAAGAAAGCTGTTAGCTGTGCATTGAAGAGAATGGAAGTCATTTGGAGCATAAACGTTAATAATAAACTTGTATTTACTGTTTAATAATAAAAAAAGACTTATTCTAAATACAGGTTATTTTTTATTATTTAAATATAAATCCGTTCCCTCCGGTATATAATTCCTACATCATCCTGAATATACAGGATTTTTCATGTAACCAGTTGGTTAGAAGTTTTCTATGTTAACGTTATAAGATATTTTTGAAAATTTGTGACACGTAATCTTGATAATTAGGGTCGGTTTTCTAAACAGCGAATAAATCTCTAAATAACAACTTGACGAATAAATTTATTCAACGAATATTGAAATCTGGTATTATAAAACATGGATGCAAATAAAATAAGTATTTACAGAATAACTCTGAATAGCTATATATTTTGTAGTTTAGCGTTTCGATAAACGATGGAGCCACTGAATAAAATGAAAAAATACAAAAAATCCTAACTCTTTACGATTAATTTTTGTTTATATTTGTAAAATGCAAACCGATAAATCTGGCATTATCAAAATTCAAGTTATCAAACGCACACAAAACATAAACTTTTAAAAATAAGGTTATGTTTATTGTAAACACAGTGAACCAAACAGCTGTTCGAATTTAACCAACGAATTCACGATTTTCTAGGGTGTAAATTAATTGGTAGATTTACTTGCTTAATTTCCTTATTTGCTATTTATACTACCCAATCCCTAGAGTAAATTAAATTTACTTACTTACTAAATAAAATCTGCAGATTTTTGTCGTTTATAATACCGGCCCTTAATGTGTTAAAATAAAATATTTACACTCATGAACCAATTTCAGTTATGCTGGAAGCCATAGCCAACTTTGATATTTCAAATGGAATGTTATTACTGTTTTATGACTTTTTTAGATTCCCTGTAAAGTACTGTAACACTTTATATTAAGAATTATTTTGATTTTTCCGAAATTTTTTGTTTTTTCAATGCACTTTTGAAAACCACATATCTAAGGCGTTTTTGAACTACCTCATATTTCTACTGGAGACAGCGAAAGGTATAAGATTCTGAGTAATGTCTAAACATTTAATAAATCTCTTACAAGGTGTTCTAAATTTATTAATTATTTAAGTAATCTTCAATTAAAGAAAAATCGTTTGTTTTTTAATGAAATAGCCTGTAGATGAGCACGGCATAGTAAGTAGATAAACATTTTGCATCTTACAGATATAGGTTTCACTGCCTATCTCTCATAGTTTTATAGTTTTTAAGGATTATTTTCTAAATTGAGCATTATCACAAAGTTTATTTCGTGTCTAACTGATTATAAGTTGTTCACAAATATGCAAGACGAATTAAATATTTATTATAATAGAGATATTTTTAATTTATTCTATGTTCATGGTGAATCATATTTATCAGCAATTAATAAAACTAAATTCAAACGAATAGAGTCAAATTTCATTCGCTTTGGTATTCAATTGAAGAAGACAGTTCAAAAACCGATGAGGGGCGACGAAGGTAATGAAATCGTTGTGTTGGGATACTTTCATGCGCATCCAACCAGTTCTATACCGGCGGCGTCTACAGATGTAGGAATTCCATGTACATCAAAACATTGGATGAAAAAAAAAATAAAATGCATCCTTATTTTTTCCAATCTGTTCAGGCTTTTCGTCCAGGAGATGAAGATAGAAGAATTCACTTTTGCGTGTTTATTATTACTAAAACACAAGAAGATCCCAATTATTTATCTAAAATCTAAATCTATTTGGACAAATAAATCGAAATTTAACCGTGAAGGGATTTTCAATAAAAGAAATTGTGGTCATTGGGCACATCAGAATCCACATTAGAGAAGCAAATTTCAAGACACTTTTAGCTTCAATGTTTTTGCAATGATTATACATAACTGCGTTGAATACGAAATTTATAACGAGAATTTAACAAGCGTCTGGTATCTACAATGTTAAGGGAAGTAGTACAGCAATTTTTGAATAACTTACCATATGGATGGAGCAACCCCTCACTCTTCACATGAGTATATCGGGAACTAATCAATATCTCTGAGGTTATAATAGGTGTATTGGCCGCAACGGACCTTAGTTCTAGCAACCTAGATCCCCCAATATTACTTCCCTTGATTATATAAATCAGGTTTATCTGCTTCCCGTGCAAAACAGGAAACAGCTTATAACTAGAGTAAAAGAAGGTTTTCAAAACTAGAACGTTAAGCAAGTAAGAAAAGCAACTTACAACAGAATTAAGACGAAGAATTATGCTTTGTTTAGTTCGGAACGGAGATCATTTTTAAGCATTTGTGAATATCATTCTTAACGCATTATTTGTCCTTAATATGTTGATTTTATTCACATTTTTGCTTGTTAATGTATGGTTATTCCTATTCTGTTTTGCAATTTATTTTGTTTTCTAACCTTTTCGCAAAAAGTTTAATGAATCTATATACAATTGGTATAATTCCAAAACTATTTAGAAGCTTTCTACTAATAATGCTCAATTTAGAAAATAATCATTAATAACGCTAAGAGAGATAGACATAGGAAAACCTATACCTGTACGATGCAAAATGTTAATCTACTTACTATCTATAGCTGCTCCATTAAAAAACTAACAGTTTTTCTTTAATTCAAGATTACTTAAATAATCAATAAATTTCGAACATCATGTAAAAGATTTATTAAATGTTTAGACATTACTCAATATCTTATACCTTTCGCTGTCTCCAGTAGAAATATGACGTAATTCAGTTCAAATACGCCTTAAATAAGTGGTTCTAAAAAGTGCATTGAGAAAACAAAAAATTTCACAAAAATCAAAATAATTCAAAGACAGTTGATTTTTTATAAAAGAAACCTTAATAGCACTTTACAAGGAACCTAAAAAAGCAATAACACATAACATTTCCTTTAAAATATCAAAGGTGGCTATGACTTACAGTATAACCAAAAGTGGTTTATGGGTGCAAATATTTTATTTTATCGCACCAAGTATCAAGATTACGTGCCACGAATTTTCAAAAGTATCCTAAGGCGTTAACTTTGAAAACTTCTAACAAACGGGTTTCATGAAAAACCCTGTATATGCTACAAATTATCGAAATAAAACTATAAGTACTGGGTTTATTCGCTTTTCTATATTAATAATAAAGGGTATAAAATAAAAAACATACTTGTATAATCGTGAGGCCTACAAACTAACAAGAAGAGATATTGAAATTGTATGCTACGCTGATGACGTGATGATAGTAACTGAAAACGAAAACGGTTTATCCAACACATGACACCTTCACTCATTCTTCCTGAAAGCCAGAAGCCTGAACATGCAAATAGCCATGCCCAAAACGATATTACTGGTTATTGCCAAAGATCCAATAAAGTGCAAATTTATGGTGGAGGGCACCAATAAAACAGGTCCATGACATTAAATCACCTGGGCGTGAAAACTTCAAGTGAAAAACAGAAACTAATAAAGTATGCAAAATAAATAGACACCTTAAAGACGTCATTTGGTGTAATAAATTCATGTGTAAGCAAGCCAAATTTAAAATACAGGGTGATTACAGTACCTGATGTTACAGTAAGTACCTGATGAAGTCACTGTGCTGGTGAAACAATTGTCGTCGTTTTACGATTAAGTATTAAAGAAATGAAGATTTAACCATTAGTTTCATTTCTATTTTAAATGCTGGATCTTCATCAAGTAAAAGCCGAATCAACTCAATTCAAAAGACTTATTTACTAATTGTTGACAGTTGTCACATACTTTGGGTAGTGCTCTTAATTATTAGTGAGAAGAAATACAAATTTAATCAAGAATGCAATTCGGCAATGAAGAATATGCCGACATTATTTTTGTTTAGGTCTTTTTCGACGGCAATACTTTAGAAAGTTGTCGGAAATATAGAGAAAGATTTCAGAATTGACGTCAGGCATCTCGCCGTGTATTTTCCGATGCATTTCAAAAACTGCGATAATGTGGAATTAATAATCGTCATACTGGTGGCGTAAATAAATAGACCCCTTAAAGACGTCATTTGGTGTAATAAATTCATGTGTAAGCAAGCCAAATTTAAAATACAGGGTGATTACAGTACCTGATGTTACAGTAAGTACCTGATGAAATCACTGTGCTGGCGAAACAATTGTCGTCGTTTTACGATTAAGTATTAAAGAAATGAAGATTTAACCATTAGTTTCATTTCTATTTTAAATGCTGGATCTTTATCAAGTAAAAGCCGAATCAATTCAATTCAAAAGACTTATTTACTAATTGTTGATAGTTGTCACATACTTTGGGTAGTGTTCTTAATTATTAGTGAGAAGAAATACAAATTTAATCAAGAATGCAATTCGGCAGTAAAAAATATGCCTCAGAATAATTGAAACATACATGAGTAGGTAAACCCCACCAGTTTTGTATAATACAAAGGTATTTTTAATAATATAAAGGTATTTTTAATAATATAAAAATATTATTAAAAATACCTTTGTATTAAAAAATATGCCGACATTATTTTTGTTTAAGTCTTTTTCGACGGCAATACTTTAGAAAGTTGTCGGAAATCTAGAGAAAGATTTCACAATAGACGTCAGGCATCTCGCCGTGTATTTTCCGATGCATTTCAAAGACTGCGACAATGTGGAATTAATAATCGTCATACTGGTGGCGTAAATCTACGATACAATACTGCAAGAGGAGGAGAAGTAGTTGATGCAGTGCTTGACGAACCAGGCACTAGTACCAAAAGAATTGCCACCCGTCTGTAAGTCTCTCAAAACTTCGTTTGAAAGACTTTAAACAGGGAAATGTTGCATCCTTACCGTTATCAGCGTATCCATCACTTACAACCAGAAGATAACGCACAAAGATAAGCATTTTCGCGATGGCTTCTCGAACAGCACGGGCAAGATAACTTTATTATTTCCAATTAAAGTCCACTATAATAAGACCAATATATAAGAAAGGTAATAGAAACGACGTTAAAAGTTATAGTCCTATTGCTATTATATCCAAAATTTCTAAGATATTTGAAAAACTTATGTATTCTAGGATGCAAAGTTTCGTTGACAAGCATCAGTTGTTAAATGATAACTAGGATGGATATATTAGTGGCAGATCTAGATTGAGAGCAGCATACCAACTGCTCGAAGAAGTAATAATTTGTTTAAATAATAAAGAAGTGACTACATGTTTGTTTATGGACTTGTCAAGGGAATTTGACAGTGTTCATTATGGCATCCCTTTAAGGAATAGAGGTCATTGGTTTCCGTGGTATATCACAAAAGTGGATGAAGTCGTATTTGTCATATAGAAAGCAGAGGGTGATGTGTTATGACGACTCGGGGGAACCGATCGACGTGGCGTAATGTGAAGCGCGGTGTACCACAGGGGTCTATTTAGGGACCATTGCTCTTTCTCCTTTATGTCAATGATCTGCCACATGTTATAAATAGCCTACTATTATTGTACGCAGATGACAGATCTGCTATTGTCCGCGCTGAGGGTAGCAATCAGGCTACGGACATATTGGAGTCGAGTATGGAAGTTCTGGATGGGTGGTTTACACGGCACCATCTAGAACTGAATACAGGCAAAACCTCTTTGTTAAATTTTATTAATATAGCGGAGAAGCTAGAGTTTCATCATGGGAAATAAACAATTACAGGTGTCGACGAGATCATGTTTTTAGGGTTGAAACTGGATAGCGGATTGACGTGGCGTCCGCACATTGACGAACTTGCTACAAAACAGTCTAGATTTTGTTAGGCCTTAAAAATAATAACGAAGAGCGCAAGTGTTGGGTGCGCTATTAGTGCTTACTAGGCATATGTGCAATCGCGACTGTAACATGGTGTTATCTTCTGGGATAGAAAACGCATTTTTATTCTACAAAAATCTTCAATAAGAACTATTTTTAAATTAAACCACCGAGATTCTTGCAAACCAATATTTATAGATAAGAAAATACTCACGTTTCCATCCACTTATGTGTTAGAATGTACGTTGTTTGTAAGAAGAAATTATAATGAATTTTTTCAGAAATTTGAAGTTGACCACAGTCATAATACCAGAGGTAACTTGCGCATATATCTAATTCCGCTACAAACAAAACTGACGAAAGTGCAAAAAAGTGTAATCTTTCAGTGCATAAAAAATATATAATCACATTCCCAACAACATAAAAGAGATACCTAGTAAAATATTTAAACGGCTACTAAAGACACACTTACTCGAGAAAGCACTCTATTCAGTGGACGATATCTTTCGGGAAGAAATCAAGATAATTTAATTTTTTTATATATGTGTCAATGTTTGTTATTTTCTATAGTGTATTCGTTTTTTACTTATTTGTTATATACTATATTATATTTGTTTATTGTACTTGACATATTTTTTTTATATTTGACATGTTCTATGGTGTTTGCCTGATGGAATGAAATATATTATTATTATTAGCATATCATCAGGATGGAAGACGGCAGAGTAGCCAAAATGGCGGAATCTTTGGAATACGACGACCTTTGGGCAGACCCCTAAACGCCGGAACACGTGCGTATCAACATAAAGCAAAGACTATTTTGAAATATACAGTCCTAAAGACTAAAGTAATGGAAGAAGAAAAGATGATATCATAAGAAATTTAAGATTATTTTTATATAAATTTCACTTACCTTTAAGCGTTATTTCATTAGAACTATGGTCGATTTCTAATTCCATCGATCCAGTCACGAGTTGTTTACTAAACGATATACTAGAATTATCACTCGCCGAAGAATCAAACTGCAAACACCTCCTTATCCTACGCAAACTTTGACTTTCATCGAACGCGGAATTTCCATATTCCGAACATTTAGTTTTACTCAAACTTTCCGTATCGTCAGTTGGTTCGTATAGACTGGAATCCAACGAACTATTTACATTATTGTCAATTTCACAAAAAGTAAAATTGTAACCGTTATCACAATTCTTTTTTGTTTCGTTCGTCACCTTTCTCCTTCGAATACATCGTTGCCGTTTTAACGTGAAGCCTTTACTATCAAAGAGGTTATCGTTATATGAGAAATTTCTCTTTCTATTAAATTCATCGTCCACACATCGTTCATTAAAGGTTTCATCAATATTAATGATTGTTTTATCACAGTTAAGAAAAGGAACTTCTTTGTCTAAATGATTGTGCATGCTTCTTTTACATTCACATATGAAATTCCCGTCAATATTATGGGAATCAGTGTTCGATCTGAAGCCGGAATCAGTAGAATTTTTATCGGAGAAACTTTCGTATTCCTTCTTATCTTCTACATCACAAATATTAGCAATCCTACTATTCATACTAAAGTATTTGGTATCATGCTCAATGGAACTATCTAATATAACATTAACTAATTCATTCAAAGATAGGTTATTAATGTAGGAAGAATCATTGCATTTCTTCCTGTTTCCGTTACTGTTAAAACGTAGATCAACTAATTTTTGAACTAGAGGTGATATCTGCAATTCTTGCTTGAAATCGTTAAGTCTTTTATCCTCGGGAGATGATATAAGAGAAATTTGTTGTAAAAAATCGTTAACGTGATCTACTTTCGCCTTCTTATATGGCGGACAATTTTGATTAAGTTCAGAAGATCTTATATGTGGATAGAGTAAAGGCAATTCCTTTGCAGCTTCGTTGCTATTTATAGTTAAAATATTACGTGTACTTCTCAAGCCATAAGGTGAGTATTCCATGGCGAATGTGGGTAAGGTAGGAGCGTATGTTTCAGTAATCTCTTTTGGTGTTGACGATTTTTCATCGAATATCTTACAACCATAATTATCTACTAAATCACTTCTTCTGCCAACAGGCAACAATGTTCCTAAATAATCACAGTTATCGAACGTAAACTTTTGAACATGATTGGGATCCAGGCAACGTTTTTTCTTTTTGTGTTTGAAATGTTTCGGTGAAGATATTAATTTCTTTTGATTGGGCGTCAGAATTTTTGAAGGCGCTTTGGTATCTTTAGGTGTGATATTGCTTACATCGCGCAAAGCTTCGGAATGAAAATATTCGTCAGATTTTATAGGCGTAGATGTAAACTGGTTTTCTTTATTTGTACTCGTACTACGCCGGTTGTGGCTTCTGCGACGATTCGAAGATAAACGTGGATTTGACGATCTTCTGCGTTTTGGTTTGCGAACTGCATCTTCTTTTAAGTTCGTGTGTAAATCTACTGAATGCCTCCGTATATTCTGTTCTCCTTGTGTTTGTCGTTTATTGACGATAGTCCATTTCAACATTCTTGTATCTGGAAAAGTAAAGAAGAAAATTGTTGTAATTATAACCATCAGTAACACATACTCAAAAATTAAAAATTAATTATTGAAAATAACACATTTCGTTTTTTTATTGAAAATAATAATAATATTAGTTACCGAAATTACACTCCATTAATTCTCTAGGGCGTCAAATCATTAGAATTACTATCCAAAGTTCACGAGTTAATGCAGTTGTCAATAATACTCAACACATTAGTATAGTCCGTAGATTTTTACAAATATAATAAAATCCATGTAGACTTCTATAATCTCAAATATTACATAAATTGCAAAAAAATGTAATAATTAAAGGCCGGATTATATGCAGTTTGCATAAATTTGCATATTTGCATAATATATGCATTTTGTATATTATTTGCATATTTTGTAGCAATTCAGCATTTTTGCATATTTTTAGTATCCGAGTTTTATTTATTTACTAAATCAAATTTATTATAGGCATTACTAAAAATATGTCGTGGATGTAACAAACAAACAAAAATTAAACAGCCCTTTTTAAATTAAAAATAGCATTTTATTAAGCCTCTTCCCGTTACTTTTCCGATAAGCGTCTCCAAGAATTTATTAATGCTCCTTCCATACATCCAGGCCGAGACAAAATTCCAGGAAAAGCTAATACCTTAAAACTTCTAAATAAATACAAAAATACATTTTACCAGAAAATTAGGACTATATGTGTTTCTTTGCTATTTTATTTTAAACGTCATTTTACGTTGACTTTTCGAAGTGTAAACTTTTGAGTTGTGACATATGTTGTTGGAAAGGGCAAATAATTTGACAATAGCAAGGTTTATACAGGAATAAGGGGTCATTAAGAATACTTTCGTAACACTACTAATTAAAGTATTTACTAAGAGAAAATGGTTTCTGACTTCTTCTGCAATATGATTTAGTCCGTGCGCCAAGCAAGTTGTGTTAATTAAATTTGAGTAAAAGATCTTCAATTTGAAAGCTGACTTCACCATGTATGCAGCATTCGTCAGAAACAATAGAATTTTCTATGTTGGAATCGATTCTGGTAAGAAGAAAGTTACCAGTTTCTTCTTACCAGAATCGATTCAAACAGAGAAAATTCTATTGTTTCTGACAGATGTTGCATACATGGTGAAGTCAGCTTTCAACTTGAAAATCTTTTACCCAAATTTAATTCACACAACTAACGGACTAAATCATATTGCAGAAGAAGTCAGAAACCATTTTCTCTTAGTAAATACTTTAATTAGTAGTGTTAATAAAGTATTCTTAAAGGCCCCTTTATGAGTTCAGTTTTACAAACAACACCTACCCGGTGTTCCGCTTCCTCCTCAACCAGTAATCACACGATGGGGAACGTGGTTGGAGGCTGCTATTTTATTTTTCATGCAAACCATTATGAAGGAATAAAGACAATTATTATGGATCTTGATGGGGATTCACAATCTGTGATAGACGCCCAAAAGGTGTATTCGAGTAAAGACATCCCTCAACAGTTGGCGTTTATTAAAGCCAATTACAGTTTTATTTCCATTTCTATATTGTAGTTGGAAAAACAATTTATGTCGCTAATTGAGAGCGTTGAAATAATAAACAAATTCGAAAAGTCTGTTTTGATGTTAAAGGAGGAGTGGGACAGTCCGTGTATGAAAAATTTTTAAGTGTAATAAGAAAAAATGAGAGTTTTAAGAAGCTAAAGTACATTACTAAAATCTTGTGTGGTGATTCAGTAGAAAATATTGAGTTGACAATAGATGATATTTCTAATTTGAAATATTCTCCTATAACAAGCGTCGACGTAGAACGAACCTTTTCAATATATAAATACATGTTTTCAGACAAGCGTCACAACATTCCTCGTATTTTTTTACCTGCATATTTTTCATAAGGAAGTGCTTATTTAGGCTAAAACATCTGCATATTTATGCGCATTTTTTCAGTTTTTTTTTCACATAATCCGACCTTTAGTAATAATAGAACTTGTGGTAAGATTATATATATCGAGCTCACACCCACAAATAAGTGGGTAGAGTAAAATATTTTCCGGTTACAGACTGATGAAGTGCCAGATAATTCGACGTAATAACAATGATAATAATAATAATAGGAGATAATATCTAAGGGGTTTGGAAAATAGTGAACCACTATATATAAACCCTATACTAAAGTTAATAAACAAAAAGAATACATCAGCTATAATTTCCATTGTAAACAAAAAATTAATAGAAAGACATATCAACAACCCACACTGCAACACATTCACCTCATAATATATTTATGTTGCAGCACTAACCATTATAATTGCAAATAAGGGTCTCAAATCATTAGAATTACCAACCAAAGTCCATAAATTAATGTAGTAATCAATAATACTCAGCACATATCGTATAGTCCGTAAATTTTTACAAATAGAATAAAACCCATATAGACCTCTATAATCTCAACAATCATAGAAATTACAAAAAAAAAACAATAACAATAAATTATATCCTAGAACTTGTGGTAAGATTATGTACACCGAGATCACACCCACAGATATGATTCTAGAATAGAATGTTTTCCAGCTACAGGCTGAGGAAGTACGAGATAACTCGACGCAATACCAATAATAATTATTATAATAATAGAGAATATCTAAACCAGCGTTTCTCAACCTGGAAGTCGCGCGGGGTAGCGATGATATTAGAAGGGGGTCACGAAATAACTTAAACACTAATAAAAAATCATTTTATAGGAAAAAATCATTTGTTACAAACATTTTACTTACAATAAGTACACATATGAAGAAAATAAATTAATGTGATGGTTGGCATTTGTTTTTCATTAAAACTTTTCTCCATACGTGGATCTGTGTTAGAAACACACAAAGCATTTGTTTTAGAGTGATAAGAGACGATTTCTGTATTTAGTTTCTAGCGCAACTATAGACGAAAAACCCGTTTCACAGAGATAAGATGTGGCGAAATGGATTAATATTTTCAATACTTCTCTGACTATATTTACACACATGTCGACGAGCATGCCAAAACGTATTTAAATCTTCAGATGTAAATTGCAGTTGTAGCGTTTTGTCGGTAGACATTTCGATGAGCTGGTCGTGAATCTCAACTGGTAACTTAGCACCGGCAACAACGTTTTCAAAAAAAACGGATTCAGTACCCATCTCTTCGAGAAATAATTTTTATCCTCCGGGAAATATTCCGTCAACTGAGTTTTTAGCTCACGCAAATGCATCTTCATGCAATGCATACTATGGTGATGTTACGCCGTAATTTCCATTTATAGTTTTCCTTATTTATTATCAAGTCCCGGTATCTTAATTTATCTGCGGATCATCTTTGAAATACCTTCAACGGGTACTTATATCGCTATCTGTGTGTAAAATTTGGTAACTGTATCCCCGCCCCTATCGTTTTATATGCAAGCAGTAATTGAGTGATAAGTGTGCAAACCTTGGTGGTGATAAGTCGTCTCCTGCTTATGCAGTGCATGTCTTCGGTAATGAAAGCTTAGTCCCGCTTTTGGACCTACCGCATATCTTAATCGCCTAGGCAGATCATGTCGAAAAAAGGGAATATATTTTAATTGAGAAAAGCCAATTGGACACACAAAGCCAAACACAAAACATCGAGTCGTGGGGTATACTAATTTTCCATCCCCCAAAGAACAGGACGAAATTAGGAAACAAGTATCTCGTATTATTAATTGTTTTTTATTGCGTAATCTATTTCACTTTATAATTGCTTTCTTAACCCGCCGTAAATGATTTTCGTAGCATTTTGAACTCGCCATACAGTAAATTCAGTCTATTTTGTATATTGCAATAATTTTAGTAAATTATATATTACTTTAGTAATTAAATGTCAAATTAACTTTTTCTTTATTGATATTAAATACTAAATTTTGTGTCATATTCATACTTAGATTCATGTTTGTACTTATTTCTTTTACGAACAACTCTTTATGGCCGCATGTGTAATCAAACGTTTTTGTCCTCATGCCCAACTGCATGTAGTACGTTGTATGTCGACGTATTTTAAAATATAATTTTGAATTTAAAATAAAATATTTCGTAACATTTTGTAACATATTTTATTATCACTATATTTGTTTGCAGTAAATTGTGAAGTTGATTCCGGAGGTACCTTAGGAAAAGCTATGTCGAATAAGCATTTGAAATTAATTTAATCTTTATATCAGCTTTATTTTTCTTTTGTTGATTTGTTAAGAGAATAATAATTTCCCGAACTGGGTTTTTTTCCTATAATTTGTTAGTGTATGGTTTTCGTACATATTTTAATACCTTTTGAATATACAGTAGAAATATTTATACAGTAAGAGAAAATAAATATATTTTCTTTATTTTGTTAATCGATGCTTAAATTTACTACATGAATTTTTTTTTTATATTTATACATCTTAATTTCTGTAAGTGAATATACGAATTAATTGTTTCTAATTTTTTTTCTTTGGCTTTGGCACTTCCCTTGGGGATTTCTTTTCAGGTATCCTGTGCAGCTTGTCGGTAATAGTACTTAGTAAGTATATAGCGTGTATCTTGAGTTAGTTTGTGTGCGCATGCGCCTAAGAACGCGCAATCCCTTTTCTCAGTTTTCAGACTGAGCTTGTGTAAGCAAAACTGAGTGGCGCTATCTTCTATCTTTTATTTAGTCAACCACATCTGTCTCCACTGACTAAAGAGCATACACCGTAAATAGAAGCTCCCAGACTTTGTGGGATACAACTACTGTTTTGTTAGTTTCTTCAGCATCTTCAGACGCAATCGCTGCGCCTGCTTCTCGCGTAGGTAGCGGTGAATAATAGTGCCTTGCTCATTCAAATGTTTCTCAATATAGTCCGAAGTGAGCGGGAACATTTCAAAATTTTTGCTTTGAAGGCGAATAATCCAGATATCAAGCTTCTTAATGAAAGCATGAACTTGGTCTGTCATTAATTCACTGTCCTTTCCTGTTACCAGATCAACACCAGATACTGCAACAGATTTTATCAAATCTATGATATAACAATAGAAAATCAATGCTTTTATTTATTTCTGCTTGTATTGTAAATATTACAATAGAAACAGAAATAAATAAAAGCATTCATTTTCTAGGCTTAACCAGAACACACAATAC
This sequence comes from Melolontha melolontha, assembly GCA_935421215.2. NCBI lineage: Eukaryota > Metazoa > Arthropoda > Insecta > Coleoptera > Scarabaeidae > Melolontha > Melolontha melolontha. Next base: position 47,924,774 of record OW285240.1, read on the forward strand.
TAATAAATACGTTATATACCATAAACCAACACATACACACACCACAATACATGCAAATTCATTTCATCCTATAATACAAAAATTATCAGCATACCAATTAATGGTGTATAGATTAATTAACGTACCTTTGAGTAAAAGTAATTTCGACTTCGAATTAAATAGTATATACACAATAGCATTAAGTAATGGTTACTCTATAAATATTATCAATAACATCCTGAATAATCAACAAAAATCTAAAACCATTTCTTTAGCTCACCCAAAATTTAAAAAAAAAACAATATAACTAATGCCTACAATTCAATCATTTATGTACTTAGGAAAAATTTCGGAAAACATTGGTAATTTCATTAAAAATCTTAACAACGAACATATATCATTTAAAACAGACAATACTATACAGAACATTATTAAAAACAACAAAGATATAATATACAAAAAATCGAACTCTGGTGTACATAAGTTAACATGTGAAGATTATAATAAGGTATACATAGGACAAACGGAAAGGACGTTCAAAATTAGTATGAAAGAACACGAGAGAAGTCATAAAGAAAAAAAAAACAGATGCAGCTTTCGCAAATCATTGTTTAGATATTAATCATAGATTTAATATAGATTTCAAAATTTTACATATTCAAGATAAAAGCAAAAACTTAACTTGTTAGAAAACTTAGAAAGTAATAGATATAATAATTTAGGATTAGCTTTAAATGACCAATTATATTTAAACAACTCCCCTCTACTAAATTTAAGATTGTAAATAAATTTTCCACCACCATTTTTTCACGATAATTTGTATATAAATATTCGAACTTGTATTTTAAATATTCAGTTTTTCATTCACCTGATGACGCCATTGTATGGCGAAACAATATTGTAGTGGATTTACAATAAAAAATTTTTGAAACTAGATGTTTAGTACCTACTTATTTCTTATCGTTATAATGAAATTTCAAGAAATATCTATTTCGTCAATCAACGATTTACTAACCAGTAGACATACAAACAACAGATATTGCAAAAGTGTAATTATACTAACAAGAACATTAAATATTTTTGTAAAGTCATAAACTGTTTCGAAATAATACTTTGCTGAAAAAAGGTCAAATATGCGTTTATAATGAAAAATGTTCAAACTATGAACTTTTACAAAACAACAACTAAAATATGAATTTACATATGCAATTATGCATATGCATAATTATCCGAAGCCTAATAATAACCCTTGCTGTTTTCCAAGGCGAGGAAAAAGTGGAAGTTAAGATTCGTAAATTGTAAATAGTTTTCAGTAGCTGTAAGGGAACAAATCCAGTATTTTCTATTAAGTTAAATAAATAAATAATAAAATATATACATATACTTAATTACTTCATAGTATTTTGTTGTGCTTTCCAAACGCTTTTCTACTGAATTAGAATAAATTTATTATTCAAATCATTATTTTTCATTGTATGTATAATACTCGTATCCAAACATGCAATTAGATTTTGAAGGTACACATGGACAATATACGTAATGTAAAAAAACGTTTATAACATTTTTTAAGTATAGATTAACATTCGAAAAAGGACATATGGTAGAAGAAATGTGTAAATTGTCAAACTTGCAGTAGCCATATGTTTCTCGTTCTGATGATTATTACAAACAATGGAAATCTATACGTGACAGGTACGGGGCAGTAAAAAGGGGTGCCAGGAATGGTAACAGTAGCCGAATTTACGCTTTACATCCTAATTTAAATAAGTAACTGTAGAAACACGCAACACTCATTATAAATTTAGGCAGATCTGCTTGAATGTGTACAGAAACTGATTTAATAAACCAGCATTATTAAATTCAGAGAGTAGTTACAGACACCTGGTCATCATATAATTAATTTAGTAATATTATTTATTAATAAGTATTATGGATTTGTAAATATGTGTGTAGATAAGGAAACACATGTAATTTTATTTATTTGTTTAAAAAGGTTTGTATAATAAGTAGAGAACGGACGCAATTTCCATAAAACGCAATCGGCAATTGGAATAGTGTACACCCGGACACCTGGTCTCGCCGCGATAATAATGGACAAGCCAGCTATTGTATTCCGAGAATATAGTACTTTTTAAAGTGTTTTCATGAGCGTAGATAGAAGCGGGGCTTTTATAATGTATTTTATTTATTAGTTTATATTTCGTAAGATAAATAAAGTGCTGTGAGTAAGTTTCTTGTTTTCATAGTTTTAACAGTTAATTACATCGTAATTTTTGTGATAGATCCTGTTTAATATCGATTGATTGAATCTATTTCTACCAATTATTTCGACGTAAGAGTGTGCATTGAATTTCGTTCAGTTTCAATAACTTACGCACACATTTTTAGTTTTCTTTTATTTAGATCTAGAGTATTGTTTAAGTTACTTTTTCAGACATGATATGGAAGAATGTTGAGAACGGCATTGTAAAACAATGGCGAGTTGGATTGACGGTCATACTGATTGTATGTCCATTGTCAGTGATTCCGAAATTTATTACAAAATCCGTAAAATATCGTCAAAAATTCGTCACTTAGGATCGCAAACACATCTGAACTCTGTAAAATTTTTATGGCGGCTAATATTACATTAAATAAACTTAGCATAGCAATTCCACTTTAATAATATTTCTTCAAAAATATACTGGTCGAAATGTTCCTGATGAATCAACTTTACGCAAATATTATGTTTCTAGGTGCTATACGAGAACAGTAGAACGCATTAGAAGCCATCTTTTAAATCAATACATATGGATAAGCGCCGACGAAACGGTGGATGTTAGGACGCTGTGTGGTAAATGTCGTAGCTGGTGTACTACATCCAACTATTCCCTATAACTCATATGTAATAGCAACAAGTGTTATAAATAGATTTGATGCGGAAACAGTTGCTGAAACCATTAAGGAGAATATGCAAAAAATGCTTCATTCGGACGCCACGTACAAAGAAAAAATACTTTTATTTGTCAATGATAGTGCTGCGTATATGTTAAAAACAGGCAGACTATTGAATAAACATATCCTAATATGCTGCATATTACTTGTGTAGCTCATGCTCTGCACAGAATCTGTGAATATATCAGAGACACTTTTCCGGAAATTGATAGACTTGTATCAGCTTTTAAAAAAGTTTTCAGAAAAGCACCATTGAGAGTAGCTCTTTTCAGGGAAAAATTTCCATGTCTGTCACTGCCTCCCACTCCAGTAATAACTAGATGGAGAACATGGCTGGAAGCTACTAGTTATGGTGCTGAGAATTTCGATAGTCTAAAACATTTCGTAACACTGCTAAAGGAGGATGCTAGAAGTATTGGTGAGTGCAAGGAGTTCACACAAATCCCAAATTAAAAAAATCAGTTGTACTTTCTTCACGAACACTTTGGAAAATTGCCAAAACTAATCGCTTATTTTGAAAATCGAAATCTCAAATTAAATGACGGATTAACCACATTAGATGTGGCTGTTAATAATTTGAAAAGTATTCCATGTGACTTCGGATGTGGCCTTCGGCAAAAGTTTGAAGCAATTCTTAATAGAAATCCAGATTTAATTACATTGCAGCAATTATGTATGGAGACGATTCCACAAAATCTAACGGCTAAATATGAAGAAATAAAAGAATATTTCCAGTATGCACCTATAACCAGTTGCGATGTAGAAAGGACGTTTTCTATTTATAAGGATGTACTTAATTCAAAGAGAACAAAATTGACAGAAGAAAACCTTGAGAAACTATTGCTAGTCAATATTAATACTCCTTTACTCAACTTGAACGACAAAATGAACAAATAAAAATGTTCCAATTATAGAAATAAAATTAAAAACTTTAAAAATACAACTTTTCAACAAATACATATGTATTTCGTAATTTTATAGATCACCACCCGTTTGTTTTCCAATTATATAAATAAAATTAAAAACTTTATAAATACAACTTTTCTACAAATAAATATGTATTTCGTAATTTTATAGATCACCACCCGTTCGTTTTCCAATTATATAAATAAAATTAAATATTTTAGAAATACAGCCTTTCGCCAGTACTGCACTGGGTGGTAAGCGTGTCCGTTCTCTGATAATAAGTCATTACTAGAGATGTTCATCCAAAAAATGTAGAAAGCCACGTCTATCTCGAAACGAGCATATACGAGCATTTCGTTTTCATTAGAACTCATCAGTACACGATATTCGGAAACAGACATGACTTTCATTTGCATACTGCGTGTATATCTACGAAACATGTTGAATTGGTGGAACACTTACCGTTTTAAACATCTTCCGTGAAGTCACAAACTGAATAAAATCGCTTAAATATTTGTAATATCAAATGGGTTTCCACAGTAATGTCCGCAAACCGAGTGCATTGCAGAGAAAAATATGCGCTTATATGCAGAAAACGAGCGTTCTGGCGTTAGGTTTAGCAACTACAATTTTTTTTAATTAGCTCTTGCCTCTACGACCCCCCAAATAGTAATGGTAAATAAAATTATTAAGACGAGGTTCTACAATGACACGAATGGATGTAAATCCACAGTGCGTTGTTTGCTTTCAAGTTCTCCTCGATGAAAGCATGAAGCCATTAAAATTAGTTCGACTCTTGGAAACTAAACATCCGGCTCAGAAAACAAACCCTTGGAATTTTTCGAAAGAAAATTACATACCTTGAGAAATCAACAAACTTCTAATTATAAGTCAAGCCACACTAATAATTGTACTTGAGAAAGTGTACTTAAAGCATCTTATCTCGTATTATAGAATTAAGAGTACCTAAGATGTCTAAACCCCATACAATCGCCGAAAACCTCATATTACCTACTACAATTGATATGGTCAGTATTTTAATAGTCGTGCAAGAAGTAAAAAAAATTGAAAAAAATCCGCTTTCTAACGACACATTGTCAAGGTGAATCGAAAACATGACTATCGACGTTCGCGATCAGATAATTTATAAAATGAGTTCAAGTGAATTTTTTAATATTAAATTTGATGAATCAACAGATACAGTAAACATGTCTCAGTTCTTATGTTTTGTGCGGTATGAATGTGATAGGGACATATGGATCAAAGAAAATATGTTGTTTTGCAGAACAGTACCGGGTCATGTAACAGGGCAATGTCTTTTTGATGTTTTCTGTGACTACTAGAAACTATACTAACATAGATTAGACAAAATGTATTGCACTATGTAATGATGGTGCAAAGATGATAACAGGAAGGAACAGTCGATTAATGAAAATGCTTCCCTCACAAACACGCTCGTGTCGCAAAAAACATGCCGGAAAATCTCAATCAAATTCTTTGTGAAGCTGTAGAAATGGTTATTTTTATGAAAAGCTGACCGTTACAGAACAGGCTGTTTGCTAAACTATACGATGAAATCGGCGAAAATCAAAATTTCTTCTTTTCCAAACAGAGATAGTTATCGCGAGGGAAAGTGTTAACCCCCCGGGTATTGGAATTGCGAGATGAAATAATAATATTTTTCCAGGATAAACAAGCGTCATTCTACTGGTTTTACAGTATAGTAAGTGTATGTTGTTCTTGGCTTACTTATCTGATGTATTTTCGCATTTAAACGACTTGAATATGAATTTACAATTACGTAATAAAAACATTTTATTAATGACAGACAAAGTTCATGCGTTCGTTAAGAAGCTTTATATCTGAATTATACGCCTTCAGCGCAAAAATTTTGATATGTTCCCATTCACTTCGGATTATATTGATAAAAATTTTAATAAACAACACACTATTTGTTCACCATAGTTTGGATTGCATGAAGATGCATTTGCGTAAGCTAAAAGCTCAGTTACAAGAGTATTTTCTAGAAGATAAAATTATTTCTCGAAGAGATGGATGCTGAATGAATCCGTTTAGTGAAAACGTCGTTGCCGCTGCTATGTTACCAGTTGAGATTCACGACCAGCTCATCGAAATGTCTGTCGACGAAACGCTACAACTGCAATTTGCACCTGAAAATTTAAATACGTTTTGGCTGGCTCGTCGAAATGAATATGGAAATTTAGCCACGGAAGCACTGAAAATATTAATCCCTTTCGCCACGTCTTATCTCTGTGAAAGGGGTTTTTCGTCTATGGTTGCGCTAAAAACTAAATACAGGAATCGTCTCCTATCACTCGAAAACAATCTGCTTTTGTGTGTTTCTAACGTAGATCCACGTACGGAGAAACTTTTAAATGAAAAACAAATGCAACTATCACATTAATTACTTTTCTTTACATGTGCACTTATTGTAAGTAAGTAAAATGTTTATAACAATAAAATTTTTTCTCATTAAATGATTTTTTTTATTATTGTTTGAACAATTTCGCGATCCCTCTCTAATATCACCGCGACCCCCAGGTTGAGAATCGATGCAGTAGAAATTGAAGTCGATCAAACAACTTTTTTTTTGTTTCATTTTATTTTATCCAATATTTGCAATTCAAAAAAAGGAATGTATACAATAGGAAATAGTTTAGATTTTAGAACTGTAACAATTTATGATCATTAATTAAAGATATTACTGAATCCTAAACTTGATAAGAACAAAAAATACATTTTATAAACGATTCATTAACACATTCCATACACACAGTAATACATTATGTATTACTTCTTAAATTGTTAATAAGATTAATTGGATAAATAAAAACAAAATGCTTTTTTTCAATAAAATGAAATTTCTGGCTTTTTACAAATAAAATTTATTTTAGGCTGTCACTTCTAATTTATTTAGGCATTAAATCGTTGTTATTTGAGGGTTCCAGTCGCTTACCCCCGTCCTGTTATTCACATTTTAGAAACTGTCGTCTCCCATATGTTGTTTCTATGGCGCGACACTTTGATTAAATTTACATAAATTATTTTATTTTTTATTTTATCGTATCCAGTACTTTCTTCAAATTGACTCTCTAATTTAGTACTGCGAAAAACATTAAATGTCATCGTATTAATTTAGTTATAAATATAAAAATACACACAAAAATTAATTGATGAGGGACACACTTATTTAAACTCCATAACGAAATATAAATGAAATACACTGATTTAAAAGTTTCAAAATTTTGTTGTAGATTTTCACTACAACATTGTTTCGTCGTACTGTTGCTTCATCAGGTCGATGAATAATGGTAAATTTACAATACACACAATCAAACTTATATGGAATCACCGAATATTTACGGGAAACAGTTTTTATCTTGCCAGTAAATTACAAGCGAATGTGTTTACTACTAAAAACAGTTGGATTCGTACAAGCATGATAAAACTTGTTCCTGCAGTGTCGATTTCACTGTTTCGATGAGACGAGGAAAATTATTGCTCTTTCAGAACAGGGCATGTCACAAATGAAAATTGCACGAACAGTGGAGATTACACAAGGGGTTGTTTAAAAAACTTTTTCTCAAGGATTCTGCAGTTAGGAACCCTTAAAAATAGGTCTTGGAGAAGTCATAGAAAAGTCGCTACAGAAGATCAGGACCGTTTCTTAGCTCAAACAGCAAGAAGAAATCCCACGATATCCCATTCTGAACTTCAAGGACAATTTCTGTAAGCTACAGGTGTTAGTGTTTCGGTCGAAACTATCAGGAAAAGAGTTCAGAGTCCCGGCTTTATCAGTGCAAAATAAAGTTGACCGCTTGAATTGGTGTTTAAGGCATCAAAACTGGACAATCAAAGACTGGCGAAATGTCTTATTTTCGGATGAAACCAGAATTGGCCTACATTCTGACGACCGGCGAATACGTGTTTTAAGAGGTCGCGGAAGACTGCTCGAGCTGTTCCAAATGCAAAGGAGGAACTGTAATGTTTTGGGATTGCGTTTTGACTGGTGAAAAAACTTCTTTTACTCCCATTAGACAAACGCTAACAGGTCCAAGGTACGTGGATTAGCGCTAAAACCCGTAGTAAGGCTCTGGAGAAGTGCTTTCGGTGATTTTTTATTATTTATACACGATAATGTACCTCCACATACCAGCAGCTCTAGTAGAAATTTTTTAGAAAAGGAAGATGTGACGGTTTTAGGTTGGCCTTTGTATTCGCCAGATCTTAATCTAATCGACCATATAAGGGATGAGATTAACAGAAGGATTAAAGCACGTCAAAATAACTCGGGCAACGCAGAAAAATTAATACAAATAGTTTTAGAAAACTGGAGAAATGTTCCCCAAGAAGAAATTGATAATTTAATAGAGAGCATGCGTCGTTGAATTCGTTCTTGTATTAAAGCTAGATGAGGCAATATTGATTATTAAATTAAAAAATTTACAATTTACAATTAGTAAGCATTCTATACTGTCCATTGATAAAGATTTTATAATTATTGTTATTGTAAATTTTAGTTACCGTTTATGTGTAATTATTACTCAAGAACAGCTAAAAAATTTTAAAAAAACAATTATTTCAAAAGTTACCAGATAGAAGGCCAGTTTTTATCCAACACTGAGAAATGGCAACGAAACAGATTAATTTCTTTCAGTCATACTGCGATAGAAAGCCAATGGAATGACGTACTCAACGTAATTCAGAAGAAATTTAGAAATGCAATGTTACCAGAAAAATTTATAGCTTTTGACTTTTGGAACATGGAAGGATTAATTCTTATTCATTTCCTAGAACAAGAAGAACAAGAAACATTTATTTCTAATTTAACGTATTGCACAATGGATATATTTAACCAAATGTTTCGTTATTAGATCATTTTAATTTATTTATATTTTATACCATCCTATATAAAAACAAATTGTCTAATTATTATTACATCAAGAAAATTATTCTATATTTTAATTAAGATTTTTTAGTTATTTAATTTTCTTTTTGTATGAGGTTTTTAGCACTAAAACTAGACACAAGAAATCATAGATAATTATAATAAACTGAATCATAAATATTGAAGGTAACGTATTGTGCAATCAGTTAATTGAAATGTAATGCTAATTTATCTAATTAATTCTTAATCAGTAATTGTATTGGCATTGAATTGGCATCAATAAAGTCAACTTCAAATGCTCTTATTGAGAGAAATATTACTTTTCATTATTTCCTTATTATTTTCAGAAAATTGAATCGTTGAGTATTTATATGCCATAGATGATACTCTTTGTCTAACCTAAAAATGGATATCTAATGTTAAAATGCAGTTTAATAATAAAAAAGTTTAATAATGATTCAAGAAAAATAAATTCTTCGAAATTTAATTTAAATATGGGAGTAGTAGTGCTCAACGTCAAAATTCAGATAAGTTTCAAGGTTTGTGATCAATTAGTCCCTGTTAGAGTATATTTTAAATAATTTTTTATCCGTACAAATTAGTACCTGTTAGGGGATATTTGAAATCATTTTTATCAGTCCAAATTAGCTTTAAGACAACAAACAGTAACGAATTTATTTCCAATACTCAGCCTAGTACAAATTTGGTAGTGAACCATTTTGAAATATTATTAAAAGCGCTAAATTATTCGTAGTTCAATAAGTAAAAACTTTTTCATGATATGATTTTTCAAACAGTTTATTTCATCATTTTTTTATAATATCCAAACACCAGGCGCGGCTCGTGATGACTTCGGCTTCGGCTTCGTGTATTCTCCTGTACTAACTGTAGCGCTTTCTTAGCAAACACCGAAAACACACGAAGCACTGGCATCATTGTACGTGCCCCTACCGTACGTCATCACAAGCCGCGCCTGCCAAACACATAGGTGATACAATAGATGAAAAGGAATATACCTTAAAAAAATTATTTCTTAAATTTTCATTTACTTGACATTTATAATTTTCGGAAAAATTCACATTTCTAGTTTGTTTTTGTAATTTTAAATTTGTTTCGAATTGTTTTTTTCTACTCTAATAAAACGTTTTTCAAGTGAAATACGTTTTCTCATTACCGAGTGTTTCCATAAAAGTTTGGTTGTGTGTAATACAAATTATTATACAGGGTTTTTCACGTAACGCGTTCGTTAGAAATTTACACAAGATATATTTGAAAATTTTTAGCTTGATACCTAGCGTTACAATAAAATAAGAATACACTCATGAACCACTTTCGAGTATTGTCAGAGCCAACTTTGATATTTTAAACGGAATGTTATATTTTTATTGTTTCTTATATTCCTTGTAAAAGTGCTATAACACTTTATATTAAGTTTCTTTTGTAAAAAATATAACCGTTTTTGATTTATTTGGTTTTCGTATTTTTTTTTTGGTTTTCTTAATGCACATTTAAAACCACATATCTAAGGTTTATTTGAGCTGAACTACGTCATATTTCTATTCATCATATTCTAAACATTTAATAAATCTCTTATAGGGTGTTCAAACTTTATTGATTATTTAGGTAATCTTTAATTAAAGAAAAATCGTTTTTTTTAATGGAACAGCCTATAGATGAGTACGCCATAGTAAGTAGATAAACATTTTGCATCGTACAGGTATAGATTTTCCTATACCTACCTCTCATAGTTTTAGAGTTATTAATAATTATTTTCTAAATTCAGCATTATTAAACTTTGGAAAAAAAATTTAAATAGTTTTCAAATTACACCGATTATATTCATATTCATCAAACTTTTTGCGAAAAGGTTAGAAAGGAAAATAAATTGTAAAACCGAGAATAGATTTTATATCATATGAGATAACAAAAGTAACCTTACATTAACGATCAAAAAGGTGAATAAAATCAACATATTAAAGACAAATAATGCGTTAAGAATGATATTTACGAGATTTAAAATGATCTCCGTTCCGATCTAAACAAAGTATAATTCTTCTTCTTAACTCTGTTGTAGATACTTTTCTTACTTGCTCAGCGTTCAAGTTTTGGTCCGTTTTACTCTTATTGTTTTTTTAAAAATCGTTCAATCGTGTTATTATTACTTATGTAAGCTATGGCTAGTAGCTAATTTTGTGTGAAGTTTTACCAACATAAGTTAAGGAAGAATACTGTACCAAATCCTTTATTAATATTTTAGGATACATCAAAAAGCGAATACGTGCTTCTTGTTTGTGTGGGAGAATATTGTTGATAATATTATATGAATAGCCATTTATTTATAGCCATAATATTAATATGTATTATGTTTGTTGTTTTTTAGTGGCTAGAACTAACAAATACATCCAATACTTGTTAGTTCCTTCTTGTATTTATATCGCAAAGGTAAGTTCACATTGATGGGCTACTGAACTTCCGTATCCAGGCAAATCGGTCTGGATACAGACGTTGTATAAATTACTTTCTTGACCCACCGCTCGGGACGTAACTTCCATATAATCTGAATATTTATTTTGTTTGGTGGCAGTTATATTGAAACTTGGTGTGCTTTCTGCATATTTTATTTATTCAACAAAAAACACTTCAACTTAATTTATTAAGGTAATTCTCACAAATACCACTTAATGTAAAATTTAAAACTTAAGTTCTTTACTGTTATTTCAGACTGGTGTTATATAATTGTTAACTGGACTGTATTGCATGCAGATGGTACTCTTGAGTCTCCTGTTACTAGTATAAGACTCAGATTGATACTGTTGAAATGAGACTGTATGTCTGTAATACTGTTGTCTCTTGTTACTTGTGTGAGACTGTGATTGATACTGTTCTATACTGTATTGCAAGTAGGTAGTAATCCACCACTACCCCAACAAACTATTACATAATTAAATACGCGTATTGGTTGTATATTGCATTGGTTGATGTCATAAATGAGGAAAATTTTCTATATGATAATTTCGTAGTAATCGTACCTACTGGCAACAATACCAGGGTATACAATCTTAAAATATTATTAGAAATTAAGTTCTAGTTGTAAATTTGCATGTAATTTTGAATAAATTCAATTGTTTAGTAATTGAATTTATTAACACCCATTTAGGAAACGTGAGCTTAAAATTAGATGGTCAGATTAAACATCGTCTATTGAAAAAAAACAAGTTGCATGTCGATGCGATAATTCACATCAAGCTTTGATACAAAATAATACAAATCTGTATAAAAACAAATTTGTATCTGTATATGCATGGACACACAGTACGTAATTACCAGCTTTTGCTTCAACTACCAGACGCATGCGTTTCTGTGTAACCACTTTGTCAATGATAGATTTACGAAGCAAAAGACTATAGGTACACTTGCGGTCATGTAGTAAGTTTTATCCTATCCGAAGACATCAGATAACCTCATGCCATCTGACGGATAAAACCGACCACGCCGGTGCAAAGTGTTTCTTCTCGAATAGCGAAACTATTACTGGATAAGAAGAAAAAATACGCATATTACTGTGAGTCTATTAACTCGTCGCCAGGTGGCGTAGTATAGCAAAAAAACAAGTTGCATGTCGATGCGATAATTCACATCAAGCTTTGCTACAAAATAATACAAATCTGTATAAAAACAAATTTGTATCTGTATATGCATGGACACACAGTACGTATTTACCAGCTTTTGCTTCAACTACCAGACGCATGCGTTTCTGTGTAACCACTTTGTCAATGATAGATTTACGAAGCAAAAGACTATAGGTACACTTGCGGTCATGTAGTAAGTTTTATCCTATCCAAAGACATCAGATAACCTCATGCCATCTGACGGACAAAACCGACCACGCCGGTGCAAAGTGTTTCTTCTCGAATAGCGAAGCTATTACTGGATAAGAAGAAAAAATACGCATATTACTGTGAGTCCATTAACTCGTCGCCAGGTGGCGTAGTATAGCAAGAAAACAAGTTGCATGTCGATGCGATAATTCACATCAAGCTTTGATACAAAATAATACAAATCTGTATAAAAACAAATTTGTATCTGTATATGCATGGACACATAGTACGTATTTACCAGCTTTTGCTTCAACTACCAGACGCATGCGTTTCTGTGTAACCACTTTGTCAATGATAGATTTACGAAGCAAAAGACTATAGGTACACTTGGGGTCATGTAGTAAGTTTTATCCTATCCGAAGGCATCAGATAACCTCATGCCATCTGACGGACAAAACCGACCACGCCGGTGCAAAGTGTTTCTTCTCGAATAGCGAAGCTATTACTGGATAAGAAGAAAAAATACGCATATTACTGTGAGTTCATTAACTCGTCGCCAGGTGGCGTAGTATAGCAAAAAAACAAGTTGCATGTCGATGCGATAATTCACATCAAGCTTTGATACAAAATAATACAAATCTGTATAAAAACAAATTTGTATCTGTATATGCATGGACACTCAGTACGTATTTACCAGCTTTTGCTTCAACTACCAGACGCATGCGTTTCTGTGTAACCACTTTGTCAATGATAGATTTACGAAGCAAAAGACTATACGTACACTTGGGGTCATGTAGTAAGTTTTATCCTATCCGAAGACATCAGATAACCTCATGCCATCTGACAGACAAAACCGACCACGCCGGTGCAAAGTGTTTCTTCTCGAATAGCGAAGCTATTACTGGATAAGAAGAAAAAATACGCATATTACTGTGAGTCCATTAACTCGTCGCCAGGTGGCGTAGTATAGCAAAAAAACAAGTTGCATGTCGATGCGATAATTCACATCAAGCTTTGATACAAAATAATACAAATCTGTATAAAAACAAATTTGTATCTGTATATGCATGGACACACAGTACGTATTTACCAGATAATATACAGATACACAATACCAGATAATATACAGATACAAATTTGTTTTTATACAGATTTGTATTATTTTGTATCAAAGCTTGATGTGAATTATCGCATCGACATGCAACTTGTTTTTTTGCTATACTACGCCACCTGGCGACGAGTTAATGGACTCACAGTAATATGCGTATTTTTTCTTCTTATCCAGTAATAGCTTCGCTATTCGAGAAGAAACACTTTGCACCGGCGTGGTCGGTTTTGTCCGTCAGATGGCATGAGGTTATCTGATGTCTTCGGATAGGATAAAACTTACTACATGACCGCAAGTGTACCTATAGTCTTTTGCTTCGTAAATCTATCATTGACAAAGTGGTTACACAGAAACGCATGCGTCTGGTAGTTGAAGCAAAAGCTGGTAAATACGTACTGTGTGTCCATGCATATACAGATACAAATTTGTTTTTATACAGATTTGTATTATTTTGTATCAAAGCTTGATGTGAATTATCGCATCGACATGCAACTTGTCTTTTTTGCTATACTACGCCACCTGGCGACGAGTTAATAGACTCACAGTAATATGCGTATTTTTTCTTCTTATCCAGTAATAGCTTCGTTATTCGAGAAGAAACACTTTGCACCGGCGTGGTCGGTTTTGTCCGTCAGATGGCATGAGGTTATCTGATGTCTTCGGATAGGATAAAACTTACTACATGACCGCAAGTGTACCTATAGTCTTTTGCTTTGTAAATCTATCATTGACAAAGTGGTTACACAGAAACGCATACGTCTGGTAGTTGAAGCAAAAGCTGGTAAATACGTACTGTGTGTCCATGCATATACAGATACAAATTTGTTTTTATTCAGATTTGTATTATTTTGTATCGTCTATTGAATTCATTCACTAATAACCGCAGGTAATGAAATAAGTGGTCTAAATCCTTAATGTAATAAATTTGTAAATATAAAATATGTTGCTTTTTAGAATTTAGAGAAAGTTTTACAATTTGAATATGATAATAAAATTATGTATATACAATAGTTTAGATTTGAAAATGAACGTTGATTGTAAAATTGGAAATGTTATAGTTGAATTCTTTGTCATAACTTTATCCTAGATTTACTTATATTTAATTTATATTTTATAAATATTTATATAATATAATAAATTTCGTTTTATCACGAAACAGACACATTAACAAGCCATTTATAAATTAAGATAATTTATCACACATTATCAGCAAATCTTAGTAACTGTTTGTTAAAAAACTTTTATCTACTTGCATACTAAAGCTTGAAAAGGAGGAAAACCTGTTATTAGAAATAATAAAATAGGAAGGCATAATTAAAATTTCAAAAAAAGTCAGAGCAAAAGTATCATATCGTCATTTCACTGAAAATGCCCAGTGAATATTTGGGTACGTAAAAATTGCGTGCATTAATGGTAATTTAAAATTAAGATTTTTCAATCGAACGATAGTAATCTTATTTAATCAAAATACAAACAGAGGGAGTTATAAAGCATTAGTGCATGCATTAATATAATTCACTGCAAAATACATAAAACACCTACTTTTTATATAAAATATGTACCAGATACCTTTCTGTGAACAACTGTCTTTCTTGATAACATCGGGGTTAAGTAAATTTGCATAACTTTGAACGTAATAACTACTGGAATTAATTTTTTTACGATTATGGGTTCTAACCTAGTACCTATTGCATGCATACATATACATACGTACAAATATACTTATGTTTTATGATAATGGATCCGTTACCTAACGTTGACATGTTGAAAACGTTCTGGTCTATGACTTTCATGAATTTTGTTAGTAACTATGTTAACTAACTGACCCTTGACGTATTGGTTAGGAACTACATTTTTTGTATGGACTTTGATTCGTTCAAAATATGCTCTATTTTTTTAATTTAAATATACAAGTCGAAAACGAAAACTATGTTATTGTTCTATACGTTCTGGGAAATAGTTCGTAAAGAACTATTCTAATTTAAATTCTATTTTATAAGAATGTACAAACTCGTGCGGCATAAGGTTACACTATACGTATTATATGTATTTTTTAAACAGATTATTTTGCATAATAAACTCTTGAACAAATGTATAGTGAAATATGGGGTTGATCCCTACACATCCATATTTACAATTGTTTGACTGATTGGAATTTGAAACATTAAGTCAAGTGAAGGGTGGCTTTGTGCTGACGCCTTTTATCAGCCGCCTAAGTTCAAACTGTATCTCTCGTATCATTTATTGAGGGAGGACCAAGGATTTAGAGGATGGAGAATTACAACTTGCTGAAGATCTGCAAGCTTTAGACGAATGTTATAAGAAATGGCAGGGCAATGTTGAAAAGGATCGGTAGTTAGAGACTAGGTGTGGATCTAATAGTACGGGTGGCAATCCTCATTGTATAGTTAAGTTGTAAATCTATTAGCTTGATGTGGGAACTTCGATACCAGATAACAGCACAGTATTCAGCAAAATAGTAAGCCAGTACAATAGGTGGCGTTCGCAAAGTCTTCCCATTCGCCCCCCGTGAATTTCCTTGAAACCCACTCCAGAGTCCCATATCAGCGATCCTACCGTACCCTTACCTAGTAGCGTGTATACCATGGAAGCTAGGGAAGCAAAGCATCCCCTACATGAACCAAGTAAAATACAATGTCTAAATAAAGAACTTTAATATTATATATTAAATTATTATCTAATATTACCATTAAAACGCGCGAAGGAATTAAAAATTAGCGAAGGACGACGAACCATGCGACGTGTCACCCGAATGAATAACCTGGTATGCTGCATATCTACAGTGTACGGGTTATATATCAAATTTCTTAAGCATCGCGTTTGAATGGGCGTGTCTAGGAATATTAGCAAATAAAGTAAGTACCCTTTTTTAAGTTTTATCGTGGAATTATACACATAAATTAGTTAGTTAATTAATTTATAATATTTATAGACAATGCAAATACTGTGTTAACGCAAAGATCTTTTGTTTGTATGGATTATTTCGTTTGAGAATCGAATTAAAATAGTCCATTTTGTAAGCTGCTTTCCTGTAGATTATAACCATGGAGATCGAACGTTTGGAAGTTTCGGAACCAAATTCGTGCGGAAATGTGTCTGACTGAGAATGTGTTGTATGCAATGTAGTGGCAAAAGGATTTTCGCGCTTTAATTTCGAAGAAAAAACAAATTATTGCCAAAGGTAGGCCAACTCCAACTTTGACTAATTTAACAAAACAAACTAAATTGTATGTAAGACATTTTCAAAAATAAAATTACCAAAAGTGCGAATAGTTAACTAGATTTGACACGAAATCTCTTTAGTTTTGCTGGCCATGTATTTTATTTTCATGCGAAAAAAATTTGTGGAATAAAAATTGGTTTGCTGATCTAAATAATTTACACAAATTTATAAAAAGACATGGGTTGAGTTAGCCACAGTTACATGCGATAATAAAAGCAAAAGCTTTTGGGTAAATCTTAATTGAACACATATTAGACAATGAGTTAAGAATTAATAAAGAAAAGCATAATCAAAAAGGACGAAAAAACCGTGAACCGTGGTTTGTTTCCTAGCAGAACATGAACCTGCATTTCGCGGTCATAGTGAAATTGAACAATCTTCAAACAAGGGAAACTACGCAGATTTAGTAAATTTATTGACAAAGAATGACGCAATTTTACAATCTCATTTAAGTAATTGTACAAGGTGTAAAGGAGCTTCTAATTTAATACAAAACGATCTTATTCTATGCATAGAAAAAATAATATTGTGAAAAATAGAATTTGAAGTAGAAGAAGCCCCTTCTATTGCCATAATTCTGGACGAAATTACAGACATGACAAATATTAGTCAGGTATCAAAAGTCTAATGTTATGTAACAAAAAAGGCGAAAGTAAGGAATACTTTATAGGATTTTTATTTGTTTCCACGCAAAGAACAGCTTCTGCTTTATATTGTTTTGTTCAGACTATAGTCAATGATTATAATTTTGGTTCAAAATTCGTACCTCAAAGTTATGACGGAGCAGCAGTAATGGCAGGTGAATTAGGGGGGGTTACAGGTTAAAGTAAAAGAAACATATCCAACCGCACTTTCTGTACATTATATGGCACATCGCCTAAATTTGGTTTTACAACAGTCTCTTAATATAATAAAGGAATACATGATTTTTTTCAATCTTTGAGCGATTTGACAGCATTTTTTTCCAAATCTTCAAAAAGAATCGGTGCTTTAGATCTGAAGGTTCATAAAAGATTACCAAAAGTAGCCTCCTCTCAATGGAATTACAACACTAGGTTAGTACAAACTGTATTTGAATATCGACAACCACTTATTAATTTTTTTCAAAATATTATGAATAACCAAGAAGAATGGAACAATGAGACTCGAGTTTGCTCTACAGGATATTTTAATATGTTAGAAACTGAAACTTATTTGCTATTTTACAAAATAAAACTAGCGGCATTAATTTTTGTATAAAGAAAAATTCAGGAATTTAAATCCATCGTTTTTTCTAAAAGAGACCAATTTGATCATTTGTGGAATAAATTTTGGCGTTTAAATATCCAACCACAAAGAATCAGAATACGCACAGAAATTGCCAAAGAACCCAGAAAAGATGAATCGCAATTCCGAAACTTGTTCTTTCAAAATAATTGACAATATTTCCGCCCACATAGACACCAGATTTAAGAACTTTAACAGTCTTAAATTTCTAGAATTAGTTAATTCTTACGATAACCCCCAGTTTTTTTGAATCGCTTAATAATAATAATAATAATAACAACAATAATAATAATATACTTTAATACTAAACAGGCTAGGCCAAATTACAAGGTACATTATAATTATAATTACATGACATTGCAGTGCAATTATATGAACTATTGACTTAAATAGTGCTGTCCATCCGCCAGCCATCCTCAAACGAGGAACCAAAAACAACATTCGCCTTCTTCATGGGCGTAGATAGTGTGAGGAGTTTTTAAAAATTATTTTATTAATTAGTTTATATTTCGTAAGATAAATAAGGTATGGTGAATTAGTTTCTTTTTTTAATTGTTTTAACTGTTCCTACGAATAAGTGGCGACGAAACTGTCGATATATTAGGACGTTGTGTGGTAAATGTTGCTTGTAGCTGGTGTACTACATACAACCATTCCATATAACGCATATGTAATAGCAACAAAAGTTATAATTACAGTTGATGCGGAAACAGTAGTTAAAACCATTTACGAGAATATGCACCAAATGCTTCATTCGGACGACAGATACAAAGAAAAACACTTTTATTTGTCAGTGAAGTGCTGCATATATGTTAAAACAGGCAGACTATTAAAGGAAACATATCCTAATATGCTGCATACTACTTGTGTAGCACATGCTCTCCACAGAATCTGTGAATATATCAGCGACACCTTTCCGGAAGTTGATAGACTTGCATCCGTTTTAGAAAAAGTTTTCAGAAAAGCACCATTGAGAGTAGCTCTTTATAGAGAAAAACTTCCATCTTTGTCATTGCCTCCCTTTCTAGTAATAACTAGATGGGGAACATGGTTGGAAGCTACTAGTTTTTATGCAGAGAATTTTGATAGTTACAAAATTCCGTTACATATTTAAATGACGATGCTCGAAGTATTTCTGAGTGCAAGGAACTAATACAAATTCCAAATTAAAAAACTCAGTTGTACTTTATTCAGGAACACTTATTTTGAAAATAAAAATCTCAAATTAAGTGATGGATTAACCACACTAGATGCGGCTATTAATAATTCGAAAAATTTTCCAAGTGACTTAGGATGTGGCCTTTGGCATAAGTTTGACGCAGCTTTTAATAGAAATCCAGATTTAATAACATTGCGGCAATTGTGTATGGGGACAATGCCTCAAAATCTAACTGCTAAATACGCTGAAATAACAGAATTTTTCCAGTATGCACCTGTAACCAGTTGCGGTGTAGAAAGGACGTTTTCTATCTACAAGGATGTATTTCATTCAAAGAGAACAAATTTTACAGAAGAGAACCTTGAGAAAGTGTTGCTAGTTAATATTAATACTCCTTTACTCATCTTGTACTACAAAATGAACAAATAAAAATGTATTTCGTATTTTATAGATCACCACCCGTTTGTTTTCCAATTATATAATTAAAATTAAAAACTCTTTGAAAATATAAATTTTCAATAGTACGCCCGTTGGCGATAAATCATGGGCCTCTTGTGACCGGTCCCTATTAATAACACAAGCAATATACAGATCTTTTGAGGAAAAACAATAAAATATGTTGCTTTTGTAGAAATTTGTAGTCATACCTGACTTGAAAAATTATTTTTATATAGAAATGCATCGAAATGCAGAATGAATTTGGGTACATTAGATAGCTAAATAAATAAGCTTTCACGCAAGGTAATGCACTTGACAAAGTCAGACTAAGAAGGTAGTTAAAAGTCTGGTTAAAATATATTTATTCTTTAGAAAAACATAGTTACTGGAAATGGTAGCATACGTAAATGTAAAAATAATTTAAGTCTAAATACTAGAATAAATGCCAATTCCAATGATATAACAGGCCAATAATATTTAACATTTTACTAGATTAATTCACAATTCTTTTGGAGCGTACGATCAAGCTATGCTTGCACGTTACCAAGAAAGTCAACTTTGCATTTATCTGGAACAATAACGGCAGCTTAAAAAAAATATTTCGGCAAATAAAACTTCAACCTATCTACTTTATCTTAAAAATAAGTTCCACTTTCAAAGTAGGAATTCGTAAAACTCATTTTTGGCCAAGCATTATATGGAGCGGGACCACTATGCGGCGGCCACTCTACTGGCGGCTAGCAAAAATGGCCATGTCTATTTATGACACGTCGATAATCTTTGATGATTTCTATCGTATTTAAATTCGTTTAAATATAGAACGATTTTTTAAGATACATATTTTTAAATAAAAACATACAAAATCACATATAAAGAAGGTACGTACATAAATTAATATGTACAAGAAAGGTCGGAAAAGATTCTCATTATTTCAGATGCAGCTTCATACAATAATACACATACATCAAGCAGGTAGGAAACGATGCCATAATTCTATGTTCATATATACCCTTACCTAACGGAAGCATTTTTCAGTTTTACAAGACAATAGCAATGTTCGAGATTTTTGCTACTGTCCTCCCTAAATTTTTTGCTTCCTTCCTCTCGTTCGCATCTTTTCCTGGAGCATATGGCGTTTCCCTTACAGATCTTAGCCATTTGCCGCGACCAATTTTACACCAAGATTTAACCTTTATTTACCCTCGACTGTATAACAATACGTGATCTAATTTTAAATCTGTGTTGTTAAGAGCTAAAGGTGTATGTTTCTAGGTTCCGATATTTTCCCACGTTTTTTATTTTTTGTAACTGTATCCTCTAGATATAATATACAATAGAAGTGATCGATTTTCTTATAATAAAATCTACCTATCTTTGTTAAAGTAATTAAACAGTAATACTGAAGAAAATCTAAACGTAGTTATTTTAAAAATATTCATTACAAAGCTATGTGCTGTATGCAAGCAAGTATACTTATAGCAGGATTCGAACTTCTAATAACTTTTCAGTCTGATAATACTTGTTTTATTAATTTTTTCAGAATTTAGAGTGAAGTTTAGAAACTTACAGCGGACTAAAGTTATCGAGATTTATTTTCGAAATCATCAATCAATCATCAACATCCAACGGTTAAATTTGTCAAATAATCTAAGAATCCACAGATTCCTCAGATCTATCAAAATATTAGTCTCCTCTCCCACCTCTCCAAGATAGTGCACTTGCTGAATGTTCTGTCCTCGGAAAAATTCAATTTCCGCCGTTCTCTATTTGCTGACCTCCATGCATATCAATTGTCAGCAAGGAACAGTTTAGATGTAAGATAGTAAGGAGAAACTGGGGACCGTGTTTTTCGACGTGGTTACAGCCTTCGACTCTGTATGGCAAGACGGCCTTTGTCACAAGATGACTGTCACGGTATTAAATCCATCTTTAACCAGATCGAGCGGTCATTCTTTGTTAAAATGAACAAGAGCAGCTCACCGGTCCGACCGATTCGGGTAGCTGTTCCGCAAGCCTCTCTTCTTGGACTGGAACTCTTTATCATAAGGATACTTAAGTGATAACTGGATAGCTCATACATTATAAACCATAAGTAAATAGATGTACTTATTGTTAGATATGATTAATTCGGTTTTGGAAAAAAATATTGAAAAGCAAATGAAATAATATTAATTAGGTAATGTACATTATATTTTTGTAGAAAAACCCGAAAGTTTTCGCGCAGCAAAAGTAGCAGTCTCAGTCGAATGGTCCATTTGTTCACGACAACTCATAAGTCTTGCAAATGACATAACAACACAACGTACCCCAGGAAATTCCGGGAGCCCATAACTTGTCTTGATGTTCAATGGTTAAGTTATAAATGCAAATATAACTTTTCTATTAAAGGTGTAATATTTCGCTTATGTTGGTGGATAGGCAATTCTTCACATACATAATAGAAACTACCAGCCCTGCCAGCAGGGTTAGTTTCATGAGTATGGTGACCGTTATTCCAAAACGTTATTATATTCGAAATCATTAAGGTATTGATCGTTCTACAACTTACCAGGTATGCACTGTGTCTATATTTTTCTCAGAAGATTACAGACAGCTTCAAAAGTTAACTTCCTATGACAGAATTTGCTAGTGTATATTGTGTAAGCTTATTGTAAATTTAGAGTCATTAATTTTCCTTTACTTTTTACATATTTCATTTAGTAAAATTTAAGTAATCGATACCCTTCATTTTGCATATACAAATGTACTGAGTCATGCTAGGGTCATGCCCGATTTTGATTCGTAATCTTACAGAAACTTTTTAAAGCTTAATTATATTAATTATAATTATAACTTGTAAATGACTGAGTATGTATAATAAATTTTTCTATCATAATTGCGTTGTCATTTCTTTTATTATTACAATCTTAAACTGTAGATTGATTTTGTTTTCTTTCCTGATATTTCATAAACTAATTATAATACTGAATGTACAAGAATCTCGATGTGAGATTTATTAAAAGATCTTTACATAAATTAACCACCATTTATTTAAACTAAGCGAACCATTTAGAAATTATGGGTTCATGATTTATATACTGAGATCTTATTGCCTTCGTTGTATAAATTTGTTATTTGTCTAATTTCGTCAGTATATTTTTGATTTAATTTAATTTCAATATTTAACTACTTTGCGATATCCCAATACTGTACTGGGTGAGTCACTAACTCAGTATCACTTTATATATTTATTGCAACTTATTTATATAAAATTTGTATTCTTTAAGCAGGTTGGCCATTAATATTTGTTTTAAAATTTTAATTCTTTATTACTTGTGGCTTGTAAGTCAGCAAAATTTTCATATTTTGTTTTATTGATTAATTTATTACCGCGTTGTTTCATTTAAATGCTTATTGATTTTTTTGTTCTTGTTATGCTTTCTTGTTGGTTGTTAATAAACTAACTATTTCTTGTTATTGTTATAATATTTTGGGTGTTTCATTCTTATGGTAACAATTTTCCACGTATTTACCTGTGATTTAGTTACCTTACTAACGGTAACTTGCTAACAAATAGGTTTTACGTTTTATGACAAATTAACTAGTAAGCGTTATTTAATTTTGTTGTTATTTCATAAGATTATAATCTTATGTTTATCGCTGTCACGTCATCGAGCGCTTGTAGAGTTAGATTTTGTTATTGTCATTTAACAAATTGGCGCCCAACGTGCGGCTCGAACCCACGACCCTGATATTAAGAGTTTCATACTACGCGACATTATAAAATAAAAAGGCGTTCAGCTATCACAAACTGACTTACATTGAACCAAAGGAGCTGTGTGTAGCTCTTTATATACCCACATAGCCAATTCTACCAATATCGACCAATCATAATTTGATTGGTTCCAGAGCAAAATTGGCCATGATATAAGTGCTATGACGTAGGAAGCTTGCGAGGATATGTTCAGACACGTCTATTTAATATTCGACATAATAATATTTTTAGTAGTATCTTTGAAATTTTGTAAAATTCAATGCGTTCTTTGAAAAACTATTTATGAAAATATGTCAAAATTTTTGACGTCATGGACCAAATTTTAAATCAGATATAGACACTTTTTTGAAAAAAATATTTATGAAAATATTTCAAAATTCTGAACAAATTTTAAATCAAATTCAGAATCAGCATGACAAAAGACATATGCTACACGTATTGATATATAAGAAAGCCAAACTATGTTGATCAGTGTTATTAGTACGAGGGTGCTTCGGAAATTACCTGGCCTTATAAAGAACACATTTTATTTTTCAATATAGTCCCACTTATTCCAACAATTATTATTATTATTATTATTCCATTATTATTATTATTATTAATATAACAAATTAATAACGCTTTCATTGTAGGTCGATGACTCCATGTCCTCGAAATATCTATTTACAGCAATGATTGCCATAACCAAATGGGATAACCAACTGGGAGCCAAATCTGGCGCATATGTGAATGAGGCACTAATTCAAATCCCAGTTCAAGAATTTTTGCCATTGCAATCGCAGACTTGTGGGTAGTTGCGTTATCCTGACGGAAAAGCACTTTCTTCTTTGCCAAATGGGGCCGTTTCTCTTTGATTTTCTCGAAAAAAATTGGCATAAAACCCCCATTTATTGTTTTCCCCTTTTCTAGACCAAGATAATTCCATGAGAATTCCAACAAACAATTCATGCTGACAAACTTGTTTTTGCTTTCTTTGGTGGCGGAAAACCTTTTTTGTCAGTTGTTTGGATTGTTGTTTGGTTTCGGGAGTGTAATGGTTGACTCAGGATTCATCGATGGTAATGAAACGGCATACAAATCCCTTCTGATTGTGGCAAAAACGTGCCAAAAGATCGTGAAAAACGCTTAAATGATTCGATTTCTGCTCCGGTGTGAGTAACCGCAGCACATTTTTTTTTTCAAATTGTTTAGTTAAAATTCTGTGCACACCGTCATTTGAAATACCTACAATGTTTGCTATCTCGCGCACTTTTACTCGACGCTCATTCAAGACGATACGGTGGACATTTTCAACATATTGAAAACAGTAACAATTTTTGGACGTCCACTATGGGAATTCATCATTTGTGTTCATACAACCACGCTTAAATTCGGCAACCCAGTTTTTAACCATTTAAAACGAAGGAGCGGATTCTAGCGGATGAATCCAACTCCAAATCCAGCTTTGATATCCGTTGGTGTTAAGCCTTTCCAATGAAAGTATTTTTTGGCTGCTCTCGACTCAGTTTTCTCCATTATTATAAATTCACACGAAACGTTCACTTTGACGTACTGTCAAATATAGACTAAATACAAAATAATACAAATCTGTATAAAAACAAATTTGTATCTGTATATGCATGGACACACAGTACGTATTTACCAGCTTTTGCTTCAACTACCAGACGCATGCGTTTCTGTGTAACCACTTTGTCAATGATAGATTTACGAAGCAAAAGACTATAGGTACACTTGCGGTCATGTAGTAAGTTTCGTCCTATCCGAAGACATCAGATAACCTCATGCCATCTGACGGACAAAACCGACCACGCCGGTGCAAAGTGTTTCTTCTCGAATAGCAAAGCTATTACTGGATAAGAAGAAAAAATACGCATATTACTGTGAGTCCATTAACTCGTCGCCAGGTGGCGTAGTATAGCAAAAAAAAAAAACAAGTTGCATGTCGATACGATAATTCACATCAAGCTTTGATACAAAATAATACAAATCTGTATAAAAACAAATTTGTATCTGTATATGCATGGACACACAGTACGTATTTACCAGCTTTTGATTCAACTACCAGACGCATGCGTTTCTGTGTAACCACTTTGTCAATGATAGATTTACGAAGCACAAGACTATAGGTACACTTGCGGTCATGTAGTAAGTTTTGTCCTATCCGAAGGCATCAGATAACCTCATACCATCTGACGGATGGCAGTTTGCTTTGCTATTCGAGAAACACTTTGCACCGGCGTGGTCGGTTTTGTCCGTCTGATGGCATGAGGTTATCTGATGTCTTCGGATAGGACAAAACTTACTACATGACCGCAAGTGTACCTATAGTCTTTTGCTTCGTAAATCTATCATTGACAAAGTGGTTACACAGAAACGCATGCGTCTGGTAGTTGAAGCAAAAGCTGGTAAATACGTACTGTGTGTCCATGCATATACAGATACAAATTTGTTTTTATACAGATTTGTAATATTTTGTATCAAAGCTTGATGTGAATTATCGCATCGACATGCAACTTGTTTTTTTTTTTTTTGCTATCGACTAAATGACAGATCGCTCTATACTGTCATATTTAACCTATTAAAGCATGATTCTAGAATGGTAAAAAATATTATTGCTAATTCGCGCCATCTCTATGTTAGGCGATGTAGTTTCCGAACAATCCGCGTAATTAATTCTTAAATAGCATTTATACTTACTGTCTAAGGATATTTTAAGTTTTTGTAGACATATTGTTAATAGTATGTAACTAAGTATGTACTATTAGTAAACGCAGTCAGATAAATTCATTGGTGAACCCAGAATCAAGTAAAACGCAATATTTCCTGTTGAAACTAAGGTTCAAAACCTAACCAATTAAGCAAAACTGGATAAATTCAAAGAAAATAATTTTAAATTTACATTTGAACCAAAACTGGCTAAATCCGTTTCCGAAGATATCTGCAACAGAACTATGACTGCAGTGGTTATAAGTCCCTAATGAAGATGTCATCTACATGGCACTTTGGAAAAGGCCAATATCTGTCAGTGTCATTATTACTTTGAACGAAACACCACAGTTTACTCAAGAAAGGAAAAACGATTCCAATGGAGTTAGAAGAAATTGACTTAGGTCGTAATCTTCCACATAAAAAAATAAAAACTATTCGTCACCTAATGGAACAAAAATTTGGCGCTAAATGGGAGGAAGACAAAAATTTGGGCTGGTACAAAAGAATACTGTCTGAAGAAGGTGATGAGTCCGAAGACAGTGACAACTAAGAATGTGACCAACCGTCTTGAAGATGATCCTAGCGTACATATTTAAAAATCAAATCAAATTTCATATCCAAAAAATAATTTATTGGAGTTTTAGAATAAAATTTTATTTTGTTATATTTTTCCATTGGAATGTTAAGAAACATTAATAAAACGTTTTCATAATCACTACCGGTAACTGGTTAAAATTCATAGATTTCTTTAAAAACGTTGTAAAAAATTTAGTTTGTAACGTACTCAGCTGTAAGTACCTGAGGAAGCTACTGTGCTGGCGAAACAATTTTCGTGTTACGATTAAATATTAAAAAGTGAAGATTTTAACCATAGCTTTATTTCTATTTTAAATTATGGATCCTCATCAAGTAAAAGCCGAATCAATTCAGTTTTTATATTTTTTTCTTGCATCTAGTAAGTAATAGTACCTATCCAATAAATACCAATTTTTCCTTCTTATTTCAAACAAAACTAGGTATATCCACTTCTAATCAAGCAAAACACGATAAATCCATTTTATTTTTGTTAATTACCCTGGTGTGAGTGGAAAAAAATTATTGAAATTTGTAGTTTGATGTGTAGTGCCAAAGCTCTATAGAATACTTTTTGTTTAAATATATGAGTTTCATAAATAAACGTTTTTCATTCATATCTCGAAACTGTTTATAATGGATTTAACCGGTTTTGCCTGATTGCTCCTCAAATAGAGTTTTGTTTTATAGAATCGGATTCGATTTTTTGTTAGAATGTTGTAAAATTTAACTTATTGATGCATATTTTTTCTATATATGAGCATTTTTATCAATATTTTAATAATAATAATAATAATAATAATTTATTCATCTTAAAGACCTATGAACTGGTATAAGAAAAGTCAAATTCAAAAAGAATACAGGAAAAATAACAAAAGAATACAAATTAGAAGCATAATATAAAACAAAACAGAAAATAATAATAATAAAATTAATAATATTAAGTAAATAATGCCATTAAGAAATGCAATAAATGTAAATTGTAACTCCCCAACTACATATTGTTGTGGTTTTTTCCCCGAAGAATAATTTTAAAAACAATTATTATTTATCTATAATTTATTTACAGCTTTATATATAGTAATTAACAATATTTTTTTTTTAATTTATATTGGCGTGTATTTAGAATTCCGACTGTATATTGTTCGAAGGTTGATTTGTTTTACGTTGTGGTCTTTTACCGGACGTGATATAGTTTTTGCTTGATTTATTTTTTGATTTGGGGACGAAGGTTATCCTTTCCCTGGAGAGATCGATGTTCAGTCAGATGGGTTGCATGTGTTAATATTAAATAAAGACTTTCTCTTTATTTAAAAAAGTTTATAGTTTCGGTTGATGTTTAGTGTGTTTTTTTGATGTGTTTAAAGTAATTATCGAGTTATTACGAGTATTTTTACTTGTAATTTTTATTTGAAATATGCAATTCATCTGAAAAATCCCTCATTAAGTTTTCTTTTGTGTGTGCTACGATTGCATTAATTAATTAATGTAAGTAGGATTTTGGTAATTAATTTCATTTGATATTATTCTTGATGACAAATTTCATGATTTTGAGCTCATTAGTTAAGTGAATATATATATATATATATATATATATATATATATATTGTAGATGAAAAGCAAGGAAAATTTTCATAGTTTTTATGAAGGGTTTTTTTTTATTCAGGTATAAGACATTTATTGAAATAAGGTTTTGGAGGGAGAATTTATATTCATGTTGAAGTGCGCATGATTGGTTTTCAGGCACGCGTATTGCAGATTGCTTCTGTTTGACGTTTGATTTTGGGGATTAACTTAAATGATAATAAAAAATGAAAGTTTTCTATGCTATTTGATTAGGTTATTTTGCTCGCGATTCATTGGAGGTTTTCATTACGTGCATGTCATTTATCTCGTAATCTTTTTCCTCCTGCTTTTTGTGTTTATTTGCAATTAGCGATCTTAATATTTTATTAAGATTTTTATTATTTTTTTTTTTTTAAATAAATATTATTAAGGAAAACTGAGAACTTTTATTAATGTTATTTTTTGTATTTTTCTTTACACGTTCGTGCTTGTTCGAGAGCAAGACCTGAGGTATGAAGATCCAAGCTAGAAGTTTAGACGACTGAGTTTATCCGGACATTTGTTGTGAACTGCATTCATAAGAAAAGGCACAGTTCACAGCAATATGTATTCAAATTAATGTTAACAAAAATAAAAATAAAAAGCTCTAGAAAAGCAGCAATGACCGTTGTCAACTCAAGAATAATTGTTGCTATGAAAATAACAACTTGTTAGAAATATACTGCAGAATTCTATACATATACGTAATAACAGAAGTTATAAGTGTAAAAACTCATTGTGTGATAAGTGTAACAACTATTGTATAAAATACATTATCTAGCAGCATATTCTTTACAGAATTTTTGAATTTGTTAAATACATTTTCTTCCTTGGTCTATGATGGCAATTTATTGAATAATCTTATTCCAAGTGCGAAAGAGCTAGAACTTGTAGCACCGAGCGTGACAGTAGGCAAATGCAGATCCTCTCTAGTTCTCGTGATTTTTGGTGATACGTGGAATTTGTTCTCAGAAGATGTTTATTTTTGAAAATGAAGCAAGCCAAAATATATAACATGCCAACGGTAGTTATTTCAGTTGAGCAAAAATGGGCTACAAGAGTCCGTATGTTTCGCCCTGACAATACTTCTGATGACAGACTTTTGGACGATGGATGCGCCCCATATTAAAATTTCATATTGTAGACGTGACTGAATTTATGCATAATACAAAGAACATAAGCATGGCTGCAATACTAGCGATTTTAAACAGCGAATCAAATACGTTTTAGAATGTAGTTCGTTTGCAATATTGTCGCAATGAATCCTCCACGTCAGCATCGATTCCAAAGTAACGCCAAGAAATTTTACTTTTTTATTTTATTTTGTGCACCTTCTGCTATTTTTACATGCATATAATCCGAACTTTAATTATTACTATACTGTTAACAACCGAAACGGTATTAATTATTACTACCGATTAGTATTTTTAGTATATTTTGGTATGCATGTGCTTTTACATGTTATTTGTTTAACACGTTTATATAGACCTCTTCTTATGTACCTAGGATATATGAAAAAATATTACTGACAGACGTACAAATGTGAATGCACTTATTAACGAAGGGACACCTTACAATACTGAAAACTAGACCTTTCGGTCTGAACAACAAAAGTCCATATGATATTCCCTAACGGGATATTCTAGTTTAGAGGGAAGAAAATAATATGCCTTTAAAAAGTGGTGGGAAAAAATTGTATTTAAAATATCATAGAAGTAACTCGACAAAAACATATTAAATGTAATTCAAACCTATTGAAGGAATGTTTAATTATTAAATAGTAATTTTATCATCCAACAAATAACAATAGCAACATTATGAATATGTTAAGTCAAAATATTAATCCTGGAAGCTTTCTAAAGTATTAATGTAATAAAATATTTTCAACAACAGACTCTTGCGGTCGATATATCACTAATTTGTTAATTGATTGTTTGAAAGACGAAAATCCTAGTAAATCATATTTAATAAGTTGTAAGCAGTTAGATAAAATCAATAACTCGTTTTATTAACAATGAATAAGCAAAATGCCAATGTAATGCCACATATTAAATATGTTCCTCTTGTAAAATAATTTACAATGTAAAAGACAACCTTTCTAAAAACACTATTGCAAGTTCATTTGTACAAAAAATCATTTCCCGGTTTACAATTACCTCCACAACCAATAATCACTAACTGAGGAACATTGCTAAATACCACAATTTTTTATTCAAAAAATTATCGAAATATTAAAAAAATTGTTTTAGAGTTCTCCGATTGTTCGGATGCTATTTAAAAAGCAAAAGAGCCTTTAAAAAATAACGTAATGCCAAATCAATTGGTATTTATTACAACAAAGTCTTCTGTAGTAATAGAAACGATTTTGAAATTAGAAACAGGAGAACTGCTTTTGACTAAATCTGTAAATTCAATAAACTAATGCCATAAGGCATTGTCAACTATTACAGAATCTGAAGGAATAATTATTGAAAATCTAAACTCAATATTAGAAGTAAATCAAGGATTTAAAATTCTTTCAAAAGTGTGCACTATTACAGCAGCTGGAGGAATAATTATTAAAAAGTTAAACTCACATTAGAAATAAATCAAGGATTTAAAATTCTGTCAAAAGTTTATAATATTTTGAAAGGAAAAATTGTAGATTACATTGAATTAGGACCTTACAGTGTAATCTAAACTAATATTATAAAGAGGAAACATTTGTGTTTTTGTATGTATGTTTGTAATGTTTTCACACAAAAACTATTGGACCGATTTCAAAAATTCTTTCACCATTAGAAAGCTGCATTTTCACTGAGTGACATAGGCTATATTACATTTTCAAAAAAAAGGGATCCCCAATAAAAATGCATTAATGTAACCCAAGGTGTGAAAAATTAGTCACAAAAAATCTGCCATCGCGTACGCTGCGGAAACTATTGTTGATAGAACAAAAAAATGTTCTACAGTATTATAGAACGTATTAATATCTACAAAAAAGTCAGGGAAACCATATGTCCAACTGCTGTAGTTATGCCACTATAACTACTTTTTTACATTTTAAAAGTGAATAAAAGTGCCGACAATAATCAAACCATATTAGCCATATCTCTGTATTATTCCTTATCCTATTAAATGATATTTTATTAAAGACCATTTCAATACCAGTAAAATACTTTTTAAATTATTAAAATCGGACATTCCATTCAAAGATATAACGAATTTAAAAATGTCAATCTAAAGAAAATAATGTTATAATATAATGTAGTAGTATAGCGATGGCCATATTCATTTTGTTTGTAATAAATTGACAATCGAAAAATTATAACTGGAATAAGAATAGTATTGGCAGAAGGAATTTAATAACAAGTTCAATGAGAATGAAAAGTAATAGGAAACAGGCACAGATAATCTGTTATAGAAAGAAGTTAAACATAAAGTGATATAAAATCCAAAAATTAAGGATCACAAGAAAGGAAGATTAAATATTTAAGAGAATACACTCACTATTGTATTTATTCAAGGTAGGATCGAAGAAAAGAGAACATATACGATACAAATTTTATTAAAAGAATTTAAATAACAGTGAGATATTTGAAAGGTGGCGTTTTTGAAGTAATTTCGACAATGTGTCAAAAGCCAAGTGACAGGAACATTATTAAAATAGCGGGTTACTTTGTTTATAAGTTATGTTAAATAACTAAATGGACTAAACAAAAAATGTAATCAATTCATCAGCTTTACAATTAAAAAAATTATTTTTTTGTCAAAAACATTTTTTTTCCTTTAACTTCACATAGCCACAGCAACGCAATTGGATGATTTGTTTTCCCAGTGAATTTATATTTACTATAATACATTTATCTCTTTTCTCATTCATTTCATTTCAGATTGAGTCACAGCGAAGTGTGGTCGGGATTAGCTAGTCAATTTATAAAATGCTCCAATTACTTGTCGATGTCGAGCGATCTTTTTCCACATTCAAACACTTGCTAGACGACAGAAGACATACATTTAAAATATAAAATTTACAAAAGCATTTAATTATCAATTTTTTAGTAGTACCTAATTATAATAACAGGATAGATCATACATCGTAAGTCATACGTACGAGGGTTTTCTTTTATATTTTGCATGTGGAGGTGGAATAAAACAATAGATAGCTTTTAAAGACATTATTGTATTTCGAAGTATTCTCCACGAAGATTTATCCACTTTTGCATGAGCTCAAACTAACTCTGAAAGCAGTTATTCCACTCGTTTGTTGGTACAGTTAAAATTGCGTTTTTGAAGGCATCGACTACTCCTTCTGACTGAAACCTTTGACCACGCAGTTCGTCCTTGATTTTCGGAAAGGTAAAGAAACCGTTGGGACTTAGGTCAGGACTGTATTAAGGATGGTCTTACAATTCGACTTTTTGTTGCGTTAAAAATTCAATTGTCTTGCGAGCCATGTGCGAACTTGCATTGTCTTGGTGGAGGATGATTCGTCGTTGTGGGTTGGATTCTCGGAGCTCAGAAATGACTTGCGGCAAACAAATGGTTCTACAATAATCGGCAGTAACAGTTCTTGGTGAGCTGCTTTCGAGACAAATGTGGCGACCATCTTTTTGGAGACACTTCGAGAACGGATGACTTTTGTCGGCTTTTATACACCTTGGAACACCCAAACAGACGACTGGCGTTTAGATGTGTACACATTTTTAGAATTTCCTGCATTGTAGTGGTATAGAGTTTTTTGACACCAATTCACTCTAGCTGTTTTCTGTCTTTTGGTCAATAGATGCGGTATCCAACGGGAAACTAATTTTTGTACACGCAATTCTTTATTATTTTTTTTTTGAATTGCAGTCTTTGAAATCCCCAATGATGCCTCAATTTCCCGTTATATCATATGTCGTTCTTCGTTGATAAGCTTACTCACAGCATCGACGTTTTCCTGAGTGACTGCACCAGCTCTTGGATCGTCGCTTAGACTAAACCGTCCACGTTTGAATTCACCATACCAACGAGAAATTGTTAACTGATGTGGTGCTTCATTACCGAAAACTGAAACAAAGTCGGCGAGACATTCTTGTTGAGATAAGTGTCTTCGAAAATTATAAAAAATGATTGCGCGAAAATTTTCACTGTTTAATTCCATTTTTCGACTAACTTGTAAATTTTGACAGTTCGTTGTAGCTACAACACTACACGTATCGCGCTGAAACTTTGAGTGACATCTGGCCTAACCTAGCATATTAATGTTGACACTTTGGCAGGCATGTCATTCTGACAATGTGATAACATAAGGTGAGCAACCGATTTTATTCACATTAACACCCTTAGCCCCAGTGCCCTTTCTGTAATTGGTAGATCTAAAACATCTCACAGCTCTGTTATGCAAGCTATTAATTTTTCTTCGTTTGTTTTTTGGAATCTAGATTGTGTTCGGCATTTGTCAATTTTCTCAGGGGCACGAGTCTGGGACAGCCTGTATATGCACACATTTTGCTATTTTTACATGCATATGATTAGAGCTTTAGTATTTACTTTATAATGAATTACAAATTAATTTTTGTACAGTAACAAGATTCATGTTAAATATCCACCTATACATGTACATAATGATATATTGTAATATGTCGCCAAATCAGGAATGAGCATAATTTCAAATATACTATTCAAATATTCGCCCTAAATGAATGAGACATAACGACTTATTTTCTTCTTTTTTTAGTTACACCCGGAGTGAATTGAGCATACATAATTGAGATCACCACCCCTATTGTCTCCGTAATAACTCTCAGTATTTCCTGTTACGCAACAAATTGGGGTCAACTACCTACCGTTGAATTGGTAATTCTGGCGGGTATAGTTTTGTGTCCCAAACAAATTGGGGAAAAAACGTGAAGATTTAAATAATATTTTTGTAATAATTTATGTAAATCTTCGTTTATTAAAATTAAAGTCAAAAGTGGTTATAATACACCCTTGAAAAAGAAGATTAGGAAATGTATTCAGTTTTATTTACGCTTTTAATTAAGAATAGATACAAAATTGATATAAGCGAGACAGTCGAAATTCTAACACGGCGCTGATAAAATCGCAAAGGATTATTTGCAATCGCCTCCACCAAGTTGATAAATTAATTTCAATATCATTGATTTATGTTGCAGAGACACTACTTTGTGAAAGATTTTAATAACTAACTTAGATTAAATATTAAGAATAAAACACTTAAATATGTTTCACTAATTTTATTAACGTATGTTTCAGCTGTTATGCCATTACCACAAATCCACATATCTTTCAATCTAATTTAATGAATGTAAGTGAAAGATATGTTATATACTTGATCCTGTTATGGGTGGGTGGATGGTTAATTGATATTTACAATAGTGTCTATGAAAGTGGTATTAGAGAAATCTACCTGCATTAGTAACTAACTAATTATTTTTCTGTTATTTTAGTTTCTAAAGTTTCTAACAAATGCTTTTGCTAAGCTTTTGCTTTTT
This sequence comes from Melolontha melolontha, assembly GCA_935421215.2. NCBI lineage: Eukaryota > Metazoa > Arthropoda > Insecta > Coleoptera > Scarabaeidae > Melolontha > Melolontha melolontha. The sequence continues at coordinate 47,959,655 of OW285240.1, forward strand.
TGGTACATTATGTGTTAAGTCACACCTATTAATATCTAGCAGGTGGTTATGTTCTATTCAATGTTCAGAGAAATCTGTGTTTTTGATACTATATTGAATACATCTTGGTCCCTTGAACTGTCTATAAAATTTATTAACAATTAAACTCTATTGGCCAGGCAATTCCTTTTCAAAACGCTTTTCTGTACGGACAGACTCGTACCGATTATACACCTTCTGAGTACTCCCCTACAGTAATACGCACAGCAGTACATATATTTAATATTAGTCAGTATACTGCAGTGACAAACGGTATTAATGTGATCATTACAGGCCGGACTGAAGCGATTGAATGACCATTTGCCCCGATAAAATGTTGTAGCGATATAAGGTATAGTATGCTCGTTATAACAGCCCCAATATTTGCTTGCTGGATTGCATTCGTCGAGCAGATGTTGTTATTTCCGTCGTTATTGTGTCTATTCATTCATAGATTCTATTTTACAGTGGCGTGCAAGACGCAATATACATTTATATATTATGTCGTTATATCCGCTAATTCCCAAAGTGTATTGTCGTCTTCACATGCTGTTATACATGCATATACATATATGTATTTATTGTTCTTGAGATAATATATTTTTTATTCTCCTCTATAAGGGATTGTTTCTGGTTTTATTTCTTTCAGAGTTATTTGGTTACAACGTTTAGTATTTTAAAATATCCATTTTATATTGTTATATTGTATACTTATCCTATAATTTTTTACAAATATTAAGTTTAATTTACTACCTTATTTTTGGAGTAGTTTTCGTTTCTTCTTTTTAGTCCATTTCTTTCTGTTCTTAGTATTTCTCTTTATTTTCATTAACTATGGAGAACTGTCGTAGGGCAACCATGGTAGGATGCATTAGAGGCCATACAGATTGGAATGATACCGAAATATATTGCAGTGCCTGTTCATTAAGTTTAGGGCGTCCAGAAAAGTGTAACGTGCAGAGACATGTTCAAGATAACATGTTCAAGATAACATATGACCATCTGCACCTGACGTTTTTAACGAAAAACTGTGTGAAGCTTTCATGGCGGCCAATATCCCATTCAAAATGGTTAACAATCCAGTCCTCAAGAGGTTTCTTACAAAATATACTGATCGTCGTACATCAGATGAATCTACTTTACGTAAATACCACTTACCAAAATGTTATTTCAGAACCATTGAAAAAATACGAACCAACCTATCTGGTCATTAGCTTTAAGTAAGTGCAGACGAAACAGAGCATGTAATGGGGCGATATGTGTTAAATTTAGTAGTTGGTATTCTTCAACCGACAACTTCATACAACCATACTTAATTGCAACTAAAATATTGCCAGTCGTAAATGGTGAAACAGTTGCTGAAGTAATTGATCAATGTATTCATAATATTATGTCATCGGGTAAGAACTATAAAGACAAGATGCAAATATTTTTGACTGATGCGGCAGGTTATATTTTAAAAACAGGGAAGTTCTTAAAGCAATCTTGTCCCAATATGCTACACGTTACCCGTGCAGCACATGCACTACACAGAGTATGTGAATACATCAGGGGTCATTTCCCAAATGTTGATAAGTTAGTTTCATCATTTAAAAAGATATGTCTCAAACCTGAGACAAAAAGTTGATGCCATATTTAGCAGAAATCCAGATTTGAATATATTATATCAATTCTGTGAAAAATCTATACATTCGAAGTATGGTGTACTTTGGCAACATTTTTAATCAGGCACCCATCACTAGTTGTGATGTGGAACGGACATTTTCTATTTTTAAAGACGTTTTAACATCTAAAGTAACTAATTTAACACAGGAACACCTTGAACAAATTTTAGTTGTTTATAGTAATGTTTTACACTTTCAATGTTTCACTGAAAATACATAGTTTTGAGTTTTGTTCTTCGTAAATTATTTTTATTGAAAATTCGATACGCAATTCTCAGTTTTAGCAGTTTTAGCAGTAGTTGCTACCGGTTACCAAACTGTTTATTACATTCGCTCTGTTGTGCATTGACAGATACATATTAACTGCATATGTAGGTATGTGCCACTTATGCAGGTGTCCACAGGTATCAAATTGTTCGAAACTCACGGATCGCATACAGAAACAACCCTATTGCGAATACAAGGCAGACGCTTATTAGCTATGAATCATCAATCGCTCGAGTCCGCTCTCTGGTAATCATTATAATGTCAAATAAACGAAGAAATATCTTAACACTTAATCAATAAGTGAATCCTATTAGTGCTTTTAAGCTTAATGTATGTGATTTGGCAAAACGATTTAATATACGGAAAATTCAAGCATTTGATATTATTTAAAGAAGAACGAGTTAATGTAACAATGGAGTTCAAATGCCAATGTTAACCAAAAAAGAAAACATTATTGAATACAGAAGGTTTCAATATCGATAGACTATGTTATTAGTTGTTTCTAAGAGCAAGAAATAAAAGAATTCCTATATAGGGAATATCGTTAAGATCAAAAGCGAAAAAAATTGCTGAAAAATTAGACTACAATAGATTCCACGTTTCTGGTTGGCTGCAAAATTTCCAAATTCGTCACAATATCAGTTTTGAGGCAATTTCAGGCGAAGGTGCAAATGTTAATATATAAAAATTTTATTGGAAAAGTTCCACTTATAAAAGAACTATCAACTTAAAGACATATCTAACGCCGACAAAACAGGACCTTTTTCGAATGCTTCCAGACAAAACTTTATCTTTAAAAAGCGAAAAGTGTATCGGTGGGAAATTATCAAGAGAACGCGTTACCAGCTTACAATGTATGAACATGGTCGGGGAAAAAGAGAAATTGCTTGTGATTGAGAAAACGCATAATCCAAGGGCGTTCAAAAACCTGAATGTGAAATTGCTTCCTGTTTTATATACAGCAAATAGGAGAGCGTAGTAGTTAATCATAGTACAATTGTTATTTCCCATAATACAAAATTTGGTCAATGAATTAGTTGAAATTGAAGCATCTGCGGGTGCAGTGAATGCTGAAGTAGACGACAGTGGCATAGCATTTGTAGACATTTCGATTTTGTTATTGATGGAATCATCGACATAGCTGGCTATTTCACTAGATTTCCATCCTCCTGCACGTTTTGATGCTAAAATATTTCCACCCATATCCACAACCATAATTGCTACAGTTCGGCGAAAAGACCGGTATATAACGCTGACTCTTTTGTATCTAAATACTTCGCTTTGGGACACCGCCAATAGTGTACTAACCAGCAATAAGGAAAACGCATTTTCCATTTCTGCATGTTAATAAAACCATAGGCTTTCTGTTCTAAGAGACCAAATATTTACGTATTTTCTATACAACCTACAGACTTCGAAGTATCATGTCCATGTGTAACGACGGACAAGCTTTTAAACACTTTTTCATGATTATGAATTCTATTACGAGCCAATGGACTTTTAAAAAGTGTTATGAAGTATTATGATTGTCGCACACTAACTGGTATATTTGCACCAAAAAGTTTTAATTTAGACTCATTTCTAGTTATTATTTGCTCCAAATGTTTATATTTTGCCCAATCTTTTTCTTATTAATTTTCTATAAATTATTTTTAACCGGCGACAAGAGTACTTACTGACATTGGTTTGGTTATATTTACATCAATCATAAAGTCATTTTGAAGTGCAGTTTGCTATTTTGTGACTAATAGTAAGAGATTCATATAGATGAAATATGTTACGCAATCACTTGCTAGTCTAGAATCAACATACTCCAACTTGGTCTCAAACTCCGGCTATACTAGGTAATTGGTCACAACTCTTAGCTATCACTTGAGAATAAACTGCTAATATATAACTTCTATTCTCAAACCCATTTGGGCTTACGGAACTTAGCTAAGGGGCTTAACATCTACTTCAAACATTTACATAATCGAAACATTTTAATCTAAGACATTAAGGATAATGCTCCATAGTTTCTCTCTAATAGTTTTATTGCACGTTATGTACAGATACCTTCGGTGAAAGATTAATTAGAAAGTTTAATTCAAGTATGCGTGTAACTTGAAACTCACCCGAACAGACTTACCAAAAATCAGTAGACTCTCAGGTTTTACCACACATTAATTCGAAATTAGATTTTAACATGTACACTATTTAATAGTTATTTATGTACCTAGGTTCGTAAGTACAGTTTTATGGTTGAGAATACAATTGCAAACCGAGACCCGTAGGGTCGAGGTTTGCATGTATTCGAGACCATGAAAGTGTACTGTACGAACCGTGGTGCATATGAGATTTTTCGTCATACCTACGTTTTTTTTAAATAGACGAATTTGAATGATTTTCCACTTTACTTTTACTATATGTATACACATTAGTAACATCAAGTCAGGAATATTTGTCGTATCTATGGTAACCATGGTTGTGTCGATATAAATTTATATTTTTGATAAATGTCAAAGTATATGCAATAGATTTTCAAAAGTTTTTCTTTCTAAATAAAATTTATAAACATGAATCAAATAGAGATGGATGCTATTATAGCTTGTACTGAGATTTTGCCGGAGAAATCTAAAAACAGATACAATGAAACCTATAAAATGTTCAAAGATTGGTGTCACCAGAGGTATGTGGAGAGTATTTCAGAAAGTGTAATGCTGGCATATCTTCGTGATAGATCTATGAAGTTAAAATCACCAAACAGTTTATTGTGTGAATACTCCATGTTAAAAACTACCATATTTATTAACGAAAACGAAGATATTTCAAAATATCCTAAATTGAAAGGATTTTTGAAGCGTAAAAATGATGGTTATAAGACTAAAAAGTCTAGTATCTTTACAAGAGAGGAAATGAATAAATTTCTTATTGAAGCTTCCGACAATACATATTTGTTGATGAAGGTAAGTTTACAGAATGATTCTTTTTAATTCGTGTTCATTCTATACTAATTTTTTGCAGGTTGTTATGATTATGGGAATTGCTGGGGCTTGTAGGAAAGATGAACTAGTTAAAATGAAAATTCAAGATGTGGAAAATAAAAATGATGTAATAATAATTAAAATACCGGATACTAAAAATGGATTAAAACGTTCTTTTACAATTATTGCGAAGGAAGAATATCCAATTAATTTTATGCTAATTATTAAAAAATACATTGGTCCGAGATTAGAAAATATTACCAATGATAGATTTTTCTTAAAGTACAGTTTTGGTAAATGTCGAAATCAGCCTGTAGGAAAAAACACCCTCGCAAAAATTCCTAGCCAAATAGCAAAATACTTGTCGTTGGAGAACCCCACTACCTACACCGGACATTCCTTTCGAAGGACCTCGGCAACATTATTAGCCGATTCAGGAATTGATGTTCTTGGTCTGAAAAGACACGGCGGATGGAAATCTTCTACCGTGGCAGAAAGCTATGTTTCCGATTCAATGATAAATAAAGTACAGATAGCTGACCGAATTTTATATAAACAAAATATTACAGAGGCTGTTTGCTCAACTGTGATACAGAAAAATGAGAAGAAAGTTGATGATTCCATTAGGAATCCAACCATTAATAATGTTGACATTATTGAAAATATAAACTTGCCTAGTAAGAAAGAAGACTCTATTGTTCAGATAGCTAATTGTTCTAATTGTTCGTTTACATTTAATATTACAAAATCATAAGTTTTTGTACAAGATTCTATTTTTCCTAGTTATGTTAATTAATCATGTTTGAAATAAATTTGTCATAAATCATCTAATATTGCTATTATTTCCCTAGGGTCATAATAAATATTACAGCCCGCTACCATAGCAACTGTCAATACGGTATGTAAAGTGTCACTTACGTTTCAAAAAAAGGTGTCATAATTGTTTACTTACGCAGTAGGTGTGACGAAAAATCCTATATTGTTAATAGTTATAAAAGGTTTCCCAATAAAGACAATACGTTTTTAAAATTAAATAAAATACAAAATATTTGAGACAAAAGCAAAAGTTTTTCTTTATTTTATAGTGCAACTTATAGCAATTATGTTTTGAATAACATATCATTCAAATGTCCACCCCCCGGCTTCATTTGCAGAATCTAATTCGATGAATCCAATTTTCAGTGACTTTTGCAATAAATCAGGTGTAATTTCATTAATGCAGCGTTCGATGTTCAATTCCAAAGCGTCTCTAGTTCGAGGTTTGTTGGCATAGACCAACGTCTTCAAATATCCCCACAAAAGAAATCCAAGGGTGTTAAATCACAACTTCTTGAAGGCCAATTAACAGTTCCATTTTCGGATATTACGGACTCATCAAACTTTTCTCCCAATCGCTTCATAGCGGCATTGGCAAAATGTGGTGTTGCACCATCTTGTTGGAAAAACATGTCTTGCAAATCAATTTCATCCAATTTTGGCCACAAAAAATTTGTTAACATTGACCGAAAAGGTTCACCATTCACTGTTACTACATCTCCATTTGCATTTAAAAAAAAAATAAGATCTGATTATGCCACCAAGCCATAAAACACACCAAACACTAATTTTTTCTGTATACAGACTTCTCATGAATCTGTTGTGGATTATTTTCACTACTGTTTCCGCATCAACTGTATTTAAAACTTTTGTTGCTATTACATATGCATTATATGGAATAGTTTGATGTAGTACACCAGCTACAACATTTACCACACAGCGTCTAATATATCGACAGTTTCTTCGTCACTTATCCATAGGTACTGATTTGAAAGATGGCTTCTAATGCGTTCTACTGCTTTCGTGTAACACTTAGAAACATAATATTTGCTTACGATGAATTCATCGGGAACATTTCGACCAATATATTTTTGGAGAAATGTTTTGAAGTTGGGATTGTTAAATTTATTTAATGAAATATTTGCCACTATTAAAGTTTCACAGAGTTCTTCGTTAAAATTGACAGATTCCAACGGCTCTAATTTCTGAGTATGTGTTTGCGGGCTGAAATGATATCATTACGAGGGACGATATAAATAATCTACAACATATGTAAGTACATCACGCAGTTATTGAATAGCACTATTCATTCGGTTAACCTTACACAAAAAATATATGTACAGTTAGCCGAATGAATAGTGCTATTCAACAACTGCGTGATGTACTTACAAATATTGTAGACTATTTATATCGTCCGTCGTAATGACGTCCATTTCAGCCCGATATGTCTGATCTCTACTTATAACAAACATAAACAAATTATTATAAAACTAATGAAACTTGAAACATATTTATAACAAAAACTCTAAGTAGAATGTTATAAATAAAGCTAATAAAATATTTTACACACAACAACTTTTAAACCATTAATATTTTGTTTTGCTACCATTTGTTGTAATTAGTTCCTCTAAACGACGTGGCATAGATGCGATTAGGTTGTATATACCCCTCATCTAAAGCTGCCATAATTTCATAATTTCTTGCCATAGTTCTTCCTCATTACTGACAATAAAATTAGTCTTATACATTTTCTTTGTTATGAGGCCTCAAAAATTTTCGATAGGATTAAGATCCAGACTATTTACTGGCCAGGGTAGCAACAATTTTGAATAATATTTGCATATACCTCCCCGTTAAGTCTGTTTTGTATTCGGCATATAGCACTACGGTCAACGAAGCTAATACATGCCCACACATTTATTGAAAAGCGGACATTTTCTTATATGATGAACATATATACCGGTCTATATACCCTTATTCTCCGGTCATAATGCGACTGAAAGATTTTCTCATCCAAAAAAAATAACATGATTCCAAAAGTTTATGTATTTTCCTATAAATTCCAGTGCAAATCCCATCCTTGCTTCTTTATGTCTTTTCATCAAAAACTGCTCTCTAGCTGCCGCAAAATTTAATATTCCCGCTTCTTTCAAGCGGCGATCCCGGAAAATTTTCGATCTTACAGCATTTTCGAATGGATTTTTTCTTCAAGTATTACATAATAATGCATCTTGTATAAATGTTGAACATTTTGGACGGCTGATCCTATTTTTCTTTTTAAAGTGCCATCGCGTCTCCTTTTTTTATAAATGCGTATAGCAGTTCGTTCGCATATATTAAATTCCTGTGCAACTTCAGTAAAAAATGACCACTTTCAATTTTATCGATAACTCGCGCACGTTGATTCTCATTTAAGTACACCATTTTCAAAATTAAACAGGATAAAATGTCAATTTCAATAGCTTAAGTAATGTGACCCAAAGTGACAGTAATGAGTGACAATGCATATAAGTACTATTTTTTTTGCGGCCCCTACAAACTCAGACAGATTGACAAATAATAAATGTTGGCTTTGTAACATGGTCTTAATATTGAAGTTTATAAAATGTCACCTAACTGAAAGAAAGTAAGTGGCGTATAATAAAAAATTTGAAAAATGGAAAAATTCAAATATAAATAACGTTTTTACAACAATATATGCGTTTTTAAAATGAAAATGCATTCCAGTTTGTTTTTGTTAATGAAATCTGGATTTTTCAAGATGGAAGCTCTCAAAAACCACGGCAAGATGAGAATATTAAATCTATAAAAGCAAAACAAGTAGATGGCAAAAGGTACTAATTATTTAAAAAGTATTGGCATGGCTAATATATCATTGACTTTTATTGTGTTTTTATCAACATTTATTTCATTTCCGATGTCCGATGTTCATGCCGTGCTCTAGTCTAGTTCTAATTATCTACTTTTGCAGTTCCTTTAATTGAGACATTTTAAAAATTGTGTACGCTTCTGACTTACCACAAACTGACACTGACATAACCATGCCGGATAAAAGTCAAATTTACATATAACGAATTTTTTTAATTTGACAGAATGTGTCACAAGTCGGTGTCTGAATTTATAGCGGCCGCAACTTTACGTTTTTTGCACTGTATTTTAAGCCATATTTGAATTTATTCAAACTTGCTTTCAGCAGTTCTAACACATTAATTGATGATAGTTAATGTCACTGTCAAAATAGTTTTCAAAACCGTTAAGTTATAATACCGGGCTTAGGTTCAGACATATATTTTCTATTTCAATGCCATCTTCGTCCTAGAAACTTTATGATATCACGGTACTATTCTTCAGCTCGCATAACAAATGATTATTAGTTATGCAATCTTTCTGATATTCTGTTTCTTGGACTCATGATAACCTATAATTTCAATCGTAATTATTTCGAAAACGGTGAACTCTACAGAAATAACAATAATATTATTCTTTAAGTTACAGGCCATAGAATTTTAAAATTGAATGAGATTTTGAAAAAAAAACAGTGGCGTAACATTTTTCCCACTGGTACGCCACTGGCCAGCGTTTTTTGTTTAGATAGATAGAGAGATTCTGTTTATTCAGTAATACATGTAGATGTGTTGAATATGTCAATATAAATATATTAGAGCAAAGACAAATGAACATATAAAAGAAACAAACAACATATAGTGTAAACAGTAATAATAGGTTATCCATTACGTGGTTTCAAACGGCCGTCATTTGGTAGCTGTCAAATATTTGTGTCAACCGAAACATTAAATTTTGAGTTGAATGTTTGCCATTTACGAAAATGCACCAAATCATAACAGAAAACGCTTTAAAATTGTTAAAACATATAATACAAAAGTGAGGATTCAAACGTAGTCACGTTTCGCGCAATTAGAAACGACTTTGGCCTTCATAATCGTCCTACTGTGCAAATAATTGGCAAGATAGTGAAAAAATTTGAAAAAACGAGGGCCGTGTTAGATATTCAGAGGCGTGTGCATCATCGTAATGTACGCTCAGCTAAAAATACCGCTGCCATGAGTGAAAGTGTGGCCGAAGAGCCGAATTTGTCGATTCCACGGCGTTCTCAGCAATTGAGCCTCATTATGCCGAATGTTGCATCTGGATTTACACCAGCATCCGTATAAAGTCCAGCTCACCCAACAATTAAAGCCTACTGGCCATCAACAAAGCAGGAGATATGTCAAATAAGTTCTTGAGCAACAGGCCATAAATGATGATTTTTCGAACAAAATTCTCTTCAGCGATGAGGCGCATTTCTCACTCGGTGGGTACGTAAATAAGCAAAATTGTCGCATTTGTGGCTCTGAAAATCCTCAAATAATTGAAGAGAGGCCGTTACATCCAAAAAAAAGTGACTGTCTGGTGCGCATTATGGTCTGGAGGCGTCATAGGGCCGTATTTTTTCGAAGATGACGAGGGAAGAGCGGCTACTGTCAATTCGGTGAGGTATGGTCGAATGATAACAGATTTTTTTAGACTACGATTGAAGATATGGACTTGGACGATATGTGGTTCCACACAACACGACCAATTTTGGCTCTATTGTAATATTGTATTTCACACATAATGGCAAGGTTCAAACTTTATAATAAAAAAAAACGTCAAAAATTAAATTCTATATGTGGTTTCATTACGTTTTTTTTTAAACCTAAAAATGGATAACCATATAGAAACAGCTAATTTTGCAGCTAATATCAAAATGTAGGCTAAGAAAAATTGACAATATTAGATAAAATGATTTGTTTTCAATTCTGAGTTATAGCTGAATTTATGTTTTTCTGATCATCTCAGTCAAATATCTAAGAATAAATGTTGTAGACAAACCCACATTATTTTAGCACGAGGTAACCCCACACGGATTTTTCTGAAGCATAAATAGGACACCCGGTATAAATTATTTTGGACAAGCATTTAAAGTTCGCCTAAATTTCATCGCACAAATCTAAATAGTGGAAAAGAGTAAAAAATGGGATAAAGTTCAGCTATAGACCTGTTACAAATGTTTCCTTCTATTTAGTATAAGTAACTAAAATATTTTTATTAATAGCCAGAAATTACTCTATAATACTAATGGGACACCCGGTATAAATTATGTTGGACAGACATTAAAAACTCGCCTAGATATTCATTGCAAAAATCTAAATAGTTGAACGAGTAAGAAGTGTGAAAAAGTTAAGCTATATTCGTTCTATTTAGCACAAATAACCATTAATAGCAACGTAGAGATTACAACGAGTATAATTGTAATTCATCGACTAAAGTTTTAATACTGTTTAGTGTTACAATTTTCAATAGCAATTAAATTTAATAAAACAAATTCATCTCACACTTTAACATATATTTGTATGTTTAATTAACGTGACTTGTAGGAACCCTATTTTGATGTTTACGTCTGCTACATAAGCTCAAACGCACATGTGCGTTGAACTAATAATTAAACGAATCTCTATTTTGTGCGGGAAAATCTCGTGCATCATCATACGTAAAACTTACCCCAATAAATTCAAATATTGTCACCGAATAACCTTAACAGTTTCTGGTAGCACAATGTCACTTCAGTATCCCTTACAAACACATTAATACGCTGCACTCGATAACGTTTATAATAATCAAAACAATGTTCTATTAACCGCTCTTAAAGCACTTTTGACGTTGCCCAATAGCGTGTTGCAGCGAAGCAATCCAGCAAGTGTCTGTCGCGCCACTTTTGATATTTACCTGGTAATGCTTACCTGGTCTCGGTCGTCTTTGTCGCTTTTATTGTACTGTACTCTCTCTATACTCTTTGCACCCCCTCTACTTGGATACATCTTGAAATACTACCACAAACATGAGATTCGATGTACAGAGACTGAGATTTATGAACTTATATACACACGTATAAACGAAATGAACAGCAATTTAACACTTCAGATCGAAGATTGTTCGAATGTCTCGAAACTTAAATGTAAAGCGCACAACAATTTGGTACTTCAACTTAAGAATGAACGTGCACGGCATTGTCATTTCATTAGGGTATTCTTTTGAATATCTATATTGGCTCCATAAATAAAGACACCCAGTAGATATTGACGTATTTTAGTAAACTTTTGAGGAAAGATATATGAGGAGGATATTATATAAGATCCCAAATTTATAAAATAAAAATAAGAAAAGACAAAATAATTAAACTAGCCTCAAACTGAAGTAAATTTATTATACCTACTAACAAGGTACATAATTATGTTTCTACATAAGCACCATTTAGTGCAACACATGTCCTCCAAACGCTGAATCCATTTCTTCATTCCTTTCAGGATAAACTTTCTTGTTTACTAATGATCCAATTGCGCACAGCAGTGTCTAATAAAAAATGTTGACCCTTCAATATCTTCTTCTGATTTCTGGATTCTAGACTTTCATATTTCTGGATCAACCAGAAATCTGAAGATGCTAAATCAAAACTATACAGAGGGTACAAAACAACCGTGAATGTCAACTCTGTCACTGTCTTGATCATTTCGTTGCTGCAATACGGGCTGACGTTGCCTTAGTGTAAGAAAAAATTCGTCTTTCTGGCCCTACTCCACGACTTCTTAGTGATCGTAAAGTTTTGCAATGTCTTATATCTCATACGGGTCGACCTTATCACTTTTTGTCAAATACCTTCGATTCGCCTCTATGACAGAGTTAAACTCACTGGCGAACATTCTTCACATCAATATAATCGTTGCCATAAAAGCTTTCCTGTAAATTTCGATGGACGCGCAACTTTTTCGTTCTGCGGGAGAACACTTGTGGAATATGACGAAATAGAGGATCAATACTTTAGAAATACCCCAAAACGTATGGGATACTACCCCCAAACAGTGTAGATGTTCTTTGACAAAGGATTTAGGAAGCATATAATTGTCTAATCGTCTATATACACTCAGATACAAAAAAAAGCCGTTTTTTTTGCACCTATAATTTTTTGGAAAATCGGCTATGTTTGTTTGTTATTTTGACTTTCAGATTACACTTTTAATTTTTGATCGACAAAGGACTTCCACCTGGACTATTTAAAAACAATATGATATTTATTCTAGTCTTAATAAATAATATAATAACACAAACAAATAAAAAGTATATGTATACTTAGCAAAATTTATGTTAACAACAATACATTTTAGAAGTACAGAAAACGAAAATCAAACTTAGACATCGATATTTCGTGTTGCCTCACGAATTGCATTCTGCCATTCTTCTTGAAGAACTACATGAAACTCGTTTATTGTGATTAGTTACATAGATTATACATCTCAAAGTTAAATTTTAAAATCGAGGTCATTGATCCAGTCTAACGCGGAGTCAGTTGCTTCAAAGAAATCACTCATCTCACCTCCATATGCTGTAAGGGGGCACTCAGCTATAATATGGTGAATAGTCTGGCGAGGTTCTCCGCATTAGCAAGTTGGTGTATCAATCAGTCCCCATTTATAGAATGACTCACGACAAATTCCATGGGACGTTCTTATTCTATTGAGTGTCTTCCACTCATGGCGAGGCAGCTCCATTCCTGGTAAAGGTAAGGCAGGATCAATAATATGGACCGCTTTAGCGGGTTTCAACGCTGCCCAATACTCTCTCCATCTATCATTTGGATTGAAATCTTCTGTTATAAGTCGTTCTGCTAGCAGTAGTTGAGGAGATCTGGTCTTCAGTCTCGACAAGCCAGCATCAGGCAAATTATTGTGTGCTGGAAGATGGTGATTTGATATTATTTTATTATATTCTCTTACCAGGCTTTCCTGTCTCCGGATCGTGGGAGATGTAATATGACTTAGAACCGGGAGCCAGGGTAAAGGTGTACTTTTTAAAACAACCGCTAATTATTCCCATGATCTCGCTGAGTTTGATATCAATCTTCTTTGCGTGACAGCTGTTTAACCAGACTTTGGCGCAGTATTCAGCTACCGAGTAAACAAAGCTGACGTTCTACAGGTGGATGCGTTCGCACCCCAAGCAATACCGCAGAGCTTGTGGATTATGTTATGTTACGCCTAGCATATAAAATATTTTAATGTAATTTTAAATAATATTCTTCTTAAAATATCTCGATATAAACTTAAGACATTTTCTGTGTAATCGTGTCCAAAGAGAAAGTATTTCTTTTGTTATATATTCTTGACCGACAGCTTATGTCACAAGCGTTATTCTAATAATAATTATGCCATCGATAGACCACGTCTTCAGGTCCCGCTTCTTATTAATTATAATTCAAGATATCGACCCCTCTCTTCGACAAGTCATAAAACAGAACCAAAACCAGTGTTCTTTTCGATACAAAAAACTATCATACATCTTCTCGTTACAATTCTCGTAACATCCACATCTTACGCGCGGTACTGTTCAAGTGCTAGCCATGATTCCACGTGCCCCTGCATCTCACCGCAATTAAAAGGTAATTTTGTATTGTTCAATATATATTATTCTTTTAAGCGAATTCATATTAATTTAACTAATTAATTTCTTATTCCTCCGGCCGAACATCGCTCTACATATACTTGTTCGAGTATATCTTCAGACCACGTGGCCGTCACTCACAGGTAACTCTGTATTATCCGATACTGAGATTATATTATATTAATCCTAATCAATTAACCCTTAATTTACTGCTCAATTAAACGTTCGTTTCAGAGTATTTTTGTGTTAATTTTCAGTTACTTAATTACCGCTCCTCGTGTACATATTACTTTTGCTTTAATTACTTTTAAATATACCAATTTCATTTCTTTCTTATGTAAATATAAATACAAACTTTAAGGACAACATGTGTTTTATTTAGTAAGTAAGTTGTAGTATAGTTATTTTAATTAACCATCATCACACACGTCCTGGACCTTTGAAGGAACTTCACCACCACCAATTAATTGTTTTATTACAAAATAATTTCATTATTATTATCCCCAGCCAAGCCGCCGTTAGTAATAGTTATTTATGGTGTTTATTTTAGCTGCGGTGTTTTCTAGATATTTTTTATATGAGAGTGTACGATCCATTGTTACTCCCAGATATTTGGGTTAAGTATTATAACGTAATAAGTTGTTATTGGGCTCTAGATATGCTTGTTTATTATTAAGGTGAAAACACGACACTTCTGTTTTATTCATATTCCCAGCATGGATAGCTCCTCTGAAAGTATACTATTAGTTCCCTCTATGGCTTTACTCCTGCATGCAAGAGCCAGGTCATCGGCATATCCAAACTTTTCTAACTTTATTTGTGGCATGTCAGAAATATACAGATTAAACAGGACAGGTGCAAGTACTGATCCTTGACGCAATCCATTATTAAGATGTCTCATTTTACTCTTGCTCTCTCCTGTTATTATTTGGAAGATTGTGATTAGTGCACGAGATCTAACACGTTTACCTAACATGTCCCAAACATATTCTATAGTATTTGTATCCGGAGAATATGCTGGCCAGTTGATTTTTCGAATGCCAATTTCTGCCAATATTCACTGACGTATCTCGCTGAGTATGGTCTCAAGTTATCCTGCATCAGGACAAAGTCACCAATAAATGGAATGAAATCACGCGATATCCCAAAACTTCCTCAATATACCGTTATGCTGTCAGTGAGCCCCCATCGATGAACATTAATTCTGTAGTGGTCTCCAGTGATATGCCTGCCAGCGTTATTACGGAACCTACGTTATGACTGAGCCTGGGGCTGAAAACACACTTTGCAAATCGTTCGGCCGTTCGTCTCCATACTCGTTTCCGTCCGTCTGGTGAATAGAGTAAGAATCTCGACTCATCGGTAAATAGTAAATTACTCCATTGCTCAAGATTCCAGTTGAAATGTTCACGAGCAAATTGTAATCTCGCTACTCGGTCACGTGAGAGTAACTCAGGCCCATTTACTGCCCTGAAAGCTGTCAATTCAACTTTACGTAATCTTCGGCGAACTGACCACTTATTTACATTTTTATCACGATCCTCCAGAAGTCGATTTTTTACCTGTACTGAGGTCAAATGATGATCCAGTAGAGAATTAAAAAAAAAGGAATATGTCGTCTTGAGCGGTAGTTTCCCGTTTTCTACCATTACCTCGCCTTCGTGTATTTGCACCAGTCTCCCCTAAACGTTGTAGCAATCTTTGAATAGTAGAACGACTAACGTTGAGTAACCGAGCCACATACCGTTTGGCTTCGATCATCTTCCACGAGAATTACTGTTTTAGCACAATCTTCGATACTTAGAACCATATTAAGCAACTATCTTTAGCACTTCGAACCACAATTAACAATTAACTAGTCTGTCACATTGACAACAAATTGCTTAGCAACCGAAAAATCGTAAAAAATTATAAAACACAGGTATTGTAATTGAATGAATGGAATGTAGAACGGTTTATTGTTCATTTAAAATGAGAATAAGTACTTAACATATTGTGATGTGAGTCATCCGCGACACGTCAGGCAACAGTCTGGCATTGACATCAGCGCCGAATATGCCACTCGTCTCCGGAAAGGTCTGGAGACATCGGAGATATTCTCGAAGTTCTGTAGTCCTATAAAAGAACTTCAAATAGAGGGAGAGATTCATTCAACGAGTAAACGTCGTTGTGTGATATATAAATGTAAATAAATACTTATTGTGAAATAAATGTTTTTATTATTAGTTTTTAAATTGTTATTTAGTGCATTTTGTTTTATTGTTAATTTAATTTTTGTTTAAATTAGTTTTATTAAAGAATCCAGAAAGTCAAATATTTTACAATATTATTCTGTCTGGTTATAGTCCAGGAGGAATTCCTTTGTTGATAAAATATCAAAAGTGTAAACTGAAAGCCAAAATAACAAGCAAACATAGCCGATTAAAAAAAAAATTATAGGTGGCCCTTTTTTTTACACCTGATGTACATTATTACGATCATATCATCGTTTCTTAACAATTTGTGTCATTGTGGGTAAAGTTTAATATCATCCATGTACTATCGGGAGCAAATGAAAGTGGACACTTCATGTTTCCAGTTTAATACAGACATTATTCGAATTCAGTGCTATAGAGATTTTATTTATTTACTTATCATGTCATATTGTCATAATTGTCAAATATTCCTGTCCAACCAATTTACATAAATTATTTCTTAAATTTTTGTGATTATTTTTTAATTATTTATTTGTATTATTGAAAATGCCAAGGCATTTAACGGAAGCAGAGAGAATGCCAGCAATTACGAAAGCGCAGAACGGTTTTTGCGACAAACGGTAGCGGAATTAAATGCTAGTGAAGGTTGCTTTCATAAAATTTTGAAATGATGGAATGAAGAAAGAAAGCTGGCAGACATGGTGGTGGTAAGCAAAAAATATTAAATCCATATCAAGATCACATCTTGTGCAATATCTTACTGAACATTCTTTTCACACTGTACATTAGAATAGTACTCCCCAGTTACTGTACGTTCTCTAGATACCATGGGCGACATAAAAAATGGGGACAAGTTGTAATAGTGAATTTAGCATTACTTAACTATTGTGAATGTGACTTTCAATATATTCATGTATTTGTTTCTATTGTAACAAGTGAAATAATTTCTTCATATTCTAAACAAATTTATTTATATTACGTTTTTAACATGATTCATAAAATAAATTAATAAAAAATAAAATAAATAAAACTAATATTTTGTAAAACTACCGTTTTGATCAATGACGCTCTGAAGACGTCATGGCATTGAATAAATTAAATTCTGTGTGTATTCTGGTGTAATTTCTTCCCAACAGTTTTCGATTACTTGCCACAACTCTTCTGAATTGTGAGGTCTAAAATTGGTATTATATATTTTTTTTACCATACTAGCCCAGACATTCTCAATAGGATTCATGTCGACACTGTTTGCCGGCCATGGTAATACAGGCACTCTGTTCTCTTCAAACCATTCCGTAGCAACATGCGAAGTATGAATTTGTGTGGTCTTGTTGAAAAATAAAATTTGCATCAAATATTTGTGTTACAGAAGATAGCATTACATTGTCTAATATAGTTCTGTAAATATTTCCTGTAAATCGTTCGTCTATTCTCCAACAAATCCCTGGTCCTTGAACACTGATCCAAGCCCAAACGTTTACAGAGAAACGTCCACTTCTTTTTACTTGTTGAACGTATTCCTGTGAATACCTGTTACTGTTGCGTGGTCTATATAATCTTACTCGACCGTTATGACAGGGTTGAAAAATCTTTTCATCAGAAAAGATGACATTTTCCCAAAAATTATTATGCATATTTACATATTCTTCTGCAAACTCCAGACGTCGTTGTTGATGCGCTTGAGTTAAAAACACTTTTCTAGCAGCAGAATAGTTTCTTAAATTAGAGTTTTTAATTCGACGAAGAGTTGTTCTATGCGATGCAGGAACAGTTTCTTGTTTTGCTGCTACAGCGGTAGAAAAGGGATTATCTCGGAGGTAGTTAATAAGTGCTGCATCGTTAGCGGCAGTAGTAATCTTTGTTCTTCCTGATCCAACATTTCTTGTTAATCTTGCTTCATTAACCCATCTCTGCTTAATTCGCAAGATAGTATTTTTACCCACATTGAACTCTTGGGCAACTCGTCGTATTGACCACCCGTTTTCCAACATAGTCACCACTCTAGCTTTATTAACTGTGCTTAAATGTTGAGGCATTTTCAAATCGAATAGACACACGGAATTAAATACAGATGTCAAAATGACAATCAATGACAATTATTAAATTAATTTCCGATTTAAGAAAAAATGACTTTTTACAATAGAGCAACTTAAGACTACCCATTTTTTTGTCGTCAACGGTACAATGAGATCATAAATTTATCAAAAAAAAAATAAGTGCAATACTTTACCGGCGCTTTGTACAGATTTCTCCTTCGGTGGCCTTGGACTGCCATTGTGCTTTCATTGCATACTTTGAGACTTTAATTCAGTGTCGTAATGATAAAATCAACTCTCGTCACATGTAATGACATTGTTTAAAAACTGGGAATTATGTTGCAGTTGCCTTTTCCACTGCCGACAAATTGTCACTTGATTGGTTTTTTTGTTCATAAGTCATCGCTTTTGGAATCCATTTTGCCGCGACCTTTCATTACCCTAAATCTTCATGAATAATTTTTTGAGTGGAACCATAAGACAAATTAACAATATTATAATATCGATATATGCCAATCCGACGATCATTTTGGATCAAGTCGTTAATTTCTGCAATTTTTTATCAATCCGTGCAGTTGGTGGCCGCCCATCGAGGTTCATCTTTCACTGATTCACAACCTTCTTTAAATTTCTTATGCCACTCAAACACTCTACATCGTAATAAACTATCATCTGGGTATGCAATTTTAGTATTTTCAAAAGTTTCAGTTAGAGTTTTACCCAACCGAACACAAAATTTTGTCGTATATCTTTGCTCCACTCACATTTTTTCCGATGGGTACGTCAAACACTGACAAATCAGTAATTAATTTGTAATAAACTTCAAAAGTTAAATCAAAGCCTATTTGACGATAAGTACATTAGCAATGGGGTTTCATGTTCTATTCTTCGTGTGAATAAACTTCTGGTTGCGAAAGAAGAAGCACCGGTCTTGTTATATTTTGATATAGGGATAATATGAGGAAAACCAACCAGCTGGGTAAGACCGACCAGGCGGTTTTTATTTTAAAAAGCGCGTCAATTGCAGTGCAATGCAACGCTGTTTCTGGATATGCAAGCAGACTGTTGAGCACAAGGGCCGGTGACGTCATGGTTAGGTTTTACCGAATTTTATATGTTGAAACAATTTTTAAGTAGAATTGTTATAACAATTTTGTGTTCTAAAATAGGTGAGTACTCCGAGTACTAATGACTTCTTCCCTATATGTGTATGGTATCTATTAGCTTGCTTGAAAATTTGTTGAAACTGCAAGCAGACATAACCTCATTTTTCTAACAATATCGTACGGGAAAAGATTTTAGACGGCTGCATTGTTGGGTAAAACCGACCACAGTTGGTCGGTCTTACCAAAGCCCGGTTGGTTTTGCCTGAAATTTATAATTCTAGTTTTTTTTCCAACAAGATAGCAACAATTGAAAATGATGTAAAACGATTTGCGGCAGCTGTGATTTTTCCAATAAATAGAGATGTCATAAATGAGGAAAAATTGATAATTATTGAAGAAAACGTGATAAAGGGAGAGGAACCGCAATGACAATATATCAACAGAGACGAAAGGGATAGGCAAAAAAGGACGTAGGGACTAAGGATAACACAGCAAATAAAATTATGAAAGATCCTTCTAAGACAAACGCATCAAGTAAAGACTTGGCAGAAGCTGATCCATCGGGAATTTCAAAACGAAAAATTGTCGAACAATTTTGAGACCGATAGCGAAACAGACACTAGCATAGTTTACTATACAGATAAGGATAGTTATAATTACTTAGAAAAAAACGTGAGTATTAATGTGTCATTTGAAGACCTTCAGCCAATTCCCCGGTTCTTAAGGTCTAGCCAGGAAAAGAGTAAGAAGACACATTCTCAATTATTTACCGAGACAACAAATAAAATAGAATTAGAGATTAAAGAAATTGCAAAACTAGAAAAAATGGAAGTGACAAAATCAGAAGGAACTAAACGGAAATTAGTGACAGATAATAAACGAAAGACAGACACGCCAAATAGTAAGAGAACAAATTTGAAAGATGCCACAGACCCTTGCATCGTATACACGGAATTTGGGATGGACAATGAGTGATAGATGACTTGCCCTTGTGGAAAATCAAAACATTTAAAATGTGCAAACTCTAAATTTGCCATTTTTGCCAGTCATAGGTTCGTACATCTTTAAATAAATCGTGAAATTATTTGTTATTTAGGAGCACTTTTTTTATAGTCGGTATTGCCCGAATAGGCAGGGTAAATACCGCTCATTTACATTTATACTTTTTTATTAAATAAATGTTTTATTTTGTTTGATTTGCATGTTTCCTCTCTCTCTCTCTTATTCTTCCCTAATTGTACTCTAAATTTTACATCAGACAAGTTTTAAATTGTAGCTAGTTTGGTACGAGGGACACTTTTTATATTTCTACAATCGACCACTAGATGGTGCTTTTGACATATGTAATCACTATATTCTTAAAGTTTGACATTTGTCAATGAGAAATTCGCGATAACTTAGAAATTGAGTCAGAAGTTTGTTGACAGTGACAGTTTTAAGACAGTGAGTTTGAATAATAATGGAGATTACTCGTGAAGGTTTTCGATGGATGATTTTTTACGATTATAAAAAAGGCCTAACTCCACAAGAATGCATTATATCGCTTCGGTCAACTTTTGGTAATGACGCGCCATCAGAGAAGACAGTTTACAATTGATTTGCAGAATTTCGTCATGGTCGTGCCTCAGTGAGTGATGAATCACGTAAAGGTCGACCAAAAACTGTTGTGATTCCAAAAAACATCGATGCTGTGCGTAAAATGATAGACCACGATCTACATGTGACTTACAGTGAGGTAGAGGCAGCTCTTGGCATATCGCAGACTGCAATTTATTCGATTTTACATGAACATTTATTTGTAAAAAAAATATGTTCCACATGGATTCCACATAACTTGACCGAAGCACAGAAAGCAGCTCGTGTCAATTGGTGTAAAGAGATGCGCAAAAAATTCGACGTAGGAACCACAAAATCCGTATACAACATCGTCACAGGTGACGAAACATAGATATATGCGTATGAACCGGAAACCAAGCAACTCTACTGCATGGGTGTTCCAAGACGAACCGAACCCCCACAAAAGTTGTTCGTGCAAGGAGCACTTGCAAGAAAATTATCGCTTTTTTCTTCGGCTGTCCAAGGTACATCGCAACAATTACTATAGAGGATCGAAAAACCGTTGACGCTGAATGGTATACAGAAATTTGATTGCCAAATGGTATAGACGAAATCAGGAAAAACAACCGAAAACGTCGCATTATTCTTCATCACGACAATGCGAGTTCCCATACACAACGTCTAACAGTTGACTATTTGAAAGAGAAAAGTGTTGAAATAATGTCTCATTGTCCATATTCACCTGACTTGTTGCAGGATGATTTCTTTTTATTCCCAACTGTGAAACAAAAAATGCGTGGACTGCGATTTTCAACACCTCAAGAAGCAGTCGAAGCCTTTGAAAACCATATTTCTGAGGTAGAACTTTCAAAGTGGAAAAAATGTTTTGAGAACTGGTTCGTACGCATGGAAAAGTGTATAAACCATAAAGACGAATATTTTGAAAAACAATCAAATACTTTGTTCCCAAAAATTTTGTTTTCTTCCCTTCTTCTTCTTTTGTAAAAATGTAGAAGGTGACCCTTGTATATATTAATAATTTTTCTTAAGTGGTCGGAATTCCTCATATTTGCCCTATCCTCGTACATACGAAACAATAAAATCAACTGATATAAAGTGAAAGTAATTTGACAAAAAGGGAATTTAATTTTTCAGAGATGACGTTTAAAAAAAAATTTGATAAATAGTGAAACGCTATTGACAAATGCGGAAATGTTTACTTAATTTCGTAATACCTGAAACGTTTGAAATAAGAACACATCATAATAAACTCATTATTGTGTAAAAACGTTACAGTTATATTCTTTTTAACACCTGTCCTTTTTCCTCAAAGAACTTTAACCTTTTGCGAATGCAGCCGTAGACGAAAATTCGCTCCAGATTTCTTCCTGGTTTTCATTGTTCTCATCTCTACCGCAATTTTATCCGGCTTTCAACAGAAAAACTGACAGTGACCTATGTATAAGCCAAATCAATAGCGGCACAATACAAATACGCGAACATACGTTTATATTTAGGTATAAAAACACCTGGCCTAAATTTCTTATACAACAGTCTACGGTCTCCTTACGTGCAGCTTTGCTATTGTTAGAAGGAGCATAAAAGGATATGTGTATGTGCATGTATGTATATACCTACCATTCTTGAATGTCACGAACGTACTTTGGCGAAATTTCACCACCACTTATCCACGTGCAATTCATAATGAGCATATAAAATAAAGAGAATGAAAATGAAACAGACGTAAAGTAGATTGTACATTTAATTGTTTCGAAATAAAGTTAGCCTTTTGACTTGAAAATGTGAAAAGAAACATTGTTTTATTTCTATTTGAAGTAACCCATCAATACATGCACGGGAATTCACGTAATTATGAGGGCGTACTGACTTATCACGCGATCGCCTAAAGCAGCCATTATCAACCTTCTTAGTTCTGCGACCCCCCAAATAGTAAATGTAAATAAAATTAATATTTCGTGACCCCCTCTACTCCCAGCCACTCAAAGGAATAATAACAGTAAACCTTGCTATTACTAATTTAATTTTGACTGTATGTCTCTGTGTTTATAGCGGAGAGTATCAACATACATGTATAACGTGAACATACATGAACAATTAACAAGAACTAACTTGATGTGTACATGCTCTTTGTAAAAATTCTTTCAATGGAGACTGTGGTTAAATAATAATTTAAAAAGGTATATAACCCCTTACCACAATTATTAGTCGTATCCTAAATACGTATTTCGACAACTAAGTTGTCATCATCAGTAGGTAAAAACTACTAATTAAAGTCACACGGGGCACAATAAAGTAAAGTAAGATAAACGCTTCCGCACAACTACTATACACTGCAACCCTGTAAAGA
Organism: Melolontha melolontha; assembly: GCA_935421215.2. Taxonomy (NCBI): domain Eukaryota; kingdom Metazoa; phylum Arthropoda; class Insecta; order Coleoptera; family Scarabaeidae; genus Melolontha; species Melolontha melolontha. The sequence goes on from OW285240.1 coordinate 47,983,117, forward strand.
CTAAAGTCTTTACAGGGTTGCAGTGTATAGTAGTTGTGCGGAAGCGTTTTTTTTACTTTACTGTGCCCCATGTGTGACTTTTAATTAGTAGTTTTTACCTACTGATGATGACAACTTAGTTGTCGAAATACGTATTTAGGATACGACTAATAATTGTGGTAAGGGGTTATATACCTTTTTAAATTATGCTCTTTGTAATTTGGTCTTCTTCTATAGTATTCGCTGTGAGAGCATGTTTGAACATGCATATAGATGCGTTTGAATAAATCGTGTTGTCACCAGTATAAAAATTTATACTTATTATGTAATAATATTTATTAAATTGTTCAACAGATCACCCCAATACAGACAATATAAACAAATAATAAATATAATACTTTTTGCTGTGTCTCTTTCTGAACGAAACAAATTTAAATAGAGCTGAAACAGCAGTTGAAAAATTTAAAACGGGTCGATTTTTAATACACCCTGTATGAACAATCGATAGAACAAATTTAATGTTTATTTTATGTAATTTTTCGTTATTTTCTGTAGTAAGTTTTAAAATGCAATAATACAGATCGTGTTCAGAAAACACATCTATGTATATTTAGTAAATTTATATTGAATGTTAAATATTTTGTAGATTATTATATCTCTTTACGTTTTAGTTTATAAATGTTAATATCTTAAAATTTAAATCATGCTATACCTACCAACATATAAAAGGATATTTAGAGTACTATAGTAATTGTAAATTTCATAATCAACACTTAAATTTTGTTTGTTGTGACAGTTATAGTGAACGTAAATTTCAAACAAAGATATCCATTAAGGTCTGAGAGTATCAAATATCTATTATTATTTAATATACACCACAAATTAAAATAACCTGAAAGCCTAGAATATGCATTTTGAAAATTGACATTTTGTAATACTTATTTATACCATTCGTTTTATAATATGTATGAATAATCAAAACGGTATTTGTCAATCCATTAGATATATATACAGGGTGAGTCGTGAAGAATCGACCAAACTGTAGGAGTGTATTCTACAGGTGAAAGTAATCTAAAAAAACTCAAATGTTGCTATCCGATTTTTATTTGTTTTCGAGTTATAGCGTAATTAAAAATAAACAAAATTTCATACATTGAAGTTTTTGTATTTTATTGGTATTATCGTTCTTTATAATATATTTTCAAAAATACCGCCATTCATTCCAAAACATTTTTTACATCGTCTACCAAGGGCGCTGGTTGCGTTCCTGATTGCTTCAGGTTGATGTTTGATATTGTCAGCAGCATTCATAATCCGTTGAATTAGTGCTTCACGAGTGTCCACTTTTACTTGATACGCTTCATTTTTTAACCAGCCCCATAAACAATAATCGAGTGGCATGAGGTCTGGAGACCTAGGAGGCCTACCAGTGTGACTACCACGTCCAATCCAACTCCCTGGAATCCTTTCAGCCAAATGTTGCCTGACTGCACGAGCGTAATGTGCAGGCGCTCCATCGTGCTGGTAGAAGATTTGGATTCTGATGTTTATGGGAACTTCCTCTAGCAGTCCGTGCAGTTCATTTTCTAAAAAATGTAAATAGGTGTCTCCCGTGAGGCGGTACTCAAAAATGTAAGGACCAATTAAAAAGCCATCGAACATACCACACCACACGTTTACCGAAAATTTATGTTGAAAGTTACTTTCGACAGTTGCGTGTGGATTTTCGTCTGACCATACATGCTGGTTATGACAATTATTAATACCGTCACGGGTGAATGTCGCTTCATCCGTAAACAGTATACGCGATACAAAACGAGGATTATCATTTATCCATCGAAAAAATTCCATACGTCTACGATTATCATCTCGTTGTAGGTGCTGTACTCTTTGTACATGGTACGGACGTAAGCCATGCTCGTGGAGTGCTTTTATCACCCTTGTTTGTGGAATGCCCAATTGAATACTAATTCTCCGTGAGCTGGTAGTTGCGTCTTCTTCTACTACATCCAGAATATCTTCTACTTCTCGTAATTGTTGTCGACTGCCTCGTTCAGATATTATGTTTACACTGGGAAGCTTTCCGGTCGCGCACAATGTGTTGAATACACTAATAAATACAGTTTTATTAGGATGTCTGTGATGTGGAAACCGTTGACGATATTCATTAGCAGCAGCTGTAGCATTCCCATCACAAAATCCATAAACAAACACCATATTAGCATATTCTAAATTAGAATAAGTGTGTGGCATTTTAGTTTGTTACACTATAGTCATACAAACGTCAAGTCAATGTCACAATACCCGAACACAATGTTATAATTTACTCCAAGGTATAGGGAACATTTTTTATGATGGCAGCGCCCTCACTATATCAACGATGAACTAGAGGTAGTGACATTAGACGCATTAGGCATACAAACCACTCTACACTATTTCTCGACTGCTTTCAATGTCCGAACCGCTAGTTCGGAAAACCACGAACAGGTAGCGCTTCAGCTAGGAAGACTTTCCTATAATGAATTGCTACCGGGGTTTCACTGTTTTTACGAATACATACATAAACATGGTATACTAAATCTACATTTTTAATTACGCTATAACTCGAAAACAAATAAAAATCGGATAACAACATTTGAGTTTTTTTACATTACTTTCACCAGTAGAATACACTCCTTGAGTTTGGTCGATTCCTCACGACTCACCCTGTATATATATAATATCTTCGTGACCTTGGTATGATAAGGTAAACTTAATAAGTCGGCGATTAAAGGTCTGGTTCATTACTTCAAAGTATATATATTTTTCAAAAATATATATACTTTGAAGTAATGAACCAGACCTTTAATCGCCGACTTATTAAGTTTACCTTATATATATATATATATATATATATATATATATATATATATATGTATATATATATATATATGTATATATATATATTAATACACTTCTAGTTGTATAGTATGTTATATTTTAATGTACGTTTGAGCATGTAATATTTATGAAGGCCCCAGAACGTTGGTCGCTATTTAATATGTTACTGAATATGTTATATATTAATATATTGAATAAAATGTTGATAAATAAAATTGTATGTTACGTACGGTGAAATAAAAAGAATGAATGTCATAAAAACGTGTAAAATTCAAATCGGGCTCGTCTATACTTATCTATTTTGGTGTCTTCGGCTAGCTTCTCTCTCTCTCTTCTCAGGGCTACGGTCGGTTCACTTCTTTCCACTGTTACTTTCTTTACGTAATTGATTAAGTAGGAACGGAACAATATCTCAAGTATTTTACAAAAAAAAGACAAAGTAAAATACTGACAATTAACTTTATTAGGGATAAACGTATTTTCAAAGTTTGTGAAATTTATATTTATATTTTCGTGACACACAAGTAATATTAAGCGAGACACTCTCTACGGTTGGTATTTGTACAGTTTAATAATCTGGCGTAAGACAGGTGCAATAATGTTTTGTCTTAATAAAATCGTTTATAGCAGTGACATGGCATCAGGTTTTACAAATACAAATAGTAGATGCCACTATTTAAATGATTTGACTAAAATTGCAGTGATAAAATATAAGTGAAAGTAATATAAATAGTTAGTTATGGAATAACAATGAAAAGTTCTAGAAATGTACAGGCAAGTAAAAATGGCGCGGGAGCGTGTGTTAAGATTAGCAAAAACCTGAATCTTCGTATATGGTCTCCGTTGCGTCTTGTGCCTGTGTTCTGGATACGTCTTCACAACGGGAAACGGGAGAATGCTTCTGCTATGGTCCCTCGGGATAACTTGAGATTTATTGAAGTTTCCAAGTCCGACGGCGTCTATAGAGTATGACCGATTTCGATCATCCACGGCGGCGTTCAAGCTACGGTGAGTTTGTTATGGCGGTAAAAATCTTCAAAAATTCATAAGTCTCGGACTGTTTGATCGGCGGCTGTGAAATTTTGTCCACGGGTGGTTGGTAGGCAGGTGTAACGTTTGGTGATATTTAAAAACTCTTGCACTTGATAATTTTTCTTAATTATGCTAATTGTTACGGAGCACAAAAAAACGTGACCTTTCACTGCGACAACTAATAACCGACGCTTGTTTTGTTCACTTGTTTTTAATTGCATAACTTTCCGCTAAATCGCCCCATTCTTCACTTGCAATAAATTAGTTAATATTATAAAATTAGACAGTTTTATCGTGTAAAATAGTAAAATAAATTATAATTCGATTTATAAGATAATTTTAGATGCATAACATATGTTTTCTGTGTTTACAAATACTCCGTCAATATTGGTTTTTTTTCGGGTCGTTGCACCGTTGACATTGTGGGCGGGGCTTTATCGTTTAAATGCATTTGAAAATAAATACGTTACATTTGTTTGAATAAACACGCGTTAAATAAGAATTTGAAAGAAAATGAATATAAACATTAGAATAAAAAGAATTAGAAAAATAAGTTAATTAATTCAAGGTGAATTGGTCGTCAAAATAACGTATTTATTCTTTAAATCGATCTTTCCCCTTCTTAATATTAATGTACAAAGTAGATATAAATATTCTGGTATAAACATTATGGTTACATATTTTCTTTGTTTCTTTCAGAGAGCGACTCCTTCTTGCAATACCACATTTTCCCCCTTGATTTAAAAGATAGAGACTTATCGAGAGCTTTTAATCAACCTTAATTAGGAGTACGGCAGCAATATATAAATGCAGTATAGTGATCAGTGAAAATTGAATGCATGTGTGTGTTCACGTTAAAAATATTTCAAATTTTATAAGTCGTTTTTTTTTTTTGTATTATTTTAGTTACTAATTCCCTATTCAGTAATTGTCATTAAATTGTTAAAGTTAATTGTTTTATTTAGTTTGTTCGGGTTCTTTTGTTTTAAAACCCCCTTTTAATATTAAGTAGTCAATTTTCTTCTTTCCTTTTTGTTTTGTTTCTTATTTCTTATTTAATAATAATATGATTAATTTACTTAGCCTAGTCTAAATGTACTTGTGATTAATATAGATTATATAATACAGTAATATAATACTTGTTATTGTTTTACGAACTATAACATGCTTGTCGAGTTTGTTCTGGAAGTTGTTTCGGTTTATTATGTACATATATTTATATAAAAAAAATTCTTTATTATTTTAAGTGTGGTCGTCTTGTAACATAGTTATGTGGTATCTACCTTTTAGATAATTTGTTTCGGGTTCAAAAAGTTCGTAGGTGTTGTTTCCAATGATTCTTTTAATCGTATAGGGACCTTGGTAAGCTTTCAGTAGCTTTCCCATTATCTTGTGTTTTAAATCTGTTACTCTTAATCTCTTAACTATGACTTGGTCTCCTACATTGTAAGTTTTATACTTTTTAGTTGCCGTGTTTCTCTTTTCCTCCCATTTTCGCTTTCTAAGTGACAATCTTTCTCTGACTTCTTGTAGACGGTTACGTAAATTTATATGCTCAGAATCAGTCCATGGTCGTTGTGGTGGTTGTCCTGTGAATAACGTTATCGGACAGTGATTATGCACTGTGCTAGGTGTATTGTTTATAGTAAATTCTATCTGTGGTAACAGTCTGGCCCATTTTCTGTGGTTTTCGTCCAGTAATATACGTAAATATTTTATCGTTTCGCGTATATATCGCTCGGTAGGATTTCCTTGTGGGTAGCGGATTGATGTATAGACGGTGTGGATGTCGTGTGAATGTAAGAACTCCTTGTAGCGATCGTTAGTAAAATAGGTAGCGTTGTCCGAAAGTATTGTTTGTGGTTTTCCATACTGTGCGAAGTAGTCCACTAAAGCTTGTAATACGGTGTTGGTATCGCATTTCTGCGTAGGTATGAGTTTGATGAACTTAGAAAATATATCACATATTACTAAAATGTGGCGATAACCTTTGGTGCTAGGGATAAGGTTGGATAGAAAATCAATCGATATTAACTCTAGTCTATCATATGCAGTTATATTGTGGCTTATGTTGGTGTTAGTGAAAGTTTTATCTTTGGTTATTTCGCAGAGTCGACATTGTTTTACCACGCTGTTTATTATCCGTTCGTCATTAATACAGTAGAAAGCTTCTCTGTAAAGTAACCAGCATTTTCGTGCACCGATGTGTGTGTATTTTCGGTGGATATAGTCGGTTATTTCTCTGGTGTGTTGTTCGTTTGTGACGTATACAGTGGTTCTTCCTATTTGTTTTACTATGAATCGGTCCCTGATTGATATACCTTTGTATTCACCTACAGTTCTTAAATGTTGTCTTATCTCATCGAAGTCTGGGCTGGATTGTATCTGTAAGATTTTTGTTTTCGAAAATATGCCTCTCCTTTGCAGATTTATTAAGTTGATGCAAATGTTCTGTCTCTTTACGTCCCCCTCCTGTCTTGTGAGTGCATCGGCTGTTATCATTTCCTTTCCAGGTTTATATTTTATTATAAACTCGTACTGTTGTATTAACAAAGTCCAACGATAAATGCGACTGTTATTAAGTTTGCAGCTCATGATGTTGACTAATGCTTTATGATCTGTTTCTAATACGAATGACTTTCCTATCAAATAATATCTGAGTTTCGTTAACGCAAATACGATAGCAAGCATTTCCTTCTCGGAAATCGTGTATCGAATCTCGCATGTTTTCAACGTGCGTGATATAAAATAAATAGGGATTTCTTGATCGTCTTTCATTTGTACCAGCTCAGCTGCAATGGTCTTGTGTGAAGCATCCGTTCGCACAACAAATGGTAGAGTAAAATCTGGGTGATGTAAACGAAGATTTTCTACAAAGTTCTCTTTTAAAGTTGTGAAGCATAATTCGCATTCAGCGGTCCAATTCCATTTCTTCCCCTTTTTGATAAGTTCCAACAAGGGTAACGTTTTCTCGCTATAGTTTGAGACAAATTTCCTATAGTAATTTAACACTCCTAAAAAACTTCTTAACGTTTTTAAATTCTTCGGTCTCGCATATTCTTGAATGATATCTAACCGTGTCGGGTCTAATAAAATGTTATTCTGATTAATCACATATCCTAGATAGTTAATTTCATGTCTAAAAAATTGACATTTCGCTAAGTTAAGTTTCATTCCATGCGTTTTTAAAGTGTTAAGGATAATGTTAATATGTTGTAGGTGTTGTTCCACAGTTTCGGAAAATATAATAATGTCGTCTAGGTAATGCAAAGCGAATTCATCATATCGGTCTAGTATACGATGCAGAAAACGTATCAGAGCGGCTGGTGATGTCTTTAAACCAAATGGACATACTCTAAACTGATATACTATTCCATTCACTAAGAAACCACAGTATTTCCTGGATTCCGGTTCTAAGTTTATTAACCAAAAAGCATTCTTTAAGTCTAATTTACTATAAATTCGTTTACTTCCGCATTTCGTTAATAAGATGTCTATATTTTGCGGCATTTCGAATTCTGGCTTAATTCGTTTATTCAGAGCCCTCGCGTCTAAGCATATTCTTAATGATAGGTCCTTCTTTTGAACTATTACAATGGGATTAATAAAATATGTGTTCGATCTTTCAATAATTCCGGATTGTTCTAATCTCTCTAATTCTAAACTAACTTTCTGTTGGTAGTAGTACGGGATCGGGTAATTCTTACTTACTAATGGGCAGTCATTGTCAATATTAATAGGATGTTCATATCCTTTTGCGAACACAATATCGTTATTTATTAAAGTGATGTTTTCGTTTAAAATGTTAATTAATTGCGGTACGACGTTTGTATAAGGTATTTCTTGTTTATCAATTATATTCGTTATATCATTTTTATTATTTATACTGTCAGTTGTCTGTAAATCCTCCTTAACCTTTACTTCTCCTTCGCCCTCGTAACTATCTCTCGTTCCTAACAAATCTGGCCTATTATTCATTCCTCTATATTCATTATCTATAATATTCTCATTTCCAACTCTATCAATAAACCTTTCTTCAGCTCTTCTATAGTACGGTACATTATATTCTAGTAAATTATTTATTACAACTGCTAAAACTTCTTTCTTATACGTATTATATTCTTGCTCTTCCTCTACGGACAAATGTTTGTTAAATGTTAAATTATTCTTTCCAATTGATAAAATACCTTTTTCAAAATTCAATATCATTTTCAACCTGTTGATATTATCTATACCCAATATGCAGTCATATTGTAACTTCTCTATTACGTAACAGTGAATTAAATAACTGATTTCGTTTATTCTTATTTCAGTATTGAGTTGTTTGGTGACAGTTCCCATTTTTCGTCCGTTTGCAGTAACTATGTCGGTACCCTTGGTTTGAACAACGTGTTGTTCGTATCCCTTTATTTGTTTTGCGAGATCTTCTCTAACTAATGTAATCTCGGCTCCGGTGTCGATTAAACAATTTAACTTTACGTTGCTGAATTGTAAAATAATAATGGGTAGAGAATATACTTCATTTACGGCGTCCCCTGTGTCTTCTATGTCTAAGAATTCCTCCGGTGATTGGTAGAATTTTATGTTTTGTAACTTCCAGAGCATGTTATAGTTTTCTTTTTATTAATATTATTATTTGTCTTGTTTATTATACATCAGTTATCTTGTTTTGGTAATGTGTTCTCTTTTCTTTATTAAATTGTGTTTATGTTTAATAATTGTGCATCTAGTTTAGTTTATGTGTAATTATCAGTCATTAATAAATCGTATCCCCATCTTAGCTTAGGTCGTCTTCGTATTCATAGAACACCGAGCTTCTATTATCCTATATTCAACTGTTAATTTTCCGTCGACGTACCTTTGGTATTACCATGCCATTACCGTGGTATAAAAATATCATGTGGCTTCGGCCTCGTGTTATATGAATGTTTTTTATGATGAGTATCATATTTAGGATATTGTAGGTATTAAAATATTTGTAGGTAATTATATGGGTTATATTACCTTCTATATTCAGTACATTATTAATGTCTGTATATGTAACTAGGTATTGTAAAGTTAGACTAGTGTTTCGGGGGTAAATATTATTTATATGTGTGTTGTTGGTTGTATATGTGAGATGCAAATTTTCTATTGTAGATATGTTAAGCTTATTTCTTTCCGTCGTTAGTATTTTAAAAGTGTTATACTCCTGAGTATTGTTTGTTAGAAAATTGTGATAGGCTTTATCTTTTATTAGACAGTGATTGTGTAAATTCGTTTTAGGTTGGTGTTTGAGCGGTTCGTTAAACTTTTGGTTGTGTATGATTTTAGTTGCATTTTTGTCATGTGTATTGTTAATTCTTATGTTAACTTGTTGGTCTAATTCTAGTTTATTGGCCTCGTATTTTTGATTTATATTGGTTATTAATTTTTTATTAAACGCATCTAATTTTTGTTTCATCCTCTCTTCCATGGCTTTTTGCGTTGCGGTTATTTTTGCAATTTGTACGTCGATGTCCCCCTTAAATGTATTAAGTTTCGTTTCTATGTTTGCGTTGTTTAGTTCTATTTTTTCATTTATGTTAATTAGGTTAACTTCTAATCTCGTCGTAAGTTCGTTATTCAAGTTATTTAAATCTTGTTTTAGTTCGCTATTTAAATTCGTTAGGTCTTGTTTTAGTTCGCGCTTATTAGTATCTAGTTTATTGTTAAGGTCTTTATTGGCCGTGTTCATGTCTTGATTATTAATATCTAATTTGGTATATATATCTTGTTTTAATTCTTGGTTATTAGTATCTATTTTGTTGTTAGTGTTATCTAATTTGGTATTTACTTCTTGCATCTGTGCCATTAACATATTAAACATGTCCATGAATTTACTGTCCGGCGAGATACTAGCTTCCCCGGAAACGGATGGTTGCGGTATTGTAATGTCCCCCTGGTCACTCCGGTCTTCTTCTACTGCGTCTTTCGGGGTCTTAGCTCTGTGTCTAGTATCCATTTTAGAGTATAGTTTATTAGTTTGTAAATTATATTAGTATTTGTACAGGTAGTTGTAATCATATTATTAATATTTTAGTTGTAAAATGTTTTTGTTTATAGTGTTGTTAGATTTAATGTACACACGTAAATGCAATGACAAATGACAAAAATATATGTATATAAAAGAAATATGAATCTGCACTTTAATATTTCCCTGCAACAACCTTTTAAATATCTTACCGATGGTCTCGAATACAGCAATCCCCTGAAATGCAAAACTGTGTTCTCTCTCTCTGAAGTTCCACAAAGACAAAACAACAAATACATAAACAAATAGTATACTATGGTAAATACGAATACAACGGTTCTCCTTGTTTTTGTTTTCTATTTTTATGGTTTATTTATTTATTCCCTGTGCCACGAAACTTTACTACTTGAGAAAATGTTCCTTCTTACTAACCTTGACAATAGAGTGACTTTTTATTAACGTGTGGAGTAGAAGTACGCCCCAAAAGTTAGGGTGCCATTTAATACACTTCTAGTTGTATAGTATGTTATATTTTAATGTACGTTTGAGCATGTAATATTTATGAAGGCCCCAGAACGTTGGTCGCTATTTAATATGTTACTGAATATGTTATATATTAATATATTGAATAAAATGTTGATAAATAAAATTGTATGTTACGTACGGTGAAATAAAAAGAATGAATGTCATAAAAACGTGTAAAATTCAAATCGGGCTCGTCTATACTTATCTATTTTGGTGTCTTCGGCTAGCTTCTCTCTCTCTCTTCTCAGGGCTACGGTCGGTTCACTTCTTTCCACTGTTACTTTCTTTACGTAATTGATTAAGTAGGAACGGAACAATATCTCAAGTATTTTACAAAAAAAAGACAAAGTAAAATACTGACAATTAACTTTATTAGGGATAAACGTATTTTCAAAGTTTGTGAAATTTATATTTATATTTTCGTGACACACAAGTAATATTAAGCGAGACACTCTCTACGGTTGGTATTTGTACAGTTTAATAATCTGGCGTAAGACAGGTGCAATAATGTTTTGTCTTAATAAAATCGTTTATAGCAGTGACATGGCATCAGGTTTTACAAATACAAATAGTAGATGCCACTATTTAAATGATTTGACTAAAATTGCAGTGATAAAATATAAGTGAAAGTAATATAAATAGTTAGTTATGGAATAACAATGAAAAGTTCTAGAAATGTACAGGCAAGTAAAAATGGCGCGGGAGCGTGTGTTAAGATTAGCAAAAACCTGAATCTTCGTATATGGTCTCCGTTGCGTCTTGTGCCTGTGTTCTGGATACGTCTTCACAACGGGAAACGGGAGAATGCTTCTGCTATGGTCCCTCGGGATAACTTGAGATTTATTGAAGTTTCCAAGTCCGACGGCGTCTATAGAGTATGACCGATTTCGATCATCCACGGCGGCGTTCAAGCTACGGTGAGTTTGTTATGGCGGTAAAAATCTTCAAAAATTCATAAGTCTCGGACTGTTTGATCGGCGGCTGTGAAATTTTGTCCACGGGTGGTTGGTAGGCAGGTGTAACGTTTGGTGATATTTAAAAACTCTTGCACTTGATAATTTTTCTTAATTATGCTAATTGTTACGGAGCACAAAAAACGTGACCTTTCACTGCGACAACTAATAACCGACGCTTGTTTTGTTCACTTGTTTTTAATTGCATAACTTTCCGCTAAATCGCCCCATTCTTCACTTGCAATAAATTAGTTAATATTATAAAATTAGACAGTTTTATCGTGTAAAATAGTAAAATAAATTATAATTCGATTTATAAGATAATTTTAGATGCATAACATATGTTTTCTGTGTTTACAAATACTCCGTCAATATTGGTTTTTTTTCGGGTCGTTGCACCGTTGACATTGTGGGCGGGGCTTTATCGTTTAAATGCATTTGAAAATAAATACGTTACATTTGTTTGAATAAACACGCGTTAAATAAGAATTTGAAAGAAAATGAATATAAACATTAGAATAAAAAGAATTAGAAAAATAAGTTAATTAATTCAAGGTGAATTGGTCGTCAAAATAACGTATTTATTCTTTAAATCGATCTTTCCCCTTCTTAATATTAATGTACAAAGTAGATATAAATATTCTGGTATAAACATTATGGTTACATATTTTCTTTGTTTCTTTCAGAGAGCGACTCCTTCTTGCAATACCACAATATATATATATTTGTTTGTATATAATAAACAATGCAGCTGTCAACTAATTTCAGATCTATAGGTTAGGTGTGTTTGAAGTTGCGATAGGAGAACACGTCAAGCGGAAGATAGGAAAGGATAGTCAATTAATTAGTAAGAGAAGAAAGATATAACGTATAAATCTAAAATATGGTAACGTAAATGATAAAGAAGACATAGAATCGGACATAAGAGAAGGACAGGATAAATAGAAAGAAAACGGATTTCATACGGTTTTGAGAAAAAATATTTAAAAATTAAAATAAGAACGTATTTAAAATGTTAAACACTGTTAAAAAGAAATATTGAGAAAACGTAAATCAATATAAGTACGATAGTTTTTAATATAGAATATAACTTAGAAGAGAGAATTTGTACAGTTGATAAAGGATTGACGTCACAGGTCATATATATAGAAAATTTCTCAAGAAGAGACACTTTTCCGAGAAAGCGGTGGTCAAAATAAAATTTGTTTTGCAAAGAATGTAATCCATGAGTAGAATTTTTGTATTTTTAGGTTTAAAGAAGATAATTATCTTATTGAGTTTCTATTAATCAATATAAATGCGGAATTTAATAATCTTTATAATATTGAATCGACAGGTGATTAATGTAATAATTCATTCAAGACTTTGAAATGCAATAAAATAAATTTATAAGATTACTTGTTTTATATGGATATTTATTTGATCGTGCGTAGATTTCAATTTCTGTTTTAAAAACAAAAGATATAACACAGATGTCTCTCAAATTGTAAGTAAAGTAAGGTCTCACGAACATTTAAGGATATCTGAGTTTTTGAACTGAGTTTTTGAACTCGTAATTAAAATTCTCATTAAATATTTGAAATATTAAATAGAACAAATTGTGTGATATTGAGTATCTCATGTGGTCGGGTAAATTCTCGTCATATGAATATGAAATAACACATTCCTCTTTTGTATAATTATCATATTATAAAACTAAAAATCCATAAACTTTTCAATTTATCAATTTTAAACAAAGGCACTGTGTCATACTTTAGTATTTTGTAGAGTATTATTAATTGTAGAGATTTATTAAAATCAAACAAAGATCTTCAAACTCATACTTTTAAATATATAGATATCCGTATATTTTTACTAGATATAAAGATTCACATACCATGTTTATTTAGAGAGGATAACACAATTGATGATATTTATCACATTGAAAATTAATATATATTTTGCAAATTGTGTATAATAAATGTATTAACATTAACATGCTATTGTATTATTTCTCTCCGTATTACATTGGATGCTAGACCTAGTTGGAAGGAACCCCTTTTAAAAACAAAAACCCTGAGAACATTTTAAAGAATCGAAACTATGAATATGTGTGTATGACGATTCATGTTTAATACTTGGAGCCCATTTTGAAAATCAAAGTGCACAGCAATATGTGAAAAAAAAATAAAAACAAAGTACAATTCAATAATATAATCAAACTACCGAAATACAAAAGAATAGGGAAAGAAAAGAAAAAAGCATTAAACGAAGAAACAAATTAACGAAAATGTCTGCAGAAAATTCACTTCTGCAAGTAAATCAGCTGAGTTGATCTTCTAAAGTATTACATTTTTGATAAAGTTTGAACTAATTAGATGTCGTCTTGCTTCCAACTCCATGACGATCCAAGATCAATTTGTAGTCCAGACTGCGAGGCCAAACAGTCCATCAACTTTATAACTTAAATATTTTAGAAATTTGCGCTGTATGGATTCAATTGTATTAATATAGCAATCATATATTGTATACTACACGACAACGGCATATTCTAACAAGTTAACAACTAGCGAAAAAAAAGTGACTTGAGTGAAGCTATGTTATCGAAGTCGTTACACGTACGGATAATGAAACCGATTGATCGATATGCTGACGTTGTGACTTGGGAAACATGATCAGCGAAGGTCAGCTTTTCATCAAAAGTAACGCAAGATCATTGACATGCGTTTTTCGGTTGATTGCGACGTTGTCAATAACGATGTCAACGATGTTTAAATTTAATTTGTTTGAAGAGCACCAATTTGTGACAGGATCCAGGTTCTTTTGAAAAGGGCCAGCATCTTGAGCACCACCAATTCGATGAAAAATTAAATCGCCTGCATAAGCCAAAACATGTCAATAATAGAGCTTATTAAATCATTAACAAAGATGTTAAATAATAAGGGTCCAAGATTAGAATCCTGGAGCACTCCGGAAGTAGAAAGATACGTCTTAGATTTGCACCCATTATAGAATACAAAATTCCTTCTATCAGTAAGATAAGAAGTAATGAGCATTATTAATGAGTTGCTGAAACCAAATAAACTCATTTTACCCAGGAGAACAGCATGGTCAATGGTAGGTATCGAAGGCATGAGGCAAGTCAGTATAAATAACATCCATTTGCTCTCTCCTGTCAAGTGTTTCACAGCTTGAGATAAAATGTCGAGGTTTTGAAATGGTAGACCTTTTAGACAGAAAACCATGTTAATTTGGCGACATCAATGATTTGCTGTTAGATCAAATATGTTCATATAGTATAGCCTCATACACCTTTGCAAAGTTTGGTAGGATTGATATGGGCCTGTAATTATTAACATCAGAGTTACCTTTTGCTTCGTGTACAGGACATATTCTGACTTTCCAGGTAACAGAAAAGTATATGTTTTTTTTCGGCGATAAATTAAATATCTTGCAAAGAGCCTCAACAATCTATCATGTCTGGAGATGAAAGTATTCTTTGATTTTTTTAGTTGTTTCAGTACATTATCATATACAACTCGCCTTAATTTCCCTTTTTAATATTGTTTAATAGTCTTCATTATTTATTGACGAGTCCCGATATCTTATTTTAAATAAGTTCATTCGGATACTTGTTCCGCAGTCTGTGGTTAACTTTGGTAACTATATCACCCCTTCCGCTTACACGCGAGGATTAGCAAAGAGACCTTGGTAGTGTAGTGTCCTTTAAGAAATATTACGAGTGTACATCTTCTTAATGGAAGTTTATTCACGCATCTTTGACCTTTAGTTAATTCATCGTTCATAAACGGATCATGTCAAAGGGTGAATTCTAATTTTGGAACAGCCTATTTACCGTTTGCGACTTAAGTAGGTTTGAAGAAAATATAACCCAACCTTGGTTTTTGCGTGGTGTTTCATTTCGTCTTCGTAAACGGAAAAAAAATATTCCTGC
The DNA here is from genome assembly GCA_935421215.2 of Melolontha melolontha. Classification (NCBI taxonomy): domain Eukaryota; kingdom Metazoa; phylum Arthropoda; class Insecta; order Coleoptera; family Scarabaeidae; genus Melolontha; species Melolontha melolontha. The sequence goes on from OW285240.1 coordinate 47,998,412, forward strand.
TGAAGAGTTCATGAGCACTGCAGCCTTTACTTCAAGGGCAATTTATGGTCGTCTAATTCCTCGAACAGCGATCGACCTGAGGAATTAATTACCACCTTCGACGGACAGGGACAGAATATCAAGTAATCTGTATTATTAAAGCTTTTGTGTAATTTAAATTTCGTCTTATAATTTTTTATATACATTGTTTTCATATTTTGCCATAATCAATCTAACTTCTTTTAGCATAACTTAAATTCATTTTTATAATATTAATATAGTTATTAGCATTCTTAATACCATATTAATCAATTTGAATAGCGCCTTAGATGCCAACTCATTTAAAATTTAATATATCTTGTATAGTATAACTTAAAAGAATTCATTTTTGTAAATTAAAGTTATTTTCCTTACTTGCATTTAAGGCCAAACTATTCTTTCGTATTTTGGAAATTAAAATCTAAATTTTGTAGCATATTCCGATATCGATATATTTTATAGCAATTTCTTCTGCGGTCACAATTGTTTTTGGCGTATCGTACGTGACCATAGATGTTCTTTTTTGCATACATGTAGGTGTCGATAAATGACGACGCATTTTTGTAATTTCATAATTCATAGTTTGAATTTAGAATTTAAATCATTTGTATTTGAGAGTAGGATATTTCGACTATCGCTATTTCTGTTTATAAAATTATTGTAAATTTATCTCTAATGGTACCTTTAGAAAAAAATCTGCGGGAATAAACTATGTAATTAACTTAAGTAATTATTTTCTATTAACAGTATTATTACGTTCAACTTTTTAGATATTATATTTACCGTGCTGTATTCACCTTTTTGCGATATCTAGTTTTGGATTTTGTATAGAGTTAAACATTTTTTTTTTACCTTAACATACAGTCGGTATAATTATACAGTGTGAAAATTCAATTGATTAATATTTCTTTATTTGATTTTAGTCAATGCTTAAATATAATACATCCATTTACTTAATTATATTATAATCATTTATTTTCCTTCGATCGTGAATATACGAATTATTTGTTCATAAGTTTTTTTTCTTTGCCTTGGCGCTCCCCTTAGCAATTTCCTATTCAAGTATCCTGGGCAGCAATTTTAGAGTTGGTACGTAGGTACTTCGTAAGTCTAGATATATAGCGTGACTTTGAGTAGTGTATGTACATGCGCCGAAGAGCGCGCAATCTCTTTTCTCAGTTTTCAGTCTTAGCTTCCGTAAGCAAAACTGAGTGGCGCTACCTTCTAACTTTTATTTTAGTCACCCACACCCGTCTCTACTGACTAAGGGCATATATAATAAATAGAAGCTCCCATACTTTGTGCGATACAATTACAGGTTTTTTGATCTCGACCATCTTCAGACGTCTTCGCTGCGCCAGCTTCGCGAGTAGGTGTCACTTTTCTTTTTTTTGACGAAACGATTTTTCTTAGCACCGTAGCAACGTTTTTCTCATTTTTTTAAGCGTACGTATTTAGTGTAATTATATGTGTATCTATGTTTATATATTATATGTACTTGCTCATATGTATTAAATATACTTATTTTTTGTCCAGCTCTGGATAATATCTGTTGGGCATTTAATAAATTATTATTATATGTGCCTAGTTTATGTTTCTATCTTGATGGACGGCAAGGTATTTATGTTGTTCTACTATAAAGTCTATCTCGACATTTATTTAGTATTTCTTTTCTAACAGGCTGCTTCCATTTTCCTTATTCAATGTGCATTGTTTTTCATTTACTTATGCCAAAGTCCATTCTAATATCGGAGATTATTTCTTCTGTAATTTTCATTAACTCTCTCGTTTTGTATCATTGTGGATGTGTAAAGTTTAATATGATCCATGTACATTAAATTATTCGTTTTATGAAGTATTGTATAATTTGATTTTATATTGAAACCGTATAGTGTGTCGTTTAGAGTGTTTGATAATTATTTCTTTATTATTATTATTATTAAATAAAAAAATTAAAATTTAATTTTTGCCTGTTACTAATTTCCTCTATTCGCCATAAAAAACATTTCTAACAATATTTTACCAAACCGTTTTTTTTTTAATTCTTTACTTTATATATTCAAAATTGCGGAAGCATAAAAATCCTACCATTAAATTTAATATAATTACGATATATTCATGCTTTACACTAATAAAACTTGTAAGTATGTGAAACCTTCATGGGAGAGTGATTCATTAGGTGCAGGTAGTTATAAACTTACTCAATGTAGAAGATAAGATTATGACATGCATGTCTGACAACACATTAATTATCTAATGTAAGAAAACAGTTGGACCTTTAAGCCTGAGAAACCTCTAATAATTTTATTTTATAATGCATTAATATATACTAGGTTAGAATATTACAGTGTGCTGTGGTCGCATGTGTATAGAAAGTATGTTTACTCGTTAGAGGATATAGAAACGTTTTAAAAATATTTATTATCATCGCTTTGTCTCGGCAGTCTAATATATTATATAATAACTTGTTATACTCGTACGAGTTTGATTTTCATCTTATAATAGTTAAACTGATATCCTTGATCCACTTATTCAAATTAATTCATAACTAAAGCTGGGATTATATAAAAATGTATATTTTTTATTTATGTTATGTCCACCAAAATTATCGCAGATCTATACGGATCACGTAAAAAGAAAGCATTTGCAACTACTTTTGTTTTGCATATCTTGTATATAAATACTGCTTTGAGCATATTTCATATAAAATTGCATATTTGTTCATAATTTATCATTTATTTCTAAAGTGCACCGTCAAAAATATATAAAATCATTTATTTATAATATATCAAAATTACACTAACAGTCTGCATAAGCGCTTCCGTACAGCGCGAATTCCCAGATTTGTATTTATCAATTCGGGAAAGTTCCACTGAATCTTCGAGCAATGAGGTTGACCTGTAGGTCAGTCATTTCGCCAGTTGTGTTTAGTTAGTTCTCGAAAGTATACGTACACGTAATTTTACCTTGTTATTTTTGATAAGAATAATCATATTCACGTGTGTCGATCTGGATAAAAGATTATCCTGTATTTTGTGTAGATAATGGCAGAGTGTTTTGTAAGTATTGGAAGTTTATATTTGTTTACGTTTAATTTCATATTTTACTACCTGTAATTAATTATTGTAGATTCGATGCGACAAAAATTTCAATTAACGAAGCATGTAGGAACTGATTTGCACAAAAGAAATATCACAAGATTTAAAAATGCACCATAAACTACTCTGAATCAATCGTTTACTTCAACAAGTAAAAATATAGAACAGAATAGTTTCCATTATGACTTGTATAACGCCTTCTCAAGTGCTAACATTCCACTTTCAAAGTTGGATAATTCAATAAATTTAATTTTTTTTTAGAGAAGTATACGAAACTGCCAGTTCCTAGTCGCTCAACTACAAGAAAAAAGTATATTAATCTATTATTGTTTGAAGAAACTTTGATGAAACTTAAGGAAACAATCGGTGAAAATTAGATTTATTTCGTAGTCGCTGAGACAACAGGCAGTTGTGGACGCTATATTGTCAACTTATTGATTGGCATTTTAAATTAAAATTGCGCCGGCCAATCCTTTTTAATTGGTCTAGAAGAATTGGCGAAAACAAATAACTATAACAAGATTTATAAACGATAGTTTAACGAGGTTTTATTTGCCGAATGCCTTCCAGGTGACAAGATATTACTGATGTTATCGGATGCTGCAGCATATATGGTGAAGTCAGCACAGAATTTGAAGATTTTTTACCCGAATCTGATGCACGTAACTTGTTTAGCCCATGCTGTTAACAGAGTAGCAGAAGAAACATGTTGCACATTTCCAGATATTAATTCGTTGATCAATTTGACAAAAAAAGTATTTATTAAAGCACCACTGAGGGTTCAAGCGTATAAAGATAAGTTGCCTGGTCCGGTACTGCCACCACAACCCATAATAACTAAATGGGGCACGTGTAACTGAACAAGGAACATTATCGAGCTGCGATTTTTTACAATTTCAAACGTGGCTTAAGCCGTAAAGAATGTTTGGTGGAAATCAATCGAGTGTTTGGTGACAAGTCGTGTTCCTTCGCTACAGTGAAGTGGTGGTACAATTACACATAAATGGCAGTTTTCGATCTCCTAAGACAAAAGTGGCGGTTACAGAAAAAAATATTGGTCTTATTCGGAATATAATCGAAGAGGACCGACATACTTCTATCAGAAACATTGAATCAACTTTAAAGATTGGTGTGAAAGCAATTAACATTAAGGTGGATTTTCCACAACTTGACTTCAATTCAAAAAGAAGACCGTGTGAGATGGTGAAGATGTACACTAAATCGCTTTGACCGTAGATCGTCTCATTTGGTGTACATCATCAGAAGTGATGAAACATGGGTTTACTGTTATGATCCCGAAAAAACAACAATCGACAGTTTGGGTCTTAGAGAATGAGTCGGTTCCAACAAAAGTTGTTCATGAAGAAGGCGAAGCAAGAAGATGGTCGCCACATTTTTTGGAATTACTGGGCATGTGTCCACTGTAGCACTGGAGGATAGACGTACTGTTAATTCAGAATAATACACTATAGTTTGTTTTCCTCCAAAATGTTCGCGAAGCGTCCAAGAAGAAAGATCATCTTGCATCAAATAACGCTCGGGCCCACACTGCCGCTCGAACAACTGAGTATTTGAATGTTCAAAACATAGAAATAATGGGTCGTTCACCATATAATCCAAACCTAGCATCTAACAACATCTTATCTCCGTGGGTAAAGGATAAATTACGGGGTTTACGTTTTACGAGTACATCGGCCGAAAAAGCGGTTGATGCCCTTAAAAAAAAAATAAACAAAATAGTGTCAGAAGATTAGAGAAAATGTCTTCAAGATTGGTTTTCACGGATGCAAAAATGCATTGACTGTAGAGGAGAATACCTTGAAAATTTATAAATAAATGTTTTTTGTAAATAAATTGTGTTTTACTTTACCAGGCTCAGCGGAAAGTGAATAGCCCTCTGTGTTTTGTGTAAAACGCGAAGTTAAAATATTAAAAGAATACTGTAAGGATTAAATACCATTCTTGATAAAACGAACAAAAATTCACACTTGCATACCGTTAGATATTTATCGTCGCTACACTTCACAAATATATATATAATTAAAAAGAGAGACAAAAACATTGCAAAGCCTTTAATGTTGTCGTGCATAGCCATACCTATGTATAAATAAAGCGCCAGATAAAGACAACTGCGTACCACCGTGACATTTACAGATGTGGCATTTAACTGTTCCGAAAAGACAAGATAAATTGCTGTTCATATGAAGACGTAGGGCTTCGCTGATTGGCGCAAATTATGTAAACGAGCCAAAGATACCATTAGTCATCAACTGTCGGCGCATCAGCAGTCGCAGGAAAAAAGAAGAAAAAGAAACGATAAGCAAGGGAGAAACAGGGAGAAGAAGTGAAAGAGGACGATGAAAATAAAAATGCTACCATGCATTAAATCATAAAACTAATGAATGATTACTTGTACTCGGTTAATTTAGTGCAGCGTTTGAGGTTGACGTACAGATATAAATGTGTTCGTCTTAAATTAATTATAATATATTTCCTCCATAAACCATTGAAGAAATTAAATGCGAAGAAGCACACAGAATGTAAATTTTGTAAAATATATAAGAATGTCTTACAACTAAATTGATATATCATGAATGCGAGCTTAAATACTTGCAAGAAATTATTTAAGATTCAGTTACATACTTCAAAGGAAAATTATTCATAAAATTTTATTTCTCTTCTCAAAAAGATACAAATCCAACTTTCTAATCTTGACAAAACACACAACAAAATCTATTATCCGAATATCTTCAACTAATATACGAGGTGCTACCCAGAAGTTCCCGGAATGTGAAAAAAAAAACAATAAATTGATCTTACAATTTATTCACTACAATCCCCTTCAAAGCACTTACGCATGAATGCACTGATCCCAGCGACTTGTCCATGACTGGAAGCAGATCTGGAAGTCTTCCCGTGTTAACGTGTTCAACACTGCCTACGATTCGGTCTGAAGCTTCTCAATCGTCTCAAACCCTTGAAATTCATTTTCAATTTCGAAAGCAGGAAGAATTCACAAGGGGTAAGATCTGGGGAGTAGGGAGGGTAGGGTGGTACCGCCGTCTTTGGTGAGGCTAGGAACTGACGCACAAGTGACGTGTGGATTGGCACATTGTCGTGTAGTATCCACGAATTGCCGTACGATAAGCCGACAATGTTACAAATGTCATGAATTGTACTCCTTCGGCCTTGCAGAATAGCATCACACACTTTTGTGTTTTCCGTCGATGGACGACCGGAACGCTCATCTTCATCAACCGACATTATTGTGGAGAAGATTATGAAGAAACCTTGCGCTGTAGTTAACTCGACGAACAGTTAAAGACTGAACCCCATAGAGTCAAAGCAGTTCTTCATAGGAAGTGTTCCAGTCAGGATATACACGATTAGATTTGAAAAGGGGTATTTTACAAATCGGCGCTGTATACGTTCAATTGGAAACTGTTGCGAGATGTAGAAGGGATACCAAACAATAGACGCATACTCAAGTTTCGGAATTATAAGAGTGAAATACAGGAGTGAAATACAAAGATTTTAGCAAGGAGATGCTGCTGAAGCACCCCGAGACTCGAATGAGGAAGCCCAATGCTCTCGAAGACGAGTGGCGGATGCCCACAATGTGATCATTAAAAGATAGCTCCGGATCAAACGTTACTCCTAGGTCCCTTACTGAGTTTGTGCTATTCAACTGCTGATTATTTATAAAATAATGTGATAAGACTGGTGCTTTCTTCCTGGAGAATGACATCACCACACATTTGTCGATATTCAAAGACAATTCATTCCTCTGAAACCACTCCACAAGAATGTTAACATCATGCTGCAAGCCAATAGCATCACCTGGTTTGGCGATATCAGAAAATAGTTTGATGTCGTCTGCGTAAGCTAGCGCCTGACATCTTAACAGTGGAAAAAGGTCATAATATGAGAATAGCAATGAGAATAGCAAAGGTCCCAAGTTAGAACCCTGCGGTACTCCAGAAGCCACTGCAAAGGTGTACGATTTATAACCATTATAAAACACATAATTATATCGATTAAATAAATAAGATCCCAACAACATGTATAACATCGGAGATGAGCCAAAGCTATCAAGTTTTTGAAGTAGCAACACATGGTTGATGCTATCAAAAGCATGTGAATAATCCATATAAACAACATCCACTTGACCCCTACTGTCCAAGACTTCATTCGTATATTGCGTGAAGCAAGCTAGATTTGTAGTAGTAGACCGACCTTTCATAAAACCATGCTGGTGCTGTGTGATATATATGAATGGGTATTGAAGTAAATAGCATGAAACAAAACTTGTTCGAAAATTTTTGCAAAGTTTGATAAGAGCGAAATCGGTCTGTAGTTTGAAATATGTCTGCAATCACCCTTCTTGAATACAGGAACAATACGGCCGCACTTCCATCTATCGGGGAAGGATGATGTCTGCAGTGCTAGGTTTACAATTTTGGTTAGTGGTGCTGATAGAACAAATTTGGTGTCCCTGATCAGGAAGCTGGGAATGCCATCATCACCAGAGGTAAACCTATCAGGAAAAGTAGCCATTATGCTGGAAATAGTATGTTCAGTAATGCGACAGAGAGAAAACGGCTGACATTGAGATTTTAGAGTGGAAGAGTCAACAATATTGGCGGTCGAGAACATTTCCGAAAAATTACTGGCAAATGCGTCTACAATGGCTTGTGGTTTGTCAAGCCAAGCATTTCTATAAAATAGTTTTCCAGGAATACGTGAGGTTCCTCTCCGGGAACGTACAAAAGACCATATTCTTCTAGGATCCGCCGTGATGCTGGTCTCTATATTCACCATGTATGCAGTATAAGCAGTAGATATTTGTGATTTCGTAAGTGTACGCAGTCTTCTGAACTCTTCATAGAATATCGGACTATTAGTACCTTTCCATTTACGCCTATAATATTTTTTTTGCTTTAATGTTACATTTAATTTCATTATTGAACCAAGCAGGAAAATGCGAGGTGCTTTTCGACATCTTCGGAATAGTTGAATCAAATATATCGCTCAGAACATTGTAAAACCAATCCAGGGCGAGATTAACATCATTAATACCATCCAGAAAGGACCAATCAACCTCCACCAGGTTCTCATACAGTTTTTCATAATTAGCCTTTCTGAACTTGTACTGACAGTTAGTAGATGGAAACTGATCCGGTCTCAATGTAGATAAAAACTCCATATTAACTGACAAGGCAGGATGATATGCGTCTTCAGGAACAAAGGGATGCTGGTCGTGGGTAGTGCTTAGATTGTGATCCAAGTTCGACAAGACCAAATCAAGAAGTCGACTGTCAGCATTCACAATCGCATTGTATTGCTTGAGTTGTAAAAAATCACAAAATTCCAGAAAAGCAGAAACTCTAGTACTCACTGTACTGGAACTAATATGTTCATAATATTGTGGTAAATTAAAATCACCAATAATTATAATAGGTTTGTTTATTATAAGGATTTGAAGTGCTTCGAAGAAGGTATGCAAAGCAGAATTCGGTAATTCAGGTGGAATGTATACAACGGAAATATATAAATTGAAATTATGAATAGTGCACTTGCAAATGAGAAGGTCAATCGACGGCACCAGAGTTTTTAATTCAGAGATGTCAAGCACCTCTAATGTAAATACAGTTGCTAAGCCCAACAGAACACCACCACCTGTGGATTTTCCCACAGAGGCAAAATCTCTGTCGCATCTGACAATATTGTAGTAGGGAGGAAAAAATTCATAGCTGTCGAAAGACTCGTCAAGCCATGTTTCAGATATAAGTATGACATCATATGCCAAATCAGAAGAACTTGGATAGAAAATATGCGACTTACAGCGAAGGCTGCGAGTATTTTGGTAATAAATACTTAATGTCCGGGAGATACTGTCGGGCTTTGCTGGTTTTCCGATATAATAATAGGGATGCCGCTCCTATACACAATTCTCAAGGCATGTTCACCCTGATCCAATCGTTGCTCTAATTGTGCCCTAACACTTTTATAAAGTTCCCGCTGCATGAGAGTGCGATCGCGAGAAAAACCAAAACCGAGCCACTGATTAAGAGATTTTATTTTGTCAGTTTTCCTCAACAAAGCAGTAACAATAGACTCGCCTGGAAACTGTATTTTAATAGGACGACAACGGCTGCTGCTGCCAGGGTCAAACATACCCAATCTATATACCTGAAAGTCAGGTGCATCTATGTTTACGGCAGAAAGCATATCCTTTATAGAAATGATATCAGTAGCTATTTGCTCCTTGCTGGAGGTAGCTGACTCAGTACAGCCGTATATAATTACATTATTTCTACGTTTCTCGCGATCCTGCACCTCTTGAATAATTTTCTCAGTCTCCAACAATGATAAAGAGGACGAAACAACGCAAGGAGAGGCAATATTTGTTTTAAGCATCTGGATCTCGTCACGAAGAGCAACAATAACAGCCTTAAGACTATTTAGATCATTAGCAAGATCCTTACAAGAGACGCATGTCCACGTGTAGACGCCATTATGAATCCTTCTCGCCTCCGCATTAGAGATATCGACGCACCCAAACGCATAAGGCTTCTGGCACACAGAACAATTCACGATCTTATGAGACTCTGCGGTAATGTAATAGTGCGAACACTTAATTAAAGTCATATTGAAAGAAAAAGGAAAAGAATTAAATACGAGTACACACACTTCACCCTACGGTGTCCGTCGTAGGGACTTTTTTAAAAAAAGACAACACACAGGATAGGAGGGCAGCGGATAATCAGCAACAGAAACAAGAGGAAAACAAACAAATAAATGCGAATAGCGAGGCACCGATAAAAACAAAACAAAAACACCGAAAGTACGTATACCCGAAAGAACAGCAACAAAAACTGTACCCGATATAACAGTAAAATTACTTACAATGCATACAGCAGCCACAGTGTTGTTTAAGATAGAAAACTGATTCAATATATGGATAGACACAAAAATAGGCTATACACTGATATAAATTAATATAATAATTTAAACGATTTTACTACCGAAAAAAGAGAATAACATCATAGCGATTAGCATGTGTGTATTCACATCAAACACGAACGTTTTATATGCTTTTTTTTTATATGCTACTATAATGCTTTTTTGTTCTAAATATGCTCTAAATACATACTTCGATCTTTATTGAGATATATATCTATAAATATAGAAATCACAGACACGTATTTAGAGGCATATAAATAAAAATTAATTCTGTTAAAAAAAATAAATTTAAACTCTATGTGTAAGAAAAATAAATATCTAAAATTCAACAAATATATAAAAAATGCAACATTCTTGCAATAAAACAAAATAAACTATACTCATAACAATAAATAAACAGAAATTCTAAAACAGCAATATAAAATAAGGAGAATTCCTCATATGCACAAAAGATTAGAAAATCCTAAACTTGCCAACGTACCAAGAACCTAATTTATTTTCAACAGATGCCTAATTTTTCTCAAGTATCGATTCAGAAATTTATCATTAGAAGACCGACAAATGTCGGTGTGAAATTTCCTAATAATTAAACTCAAAAATATATTTAAGAACTGCTCTTGAACTAAAGTTTGATGATCTGATTTAACATAAGTATAACATGAAAAACCAACCTTCTGCAAAGTTACCAACATTTTCTTATGATTAGAATTTACATGGCCAAAAGATATTAACAACAGGACTGTTTCATCGTATATGGTACCAAACTAAAAGTGGAATAAAGAAGATTATTTGATTCACTAAATTCCTTAAACATTGTGAGGTTCTACGTTAGCAGAAACTAAAGAAAATTTACAAACCTCACAATCGGTTAAATTAAGCTTTTTTAGGAAGAATCCACATACATAGGTGACAGCTCGATAATTAAAGTCATTCCCACCATTAATCGGAATATTTAGAGAAGGATCTTCTAATTCGTTCTTATCCAATGTACTAATCTTAACACTTTTAGGCTCAATAAAAGACAAATGATTGCAGATTAGTTAAGATATGCCCACTATCCTCCTCACACTAAATTATTTAGATGTTCAAAATGATCCTCACAAACATATATTTGTTTTTAATTCGAAGAAACATCAATACCTAAAAAACGTTTAATAGACATCAACAATACCTTTTTTCTACCATCTTCAGAATAATATCGATTTTCGCAACCAGAAACCGCAACCAATTTACGAGTGAAATAAAATAGCATTTTTAACATGTGTATCGTACAATATTTTTTCTACAAACACAATTTTTATTATAAAATATAATGAAAATCCACTGACCAAATTTGACAGCTCATGAATATGTTTTGACACAACTGGACGCAACCGTTAAATTACGTCAAATTAATTTGTCACAATTCATACAAAAGATGAGTTCGTGTTTAAGTTCGTGTAAAGAAAATGAAGTAATGGCGAGAATAATAATTCTGAAAGTACTGCAACACAGGAAATAAATATCTCGAATTACACAAACTGTACATTTAATATTAATTATCCAAGAAATATGTAATTTTCATTTAGTAATAAAAATCACTTTAATATATGTTGTCATTTTTGACAAACTGTCATGTCAATTTACTTTTAACACTAGTGTTAAAAGTACTACTTTTAACACTAGTGTTAAAAGTACTACTTTTAACACGCTACGCTATAATATCGCATTTTTAATTAAAGTTAGCCGTGTCAAAATGTTAACTTTTAACGGTGTTTGTAGAAAAAAGTTTTTTTAAATCGTTTGATAAATAACTGACATATTCAACAAAAATGTATATAAATAAAATAAAACATGAAATTAAAAACAAATATTTTTGAAAAATAAAAGAAAAATTGCTGTCCGTTAACGGCGAGGCAATGTCCTAATCTAGAGACAACGCTTCTTGAATATTGTCTACCATTTCCGGGGTGATTGCGCGCATTCTTGTTGAATTTTCTCCTTTAACTCGTCAATGTTTTTAGGTCTATTAAAATAAACTTTAAATAACCTCAGAGGAAATAATCCAAAGGGGTTAAATCCGAAGATCTTGCCGGCCATTCAATATGTCCGCGTCTACCAATCCAACAATTAGGAAATCTTTGGTCGTGATATTCTCGTGCTGGTCGTGCATAATGACGAAGCATACCATCTTGCTGTAACCAAATTCTGGAATCAGGTGAATCAGGATCTTCCGCATCAGAAAACAGTACCGAAAAGGCCGTAATTAATTTAAATTGGAGCAAGTCGAGATACTGTTCACCAGTCAGCGTACCATCAAAAAAGTACTGTTCAAGAATTCGGTTACCCACTATCCCAGTCCACACATTAACCTTTTGGGGATGTTGTATATCCGGCTCCATCATCAATTTTGGAATTTTAACCGCCTAATAACGGCAATTTTGCATATTGACAGTACCATTTAAACAAAATGTTGCCTTGCCAGAAAAGCAAACATTTCTAATGAATGCAAGATTTCCACTGAAGAGTTCCATCATTGTCTCGCAAAATTATGATCATCGGTCAAAATCATTCTCCGACAGCTCTTGCACCAAGTGTTTTATAGGGATGAAAACTTTCCCTATGAAACAGTCTAACCACTATATTTTTTGACGTATTAAGATGTGAAGCGACTCCCACAAGGGTTGAATGTGGATTTTCCTACACCATTCACAAGGCATCCAATTGTCTATCTTCACGTAAAACTGATGAACGTCCGGCCTTAGGTTTATCTCGTACATGTCCAAGATCATGAAATTTTTCTCAATTCGACTTATCGTTGATTGTTCACTTCATAATCTCAATAAATTGTATTTGACATTTAACTACAAACAATTTGCAATTGTTTTTATCATTTATATCAACGCTTGCACGAAAATTGACACTTTCATTGGAATAAAATTTTTTTTGAATATGTCAGTTATTTATCCACCTATTTTAAAAATCTTTTTTTCTTGCTTTTAGCATAAAAAATTCTATCAAATGAAGTATCACAAGGAGCACTTTGCTATTTTAATTTTTAAAGTTAGCGCTTAGGGATTGAGGGATGGGGGTAAGAAATTATTTCTTTAAATGAAGATTTTAAAATAAAAATCGAAGCGTCCGAACATTTTTCTAAAACCATTTTATAGAATTTATCCGTTACTTTCTGGAAACACTGTATATATTAAGCCATAGCATTTTTTTTCCTTACCTGATATTTCACTACTTAAATACTTATGGTGGGTTCATACAGACTTTCTTAGTCCTAACTTAGTATTAGTATTAGTCTTAAGAAGTAAAACTATTAGTTACCCTAGTACTCGTTCACACAGGAATTAGTATTAGTATTAGTCTTAACAGCGTTAAGACGTAACCTTGAAAGTTCCTAAACTTTTAACTCTTAGTACTAAGACCAAAATAGTGCGCAGGCGTTGATTGAAACGTTTGAAAATCTAATGAAATTGCCCCCATATTTGTTTTTGTTCTTCACAAGTAAATATCGTTATAAGCGCATTTCACACTTGCATTAGAATCTCTCTTCAATTTTAATTCTTCAAAACAATGCAATGCAGTTGCAAGACCTTCAGCAATATGGGCATGAGATTCACCCTTACCCCCTATTAACCTGAAGACATGATATGAAATTAGCAAATAATGACTCTTTATCAAATTGAATATACTCTAAACGTTCGAATGTGGCTTTAAACTATTCAGAACTTGTAAATGGTCCAATTGTATCTGTTAGTGGATGTGGTAAACAGTCAGATGTTTGATATATTACAATACCATACAAAGAATTTGCATTCTCTGATAAATATGTAGTTTCATCTATGCTGCCTTGATTAAAATACCTAAAACAAATTAAATATTTAGATTTTAATATATTTGATGTTGATTTCAAAAAGTATTAAATTTAAATCAGTTATGGATCTTTCATCAATAAAATGCAAGGTTACACTGTTAAATATAAAAACAGTACCTCAAACATTTTCAATTATCCGTTCAATAGTCTTCATATTCAAGTACAAGTTTAGTATTGAAAACAGGAATATTTTATATAAATAACTTACTCTAAAGCTGGGACTATATAATTCAATTTTAAATCGTTAATATATGCACCATTGATTGCAGTGCTTTCCACAACAAAAATAATGTCAGCTTGGGCTCCATGATCGGCTGGACAAACAACCATTATTTAAACACAAATTTTATATCACAGTTATTATTTTAGAACTTTATTTGAGTGTCTGTATGTCTTTTATTCATTCCGATCTATAACGAATCTAATAGTTTAACATATTCTTTATAAAAAATTAAATAAAACTTGCATTTAGTGTATATAAAATACCATCATAAAATCTAAATTTACAATGAATATTAACTGTTTAAAAATTTAAAGCAATGGAAATTCCAAGCTCAAATCTATACATTTAACATTATTCTGAGAACTTTGTTTTTGTTTTTTTCTACGAGTAACTTTATTCATTTGGTGATAAGTGGAATGGTAAAATAAAATTTATGGAATTACCAACATAACTTCCAATAACGGAAAGAAATCGACTTCAAGATAAACAAATTTGTTTTCAAAGTTGCTTATAATTTTTCGTTTTGTTTATATATAACTACATATTATTTAAATGCCATCATGAATGTCATTATTGATGTTTTATTTAAATACAGTGTGAGCAAAAATTATTGATGGTGCCGTTCTTTTCGAAAAGGGTCATTGCCGCATAATAAATATTGTGGACCGTTACTACACCGTAATTTCACATTTACGAACGCTTTTCTTTGGATGCAATGCGCAAGCGTAATACTAATACTAATTTCTGTCTGAACGGTCATATATTTCTTAAGATTAATTCTAAAGTTAGGACTAATACTAATACTAATAAGTTAAGGAAGTCTGTATGAACCCACCATTAATCTGCATATAAAAGATATCGAAAAAGGCTACTCCAGTAACTAATACCCTGAATAAAAAAACTTCAATGTTAAACGCACTTTAATTAACTATAAAAGATCAATTTGCCACAGAATTGCCACTTAAACTTGGAATTATTAATATCAGATTAAGTAATATCAAACTACAAATTATTATTTAGGTAATTTAATATTTTAGATTACTTGGGTACTTCTACACACTACACAGTGAAAAATAAAAGCGACGGTTAGCAAAATAAACTTTAGTTATGCAGGTAAGTACATAGTAAATTCTAAATTAAGTCAACACATAGAAATTATGGATGGCCCCCACATACTATTCAATACACACTATTCAATACAGAACATTTACAAAACACGCGGGCACGTGCGGGGCCTGGTGTTCATATCTGCATTAGGAATGTACACAATAAACATACATGAAATGTACAAAATTACAATGCGAAAGTTTTCCACTTTCGAGAGGGCAGAGTAACAAATATGTGTAAGAATATTTCGTTGACATCCCCTTATAATATACTTAATGATGTCGGGATGATATTTAAGAAGTATTGTATTTGATAAAAACAGATATCAATGTTAAAAAAGTCATCGTTGTATTTATTGCGAGGGGAGACTAAAAATATTATCAGATTTAATTTTGTAGTATTTTCTGGACTTACGAATATTACTCTTTATTCCTTCTTTGTTATTGTTTGAATTGTTGCGTCATTCCTATTATTAATTTTAAATATCTTCGATTGCACTTATGAATCAAAAGTCTATTTTATTATGGTTTACGTCAATATATGTACTACCACAGGCAAAAAATAATAGGAAAAGTCAATTTTTTAACGAGACTATGCCTGCCGTCAACTTGCTTTTCTATTGTAGATTATATTGATTCACTTATATCAAATATGAAAATATTAAAAATTCGTAAGATACTTTGTGGCATTTTGTACATATTTTGGAGGGTATTGAGGATACGTTTAATATTCTTTTGTAATATTGCAATTTCAAATTTTTTTTATTGTTAAATATAAGTAAATCTAGGATATAGAATTCAATCATAACATTTCCAATTTTATAAATATTTAAAGTTCATTTTCGAATTTAAACGACTGTAGAACATAATTTTATTATTGCATTCAAATTATAAAACTTTCTTTAGATTCTAAGAAAGCGGTATCTTTTGCATTAGCAAATTTATTGCTTTGTATATTGTACCGCTGTTTTATTAACTAGGGTTATTATAAATCGGCATCTTTTATATTTACAAATCTACTTATTGCTTTATATATTAGACCACTTGTTTTATTACCTTGGATTATAGGGAACAAATCTGTATATTCAGTCCTAAGATCACGTTCCCTAAATAAGTATAATAAATTTTATTACTTTAACAAGGGAGGATCTGAAACTATATACTTAGATTTATAACACCAATACTTGATTAGTAATGATATTTTATTAGGAATATCAGGCTGGACTTGAATCGAATATTGCATTTGATCCACAACTGTTCTGGAATTTTGTCAATAGTAGACGCCACTCCTCTAGAATGCCAGGACCTTTAACACTAAATAATGTTGTTCTTGAACAACCAGTGGATGTCGTTCAAGCTTTTGTTGATACTTTTTCTACTTATTATCAGGATAAAATAAAACAAATTTTAATGAATTTTACTTTTTAATTTACACCGTAACGATCGTTTCGCTCCAACCTGAGCTTTATCAGACATATAACTAATTTGTTATAGTTAGTATAAGTTAGTTATATGACTGATGAAGCTCAGGTTAGAGCGAAACGATCGTTACGGTGTAAATTAAAAAGTGAAATTCATTAAAATTTGTTTTATTTTATCCTGATAATAGTTATAATGGAATTTCATCAAGTAAAGGCTGAAACAATCATATACTTTTTTTAGTGTTTACAACTCTCATATCCCGTCTCAGCCCGATCAGCTTGATGTCGATCTGAATCCCGTTTCTTTTGAAATTGGAAGTTTTACAGAGGAGGAAGTTCTGCGTGGAATGAAAAAGCTTAAATCTAATATGACCTCCGGTGATTACGGTTTACCTGGCTTCCTTCTACGGGATTGTGCATCTGTACTTTGTCACCCACTTACCACAATATTTTATCTGTACTTCTACTTTCCCGGACAACTGGAAGATTAGTAGAATTACTCCTATTTTTAAGAAAGATGATTGATTGTCATAATATCTGTAGCTACAGACCTATTAATATTCTATGCAATTTTGCAAAAGTGTTTGAGGACGTACTCTATGAGAAGCTATATGGCAACATTACATGGCAAATCTACTGTCATTAACTTAGTGGAACTTATTTAGCATATAGGTGAAGCATTGGATGCTCGACAACAAATGGATGTTATCTACACCGATTTCAGTTAGACGTTCGATACAATTGACCACTCTCTACTGTTGTCGAAGTTACAATCTATAGGTGCCTCACCGAAAACTGTATCCTTCTTCAAAACCTATTTATTGAATTGACCGTACTATGTACAATATAACGGATATAAATTCAATTCTTTTACCGCTACCACTAGCGTACCTCAAGGCTCCAATTTAGGCCCGCTGATTTTCAATGTTTACAATAACGATCTCTTAATGCTGCTAGATTGCAAAGCTCTCGCGTATGCAGATGACTTAAAAATCTTTAGTAATATCACTTCTTCACCAGACTGCCTCCTTCTGCAGAGAAATCTTACAATTATTAACGAATGATGTACAAATAATCTAGTGTCTTGAATGTTGAGAAATGTTCTATTCTTTGCGTTTCGCAATATCGAGATCTGGGCGTGCTCTTTGATTCACATCTGTCTTTCAGTCCACATATTACTAGCACTTGTTCGTCCTCGTCTAAGTCTCTAGGTTTCCTCATTCGATGTTGTCGTACATTTGGCAGTTACACACTAACCATCTTGTTCTATTCCTTTGTTAGAACTAAGCTAGAGTATGCGTCTGTAGTTTGGTACCCTCAATATACATATTAGCAACTATCGCTCGATCGTGTCCAAAAACGTTTCTTGAAGTACTTATCTTTTAGAATAGATAGCATATATCCTCCTCGTGGCACTGACTACGAGAGTTTATTAGGTAGACTTCACTTCCTTAAGCCAAAGAAGAGATAAACAAGCAGCAAGTATCTAATTAAACTTGTGAATTATGATGTGGATTCTCCTTCTTTGCTGAGACAAATCAATTTTCTGGTACCAAAGTACAACATTACGTCATCGGATACATTTTATGTATGCGCACTAATGTACGCTATAAATTGCCATTGCTGCATATGTGCTGTAATGCTAATCGATCCATTCTGGAAAGTGTAGTTATTATTATTATTATTATTGGTTTTCTTTGCTTTCATTCAATTAATTTAGTGATTTCTTTTTTTTTTCTTAAATAGTCTGTTCAGTTTGTTTAAATAAATACCTTATTTATTTTTTTGTACTGTGTTAATTATTAACTTATAGATTTATATATCACACAAATGTTACCCTGTGACTGGATTCTGTTGATCTGTTGGGTAAATAAATGAATATTATTATTTATTAGTAAGGTTCAAGACCCTATCGTAAACCTGGTATTGTTGTCCGTAGGTAAAATTTCCTCGAATTAATAACGCAGCAATTCCCGGTTATGACATCAAGCAATACAATGTACAACAATACCCTATGTAATAATTTGTAGTTGTAGTGGTATATTCTTACATACTTGTAACACAGTCTGAACACAGCGATCTAATTCGTAACATCATAACAAGCAACATTCACAAACACAGTATCTGCTCAACAACAGAACAAAACAATCATACTTTAACAAGGGACATCAGTCCCAACAGCACTTTTATGTTAGTATAAGTTGCAGATCCAAAAATAAATGTATGTAGTATAAATAAATATATTTAGATGAAAGTACATTTATTCATTTAACAATCATCGAAGATTTAAAAAGTGAAGTGTGTACAGCCTTACAACCTGTGCACGGTGAAGCAAACATCGGGATCGTGAGTCTAGTAACTGGGATTGAAGCATCACCACCAGAAACCGGATCCATCACAATCATTTGGTTCCACGAGCCGCATTATTTTGATCTTCGATCCGCAACATTTAGTTTTACGAATTCCCCAACACACAATTTGATCGTTCGAGAGCCGGAGATAAATCATATATTTTGGTCCTTCGACAGTCGAATGTAAATCAAAAGCCTTTCTTTTGTATCATCGCACTGGTCATAAACGACGCTCTTCTGAGAATCTATCTACCTGCGACCCAAGTATTTAATATTTTCAAAATTCTCAAATGTTCGTTTCGAATTATATATAGTGGGGTTCCTATAGCCTACACCGCATCTCACATTTCGACCGCCATGCTTCTCTATTCTTCCAATCCCCTTCCATCGTTCTATCTCGCATGATTTGGTATATCCATTCATTCCATGTTATTTTAGGTCTTCGCCTTCATGGTAGTGCATATTGGAATACCCTCTTTGGCCATCTATTCTCCCACATTCTCATTATATACCCGTACCAGAGTGATCGTCTAGTTTCTATTCTGTTGGTGCTTGAATATACGCTTTTTGTTCGTCTTCTTATTTCCTCATTTGGTATTAGCCCCTTTTTTGATATTCAACATGCTCCCCTTAGAGTCCACCTCCACAGTTTCTATCGCCCTCTATCTTTTTTGGACAGTTGCCAACATTCCGAGTCAAGTTAAAATTCGCTTAACGATAACTCTATATATCATTATTTTAGTTGTTAGCTTAATATTGTTTGATCATAATAGTGAGTTCAGCATACGAGTACATTTCTTGGCTTGTTGTATTCGGTCTTGTATGACCTTTTTTGACGTTTCTTCCTCCGACAAGACACTTCCCAAATACTTATATTTCGTACATTTCCCTATTTCCCTGATTTGTAGTTCTGGATCTTCTTCTTGCCTTTCCCTACTTTCAAATACTGAGTTCTTTTCATATTCGTATGCAATCCCCGCTTCTCATATTCTTGTTTGTGTTCTGTAATCAGTATTTTCTTCGTCACAAGCTGTAATTACTTGATCGTCATCAAATAAAAGGGTTGTTAAGCATTAGTCTTCTATCTGAATACCTATTCCTGCAATTTTTGTTCTCTAATTATCTAGCGCTTGTTGAATATATATTTTAAACATGGTAGGTGAAAGACTACATCCCTGCCCAAGTGATCTTTTTGTCTTTATTTAAATGTATAATCACGTATCACATTTTCCAGAATTTCTCAATATCCTTGTCCAATTACAGTGACCGCATTCTCAACTGCATCTTTGAAGAAGATTGATTCAATAATTTCCTGTGATATTACCTCACACCAGACTACCACTTTGTCGGAGCGCAATTCATGCTGATACCCTTGGATTCTGAGTAGGTGGGTACTCCAAATTCTGCAATTTCATTCATTAACAAATCTAATATGAGTTCATTCCCTTAGCTGATCAATTGTTAGAATCGAAATGCATATGTTAATCTTATCCGATAACACTCTGGTCAACAAATTTTCATTTTTTTAAATTTTTCTTTAGAAACTCTGTACAATTTTCGTTTCTTTTATTGTTCTAACAATAGTAATACAACAAATTTATTCTGACACGTCAGGTTTTAGAAAAAATATATATGAAATAAAAAGACGTTCAGCTATCATAAACCGATTTACATTGAATCGAAAGAGCCATATTTAGTTGTTTATTTACCCACATAGCCAGATATCAACCAATTCTTAATTTGATTGCTTCCAGAGCAAAAATGGGTGTTTTTTTAAGAATTCTGACGTAGGAAACATGCAAGGACATCTTCAGACATGTTCACTCAATGTTCGACAGAACAATATTTTTAGTAGCATCTTTCTTATACAGAGTGGTTGGTTATTCATTGTACACTCAATATTTTCGTTGAGAGTATCATATTTAAAACAAATTAAAACGTATCCGATACTATTTTTTGCCCTCTTTCCGATTCTGTGAAATAGAGTGCTATCACTTGAAAAACAAAAGATGATCTAAAGAATTTTTTTTTAATTGAACACCTTATATATTATTGGCTATTTAGCTAGCTTAGTCAATTCTGAATACAGTATATTTTTTTTAGTTGGACAACGATTAAAACCATCATAATAACAACAAAAACAAACACATAAGTAGGATGTATGTATTGGCTAAAGAACAATAGATAGACAATAACACAATAAAGCAAAAATACTATTGAAGAAATTGTTCAAAATGTCCATTTTTGTTGATACACATACGAACTCGGCGTAATAATTATGTTGAGATCTTCTTAACATATCCGGTGTGATTGGCTGTGCTGCCAATTGTATTTTATTTTTGAGTTCTTCTAGGGTATTCGACAAAGTGCAATAGACCTTATTTTTTATAAATCCCCAGACAAAAAAATCTAATATTGAAAGGTCAGGCGATCTCGGAGGCCATAAATGTGACCTTTTATTACCAATTCACCTACTTTAAAATTCGAATTGTAGAAAATTTGTTACCAATAGCGCGTTATGCGGTGGTGCCCCGTCATGTTGGAACCACATTTGTCTCCGGATAGCTAAAGGCAGATGGTCTAAATATTCTTGAAATTCAGTTCCAAGAAAGTTTAAATATCGGTTTTTATTAAGTGTGCTGTTATATAAATAGGGTCCTAAATAACTGATCCCCTATGACACCTATCCAGACATTTGTAGAAAAACGTATTTGACATCGAGTATGCTGTATTCTACGAGGATTTACGTCATCCCAAAAGTGATTATTGTGTTTATTAAACACACCATTCCTATGAAAATTTGCTTCATCTGTCCATAAAATGTGTGACAAGTATTACCTTCACATATTTAATAACCAATTGCAAAAATTCATTCGTTTTTGCAGATCGGGCGGTTGTAAATGTTGCACTAAACGAATTTTAAAGGTTTCATTTTGTGTTTCTTAAGGACTTTTATGATTTTATACCTGATAATGCCAAGTTCTTGTACAGCAACTCGAGTTGAAGAAGCAGGATTTCCTCTAAAATACGCCAAAATATTTACTTTATCATTTTCTTTCGGCATCGTTCAGATTTATATCTATATTTCTTAATTTTCTTATTCTTTCTAAAACGCCCTTGCTTCAATAATGAGGTGTGCAAATTTAGAAATGTATTCCAGTGCGGTTGTCTTCGATCAGGGTGTTGATTAACGTACAAATTTGCAGCTTGGCGGCAGTTATCATTTATCATTTCATAAATAAAAGCATCGTAACATATCTGCTTTCTCTGCATCAGCAAATTCCATTTTTAAATGCTTAATATGGTAAATAACCCAAGAAAACTAACAATAATGATTCATTAATCGCTAAACTGTGTCCCCTCATGAACTGGTATACAAATTGACATTTAAATAATATTTTGTTTTTTACTCGCCCACATTTCCAAAGCAAACTTTTTCTTTTTCTATTTTTTGTTATTATGGCATTGCCCAACAAAAAAAAATATATAATGTATTTAGAATTGAATAAGCTAGCTAAATATCCAATAATATACAGGTTATTCAAAAAAAAAAAAATTTCATTAGATCATCTTTTGGTTTTCAAGTGATCGCACTCTATTTCACAGGATCGGAAAGGGAGCAAAAAATAGTATCAGATACGTTTTAATTTCTTAAGAAAAAAGAAGCTTTGAAATTTTGTAAAATTTAATACGTTTTTTTTTAACTGTTTAAGAAAATATCTCATGACAAAGGACTATGTACATGTATTGGTTTATAAGAAAACCAAACTGTGTTGACCAGTGTAATCAGTTAGTTTCCGTGCCTGTACAAGTTCATTGTACGGAAAAAGGTGCAAACCATGAAAAATGCGCTGAAGTGATGTCCGTTTCAAGTCCAATTATTACTGATCTGATCATCGCGAGTCCATTTTCTTCTTCGACACTGTCGGGAACCTGCTGAACGATTTCTCTTGTTTTAGATCCTAGCTAAACGTGGTCGACCAACACGAGGAAGTTCACTTGCTGCACCTTATTATCTAAAACATTGAACTAAAGTAGAATCTAGTCGGCGATATTTCGGCGATTTTCAAAATAAATCTCGATAATTTTGATACTCCTTAATGTTGACTGCATATCCTAAAAAATAATGAAAGAATATTATCAGAAGTTGGATTCATGTCGTGACTGCCGCCCTGTATATACATGCCAACAACCGAAATTCATAAATGGAGTTAGTATTTTTGTAATCTCCTCTACGGGTGCTTTCGTAAAATGTAAAATGGAACTCTAGTCCTAACCAATTAATGAAACTACAATAATTCTAGCATCTGCCTACAATTTTGTTTTCCTTCGAGTGTTAACACATGTGTAAATGATGTGCTTAAATGTTGCATGCTGTTCTTAACAAGGATCGTAAAAAATAATTAGTGAAATATATCATTATATTTTATTTTTCTCTTTCTTCACCTGTCTCATCGCAAATTTAAATTTAAATATAGACAGTAGATAATGAGGAATAATTGTATAACTGTCAATAATAAACTCAGTTAACTATTTATATTATCAACGAAATAGAAAGCGGAAGAAAAACGAATACACACAAATGACATTCATAACTCTTTAGACCTTCTTTTTGAATATTTATTAACAATATTACCGTGTTCATTATATGATGTAACGACCATTTAACTAAATTTACATAAAATAAAAATTAATAAAGATTAGTTAAATTTTCTTCTCGTCAAAAAAACATTGCTTTTGCGGTTACGCAAATGTTTCTATACCCTCTGAATAACATTCTCTAAAATATAATTCCAATTCCCTTTTAAAGTTGTTGAAAAATTTAGTTATATTTTACTATATTTAATAAAATAATATTATTTAAGCAATTATCAAATTGTTAATAGGTGATTTTTTAAACAATTTCAAGTGCTAAGATTGAAACAATATGATGAAACATTCTATAGCAGAAGAAAATAAAATAAAACAAATGAACTAAGGGAGATTTTTATACGCTGAGCGGCAGAATTAACCGCCCATCTTATGTTTTGTCATTAATTCAGAGATTTTTGTAATTCTGAATTTTTTCTGAAGTTTTTAATATCGAAGTACATCTTGGAAAAGGAAACAAACACCAATTAATGGAAATTTTTTGTTTACTCTTAAAAAATTACAGAAAAAACAGTTTTTGAACTTGACCTCAATAATGAGTGTTACTCCCCCGTGCCCTAATCACATCAGAAAGCCTGCGTGGAAGTGTATCCATGACGTTTTGAATTTCAACATGTGGCATGTTTTCCCATTCTTCCAACGCAGCAGTTTTCAGCTCTCTAATGGTGGTTGGAGCTGGTCTCCGTGCTCGAATCCGATGTTTCAGGTTATCCCAGATGTGTTCTATTGGATTGATGTCTGGACTATTTGCTGGCCATTGTAAAGTTCTGATGTCAACTTCATTAAGGTATTGCAAAATCACTCGAGCCACGTGACAGCATGCGTTGACTTGCGTTAAAACAAAGTTGTCTCCAATAAATGGCGCAAACGGAATGACATGATCTTGAAGAACTTTTTGTACATATCTGTGAACATATACACCGCCTCTATCAAAAATCACCAGATCCGTGCGAGCCTCGTAAAAAATTCCTCCCCATACCATTATTGAACTTCCTTGGTAACCCACAGTTTGAACAAGAGAACAAAGAGCAAACCGCTCGTTTGGTCGTCTGTATACACGCTGGCGGCCATCGGGATTTCTTTAAGCAATTCTGCTCTCGTCAGAGAATAAAACATTCTTCCACTGAATCATATTCCTAGTCTAGCTGTTTTGTAATGCGGGCGAAACTGTGGGGTCCGGTAAGGGCGTCTCGCTGAAAGATTATTTTCTGCCAACCTTCTTCTTTCTTACAGATCGCTCGCTCACGTCCACATTTCTAACTTAAGCGAGACGATTACGGGCTTCAACTGCAGTACAAAACCGATCTCTTAAAATGGTGCTTACAACTAAACGATAGTCCCTCACGGAAGTGCAGCGATGGCGACCCTGACCAGGCCTTCTGGTGTAAGAACCCGTCTCCCGAAAACGCCTGATGGCGTCTCTGACTGTCTCTTGGGCAACACCAAGAATTCCAGCAATACGACGTTGACAGTAACCGTCATCGAATAGAACCATAGCCTTGGCTACGGAGTTTGCGTTCAATGGCATTGTTTCGAATTAAAAATGTTTTTGAACTTAACTTAAACCGCTTTGAAAATATATACACCAACACTAAACAAGTCTAATTAAGTTTAATAAAAATAAATCGTAAATACACTAACGCTAAGCAAGTTAAATTTGAACCAAATTACTAATAAGCGTACGAAGGACACTAATACACAGACAATGACAGTAATACACAGACAATGACAGTTAAACTTAATTATTTACTGTCAAAGTGTCATGTAATGTCAATTAATGTCGAAAATTGACGAAAATTTCCAATAGAATAACAAAACATAGGGTGGGCGGTTAATTATGCCGCTGACTGTATTATCTTCCTAGCCAATGGCTAGGAAGATAATACACTCTTAATTAAGAGATTTAATTAGATAATTAAGGGACAACAGCAAGTTTGTCCACCCCAGGCAGAGGTAAAATGTTGTATTGTTTGAAATAAGGCCTGCAGGAGTTGCGGAAGGAACACCAACAATGCAGCGACTATACGCTTTTGTGCGAGGAACACATCATAAGCATGCCGTGAAGATGCCCACACAACAATACACTGAATACACCTGCTCGTAGTAAAGTTTGACCAAGTCCACAACACGTAGTGCATGTTTCGGAATTCTAATTAATGAATGATTACATGTGGAGCTGGTGCTATTGGTTAATTTTTTACAGTGCTCGCTCCAACTCAAACATTCATCAATCCCAACACTGAGCAAATTAACTGACGATTCATGACCAATGACCGCATTATCCAAATTAAAATCCAAACCAAAATCTAACCTGAATTGGGCTGTACGAAAAACCATAAAATGCGTTTTTGGTAGGTTCATATACAACTTATTGCACTGAAACCAATAGTTCAACTACTCTAACCTCATTCGCTTTATTACGCACAGTCACAGGATCAGCACTCAAAACCACAACTGTAATATCGTCAGCATATATACAGGGTGTGTCACGACGAGCTTAAACTATCTGTATATTGGGAACTACTAACATAATATTAAGAAAATTTGTTGACATGAATTACAAATTATGGCGAATTAAACAAAATATTTTGACAGACATGCTATTTCCGGTTATACCGAAAGTGTACAGCAACTTTGTTATTTTAAATGCAAGTTGAACTTTCCATCACTTCTTTACAAACCCTGTATACTGTATTGAAGCTTTTGACATACCACTAATTACCTTTGACCTTTCTACTGCCCACCACAAGATAAGATATTTCTTATTGGTTCTAGGGGATATTCACTTAGAATTATTAATATAAAGGCTGCATGTGTCAATTTTCTATTAAAAAAATTAGTATCTGGAGAAGTATACATTTTAGATAGGGTATTCTTCACAAAGTAACTCTAAAATTTTACGTAAAATTTGAAAATGATATAATATACAGGATATTCAATTTAAAATAACAAAGTTGCTACCCACTTCCGGTATAACTAGAAGTAGCATGTTTGTCGAAATATTTTGTTTAAATTCGTCATAATTTCCTATCTATGTTTCCAATTTTCATAGATATTGTGCTAGTAGTTTCCAATGTACAAATAGTTTAAGCTTGTCGTGACACATCCTGTATACTGAATAAGTTTAGTCCAAATCCAGAGAGATGTTTTAACAGAGCTTTATTTAACCAAAAATGAGTAAAATTCAATTAGAGCACAGAAGTACGATAAAAAAATTCTTTACAAAATAAGGAAATGAATTCAAAAATATTCATCAGAGGATGACTAACGTTTATATAGGGAAATTTTATTAGCATGTAATACGAAAAAAAATTAATAATGTGTTTGGCGATCCCGTAGCTGAGTACACTCCTGTACACGTCTAGGCATTGACAAAATGAGATGGTCGATATCTGATTGTAGTACCTCGTTCCAAGCAATTTGAGGTTCGTGGATTAACTGTGCCAGAGTCTGTGGAGGATGGTGCAAAGTGGACAGTCCCTTTCCCATGAAATCCCATACATGTTCAATGGGGGCACTTACGGGGTTTAAATCCGGTGAACAGGGTGGCCACGGCAAAACATTAACGCCTGCTTCTTGGAGAAAGTCCATAGTTCGACGAGCAATATGGAGACGTACGTTGTCTTGCTGAAAAAGGACGTGTGGACGGCCATCTAGATAAGGTAGTAAAGTAGTTTATAGGGCATCATCAACATAACGCACAGCTCTCATACTGCCTCCAATAAAGAGAAGTGGTGATCGGCTACCATAGGCAATATCCCCCAAACCATTACTCCAACGGTCCTGTGTACATGCCTCTCAACAGCAAACCCAATATCACGTCGCTCTCCACGCCGACATCGTACCCTTCTACGGCCATCGTGCATATCTAGACGAATTGCGATTCGTCGCTGAAGACGACATTATGCCATTCTGCCTCCCAATGCTGTTGTTTTCTGCACCAGTTCAAACGTTGACAACAGTGGCCCGCACTCGAAGGAAGCACTAATCGTGGACTGTATGAAAGAAGTCCAAAGGCTCGAATACGGCGATATAGTGTACGCATAATAACAGGTCTACCTTCTTCTCCAAACCATTGGTCAGCGATTTGACGCCTTGTTGAAAAACGGTCTCGTAGACCTAGCTGTCTGAAGCGCCTATCTTGACGCTCTGTGGTACGCCTCGGTTGACCAGTTGGCCGTCTTCGTGTTCCTCTACCTTCTTCTGTACCCACACGACACACACGCAATACCGTCATTGCAATACAATTAACACGGCGGCTAATTTCGCGATAGGACAAACCAACATCTCGACAGGTAGCAATTCGACCCCTGTCAAAATCACTAACACGGTGATAATTTTGACGTCTTCGAACTCTAGGCATTTTGTTACGCTTAACACTCGTAGACAGACGCGCAATACCTAAACATTTCTATACTAGTCAACTCTTATAAACAGGTTTCTTCACAAAAAATAAGAAATATTTTTTTGGGGGGCATAAAATTATGAAAGATAAAATGTTGACATTCTTATCATAGCAGGCTTTAAATATAGTCTTTCTGATACCAAGAAATCAAATTGAACAAATTATTCCTTCTGGATGTAACACTTCTAATGTCACTGATATATTTATATCTTATATTCAGGAAGAAAAACTGCGTATTAGAAATTGCACGTTGCTTTTTGCTATTAAATCAAGACATACCTAAGTATATGACGGTAGTAGAGTTCACTAGTAGCTAGCGGAAATGTTGCGTCTACAAGTTAAAATTACGCGCTGGTATTTTCAGTCGTCTCCTTTTTTTATCTCAATCTCTATTTATGTGTAGGTTTCCTAAACTAATATGCAAATTATTCATTCTTTATAATATGACTAACAACATAATTATATGATATGCAAATAGAGGACGTTTTTATCTTCCTGGACTAGACATGAAAACAAATAAAGCATCAATAAAAATTTATTGTTTCTATATAGTTTCCTTAGTTTTGAATACAGGTGTTATTACATCGTTTCAATATATATTTATCAATTGTGAAAATATTCTTTTTATTTTTCTGCTAAATGCTGCTACAGCTGCTATAACTTCATTATTGTCCCTAAATTTTGTCTCCTAAGTGTTTTTTTTAAGTCTCGGAAACAAAAAATAGACGCTGGGTGCTAAATCTGGACTATAAAGTGGGTATTGAATTTCTTTAAAGCAACGATCAACAAGAGCAGCTTTTGAAAGTTTTGACTTGTGTACTACGTGGGTTTTTCGCGTCTTTTCACTCTAATAGAATCTCTAAGACGATGCATCAAGCCTGCATAATACTCTCCAATTACCGAACTACCCTTAATCAATCAGCAAAATTCCTTAACAGTCCCAAAAAAACAGTTTCCATTATTTTTGCTCCAGAAAGGGTGAGTTTAAACTTCCTGGGGATGACTCGAGACAAGTCTATCGATAATTAAATCTGTTCCCGCAAAGCGCTAAGAATTGTTCACATGTCTCTACTCGAACACGCATTTCGAATAGCGAAAGCATTCGTAGAACCCGCCTTGCACTAACTTTTGACATTCCAAGGTACTAGTGTAGAATTCTGTGAAGACCGTGGTTTTTGAAACACCTAGTAAACCTGCTAACTGTCGCTTCCTTAATCTTGCATTTTGCAGTGCCGACACTTGTTCTTTCAACAACATTTTGACCACTCATAAATAGTTCACTTGGAAGACCAATCATTCCCGTATATAGCCAAACGGAACCAGACAGAGGATTCGCCCGTCTACCTTGCATCTCTGGAGTCACCAAGAAAATAGGAAGAATGTTTTAGTACTACTACCGCTATCCAACACAACTTTTACGACGATCTAAAAGAGAAGGAGTCTATATGTTAATATGCTAGTGTGGGAAGAGCTACGTCGGACAACCAGGAAGACAATTAGACAAGCGGTTGCAGAACATGTACACGAAAACGGACACAGAGTGAATTTTTAAGAAGCAGACGTATTAGCTACAACGAATAATTACCGTCAAACAATTATTAGAGAAACTATCGAAATATAAAAACACCTAACTTCAACCGCGAGGACGGCTATAGACTCAGCAACACCTGGAAGAGTCTACTACGAGAATCCGTCACGACCAATGGAGCAAGACGGTCAGACACCAGTGAACCAAGGCCATATATAAAGAAGAACGACAACGAATCAAATCAGTCTGATACCAGATCCAGAAGAAGCTGGCAGTATTCTTCAAAAGTTGTATCTTAGCCAAAAGCGCAATCTTTCGTTCTCTTAATAAGTTATTATCAGAATCTCTATTTTAATAATAATTTAAATTAATTTTTTAAACGTTTTGGAATCAAGTTAAGATAAAAACGAATATGGATGTTCAAAAAATATCGAAAAAGAAGTTATCGAGACGTGTTATACTGTGATATATCACTATTACCTACCTACTGCTATTTCCATGTAAGATATAAATATATTCATTATTAAGGAATAATTTATGATTATTGATTAATAAACAAGAAATTAAGTTGGGTTGTGTTAAGTAGAATCAGTAATATTTTTTTTGTTTTAATTTCAATTTTAGGTAGGTTTAGCAACAGTAATTTTATACAGTAAATAATAAAGAATAAATTAAAATACTTGGCTTGTTTCACTATGAGATTTATTTAAATTCTCTAACATCTGTTTCGGCTGTTATGCCATTCTCAAAGAGATCTATAAATCTAACTTAAAGACTATCGCACTTGTTCTTATATGTTGTCTGTTCTTGTGTGTAGTGGGGGTGGTACTATATTGTGTATTACGGTGTCTATAAAGGGTGTATTGGCATATTCTATCTGTGTGTTGGTGATTGATAGATTTTGTTTTTTCGCTAGTTTTATTTCTAATATTTCTAGGAGGTCCAATCTCTTGCTTTTTGTGATATTGTGTATTAAGTCGCAGTTATCTATATCGGGGAAGTGGTTGAGTTCTGTACAGTGTTCGGCAAAGCCTGTGTTTTTCTCACTATATAAAATTGACTTTTTGTGTTCTTTAACTCTGTTTTTAATGGCTCGTCCACTTTGGCCGATATAGATAGCCTCACAGTCTTTACATTTTAATTTATAAACACCTGATTGGTCCATTTTATCTCTTTTATCTTTGTTGTTGCTAATCATTGTTCCCAAATTTGTTTTATTTACCCAGCTTGTTTTGATATCTAATCCTTTTACTATTCTGTTTATTCTATTAGTGAGTTGGGGTATGTATGTAATTTTGTGCCATCTTTGTATATTTTCTGTTATTTTCAGGTATAGGTATTTGTTCTTATTATTTTGTATTTCTTTACGTTTTAACAGTTTATCTACGATTTTAGGGTCATAAACAGAATAGTAAAAGGATTAGATATCAAAATAAGCTGGGTAAATAAAACAAATTTGGGAACAATGATTAGCAACAACAAAGATAAAAGAGATAAAATGGACCAATCAGGTGTTTATAAATTAAAATGTAAAGACTGTGAGGCTATCTATATCGGCCAAAGTGGACGAGCCATTAAAAACAGAGTTAAAGAACACAAAAAGTTAATTTTATATAGTGAGAAAAACACAGGCTTTGTCGAACACTGTATAGAACTCAACCACTTCCCCGATATAGATAACTGCGACTTAATACACAATATCACAAAAAGCAAGAGATTGGACCTCCTAGAAATATTAGAAATAAAACTAGCGAAAAAACAAAATCTATCAATCAGCAACACACAGATTAGAATATGCCAATACACCCTTTATAGACACCGTGATACACAATATAGTACCACCCCCACTACACACAAGAACAGACAACATATAAGAACAAGTGCGATAGTCTTTAAGTTAGATTTATATATCTCTTTGAGAATGGCATAACAGCCGAAACAGATGTTAGAGAATTTAAATAAATCTCATAGTGAAACAAGCCAAGTGTTTTAATTTATTCTTTATTATTTACTGTATGAAGTTAAAATGTTTCACCAAGAAGTATCTGCAACAACAGCCGAGAATATACAGTAATTTTAGTTTATTACACTTATTCAAGGATTGGTGTAAGAGCAGTGGGGAGGCTATCCCATCCTCAATATATTTTATTTAATACTTGACGTGTAAAGAAATATGAACAATAAAAAACAAAGAAATTATGAATTATATATAATACCAACATAAAGATATATCACGAAAAAATTATAAATACATATTACAAATTAATAAAAAGTCTTTCATTGGAGACTGTGGTTAAGTAAAAACTCAGAAAAGGTATATAACCCCTTACCACAATTACTAATCGTATTTTAAATACGTATTTCGACAACTAAGTTGTCATCATCAGTAAGTAAAACCACTAATCAAAGTGTCGCACATGGGGCACAGTAAACCTAACACATATAGTAACGCAACAACTTTATATGGCGTCCATGTATACACTGACTTTAAAATACAAATATATCGAAAAAAAATTACAACTTACCTCTCTCAATAAAACGGTAACCACATGTGTTAATTCTCTCTTCGCACGACCTCAGCTTTTCTAAGAATGAAAAGAAACAACTATATGCAATCGGACCGTTGTCTACGTTAATCGTATTCCGTTTGTTTTTAACGATATGAATACTTTCATATGCGTGAATATCTCGGGGATTATTGATGGCTTTGACAAGTTACAAATGAAACAGACTTGCAATATACATATCTGTAACTGTACACATGGACAATACACCTCGTATTTTCAGCATTTACTTCTGCTTAAGACACGTGTTTCTGCCATCTATAGGCGTCATCAGTCAAGCTAATGAAGCAATGTAATACAAATTAATATATATCTTTTTAAAAAATAGATTTGTATCTGTATATACATTTACACTGAAATCGCCTACAAGACATAGCAAATTTCGTCCTATAAGGTGGCACTATTTAATAAGTGACATCTGACGTACGAAAGAGACTATGCCGAAAAAGGCGACCTTTCGCTTGACCAGCTAAGCTGGTACATAAACGAAAAAATACGTATATCGGTGTAGTCCATTAACACGAGCCAGATGGCAGTAAATATACAAAAAGGTTTTAAGTATATCAATACGTTATGCACGTATAACGCATTTGTTACAAATGAAACAGACATGCAATATACATATCTGTAACTGTACACATGGACAATACACCCCGTATTTTCAGCATTTACTTCTGCTTAAGACACGTGTTTCTGCCATCTATAGGCGTCATCAGTCAAGCTAGTGAAGCAATGTAATACAAATTAATACAAATCTTTTTAAAAAACAGATTTGTTTCTGTATATACATTTACACGATTTCAGTGTAAATGTATTTTGGAGATTTTTGGACCGAAAGGCAACTTGGAGACCTCGTTCTTTAACAACTCTATTAATGTTTTTCGTGATAGGATGGTATGGTAAACACATGTACTTTTTCTTCTGATTACATTTAGATATCAATACAAATGTATTTTTAATAATATAAAATATTATTAAAAATCTGGTGTGAAGAACACAAATACAGGTTCACTATTAATATTTTTGTGAACGTGTCCGAACATATCCCTCCCCATTAGTAGTGAACCTGTATTTGTGTTCTTCACACAAGATTATTAATAATATTTTATATTATTAAAGATACCTTTGTATTATACAAAACTGGTGGGGTTTACCTACTCATGTATGTTTCAATTATTCTGATTGAGATATCAAATTTGTGGATTCGGTTTTCTAATTAATTTATTGATTATTTCTATGTCAAGGCCATTATAGTTCGCGATGGTTTTAATGAAATATAGTTCTATTTCATATCTCTCTTTTGTTAACGAAAAATTTAGTAACAGAATTGACTAAGCAATTAAAAGAAGCTGTCTTATGTTGAAAACTATGATTTGAATCCGCGATGATGAATCTATGGTTTCTATTAGCTTCTTTCCGGAAAATATCGATTACTATTTTATGTTTATTTCTAATTACTAAAGTATCTAAAAATGATATCCTATCATTGTTTTCCTTTTTCGCCGTGAATTTAATAGGCAGAAATTTCAAATTTAATTGATTAACGAACATGTCTAATTCGCATTTCCGTGTACAAAAATCGCGAGAATATCATCTAGGTACCTGATCCAGACTCTTGGGAAATATTTAGCGTAATTTTTAAATTCTACTTCAAATTGACTCATGAATAAATTAGCTATTAAAGAAGATAGGCAGTTACCCATTGTTGTGCCTTATTTCTTTTCATAAAATTTTTCTTCTACTTGGAAACAATTTTACGTGATGCACAGAGTTGTCAATCTCATGTATTCTTTTACTTTTGAAGTTTCAATGTTATTCTTGTGGAGCAAGCCTTCTAAATATTTCATAGTCTCTGGAATAGGTACCGAGGGGAATAATGACGTTACATCGAATGAAACTAAAATTTCCCCGGCTTCCAGTTCACAATCTTTAATTAATAATTGAACAAATTCTAAGGATTTACTAACTGACAAACTTTCTGTTTTCACGGGTAAATTTTTTAATCTATTCACTAACCATTTGGAAATCAAATAAGTCGGTGAGTTGATACCTGAAACTATAGGTCTCATCGAGTTACCTGATTTATGTATCTTCGGCAAACAATACATTCTTGGTATTAAAAGATTACTACCATTTAATTTATACTTTTGGGTAGAGGTTATTAAAATTGGACATTACTTTAACGCGTCTTTAGTGTCTTTAGGTAACGGATTTCTCTTAATTTCTACATACGGACTTTCGGCAATTAAATTTTTAACTCTTTGAAAATAGTCTATTTGTCCGTAATTACTAAACTTGTTCCCTTTATCTGCTTTTAGGTAAAAACAGTCCTTAGATCTGAGAGTTTTAATGGTATTCCATTCTTTATTAACTGACTTCTGTTTGTGCTGCTGTAAATTCTTATCGATTTGGGTTTTTACAAGCCTCTCGGATGAAGTTTTTGGCCCTTGTTCGAAATACTTAATCGAAGTTTCGATACTTGCAATCACCTGTTCTATAGGAATCTGACGGCTTGGCAAACAGTATTTTAAACCTTTGTTTAACAGATCTATTTCTAAATCACTAAAATTCTCGGATGATTGATTGATCATTAGCGTTTCATTTATAGGAATTGTATTAATATACTTTTTTTGTGGGCATAACTTTCTGAATTTGTTATTTGTTTTAAACATTTATTTTTCAATCTGTGATCTTTGATTTCCGTTATCTTCCTATAAAAATTACACCACTCTTCAAATGCATTATTGTTCATTAATAGAGTTGTTAAAGAACGAGGTTGCCTTTCGGTCCGAAAATACCATCAAAAGTCTCTTAGGGAATACCAAAGATAAAGTTAATTTGAATCTGAAATCAAGTATATACGAAATTAATTGCGATGGTTGTAATTTGAAATATATAGGCCAAATGAAACGGTTTAATGAACACGTATCACATATTAAATACAATAGACCAAAAAAATCTAACATTGCCAATCATTCCTTAAATACAGAACACAATATGTCGATTAAAGGGTTAAAACTTGTCAAAGCCATCAATAATCCCCGAGATCTTGACACATATGAAAATATTGATATCGTTAAAAACAATATTCCGTTTGTGGTTATTGTTTTCTTAAGATAGGTAAGTTGTCGTAATATTTAGTCGATGTATTTGTATTTTAAAGTCAGTGTATACATGGACGCCCTGTAAAGTTGTAGCGTTACTATATGTGTTAGCTTTACTGTGCCCCATGTGCGCCACTTTGATTAGTGGTTTTACCCAGTGATGATGAAAACTTAGTTGTCGAAATACGTACTTAGGATACAATTAGTAATTGTGGTAAGGGGTTATATACCTTTTCTTTTTACAAATCAATGCCAATCCATATATACTCCTCCTTTTGTAAAAAAATTAAATTAAGAACCGATGTTTTCTCTAAAACATCGATCTTATCGATATTGATTGAGATTGATACATCGATGTTTTTAAAGTATCGGCATCAATATCCGAACCCTACTCCAGAAACTAAAATACAGTCGCAACAATGGATATCTCCCGGGAAACGTGTCCCCAAGAAAGCAAAAACCGTTTTTGCGGCCGACACGGTCAATTCCACAATTTTTTGGAATTCCAAAGGTGTTATCTTTTTTTTATTATTGAAAAAAGGAAAAAACGATACGACGTTGTTCCGTCCACGATAATGCACCTACTTATTCGTCCGTTGTTGCTACAACAAAATTTATTAAATGGCGTTTCGAATTGCTGCTTCATCAGCAATATCCTATAGATCTGGTTTCTAGTGATTTCTTTTTATTTCCAAATTAAAAAAAAAAATGGCCCGGTGGAAAGAGATTTCGGATATCCATATTTTGCAAATTTACCGAAAGATTGTTTTATGGACGGTTTGAGAAAATTAAAAACTCACCGGGCTAAATGTATAGACTTGCTAGAGGTTTATGTCAAAAAATAAAATCTATTTTTTACCATAAAATAGGTATTTGATTGTATTTCAATTATATTTCCTTCAAGTGTTTCATTCGTCAAACCCTAAAACTATTTTGATTTAAATATGTTATGGAAGCGCACCTAATTCTTGTTTTTTTTATTTGTACCCAATTTACAGGAAAAATAACGGTAGTATAATTAAAAAATTTATTCAAATATAAAATAATTTAAAGTATATTGTAGTGATAGACTATAATGCACAAGAACAAACAAAAAGATATTTGAATTACGAAGTGTATTAACTTTTTTACTGTTTATATGATTTAAAAGAATTTTTCTTACAAACAATCAAAAACTATTACTTGAACAGTAAATGACAGATTTTTATGAATTAAAAATTATACAAAATAACGTAATAAAAATTTAATTCTTCGCTGAAGTATTCCCATCAATTATTCATATTTATTGGAACCATTTCAGAAATTCACATGTTATTATCTCGAACTGTAAATTAAGAAAAAATATATTTCCATACCAAACTATTTTAACAACGCTTTCTAGATGTAGGGTATTTTCATTTTATTACGGGGCATAAAAATTTCATAAAAAGACCATTTGTGTAAATAAATTCCATATTTTATAGGTTCTATTTTTATTAAATTCGGCACATCCTTTGCCGTTAAAGAGGACACTTGAAGGAAGGTGATCATTAAATCTGACAGCACAGATTACAAAAAAAAACAGATTCACACGTGACCTTAGTGATTTGTACAAGAAAAAGTTCCGACGTGAAGTGCCACGTTGATGTGTTAGAACAGGTGAAGACGCACACCTGCCTTTTGAATTCCGTTATCAAAGAAGCCGCAAACAGAGTATTTTGTCTAAATCCGCCGATATTTATAAACACTATTTATGCTACATATATTAATTAGACAAAATAATATATATCGTTTTGATATGACAAATTACCTCTAATATTCCAACTCTTTAGCACGGATCTATTAATTCGTTACTATCTATAAAGTAGTACCTGAAATCATTTAAATTTATTAGTTCTTTTTTACGTAAACTATACTATCTTTCACAAAACATTAACATGGAATCGCCGCAATAAATATAACAATATTATAGAGGAGGTGCACATTTTAGTGGCGTCAACTATCGGCAATTCCCAACAAAAGTATAAGACAAACAAAATAGTTCAAACATATGTGTTATATGAAAAAATGTCATTTATTTTTGTAATTAAAAGGACTAAAACTTAATAATTATTGTAGTAATTTAAGTATAGCAAGCGCCAATCAGAATTTGATTAGGCAAAGATAAGCGGATATATAAATGAGACAAACAATCGAATATTTCAGAATGCGAACCTTTATGTCATACAAAATATAAAAAATAAATGTACTTATATAACTATGTATACTCAAAGAAGTGGGAGATGGGTACTTGAAAGCAATCACCAAAACAAATCGAATCAAATTATTAAAATTTGAAATAGCTAAGTATTCGTTCCAAAATCCTACTTTTGAATTCCAAGAAAAACCATAATGTTGTAATTGTTAATATTTACATTGTACTATAATACAGAGATAAAATAAAATTACCATGTATATAAGATTAATGAGTATATATTTGCCTGTACATTTAAATAAGTGCCTATACATAATCAAAGTAAATTATTTTCAATAAATGAATTTCGTGCAGCTTGTCCTACTAGTAACACATTATTAATAGTAGCAGCATCTGCAAAGAAGTAAAGTAAAGCATTAGTTACATTCATTGTTACTGCATACAGTGATGTTTTTTTTCCTTATCTACAATGGACTTACCATTATTAAAATCATTTTCTCTGTATTCAATTTCTTGACCTTGTATATTGGTATTCCAGCATTTGTTGCAATATTATGAAGTACACAACATGTATGAATAATTTTTGCTGCTTGCTGCTCTAATTGGATGGTATAACAAAACCCTATGTCTAGGAAGACACCTAAATCTGCCCTGTAGCACACCATTTGTTCTCTCTATAACGTTTCTGGTTTTGTTTAAGTGTTTATTGAAATTTGCTTCGATTGTGCCTTCTTGTACATTAGCAAACAGTGTGAAAAGCCACAGCTCAAGAAGACAACCACTATCCCTTGTTTGGAATTAAAAATAAATCCACAGTTCAGTATATGTGCATATGTAACTGTTTACCTATTAAATGTGTTAAGGTATCCCCATGTGCGTATTGCTCTCTTAAGTAATTTCTAATATTACTTGTTTGCCATATAGCAGCATAATGCACTGTTCCTGAATTTGATGCACTACATCCAATTATCTTGCAATTGGAATCTGCAATCTAAACATGAAATATATTTAGAATTAGCCCTTAATGTGATATTTTACCCTTCACTATATCAATATATGTTTATACACATAATATTTACTTACAAGAATTACATTTATAGACTGTCTTCTTTTTCTGTCAATCTATATATATAAAATACAAAAAAATGTTTGCTTGCCCTATATAGACTCTGAAACTATCCAACTGATGTGATCCAAACCGGTTGCTTATAAAAATATTCTTAAAAACCTGTTTATACATTACAATCTCATTATTTATATCAAATTTTGTGTTATGTTTTTTTAATCTGTTTAATTATTATATATATATATATATATATAATTATCTGACATTGCATCCCCACTACTTCTAGTCCTTCGCGAACTTACCTCTTCTCGTACCAACTTAATTGGCGCTTGCTAAACTATGTATACAAAATTAATGGCAATGCAGTTAAGAAATTTGCATCGTCGCAACAATTCTGAACAGTCTTCGCACGATGCAACTCTTCTCTATTTTTGCTCATCCGTAAGATTGTGTAGCACAAATCTTTCTCGTTTCCAAATCTTCATGAAATATTTGTCGAATAATCTCCTTATTCATGCCTAACTCTTCTGCCATCATGCTAAGGGTCATTTGTCGATCTTATGCCGCAAACTTACACACTTTTGCGATCGTATCTGATAATTATAACAAGTATACAACGGAAGCTCTCATTATAAATGGTGAATCCATAAAGAGAGCCACCTACAGGATAAGGAGAACGCTTCCCGGGAAAATACGAATTCTGAATTTATTAAATTTTTACAACATAGTTATAAAATTAGTATCAATATTTTTTTATAATCAAATTAATACAGTGGCACTACATCTATAACAAAGTTGTAAAAAAAATACTCATTATCAGAGAGCGGAC
The DNA here is from genome assembly GCA_935421215.2 of Melolontha melolontha. NCBI lineage: Eukaryota > Metazoa > Arthropoda > Insecta > Coleoptera > Scarabaeidae > Melolontha > Melolontha melolontha. The sequence goes on from OW285240.1 coordinate 48,037,776, forward strand.
TGAAGCGATTGAATGACCAATTGCCTCGATAAAACGTTGTGGGGATATCAGATATAGTATGCATATTATAACAACCCCACTATTTGCTTGCTCGATTGCATTCGTCGATCGAATATTGTTATTTCCATCGTTATGAATAGTACAATGTGTGTATTCCTTCATAAATTCAATTCAACAAATTATATCCGCTAATTTCCAAAGTGTATTCTCGTGTTTACATGCTGTTAAACATGCATATACATATATGTATTTATTGTTCTTGAGATAGTATATTTTATATTCTCTTCTATAAGGGATTGTTTCTGGTTTTATTTCTTTCAGTGTTATTTGGTTACAACGTTTAGTATTTAAAAAATCCGTTTTATATTATTATATTGTATATTTATCCTATAATTTTTTATACATATTAAGTTTAATTTCCTACCTTATTGTTGGAGTAGTTTTCGTTTCTTCGTTTTAGTCCATTTCTTTCTGTTCTTAGTATTTCTCTTTATTTTCATTAACTATGGAGAATTCTCGTAGGGCAGCCCCATGGTAGGATGGATTAGAGACCATACAGATTGGTTACGTATTCGTAATGATACCGATATATTGCAGTGATATATTGCAGTGCCTGTTCATTAAGTTTAAGGCGTTCACAAAAATTTAATATGGAGAGACATGTTTCTTCGAAAACTTATCAAGATAACATATGACCATCTGCACTTTTTTAACGAAGAACTGTGTGAAGTGTGTGAAGAACTTAACAATCCAGTCCTCAAGAGGTTTCTTACAAAATATACTGATCGTCATATATTAGATGAATCTACTTTACGTAAATACCACTTACCAAAATGTTATTTGAGAACCATTGAAAAAATACGAATCAACCTATCTAGTCATTATCTTTGGGTGAGTGCAGACGAAACAACGGATGTAATGGAACAATATGTGTTAAATGTAGTTGCTGGTATTCTTCAACCGACAACTTCATATCAACCATACTTAATTGCAACTAAAATATTGCTAGTCGTAAATGGTAAAATAGTTGCAGAAGTGCTATTTGTACTTCCTGAAGTGTTCCATCGAACGAAACACATGGTAATCCGAAGGAGCAATATCACGACTACGACTACGCTGGGTGCGAAAGAATATTCCATCCAAGCTCCAAAATGTTTTGTTGAGTCCGAACTGCAGTAAACGGTTTTGTGTTATCTTGATGAAATATTACCTGGTGTCTGTTTACTAACGCAGGGTATCGTAAACGCAAAATATCCTATACTCTGTCAAGCTGGGCACAATAAAGCTCAGAATTAACCGCACTGCCATTAGGAACAAACTCAAAATGGATCACACCAAAGATATTCCACCAAACGCAGATCATTAGTTTTCTTCTAAAACGATCCTTTTGCGCTACTGGAATCGGCACTTGCCGACGATTAAGCTAAGTAATTATTCGCCTCAGAAACCGATTGTCGCGGGGATATTGGAGTAAATGGTGCAAATGCCTACTGAGGTGTTGACCTTCGTTTAAATCATGTGGAATATTGGTAGAACGTTTAATAGTTTTACCACACCTTTTCAAGTGGCGCCAGATGGTTGAATTGGATACCCTCAACTGGTTAGACAATCGACGTGTCGTAGTAACGGGATTTTCATTAAGAAGTTGCAAAAAATATCTTCATTCTCCTTAAGTTACTGAATTTTTTTAAAAAACGACATTTTTATCTGAACAATTCAACAACCTAATATTTCATGTGCGTCTGTCAATCCGCGAATTAAACTGCCACACTTCGAATATTAGATATTCTAACCCAAGAAGATAAATACAAACCGAATGACCAAGCAAAGCCAATTTCTCTGGGTTACTAAATTAAATATATACTTCAGTCGTTTACAGTCACTCGGTATAAGCTAAATGTCCATTTACACAAGAATTTTATTAACTGCTGAAATGCCCATAAATTGAATAACGAACTAATTAACAAATATTCCATAATTTGCTTATATTGTCAAAAAATACCTAATTATAAGTAGTTCGTTCTATATTCATTTTATGTATATTTCACTGCGTTAAGGCCGTCCTGTTGATTCAACGAATTAAATTTAATTAGAAATTAACTTAAGCACTCTTTCTGTTGACATTTATTAGTATCTTCAAAATGAGTTATTGTTTGCATTTAAAATGCTTATACGAAATTCAATATCCTTTTAAAAAGCAATCTCACAACCATAAATATGAAAGGAAATATTTGAAAATTCGTTGACAGCCCCGTTAGACATAGACATGCACGCTTGATTGCGTTTGTGGGATGTCCTGGTGCGTCTTCATACGTGAGTTACGCCCGCCGTGGGCTGGTCTTGGCAAGGAATGAGACGCCTTTGAAGAAGGAGAAACTTGAACAAATTCTATTTATAAGAAAAAATATCAAATACACCGCTGTAATGTGATCATTATTGTTTTTGTGCAAGTATGACCAAGTCTTAAAGCATTACACTATTTTTTCTACACTGGAAATTAATTAATTTAAAAAGATTAACTAGAACAAGACCTTGTATGAATATGAATACAAAAAAGTATGGAATACATTTATAAAATATTACCTACTATATTTAAACAAAAACTGGTCAATGATTTTAAGAGCTTTTTTAAATGAATAACATACAATCTTAAACAAAAATTTTCAGAATGACTAATTTACTATAATTGTACTGTAGACGATTTAATTTAGCAACCCCAAGAAATTGGCTTGCTTCCCTTATTTATTTATTTTATTTGTGTAAATCTCTATACAGGGTTTTTCACGTGACCCGGTCGTTAAAAGTTTCAATGTTAATGCCTTAGAGTACTTTTGAAAATTTGCGGCACGTAATCTGGATACTTGATGTATTAAAATGAAATATTTACACTCATGAAAGTCATGAACCACTTTCGGTTATACCGGAAGTCATAGCCAACTTTGATATTTTAAATGGAATGTTATACTTTTTATTGCTTTTTTAGATTCGTTGTGAAAGTACTGTAACACTTTATATTAAGGTTTCTTTTGAAAAAAATTAACCGTTTTTGAATTATTTTTATTTTTGTGAAATTTTTTGTTTTTTCAATGTACTTTTTAAAACCATATGTCTCAAGTGTATTTGATCTAAACTTCGTCATATTTCTACTGGAGACAGCGAAAGGTATAAGATTCCGAATAATGTCGAAACATTTAAGAAATCTCTTACAAGGTGTTTTTTTATTTTTTTTTAACTAATGATTTTTAACTAATGAAAAATCGATTTTTTTAAATGAAACGTCCTATAGATGAGCACACCATAGTAAGTAGATAAACATTTTGCATCGTACAGGTGTAGGTTTCCCTATGTCTATCTCACATAGTTTTAGAGTGATTATTTTCTAAATTGAGCTATCAAGAAAGATCATTGTAGTAAGCCTTGAAAAATAAATCTGATCTGTCAAAATTGTCACAAAGTGTATTTCGTGTCTAACTGGTTCTATGTTGTTCACAAATATGCAAGATGAATTAAATATTTATTCTAATAGAGATACTTTGAGTTTATTCTACATTCTTCAAATTATTGAAAGAACATGTCGACTTTTTAATGAAAGATACCCACATTTACGAGCAATTAATAAAACTAAATTCAAAATTATTAATGATTATTTTCTAAATTGAGCATTATTAGGAGAAAGCTTTGGAAAAAAAAATCTAAATAGTTTGGAAATTATACCAATTATATATATATATTGAAATATGACTGATAATAATAATAATAATAATAATAATAATAATAATATTTCTTTATTGTCCAACGGGTTACCAGTTAAAGGACAAATACAATACAAAACATGTACACAGATTTCAACATTATTAAGAGCATATATGTGAATCTATACAAAACACAATACACATTCCGAAGCATAACCATACATACCGCGATATCATAAAGTTTCTGGGTCAACGGTGGCCATGGGGTGAAAAACGTCTGTCTTAATTTATATCATCCTTTTGAGAAAAATCTGATAAAATTTTCAGGTTAAGTGTCGTAACTGACGTTAAAATTTGTCAATATATTAATCTTAATGTCAGTATGACACATAACCTGAAAATTTTATCAGATTTTTCTCAAAAGGATGATATAAATTAAGACAGACGTTTTTCACCCCATGGCCACCGTTGACCCAGAAACTTTATGATATCGCGGTATAATACAACAGTCATAACAATAGATTGTTCAATCCATCCATAAATATATCTTCGTAGTACAAATTTGCTGCTCTGCACATTCTCAACATCGGAAAATAACGGTATAACTCAGTCCTAGGTGATGGCAAAAGGAAGGTATGTCCATGCCTCGCGGATATCCTAGGAACGTGGAAGTTCAAACACGACAACAGGTAAGGCGCATCTATCCCACCATTAATAAGCTTCCATATAAATCTCGCTCCATGAGTCTCCCGGCGATAGCTCAGAGACTGAAAATTATGCCTATCCAGAAGTGAAGCATAATCGGAAGCGCGTGGTTGGTACGTTCCATCTAATTTAAAGGAGAGGAATTTCAAAAAGCGCCGCTGCACCTTCTCAATTGAAAGTTGTAAGTAAGTGTAGTGAGGTGACCAGACAGGTGACGCATACTCCAGTTTACTACTTACAAAGCTAAAAAACAATGTCCTTAATAGGGAGACGCTATTAAAGTATTTGCAGCACCGCATAATGAAGCCCAAAACTCTCGCCGTAGAGACAAATCATTGACATGAAACGAAAAACTCAAACGGGAGTCAAATGTTACCCCAAGATCTCTAATCTGATCAAGTCTTATCAAATCGCAATCATTTATAGCGTATGTTGAAGCAATGGGACAGCTCTTCTTTGTGTAAAATACATAGAAACACTTTTTTTGGTTTAAGGTTAACTTATTATTATAGCACCAGTCGACAATGTCATTTAAATTCTGCTGCAAAATTAATACGTCGTCAACATCATTGATGCAGGAGTAAATTTTTATGTCATCCACGTATGCAAGAACCGGGCAAGATAAGGACATAAGCAAATCATTAATGAATATTATAAATAACAGTGGTCCAAGGTTAGACCCCTGCGGAACACCAGATGTAGAGACATATTCAAATGAATTATTGCCATTGTACGACACATAATTGATTGTGTAAGCAATGAAGGGCTGCAACCCATATAAGATAATTTATTTAGTAAAATATTATGGTCAATCACATCAAATGCACTGGTCAAATCAGTATAAATAACATCAAGTTGTCCCCTCCTGTCCAATTCCTGCGCAATACAGTGAGTAATGGAAACCAGATTTGTCACAGTTGAACGTCCACGATAAAATCCATGTTGAGACGTCGAAATGAGAGATTTTACATTAGAGTAAATGCAAGTATAAATATAGTTCTCAAATACTTTGGCAAAGTTTGAGAGTAAAGATATAGGTCTATAATTCTGAAGCTGCTTCTTATCGTCCTTTTTGAAAACAGGAGTAATTCTAGAGCGCCGCCATACTTCAGGAAATGTAGATGTTCTTATACACAAATTAATTATTATAGATAGAGGCTTAGCGAAAGCAGAACGAGCCTCTCTGGCTAAAAGACCCGGAACCAAATCATCACCAGAGACATCATTTGAACGAAGCGAGGCCATAATGTTAATTATTTCATCCTCAGATATGTATTGAAGAGAGAAAAGTGAATTACTACTCTCAGAAGCGTCCAAATGAAAACTCGTACCTGCACCAAAAGCAGATGCAAACTTACGAGCAAAACCATCAACTATATCCCGAGGCGTATCAAGTACCAAATCCCCATCACGCAATGTGCTAGGTATTCTGGAAATTCCCTTCCTACTGCTAACCAACTGAAAAATGGTTCCAGGATTTGCCCGAATGGAGCTTTCAACATCAGTTAAATACCTTCGATAAGCCCGTGACACAAGGGTTTTACATAGGCCTCTCAAACGGTTTCATTACAAAAAATCGGATTTTTTGTTGATCGCCATTTACGTCTGTAGTACAATTTTAGTTTCAAACTTGACTTTATTTCTGGGGTAAACCATTGTGGATAACGAGAATTACGAACTGAGCAAAATTTAGGAACAAGCCTGTCAAAAATATCATAAATAGTTTTATAGAAGTGAGTAATAGCAGCATCAACATCATCAAAAGAACCCAAAGAAGACCAATCAACGCCCGAAAGATTAGAACAAAGAAGATCAAGGTTAGCCTTGCGAAAATTATATCGCATATTATTGTTTGACAGAAATTGAGAGGAACGACCATTGGCCGCACAGAGGTTCAGTGAATAGATAATGGCGGATGATGCGGATCCACCGGGACAAATGGCAAGTTGTCAGCAGCAACATCCATTACAGAATCAACATTAGATAAAATCAGATCAAGAAGCCGACCATTACAATTTGTTACAGAATTAAATTGTTGAAAGTGATGCATTGAACGGAAGCACTCAAAGCAACAACACTTAGGACATGACATAGGACTACTCAGGAAGAGAGGCAAATTGAAGTCACCAATAATAATCGTATAATAATAATAATAGTAGGCCTATCAAGTAAAATAATATTCAGGAGCTCAAATAATTCCTCAAACTGATGCAGTGAAATATCCGGAGGTATATACATTGCTGCCATACAAAAAGATGCAGAACTGACAGTAAAATTACAGAGAACAATATCAACCAATGGAACAAAATCAGTAATAGCACTTACATCCATGATTTCATAATTATATAGGGTTTAATGAGCAATAAACACACCACCACCAGTCGTACGATTTGTTAATGCAAAGTTTCGATCAGATCTTATAACATTAAATAATGGTGGCAATATCTCAGAGCTATTTATGGAGCCATCCAGCCAACTCTCAGTGACAACAATTATGTCATATGAAGATCCAACTGCACTAGTATCAAATTCATGCGTTTTAGATTTGAGGCCACGAGTGTTCTGATAATAAATGTTAATCACAGGTGGTAACCCGCTGGACGAACTTAGTTTAACGAAGAAGAAGATACTATTGAGGGAATACCCATTATATATTTGATTTTTATCTGTTTCACCATTATCCAAGCGAGCTTTCAATTCCGTCTTAATTAAATCTGCATGGGCGTCCGATCCCTGAATACAGATATGCCACCAAACTTAGGATTATCCCTGAGCTTAGTCAACTGACGGACAACAGCTGTAACACTAGATTCAGATGAGAAAACAACTTTAATTGGACGCTTACGCTGAGACTGAGTAGGATCATACCTGCCAAGGCGAAATGTCTTTATATAAGCATCTGTTATCTCCAAAACCGAGCACATTTCACCAACCAACCTATCATCTAATTTAGATTGCTCAATGCGAGAATCACAACAAGCCTCATTACAACCGAAAATGACAATATTATTTTTACGCTTTTCGCGCTCACCAATCTCATGTATAACCCCCTCAATGTCAACAAGAGAATTCGTTGCAACAGGAGGGGACTCACGAATAGATTCCTTCAAAGCCCTAACTTCCTCCTGGAGAGAAGAAATGACGGACTTCAGGCCAGCAAGATCATTACCAAAATGTAAGCAATGCTTACAAGTCCAGAAATAACCGGTATTAGAATGAATCTTCCTTGCCTCAGCAGCAGAAACGTTAGCACACTCTATTCTATAAGGCTTGGCACAAATGAAACAGTTAACAGTTTTATGCAATTCCGCCGACTTACGACAACAGGAGCAATTCAACATTGTGACACAAATGTTAAAAACTAGGGAAAACAGAAGACACTCACTTCACGCTAGCAGTGCCCGTTGCAGCGACTTAGAATTAACAAAACATAGGAAAAAATAGGCAACGGTAGGGATCTCGAACAGTGTACAAAGGTAAGAAAAAGAAGGAAGGAAAAGAGTAACCCCGTATTATGCGTCACAACGCAACAAATACTCCCCGACAAAAAGCAGAAAAGAGAAAAAAAAGAAAAAAAAGCAAAAAAAGCACAAGCAATAATAAAAAGATTCAAGATATAGAAGATTTATACCACAAATGTTGCAGACTTACCGCACAAAATATAGCGCCCACTGTCACTGCACATATATATTAAGTACACCAATAGATAGCGCAAAAATTAATCTATTATTTAATGTAAGTCTCAATAATGAGCGACCAAAACAACCCAATGAAACAACACTATAACCAAGAGCAAATCGAAACACATGCACACGCATCAACCAATTCATATGTTTTCATGATGATGTAAATGATAAATAATATATAATAATAATAAGGTATAATTGTTTTAATTGATATGAATAATTAATTGAATGAATAGTATAGAAAGTATACTAATGGTTGGGCGCCTTGGTTTGTTTAAAAACCTATTACATAAGTTCACCAGCTCTTCTCATATAATTTCTGTATCTGCGGCTAGGTGTCGGAAAGCAAGTAATATTTTGCAAAGTTGACCCTCACAGGCTCCTCGTCGGCCTATTTATCCCTAAGTGTATGGTAGAAAATTGTATAATAAAATAACTAAGTTATCTCCAGCTAAGCACTGATAAATAAAAGAGTTTGTTAAGGAAATATGTGTAAAAGTTTATTAAAATAAGATTTCTGTAAACAATAACAAATAAACGTGCCTAACGACAAATTATTGAATTAATATTAAGTGCACGTGTGAGTTGAAAAGGTTATGTTATAATGGTAATGATATTTTCATGTAAATTATAATATAAATACATCGACAAATTCAGGTGAGTACTACAATCCTTAATAATAAAAGTTCTTTCACAAATTCTTTGTAAATTGAAAATGTAATTTTTAAAGTAAAATTATGAGTTTTGATTTAGTAAAATTTTGTTTTACTTGTAAAATGTTTTAATAAGTCTTTTTCGAAATAATTTTGCTTAATAAAACCTGTTTTACGAAGAATATGGGCAAGTATCTTGAATGATGTCGGCGTAGATCAGGAAATTCGTAGTATGGTTCAACTACGGAGCCTTCGATACTGTGATGCCGGCTTTGGCGTACTTCGACGGCGTTGGTTTTTCTCGGGACGTTATTCCAATCGAAAAGATGCTATGAACGATTTCTGGCCGTTCTTCGGTGTTATCGCCTTCAAATATGGTTTAAAAGTAGCTCCAAATTTATGTGTTTCTTTTCCGGACACTTTTAAAATTCTAACTCAGGTATTTTTGATTTTATTAAATTTAAAACTTTGGAGTAGCACTTTTTCCTGGCACTTGTAATAAAAATTTCTACTGACGCCTTGATGACAATTATTTCTTTCAAAGCCTAGTATGCAATTATGAAATAGCCTCGAATTTTACTTTAAATTACATGTAATAATAATTTGAATATAAATGAAATGTTGATTTAAACATATAAACAAAATTAAAATAATATTTTTCAAATAGCTGTTATGAGTTTTTAAATGTGGGGTTTTGTTTTATGCGTAGAAAGAAAATAACCTATTCGCGGGTTTGTTTACATTTAAAAAGTGAGCGTGTCTAATTAGTATCGATACAAAATTTTAATGGCATATAAATTAGCTATCTGTTTATTTCGCGCTAATGATTTTAATTATGAAAATGACAATTTAAAAAAATATAAAATGTAAGTTTTGAAATAAATATAAATTAATTTGTAATATACAAAGTTATCGTAATATTAATTTATTTACATTTCGATACTAATTTTACAAATTATGTCCGCCCATTTAACCATTCTATTGTATATTATTTTTATGTTAATTTCTGTCTTTCCCTTCGCAGTTAGCTGGAATGAGTAAATAAATTAATATGACGATAACTTTGAATATTTCAAATTATTATTATTTTTATTTCAAAACTTACTTTTTATATTTTAATTTTCAATTTCATAATTTAAATCATTAGCGCGAAATTACAGATAGCTAATTTATCTACATTTAAAATTTTGTATCGATACTAATTAGACACGCCCACTTTTTAAAAGGTAAACTTACCCGCGAAAATGTTATTTACTGCACACGCATATAACATAACCTTATATTGGAAAACATGTTCTGACTGTTTGAAAAATATTTTATAAATTTTATTATCATGTCAAAATTAATATATTATTTATATTCAACATGTTAACTGATGTAGTAAAAGTAAAACTTCGAGGCTATTTGACGATATTAACTAGGGTTTGAAAATAAATAATCGCTATCGGCGTCACTTCAATAATTTAATAACGAATGGCCGTAATATAGAACAACTCCAAAGTAAATTTAAAAATAAAAGTTAAAATACCTGTGATATAATTCCAAATTTACGCTGAGTCAAGACATTAATACTTGGTACAATATTTAAAAACAAACCTGACGACAATCGCTTGGAAACTAACAAGATACGAGCCGAGCATCTTTTGAATTGGAGCACCGACGAAGAGGCAAAACCGAAGCCGTTATTCGCCGCAAACGCCGTCATCAGAGATTGGAGGACCCGTACTCTGTATTTTCCTGATCACATCGCTTTCATTCTGGATAACTGCAGAATTCAACGGAAAACAGGTTCATTTCAATCATTATTCTTCAATAAAGCCTAAAAGTTATTTTTTTTTAAATTCAAAACAACTTTTAAATGCTACAAACTCCAGAATTTTACTGTTATATACATCATTAATAATCTCATTATTGTAACATACCTATATCTTTTAAAAACGTAGTACTCACCTATATTGTTCATTTAACTTATTATATTTCAATATTTGACTATTACATTATTTCGTAACATAACCTTTTTGTTCTAAACAAATGTGCACTATTTGTTAACTCTATTTATTGTCGCTAGGCACGTTTTATTTGTTCACTGTTACAGATTCCTTATTTATTTCAATAAATTTTTACTCTTATTTCATAACTCACTCTTTTATTTGTTAGTGTTTAGTTGTAAAGTTTTAAATATTTGATTAAACTATTAAACACCATACATAGGGATAAGTATATATACCGACGAAGATCCTATAGAGTCTAATTTTGCTGATATAATTTGTGCTCACGACTGCTAGTTGGATTATTATGATAGAACATAGATAGCGTTGATCTAACATTACATTTTTCAAATTAAAGGCGCCCAACTTATATATAATTCAATTCTATTAACTTCAACTTCTTTAAACTTTTATTAATTATCGCCATTTATTATTCTATTATTCACATTAATTTCATCAGCGCTTTTCATTTTGGCGCACGAACGTGGTGGCATTCTTAATACACCATTCGCCGCTTTTCAATATATATATATATATATATATATATATATATATATATATATTGTAACGGTCAACCCTGATAAAAGCGCATAAAAGGCTAATTTTTATATTTTAAATAAACTGGAATGATTATTTAGAAAATGTGCATTATGAATATCTATTATTCAAATAAGTTATCTAATATAACATATAGATGGAGTTGAATGATGTTACAATTATTATTTGCGCACAATGCAAAAGCGCATAATTGCACATAACAACATATACTTAACCTTAAAACAGCTGTTCAGATGTACATAAAACTTCTTATAAGTATTTTGAGTGGGCGTAATGTTTAGTGTTATGTGGTTCCGGCTAGTCAATTGAACAATACAAACTCTTGTTATGGGACTTAATAAAGTGCCCCTTAATATAGTAGGTTCGGTGACACCATATCGAACACTTACAATATCAGCTAATGGTCATGCAACAGACAAATAGAATTTATTTATTCTTAAAACTATAAAATAAAACGATCGAGATATGGATTATTGATTAACAACTTTAATGAAATGAATGCCAAAATAACAGGTAAGTGAGATATACATTAACATTATGATCAATAAATATCTAACATGTCACGTGATGAAATTAATATGGCGATTAAACTCGGTTAATAAAAATAAACAAACTTAGTATGACATGAATAAAATAATATTATGAGTGAAATCTATGATACATCTTAAAATATCAACAAGATTAAAACTAAAATTGAATTGACTTGAACTGAACTTGTATTCTTCGTAACAGTAATATAAATATCTTAATCTTTTAAAAATAATATAAGTAATTATTACTCAATGAATCATAGAAATATGATATTTTATTTGTGCATGATGAATTAATTTTCCGTTTTCTTCAAAATTCGTAGATATTTTAAATAATACTTAAGTGAATCAGGATAGGACTTAAGGTGTTTGGAATCTGCTTATCAGGTCCATAAAAGCGGGTCTGAGTCTTGCGGCAATCTGTTGGCGTCACCTTAGCTGTAGTCCGGTCCAATCGGCCACGCTTCGCGGTGTATTTCAATTGCTGTTAATCAGGACCCCGGTCACCTTCTGGACTTGAAAAATAGGTAAAACTGGAGCTGGATATATAGGTAAGATTTTTTCTAGAGTAGACGTATGGTTTTATTCGTATTCTTAATGTTTTTCATTTAATTTTTAGAGAGGCACTTCAAATACGTCGAGATGTTTTTAATGGCGGACATCTAGTTACGCTAACTATCTTTTTTTTCTCATCCCTCGTCCTGATTGGTCTAATTGTATGTATCATATTAATCGCGGTATTTTATAATAATTAAAATGACAATTTAGACATATTGAATATACATATACTAATATTAATTATTTAGTTTATTTTAGTGAATATATATTTCATGCTTGAATAATAATTATTGTTATTAAAGCTAATTTTATTGTGGGAAACATTCCCGCGATAACCTTTTTAAAAAAAAAGTACAGTTTTGCCTAAATTTATGGCGTCTATAATTATTTATCAATTAAGTTGAAATATCATTAGAAAAGTATAATATCGAAATGAAGTGACTGATACAAATTAAAAAAAACAAATAAATAAATGTGAAATTAAATTTAAAACCATTAATTACGCGAATTCAACTTTATTGATTTTTCATATGAAGAATTCAAGTTCTATACTTCTAAATTATCCTAAAACTTACATATATACATTTAAATTCAATCTTTTGCCAACTGAGGCATTCTTATGGATAGGCTTGCCCTTTATCAATATATATATATATATAATATTTTCGTGACCTTGGTATGATATGGTAAACTCAATCAGTCGGCGATTAAAGGTCTGGTTTATTCCTTCAAAGTATGTATATATATTTAAAATAACCCTACATATTTCGGCAAGTATGCCTTTATCAAGGATACAAAAAATAAAAAATATATATGTACTTTGAAGTAATAAACCAGACCTTTAATCGCCGACTGATTGAGTTTACTATATATATATATATATATATATATATATATATATATATATATATATATATATATTCATCAAACTTCTTGCGAAAAGGTTAGAAAAGAAAATAAATTTCAAAACTGAGAAAATATTTGATATCATATGAGATAACAAAAATAACCACACATTAACAAGCAAAAGAGTGAATAAAATCAATAGATTGAAGACACATAATGCGTTAGTAATGATATTCGCAAATGTTCAAAATGATCTGCGATCTAAACAAAGCATGACTCTTCTTAAGTCTGTTGTAGTTGCTTTTCTTACTTGCTCAGCGTTCAACTTTCGAAAACTGTCTCTTATTTTAGTTATAAGCTATTCTCTGTTTTGCACGGGAGATGCATAAACTCAATTTTTTATTTGACGCTATAAATAAAAATCAAGGAGAGTCAGATCGAGGGATCTAGGTGGCTAGAACCAAGATCCATTGCGACCAATCCACTTATCCTCAAAGATACTGAATAATTCCCGATATACCTCATATGAAAAGTGAGTGGATGCTCGATCCATTTGAAACCAACATAGGTTATTAAAAATGACAGTACTACTTTCCTTAACAATTGTAGATACCTGGCGCTTGTTAAATTCTCGTTATAAATTTCATTTTCAACGTGGATATGTATAATTATTGCAAAAACATTAGAGCTAAAAGTGTCTTGAAAATTTGCTTCTCTAATGGAATGTAGATTTTATTGTGCCCAATGATGACAATTTCTTCTATTAAAAATCCTTAAAATTTTAAATAAAAAATTAGGATCTTCTTGTGTTTTAGCGCAAAATCCAATACTTTTATCTTGATATCGGTTTTAGAAATGTCTTCTTGACTTGAATACCAAAGCGAATGGAATTTGACTCTATTCGCTTGAATTTTAGTTTTATTCATTGCTGGTGAATGTGGGTATCTTTCATACTTTCATTAAAAAGTCGACATGTTCTTTCAATAATTTGAAGAGATTCACCATGAATGTAGAATAAATTCAAAATATCTATATTAGAATAAATATTTAATTCGTCTTTGATATTTGTGAACAACATAAAACCAGTTAGACACGAAATACACTTTGTGACAATTTGTGACAGGCTTACTACAACGATTTTTCTTGATAATGCTCAATTTAGAAAATAATCATTAATAACTCTAAAACTATGAGAGATAGACATAGGGAAACCTGTACCTGTACGATGCAAAATGTTTATCTACTTACTATGGCGTGCTCATCTACAGGATGCTCCATTTAAAAAAATCGATTTTACTTTAATTAAAATTACTTAAATAATCAATAAATTTCGAACACCCTGTAAGAGATTCCTTAAACTTAAAAGTTTCTAATTCACGCCTCAACAGCTCAGTGGTCGAGCAATGGTCCGGCAAGCCAGAGGTCGTTGTTCGATTCCTACTTGAGGGCGAATTTTTTCTATTAAAAATTCGAATAAAATAGCGTCGTAAAGTGTAGAAAGAATATTTACAATTACATTACTTCTCGATATCGCAATTAATTTGCACACTGCCGTACTACGGGCAAGATATATTCATCTGTTCCTTTGATGTAACTCAAAGCATCCCCATAAAGGTTTCTAATTCACGCTTCAACAGCTCAGTGGTCGAGCAATGGTCCGGCAAGCCAGAGGTCGTGGCTTCGATTCCTATTGAATTCTTTCGAATTTCTTTCTATGAAAAATTCGAATAAAATAGCGTCGTAAAGTGTAGAATGAATATTTACAGTATAACATTCCATTTAAAATATCAAAGTTTGCTATGACTTCCGGTATAACCGTAAGTGTTCATGGGTGTAAATATTTTATTTTAATACATCAAGTATCAAGATTACGGCCACAAATTTTCAAAAGTGTCCTAAGGCATTAACATAGAAAACTTCTAACGAACGGGTTACGTGAAAACCCCTGTATAGGTATATAAAAATCAGCCCGCGGATGTTTGTGTTCGCAAAACTCGAAATGTAGTCGGTCAATGGACTTGAAATTTTGACACAACGTTGCATTCGAATACGCGAGTGTCTTCATAGTAAAATGATTTTTTTTAAAAGGCGCAATAAAAATCTTCCCGCACCAGTGAAATATACAGTGCGCTTTGACATAAGTAGCGTAAAAAATTTCTCAAATACCCGATTTGGTTGTACTTTTTCATTACAAGTTGACGGTTGCTAATCATATACTCTACTGAAAAAGGAAAATAACTTTAATTTAATCTTGAATGAATTGTCTTATATTGTTGGGGACGCTCTACCAATGTTATGGTTGTATCTGGTTTCTAGCGGTAGTGCTTCAACGTCGGTTACTAGAATCGCGGCCCCTATGTTGCTTCATCGTGCACAGGTTATACTTTTTAAATCTTCGGTGACGATTTGTTAAACGAATAAATGTACTTTCATCTAAATGTATTTATTTACTCTATATACATTTATTTGGGATCTAGAACGACTTATACTAACATAAAACTGCTGTTGAGACTGATCTCCTGTTAAAAAGTTATTGTTACGATGTTACGAAGAAGACTGTGTGTCTTATTGTTGGTACGGACTCTCAATTATACTGTAAGACTGTGTTTCTTATACTGATGTTTAGTTTGAGTCTCTTGTTGCTGGTATGAGACTCTGAATGATATTGTAAGACTATGTATCTTATACTGATGTTGAGACTAATGTATTCTGTGTTGTTTTACAAGTAGGTAAAATATACCACTAGCCCTAACTATTACAGATTAAAAGCATATTAGTTGACAAGTGTATTGTTTGACGTCATAACGGGGAAATCCTGTGCTATTTAATTCCTGGAAATTATACCTGCAGACAATAATAACCTTGGCTTACGATACTGTCTTAAAGATCTAATCTAAAGTAATAAATAATAAAATGTGATTACTAATTAAGTATTAGTAGGTGCCATAAACCTTAGTATACATTTCCGGATGGTTCTTTTGTTAGAGTAATAAAATTTATTATACATATCTAAGAAAGGAGATCTTAGCAATGAATATCCAAAGTAAAGCCTTTGTTCACCAATAGATTTTATACATATTTAGGAATCGTGAACCTATTATGCATATTTACTTAACAATGTCTATTGGAGCCTTGGGAAACGCCAGTGGTAATGGTAAACCAATTGGGATTATATCCGTTATATTGTACATAGTACGATCGACTCAATAAATAGGTTTTAAAAAAGAATACAGGATTCGGCGAAGCACCTATAGATTGTAACTTCGACAACAGTAGAGAGTGTCAATTATATCGAACGCTTTACTAAAATCAGTATAGATAACATCCACTTGTTCACGAGCATCCAAAGCTTCACTTATATACTGCTACTAAGTTAGTAACAGAAGATTTACCTCTAAGAAAACCATGTTTATTCATTCAGGGAAAGATTTATTGTGACTATTGTGAAAAGTGACTGTCATAATATCTGCAACTACAGACCTATTGATATTCTTTGTAATTTTGCAAAGGTGTTTGAGTATGTATTCTATGAGAAACTATATGGCATAGTTTCTCATAGAATACATTCTCAAACACCTTTGCAAAATTACAAAGAATATCAATAGGTCTGTAGTTGCAGATATTATGACAGTCACTTTTCTTAAACACAGGAGTACGTAATTCTACTGATCTTCCAGAAGTCTGTGAAAGTCGATGTACCGTGTAATAAATTAAATATTGCGGTAAGTGGGTGACAAAGTAAATGCACAGTCCCGTGGAATAAATCCAGGTAAACCGTCTTCACCAGAAATCATATTAGAATTAAGCTTCTTGATTCCACGGAGTACTTCCTTCACTGGGCTTTCAATGCAACAGTTGGAACTGATAATAAAGACATAGAAAATGTAATTGAAAAAAATGGAAAATCGACTAAAAATAGATATCGAGAAGCTAAAAAATGATGAAACCAGATATAATTTTACTATCATGCTATTAAGTAAAAGTATAGACTATACGAAATCAATCCAATCTATATGGAACCAAGGCATTTAGAACTACGGGTACGGAAATAATAGGAATTAGAAAAAATTGCAAAAAAGATTGAATGAGTGAAATAACGTGGAAAAAATTGCTGAGAGACGTGAAATAAAGAGTTAAACACTAAACACACAAGACGAAACAAAGAAATACAAAGAAAACAAAAATCTAGCCAAAGAACTTAAAAAATGCAAAAAAAAAGATAAAAGACGTTTCATAGAAAATATAGCGGATGAGGCACAAATCATTTAATCAAAATGTGCACAAAAATGTCGAAAATACGCAAATAAAAAAATACTTATAATACATAAATTTATTAATTCATTTAAAAATAAACAGACATTTTAATTTTTCTACATACTGAACTAAACCTAAATATGCATTTATTACGCAAAGCAGGTTGTCGTTAGTTCTAAAAACAGTAAACCACTAAATGTTTCTCGAAGTTCTCATTTAAAAATTTTGTCACCTGTCTGAATATAAACATTTATAAATGGAAAAACTCCTTTCTACACCAACCGATGTAATAGGGGCGTTTTTTAAATTGTTTAATACTACAGGATCCAAATCAATGAATTCAATAAATTCTCTCTCTAAAATATTAGCTACTTAGCTAAGAAACAGAAATCCACAATTTTTTCCATTACATTTCTGAATTTTTGAAAATTTGGTCCCCTATTTTGTCTGCCACATTTTGAAAAGCTACCTCAGATTTTTTTACTAGTTCTACTCTTCGGGTTAATGCCAAATTAGATTGCTCCATTTGTGTTATTGTTTTAGAAACAAAGTTATAATTGGTTTGTGTAAATGAAAGTTGTTTTATTTCTTTGTTTTCGAATAATTGCTTAACGTCAGTGAGGGATTGGAAAGATTCGTCAGACAATTCTGAAATTAGATCTTATAGTTGACAGAATTCTCGCTATAAAAAAAAAGCGGCTTCCGATCACGTGCCCTATCTTGTAATAACAGGTTGAGGTGGAAGAGGAATGTTTGGTAGTTTTTCTTTATAAAACTGAACCCTTGTAGGCACTTTAAGGAATATATTTTTCATATTGGAAATTAAACTATTTACAAGAGGAAAATGTTTCCAAATCTCTTCAGCCTATTTAAAGCATGAGTAAGACATGTTACAAGTATCGGATAAAAGATTTTCAAATTTTGCCCGACCATTATCATGTACGGTGTTGCATCTGACAAAATGACGTCATCATTGCATGACTTAGGTCTCAGTTAAAGATGTCTTGTTCGTTTAGCTTTTTGGACATCGATTGGAAACATTGCTTTAATGTGGGTTGTGACACGTCTCCAAATTTCATCTTATCCAATTTAGCAATATGAACAGAAGTTTTCACGTGTTGGTCTATTTTATATTTTTATCGCATGATATTTGCAATGAAAAAAAACAAAAATTGAAATATCAAATTGAAAAGCAATAATATCAACACTTAGATCAAAATCCCTAACAAATAAGTTGAAAATATTAAACGAAAGCGTCCCGAATGTCCAAATGGTGCGAAATCGGTCGATATACCTACTGTTCCTTATAAAAAATTAAGTTAATACTGACAGTGCAAAACTGAAACGCTCTGTACATTTCTCTGTATTTTCATTGTGTATGTCCTTCAAAAAGAATGTAACTAGCTTTTAACTTTTTTTTGTATATCAAAAAATAACAGATATCGACCGATTTCGCACCATCCTCTATATTGAATATTCAAAAATTATATTTACAATTTTAACGATCGCAGAACAGTGGACTTTTCCCATATTCTACACGTAGTTCTTTGTATGGCTTAACCCACACTGACGCTCTACTGACTTTGGGCATTTTACTAATAAAAATAAATAAATACCACAACACTACAAAACACAAATCGATGTTATCTCTTCAAAAGAAATAATAATAAAATCAGAAATAAAATTTAGAAATCGATTTATTATTTATCTACTATAAATATAAGTACAATAAAACCCCTGTTAACGGTTCTCGGGAATCAAGACTGGGAATACCCATACTCTACCTCATAATCTCTTTTCTTGAGAACTGCAAACATAATAAAATAAATTACTTCATAATGTAAGATTTATAAAATTGTTTATTTTAAACTCTTGAAACGCCTGCCAATGATCGAGTCAGTGGGACTTGCGGTCGTGGGACTTGCGGTCAAGTAGATTTTTAATTACATGCAGTGGGACTTGCGGTCAATTTTATTTTCGCAGTGGGACTTGCGGTCACATTGTATATGCACGTATAAATAATGATATACATTTGCATAATTATTATATAGTAGCAAAAAGTGAAAAATACAACTTTCCTTCACACTTTAATCCAGGCTTACGACTGGGAGTTGAATACTGGCGTGTTTAAAAGTTGGCGTTTTTTACCGTTGTCATACGAAAACTATACTATTTACTACTATATACATAGTTACACCCCTGTTTGGCGACGGTAGGGTAGATTGTTTTCAAAGACGTAATAGCTGCTTGCTTGAAATCCACTGATACAGTATGAGGGTTCCAGGATGTTGCCTCTTTAATTATTTGAAATAGTTTTGTGTAGGCTGCGCACGATTTATTGCACAGAAGTGCAAAAAGTACAGGAACAATTTTGATTTCGGTCGACGAGCTTCCAAGATCGACGTGGATGGTGTGCAGCTGTTTATATTGTCCCATCCATTAAAAATCGCTTGTGTGACTTTAATGCTTCCATTGCTTCGGTATTGCAAAAAGCCAAAAGCTTATCTTTGTCTTCTAATTTTGAGAGTAGAAAACTTGTTCCCTCGTCCAACTGAAGCATGTCTTCCGTGAAAGTAATTCCGGTGGTGTCTTTTGGATCCTTCTTATCGCCTTGTGCTTCTCTTCTTGCTTGATACAGACTAGTCTTAGCGTTCTGATATAGGGTGACATCGAACACAAATTCATATCCCTTATTTAGAACTGTCTCCATTTCTTCAATGTATATTTTAGCTATCGTTGTGTCTTCCTCGCGAGCTCTTTTCTTTGCCTTACACATTTGCGTTTTTACAAATTACAAAGAATGAAGGAAAGTTGTACTTTTCACTTTTTGCTACTATATAATAATTGTGCAAATGTATATCATTATTTATACGTGCATATACAATGCGTGCATATACAATACGTGCATATACAATGAGGTGACCGCAAGTCCCACTGCGAAAATAAAATTGACCGCAAGTCCCACTGCATGTAATTAAAAATCTACTTGACCGCAAGTCCCACGACCGCAAGTCCCACGATACCCAATGATCTACATCAATCAAAATTTTTTCAATTATGCGCAATATGCTATTTTTAAGGATATGTGCAAATATTTAAAAAATGATTATAATATGCAATATGTGCAAAATATGAGCTTTGCATATTTGGGTTACATTAGGAATTATTAACTTTCTTAAGTTTCAAATGTTGCTCTTTCGTTTGCTCTTCAAACACGACCGATTATTACTGAATTTTTACTTTAGTTTCTCATAGCATTTTCACCGAAAATGTTAACGTTTCTGTGGGCCTAACCAATTCCATTATTAAAATTTCACTATTTCGAAAAATTAAAAACCCAACAGTAACTAGTAGCATTTCTTTATCAAAGTACAATGTATTCACACAAAAACTTCTGGACTAGTTTATTGCAAAATGCCCCGATGGGACAGAAGAAAGATAAATATACTTCATGTGTTAGAGTCTTTAAACAAATTAGCAAAAAAGTACCAAGCTGATAAAAGTTGTGGATTCCAAGCACCAAAAAAATCTTATAAATGTTCCCAAAAAGTATATTTCACAGATGAGTTCCGCTAGTTAATCTGTTGCAGCTACGATTTCTTAATCTTTTAGATACATAGAATCTAATATATCTTCGTATCTTTTGTGCCTATTTATACCTTAGCTAACACTAACATTTTTTGGCTTTCCGCTTTGAGCCATGAAGATGACCAATGAAGTAAAGATTACACGAAATTGATAAATTGTGCTGATTTTAATTACAGGTATTTATTTACTAACAAGTATGCTGAAATGGTGTTGTTACTCAGCTCAACTGAGAAATATACTTTTTTGGCATCACTTATAATATTTTTTTTTAAATCTAATCAAGCTTGTCAAAATTTTTGAACAGTCTACGGAAAGTGATATATTTCTCGTATTGTACTCTTGTACTGTCCTCTGATTTATAGACACTTATTCTTTTGTAATGTCCTTTTAATCATTTATTTCTTATAAATAAATATTATTATTATAATTATTATCTACGCAATGACTGAAGATATAAATTGCTTGTGAGCAAACTCAAAAGGTTAAAAGAAATTTTTGTAGTACGCCTTAGCTTCTGTGGGTTTTGCAGGTTGAAATAAATTAATATATACAACTGGTTAATAAACTTTTGTCTAAGAATAACTTAATTGGAGAGCAAATTAAATTAAAATTCGAAATCTCTGACTCACTTTACATAATAAAACATGAAAACAAAAAATTAAAGAATCTTGCAAACAATGGGCTTGTATTTGGATCGCATAGTCCACAGCCAAACGTGATAACCACTAGACCGCGCATAAGTTGAAACATTTTTCTATCGGTAGGTCTAATAGCTCAGGTTCAAGATTTTTAAAAACGAAAAAGAAGTGTCATCTGTGTGTAGTACATAATGAAGATTTCCTTCACAAATTTTCAGCCATTTATTTAAAATAGCCAGGATTCTTCTTTCTGGTAAATTTTACCTTCCAAATAAGGATACGCGCTAACCGATATTAAACACAACATAATCATAAATAAAATAGATTGTTATTATAATATATATCATCTTCTGATAAACTGTTTGTTGAACTTACCAATCTGTTATGATGAACTGTGTTTATTTCGATGTGTTCAAATTGCTTGAAGTTTAAAATTCGATTAAAATATATATTAAAAAAATAATAATAAATAATCACTAGTTCTCAAGTGACTTTAAATTAAGATTGAGTGAGACTTTGAGAAATAAACGACTTGACCAAACTAATTACAAGTTACTAACCCTCCTACTAACTACTGCAATATAAAGTTCAAATTCAAAATCTCTAACTCACTTTACATAATAAAACATGAAAACAAAAAATAAAAAATTTTTATATCTCAATGGGCTTGAACACGAATCATCTTGTTCACAAGCCAAACGTGATACCCACTAGCCCACGCACAATTTGAAAATTTTTCTAGCGGTATTTCCCGAAAATCGTTAATAGCTCAACCTCTCTGAAAGATTTTTAAAAATGGAAAAAATTTCATCTGCAGCTAATAATGTAGATTGCTTTCACAAGTTTTCACCCATTTATTTAAAATAGCCAGAATTCTTGATTCCGGTAAACTTTACCTTCCAAATTTGCATATACAGTAGTACCCCGTTATCCGCTGACTCCGTATCCGCAGTTTCAGTCATCCGCGATTTACCTATGATGAGCAGAAAATGCGTTATATCAATAGGTAAATATAAAAGTTATAGGAGCATTTGTCAATATATCGTCGTATATATGAGTCATCCCCTGAATTCGGCGCTCTCTTATGATAAATTAAACAAGTTGGAACGTGCTTAAGGTGCCACTCGCTTTTACTTGTACATATAAACGCTCCTGTTAAGTATGAGTTTAGTACTATTCGAATTGTCGGACAAGACAGTGCTTGCAATAGTTTTTAAATAAAGCAAGTAAATTTGAAAATCATTTTAAAATGGCTTCTAAACCAAAAAGAAAACGTGAAATGCTCACTATTACTGAAAAAATAAAAATCATTAATATGATTGAAATAGAAAAAAAATCTATTGCAACTGTTGCTAAAATATACAATAAAAACGAATCTTCGATACGAGAAGTGTTAAAAAACAAAGATAAGATTCGAGCTAGTTTTTGTATTGCACCCCAAACTGCAAAAATTGCAACCACAATACGTAATAAACTGTTACTTATGGTAGAAAATGCCTTAAATTTATGGGTGGAAGATATGACAAGAAAACATATTCCTATCGATGGCAAAGTGCTACAACAAAAGGCGTTGGTTTTATATGAAGATATGCAGACCCAAGATTATACTGAAGAGGAAGGAAAATCATTCCAGCAAGTAGGGGGTGGCTGCATAGACTTAAAACTCGGTTTAATCTAAAAAATATAAAAATGACATGGGAATCTGCGTCGGGCTGATCATGTAGCTGCTGCCCTGTTTCCAGAAAAATTTAAACAAATTATTGCAGAAAAGAATTATCATCCTAAGCAAGTTTTTATCTGCGATGAGACTGGTCTTATGTGGAAAAAAATGCCTCAACGGACTTATATTCATAAGACTGCGAAGAGTTCACCAGGCTTTAAAGCAATTAAGGATAGACTTACCCTGATATTTTGTACAAATGCAGCTGGTCATATGATTAAACCCGGACTTGTTTACCGATCACAGAATCCACGTGCTCTTAAATACAAGGATAAAGCTTGCCTGCCTGTGTTTTGGCAATCAAATCGAAAGGCGTGGGTTACGGCTGTTCTATTTACACAATGGTTTCATCAATGCTTTATTGCGGAAGTGAAAAGATATTTGGAAAAGGAAGAATTACCATTTAAAGTGCTGCTGATAATAGACAATGCTCCTGGGCATCCTGTGTCACTAGGCACAGAAGATGAAAATGTTGAAGTGCTTTTATTACCACCTAACACGACCTCATTGCTTCAGCCCCTTGATCAAGGTATCATTAAATGCTTTAAAGCCATATATATTCGACAGGTTTTCGAAATGCTGTATACAATGGCTAATGAATGCTCTGATATCGGGCTCATGGAATGCTGGAAGTCATTTACAATTGCTGACGCAATTCTATTTATCAAAGGAGCGATGGAGGAATTAAAGTCAGAAACGATAATAGCATGTTGGAAAAATCTGTGGAATGACATCGTTCTTAGTTCTGAAGACACACATGATATTAATTCACATCTAACAACGATATTTAACATAGCGCAGAAAATAGATGGAGAAGGATTTAACGATATAACCCAAGAGGAACTCAGTGATTACATAAACGAAGAGGATCAAGTATTCACCAACGAGGAATTGGAAGACCTTGTGAAATCTTCTCCAGAAGCGAGTGACGATGAGGATGAGGGTCAACAAGAACCGCCAGCATGGACGCTTGAAAAATTTTCAGCGATATTTCGAACTGCTCAAACATTAAAAAAACAGATAGTAGAATATGATCCAATAATGGAACGCAGTATAAAAATTACTCGCACTATAACAGAAGCCTTGAAACATTTGGAGGATTTGTTTATTGAAATGAAAAGACAAAAACGACAACTACCAATAACAATGTTCTTTGAAAAAGTCGACAAAACTATCGATAATGCACAACCATCAACATCGTTTGCTTCGGATCTAAGTAAACAATCGACTGCTAACTTGGACTTGGAGGAAGATGAATGAATATGTAGCTCACGATGATAAAGTTTTTCTTGTTGTATATTTTCTTGTTGTGTATGTAAATATGTACTATATGTACATATGTATGAACTTATATATTTATTAAACTTAAATTCTATTTGTGCCACAGCACAAGAATATTTATTTATTTATTGTTTATTTATTTTAAATAAATATTATATAACTTATTTTTTCTTGTTTCATTGTTTTAACTTTGCTTCATGTTTCATATTGTACTCGAAAATAAGGCGTTCGCTACTATCCGCGGTTTTCAGTATCCGCGGAAGACCACAGAACCAAACCCCCGCGGATATGGGGGTACTACTGCATGTGCATATATCCCTTTACATACATGCTTTCTCAATACGAAAAAAATATGTCCAACGCTATCAACCATAGAGACATATAGACACGTTTTATTTGTAACATACTTTTAATTAATTTTTTCTAATGAATAAATATTGTTATTTATGCAGTGGCTAAAAATATAAATTTCTTGTGAGCAAACGCAAAAGGTAAAAAAATATTTTTGTAGTTTGCCTTAGCTTCTGATAGTATAGTTATTATAATCAAAATATGTAATCTATCTATTGTTTACGTTCGCATTACCTTTTAGACAAACATTTAAATAAGAAGTATGATAAATTACTTTTTAATTATTTTAAACTTCATTCTTAATTTTCAACTCAAACGTATATAATATACGACCATGTCATGTAATTATGCCTTTCAGTTTGAGACATAAATCAGTTAGACAAACGCAAAAAAATGTACGTTTTCGATTTAAGTCATAGGAATTGGTGGGGATGTTTTCAGGCTCCTGATACACGTACCACGCGTCACCCAAATAAAATGTCTCAACTCCTGAAATCCCTGTTTGCCAGTTTAGTTAGCCGCAACATACTAGTATCCCAGCATTATTAGATTAGCGCCTCCATAAACAAGACATTAATATCAATTTGAGTAGCGACGATGTCAAATTAACAATTTATTCTGAAATTAAAACGGGCTGCTTCGGTTATTGGATGAGACTGTTTGTTTTGAAAATATACGCGCGCTTTGAAGAAGTCGGTTTGGTTTTGTATACATACGATCTGTGTGCAGTGAATATTATCCAGTTTATTTGTTTATTTTTATCATTTGATTTAGTCGAATTGTGGGAGTTTAGAACAAGAATGGAAACCATGCTGGCTTACAAAGGATCCACACAATCAGTGCATGACACGGCGCGCAAGGATACGGAAAACTCAAACAACAATAAGCAATTTTGTGTCAGCAACTTGTTAAGGCTGAACCACAGTAAAAATCATTGCGACGATGATACAGCAGAAGGTATATTGCGAATTCTTTATATCATTATATTTTTGTTGGAAATGTTTGTGGAAACAATAGTAATAACCTGTTTACAAATCTAATAAATAATATAGACTTAAGTCAAGAGAAAATACTTTTTAATTAAATAAATAAAATCAACTGTAAATATGCAGAACAAATTAGAGATTAATAGTGAGAAATAAGTAATAAATAATCACTGTAATCACTACAATATTATTTCGTTTTAATGACTTCATCAGGTGGATGGAAACCATATATTTAAGATGCAAATTGAGAATATATATGTGCTAATTAACTAGAATAGAAGGGGTAAGGAGTTGCAATATTAAAATTAGAAGGAGTTACTTAAGTCTACTTAATCATTTAAGACTAAAGATTTTTAAACTTTCTAAGAAGTTTTAAGATTCTTGCTTTTTTTGAATCTACAATTAAATACTAAATAATGATTTGCGAAAGTTCAGTTCGTTTTATTATCTTTATAGATTCTTCCGTATTAATCTCTCTGTTTGTCCTATGTAAAGTTTTTTACAATCTTTACATAAAAACCAATAAACACTTGAGTTTGATCTTTTGATATCAGTCAAAAGATCAAACAATGATACAGCAGAAGGTATATTGCGAATTCTTAATATCATTATATTTTTGTTGGAAATGTTTGTAGAAACAATAATAATAACCTGTTTACAAATGTAGCAAATAATATAGACTTAAAGTCAAGAGAAAATACTTTTTAATTAAATAAATAAAATAAACTGTGAATCTGCAGAACAAATTAACATTGAGAAATAAATAATATATAATTATTGTAGTCACTACAATATTGTTTCGCCTTAATGACTTCATCAGATGAATAGAAACTGCATATTTTAGATGCAAATGGAGAATATATGTGTGCTAAGTAACTAGAATAAGAGGGGTGAGGAGCTTCAATCTTAAAATTAGAAGAAGGAAGTTACTTAAGTCTACTTAATCATTTAAGACTAAAGATTTTTAAACTTTCTAAGAAGTTTTAAGATTCTTGCTTTTTTTGAATCTACAATTAAATACTAAATAATGATTTGCGAAAGTTCAGTTCGTTTTATTATCTTTATAGATTCTTCCGTATTAATCTCTCTGTTTGTCCTATGTAAACTTTTTTACAATCTTTACATAAAAATCAATAAACACTTGAGTTTGATCTTTTGGTATCAGTCAAAAGATCAAACAATGATACAGCAGAAGGTATATTGCTAATTCTTAATATCATTATATTTTTGTTGGAAATGTTTGTAGAAACAATAATAATAACCTGTTTACAAATCTAGCAAATAATATAGACTTAAAGTCAAGAGAAAATACTTTATAACAACATAATTTGAAACATACTTGAGTGGGTACAACCCAACAATTTTGTATAATACAAAAGTATTTTTAATAATATAAAAAATATTATTAAAAATGGGGTGTGAAGAACACAATACAAGTTCTTTTATGTATTTTTGAATGTATCTTCTCCAAAGACGTAGATACGTATTTCACATTTCTACATGATTGTCAATACGCCCCTGTTGGAGAAGACACATCCAAACAAACATAACTACGTTACTATCTAGCTGAAATTATTCAGACAGAGCGTGAAGGAATATTCACCGCTGTCTGCATAACAAGAGCCGAAGCAAACGTGTTTTCTATAGTCGGTAACAACCTTATCTATAGAAAACTGTATTCTCGTGTCTTCACTACTTGTTCGGCGTGAACCGAATGTATATAACAACATAATTTGAAACATACTTGAGTGGGTACAACCCAACAATTTTGTATAATACAAAAGTATTTTTAATAATATAAAAAATATTATTAAAAATGGGGTGTGAAGAACATACTTTTTCATTAAATAAATAAAATAAACTGTGAATCTGCAGAACAAATTAACATTGAGAAATAAATAATATATAATTATTGTAATCACTACAATATTGTTTCGCCTTAATGACTTCATCAGATGAATAGAAACTGCATATTTTAGATGCAAATTGAGAATATATGTGTGCTAAGTAACTAGAATAAGAGGGGTGAGGAGCTGCAATCTTAAAATTAGAAGAAGGAAGTTACTTAAGCCTACTTAATCATTTAAGACTAAAGCTTTTTAAACATTTTAATAAGTTCTAAGTTTCTTACTATTGTTGAATCTACAATTTAATACTAAACAATGATTTGGAAAAGTTCAGTTCGTTATATTATATTTATAGATTTTTTCGCATTAATCTCTCTGTTTGTTCTATATAAACTTTTTTACAAGCTTTACGTGAAAATCTATAAAACTTTTTATCTTTTGACTGATGTGCCTTTACTGTTTTTAACAGTTTTGTCTGTTTTAAGCGATGTACATTCGCTATTAAGTTTTTGATAAAAGTTCCGATTTTTTCTGTATTTAATTGTATGTATTTTTTATATTGCTTTTTGGTTTTGGATAAGTTAATAATAATAATACTATTTTTTTAATCTCAAGGACCTCTAGTCTTCATTCAAGTTAAATTCAAAAGAAATATAACAAGAAAAGAAAAGACGAATAACTAACAAAATGCAAATTAGAAGCATAACTACACCATTTCCAGCTGTAATTCAGAATCCTTCAGATGTAATTCAGATTAACGAGTTTTATTTCAGAAAGCGTCAAGTGTAAATCATATTAGTAAGTTTGATTTCAGAATGTGTCAATTGTAATTGAGATTAATAAATTTAATTTGAGAAAGTGTCAATTGAAATTAAAGAAGTAGCAATTGTAATTCACAGAAGGATTATTTGTGCTTATATACACACAAGTTATAACAAAACAAAAACATAAACATAATTTTATATGTATGTTGTTTTGTTATAACTATATGTAAGCGTATAATTATTATTAATTAAACGGTTACATATAGGTATATGTATATATGTACATAGAAAGTTATTGACCAACAGTTTTATCTTCCAATGTCAAAACAGCATGAAATGTAGAGTGCTGAACGGTACGAGCACAATCTCCTCTAACTATAGTTGTTTTGACTTGGTCAATAATTTGCTCCAGATATACTAATCATTGTTCCCCAACATAAGGAGCATTTACGTTTGCAATTCGAAGTGTTTATTTAACATTTCCTTTTATTTTTTACCATAAAGTTTCAATAGGATTCAGCATGGGTGAATAAGTAGGTAATCCTCTTCCATTATTATTAACTATTTATAATTATTTCGAAAATTGCATGACATGGGGCATTATCACAACCAATTACTAAGTCTGTTAGTTGATAACCTGCAAAATTGTAGTTAACCAGTAATTAGCCAATTCTGCTGTAAAATAACCCCGGCGACACTCCATAGAAATGATTCCAACTGCAGAAATCGCTCCTATAAGATGCTAGTCGGACCGCTCGATGCAGGAAGCAGTTGTACTGCTCTATCACCAACTTTTAAACGACCGCGTGTTCTACGGCAAAATAAATTAAAGTTTTTCTCATCTACCCCAAAACTATTGCTTTCCTGCTTGAATGTATTGGTTTAGAACCCTTACATATTGTGAGCGTTTTTCTTTATTCTCATTATTGTTCATATTCGACGGCACATTATGTACACTTTTTAAAGTTAGCAACCTTTCTTCTAAGTAATTTCCCACAGTAGAAATAGACACATCTTGAAATTCTCTTAATTCCTTGTTTTGAATTTGTTTACCGTTAATGTACAATTTCTCCCTAACCATGAAATAAATTGATCAATTTGGTTTTCAGTTAACAACCTGGCTTTTTTAACACTTTGGTAACATCTCATGTCGACTCGATTGAACCCAGTGAAACGCTATTTTATACTTTATTCCTATTGCTGTAGCCAACGTAGTCCAATCTTCTCCTTTATTAGTATATACAACAATTCTTTCTCTATCTTGTTGTATGTGATGCATGTAAGTTGTTATTTTAACATCTTCACTTCCAGTTAATACTTTTCTGCACATAGGACAAGTGACTTTTTCATTCGTAGCTGTGGTTAGCAAATTGTAGCACTCTTTATGAAGGAAATGCATACAAGACAATAATCTTTGTACAGTTTTCCTTGTCATTACTATCCGACAAATACCACAATTGTTTTTCAAATTCATTATTTGTACCAAACCAAAGGTATACGCACTGAAATACAATGCAAACAGTTCGTAGTAACTATGATAACTGGTACTAACTATGTAAATAAAGAAATTCTGACGTTTATAAATTTATAAGCCTACTTGAAAACATAGGTTGCATGCATCTGAATTACAGTTATGTTCTGAATTTCAATTGATACATTCCGAAATTAAAAGTAATAAATCTCAAATAGAATTGATACATTCTGAAATTAAATTTACTAATCTGTTTTACAATTGACGCATTCTAAAACTAAACTATCTAATCTGAATTACAAGTGACGGTTTCCAACTTCAACTTTACAGTCTCTGAATTACAGCTAGAAATGGTGTAGTTTATTGCAAAATGCCCCGGTTGAACAGAAAAAAGATAAAAAGATACACTTCATGTGTTTGACTCTTTAAGTAAATAAGAATGGTGGAAAAGAAGGTGTCAAGCTGATAAAAATTGTTAATTCTAGACTCCAAGAAATGCCTTTAACAAATTAATTACATGTTACTAACTACTACAAAATAAAATTAAAATTCGAAATCTCTGATTCACTATACATAATAAAACTTGTAGATACATGCGGCTCAATAGGCTTGAACTCAGATCAAATCCACAGCCAAACGTGATAACCACTAGACCGTGCACAATTTGAAACTTTTTCTAGCGGTAGATACCGAAAATTTTTAATAGCTCGGCTTCTAATAAATATTTATGAAAAGGAAAAAAAGTGTGATCTGCAGCACATAATGCAGATTGCTTTCACACATTTCGAGGCACTTATTTAAAATAACCAAGATTCTTCATTCCAAATTTGCATATAAGAGGGATGTTTTCTTAGGATTACATATAACCTCATACAAGGCGCCATTAATAAAACCTCAAAATTAATCTCAATCTTTCGTTAACCTAAATCTAAAGTTGTCAAGATACAGCAAGTGATTTAGTCATAGTGAATTTTTAAAGTTTATAAATTGGCTGAAAAATGGATCGAGTCGAGAAAATTTTCGCGCAATAATTGTTTATAAATTTCGGAGAGGATTAACTCAACAGAAGTATCTTGCTGAGTTGGTTTCTGTTTTTGAAGATGAAGCACCACATCAGTCGACAATTTCACGTTGGCACTGTGAATTCCAACGTAATTGAGACATCCAGACAATAAATAATAATATAAAGTTTATAAAAGTAAGTCCGATGACATCAAAGATTTAAAAATCCGAATTACCAGAACAACACAAGAAATTTTCTGTGAATTTTTAGAGAATTCTCTTCGGAGTTTTATAAATCGATTGGGTCAATGACAAATTACAAATTCTAATTTGAACACTTAATTTAATTTACTTCGAAGATTAAACAAACACCACATCAGTCCATCAGTCGACAATTTCACGTTGGTACTGTGAATTCCAACGCAATTGAGACATCCATGGGTATTTCAAAGACTTTAATCCAAGCGATCCTACATGATGAACTAGGTGTAAGGAAACTAGTTTCCCGTTGGAGCCGTTGGCCGGAGAGCAAAAGTCGACTCGCGTTAGTTGATGCCGAAAAACTTTAAGCCAGTTGAATAACAGAATCTCAACGTCTATAGCATCCTGAGTGGCGAAGAATCATGGATTTATTCCTATAAACCCAAAAAATAATCGTCAATCGTCAATTTGCATATACGAGGGATGTTTTCTTAGGATTACATATATCCTCATACAAGGCGCCATTAATAAAACCTCAAAATTAATCTCAATCTTTCGTTAACCTAAATCTAAAGTTGTCAAGATACAGCAAGTGATTTAGTCATAGTGAATTTTTAAAGTTTATAAATTGGCCGAAAAATGGATCGAGTCGAGAAAATTTTCGCGCAATAATTGTTTATAAATTTCGGAGAGGATTAACTCAACAGAAGTATCTTACTGAGTTGGTTTCTGTTTTTGAAGATGAAGCACCACATCAGTCGACAATTTCACGTTGGCACTGTGAATTCCAACGTAATTGAGACATCCAGACAATAAATAATAATATAAAGTTTATAAAAGTAAGTCCGATGACATCAAAGATTTAAAAATCCGAATTACCAGAACAACACAAGAAATATTCTGTGAATTTTTAGAGAATTCTCTTCGGAGTTTTATAAATCGATTGGGTCAATGACAAATTACAAATTCCAATTTGAACACTTAATTTAATTTACTTTGAAGATTAAACACCACATCAGTCCATCAGTCGACAATTTCACGTTGGTACTGTGAATTCCAACGCAATTGAGACATCCATGGGTATTTCAAAGACTTTAATCCAAGCGATCCTACATGATGAACTAGGTGTAAGGAAACTAGTTTCCCGTTGGAGCCGTTGGCCGAAGAGCAAAAGTCGACTCGCGTTAGTTGATGCCGAAAAACTTTAAGCCAGTTGAATAACAGAATCTCAACGTCTATAGCATCCTGAGTCAAAAAATAATCGTCAATCCGCTGTTCTTCTGTATTTCAAGATGAAGAGAATCCAACAAAAGTTATCCGTTCCTGAAGTGTGTCAAAAAAAGAGTCGCAAAACAAGGTTACTAAATGTATTAGGTTGCCTCGTTTCTCTCCGCCAATAATATTCTTACGCGGGAGAACGTCACTCAGCGTGCCCATTCAAATTAAAACGATTTTGATTTTTATCTTATCATTAGTTAAATTGTTACGCTGTAATATCCATTTCTAGTTTTCCTTATTTATTGTCAAGCCCCGATATCCTAATTTGTCTGCGAATCATTTAAATACATCTACGGATACTTCTATCGCTATCTGTGTTTAAAATTTGGTAACCGTATCATCCCCCTATCTCTTTCTATGTCAGCAGGTGATTGAATATTCGAGCTCCTACCTTAGTGGTATTAGGTTGATTCTTGCTTAAGTAGTGCAAATCTTCAGTATAACGAAAGCTGTAGTCACGGGTTTTCGCATTAAGCGTTTAATACGGATCACGTCGAAAAAGTTAATATATTTATCAGAAACAGCCAATTTTGTCGTTAGCAACTTTCGAAGTTTGGGGTGAATAGAATAATCCAAACTGGATTTACATACGTGTTCCGTTTCGATCTACGGAAAGAAATAGGCTCTCTGACGACGATTTTATGCATGCACTATAGGCTAGAACCTCTGCGTCTATCTCGTGAATAATTACCTAATTATCTGGACACACTAAGCCAGACAAGAAAAACACCGAATTGTAGCGAGTATTCCTCTCAAAAGGGCGATAATAATTTACCATTCCCGAAGGACAGGACGAATTTAGGAAATCAAATAAGTCGCATGATTAATATTTTTTGTGTAATCTAATTTCATTTGATAATTTGTTTTTTTTTGCTTTCTTATCTTACTGTAATTAAATTACGTAGCATTTTTAGAGCTCATTTCTGTCATTTCATTTTAAGAATTTAAGTACATTTGACAGATAAGATATATGTACGTAGACTATACAAACAACGAATATTGTATACAATTGACAACAAGATATATTAGTTTCTATATCACTCATGTTTATATTTTTAAATAAAATATCAAGTAATGTTAAGAAAAATTAATAAATAATATGTAACATAATAATTGAATCGATTCTGCCTTTACTTGATGTAAATCCATATCAAATGATAAAAACACACAATGTTGTATTAGATTTACACTTTATTTAATAATATTTAATAATGACTATATAACAGCTGTTTCACCGTACAACGGTTTCTTCAGATATAACAAGCGGTACTATAAAACATTTTACTTAAACGTAAATATTTTTTATTTTATGACTTAATGGTATTCTCAGAAATTGGAAACCGAAATATTTTTACACGCCTCTTTTAGTATAAGGGATACATATAGATAATATAAAGTATATTATAAGTGACACATATCTAACAAAATATTTCAATCAAAAATAGGAAATAAATTCAACAGAGGGGAGGAATTAAGCTCTGTTTTGTCATTTAATAATTTATTTGAAATTTTTTTTTTTTTTTTTTTGAAAATTTTTGTTTGCAATTTTGTTGCAAATTAATAAACAAAAATTTTCAAATAAATTATTAAATGACAAAACAGAGCTTAATTCCTCCCCTCTGTTGAATTTATTTCCTATTTTTGATTGAAATATTTTGTTAGATATGTGTCACTTATAATATAATTTATATTATCTATATGTATCCCTTATACTAAAAGAGGCGGGTAAAAATATTTCGGTTTCCAATTTCTGAGAATACCATTAAGTCATAAAATAAAAAATATTTACGTTTAAGTAAAATGTTTTATAGTACCGCTTGTTATATCTGAAGAAACCGTTGTACGGTGAAACAGCTGTTATATAGTCATTATTAAATATTATTAAAGAAAGTGTAAATCTAATACAACATTGTGTGTTTTTATCATTTGTAATATAATATACTTCGCGGTTAGCAGGATTTGAATTTGAAAATGTCAAGTATCAATGTGACCAACTGTATACTTTATATAAACATAAAACTCTGAACTTTCAATTAAATAATTTCAATTTATTAATGTAAAAAATGCAAAATAGAAAAAATAATATAAAAAACTCGTTTCATAAAGCCTTTTGCCATACTCGTTCTTTAGAAAACTCGCCGCTATCGCCACTCGTTTTCTTCAGAACCTGAGCTCGTGTGGCAAAATGGTGCCTTATGAAACTTGTGTTTTAATATACTACAATCTAAATATTTATGCCAAAAAATTCGCTTATAAATTATAAAGAAAATGAAGGTGATTAATTCAATTAAACACCGTCACATATTAACTAATTTAGTATTATAGTGTCACAACACAGTTCATTCAATAAACTGTTATTACGAAGTTAATTTAAAGGTTGTACACTCCCGGCATGTAAAACCCGTACACTAACATATTATCAATGTAAGTCAAGCTTATGAAATTTGACATGTCTTATCTGAGTTTTCAAATTTGACTTAATTTATAGATATTAGCAATCTTTGTATAACCTATGAGGTCTATAGGTGACAGTATGAATATATTTGTCTCGTTTACGCAACAAAGAAACCCGATTTTATGCTCATAAGAGTTATACGGGTTTTATATGTCGCGCAGTATACATGTCTAAAAAATGGGTTCAGAAATGTAAATAGACAACTAATCAACTAGATCATAGGGCATGGTATGCCCGATGACGCGCACTATGGTGGTCGCCACTAGTTGCGAGGCAACCTAACCTAACCTAACCTTGGTCGCAACGTTTGTCTCAAAATTAGGTCATGTAGCTAGAATTCTTTTACAAGATCGAAGAACGCCGAGCTCCGGCAAACCAACCAATAACGGTGAATCATCCTGCATCATGACAATGCGAGTTTACACACAGCTCGAAAGACAATTGAGTTTTGGGAACAGCAAAATATCGAATTATTAAATCATCCTCTGTATAGTCCCGACCAAAGTCCCAACGATTTTTTTACGTTCCCAAAGATCAAGAATGGTATGCGTGGTCGACAATTTCAGTTATAGGAGTAAGCAGTAGGTGCCTTCAAAACGGGAATTTTGACTGTCCCAAGTGAAGACTCGACTAACAGCTTTAACAATTGGTTTGAACGAATGCAGAAGTGTATCAATTTTTAAGGAAAATATTTCAAAAAGCAATAAAGCACTTTGAATCGATCAACTGCTTGATTTTAAGGCTATATGCAACACTAAAAAGACATCCTTCGTATTTGCATACGTCTCCTTGCTCACATGCTTTTTCAAATCTATTGACCATGGAGATCTGAAAATCATACCGCCGTCGAACAATATCCATTTCCTTGAAAAAGAGTCGGGGGCAAAAGTCCATTTCTGCACTTTTATTGAAATATATTATAATGTGAGTCATGTAATGACTTCACCCACCGTGCGAAGTCAACATGGCCCAAAGCCTTCTAGAAAAACTCCGATACCGTAATGAATGATGTCACCAGACGCGTACATTCGAGAACTTTCCCGAACCGAAAATTCGAGAAGACTGATGTACTATAAATGGAGATCAACAGAGAGGAAGAGGATATTTAAGTCGAAATCACGCCAAGTTAAATGTGAAATGTATTAATACTGTTATATAAATGTGAAATAAATATCGTTATAAGTTATTAGTTATTAAATGTTATTTAGTATATTTTATTATTAATATAGTGTTACTAATTACGGTTAGTTTTATTTAAAGAACCCGAAGGACAAGTACTTTACAATATTTTCTACCCGTAGAAAATATGATTAAAAAAAATGCAGAAATGAATCCTAAGTATGTCTTGACTGTGGATAATTACAAAATTATCCACATACTTAGGTGTATCTCACCGAAAGGAATCGATTGGTACCACCCGCAACGTTCTATGTTCACAATTGACTGATTTAGGAGGTTCCAAAGCTTGGGATCTTATACCACTTATAGCAAGGGAGGTGTCCTAGCGGAACTCCAGTGTATTTTCATGAAAAACGCTGACAGATGTCAGTTATAATGTATATATGAGGAACATTTTAAAAATCACCGCATCAATACAATATTGTCTAACGAGTGACAAAAGTAACATTTTTATAAGCGAGAGAAACACGAGCTTGAAAAAATGAATTCGACGAGTTAATCACTATACATTTTCTACGATCTCACCTATAGCGTTATAACAAACTTAAAAAATGTATGTAAACAAATATTTTATTTTCAATTAAAAATTACAAAACTATAGATCATATTTAAATTAGTTATGATTTAAACATTGATACATAGAATATGTATACCATAAGGTGGATGGCTTCATATTTTCCTACAATTTTGCAAAATATACAAGCAACACAATTTCCGAATATGAATTTGCGCTATTATCAGCCCTCTATTCAATAAATTTTACATAGACTTCTTCATACCTCTTTCTCGATTTTTCTCGTAATAAGCCCGCATAGGTTTTTCCAGCTTGATTTACGGTTTCTGGCGGTGTATTTGGAATACCTAAATCACTTTCTGGATCAGAAATAATGCTAAAGCTACAAACAACACAAAGTGACGTGATTTAAAAATGACGTGATATAGCAACAGCAGGCAACTAGACGCAGGTGAAAACTAGTAAGTAATTTTCGTCACTTTATTGGTTGCTGAGATCCAAGACAATAGAAACTTTTCGTTATGCTTAGTTTATTACGATACGCACTAAGGTCCCCAACCTGATACAAGATAAAAAGTAATAAGATTAATAATAAATAAACAATGCCGTACAAAATTCAATAAATGTAAACTGTAATTGATTAAATACATATTTAAATTAATATTAAAAAAAAATAAAGAACTCCAGTAAAGTGACAAACAAGCAAAACAAGAGGATTATTAACTAAATTAACATAAGGAACAAATTCATTTATTAAATATCAAGTCAATCAAGTCAATCAAGTATAATTATACAACTTTCAGTGTTTATTATAATAGCAACTTGCTCGAGATATACCGTTGAATTTTATATTTGTAACAAGAAAGTTACAAATATAAAAACTCATCTATTTGTATAAAATACTATAAAAGGTATTTTTAGCAGTATAATCTTTACGGAATATTTAAATATGTTAAACATCTTTTCTTCCTTGATTTTCGATAGCAATTTATTAAATATTCTCAATTCAAGTGGATAAGAGCTAGAAATTATACGCTGAGCGTGGTATCATGCAAATTCCCTTTAATTCTTGTATTATGCTGATGATATGCAGAATTTATTTTTAGAAAATGTCTATTTTTTAAATTTGAACCGATTCTAAAATACACAGGGTGGCACGGAGTCAACTTGCACATTTCAAATGTGAATAGTGCGCTGCTGCGATGGCTCGTCGTAATCGGCGGGAACAAGAATGGTAGAAGGGAGGACGCCATCTCATATTGTCGGCCGCAGTGATGTGTTGGAACGTGCAACACTGTGTTACCTGCGTACGTAGTTATTACAAAGCAAATTCTGTGACGGAAGTGCAGCGTGTCTATCAACAACAGTTCAATGTTGGTCGACATGGTCAAATACCGTCTCACAATCCCAAATTGGCTTGGTTGAAGAAATTTGAAGAAACTAGTAGCGTATTAGTCGTGAAGCGTGGATCTCCACGAACAGTTTGGACGCTAAAAAACCTGCAGACAGTTACTTATTTATTTTGCGTATGGCATCTAAGCACATCGGTACATATCAAAAATAAAAATAAACAACTTATATAAATTATTCACAAATATGTAAGGATTTAATATAGTCGATTTCATTTTCCGTCGCATTCAAAAATTTCCAAAACTATCTAAATCGTCTCAGGAATCAATCTCTAACGATATGGCGTGTGGTTGGACGCGTTGCTCCTAATTCACATCCCCGGGTCAGCAAATACCATCTTCAGGCTCTCACCTTTCACTGCTTGAACCTGATTCTATTCAAGATTGACCATAGCTGCGATTTTGGTGAGGTTTTGCTATAATTTTATTGATGATGTGCTTATAGCCAGGAGATTAAGGATTATCTGGCTGCCTTTTGTGCTGGTCCATTTAGCGTTATTCAGGATGCACGTGTAGTATTCTACTATGAACGCGGACTAGCTCACACACCCTGCAGACAGTGAGGGAAGCTTTTGAACGCAGTCCTCGCCATTCGGCACATCAGCAATCTCACATTTTAAGCTTCACAAGAAGAAGTTTATTTCGAATGCTAAAAGAGATCAAATTTCGCCCTTTCAAACTACAAATTGTGCAACAAATTAACGAAAGAGACAAGGAAGCAAGACTTGCTTTCTACACCCCCATGAGTGGGTTGTTACGGGAAAACCCAGACATTCTGAAAAATTTGCTAATGACCAACGAAGCATATTTTCATGTTTCTGGTGGCGTAAACAAGCATAACATGCGATACTGGTCAGCACTGAACCCTAAGGAACTGCATGAAATGCCCTTACACTCTCCGAAAGTGACGGTTTGGTGTGAAGTCGGTGCTTTTGGAATTGTAGGCTCGTATTTCTTCGAAAATGACAATAAACAAACAGTGACTGTTAATTTAGAATGTTATATGACTATGTTTGAAGACTTTGTTGAACCCATATGACGACATCTTGGCATTGACCCTACAAACCTATATTTTCCAGCAGGATGGAGCAACAGCCCATACCGCGCGAAACAATATGACTGTAGTTCGTCGAATATTCGGAACTGTTATCTTTTGTTTCAGGGAAATCACTTGGCCATTTCGGTCGCCCGACCTCAATATACCAGACTTTTTCCTGTGGGAGTTCCTGATAGATAGTGTGTTCCAGAGACGTATTATGAGTATTCAAGAACTGAAACAAGGCATTGTTAACAAGGTTGCAGCCATTGACGAGGAACTACGAAAGCGCGTGTACGACGACTTCAAAAAACCTCAGCAACAATGCATTAATGCAAACAGAGGCCACCTACCTGATGTATTTTTCAAAAAATAACCTTATAATCTATGATAAATAAATGGCATACTTGGTCGTATTTAAAGACATCTTTACTTATTCCTTCCCTGCTTCCGTATATAATATATGACTATTTCACAAATGTCAGTTCGCTCCGCGCCACCTGTATAAACATGGCACCGGTAGCAATTTCAGTCCAGCAAAAATGGATTTACAAGAGTCTGCATGTCTCGCCTCAACAATACTTCTAATGGCAGCCTTTTGGGCGATAAATACCTGCCTCACACTGCCAATTGTATTCCGTAATATAATTCGATATCGTAAATGTGACTGTATTTGTACATAATAACGAGTGATCATTAAAATTATCGCTCAAGTAAGCCATGTACACAAAAAGTATGTCCTAACTTAAGTTATTAGAGGAGATCTGTCATTATAATTTCAAACGTCATGAAGTCATGATTGTTAAAAAATAATTTGAAATGCTGACTTTTATATTAAATATATTTATAATTTTTATACAAAGTAATAGAATATTATAAAAAATGTGTAAAATGTTGACTATTCTCCACCAAGCATAATCGCACTCTATTTCGTAGAGCATTGAAAACATTGATCAGTATTTGCTGTGAGTTATTGATGTGTTCACATTTTTCTATGATTTTATGTCTTAACTCTTCTAGATTATTAATTGGTGTTTCATAAATAATATTCTTTATATATGGCCACACAAAAAATCCATGACTGATAAATCACACGATCGTGGTGGATATGGAATCGCTGTATTTCTACTTATTATCCTATCGCCATAAAATTGTTGCAAAAACTGAATAGTTTCAAGTGTAACGTGAGATGTAGCCCCATCCTGTTGAAAATATCCGACCTGGAGTTCATCATTAGTCAATTGATTAGTAAAAACACTGAGAATTTCGTTACGATATTTCTCCGATGTTATCGTGCCCTCAAAGAATATTGGTCCTATTAATCGGTGACGACTCATACCTACCCATACGCCTATTTTTTCTGGATGTAGAGGAACTTCTCTGTAGAAATGAGGATTTTCACTGGACCACATACGCATATTTTGCGCATTAACATAACCTTTCATAACATGTTCCATACGAAAGCCCTACTTGTTGCGAAACTCTGCGAATAGATGTTTGAGGAGATTCGGTAATAATTTGTCTGACATTTTCAATTACGCCGCGACTTCTCTTGAGAGGAGGACCGCTTCCTTTTTTCCTTAAAATACTACCTGTTTGACGAAAAAGATTTACACAATGCATTAGCGTATCACGGAAAGTTTTATAGCTAGGAACAGTATTTGGATATCTCTCTTCAAACTCTGCAAGGCAATTTTCTATTGAATGCTGCCAAATACCATCAATTTTTTGAGATGTCAGGAAGTAACATTCTACCATAAACGCTTTATGCATATCATTAATGGCCATTACTTTTTCTTTTGATGAAACTTTAAAATATATATTTGACACTGACAGATGTTATATAAGATTTTTTTAAAACTTCCCTGTGGGTCGCCTATATTAGTATTTATAAATATGTCTTACTTTCGCC
Source organism: Melolontha melolontha (assembly GCA_935421215.2). Classification (NCBI taxonomy): domain Eukaryota; kingdom Metazoa; phylum Arthropoda; class Insecta; order Coleoptera; family Scarabaeidae; genus Melolontha; species Melolontha melolontha. The sequence continues at coordinate 48,078,878 of OW285240.1, forward strand.
TCTTTAATAGACATAACACCTTATGGATACATTTTAATTGGAACATATATCCTCCGTGTGACATCTGTATCTTTTTGCGGTTTATCATTAGTGCTGCTTCTATTACTTATTATTAGCCAGCCATTCTTAAGAATCTTCATTTACTGCTGTTACGCCGTCTCCGGACTTTGCTAAATTAAATCGCATATTTACCACCGACTCTCGCACACAGGAAAGACATTGTTATGTCGCGCTGAGTTAAGTTATTTTAACTTAGCCAGTGTTGCGAAATCTCTTTAGATATCACATTCAGCATCAATGTTCAGTTGAGATGTCTACAACATCGCCTATCTCTCTGATCTTCACCCGGCAGTTTACACTATATTATAAATTTTGTTGAACCTATTACACTGGTCAACACGATTTTTGCTGACTTCTAAGCGAGACTTGTTTTTAGTGATGAATCCGAAAATCATATTAGTTTTTCGTATCACGTCAAAACTAAACTGTATACTGTACTATGCTCTTTGAAGAATCACTAATGCGGCTAAGTAGTTACTTACATAAGACCTGTTACGATATAAAGAAAACATAAAATTTAATAATTCATGTATTTATGTCAATACAATATTAGTCACGAGTATAGTGCAAGTGTTTACACAATAATCATTAAAAAATTGTAAAAGGAAAAACAACAATCAAGGAATAAATCTTCGTTTGTAGCACTTTTTGTTGTGTATTTTGTCAGTCCCTTTGAACACTCCAACAGTAGTCGGACATCATATGAGGATCCCATCTTCCTTGGTACCGAGTTTCCATGATTTTTAAAACTTGATGAAGTCTCTCGCCTTGTTCATCAGTTACAGGACCTAAATTTTCGGGAAACCTATGAAGATGGCTATGAAGGAAATGAAGCTTTATGCTCATGTTACAACCTAGACGGTGAAATTTTTTAAGCATCGATTGCACTAGGTCTATATAATTGCAGGCTTTTAGCTTCTAAGAAAATTGTTCGCGACCATCGTGAATGAAGTCGAAGGTTCTTTCTCCGCTTCGTTAATAGAGTTGATGAAATTTGGATCTCTCATTAAAGTTCTAATTTGATTAATATATAATTCAAATACTCTAGCTTTAATTTTTTCGTAACTTAGTCGTGGAAACTTTTCACATATGCTCTGGAAGTAGTTACCTTGAAAATCTAAAGCTTTAACATATTGCTTCATAAGACCCAATTTGATGTGAAGAAGTGAAAAAAATTACTTTTTCTCTGTCAATTAAATTTTAACTCATAATATTCTTTTCTCCAATATCTAGGAATGTTTTGGGCGGCTAATGTTTCTGAATCCAGTGTTAGTTTCTAGCTCGAATATCCCAGAGACACAAAAAGCATGGAAAGTTTTGTATATCCTTTTTGAAAGCCAAGTAAAATGTTTACAAAGGTATTTTTAATAATATAAAATATTATTAAAAATCTGGTGTGAAGAACACAAATGCGGGTTCATTATTAATATTTTTTGTGAACGTGTCCGAATATATCCTATCCCCAGAGACGTAGATACGTATTTCACCTTTCTACAGGCTCATCGGTACGCCCCTGCTGGAGAAAGAATATTCCCAGACACATTCACAAAAAAGAACCACATCGCCCTATCACCGTAATTATCCAGACCGGGCGCAGAAGTAAATTCGGCGCTGCCTGTTGTCAGACAGCCGAAGTACCCCGCATACCGTCCACATAATTAATGTGAAGTAACGACGCCCTTCCAAAGGTGGCACAGCCAATCTCTCTAGAAAACTGCATTTTGTTTGTGTCTTCACTCGTACTACGGCTTAACCGCATGTGCAATGTATCAGAATAATTGAAACATACATGAGTAGGTAAACCCCACCAGTTTTGTATAATACAAAGGTATTTTTAATAATATAAAACTTTTTATATTATTAAAAATACCTTTGTATTATACAAAACTGGTGGGGTTTACCTACTCATGTTCAGTCTGGATAATTTCTGTGATGTGGCGATGTAGTTCTTGTATGTTTCAATTATTCTGATAAAATGTTTACCCTTTTGAGATCCACACAGAAGACCCAGTTATGGTTTGTAGATATTTTAGTAACTTCGTAACCTTCTCGATGTCGTCATATGTTTCCTTGAATTGAACGGAATATCCAGTAGGAATTGAATCGAAAACATTTCAGTTGTATAGTTGAACACACTTGAGGCTTCTGCTGGAACTGTCGACAAACAAACGCCACTCAGTTGGGTCATATTGTACTACGCCCATTTTAATTGGCAAGCCTGGCACATTGTTACAATAAACAAATTCACACTCTTCTTCAAAATATTGCACAAGATCACTTTCCCTGCTACGATAACAAGTTATCTTCGTACTTTGCTCGAGTAAGATAATTCCATTTAATCTTGAAGCTAGCAGTTCCGATGATTCTTTTGATAGGCCCAAATCCCTTACTAAATCATTCAATTCTGCTTGAGTAAAAGTTGTGGTCCATCATTAGAAATTATATCTCCATAGTCACAATCTACATCTGAATCTTGCTGCTCAATAGCATTTATCATGTCTTCAGCATACGAATACTCAAATGAAGAAAGCTTTTCATAAACTGGCACGAGTATTTAATCGGAATGTGGCACTGGTCGAATTGCGGAGTTATAATCATTGAAAGTGTGTCATGCAGAGTAATATTGAGTAGAATAAGGATCTTTCGCGCCATTTTTGTCTTAAATTAGATATGCTCATTATTTATATAAAGACGTTTATATAATAAACGTAAAACAAAAAAAATTCTTAAACACACATTTATTATTAATTGCAAAAAAAAATATATATATATATTTAATGTCCTTTTACTTTCGGTTCTTTGCATTCTTATTACTATTCCATTACCCGTTCGCTTTGGCAATATGTATTACCCTAAATCAATGAATATTAACTTTAGCACGAAGTATTGTTTTTCCCATTAAAACTTCGTCTTTTAGTAAACATCTCAAGTAAGGATAATTTAAATTTATTATCCACACTTATGAATACTAAAATAGAATGTCATCAACGATCGAAAACCTAATAATATATCACAATTTTAAAGAGATGTTCATTTTATTATTCAACATAAAAATGTCACCGAGTTCGAAATTAGCTCAAAGTAAAATTTTATTACCCTGAGCGCTTTTTCTTTATATTTCAAATACAAAGGAATCGTACAATTTATTGTTAAATATTGCATCCGATGTAATAAAGTCATTTACTTTATTACTACTCAAATTTTACATAATACAAAAATCTTTATTGCTTATGTATACAGTAATGGGCAAATGAGCCGAACCATGTAAATATATGTTAAACTAAAAAAAATATTGTAATAAATATGTTAATAAACAAACGTAAAAGTAAACAAACAATCTTTTTCTACGACCCCTTATAAAAAGACATTTTTCGTCATCGAATACTGCAGCGAAAATTTGATTTCCGTCACTAGTGAGAGAAAATCACATAAAACCTATGTGGACTTGTTACGAGAAAAATCGGGAAAGAGGAATGAAGAAGTCTATGCAAAATTCATTGAATAAAGTGTTGATAATAGCGTAAATTCATATTCGGAAATTGTACTGTTTGCATATTTTGCAAAATTGTGGAAAATTTGGAGCTATCGACCTTATCAATGTTTAAATCATAACTAATTTAAAAATTATAGTTCTGTAATTTTTAATTGAAAATAAAGTATTCGTTTACATATTTTTTTTAATGCCATAGGCGAGATCGTAGAAAAAGTATAGTGTTTAACTCGTCGAAATCATTTTTTTAAGCTCGCGAACATTACCAAACGAGGCGAAGCCGAATTTGGTAATGTTCGCGGTAATGTTCTCTTTCTTAAAAAAATGTTGCTTTCGTCACTCGTTACACAATATACTATTGATTAGATGTGTAGGTATATAACCTCAATATATGACAGCATCCATACATTCTATTACAAAATTTATCATGCGTAAATTGCACTCAGATTTCAGCGCCATCTGCTCCTTTCTAACAATGAATATCATATAGTATACTGCAATGTGTCATAAATATGACGCTTTTGTTCGATTGTCAAAATATAAGTCAGTTTGTGCAGAGTGCAGTTTTAAAGTTTGCTAATCGTATTGAAAAAATAGAATTAACTCGTGAAAAAATTCCCGCTATGATTTATTACGATTTTGCGTTGTGGTTTAACTCAATACCAATGCATAAAACGTTTAATTTCTGCATTTGGTGATAAAGCGCCATCGATGACAATGGTACATCGCTGGTTTCAAGAATTCAAGTGCGATCGTACTTCGCTTCAGGATCGAGCAAGAGCAGGGCATCCTGCTACATCTGTTGTTAAGGAAAATATCGATTATGTACGTCGAATGATTGAGAAAGATCGTCATGTAACCTATTATGAGATTCAGGTATGCTTGCGCATTTCTAGAACCTCGATACATTCAATTTTGCATGCCCATTTAGCTGTTAGGAAACTTTGTTCTCGTTGGATACATCATAATTTTTCCAAAATTAAAAAGAAAATCGCGTAAAATGATGCAAAGAAATGCTGAAAAAATCCAATCACGAATTCTCTAAACATGTCTATAACATCATTACAGGTAAACATTCTTATGAACCGGAAAGAAAACAACAAATTACAATTTGGGTGTTTCAAAATGAACTTCTGCCAACGCTGGCGAAGCACTTCTGAACAAATGATTGCATCTTTCACAGCAAAATCTGATCATGCTGCTGCAATTACCCTGAAGAATCGTCGAACTGAAAATGCGGAATCGTATACATCAATTTGCTTACCCAAAGTCATTGCTAAATGACGAAAACGCAGCCTGCAATAATCCTTGATCATGATAATGCTACTCCCCACACCGATCGCGCAACAGTCGATTATTTGCGAAGTAAAGGTATCGAATTAATGACTCCATGCGATAACTCTGACTTGGCCCCAAAATTTTCCTGACCAGAAGAGGCTATCAGTGCACATTTTGAGTACGCTAGCTTTAGAATACCGTAAATGTTTCAATGATTGGTTTGAACGAATGAAAAAGTGGATAAACTTTAATGGTGAACATTTCGAAAAACAATAATGCCGTTTAGGATTTATGCTTGTATTCATAGTGGTAGTGGACATTTTGAACATAATTTGTTACAATTTATTAGTCTAAATACCCAATAATTTGTAATTTGCAGTATTGTACAAAGTGGTTCATGGTAGCGGGAGATATTTAGAATTTTATTATTCTAAAAGCAACAATACCTAACTAAAACACAGTACACCAGTAAAAAGACAAATATTGGCCATTTTTATTTCTTAAAAATTATGCCGAGCAAATGGCCTCTTCTTTTTTCTATAACTTCCTGAATTTGGACGTTGAAATTCTGCATAACATATCTGCATAACGAAATGTTGGCAATTTCTTGAATAATTTTTCTTTTCACCTCCGAAATATCTCGTAGTTTATCAATAAAAATATTGCATTTGAGATAGCCCCACAAAAAGTAATCACACGCCGTTAGGTCTGGCGATCTTGGAGGCCAGTCAATGTCTCCGTGAGTAGAAATAACGTGATCTAGAAACTAGAAACAGTCGTTGCACAGCAGTCATTGATATCCTTACGGCATGTGCAGTAGCACCGTCTTTCTGCAACCATGTATTCTAGTAGTTTTGTGAAAGCAGATTCAATTGCTGTGTCAGAAACTGATTTATCATGTCAGTATGGCGCGTAGAATTGGCTGCTACAACATTTTCATGCTGATCCTCAAAAAAATAGGGATGAATAATTCCCATAGAGGGCATTGCACACCATACCGGATACTTCGGACTGTATAATAGTTTTTAGTGAAATTCCTTTGATTTTTCAAAGACCAATAGTGGCTGCTTCGTTTATTGGTATGGCCTGATAAATTGAAATGCGCTTCATCAGACATCCATAAATTACGAACCTCAATTTCTTGTTGTAACATCCTTTCAACGAAATGCAGGTGACGAGGCTGATCTATTGGCTTGAGTGCTTGAATAATCTTGATCTTATAAGGATATAAATGGAAATCCTTATGTAAAATTCGGATAAAAGTCGTCCTAGCTAAGCCAAGTACCTGACTATGTTTTCGACTGCGCTGTATAGCTGCTCTAACTAGATCAATGTTATCCAAAGTGCTGACACTTCTGTTTGGTCCCATGCGTTTGACAGTGTTCGCTGATCCCGCTTTGTTCAAATTTACGAACTCACGCTTTTATGGCGTGACCAGATGGAACTCTCCCGTGACGAGGAATATTAAAATTAATCCTAAATTACCACTGTACGCGACCGCAGAGTCATTATTTTTCTAATACGCTTCGATTACAAAAGAACGTTGCTCAATGGACCACCGTTCCATGATTACTGAATGGCATAAAATGTCAAATTATTTGACAAAGAAATCCATAGCCACCTATGATTAGTTTCAAAACAATAACGTTTTCAAAATCCCCATGGACCACCTAATATTTTTTATTTAATTTTTATACCAACTCTTGTGTTAATTTCAATAAAAGATAATAATTAGTATAACAGATGTACTGAAGTGTAAAATAAGTATAAACACTAGAAAATTCCATATTTTCAGCAGTTTAGGTACCCCCACTGAATAAGTTAGTAGTTAGTAACACCGTTGGAAAAAGACGTACATATACGTACATTATCACTGGCCAACACGATTTTTGCTGACTTCTAAGCGAGACTTGTTTTTTTTTTATTAATTCGGGTGTGCTGAATCCGAAAATCATATTAGTTTTTGCGTATCGCGTCAAAATTAAACTGTATACTGTACTATGCTCTAATGCGGCTAACTAGTTACTTATGTAAGTTATGTATATAAGACCTTTTACGATATAAAGAAAATATAAAATTTAATAATTCATTTATTTAGTTCAATACAATATTACTCACGAGTATAGTCCAAGTATTTACACCATAATTATTAAAAAATTACAATAGTATTTGTAAAAGGAAAAACAACAATCAGGGAATAAATTTTCGTTTGTAGCACTTTCTGCTGTGTATTTTGGTTTTGCAGTCCCTTTAAACACTCCAACAGTAGTCAGCCATCATATGAGGATTCCATCTTCCTTGGTACCGAGTTTCCATGATTTTTAAATATTGAAATCTCTCGCCTTGTTCACCTAAATTTTCGAGAAACCGATCAAGATGGCTATGAACGAAAAGAAGCTTTATGCTCATGTTACAACATAGGCGGTGAAATTTTTTAAGAATCGATTGCACTAGATCTTTATAATTCCTTATTCTTCTTATTATAACCGGAGGTCTGAACTAAACAAAAATAGCAATCATCTACGTGGTTTTTCGGCTCACGCAATATCATTGGAATGCCAAAAGCTAATGTCTGATTTTTTCCTTGCACCAGTGCCGCAAATTTTCCACACATGGTTTATACACATTATGTGGAACCATCTCTTGTCCTGATCACCAACTTTTACATCAAAATAAGCCAAATACATTTTCTTAACGAAAGCAGTAATAGTTACCCTTTGACTGGGAACGGTGAAGCTGCCACAAATGTGACAGAACGAATCGTCACTATTTACACTTCTTCGAGTAGTAGACATGATGTAGTTTCTTCCCTAACAACTAACATGTAACTACCACCCTTGTTTACTTTTAAATAGTCTTAAGTGATTAATACTTTCTAATTAAATCTCATTAAACCCTAATATGTTCACTTAATGAACAGGATTAGCTTAATAGCCTAGCATTTCTTTATAATTGTTTATTACTTAATTAGTTCATTAAGTACTTAAATATTATCAGGTACAAGTGTACATTATACTAATGAGATAAATATATTTGGAATGTCTTTCAATTCTTTGAACAATTAAGAAATTACTGCATTTACTTAACGATTTTCAAGAATTTTGTAATCGGCAAACAAGAAGTGCTGTAGAAAGAAAACTTGACGTGATAGGAACAAATAGGTTTCATATTTGGCATTAGCGTACCAATATTAATTAAAAACAAGTGTCAGATCATAGTCAACAGAAAAAAAAAATTTAATTGTTGGCCAGTGTTATGTTTCTTTTCATACGAGCGGTAATGACAATCTTTTGTAAACTCTCTGTATATTTAGTTAAAATAAAAATCTTAACTAAACGCTTAATGTAGAATAGCACATATAACAAGCTTAATATACTACACTTGAAATACTACTGAAAGAACTTTCAAAAACATTCCGAAATTATGCATTTAATTATAGCACAAATAAATTATTTATCGTGTTCCAATGTCGATAATCTCGTCATTTCCGCCAAATAAAAAAGAGATCTATAAAAAAAATAAAACATCTCTAGTCACCGTCATGGCTCCTGAAGACACATTTTAAAACTCAATACATCAAGCAATTAGAAATGATAAACGGACGTCTAAACCGACGATTCGCTCAAGCCGAAACACATAAGAACGTCGCCGATGTCAACGTTGTGAATCAAAGTGGCGTAGATCAAAGACTAGACTGTCTGTCTCAATGAGATATATTGTCAAAGGTTGTGTTTTCGAAATATGATACCATACAACTCGCTTACCGTATACATATGCGCGCATCAAGGAAAACATATATAAGCGTACATACAGTGCATGTCAAAAGTAACTATCAAATCATTTGTTTTTGTTTTTTCGAATTTTTCTGAAGCGTTAAGATCTTTAAAGTAATTAATAATAATAATAATTTATTTTCCCCAACAGACTAATCCATATAGGACAACAAAATTTTTACACTATATGACAATACAACAATACATAAATAAATATATCGATTAATTCCATAAGAAAACGGATCACGAAATAATTCATTTGCATTTCTTGATGAATGCACTAATGGAGCCTTGGCGTAGAAAACACAAAATATGAGCAGTGTCTGGCTGCAATGCGTGGTACCAGTAAATTTACTCGTAGGTATAAATAAATATAGCAATCAGTCCTTCATAATGAACTTATTTTTTCATTAAAATTATTAAGAAAAAATTTAATGTAACTTTACACCATCCCTGCTATTATAATCTATTAAATTTCGATTTCGTAAATTAAAAGTACAGAAATGGACCTTTGCCTCCCGACTAATTTGCAGGGAAATTGATATTAGGTTGGACATATTTTTCCCGTATTGAAAGATATATGCAAATACATATATGCAAATTTGGTAAAGTTCACCCGAATGAAGAATGTTGGCTATTTTAAATAAATGGCTGAAAATTTGTGGAAGCAATCTGCATTATGTGCTGCAGATGACACTTTTTTCCGTTTTAAAAATCTTTATTAGAAGCTGAACATGTAACAATTTTCGGGAACTATCGCTAGAAACATTTTTAAATTGTGCGTGGTTATCTCGTTCGTGGACTACATGATTCGAGTTCAAGCCAATTGAGTCACAATTTTGTTTTATTTTTTGTTTTCATGTTGGGTTATGTAAAGTGAGACATAGATTTCAAATTTGAAGTTTATTTTGCTGGTTTTCGATAGATAAAATTTAATTAATCAGTAATTACCAATTTATTTGCGACCTGTAACACCATAAACTAAACCCAAGAATAGCTTTTGGGATTACCCTTCCCCAACCATGTGTCTCTATGAATCTAAGATAGCTTTTGAAACAGGTAACATTTCTTTGTCAATGTACTCCCGAAAAAAGCTATGGACTAGTTTATTGCGAAATGCCAGATGGGACAAAAAACAGTAAATAAACTTCATGTGTTTGGATCTTTAAGCAAGTAAAGGTTTCACACAAAAAGATATCAATCTGATAAAAGTTGTGGTTTCCAGACCCCAAAAAGGGTACGTTTTTTCCTTTTTTTGACATCATCTATAAGATTTTTTGAGACACCTTTGAACACCTTGTCCACCACTCTTATTTGCCTAAAGACTCAAACACTTGAAGTATATTTACCTGTTTTTCTGTCCCATCGGAATATTTTCCAATTAACTAGTTATTATGCTAGGGATGTTTGCAAAGTTCTGGGAATTGTGCTGTAATAAAATTACGCAGAACTTATGAGCAATGCTATTGGTGATAGACAAGTCTTCACATGTTTATGCAGCTACCCAATGCAATATCGTTCAGTCTGATTCAGGTGTTCGACCGATATAGATGCAGTTTTGTAGCACTGTTTGTGTAACGATGAAAGACGCAGCTAAATTTCAATAGTTTTCTTTTTGTGGAAAGAGGGTGCGAAGACTTCAGAAATTATTAAACGTCTGCAAGGAGTGTTTGGTGAGTCTGCAAGAATTTAGAAGTACTGTATATCGGTGGATTGATCGTTTTAAAAGTGGTAGAACATCATTAGAATACGATCCACGAAGCGGTCGCCCGCGCACGTCTGTAAATGAAAGAAACATTACTGCCGTGGAGAACCTACTAAAAGAGGGCAGATGAATGACTATTTCTCAAATTAGTGTACGCCTAGAAATAGGTACATGACAAGTTTATGAGATCTTATATGGGTATTTAGGCGTAAGCAAAGTTTAAACCCGCTGTTTGCCAAGGCTGTTGCGACCGGAAGAGAAACTCAATAGGTCTGACACTTGTGGTCAACTTCAAGAGCTGTTAGCTCGTTACGGCGATGAATTTTGGCAACGGATAATAACCACAAACGAAACGTGGATTCCTTATATTTCAATCCTGAAACCAAAAGTCAATCCAAAGAATGGCGTAAACCAGATAAAAGACCTCCACTTAATGCGCAATGCGCGTGCAATTCAGTCTGTTGAAAAGGTAATACTTACTGTATTCTGAGATTGCGAAGGGATTATTTTTATGGATTCTCTGGCGATAGGTAACGCAGAATATTATTAGAACTTATTATCTGGACCACTTCAACAGGCACTTATCAGAAAACGGCCTGGGAAGTTGCATACGCGTCTGTTATTGCAACAGGATAATGTAAGACCGCACATCGCAAGAAAAACGAAGAGAGTTTTGAACGATTTACGACGGGAATTGCTTCCGAATCCAGCTTATTCACCGGATCTCGCACCAACTTATTTTCATCTGTTCCCAGATTTGAAGAAACCTTTACTTTGAGAGTTTAACTGACGTAAAACGTGCCATAAATAAGTGGATTTGGGAGACAACGAAAAAGTTCTTCGAGGACGACTTAAAAAAATTAATTTATCGTTGGAATAAATGTATTCAATTAAATGGCGATCATGTTGAAAAACTACGTTGTAATATTCACGAAAATTGACGAAATAAAAAAATTATAGCTAAATTCGCAGAACTTTGGAAACTCCCTCGTACATACTTGACAACGTATTTATTAGAGTAAAATTACTTTCGGATGAGACTGAAGATGCGCGAGCGATGACGTTACAAAAATACTGAACACCTTAAAAACATTGAGCAGTCTTGACAATATAGGCGGCAGTTTTAAATTTAAATAATATTTAGTTATATTAAACCATAATAATTATGTTTTGTTGTCGATTTTAAATAAACTTCTAAATTACTAACTAAATTACTTCGCGAAGAATAAAATAATTATTAAATCAATTGGTATTATGTAACAAATTTTTTATAAATTGTATTTTACAATGAAATATTTCTTTTTATAGTGCTTTCACATTTAAGTCTTTGTATTGACAAATTATTATTATATTAATCCATATTTTGTAATATGGTTTTCATTAACCTTAATTTTGTTTTTTCTCATTATAATTTTACTCCTAACCAAAATCTCACTTTAGAGACATTAAAAGAAGATAAATACACAAGCATGTGCCTAGAAAATATTTTGTATTTATTAAAACAAATATACATACATACAATGTATAATCAAATATTTATTTTCGCTGATGACAAAATTAATATAATATATTTTGAAACATTTAAAATCTTCAGTCTTCATCGCTTGAAAAATCGTAGAGATCATCTTCAGAGTCATTATTGACATTAATAATAAATTCTTCACAAAAATCATCCATTATGTGCTCCTTCATAATGTAATCTTTTTCTACACCTTCCACATGTAGACAAGTTTGTGACCATTCCTCTACCTTGATGTTTGAAAATTCTTCTCGCCAATTTTTCAACATCATTTATATGAAATGTAACATTTCTTGATGCAACCCGATTCTTTACAATGCCCCAGATTTTTTCAATCGGGTTTAGTTCTGGGTGGTATGGTGGCAATCTCAGGACGGTGTGGCCTTTTTTGCAAATATACCATCTATGCTGTACTGTATATGTTTTGGCTTGTGAAGTTTTACTAAATTGTACAACTCCGGTTCAGTACAATTTGCATCGTAAGTTATGCCCCTTTCGTTTAGCCACTGTATCATATCACACTTTCTACTGGCTGATGTTGGATGTTTATATGACATAACATTATGGTAGCTGGCATTATCTACAACAATCACAGAATTATCATACAAATTAGAATTAAAGATGTTTCGAACCATTTTTTATAATTTATGAAGTTCATGTCGTCATGGTAGTCGCCACTTTTTTGACCTGATTTGAAAATTAATAACGCATCATTAACAAAACCCTCTGCAGAACCAGCATGAACAATTATTAAACGCTTCCCTTTTGAAATTGGACTCTTTAATCCTTCATTAGATTGATCGACCCATCCAAAAGGAGATGTATGCCCCGAATAATGTATATAAGTTTCATCTAAAAATTACTTATGTACTTAAAATATGTACTAAATAGATTTTCTAAATGCTTTTTATACCTGTATATATTATTGGACGTCCTTGGGTACGATAATTTGTTATTTTGCGGATGTAAGAACACCTCAGCTCTCTTATGTCAAACCGCTCCATTAAAATCTTACGGTTATCAGTAGTTTTTTCCATCTAGCAAATAAAAAGTTTAGAGTGATATTACTAGAAATAATAAAAAAAGTACACCGATTCTTTCATCATCGTGAATTTTATTATAAACGGCTTTTATTGTGGGTCTTCTCTTTTCAGTAACATGAAAATTATGTATAATTCTGCGAATAATTTCTTCCCCACAGTTATCGACAGTAGATTTTGGTAATGGTTTTGGTGGTTTTATTTTTGTCGATAAGAATGAATTTACTTTTCTTGTTTCAACAGCATGACCTTCTTTAATTATTCGACCTACAGTGCTCCTAGAAATACTTGTTGCTTCTGCAACTGTATCTAGCAGCTGACCTATAAATGATGAACAACATAAATTATAATTTTGAATTTGATTTAAAAAAAGTAATATTATTACATGTAAATATTATGTATCCACCTAATTTATAAATATATTTACCTGTCACACCTTGTTTTTTAAAATAGTTATATACATTAAAAATTATTTCACGAGATTGTTCAAGAATAACTTTTCTCTTTTTCGAACAAGGGCTCACTTCCTCCAGGACAGAGTTTGTTGCCATATAAGACATTTTACCCTGTGTAAATAAATACAACTAAATTTTCAGGAATTTTATGATAAGTATATTTCTACTTACAAGAGGATGCATTCTTACTCTTGAATAGCTTTGAAAAAAAATTAATTAATAGATAAAACACAACAATAATATTACAAATAGGAAAACTCTCAATGTTTATGTACGTACAACACCACTACGAAACACACCGATCAAATGCCTGGTACCGACTGACAAATAATCGATAAACGTTTGTGGCTCGTATAGTACACGGATTTATACTACTAGCTGTTTCTCTCATTTATGAGGTGGCTCTCTTTCTAATTACTAAAATGTGTTTCTGCGCCAGTCTCATCCGAAAATGATTTTACTCTATACATTTTGTTAGCTCCCAGAGAGAAATCCTCTTATTAAAGTTTTACTGTGTAAATTTTAGTTTACTTTAAGCATCCGAAAAAACCACTGCAACCACACGTACAAAAAAATAATTAAGAAAATAAGAAATTAATGAGAATTTCTAACAATCTGTGCTTTTATTAGTAATGGTTTTGAACGTGAATTTTTACTAAGTAAACGCCGAATCATTTCAATAAATCTATCTTATTCCAGATACGTGTATAGAACGAGAAAAACATAAGAAACCTAGACGAAATAGAACCACATTTACTACAGCACAACTAACGGCTTTGGAGAGAGTATTTGAAAAAACCCATTACCCTGATGCCTTTGTCAGAGAAGATTTGGCAACAAAAGTAAGCCTAAGCGAAGCTCGAGTTCAGGTAAAAAAAATGGTAATTTATAATATCCCTGCGATTTATTGTATATTACAAAAATTACATAGCTACAAGAACAGATATATCAGACTGAGACATGGAGATATCATTTTCTTGAATTAGTAATTATATTATATAGTATATTCTCATAAATAAATTATAATAAGGCAGTGGATGCTCGTTCTCAGGTCGAAGTGATTTTTATTGACTTCGGGTAGGTCTTTAACTCCATAGATCACACTCTTTTGTTAGTCAAACTGGACGCCTTTGGTTTTTCTTCGTGTTTACTTCGATTGATAACCTCCTATGTAAATACTTGCTTGAGTTACGTTGGCTATCACAGGTACTACTTACAGTATTTTACTCCACCATCAAGTGTTTCACAAGGTTCGAATTTAGGCCCTCTTCTATTCAATAAATGTATTGATGATTCGCTTACATCTGTGAACTGCAGAGTTCTGGGCTATGCCATTGATTTGAAGATTTTCGCAAATGTTCATTCTTTTTCGAACTGTCGTCGACTCCAGAGAGATCTTCGGGTCATACACCAATGGTGCTGCCGAAACAAAATTGCTTTATATGTAGAGAAACGTGCCGTTCTTACATATACGAAAGTGTCTAACCCTCGTTATACTTACTCTGTAAATTCTTAATAATAACATTGATTTTCTGGCAAGTGAATTTTTCTGTACCTGCATATACAACTCGTTCAGCTGATACTTTTCTCCTGCCGATGTCCAGGTTCAATGTCTTAATTAAGGCACATTATTATATTTACTCTGTAAATTCTTAATAATAACATTGATTTTCTGGCAAGTGAATTTTTTTGTACCTGCATATACAACTCGTTCAGCTGATACTTTTCTCCTGCCGATGTCCAGGTCCAATGTCTTAATTAAGTCACATTATTATATTTACTCTGTAAATTCTTAATAATAACATTGATTTTCTGGCAAGTGAATTTTTCTGTACCTGCATATACAACTCGTTCAGCTGATACTTTTCTCCTGCCGACGTCCAGGTCCAATGTCTTAATTAAGTCACATTTTTATTTACTCTGTAAATTCTTAATAATAACATTGATTTTCTGGCAAGTGAATTTTTCTGTACCTGCACATACAACTCGTTCAGCTGATACTTTTCTCCTGCCGATGTCCAGGTCCAATGTCTTAATTAAGTCACATTATTATATTTACTCTGTAAATTCTTAATAATAACATTGATTTTCTGGCAAGTGAATTTTTCTGTACCTGCATATACAACTCGTTCAGCTGATACTTTTCTCCTGCCGATGTCCAGGTCCAATGTCTTAATTAAGTCACATTATTATATTTACTCTGTAAATTCTTAATAATAACATTGATTTTCTGGCAAGTGAATTTTTCTGTACCTGCATATACAACTCGTTCAGCTGATACTTTTCTCCTGCCGATGTCCAGGTCCAATGTCTTAATTAAGTCACATTATTATATTTACTCTGTAAATTCTTAATAATAACATTGATTTTCTGGCAAGTGAATTTTTCTGTACCTGCATATACAACTCGTTCAGCTGATACTTTTCTCCTGCCGATGTCCAGGTCCAATGTCTTAATTAAGTCACATTATTATATTTACTCTGTAAATTCTTAATAATAACATTGATTTTCTGGCAAGTGAATTTTTCTGTACCTGCATATACAACTCGTTCAGCTGATACTTTTCTCCTGCCGATGTCCAGGTCCAATGTCTTAATTAAGTCACATTATTATATTTACTCTGTAAATTCTTAATAATAACATTGATTTTCTGGCAAGTGAATTTTTCTGTACCTGCATATACAACTCGTTCAGCTGATACTTTTCTCCTGCCGATGTCCAGGTCCAATGTCTTAATTAAGTCACATTATTATATTTACTCTGTAAATTCTTAATAATAACATTGATTTTCTGGCAAGTGAATTTTTCTGTACCTGCATATACAACTCGTTCATCTGATACTTTTCTCCTGCCGATGTCCAGGTCCAATGTCTTAATTAAGTCACATTATTATATTTACTCTGTAAATTCTTAATAATAACATTGATTTTCTGGCAAGTGAATTTTTCTGTACCTGCATATACAACTCGTTCAGCTGATACTTTTCTCCTGCCGATGTCCAGGTCCAATGTCTTAATTAAGTCACATTATTATATTTACTCTGTAAATTCTTAATAATAACATTGATTTTCTGGCAAGGGAATTTTTCTGTACCTGCATATACAACTCGTTCAGCTGATACTTTTCTCCTGCCGATGTCCAGGTCCAATGTCTTAATTAAGTCACATTATTATATTTACTCTGTAAATTCTTAATAATAACATTGATTTTACGGCAAGTGAATTTTTCTGTACCTGCATATACAACTCGTTCAGCTGATACTTTTCTCCTGCCGATGTCCAGGTCCAATGTCTTAATTAAGTCACATTATTATATTTACTCTGTAAATTCTTAATAATAACATTGATTTTCTGGCAAGTGAATTTTTCTGTACCTGCATATACAACTCGTTCAGCTGATACTTTTCTCCTGCCGATGTCCAGGTCCAATGTCTTAATTAAGTCACATTATTATATTTACTCTGTAAATTCTTAATAATAACATTGATTTTCTGGCAAGTGAATTTTTCTGTACCTGCATATACAACTCGTTCAGCTGATACTTTTCTCCTGCCGATGTCCAGGTCCAATGTCTTAATTAAGTCACATTATTATATTTACTCTGTAAATTCTTAATAATAACATTGATTTTCTGGCAAGTGAATTTTTCTGTACCTGCATATACAACTCGTTCAGCTGATACTTTTCTCCTGCCGATGTCCAGGTCCAATGTCTTAATTAAGTCACATTATTATATTTACTCTGTAAATTCTTAATAATAACATTGATTTTACGGCAAGTGAATTTTTCTGTACCTGCATATACAACTCGTTCAGCTGATACTTTTCTCCTGCCGATGTCCAGGTCCAATGTCTTAATTAAGTCACATTATTATATTTACTCTGTAAATTCTTAATAATAACATTGATTTTACGGCAAGTGAATTTTTCTGTACCTGCATATACAACTCGTTCAGCTGATACTTTTCTCCTGCCGATGTCCAGGTCCAATGTCTTAATTAAGTCACATTATTATATTTACTCTGTAAATTCTTAATAATAACATTGATTTTACGGCAAGTGAATTTTTCTGTACCTGCATATACAACTCGTTCAGCTGATACTTTTCTCCTGCCGATGTCCAGGTCCAATGTCTTAATTAAGTCACATTATTATATTTACTCTGTAAATTCTTAATAATAACATTGATTTTACGGCAAGTGAATTTTTCTGTACCTGCATATACAACTCGTTCAGCTGATACTTTTCTCCTGCCGATGTCCAGGTCCAATGTCTTAATTAAGTCACATTATTATATTTACTCTGTAAATTCTTAATAATAACATTGATTTTCTGGCAAGTGAATTTTTCTGTACCTGCATATACAACTCGTTCAGCTGATACTTTTCTCCTGCCGATGTCCAGGTCCAATGTCTTAATTAAGTCACATTATTATATTTACTCTGTAAATTCTTAATAATAACATTGATTTTCTGGCAAGGGAATTTTTCTGTACCTGCATATACAACTCGTTCAGCTGATACTTTTCTCCTGCCGATGTCCAGGTTCAATGTCTTAATTAAGTCACATTATTATATTTACTCTGTAAATTCTTAATAATAACATTGATTTTACGGCAAGTGAATTTTTCTGTACCTGCATATACAACTCGTTCAGCTGATACTTTTCTCCTGCCGATGTCCAGGTCCAATGTCTTAATTAAGTCACATTATTATATTTACTCTGTAAATTCTTAATAATAACATTGATTTTCTGGCAAGTGAATTTTTCTGTACCTGCATATACAACTCGTTCAGCTGATACTTTTCTCCTGCCGATGTCCAGGTCCAATGTCTTAATTAAGTCACATTATTATATTTACTCTGTAAATTCTTAATAATAACATTGATTTTACGGCAAGTGAATTTTTCTGTACCTGCATATACAACTCGTTCAGCTGATACTTTTCTCCTGCCGATGTCCAGGTCCAATGTCTTAATTAAGTCACATTATTATATTTACTCTGTAAATTCTTAATAATAACATTGATTTTACGGCAAGTGAATTTTTCTGTACCTGCATATACAACTCGTTCAGCTGATACTTTTCTCCTGCCGATGTCCAGGTCCAATGTCTTAATTAAGTCACATTATTATATTTACTCTGTAAATTCTTAATAATAACATTGATTTTACGGCAAGTGAATTTTTCTGTACCTGCATATACAACTCGTTCAGCTGATACTTTTCTCCTGCCGATGTCCAGGTCCAATGTCTTAATTAAGTCACATTATTATATTTACTCTGTAAATTCTTAATAATAACATTGATTTTCTGGCAAGTGAATTTTTCTGTACCTGCATATACAACTCGTTCAGCTGATACTTTTCTCCTGCCGATGTCCAGGTCCAATGTCTTAATTAAGTCACATTATTATATTTACTCTGTAAATTCTTAATAATAACATTGATTTTACGGCAAGTGAATTTTTCTGTACCTGCATATACAACTCGTTCAGCTGATACTTTTCTCCTGCCGATGTCCAGGTCCAATGTCTTAATTAAGTCACATTATTATATTTACTCTGTAAATTCTTAATAATAACATTGATTTTCTGGCAAGTGAATTTTTCTGTACCTGCATATACAACTCGTTCAGCTGATACTTTTCTCCTGCCGATGTCCAGGTCCAATGTCTTAATTAAGTCACATTATTATATTTACTCTGTAAATTCTTAATAATAACATTGATTTTACGGCAAGTGAATTTTTCTGTACCTGCATATACAACTCGTTCAGCTGATACTTTTCTCCTGCCGATGTCCAGGTCCAATGTCTTAATTAAGTCACATTATTATATTTACTCTGTAAATTCTTAATAATAACATTGATTTTACGGCAAGTGAATTTTTCTGTACCTGCATATACAACTCGTTCAGCTGATACTTTTCTCCTGCCGATGTCCAGGTCCAATGTCTTAATTAAGTCACATTATTATATTTACTCTGTAAATTCTTAATAATAACATTGATTTTACGGCAAGTGAATTTTTCTGTACCTGCATATACAACTCGTTCAGCTGATACTTTTCTCCTGCCGATGTCCAGGTCCAATGTCTTAATTAAGTCACATTTATACCATATAATGACTAGCGACCGGAAACGAGAGGTAATGACTCTCGCCCACGGGCTTACTATTGAAAATTTGTATTTTTAAAGAGTTTTTACTTTTATTTATATAATTGGAAAACAAACGGATGATGATCTATAAAATACGAAATACATTTTCATTTGTTCATTTTGTAGTTCAAGTTGAGTAAACGAGTGTTAATATTAACTAGCAATACTTTCTCAAGGTTCTCTTCTGTAAAATTTGTTCTCTTTGAATGAAATACATCCTTTCTACATCGCAACTGGTTATAGGTGCATACTGGAAATATTCTTTTCTTTCCGCGTATTTAGCAGTTAAATTTTGAGGCATTGTCCTTATACACAATTTCCGCAATGTTATTAAATCTGGATTTCTATTAAAAACTATTTCAAACTTTTGCCGAAGGCCACATCCGAAGTCACTTGGAATATTTTTCAAATTATTAATAGCCCCATCTAATGTGGTTAATCCATCATTTAATTTGAGATTTTGATTTTCAAAATAATTGATTAATTTTGGCAAATTTCCAAAGTGTTTCTGAAGGAAGTACAACGGATTTTTTTAAATTTAGAATTTGTATTAGTTCCTTGTCATTTAAACATGTAACGAAATTTTGTAAACTTAGAAATTCTCTGCATAAAAACTAGTAGCTTCCAACCATGTTCCCCATCTAATTATTACTGGAGAAGGAGGTAGTGACAAAGATTTAAGTTTTTCCCTGCAAAAAGCTACTCTCAATGATGCTATTCTGAAAACTTTTTTAAAAGCGGGTACAAGTCTATCAACTTCCGCAAAGGTGTCTCTGATATATTCACAGATTCTGTGGAGAGAATGTGCTATACAAGTAACATGCAGCATATTAGGATATGTTTCCTTTAATAGTTTGCCTGTTTTTAATATACATATATGCAGCACTGTCACTGACAAATAAAATATTTTTTCTTTGTACTTGTCGTCCAAATGAAGCATTTGGTGCATATTCTCGTAAATGGTTTTAGCTACTGTTTACGCATCAACTGTATTGCTATTACACATGCATTATATGGAATAGTTGGAGGTAGTACACCAGTTACAACATTCACCACACGGCGTCTAATATATCTATCGACAGTTTCATCAGCACTTATCCATAGGTACTGATTTGAAAGATGGCTTCTAATGGGTTCTACTGCTTTCGTGTAGCAATTAGAAACATAATATTTGCGTAAGATGGATTCACCAGCAACATTTCAACCAGTATATTTTTTAAGAAATGTTTTGAAGTTAGGATAGTTAAGTTTATTTAATGGAATATTTGCCGCCATTAAAGCTTCACAGAGTTCTTCAATAAAATTATCAAATTCCAACTGGTCTAATTTCTGTGTATGTGTTTGCGATACTAAGTGACGTTTTACGTGCGATTTCTTGGAATTTTTTAACGATATTTTACAGACTTTGCAATAAATTTCGGAATCACTGGCAATGGACATACAATCAGACTCTTAATCCAACTCGCCATTGCTTCACGATGCCATTCTCGACGTTGTTCCATATCATATCTAAAAAAGTAACTTAAACAATGTTGTAGATCTAAATAAATTAAAATTAAAAATCTATGCGTAAGTTATTGAAACCTAACGAAATTCATTGGACACTTACGTCAAAATAATTAAAATAAATTATAAAAACTCCTTCGGCTTCTATCTACCCTCATGAAGAAATGAAGTTAACTGTAAAATTGAAGTAATTGCGTCAACGACAAAAAAACAGAATGTGCGGTTAACCGAATGAATAGTGCTATTCAATAACTGCGTGTTGTACTTAGCGATGTTATAGACTATTTATATGGTCCATCGTAATTTCGGCCTCTCGTGTCCAGTCCCTAGTCATTATTATAGTATTATTTAGAAACAACTATATAATTATTTATTTTGTTTATATTTGTGATGTAATTGGATTTTAAAATATCTTGGACAACAAAGTTTCTTATTATTAATTACGAGGGGAAGATTCTTATATTATCTTCCTAATCATGAATGAGAGGCGTTATAAGAAAAAGTTATATTTCATTTTTCAACAGATGGTCCACTAACGGCTACGTTTTTCTAATATGTCTATATCTTCCAAAAAAAATCGCTTTGACAAGTCTTCAAAAAACTTATTTCCACCTCCACCTTATTTAGGGCAACGATCTAAAAAAAAACTATTCTGTAACTGAGTTCCGTATTTCAATAGGTGTCCCTTTTAGATCCACCGCATAGATTCTTGCTTTGTCGGTTGGGGGCCAGTAATGTAAACAGGTCTCGTCACCTGTTAAAATTTTCGAAATAAGTTTTTTGTCGTCAGTCAAAACACTAATCCATCGTGCAGACACTTTGTTCATTCCAAAATCATCATGTAAAATATTTAATACTGTGGCTTCTGATATCTCCACTTCAACAACAATAATTTACACCTTCTTTCTTCAATCTTCATGTTCCTTGATTTTATTCATATTTGCTTTATTTCTTGCTTCAATAGCCTTCGGCATCTTGGATGGTATTGAATTCATTCCTTATCCCATCGAAATTTCTTAGACTAAAATTTCACAATGAAATATGACGGCGCGTCTTTGTTGTACACGTTGGTCATCCTCTGATGAATATTTTTAAATCAATTTCCTTCTATCGCCGAGAATTTTATGACGCTTCTATGTTCTAACTGAATTTTGCTCATTCCTTTGTTAAATAAAACTCTGTAAAAACAGAAAAAGTGGACTAAACTTGGTCAGTATAAATCCAAATGTGACAGCTATTTAATAGCAAAAGCTTGCTATTGTCACTTTTTTCATGGGTAGGTAGGTAATATACCGTGATATCATAAAGTTTCTAGGACGAAGATGGCCATGGGGTGAAAAACGTCTGTCTTAATTTATATCATCCTTTTGAGAAAATTCGGATGAAATTTTCAGGTTAAGTGTCATGTTGACGTTAAAATTTGTCAATATATTAATCTTAATGTCAAGATGACATATAACCTGAAAATTTTATCAGATTATTCTCAAAAGGATGATATAAATTAAGACAGACGTTTTTCACCCCATGGCCATCTTCGTCCTAGAAACTTTATGATATCACGGTACAAATCTACTTTCGTATTATAACGGGTGTTCAGAAACATTCGAAGTCAAAGTAGTCCTTGAAAATATGAAGTCATGTCTGAGATAGATTTATTTTTGACTGACAACAGTTGACATTTAATAATTATTACAAATCAGATACTTAAGTAAAGATATACGATTTTTTGTTCAGAGCCCACTTGACTTCGAATGTATCTGAACACCCGTTACGTCCCACCGTTTGGTAAAAAAGTTAAAATGTTTTTATTTGTTTCAATGTAACGAGCCATCGAAAAAATTCATAATTGGAGTAGACTGTGAAATTGGGTTGGTACTTTAACCACTTCCACATAATGACATTTATTATTTGACATTTAAATTATGTTTATGTCAAATTTTTCAAAACTGTTATTAAGAAAATTGTTTGTGTTTAGATGTAAATGGACAACATTTTCAACAACTTTTGTAGCTATATGTAAATTTTGATTATGATTTCGATATTAAATAAATTACTTGTTTTCTTTTTTGTTGTAGTATCATTTCAATGCCATAACCTTTTTTTACAATGAAACCAAATTAAACTGTCAAGCATCAAGTAATGTGTCATTATGTGGAAGTGGTTAAAGTATCAACCCAATTTCACAGTCTACTCCAATTATGAATTTTTTCGATGGCTCGTTATCATCGGCGCCCAAAAACGAATCCACTACTATTTTGGTTGGTGTAAATCAATACCATTATTATGACAGTTAATTAAGTAATTTAAAATGTCAAATTTCAATCCGCTTAAGAAGTCTGTTCTCTGATAACGCGACTTTAGGACGAATGGATAAAAATTGCAGACGAACTAAACATTAGTAGAAGCACAGTATTGCGAGCCAAAAAACGTTTACAAAATGGAACCCTTGTCTGAGAGGAAAGTTTAGGAAGCCGAAGAATATCATCGCGGGAGCAAGATGAGGAACTGGCAAGTTTTATTAGAGAGAATCCTTTTAATAGCTCTGCTAGAGCAGAAGAAGAAACGAATTTTCCTGGAAGCATCAGAACTGTCCAGAAACGAATTTCTGAAACGAAAAATACTGCCGTTGTGCGAGTAAGACGCTACCCAACGGAAGATAATAAGCGTGGAAGTATTGCGCAGCGATATGTTAATCAGCTTGGTATTTGGAATAATATTATTTTCTCTGACGAGAAAACGTTCCAGTCCTTTCATAATGGTCATAATGGTGTTTATTGACCGTCTAAAATGTGTTACGATCCAAAATATGTGACTGCGAGAATTTTAGATATCTATGCTATCATCAGCAACGGCGGTCTTTAGCGAAAATTTGACATACCAGCATTCGAGATAATACTAAACTTGAATATTTTTTTAGCAATAATGCAACTTTATAATTTCAGAATAACTGTCCTGTTCATCAAGCACGAATAGTCAAAGCCTATTTAAATTTGCATCATGTGAACATTTTACCTTGGCCTTCAAGAAGCCCAGACTTATACCCTATCGAAAATGTTTGGGGAAAATTAACAAAAGTTATACACAGAGTCGATTTTAGACCGAGAAATCAGTTTGACATACAACACCGTATTTTGGAAGCATGGCCGAATATCACACCAAAATTTACTTGGTACTTGCAATTAGTGCTGTCAATGCCTAAACGTTTACAAAGTGTGATTGACTGCAATGGTACTGAACATACAGAAGCGACACTATTGTCGGCACCTTTGATCTTTTAGAGTCAGATTTCGGTGAACTTCGCCAGCTTTTTGTAGGTACTTTTCAGCGCCAAGTTTAAATGTTATTGATACATAGTTGAATATTGTAATGGTCAACATTATGAAATCATAGTTTTAGTAAAATTTAAGTATTGTTTATTTTTGAAATTAATAAAGTGGAATACATCAAAAATTTAAATAAGTCTTTCCAAATACAAGTAAGCATAAAAAAATAAGTATTAATGATATGCAGTAAGTATTGAATTCAAAAAAACTAAGGGACAACAAAGCAAAATAGGAGAATAAACATGTACAACATTTTATTACTTTACATATAATTGGTTATGCATCATACAATTCGTAATAGATTAATTTATATTTTCGCAAATATTTCTTTATTTCTCTATTTGGAAAAAATCTTTAGTCAAAGAATTAATTTATGAAACACGTAAAACACAAAATTTAACATGTAAAATAAAATTTTATATTCAAGATATGTATACATTTGTAGTAAATTCGTCAGTTTTTCAAAAGAGAATATCTCAATTTCACAAGCATACAGAAAAATAAATGTGATGGTAAAAGCCGATGCTATTATTAATCTATACAATTAAATATGTATACAAATATCTATACAATTAAATATGCTGGCTTTAGTGATGTAACATTTAATTTCTTCGCTTGAAGTTATTCTATTAGAACCAAATACAGCACAAATAGTACCTCCTCGCAGTGGCGGCTCGTGCTAAAAATTTTAAGGTGTTCTGCAAGTTTTACAAAAAAATTTACCTTGCACGGGCAGTAAGAGGTTGTCTCCCATCGATCTTATCGTGCTTTCTTCGCCTTCCACACTGAAGTAATGGATTTCTGGAACGATTGTCAATTGTCACACAAAAAAATAAGAGTCACTAAGCACTACTTTACTAACAAATTATTTCTTATAAATTAAATCTATTCTACGTTCTTTTCGATTTGCAAATTTTGTTATCACTTTGTCATTAAAATTGTCTATTTCGGAGAAAAACTTTTTTTCGATAGATAGCATGGAAAGAGATGTTAAACGATCTTCGGTCATTGAATTTCTGAGAAACGTCTTAATTCGATTTAGTGTTGAAAAGCATCGTTCGGCCTCTGATGTTGTCATGGGAGTTGTTATTACAATTTCTAATAATTTTCTAGTCTCCTTCAACGTATCTCCCAGATTGTTTTTTATTAAAAATTTTAGAAGAGGTAGTGCGCCTTTTAAAGATCTACAATCAGTTCTTAAGTAAATAACAGACAATTCAGTTCGTAATCTTTCTTTATCAAGGGTGGGATAATAGGAGCATGCGGAAGTGAGTTTGTCCTCAGGAAATTTACTGCAATACTCTCCAAAGCACTCCGAAAAAAAAAGTGATGCCACTACTAGATGCTCTTTAAAATGAAATCGATCTTTTGCACAATTTAGAATAACATCACACACCTCTAAAGCCGAAATTCGATGATTAAATCTGCTGTTATTTGGACGTTTGCGTTTTTCTGGTGGTGGCTCATCGCTTATTAAATCTGATGCTTCACTTATGATGTTGTCAATATTATTTCGAACTTGGCCTATACTGCGTTCAAAATTTTCGATAGCGTCTTTTACTAGAGTGGGTTCAATTTTTCTTTGCTGCAATTGATTAAACAGGATATCTACATGGGGCATTACATGATGGAAAAAAGTCAGCCAAAAATTGAAGATCGGATCATTTAATGTACGGCGAATAGAGGCGGCAGCACTACAGACTGTGTTGTTGGAGAATTGTTCTTCTATTTCTTCCATGCACTCAATGAGAGAGGCCCTATTTTCGTACACAACATTAATGGTCCTGATATTAAAATTCCAACGGGTTGTAGCGCCGTGGGGGATCCTTCTGTTTACAATCTTGTTTAACACTTCTACTCGTTGGGGTGAATTATTAAAAAAGCCGGGAATGTCTTGTAGATTTCCAAAAAATACACGTACTTGCGAATTTGCAGAAGCAGCTTCAGATATAATTAAATTTAATTGATGGGCATAGCAATGTACATAGTGCGCAAAAGGGTACTTTTTTTTAATCAATGCTTGAACGCCTGCGTGTTGTCCGCTCATCACCGCTGCTCCATCGTAACTCTGTGAAATCAGTTTGTTAGGTGAATTTTGAATTAAAGCATCTATGACACTTAAAATTGTTTTGCTAAGTGTTTCTGCATCACATTTTTCAGGAATGACGTAGTTACAAAAACGTTCAATTGGCTCACCATCACGAACATATCTAAAAATAACTACCATTTGAGTTTTTGCAGCAACATCCGTTGTTTCGTCCGCCATGGTCGCCAAAAACGGAGAATTATTAATTTCCTCAATTATTTGTTCTTGGCAGACTTCAAGTATGCACTGTAACAGATCATTCTCTATTTCTTTGGAAGTGCCTCTAAATACCGAACAATTTTTTAGGTGCTCACTTAGAGTTGCATCTAATTCAGCCGAAAAATTAATAAGTCCACGAAATATCCCCGGATTCTCGGAAGTATTGCTCTCATCATGTCCCCGAAGGGCCAATTCAAAAGCTCCAGAAAATTTTATACAATTAATAATTTTTGATAAAATATACCGATTCTTTGACACATTTTCATTGTGTCTCTGTATATTTACCCAATAAGCAGAATCTAGTTGAGCCATAATATTAGTTGACCCTAGTAACGCAAATTCCATACAATTATGAAGATGGCTTTTAGAATTCCCATGTCTTTTTATTTTCAAACTCAAGTGCTCTAGATCCGTGACCCCTATTTCCGTCCAAGCTTTATCGCCACCAAAAAGTAAACAGGGAAAACAATATAAAGCATTTTTTTTGTCGCATCCACAAATCCATTCGTTTTTTGAATAAATAACCCTACTAAATTTACGTGTATAATTTTTCCCTCTACTTACACCAGTTTTTTCAATAGTGATATCTACTAATGGCCTACCTTTTGCTTTTAATTCTATCTTTCCTTCGTATGAATATTTAAAGAATCTCTTCATATTAACTAAATTAAAGACCACCTCCATAATACACAGAGTTTATATAAATTGTCAACAATACACAAAAACAGAAGCACGCGCACTCTAATATTATTGTTTTTACGTTAAACTCGCCGCACCGTTAAAATAGTGGCGAACATATTAAATATACCGAATCATATCGCCCTCCGCGCTGGACTAAATGCAGCGAACAGGCCTGCTAAAATCACGCATTGGTTTTAAGCAGCCGCGGGGGTAGCGGGGTGCGCGCGGGTGTTTGAAAGAGCTCTGAGAGCACGTTCGTGTGGACCAGATAAGGAACAAGTGAGCGATCGCGCGAATGAGGTTGGTTATTCCACTGGTCGCCTATTGAATATTATTTGATAATAACCGGCGATCGTCGAGTTACAGCACCAATGCGACTTTGATGTTTTTGCTTTCATTTTATGTTGGAATTTCGGAAGCGAATATCTCGGCTTCTACTGGTCGGATTTTGATGATTGAGGTGTCAAATTGTAGGGTTTGATGTCCTCTACAGGATGATGTAGAAAAATATGCAATTTTTTTATATACAGGGGGAGAATTTTCACAACAATATGTTACGCTTTTATAAACATCAGAAATGTCGGAAAAATTATGTAAAAGAAAACTAGTTATAACTAATACAGGTTCGCCCGCCCAATTTTTTGGGAGTTCTGCAGCACTGCAGCGCTTATGCGCTAGCCGCCACTGCCTCCTCGTCTACTATTATACAACAAACACAACTATAGTCTTATACACTACAAAAATATATAAGTCACGTGCAAAGAAACTAAACCGATGAACTAAACTAACGAATATAAACTAGAATAAACATTAAAATATAATACTAAATAGGAACGTCACGAAAAAAAAATAAAAAAGGAATACATATGAACTGCAATAATAATTAAAATACATATACCACAAAAGTAAATATGAAACGATTAAATAAACTAAATTTTCAAATGCAAACTCAAATAATGATAATACTCGCACAATATTGACAAGTTGTCTGTCAACCGGTTGAAATTTGGGTTGAGAGAAATATACGCCATTCACGATTTGAAGACATGCCGTCATCAATGAAGTCAAAACAATGTTGCGAAATTATTTGCACAATCCATTGGCAAAATCGACTTGTTCACTTTTTAGGTTAGGATAGTAAACGCTTATATCGAACTTGCAGTATTTGGGTTATAAGTGCAATTGTAATATGAAATTATGACAAAATACAAACGGTCCATTATCGTATTATGCATCACAATTTGCAATCGCGGATGCAACAAGTCGCTTACATTGGCTGCAAAATGCTATCGGCATTTCAAACTAAGAGTAAGCAAACACACGTAAAATATGACAGAACGATATATGACAGCATACTACAAATTTACAAACACGGTCAATTCTTGATATTTTTCTTCTCGTTAGTGATACAAAAAAAAATTATTAAAAAAAGTTGTTCAGAATACTATTCTAACCCCATATACCGAGTTTCATGATAAAATTCGGTCTATACACAAAATTATTACGTTTACTTTTCAATTTGATAATTAGAATGCCATGGATAGTAATAATTTGACACTAATGCCAAATGTCAGTCAGATTAAACTTTGAGTCTATTGCGTTAAGTTCTAATCAACATTAACAGAAAAAATTGAAATAATCCGATTGTTTGGGGATCATGCTCGTAGTAGCAGAGAAGTTGCTGCAGAGTTTAACTTGAGACATCCCCAATGTGCTCCCATTATGCATGAAAAAGCAGCCGCTATAAATTCTCTTTTCAATGAAACTGGCTGTGTTATTAAAAATCTATTGGAATGTTCAACCTCGTCGAATACACTCGCATCCTGAATATAACGATATATTGGCGGCAAATCGAGCAAATCTATGCATGAGCCTTCGAGATTTATCGTCTCAACTGAATATTAGCAAGGATAAAATCAGAAGATGTTTCGTTCGGCACAAAATCAAGCCCTCTAAACCGAATTTCTTACATACCTCATACCTTGAAAGAAGGTGATGATAATAAAAGATTAGACTATTGTCTAATCCATGGTAATTTTTTAAATGACATTTTCTAAAGAAAGAAAAAGAAGATTATGTTTACTGATGAGGCTACATTCACCACGAATGGGGTTGTATCGTCTCAAAACTGTAGATACTAGACCAGAGATAATCCTCACTGGGTTATAAATTGTAAAGACCAATATTCCCAGAAAGTCAATGTCTGGTGTGGGATTTTAGGAGACCGAATAATTGATCCTTTTTTCTTTAATGATTCATTGAATGCTGGTCGTTTAGATAGGGAATTTTGGGATGCAGTTGAAAATCTTCCTCTTAATGTGCGACAGTATATGTATTTGCACCAAACATTTCCTATGCGCTGGATAGGAAGAAGCAGTCCTTTTGAACTGTGGCCTCCGAGGTCTCCCGATATTACACCCCTCGATTTTTATTTTTGGGGAATGGTAAAAAATAAAGTTTATAAATCAAGGCCCAGAAATCGAGATGAACTTTGTGTCAGAATAAGGTAAGTCTATCAAGAAATCAGCATCCCGGAACTTAAACGAGTAGGTAAACGCACCTATTGTACCTATTATGAAAATTATTGCTTACTTTTTCCTAAATTTAATCAATTACCAAAAATTGTTTTCCCAGAACAATAAATAATTATTTCTTTGGAAGTGCTTTTATTTTACTGAAATATTTGAATACATGACACTACTAAATTGACAATGTGTCAAATTATTACTATCAATGGCATTCTAATTATCAAATTAAAAAATAAACGTAATAAAATAAAAATGCGAATTTTGTCATGAATCTCGGTATATGGTTAGAATAGTATTCTGAACAACTTTTTTAATGTTTGTATCTCCAACGCGAAGAAAAATATCAAGAATTGACCCTGTTTGTAAATTTGTAGTAGGCTGAGCTTAAAGTTTAGATTTCAGTTGAGTATCTTAAAAAATGTGATACATCAACATGTATGACTTTGCAGAAATTCAAATCTGTATTCCTTCAAATAACGAAAATATGGGGGTGTCTCCATCTTAAATGCAACACACGGTATATAAATATTATACTTCGTTTATTGTTTTTGTGATGGTGATTCCGAAAATACTGTTGATGACATGCACGTTTTCGAATCGTGAACAGCGTATACCTACAAAATTTCGCACATGCGTATACAGTTTTGTTTAGCGCCGGAAGAGAGAGTGTCGCTTCTATATGTTCTGTGGCAATGCTTCAATAACCAAATATTAAAACTGTACTTACAATTTCAATGTATTAAAAAATAAAGCGCACTTGATTTTCTTATTACTTAAAAATAAAAACGTAATGTAATCGATTCGATTAACTTCTTTTGAAATATATCTTTTTTATTATATTATATATAGTGTCGTTCTACATAACCTTTCCACATCATTTGACATAAAAACCATTACACACTATGTAATTTCTGAAAATTTAAGTCAGTTCATTTGACAATGTTGTACTCGTTTTTTAGGCGCCGATGGTACTAATTTCTATTATATTTTTTGCCGCTATACCATTTTTGAAAACTTTGCACTCCACAGCTTGGAAAAGACTGCTCTGACTATTACTTCTTTATGTAGAAGTGTTCAAAATGTAGTCTTTTAAAATCTGTCATTAAAAGCACAAGGCTTTATTTATTTAAAATTTAAATGCATAGACGGCTGAACTGAATTATACTAACATAAATAATATATAGCTATCCAGTACTATTCAAAATATAACTCACTCAAAATCACTAGCTGCAATTGCCCAGCGTTCTTCTAAAAAAGTAGCTATAAATATCATCGTCAACTTATTTTACAGGTTTGGTTTCAAAACAGAAGAGCCAAGTTTCGACGAAATGAACGCAGCTTGTCAATGCAGCAATCAACAAAACCCAGTGTAAAAGCAACAACGTTCCCTTCAAGAACGGAGATGACAGATCAACACATGTATCCTCATCAAGCGTTATTGCCTTCATCTAGTTCAGATGTACAGTATGTAATGCCTTGGAAATTCTCTCATTCCCCCTACGCGCAAGAGGACTATTACAGCAATACATCTACATTGACCAGTCCCCTAAATGGTCAAACCTGTGCATTCCTACCTCCGAATTTTAACTATTGTTCTGTTAACGTAGGAGCGAATCCATGTAATCGATTAGAAGTGCCCTCTCTAAAATATAGAACACACGATTTTTCGTTATCGCCTCAAATGTGATTGTAAAATATATTAAATATTTTGTCTTTAGTATACGTGTTATTTTACCTTTTTTAATCAAACGATTAGAATTCATCTTCCTGTTCCCTTAACTTAGTATTACTCTAATAATGAGTTATCCAATTCCAGTTTCTTAACTTTTATGCAAATGTCCGCCTCCGGACCTTTTGCAGTAGTTAATAATAATAATAATAATAATAATAATAATAATAATAATAATAATAATAATAATAATAATAATAATAATAATAATAATAATAATAATAATAATAATAATAATAATAATAATAATAATAATAAACCCGCACAGGGTAGCCTAGAGATAGGTTACTGGGGACTAGCGCCCCACGGGTTCCTGAGCTAACCGTTGGGTTGGGTTAGCAGCCCCAATGAGGTACACTTGCTCCAAACACTGGATGAAAAGGATACTGTGGTGGGTCGGAGGAGCAGGATCCAGATAGGATTAAACAGCAAAGACCGAAACAGCAAATTGGAAATGAAACACAAACATGGCATGCTTCAGTAGAAACAAAAAACGCAGGCGAGGATGTTGTTGAAATACCTTCATCTCAACCCATAACAACTAAAGCGCCGGACCCTATGGGCCGTGAAAATGAACCTCCCCCCCCCCACATGGTGGGAGGTGTTAATATCTGCTTACTAAGAATGAAGCATGCCATATGGAGGAGAGCTGCATAGTTAGGTTACGGAAAAATACCTGGAAATAAGAAATAATAAACAACAATAATAATAATATTATGATAGTTATGCCAGCCATCTTGTTCTCACGAACCGATGGGTTAACACACTGGCAATCAAGGACAAATTGAATGTTCTTGTGAATAGAGGAAATAATAATAATAATAATAAAAATAATAATAATAATAATAACAATAATAATAATAACCTTTATTATCCAAAAGCAAGCCATTTACAGGATAATAATTATAAAAATTCTATCTACAATAGTATATACCGGGTTGTCAGCTAAGCGCGCTTCGGTCTATAGCTCCTAAACCAATGAAGTTAGGAATTTCCTTCATATGTCAATCTGTATTTGTAAGACTCTATTTTAGGAAAATATTTTTGAGTGTACAAGTGGCCCATATAATTGTGACGATATTAAAGTATTTTTTTAAATGAGACAGCCTGTATTTTTTGAACATTTCAGTTCAACTTAATGCAGTCAAAAAATGTATTACATTAGTTCTGGTATTTTAGGAGAAATAAATAAAAAATTATTTTAAAAAAATTACTTTAATATCGTCCACTTATATAGGCCAGCTTGTACACTCAAAAATATTTTCGTAAAATAGAATCTTACAAATACAATAGATTGACATATAAACGAAATTCCTAACTTCATTGGTTTAGGAACTACAGGCCGGCGCGCGCTTAGCTGACAACCCGGTATACATAAATAAAGAAATTTAAAAGATGAAATTAGCGATACACCAAAAAAAGAAAATTCAAAATAATACAAAATATGCTTATATAAAAATTAAGTTATGTTATGAAAAAAGCTTTAACAAAGAAAAGTAAGAGTTTACTCTTACTTTTGCAATGCAACAATGCTAATTGCAGAATGGGTCCAGATCCAAGATGTTGCAATTACGCGTCATGTGTACCAG
Source organism: Melolontha melolontha (assembly GCA_935421215.2). NCBI lineage: Eukaryota > Metazoa > Arthropoda > Insecta > Coleoptera > Scarabaeidae > Melolontha > Melolontha melolontha. Next base: position 48,112,013 of record OW285240.1, read on the forward strand.
AGGTGCCTTCTTTAAAACGTTAGCTCTAGCCGTTGGCAATAGAAACTTGGCACACAAACGCCTATGGTAAGCCGGCACAAGAAAATCAACCTGAGACAGCAGACTAGATGCATCCATGGAGTTGTTGACCAGCTTCAAAAGAAAGGTGACACTTGCTTCTTGCCTTCTACTAGTTAGAGAGCGAAAACCAAGTCTATTGACCAAAGCGTTATAATACGTCTCATGCATTGAATAAATTCCATCGCACTTGAAGGTGAGGTATTTAAGGAAACGCTTCTGGATTCTAAAGCGATCTGTTGGTAGACGTAGTATGGATATCACACAACTGCACCATATTCCAGCACACTACGCACATAAGCATAGAACAGACACTAAAGTCGACGGATTACATGAAACCCAAAGACTTTGAAACAGCGTTACAAACAGAAAAAATATAGGCGGTAAATTGAAGCGACACATCAAACAAAATCCCCAAGTCTTTAACTTCAGATCTACGAGGTATCGCCATTTGGTCTGCACTGTATGAAAAGTGATATGAATTCGCAATCCCTGAATATGTCACAATGGCACATTTGTCAATATTTAAAGAAACGTTGTTTTCATTACACCAATTGTGCACGAACTTCAAGTTATTATTAAACTCGTAACAATTTTCATTGTTCGTAACTTTCATATAGAGTTTTAAGTCATCCGTGTAAGCCAAAACTCCGCAATCCAGTGAACAGAGTAAATCATTAAAGAATATATTAAAAAGTAAATGCCCCAAATAGAACCTTGTGTACCACTGTAAACGTATTTTACCATTTTATGAGATTGTGGAACGTTCTCACATTACTTCTAATGTTAACGTAACCTAATTATCAAACGTAACCTACGTATTGGAGGCATTTCAGCATGAGTAACACTATAAAAATAAATATGTTGAAATAAGTTATAGCAAGCGCCAATTAAGTTGGCGCGAGGAGGGGGTGCGCAGAAGCCGGTTTTAAAAACGTCCACCCCCACTACTCAAGTAATTGTCAGAATACATTTGTCATTGACGTTTGACGGAACATAATGTCTTTGCTAGGGGATCATAAAATGATACACGCTCAGAGGTTAGAATTATCTGACATTTGATGTAAAAGCAAATACAAATCTCCCCACTACTTTTAATCCTGCGCGAACTTACCCCTCCTCGCGCCAACTTAATTGGCGTTTGCTAGTTAGTAAGTTGGTAGTAAGAAATAAGTTAGTTACTTTTACTTTTGACAAGTTAATAGATAATATTTATTTATTGTACAAGTGTGTTATGTTACAAATAAGTCACGCGAGAAAATGTTTAGCTCACGAGTCCGCTAGGACGAGTGAGCTACTTTTCTCAAGTGACTATTATATAGTGACTGAAGTATTCTATTTTAAGAAGTACTTTGAAAGTGTATATGAATAGTGACATATCAAAATACGGAAAACTGATTTCCTATTTGAAGAGTGAGGCAAGAACCCACAATTCCAAAAAGGCGAAAATCTTGGAGAGGCTACATATAGAGAAGTTTCTGAATGAGGCTCCTAACAATAAATATTTGATGATGAAGGTATTATTTATTTTCTTATATTTAATTCAAAATATTTATTCATTATTCGTTCGTGTATTCTATGCAGGTTGCCTTAATAATGGGTATATCAGGTGCGTGTCGTTGTGATGAAATAACTAAGCTGAAAGTTGACGATATAGAAGATAAAGGAGGATACTTGTATGTTTCGATACCTGACACAAAGACAAACATATCTAGAAGTTTCACTGTTATGGCAGAAGGATTTACAACAGATATTCTTGACCTCTACAGAAAATATGTCTGTATGAGACCAAAAGGTATTCCACATGGCAGATTCGTTCTAAATTACAAGAAAGAAAAATGCACTATCCAGCCAGTTGGAATTAACACCATTTCTAAGATACCTCAGAAAGTTGCATCTTTCCTGAACCTACCAGAAGCTCAATTATATACAGGACATAGTCTGAGACGTTCGTCAGCATCTCTTCTGGCAAACGCAGGAGCTGATATTACAACAGGTAAACGACATGATGGGTGGAAATCGTCGACTGTTGCAGAAAGTTATATACAAGATTCAATATCCAACAAGATTGATATAGCCAGAAAGATACAAGGACCAGACAGTCTAACGTCCTCGACTTCTGGTCATCAAATTTCTGTTCAGGATACTTCAAATACATCTTCTAGTATAACTCTAAATTCGAATAACCTGAATGCAGAGTCAGATACAAAGAGGATTTCCTTCAACTTTAATATTAATGTAAATGTTAATTAGTTGCTATTGTTTACCCTTTAGAATTAATATAAATGTGATAATACTATAGCAGTTTGAATGTCTCTATCCAATCTAAATTTCACCTTGTTTTAACTCACTAGTGAAATAAATTATGTTTTTAACTCACTAGTGAGTTATAAGCTACATAATTGATTTAAAATCGCCATAGTTACAGGTCTATTATTAGGAGGTGTTGGATAAAAATAATAAGTCGAATAATAATGACATGTATGGTGTAATCATTTTGTAAATTATTAAGAATAAAATCTAAAATAGTAAGATAGTTAAAATCACAACACCTTTTACGTTTCACAACAAAATAACATCTCTTGGTAGGAATAAGTGATTTTATAAAATGGAGAAATTTATCTTAAAAAGCAGTAGCGGGAAATTCTAGTAGGTAATGTAGTATATTATACTATAAGGGAGAGAAATGCGTTATTTTGGCAGAGGTGCAATTTGAAGCCCGAGGGCTACGATGCACCGAGGACAAAATAGCATCTCTCCCGAATGGTATATACTATTTTTTCCACGGTCTCGTTAACTTAAAAACACATATTTTGTCATTATGAAGTAAGTAGCACCAGAATTATTGTATTCGGATTTGAGCATTTATTTAGTAGTCGTTGAGTTATTGTCATAACTACAAAATAAACAAACAAAAAGAATTGTCAAATTAAGGTGCTAGTTTGGTTTAGTTTAAAGTTTGTTTAGTGCACAATGAATAATTGTGAGTCGAAAGAGATTGTGGAGGCTGCATATATTGCAATAAGCAATTTGCTGCCTACCAGTGGCGGCTGGCGCATAAGCGCTGCAGTGCTGCAGAGCTCCCAAAAATTGGGCGGGCGAACCTGTATTAGTTATAACTAGTTTTCTTTTACATAATTTTTCCGACATTTCTGATGTTTATAAAAGCGTAACATATTGTTGTGAAAATTCTCCCCCTGTATATCAAAAAATTTGCAGATATTCGCTTCCGAAATTCCAACACTAACGCCGGTTATATATAGTATATTATCAAATAATATACAATAGGCGACCAGTGGAATAACCAACCTAATTCGCGCGATCGCTCACTTGTTCCTTATCTGGTCCACACGAACGTGCCCACAGCGCTCTTTCAAACACCCTCGCGCACCCCGCTACCCCCGCTGCTGTCTAAAACCAATGCGTGATTTTATTAGGCATGTTCGCTGCATTCAGTCCAGCGCGGTCATATGATTCGGTATAGGTATTTTATATTTTCGCGTGTTTTTTACTGTGCGGCGAGTTTAACGTAAAAACAATAATACTAGAGTGCGCGTGCTTGTTTTTGTGTATTGTTGACAATTTATATAAACTCTGTGTATTATGGAGGTGGTCTTTAATTTAATTAATGTGAAGAGATTCTTTAAATATTTATTCGAAGAAAAGATAAAATTAAAAGCAAATGGTAGGCCATTAGTAGATATCACTATTGAAAAAACTGGTGTAAGTAGAGGGAAAAATTATACACGTAAATTTAGTAGCGTTATTTATTCAAAAAACGAATGGATTTGTGGATGCAACAAAAAAAATGCTTTATATTGTTTTCCCTGTTTACTTTTTGGTGGCGATAAAGCTTGGACGGAAATAGGGGTCACGGATCTAGAGCACTTGAGTTTGAAAATAAAAAGACATGGGAATTCTAAAAGCCATCTTCATAATTGTATTGAATTTGCGTTACTAGGGTCAACTAATATTATGGCTCAACTAGATTCTGCTTATTGGGTAAATATACAGAGACATAATGAAAATGGGTCAAAGAATCGTTATATTTTATCAAAAATTATTAATTGTATAAAATTTTGTGGAGCTTTTGAATTGGCCCTTCGGGGACATGATGAGAGCGATACTTCCGAGAATCCGGGGATATTTCGTGGACTTATTAATTTTTCGGCTGAATTAGATGCAACTCTAAGTGAGCACCTAAAAAATTGTTCGGTATTTAAAGGCACTTCCAAAGAAATACAGAATGATCTGTTACAGTGCATACTTGAAGTCTGCCAAGAACAAATAATTGAGGAAATTAATAATTCTCCGTTTTTGGCGATCATGGCGGACGAAACAACGGATGTTGCTGCAAAACTCAAATGGTAGTTATTTTTAGATGTGTTCGTGATGGTGAGCCAATTGAACGTTTTTGTAACTACGTCATTCCTGAAAAATGTGATGCAGAAACACTTAGCAAAGCAATTTTAAGTGTCATATTATTGCTATTGCTTTAATTCAAAATTCACCTAACAAACTGATTGCACAGAGTTACGATGGAGCAGCGATGATGAGCGGACAACACGCAGGCGTTCAAGCATTGATTAAAAAAAGTACCCTTTTGCGCACTATGTACATTGCTATGCCCATCAATTAAATTTAATTATATCTAAAGCTGCTTCTGCAAATTCGCAAGTACGTGTATTTTTTGGAAATCTACAAGACATTCCCGGTTTTTTTAATAATTCACCCCAACGAGTAGAAGTGTTAAACAAGATTGTAAACAGAAGGATCCCCCACGGCGCTACAACCCGTTGGAATTTTAATATCAGGACCATTAATGTTGTGTACGAAAATAGGGCCTCTCTCATTGAGTGTATGGAAGAAATAGAAGAACAATTCTCCAACAACACAGTCTGTAGTGCAGCCGCCTCTATTCGCCGTACATTAAATGATCCGATCTTCAATTTTTGGCTGACTTTTTTCCATCATGTAATGCCCCATGTAGATATCCTGTTTAATCAATTGCAGCAAAGAAAAATTGAACCCACTCTAGTAAAAGACGCTATCGAAAATTTTGAACGCAGTATAGGCCAAGTTCGAAATAATATTGACAACATCATAAGTGAAGCATCAGATTTAATAAGCGATGAGCCACCACCAGAAAAACGCAAACGTCCAAATAACAGCAGATTTAATCATCGAATTTCGGCTTTAGAGGTGTGTGATGTTATTCTAAATTGTGCAAAAGATCGATTTCATTTTAAAGAGCATCTAGTAGTGGCATCACTTTTTTTTCGGAATGCTTTGGAGAGTATTGCAGTAAATTTCCTGAGGACAAACTCACTTCCGCATGCTCCTATTATCCCACCCTTGATAAAGAAAGATTACGAACTGAATAGTCTGTTATTTACTCAAGAACTGATTGTAGATCTTTAAAAGGCGCACTACCTCTTCTAAAATTTTTAATAAAAAACAATCTGGGAGATACGTTGAAGGAGACTAGAAAATTATTAGAAATTGTAATAACAACTCCCATGACAACATCAGAGGCCGAACGATGCTTTTCAACACTAAATCGAATTAAGACGTTTCTCAGAAATTCAATGACCGAAGATCGTATAACATCTCTTTCCATGCTATCTATCGAAAAAAAGTTTATTTCCGAAATAGACAATTTTAATGACAAAGTGATAACAAAATTTGCAAATCGAAAAGAACGTAGAATAGATTTAATTTATAAGAAATAATTTGTTAGTAAAGTAGTGCTTAGTGACTCTTATTTTTTTGTGTGACAATTGACAATCGTTCCAGAAATCCATTACTTCAGTGCGGAAGGCGAAGAAAGCACGATAAGATCGATGGGAGACAACCTCTTACTGCCCGTGCAAGGTAATTTTTTTTGTAAAATGTGCAGAACACCTTAAAATTTTTAACACCAGCCGCCACTGCTGCCTACGAAGTCAAGATCTTTATACGATATAGCCTACAATCGGTTCAAAAAGTGGTGCGCCGAGAAAAATGTTCAAGTATACAGCGAGAATGTTTTGTTGGCATACTTCAGTGAAATTGCAAAGAATTACAAGTCTTCCACATTATGGGCGCAATATTCTATGGTTAAGTCATGCTTGATAATTTACGACAACATAGATATAAGCAAATTCCCCAAGCTGATCGCATTTTTGAAAAGAACCGGTGACCGATATCAAGCGAAAAAATCGAAAATATTGAGAAAGGGTGAAATCGACCGTTTTCTATCAAGTGCAGATGACAAAGAATTCTTAATGATTAAGGTAAGATTACTTTTGTTGTTAGGTATTTCAATTATTAAGTATTTTGATTTTTTATAGGTTGGATTAATTCTGGGGATTGCCGGAGCTTGTCGAACTGATGAACTAGTCAATTTAACTGTAGATGATATTGAGGATGTAGGCACTTCCTTGATTGTAAAAATTCCAAACACTAAGACAAAGATTCCACGAACCTTTGTGGTTACCGATGTGGAAAATATGCTTGAGTTGTTTCGAAAATACCTGTCCCTTCGTCCTCCCCACGTCAAGCATAAGCGCCTTTTTTGTACTACAAAGCAGGAAAATGTAGTTCGCAGCCAGTAGGCAAGATTACCATGGGAAAAATTCCGAGTGTAGTAGCTTCGTATTTAAAATTACCTGATGCTGCATGTTATACTGGTCACTGCTTACGAAGATCTTCAGCGACATTACTGGCAGATGCTGGTGTGGATATCACGACAATAAAGCGTCATGCTGGTTGGAAATCAACGACAGTCGCTGAGGGTTATGTCGAGAACTCCATTGAAAATAAGACCAAAATTGCTAATCAGGTTTTAGTAGGTACCACTACTAGGGCAATCACAAAAACTGTAAATGTAAGCGAAAGTAATATTCCTTCTAATATTAATTTTGAAAATTGTACAAATGTAACATTTAATTTAAATGTCAATAAATAATTTCAATGTTATCTTTTTTTGCATGAATCACAAACGTTCTCCATAATGTAAACTCCCTTGGGAGCATTATACTCCCTTGGGAATAATCGACTACAGTTCGACCAAAACCTCGTGATAGCGATGGGCCGGTCTGCGCATATTGTATTAGAGTGGGTGGAGTACACGTACTTATATACGTACTTATATACATTAGTGAGCAACCAATATCAGACCGGCAATTAGCAGCGCGCCAATACGATGCGAGCAGCTCTATACGTTTTGCTACCGCGCAACTATCACGATGATTTGGTCGAGCTGTACTTCTGTTTTAATTTTGATGTCATAGAAACTGATGCCTGGAGGCGAAACATACGTTAGTCCACATCAAAAGTCAATTTCTTTATTTGGATTTTTGCAAGAAAGAATAAGAGAAAGTAAAATGAATTACAACTGATGCAATAATAACTAAAAGGCAATACCTCCGAAAGGCCAAATTCAAATCAGGACGTAGATCCTCTTTTATTTTGGAAAGTAAGTTTATAAAAAAAGGGTAATTGCATTTTTTATTTGGATTTTTTTTTAAGTAACAGGTATGGAGCTTAAACCCTTAAAACAATGTGCTAGGAAATACTTCTGTATTCCAGCGAGTTCAGCTGTATGGTACAGTTTGTTTAATAATAGAACAAAGGTGTGCAAGACTAAAATCGAAAAATGTTAATATGATAATGTTCCTAAATAAAAATTTTAAAAATATGAATAAGTAACCTAAGTATTTATTTTATTAAAATTATATCCAACTTCTTCCTATTAGCTAAAGAAATAACTGAATGGGTTTCATCTTACTATGCTTTCTAACTATTCAAGATATGCATGTTTAAGCATTCAAAGGGAAATTATTTAGATTGCCATACAGAATATACATGAAACTCTTTAAATCTAGTAGAGCACTGTTTGCTTTATCAGTCAAAATTATTTTATTTAAAATTTTTACACGGCGTCCACGTATACTCTCAAGTGCAGTGTATACGTGGACGCCGTGTAAAGTTGTTGCGTGATCAGTTTTGCTAGCTTTACTGTGCCTCATGTGCGACACCTTGATTAGTGGTTTTACCTACTAATGATGACAACTTAGTTATCGAAATACGTATTTAGGATACGATTAATAATTGTGGTAAGGGGTTATATACCTTTTTTAAGTGTTTTGAATACCGTTAATCAGCGCCCCCTGAATCGTACGTCAGGAACCACAGGGCTTTTATACAACTACAAACCTATAGATGACAGATAAAATAATTTCTTTTTTAAGTATTTAAGTTATTTCTCGTGATTTTGGGTTTTGTTATAGTTTGAGTATGGCATTTTTATTACTTCAATAATTATTTGTATTTATTTTATTGCTTCGAATATTTTTAATTTTTTTATTAGGGGTCGTTCAATTTTTGTATCAGTGTTTTATTCAGTGTAAATTAATATTTTTTTAGAATTAAGAATATAGATAATATTAATTATTTTCTGTAAATTCATTATATATACAGAGCATTTCAAGTGAAACGAGTCATCTCAAATAACTCTTTACCTGCTGTGATTTATATAAAATTATAAACCTGTAAATTTTCATATCAAGGGGGACAACTTTTAATGTCGAGCCTGACGATTTAAAATCATTCCTGGAGGCGCAGCAGCCCCACCATAAAAATTTAAATAGGGAAAATCTAACCTACATAGCATTTACCCTTACAATTTTCTAACCTTGCAATTTTCTAAAGCCATCTATCGTTTAGATGTAACTGTCATTTAAGAAATTCATATTAGTAAAGTAAAGTTATGACATGCTTTTTGATGTTACTTATAGTCTATTTTTAAAGTAGAGAGACGAATTTCTGAACGTACGCCTGGCCCAAAGTACATGCACGAAAATCTTGAAAACAATTTGTACGCGGCAAAATTCAAATAATTTTTGCATTTGTGACACGCATATATTAAGTATAGACCTATGCAGAAATCAACAACAGGAATTTATCTAGGATGACAGAAGAGGAAAGAAATTAAGTAAATATTAGAAAGTGTAAACGGAGAATAGATAAGATACATAACATTTATTTATTATAATACAAAATATACATTAATAATACATTTATTGTAAACTTACTGGTTCAGCAACATTACATTCAAATATTTATTTACAGAAATGCAAATGTAATAAAAATATTTATCAGAAACTTATGAGCTGCTCATAACTATTAGAAGTAAATTAATATATCTCTAAATTATGATGATGATATCGAACTACAATCAAAATCTTCACTGTCACTATCCTCTTCAACTCTAATGATGAATGGTTCTACTACTTCGTCAATTATTGCATCAAGGTCTTTCATGGGGGATTCTTCTTTTATAACATGGTTTATGCATTTTAGCCAAGTAGTAGCTGTTACATTTCCCAAGGCGTCAAGTAATAATTGTCTCACTTCAGATAATTTAAAGGTTTTGTTTTTGGCAACCACTTCATTCTTTATTTATATCAGTGGCATTCATTTCATCGTGGTAATCAGTGGTTTTCTTTCCTTCAAATAATAATAAGCCATCTTTTACAAAGCCATTACAACTTCCAATGTGCAACAAAATAAGACGACGTCCCTTTCCTGCTGGATTTTTTAATCCAGTTGTAAGCCCTTCGATAAAGGCTTGTCTACGACTGTGAATACTTGTGTCAGTCCACACTTTCTGTACTGTATGACCCTCATTCACCCAAGTTTCATCCAAATAGAAAATTGATCTGTCCTGAGCTCTATATTGTGAAATATCTCTGAGATATTGTCGCCTCCATCTTACAATGTCATCTCTTTCGGTCAAAATACTATTTCTGCTCCTTTTTAAGTATCTAGAGGACATAGCACAATTATATACATGTATTTCTATATAATAAATATTTCTTACTTAAAATTCATTTGCTTTATTAGCAAATACAATGTTGATCGACTCATGTTTGGCAAATCTTCGTCATTTCTTACTTGCACCAGCATCTTATCTAATGTCGGAGGTTCATTTTGTCGAAACATATTGTGAACTATTTGGCGTATAGCAGTTTTCGCAGTCTCATCAAAAGATTTCAGTAAAGAAGGCCTACCACTAATCTTTTTAGGATCTGCACATTTTCCAGAGGCTTTATACTCCTTAACCACCCGATACACTGTTGCTCTTGAAATTCCTGTAAGCATACTCTGTAAAATATAGATCATATGTAATAAATTGTATTCACTTGCCTACTACGTCAGAAATTTGTTTTATCATGTCTGTCAAGTTTCTTGATATTGGGTGTATCGGCTATAATTTTCTTGTAAGCATTGATCAGGGTCTGCTTTTCGGTACTACGCAAATGATTCGTATTTTCACGCTTTTTCGGAGGAGAACAAGCATGTTCACGGCCAGCGGCACTTGTACTTGGTTGTGCATCCATATTGGAGACCAACAATGAAACTCTTTTAATTGTATTTATTTCAATATATTGCTTATAAATTACTTACGAGTGTATCTGATAACTGTTACTGTCGAACTCCGAAAAGAACTGGTAAAGTATAGCAAACGCCAATTAAGTTGGCGCGAGGAGGGGATGCGCAGAAGCCGTTTTTAAAAACGTCCACCCCCACCACTCAAGTAAATGTCAGATACATTTGTCACTGACGTTTGACGGAACGTAATGTCTTTGCTAGTGCTAGGGGATCATAAAGTGATACACGCTCAGAGGTTAGAATTATCTGACATTTGATGTAAAACCAAATACAAATCTCCCCACTACTTTTAATCCTGCGCGAACTTACCCCTCCTCGCGCCAACTTAATTGGCGTTTGCTATATATAATGAAATAACGGAGAAATAATAGAAACAAGGCTTAATTATAAACAATGTCAGTTGATCAGAATCTGAGCAAGATTTGTACGGTGTCATTTGGCCTTGCTTTCAACCAATGAGATTTCACTGTCAAAGTGGTCTGTTCAGAAATTCGTCTCTCTACTTTAAAAATAGAGTATAGAAATCATTGCTCACTAAACTCTATTTTTAAAGTAGAGAGACGAATTTCTGAACAGACCACTTTGACAGTGAAATCTCAATGAGATTTCACTGTCAAAGTGGTCTGTTCAGAAATTCGTCTCTCTACTTTAAAAATAGAGTATAGAGGCAGTTTTTTTTTGAACGCACGATACAAATGTCCATATCTCCTACAATTGAGTACAATTTATTTGAACACACTATATAATCATGCACTTTCGCATGTATTTCTGAACATACTCATGGTTTACACAAAAAGTTATGTTATAATTATCATTAATTTATTATATTTCGCATAGTTTCGCATCTTTGGCATGATTTGATAGGGTTTGGCAGTTTTTGGTTATGTAATTTTAACTGTTATTTGTTTACATTGATAAGTGTGTTAGTGTATATTATAAAATGTAAATATATTAGGATATTTAACTTTATGAATTACAAATAATATAATTTTCTGCATTTGATAAATTTTGTTCGTCAACATGAATAATTTATTAACGGAAGATGATGATCTTTTCTTACAACCCACCAGGTAATAATATAACTTAGAAAAAAAATTTTAATGTAACTCCTTTCTTCAGCTCTACCTTGGAAGGATTATTTGGACCATTATCTATTAATAAATCGGAAAATACTGATTTAGCATATGTTGCTCCCAGACAACCAAAATCAGTACAGAAACAAAAACAAGTAAAATCCTCTATCAGAAATGCCGTTGTTTTTGCTAAAGTAGTCCAAGTTTATAAGAGGTAGGTGTCATAATGTATATTATTTACTAATATATTATCACCCAATCTGATTTTTAGTGTTGATGATTCATATAAAATTATAGGAAAATATGGACTAGCCTTAATAAGTGATACTACGAAACTTATAGAAATACTACTGTATAAGGACAAACAAAATATTTTAACTAGGGCTACATTACATAATATTCAAATACATATAGAAAATAATGATGTAAATTTTATTGACAACAATAATGAAAAATGGTATGTACAATTTGATGACGAAAAAATTTTAAACCAGTTTCTTGGAGAACTTAAACAAGCAAATATAAAATTTATAGAAGTACCAAAGGAAAAATTGATAGGTAACGTTACAGACACAGGCAGCATAGACAACATCGATAATGCAAGTGACAATGAATCAGAAGGATCTTCTATTTCACAAACACGAGCAGATATTCTATCTAGAATGGCTAAAATGGGTCATTCAATATTACCTGGTAACTTGAAAAATGAAAGTGATGAAAAAGATAATTATCTATCTTCTAAAAATATTCGAAGAATTACTGCTGATCCAAAAACTACAAACAATTCAATAGAAGTTATAAATCATACATTACTCAATGAAAATAGAAAGAATAATATTTTGAACAAAAGCCCTGAATCACCTTCAATAACAAACAACTCTGTAGCTCAGGTGTTCCCATATGTTCCAGGCTATCCTCAAAATACTGCTTTAATAAATACTATGCATCCTTCCCAAGAATTCAACTTGTTGGCGTCGGAAAACCGAATACAAAACACTGAAGTAAGAATAAATTTAACTACAATATCATCTAAATTAGACACTGTACTAGCTGAAATATCAAAAATTAAAGAACCCCCAAATACAGATAAATTAGAGAATGAATTCTTGAAGTCAAAAATTATGGATTTAGAAAAACAAATAAATAATTTAACAGAAAGACTCGCTGAAACAAATCTAAATACTTCAAAAATGGATTTGTTAATAATGAAAAAAAATGAGGAGATAGAGTATGAAAAGCAGAAAAGTCTGGAATTACAAAGTTCATTAAGACATATGGAAGATCTAGAAGCAAGAATCAATAATTTTGCAATAAAAGAGAGTGAATTAAATAAAATAATAAGCAGTCTTCATCAACAATTAGAAAATTCTAAAAAAACTATTAATGAAAGTGATTCGAAATATGCCAAATTGCAAGAAATAAATGAAACATTGATGACAGATAATGAAAATTTAAGTGAAAGAATAAAACATTTGGCTGCAAAATATGATACTAATGAAAATATTTCTCAAGAAAAATTAGAACGAGAAGTTAAATATTTATCTAACGTAATTAAAGATTCAATGAATTTCATGTACCAAAATATTATGAGTCAATTCAATAGGACCAACGAACCCCTTCATCAAAATCAATTTAAAACTATTTTATCAGCAAACATAAAGCAAGCAACATTTAATGTTATTGAAAACTTTCAATCATTCCTGAAGGCAACAGATAATTCACTTAATTCTGTTAATAGCAAAGAATCCATATAAATAACGATATATCAAAATGTGATATTACCTTTAATTGTATAAATGTATTATTAAACATAATCAATTTGTGCAATAATAAATATATTATTTTGTAAATTATTAACAAAGCAATTATATTTTAATGATATATGTTGTAATGGTTTTAATATAAGATCAAAATGCTTGGAGGTTACTAATAATTAGTAGAAATACTGCAGAAAAATGTCTTTCAATAATTACACATTAAATAGTTAAAACTCAACCTATATTAGACAATGGTATGACTAAAAGCTTGGATTATATGCATGTAAAAAAAACAAAATATGCCATATTTTGACAAAAATATGCAGAAAATATTGACAAGTTATAGTTATAATATAGAAAAATATGCATGAACAGGCTATTATAGTAGTATACCTATTAATGTATAGTCGTGGCCAGATAAATGTAGTACAAGTAATGGTTCTATTCGTGTCTACAGACCTGGCGGTACAAGATACGACGAGCAATATATAGATAATTCAGATCGGCAAGGATCGGTCTATAAATATTTGGGGATGGATAAGTTACCACAATGTTGGAATGTGTCATAGAATAAATGGGAGATTTAATTCCCAGAATTATATTCATATTTTGGAAAATCTTATGTTACCATCAGTCCAACATGTGTATCCTGAAAACATTTTTATATATCAGCATGACAATTGCCCAGTTCATAGTGCAAACATAGTGTCGCGATGGATGGAATTTAGTTATTTTTCGTATTCCTTAATTCAATTTTAAATTTAAATTTAACTTATTATTATACTTTTAACTTATATTTCTTAACTCAAACAATAATAAAGTAAATATATTCCAGTATGATCTGACATTTGATTTTATTATGACAAGTAGCTTAAGCTGAAGCTCGTCTTACAATAATAATATATCAAATTTATGACATATACGAAATTTAAGGTTGTACTACATTTATCTGGCCATACTGTACAAGTTGCATAAGACGTGATTTTAGTGCACGCCTTCAAGTTTAGAAAACGAGCCGCAAAGCGAGTTTTCTAAAGAACAAGTGCACTAAAATGTCTTATGAAACGTGTATTTTATACTATTTTTTCTATTTCGGACATTAAAAGTTCAAAAAGACAAAATAAGAGGCATGTTTTGTACGAAAATTGTAGAAATTTTCTTTTTTTGAAGTTGGTAGCATTGATGTTTAACTAGAGCATTTTAAATATTTGAAAATAGGCGGTGTTATATGTCATTTTAAGTTTCAAATTTAGATTGATTTATGCAATAAATTATTAACGAAATGGACGAAGCAAATAATTGCACGCCCCCAGAGATTCGCAAAATAGCAGAAGATAATTTACAAAATCTTTTGCCAACAAAGTCTCGACATATTTATCAAAAGCAATACGAGCACTTTTTAACTTGGTGTAAAGAAAATAATATCGCGAATATTACTTAAAATGTAATTATTGCTTATTTTGATAAGGAAAGCAAGATAATCAAAATTATCTGAAGGCTACGAGCCTAAAGAAATCCAAGATTTTAGAAATAGATCATATTAACTGTTTTATAATAGAAGCCGATGATAAAACATATTTAGCAATGAAAGTATAGCAAGCGCCAATTAAGTTGGCGCGAGGAGGGGGTGCGCAGAAGCCGTTTTTAAAAACGTCCACCCCCACACTCAAGTAATTGTCAGAATACATTCGTCATTGACGTTTGACGGAACATAATGTCTTTGCTAGGGGATCATAAAGTGATACACGCTCAGAGGTTAGAATTATCTGACATTTGATGTAAAACCAAATACAAATCTCCCCACTACTTTTAATCCTGCGCGAACTTACCCCTCCTCGCGCCAACTTAAGTGGCGTTTGATATAAGTAATACAAACATCCTTGTAATAGTATTTTATTAATGTTCTACATTATAATGGGGCTTGTCGTCGTGAAGAAATCATGAACATGATTGATGTCGCCTTTTTCGGCATAGTCTCTTTCGTCCGTCAGATGTCACTTATAAAATAGTGCCACCTTAGTGGACGAAATTTGCTATATCTTGTAGGCGATTTCAGCGTAAATGCAGATACAAATCTGTTCTTAAAAAGATTTGTATTACATTGCTTCACTAGCTTGACTGATGACGCCTATAGATGGCAGAAACACGTGTCTTAAGCAGAAGTAAATGCTGAAAATACGAGGTGTATTGTCCATGTGTACAGTTACAGATATGTATATTGCATGTCTGTTTCAATTCTTTAATTGTTTCGACCTTTGCTTGATGTAAATCCATATCACTAATAAATAAAACACACATAAGATGTTTTAGATTTACACTTAATAAAGTGTAAATCTAAAACATCTTATGTGTGTTTTATTTATTAATGTCTGTTTCATTTGTAACAAATGCGTAATACGTGCATAACGTATTGATATACTTAAACCTTTTTGTATACGTACAACTTATTAAATATGATTTACTAGGATTTTCGGCTTTCAAACAACCAATTAACAAATTAGCAATATGTCAGCCGCAAGAGTCTGTTGTTTCATTCTCTTGAAAATAAATTAAGTTGCCACCTATCAATATGCGAATCTATAACCTGCTCAATCAAAATATACCTTTCTTCTTCTACAGCAGAGACCAACGAGACCGGCAACTAATAACAAAAATTTGTCCTAGTGAAATGGAAGATCATTACGTCCTTCTCTAGTAATTGGGCAGTCAATTAAAGATGGCACTGTCCAACGATGACGCTTTACCCGCCAAAATTTAAATTTGCTTCTCTAGTTTATTGTCATATTTATTTTTTATGTTCATACTAAATGTTTATTTTTACATTTTCAGCAATTTCTTCATGTTTAATACATAAAAAAAAAGAACTGAAAATGTATAAACATATCGTACAAATATTTGTATTCTTCTTTAGTGGTACACTTTATTATGTTCAATGAAATAATTGGAATACTTCACATAAAATTTACTTTATTATAACTACTATACAATTCTAAATAACTAAAATAATATACAATAATATAGACCTGCGAAAATTAATATCAATAATGGTATAAAATAGACATATTTTAAAAGTACAATAAAAAAAACATATTTTCTTAATAAATAATTGATGATTTAATGTTTTTAATTTTTTTGTAGTATTTTCGTTCCGTAAATTCCTTACTAACCTTGTGCAGTGCCAAGGAAGTCTGTTTGACAAACCATCTATTATTGAGCATCAAATAAAATGATAATGCTGTGTGGAAGACATCCACGAAAAATCTAATTCAATCATTAAGCCAATACCTTGTCTTTTACTGTCCATTCCCTTACCTTTGAAAGATGCTTCGCACAACGAAGTTGAAGAAACAGTAATGATTGTGCACTTGATGATATTCTTGTTGAATAAATAAAATAATTAGACAGATAAAAAAAAGAGGAAGAATAATTTACCTTTAAATATGTCTTTGATCATTGAAGACTCATTTAAGTTTAAATTTATATATTTTTGATGGTATAGCCTCTTTTTTGTGCATATTAATTTTAGTTTTCAAATGCGCTGCATGTTCTTCTTCATTGCATTCACATATGCCTTTCCTTTTTTCTTTCTTTTTACTGTTGATATACTGTTGTTATTTGCTTGCTGATGGGTAATAAGACACAAACTGAATTGAAAATAGGTGTTCTATAGGTACTGTAGGTAAATTGCAATCAATTACCTATGTATTTTCTATTGCTTGCAATGGTAATCTTTGTGGAATATATATTTCTTCTTACAGTTGAGATTCAGAACATTTTGATATTGACATGATTGTTTGTGCTAGATATAAGGATGGTACAGCTCCACAGTACAATGTGTAACACATATTCTTAACTTAAATTCCTAATACTTCCTATGACAAATTTTAAACCCATTACTTCCAAACCAAGTCTTGGATCAAAAATATGGACGCCTAAATATTAGTTGTTTTGTTATATATTCATTATTACTGGCTTTTAAGGATTTCGTGGAAAATAATGTAATTTTTCCACATCTATTATCTCCTTTGCCGCACACGATATACAAAATTTTGAAGCCATTTTCAAATAATTTATATGCTGAAAGGAAAAAGTACTTGTGGCATAATTAAAAAGCGTCAATGAGAGTAATTAAATATTTTTTTAAGAACTTATTAATTTTGGGCAAACAAAGCATTTTTGAGTAAAACAATATGGCGTGGCGTATGATGAAATTTCTTCTAAATCCAACTTACTTTTTCAACAGCAAAAAAAACTATACCTAGTCCAGATAAAAACTGATCTGGTCAATACTTGGTTGTATAACAAATATTTCAATAACTCAATTCAAATTCCGATATTGTATTATAATTAGAGTGGAATAATCCGGAGCGAAAGCAGAGGCGTGACTAACGAATTGGTTCACGACTACTTAGTATGTTGTTCACGGTCATCGTGTGTACACGTATAATAGCAGAAGGAAAGTATATTCTGTATATTTAATCATGTTGCACAGCTATGTTCGATAGAAGACGCAAGAAATGAGTGTATTTTAAGTAAGTTTAAAAGTCACGCCTCTGATTTCGCTCCGAATTGGTCCACTCTAATTATAATTCAGAACGATATGGAACATCTTGTAAGCATCTCTAAACAACGAAAATAACATAACCAATAAAATTGAAATTATAGAACATTTCAAAATTATACTCCGAACTTACACGATTGATAGCGATTAGACACGAAGGTGTACGATTTCAGTGCCCTCTTTAAATGACTGCCCAACTGAATGATAAGGATGAAAAGAGTACATATTTTCAATCAAAGATAAGGATCAAATTTTCAATGTTGCCGGTCTCGTTAGTCTCTGTTCTACAGTCACTTTTAAGTTCTAGACACAACTGTACTGACATAAGTTAGTTATATAAATATTGTAAAACATTGTATTTTATGTAGAAACATTATTTATTTTAATTTTGTAGGCCGCAAAATGTTTTAACCGGATTTCCTAGTACATTTGAAAATCTGATATTTTTCATGGCGTCATTTTTAAACTTGTCGCTTTATGGAATTTTCAGAAGGAAATTTGTAATTTTAAGAAAATATGCACAAATATGTAATATTGCACGAGCTACACATCAAGTATTAAACAAATTCAAAATACAACTTTTAAAATTGCCTTATTTTATTAAAAAAACATTAACCCAGAAATTTAGTTTCAATTGCTTATTTTTGGAATAATATCTAAAATTAAATACATTTAATATAAAACAATTATGATAAATTTATTAATATATCACAAAATAGAATATATAAAACAAGTAGAAAGTATATAAAAAATTTTACAATTCAATGTGTTTCTGCATTATTTTGGTTTCAAGATCTAAATGTAATTTATCTACCTTTCTAGCTTGTTTTTTAATATTATCATCCATTAATTTCATACCCTCTGATTTTACCCCTGTCATTTTCATTTTGTCATTGTGAAAATCTTCACTTAAGGCTGCTTCAGCTTGCATATGTCTAAGTTTCAGCAAACGATTTTCATAATGAAGTAGCTCAATACGAAGTGATTCTAATTCATCTGGAGTAAAATCAGTTTCCAAAGCTATTTTCCATAGGCCCTGAACTTTAGGTTCTACAAATTCTTTGCTATTTGGTCCTTTTGCAGCTAAAATATTCAATCGATCATAGCCCTCCTTTAGATTCCTATGTACATCTCTTATTGAATTAACTTTATCTAAATAATCTTTTTTGGGTTGTTCCTCTCCCGTTTCCAGCATGTTAAATCGATCTAGTTTACTATCAACTGAGTCTGAAAAATTTGAATAAAAATCTTTTAAACAATAAATGTATTAATAATACTTTCATGTTCATCTTCTTTTTCTCCAGTCTTAATATCCGTTAAAAGGGAATAATATTGATCAATTTTATCTTGATGATGGTTAAATTCTTCTTGCAAAGCCTTTAGTTCTACTGCAGTAAAACCTGCAGCCTCGATTTTAGACCAAAGTTTATTTAATTTCTTATCTTTGAAAAGACTTTTGTTAATGTGTTCTTCAGATGCTTCGTTAAACATTTTAGGTGGTGAATAATTCGGCTCATTTTCGAATTGATCCAAAAGTCCATACATTGACATTATATCCAGAAATTTTTTTCGTAATTCAGCTTCTTTTAGACCTTCCTTGTCTTGACCATCTCCTTTTAACTTTTTCCACATCAATTCTTCTTTATCATAAAGTTTCAGTGCTCCAAAAAGAGATTTCAACTTTGGTTCGGTTAATCTCTACAAAATGGATATAAATAGTAAATAAACCTATTTAAAATTCAATCTCTTACCAAACGAGCTTTCCCCCACAACAAATTAACTTTCTGCATTCGAAATGGTTTTTCAAGATCTTTTAAGTTACGTGCATTTTCCTGAGTATTAACAGCTGCTGAGTATTTATTGTGACTCTTTGCAATAACACTGCCAGAGATAATAAATATTAGAGCACATACACAAATGTATTTCATTTCTGATTATAATTAAATTGCCGCAGGTTAAAAGATTGTAAAATATTTTATATTATTTTAACTAACACAGTTTTATGTAATTTGTATACAAATTATTTTCATTTCATCTTCTACTATTGAAAATGTATGGCCTTTTTTTATTCTCTAAGCACACCAAGTAATAAACACACAAATCAATTTCTCACAATTTATTGTATCCAGACTCTTGAATAAAATTACAAAAACGCTTGTATATAATTTACACGAGAATTTATGAGGCTTTATGAGCTAACTCAATACTCAATGCCATCAAACATTTGTAGAACAAAATCTTAAATCATTCTTAAATTTAAAATGACAACCGTTTTGCCAACTTTTCTTTTCAGAAAGTCCCAATTTGATAATACAGTGAGAGCCAAAAATATATGTGAGTTGGCAGTACTTTTTTAGAATATTTTTGAGTTTGCGATTGGCAGAAAATCATTTTGAGTGTCAAATAACAGTGTTTTCATGCGATCAATGGCGTAGTATTTTTCTGGTTTTTGTTCTCTTTGTTTTATCACGTTTTATTCAAAATTTGTCTATATTCAAAAGAAAAATACTTTTTAGTACTAATTATCATGGTGTTTACTATAGAAGAAGACATGTTTATAGTAATGGCATATTTTCGAACTGGCATTCAAAACGAAGACGGTGCTTGGGAGTATTCTGGGGAAGCGTGTTATAATCAATTTAGAATTTCTTATAACGAACATGAAATTACCTTTCAAGCATTTACTCAACATCTAGAACGTGTAATTGACCGATTCTTAGAAACCGGTAGTGTCTGTAAAGGTAAATCTTCTGGAAGACCAAAAATGCAACATTTATAGAATAATACGAAGTGACAAATGCATTTGTGTATAAAATGTCGCAGATAGTATTTATAACAGTTGTAAGAATATTTTGATGTAACGTTTTCTTTTTGTATATTTGTAAATT
Organism: Melolontha melolontha; assembly: GCA_935421215.2. Classification (NCBI taxonomy): domain Eukaryota; kingdom Metazoa; phylum Arthropoda; class Insecta; order Coleoptera; family Scarabaeidae; genus Melolontha; species Melolontha melolontha. The sequence continues at coordinate 48,132,786 of OW285240.1, forward strand.
TATTTATAATATATGATGTTTAATAATATACTGTAGTGTTATTTTATTTAGTTATCTATTTTAGTACAGATTAATATGTTAGTACTATAAAAAAAATATAGTAATCATTTTGTGGATTTAAGGTTAGAATATATTTACTTTAAAATTACCATATGACCACATCTAGGCCGCTGCATCACTACTGAAATTTGCTGATAAACAAAAAACCTTATAAACGAAATCAGTTTGACCAACTATTTCAGTCTTTTTGGGTCTCTCTGTATAAAGAAATTCTTATAAATAAAGGTCGAACTTGTACAATAAGAAACAACGATAAATCAGGACTACAATATCAAGTTACCAAAAGAACAAACTATAATTGAGGATCCAATAATTCTTTGAAGAATACCAGTTCTCTTCGTTGGAGTACCAGTTAAATATTTCGTTTATCGTATGGGATTGGATTAGAAAAGTGAATCCATTATGGAATTCTTCATTGTTTTTAATATTCCTAGTTGAACAAGAAATTACTTTAATTATGAAATAATTTTCTTGTTCTTATTTTTATAATTTGATTTTTCCAATTAAATTTTGTAAATGTGTACTTTAATTTTCACCTCGAATAATTCGGAATACTGTAACAAATCGATTTTTATTGCAGACTAATTTGTTTTCGTCGATCTCTCATTTCGTATTTCGTTAGTAGGTTTTGAGAAAAGAAACAAATCCCTTACAGTCATAAATAAAATATTTACGAGGACGTTTTTCCCTTGAAAGTTTACTTCAAAAAGACTAAATTTATAAATGCCTCATTTTGCTATAAAAGCACTTATACTTAATATATTAATTTATGGAAATTAAAACAAAATGCCTAAATAGTTTATAATTATTATCTTAGAAGCAGTTGTGCTGAAATAGAAATTGTTAATAATATATAATTCATTCTCTATAGTTCCTTTAAAATTCGTTTTCAAGAAATTTTGTCATAAGAGACAGAAATAGTTTATCTTAGTTATCGTCTAAAAATTATATTATGTAATATTTACATTTTTATATTCATATATTTTGACATACACTGTACACAGAAACAGTAAATTTTCCGGCAAATGTGGCTACACTGATTTTGTGTAGTTCGTAGCCATTATTTACTGGCGTGTTTATAACGTGAAAATCCCGTTTGACAAGTACAAAATATAATTAAAGAATTGTACTTTTCATTAAAACATGAACATTCTAAAAATACAAAAATAAAAAATATAAATATGTAAACATAAATGCTCAAATGATTGTCTAGTACTTAGGAATAGTTTGTTATAATTTATCGGAAAATGGCGAAAGAATAGTATATATTTTTTAAAATAAATATACAATGTTTGATTACATTGCATAATATAGTAAGTACAACATTTGGAGTTACACTGCACAATAATATTTATAATAATAATATTACAGATAAAAATATTTTGAAGGTGTCAGTGCATAAAATACATGGGGATGCTTTAGAAACAGTGAAAGCAGTAACCATGTCTCGAGGATATGGAAAATTTCGACGAGGAAATACACATACACCAAGTTTTCACTTTGATAGTCTATTTAAAGAAAATAGTAATAGACCATCAGCAGCCAGGTCGGCTGCCACTGTAGGTAAATGGGGCATTACCTCATTTACATCCATTAGAACTATCAATGGTAATTATGTATTAATAATATCAATATAGACATAATTTATTTGTTTCTCTTTGAAGCACTTTTCAACAAAAAAATATAGCATGTTGCAAATTATTTTATAAATAAAAGTCAAAGTGTTTTTAGTATGCCCAATTATATTAACTACAGATCTAAAATTTGTTTTTCTGTATCCAAAATTTTCAAGAAATTGATTGACAATCTTTTATTTTCAGTAAAATTGTTAGAAAACTTAACAATGCTATTTACACTCATTAAAACATGGTTATCATATCTTAAGTTATGAATATTTTAAACTTCTCAAGTTTGTCTTGAAATATCGAAAGTGTTTTATTTATGCTAAGATAGATATTTAATATTTGTCTGTTTCACTAATATTCATTTAATATTAATCACAGTACTTACAGAATTAATAAACTTGTAAATTCCTTAAAACAAAAGTGGATAATTATTTAGAATTACAAAATATATTGAAAAATTGTTGAGATTTATGCTTACCATTTGTGTGTGGCTAGCGTCTATTAACTTCTTAATTTTCTCCAGAAGCAGCATTTCCGTTATGAAATGAAAATTTCCAGCATTCAGTATTACCAATTTTATATTTAAATGTAATAATTTTTATGAATCTCCATGTTTGAAAAGTCAGTTTGTTTAATAATAATTTTTTTAGGCGAAAATTTGAAGGCCAATGCATCTGCACCAGAGAATTCTGCTCCGAAGCCTAAAAAATTTTTTAAAAGTAGAAATACGGATCTTCCTGATTTAAAACCAGTTGTGTATGAAAAGCCAGATCTAACTTATGGTAATGTGCACAAAAAACAAAAAACACTTAGTGATGAAAGCAATAAAACTGTTAAATGTAATAAAAAGTTTTTTTCATCGAAAAATTCTGAAAAAACAGTGTTAAGTTCAAATGTAAATAATTCCAAGAATAATGAAAGTAAACCGCCAATCGTATTGAGAATATGCCATGGAAAGTCACAATTAATAAATAGCTCTGACGAATCAGAAAGCACACCAACTCCATCAAGCACACCATCCACATCGACTTCACCTCGAACTTTAAGAGATACTACTCAGAGGTCACCATGTCATATGCGTATCACAAGGTCAACTAGAAGAAGTATGCAACAAGATCCAAGTAGCAGTCCTGCCACTGGTGATACAGCAGGTGATACATTTTCTTCCTTTACATCTCCAAAGAAAGATCTAGATTTGTCACCACAATACATACCTGCAGAAAAATATGAATTGGAAAGGAAAGCGATGTATGATAATTTATTAGGAATTACCTCATCAACAACTGAAGATAACACACAAATAATTTCTAATGTTGAAAGTACATACCCACATATTGAAAGTGAAGAACCTACAAGTAATCATTTTAATGATGAAATTGAGACAACGGAAGCGAAATCATCATGTACAGATAATGATATTACAGAAAGAGAAGATGATGAAATCATAAATATGAATATAGATGCAATAAATGAATTATCTGAACCAGATGTTGATAAACTTGCTACAGATGAAAATATATTTCATGAAGCACACATTCCTAATGATCATGATAAAGTTGATTCCACACCATCAAATATATTAAGTCAATCAAGCAAACAGAATTTTGAAGATGACTGGTCATCGGATTCTGATAGCAATAGTACAGCACCAGAAATTTGTGAAATTACAAAGAAATCATCATTGAAAGACATAATTGAAGAACATAAAGATGAAATACTAGAAAAGATTTTAGAAAAGCCTCCTTTAGAAGCTCCTGCACCTGTTAAAATAGTAATATCAAAAAAGAAGGGTAGCATTTTTAAAAGTAGAGTGGCTGATGGAGCAAAGAAACGAAGAGCATTATATAAACATAAATGGAGCGATGATAAGGACGGCAAAAATAATGAAAATTCATCTAATGCTGCCGCAACTGATTCGAGAGAATATGACGAATTTGGTTTCCAGAATGATCCCCTGACAAGAATCTCCAAGGATGGTGAAGATAGCGATGGCTATATTAGTGTTAAGTGTACAAAAAATGATAAAGGGGTAAGTTATTCTCTTTAATGTCAATCTATTATATTTAAGAAATGCATTCCAACAATTTAAGTTTCCTGTGTGCATGTATTGTATGTACAACCTTAAGAACTCTATTGGAAACCATCACTATCTGTAACATATACCGAGTGAATCAATTATGTGCAAACTTTATTTACTCTATAAAGAACGTTGAAATTAATAGTGTTAATAGTTTTGTCATAATTTAAAAATATGAATGTGTATATCATGAACCCCTTCATCGCCAGTTGAGAGGAGAGGTATTTATTAAAAAAAAGTGCCCTGTAAATAAGTTTAGCATACTCATTTGCTTATGTCTTATAAGAATTTTCCACACTTACATTTTTCTCAAAATCTAATTTACAATGAAACTAAAAAGATAATGTAAATCATTTTGTATACTGCATTGTAGTACCAATTCCTTTCTTTTTGCGTTGCTCATGCCCGTTTTATTTACCTTTAGATAAATTCCCTGAAAGCTATAAGATAAATATATCTGTAGGTACTACACATTTTAATTTCTTCACCAAAAGTTATAGTTAGATACTTATCTGGTAGATAAGTATTTAATGGATAATACAATCGTATGAAGCGACAACATTGTTTAATAGTGATGTACACTTTAATTCAGCAAAGATGATCCCTGGGTCATCATCAAGGAGCATGTCATATAAGAGTGCTACAGTCTATCTTAAAAATTAGACCCTTACGCTAGCGCCTCTGATGTTGATATGGTTGTTCTAAGGTACTACTGCCGATGGCGGCATTATTAAATTCCTTTTTTTTGTTCTAAATATGGTTTAAATACATGTTTTTATCTTTTTTGATCTAATCAGTGCGATATATCTAGAAATCACAGACACGTATTTACGTGCATATAAATAAAAATTAATTCTGTTAAAAAATAAATTTAAGCTCTGTGTGTAAGAAAAAAGAAATATTTAAAATTCAACAAATATATAAAAAAATGCAAAATTCTTGCAATAAAGCAAACTATACAGGCTGATTCATTTTCGGCCCTCATCATGGGGATCTCGCTTATTATTGGAGATAGAGTATAGGTTTAAATTTGGCAAAGTTGTTAAATTTTGTGTTTGTTATAAATCCGTAAAGAAAATAGACCTGTGACAAATGACCTTCGTTATTTAAAAAAAAAACACGAAAACCCCATTTTCTTCTTTTACCTGTAGCACCGACATTTGGCCTTGTAGAGAAAATATAAAAACACATTCTTGTGGCCATTTCTAAACCTCTATCCAGTGGTGTACTCTAAATTTTTATACGACGTTTCGTTTCTTTCTGGCTATCATCAACTATCTAATTTCTTATAGGCGCCATATTGGATTTAGACATCTTCAGAAAGAGTTTTTTTTTTCTGATTTCAACCATGTAGTGCTGGGCGATGTCGTTCCTTTTGTGGATTCGTTCATTCCGGGTCCGTACTAGGATCGGAACGGGTCCGCTGGATTCGGTCCATCCGGACCGACATCGGTATTGATATGAGAGCGTGGACCCGTGTATCGTAGAACCAATGGATCGTGTACCGTACCGTCAAGCCATATATGTAGGTTAGTAGGTTGAAAGGTTCGGACTGAATCTTTAGAACGGAGAACTATCAAATCTATCAATACGTGAAGCTATGTAAATGTAATTAATATTTGCATTGTGCAATAATTATATCAATTATACTTACGTTGTTTTTCGTTATTACTTGTACAGAAATAGTAAATTATTACTGATTGCCAGTAGTTAAAAATTAATTTATTTACACTTATTTAAAAATAAAACAATAACTTTTGCTTTTACTAATAAAATTGATTATTTTATTTTTGAAAGGGTACAGATATAGTAAAAAATAAATATAACGAAATATAAAAAAAAATATAATTACAAACACAAATAAATTTAAGTCTTTCAATAACCAACAAATTAAACTTACTTGCCTACTTATTACGTAATTTTTTATAGATTTTATCTTTTATACCAGCATTTAATATACTTACTATATTTATAAAAAAATATTAGTTACTAAAAATTTTGTAAAAATTTTAAGTTATAATTTAAAAAGACAATTTTCTCTACTTTTGATGGAGACAAGCTACTGCGTCTGTCTGTTAATATTTGACTCGTTTTTGAAAAAATACGTTCGCAAGGAACAGAAGTAGCTGGAATGCAAAAACGACCTTTCATGATCGAATACAAATGTTTATAGACATATCTTCTATCTTCCCACCATCTGAGAGGATCTTGGTTTCTGGTCAGTAAAGGTTCTTGAACATATTTTTCTACTTCAATCGTGGCTTCAATACTGGGATTGAAAGCAGTTTCAATTTTCATAATCTCTTTGTCAAAATTATTCCAAATGTCTTCCTCTCTACTTTTTAGTACGTCCTTTTCGATTATTTCACACTGTGTTGTTATATTTACTTCTTTTTTTTTCGTAATTAATGAGACTACCTCTTGCAGAATTTTGTTATACGTCTTTTTATAACTACTTTCTTCATTAAAACCATATTTCATGAAACGCGGATCTAAAAATGTTGAATCACTGTATATAGGATGTTCTTCTATATTTTGAAATCTTATACGAAGTTCCGATAGTATAACTTCACATAATGCATTCAATGTTTGCATTGCATCTACTCCAAGAGATTCTTTTCCTAAATTGGATTTTACGTTATTAACGTAGGTCACTAACATTTTATTATATAACAAGATTTTTGAAATTGATACACTTGTTTCGCTACTTATTTCATCAGTAATGTCTTTAAATGGCTTTAATATTTTGCAGGACCAAGAAATAATTTCGAAATCACAAGTTGATAATATATGACTGGCGTTTGTAACGGCTATAGCTGATTGTAATGGATCTTTAATTTTTGTAACTCTATCAAACATATCATACGTGGAGTTCCATCTTGTACTTACGTCTTGTTTCATTTTTAGCACAGGAAAACCCATTTGCTTTTGCAGATTTTGTAGTTTTGCTGTTGCTATGGGACTTCGTTTAAAATATTCTACAATAGACTTCACTTTATTCTGTGTAGCCTTTATTTGATGAAGACCTTTTTGTACAATTAAATTTAACGAATGCGCAAAACATGGTATATGCTGCCACCTTAAGACACGGACTGCTGCTGTAATATTTGCTGCGTTATCTGTAACCACGGCGCAAACATTTTCAGAAATTTGCCAATTAGTTAAAGCTAACTTTATAATATTAGCTAAATTTTGTGCAGTGTGACTTACTTCGGTACAGTAACATCCCAATAGAACAGACACTAATTTATTTTCACCGTCAATAAAATGCGCTGTTAATGCTTGATAAGACTGATTACTAATTGGCGTCCATCCATCAGTAGTAATAGCAATATGCTGAGTAGATGACAGTAATAACTCTTTAACTATTGTGTGAACTCTTGTATACAGTTGTGGTAATATCACGTTTGCTATTGTCTTTCTTGAAGGAGGTGTATAATTGGGATTCAACATTTGTACGAATTTTCTAAATTCTCTATCTTCTACCAAACTAAACGGCTGATATTCAGCAACATTCATTGTTAATAACTGTTCATCTAATTTCACTGATTGTTGTTTAGATAAAGCCCTTCTTTGGAAATTTGTTAATGTTGTTTGAATAATTTTCCTTTTTTTTTGCTACAACGGATGTATTAGTACTGATACTTGGAATTGCTAATTCTATATCAGAAGTAGCAATTGAAATATCTTCGGATACATTGGTTTCTGAATCCTTCACTGAAATATCTTCCCTTCTCTCGTCCGTTAATGAAAATGGATGTTTTCTTTTTAAATGTCTTGTTAAATTTCCAGTAGCTCCTCCTTTGTAGGAAAATGGACTATTACAAAAATTACACTTTGCAGAATTTTCATTTGTTACAGTAAAAAAATTCCAAATATCACTCCGTTTTCTTTCCATTATAAAATACTTTTTGAACACTTCTTTATATTTATACACACGTATGCACGACTAAACAATAGAAAAGGTGGAAGATTACTAATTCTGGCATACCCCCTTGAGAAATTTAGACCAACACCCTAGAATATTTATTTAAAACTTATCTTATTTTATAAATATGCAACGACATCGACGGTATTCATTTGTCATTTTATTAATTATGGTGTTATGGTATAAGACGAAAAGTGCACTCTGTATACATACATTGTATGTATACATATATGTATAATACATAGTCACATTAGCCATAATTCAGATAAAAAATATAAACACACATATACATATCTATATATATATGTGTCTCATATAATAAATATCAAATACCTACCTACGACCTTCGTCAAATAAAATTTATTGCTTTTTCAGTATATGTATATGCGTAATATGCGTATCTCTACAATATTCAAACTCTTTAAAACGTAAACATCCCAGTAAGTTATGTGTCTGACTGTCTGAATCTGAATCACTAATGTTTAGATGGTTTACACTTCGAATATCGGAATATGATATGCCTTGACGCTAGCGAGAATCGGTGCCGCACGCGTAAGGAACGAATTCAATAAAAGTATTGAATTCGTTCCTTCGGACCGAGTTCAGACAAAGTTGCGGACCGGGTCCGATTATATCCAACAGCGGACCGAATCCTTTGGACCGGGTCCGGCTGGAACGACACAGCTCTACCATGTACCACATGCTGACTAAAGTTTTTGACATTAGGTTTTATTTGAAAGTATAAATTATAAGATTAAATAAGGTAGCCATGGAATTTCAATCTGTCAAACATTTCATTTATTGTTCATTAATACAAAAATGTCATACACTAACGAAGAGAAACGAGATATGATAAGTATTTTTTATTCTTCGAACCGAAATTCAACAGTAGCGAGTAGAAGACATCTACAATTATATCGAGAACGACAACAGCCTCATCGTACCATTTTTCTAGATCTCGACAGAAATTTGGTCGAGAATGGATCGTTTACTAAGCCGCGTAATTGGTCAAGACAACAGGAATTTAAATGAAAATCGACAAGATATTTTACAAATGGTAAATTAAAAGCGTGTTTTCAAATTTCATGTTAATCTTGTATTTTTATATATAAATAATAATCCATCAATTTCTACACGCGAAGTAGCGTCAGAATTAAATTTGTGCCAGTCCAGAGTTTGGAGAACTTTACATAAAAGTAGGTTTAAACCATACAGGATCCATGTTAGTCACTCTTTACTGCCTGGAGATAATTTGAGAAGGCTAGAATATTGTAATTGGTTAATGGGAAGGATAGAAAATGACGAACATTTTTTAAGCAAAATCATCTGGTCAGATGAAACAAAATTTACAAATTCTGGAATGTTCAACAGAAATACGGAGCACTATTGGACAGTACAAAATCCCCGACAAAACAGGGCTAGAAGACCACAACATCGTTTTGGAATAAACGTTTGGATGGGTATTTTGGCAAATCGTCTCTTAGGACCAGTTATGTATGAAGAACATTTAAATGGAGAAAGATATTTAAACATTTTACGTACATACGTATCTGACTATCTTGACGACAATATCCCATTAAATCAATTACAATATTTATGGTGGCAACAAGATGGCGCACCAGCACACAATGCAGCTGTTAGAAATTTCTTAAATCAAGAGTTTGCAAACCGTTGGATTGGAAATAGGGGAGTTGTTGAATGGCCTGCGAGATCACCTGATTTAAGTCCGCTAGATTTTTTTTTATGGGGTTATGTTAAAAATAATATTTATAAAGTAGATGCGCCACAAAACATTGAAGAATTACGAGACAGGCTTCAGAATGCCTTCGATGCAGTTCCTAGAAGAACTATACAAAGGGCAGTACAAAATGCCAGAAGGCGTGCCCAATTGTGCATTACCGAAGATGGCCAGATAATTAAACATTTACTGTAATTGTTTATTGTTTACTTTTCCATGTATTTTTATTAATGTTTTTGTTATCTTGTACTCGCTACTGTTGAATTTCGTTTCGAAGAATAAAAAATACTTATCTCGTTTCTCTTCGTTAGTGTATGACATTTTTGTATTATTAATGAACAATAAATGAAATGTTTGACAGATTGAAATTCCATGGCTACCTTATTTAATCTTATAATTTATTATTTCAAATAAAACCTAATGTCAAAAACCATAGTCAGCATGTGGTACATGGTTGAAATCAGAAAAGAAAACTCTTTCTAAAGATGTCTAAATCCAATATGGCGCCTATAAGAAATTAGATAGTTGATGATGGCCAGAAAGAAACGAAACGTCGTATAAAAATTTAGAGTACACCACTGGATAGAGGTTTAGAAATGGCCACAAGGATGTGTTTTTATTTTTCTCTACAAGGCCAAATGTCGGTGCTACAGGTAAAAGAAGAAAATGGGGTTTTCGCGTTTTTTTTTTTTAAATAACGAAGGTCATTTGTCACAGGTCTATTTTCTTTACAGATTTATAACAAACACAAAATTTAACAACTTTGCCAAATTTAAACCTATACTCTATCTCCAATAATAAGAGAGATCCCCATGGTGAGGGCCGAAAATGAATCAGCCTGTATACTCATAACAATAAATAAACAGAAATTCTAATGAACAGCAATATAAAATAAGGACAATTCTTCATATGCACAAAAGATTAAGAAACCCTAAACTTGCCAACGTACCAAGAACCTAATTTACCTTCTACAAATGCATCAGCTGCCTAATTTTTCTCAAGTTTCGATTCAGAGATTTATCATTAGAAGACCAACAAATGTCATCATTAAATTTCCTAATAATTAAACTCATAGATATATTTAACAACAGCTCTTGAACTAAAGTTTGATGATCGGATTTAACACAAGTATACCATGAAAAACTAACCTTCTGCAATGTTACCAACATTTTCTTGTGAATATAATTTACATGGCCAAAAGATTTTAACGACACAACCATCTTATCGTAAATGGTATTAACATATACCTAATACGAAACTAAGAGTGGGATAAAGAACTTTATTTGATTCACTAAATTCCTTAAACATTGTAAATGTGTGATGAGGTTCTATGTCAGCAGAAAATAAAGCAAATTTACAAACCTCACAATCGGGTAAATTAAGCTTTTTTAGGAAGAATTCACATACATAGGTGACAGCTTAATAATTAAAATCATTCGAAATATTTAGAGAAGAATCTTCTAATTAATTCAATGTACTAATCTTAGCACTTTTAGTCCCAATTGAAGACATAAATGATTGCAGTTTAGTAAGATATGCCCACTATCCTCCTCGCAATTGAACTCGATGGAATGAGAAGACACTAAATTATTTATATGTTCAAAATGATCCTCGCAAACATATAATTTTCAATTCAAAGAAACATCAATACCTATAACTTTTTTAATAGAATTCAACCATACCTGTTTTCTACCATCATCAGAAAGGAGAGTGAAGAAATGTTTATTTTGATAACTTGAATCAGGAAAAATATTGGAATAATATCAATTTTCGCAACTTGAAATTTTACCTTTATCTTTGGGCATACTTGGATATGTCATTATAAAAGTAAATTTATTATGCTAAATATTATAATGAATTATTACTACAACAATTAATAATAACAAAACAACAATTAATAATAATAAAACTTACCCAGAAACTTGTTCCCTTTCAAAAATAAGTTGTAAAACTACGTCATTATGATTTCCATTTTTATTGTATCCTCGGTACCGTGCACTGTTGCCATGTCGCATGCTCTTATAGTTAACCATGTTTATTCATAGATTTATTAATAATATGAGCAACGAAGACTTTTTGGTGAAAATAACCCTAAAAACTATGTCATTCTTCATATCAAAACCTTCCTTGATGTTTGATTATAATCCTTTTAGATACAGAGACTACAAAGCCTTGGCAACAACACTATATTTAGTACGCCATATGAAACCGAGATAGCGCACACGTCTTGCCCGAAATTTCGTATTTGATAGAATACATCATTTAATATTGTATGATTCAAACCAATACTTCGCTGACATGATAAATACTGTAAAATGAACATAAAAGTTATAATCACAATTTACGTTTTCCGGTTAGATTGACAATAAACGATGTAGTTTTAGGTTATGTATAATTAGATAACCAACTTTATCATTATTCTTTTAAAATATGTAATATAAATTAAATAGTCTTTTAATGTACTATATTTAACAAATATCATAATATCATGATAGAAATGACCATAGAACTGCCATAGATGGACCATAGATGCGATATAATATTTTTACGATAAGAACGCAGTTGCGTCATCAATGTGCATCACACAACGTTGACAAATATTGTTTACATCTTGCAAATAATTGTCATTTGGTTTATAGGTTATAGAATATTTAAAAACTTCAAAAATCTTGTTTACAGATTACATTTAGGTTATACCCTTAAACTGTTTAGAATGATAATATTGTATATTTATCACTCTATATTTATAAAAATACATAGTTTAGTTAATTAATAAATGCTATTTTATTAGTACTTTTATTTTGCAAAATTAATAAATATAATATCAATGTTTTAGAATAAAAAACAGAAGGAATGGAAATAGTTTATTACTGTCAATATTAATAATCATGATATAATGTAACAGTACATACATTAAATTTAACAATAGAATATATAGGTTTTATGTTTTTTTGTTTTTATCACATTACACTCATGACTCAGTCATGAGTGTAATGTGATACTGAGTTGATGATTCATATAAAGACGGCAGACTATGTGCCCACACTGTCAAATTTAATATAATATAATAAATTTAATATATATGTATATGTTTATATACTGAGAAGGATTGTTCGACATAGTTAAAGTGCTCTTTGTATCTGTACAATGGATCTTCAGTATTGGTAAAAAGTTGCCCTAATTTTGTAAAATCTACATTTTTATCTAATACACCTTATGTGTATTATTAAATTTAACAGTATGGGCACATAGTCTGCCGTCTTCTCATGAGTTTCCCTTAGGCACAGGTAATAATTCTTGCAGCATTCAAACTTAACTAGTAATGTGCGTCTAAAGCATGTAAATATGGTGTAATATAAAGTCAAATAGATATTAAAATCAAAACACTATATTGGCTCTTAATTTCACAAATATTTTCACTGAAACAAAAAAATTCATAAATTAATCTATTTAAAAAAAGGTATATAACCCCTTACCACAATTATTAATCGTATCCTAAATACGTATTTCGACAACTAAGTTGTCATCATCAGTAGGTAAAACCACTAATCAAGGTGTCGCACATGGGGCACAGTAAAGCTAGTAAACTGCTTACGCAACAACTTTACACGGCGTCCACGTATACACTAACTTAAACATGCAAATATATCGAACGAAAGGATCGAAAGGAATTTGAAGAGTGGTGTAACTTTTATAGGAAAATAACGGAAATTAAAGACCATAAATTGAAAAAAAAATGTTTAAAACTAAATAAGAAATTCAGAAAGTTATGTCCACCAAAAAAGTATATTAATAGAATTCCTATAAAAGAAACAATAGTGATCAATCAATCATCCGAGAATTTTAGTGATGTAGAAATAGATTTGTTAAACAAAGGTTTAAAATACTGTTTGCCAAGCCGTCAGATTCCTATAGAACAGGTGATTGCAAGTATCGAAACTTCGATTAAGTATTTAGAACAAGGGCTAAAAAACTTTATTCAAGAACCTTGTTAAACCCAAATCGATAAGAATTTGCAGCAGCACAAACAGAAGTCGGTCAATAAAGAATGGAATATCATTAAAACTCTTAGATCGAAGGACTGTTTTTACCTAAAAGCAGCTAAAGGGAACAAGTTAGTAATTATGGACAAAATCGACTATTTTCAAAGAGTTATAGCTATTAATATAACGAGAACATTAAGCGATTTATAATACTCGAGGACGTTGCCAGGTGACAAGGCGCTAGCCGAGTCACCTCATAACGTCCGAGAGGGTTTAAATCGCTGATGTTCGAGTTTATATTCAAAGCTTCATCGTATCATCAACGATATCAAGATTAAAACAAAATCAACAATTTATCTGTCATACAAAATAATTACGTCAAAGGTTGCACGTTTTTGAAATAAATTAATAAATCATGGAAGAATTTTATGTCCCCGCAAATATTGTAGAGGCTGCAAATAGTGCAAAATTAGATTTGTTGCCAGCGAAGTCAAAACTGCATTACGAAAACGAATATCGTCTGTTTTGTAAATGGCGAGATGAAGAACATGTTCAAGGTGCTGGCGAAACAGTCTTGCTCGCTTATTTCGTGAGACTGTCAAATTACTACGCTCCTTCATGTTTGTGGCCAAAATATTCCATGTTGCGAGCTTGCTTGGAATTAAAAGAAAGAGTAGAAATTGATAAGCATGGTGCTTTGATAAGATTTATCAAGAAAAAGAATGTTGGATATCGAGTTAAAAAATCCAAAATACTCACTAGAGAGCAAGTTGATGAATTTATGCGTACAGCTCCAGACGAGGTATTTTTGATGATAAAAGTAGCTTTTTTGATTGGTCTAGGAGGGGCTTGTAGAACCATTGAATTAGCGAGAATGTCTACGGACGATGTTGAGGTTTTAGAGATTAAGGTAGTTGTTACCATTCCTGACACAAAAACTCACAAAAAAATATTTTTTGTCCTTGTACCTGACGGTGACATTAATTCCGTACTTTTATTTAAAAAATATGTAGCATTGCGACCGCGTCATGTTACGCATAAGAGACTGTTTATATCGTACAGAAATGGAAGATGTACAATTCAGCCTTGCGATATTCATTTCTTTTCTAAAATACCTGAAAAAATCGCTACATACCTCAAACTAGAAAATCCAACTTTGTATACTGGTCATTGTATTAGAAGAACTTCAGCAACTTTTCTGGTTAACGCCGGCGGAGACATCTTAGATCTGCAAGAGCTGGGTGGGTGGGAGTCGAGCAAGGTTGCTAGGGCGTATTTGGAAGACAACGTAACGAAGAAAACTGCAATTGCGCAGAAGATTCAGATGGGAAAGGTTTTAATAAACAGTGTGTCCAACTCTGAACAATCAATTGAGTTTTCACGTAAAAATGAAAATTTGGAGGATGTAAGCGGCTTGAACATCATGTGTTGAATCATCAGAAAAAAAAATTGTTTGTGAAGCTGCAGAAGATCGCGGATTAAAGACAGATATGAAAGACATATCTTTCAAAATTGAGAACTGTCAAAATATTGAAATTCATGTTCACAAATAATGTACTATTTGTGTAATGTACGTATTATGGTTTTGTATCTAACGTATTATGGTGCTGTATCTAACGTGTTATTAGTTCGTTACTAACGTATTATGAGTAACTAAAGTATTATTAAGATATTGTAATATTATGTTCCTAATAATTATCAATAAATGTTTCACATAAAGATGGCATAATAGTTGATGATACGATAAGAAATTTAATTGCCGAAGGTCCGTATGTAGAAATTAAGAGAAATCCGTTACCTAAAATGATTAGTGACACAAAAGACGCGTTAAAGAAATGTCCAATTTTAATAACTTCTGCCCAAAAGTATAAATTAAATGTTAGTAATCCTTTAGTACCAAGAATGTATTGTTTGCCGAAAATACATAAACAAGGTAACTTGATGAGACCTATCGTTTCAGGTATCAACTCACCGACTTATTTGATTTCCAAATGGTTAGTGAATGAATTTAAAAATTTACCCGTAAAACCAGAAAATTTGTCAGTTAGTAACTCCTTAGAATTTGTTAAATTAATTAAAGATTGTGAACTGGAAGCCGGGGAAATTTTAGTTTCATTCGATGTAACGTCATTATTCCCCTCGGTACATACTCCAGAGACTATGAAATATTTAGAAGGCTTGCTCCACAAGAATAACATTGAACCTTAAAAAATAAAATACATAAGATTGACAACTCTGTGCATGACGCAAAAATTGTTTCCAAGTAGGAGAAAAATTTTATGATCAGAAACAAGGCACAACAATGGGTAACTGCCTATCTCCTTTCATATCCAATTTATTCATGAGTCAATTTGAAGTAGAATTTAAAAATAACGCTAAATATTTCCCGAGAGTCTGGATCAGGTATGTAGATGACATTCTCGCGATTTTTGATACACGGAAATGCGAATTAGACATGTTCGTTAATCAGTTAAATTCGAAATTTCCGACGATTAAATTTACGGTGGAAAAGGAAAACAATGGCAGGATACCATTTTTAGATACTTTATCGATTAGAAATAAACATAAAATAGAAATCGATATTTTCCGGAAAGAAACCAATGTTAATTGATTCATCA
Organism: Melolontha melolontha; assembly: GCA_935421215.2. NCBI lineage: Eukaryota > Metazoa > Arthropoda > Insecta > Coleoptera > Scarabaeidae > Melolontha > Melolontha melolontha. Next base: position 48,148,815 of record OW285240.1, read on the forward strand.
TCGCGGATTCAAATCATAGTTTTCAACATAAGACAGCTTCTTTTAATTTCTTAGTCAATCGGTTACTAAATATTCAGTTAACAAAAGAGATATGAAATAGAACTGGATTTCATTAAAAATATCGCGAAATACAATGGCTTTGACATAGAAATAATCAATAATGTTGTAATTAGAAAAACAAAATTAAAAAATACAATCCGCGAATCCACAAGTTTGATATCTCAAAGTAACCTGGAGAAAAACTACATGTGTTTACCATACCACCCCATCACGAAAAACATTAATAAAGTTGTGAAAGAACGAGGTCTCCGAGTTGCCTTTCAGTCCGAAAATACTATCAAAAGTCTCCTAGGGAATACTAAAGATAGAGTTAATTTTAATTCGAAATCAGGTATATATGAAATTAAATGCGATGATTGTAATTTGAAATATATAGGCCAAACAAAACGACCAATAATAACCCGGTTTAAAGAACACATATCACATATTAAATACAATAGACCGAATAAATCTAACAATGCCAACCATGCTGTAAATACACTACACAATATATCGATTAAAGGGTTAAAACTTGTCAAGGCCATTAATAACCCCCGCGATCTTGACGCGTACGAAAGTATTCATATCGCTAAAAACAAACAGAATTCTATGAACGGAGATAAAGGACCGATCCACCACACCTGTCTCTTTTCATTCTTAGAAACGTAAATAAATAGGTCGGAGACGTTTCAAATATGTAGAGTATAAACACATGTGAGTGCCGTTTCCTTAAGAGAGGTAATTTTTTTTCGATCTTTTCGTTCGATGTATTTGTAGGTTTAATTCAGTGTATACGTGGACGCTGTGTAAAGTTGTTGCGTAAGCAGTTTACTAGCTTTACGGTGCCCCATGTGCGACACCTTGATTAGTGGTTTTACCTACTGATGAGGACAACTTAGTTGTCGAAATCGTATTTAGGATACGATTAATAATTGTGGTAAGGGGTTTTATATATATATATATATATATATATATATATATATATAAGTTTTTACTTAACCACAGTCTCCAAAGAAAGACTTTAAATTAATCTATGATAAAAAGGTAAAAGTGCAATCGTAACTTATAAATCTACAACCACTATTTCTCTGTTAATGAATTTTCAATATCAACCAGAATGATTAGTTCGTTACACCTAAATACATTAATGAAGTATACCTTTTTCTAGATTTGATTATTATTCTTGTTTACACGAAAAATAATGATTTCATATGAGTAAACATCAAATAGTTCCAAGTTGCTCTAATTTGTCAAAAAAATTCAAAGAGACAAAAAGGGTTAATCGCTTGAGCTTAAAACATAATTTTCCTCTTCTTCTAAACTAATTATGGAAGGTGCAATATCATTTTGGTCAAATCCCACTTCCCTATCCCACCATTTTTCAATTTGAGCTTCAGTGTGTCTCACACTATTAGCCCATGCATCAACAGTTATTTGACTTAGTGTTTTACAGCCTTCATTAGTCCTACCATATTTACCTATATTACTAGAGTAATATCTTTTTGCAATTCCCCAAATTATTTCTATAGGGTTAAAAATACAGTGATATGGAGGCAGCCGAAGAACTGTGTGGCCATATTGCTCTGCTAATTCATCGGCTTCATAAATAGGTGACGGCTTATACCTTCAAATAAAACTTATTAACTATTTGAACTAAATTTAGTAATTATTTTATGTACTAACAGTTTAACCAACTCCAGTAACTGTATTTTTAATGCTGTCTTGTCGAAGTTGATTTTGTTGTTAGTTATCCATTCCTGAATTTGGTATTTTGTCGAAGATGAAGTAGGAGATTTATTTATTATTGTCGTATGATAGCTCACATTATCCATAATAATAACAAGGACTTTCTAAATTTTTAAGCAGCTGATTTTTTAACCTTTCTAGTAGAAAATTTTCTCGATTCATAACCCCATGGTAATCCATGCTTTTACTATTTGTTGCAAAGATTAATTCTGCAATAGGTAATATTTTTGTAAGTTTTATAGAATAATAGAATACATACTATTACTGTACATGTCAAATTGAATTTCTAACTGCGCATTGACTAAAAGCGTCAATATTAACAGTTGGTTTATCCTTATTACGTTTTCGTTTAGGACTGGTTACAGGTTTTCCTTGTTTGGCCATAGAAGAAATCCGATTAATGGTATTAATATTTGTATTAAATGCATTAGCCACTCTCTAAAAATAAATATGCATATTATATAGAAATAAAACAAACAATTCTTAATAAATTACCTCTCGTACACAATTTAACGGCGTTGTTATCGCGTTCTGCCTCAAAATATGTTATTAGTGACAAAACTAACTCTCTTGCCTGTTTTCCAAGCGGTTTAGGCATGATTTATTAGTTTTAAGAAGAACTGGTTGTGAAAGACGAAACATAAAGATAAATAAAACGAGAAAAATAAAATGAACAATAATAATATGAAACGGTGACTGACAGATGGCAAGCGGATATCATATGATAATCATGCGTGACAACACTGCACGGAATAGGTAACACTGGAAATCCAAATTTTATCAAATGTGGGAGAAATTATATGTATTACGTTAGTAAATTGAATTTCTTAGGTTTTTGTACCTAATATTACTGGTTATGACGTGACTGATCACTAGACTGCGTAACCGACGCTATCCCGTATCGGGTGTGATTCATCGGTGGCGACAATGTACATTCGATCAACTTAATAGTATATATGATTGTTATAACGCAATGGTATTGATAAAAGTTGTCTATTTGTACGTCTTTCAATGCAAACAGACGGAGTGTGAAATATATTTCGCCAGAGTCGTAATAAAGCCAATGAAATGTATATACGGAAATTTATTTTTAGGAAAATAAATAAAACACTGAAGTTAAATGAATTTAAATTAACTTGAATTGAAATTAATTCAAGATATATATATACCGGGTGTATTATGAAAAACCTCTCGTGCTGTAACTTTTTTATTTTTTATCCGAATGTAATAAATTATACGTCGAACTAAATCGTTTTACCCCTTACAGCAAGTGCCAATTAAGTTGGCGCGAGGAGGGGGTGCGCAGAAGCTGTTTTTAAAAACGTCCACCCCCACTACTCAAGTAATTGTCAGAATACATTTGTTATTGACGTTTAACAGAACATAATGTCTTTGTTAGGGGATCATAAAGTGATACACGCTCAGAGGTTATAATTATCTGACATTTGATGTAAAACCAAATACAAATCTCCCCACTACTTTTAATCCAGCGCGAACTTACCCCTCCTCGCGCCAACTTAATTGGCGTTTGCTATACATTCATTTACATTGAAAAAATTATTTTTTCTTTTTTGTCTACAATATCAATGCAAATTTAACAATACATAGTTACATATAATCTAGGATGAACTGACATACAAATGACTTGTTGATAGTAAGAAATATTTGACAGTGAGTTTCAAAACGCGTTAGAATTTATGACACCTAAAATTGGTAGCGTTATTAGCTTGTGAAGAGAAAATAGACATTGTTTTGATTGTGGGAGAAAATTATAAAACACACAGAGAAGCAGCTATTATTTCTAATAGTAGACATCCCAATAAAAATATTAATCATTCAACTGTTACGAAAATAGTAAATCAATTTAAGAGTACCGGAAGTATTAAAAATAATTTTAATGGAAAACGCCGAAAGCTGGTTGCCGATGAGAATACACAGTTTGAAGTAATGCTGTCTGTGGTAGAAAATCCGAAACTGTCATTGCGCAAAAGGATATCGTTGATGTAACAAAATGTAAGTAAAGATACAGTGGCAAGAATTTTAAACCTAAATAAATACAAACCATTCAAACCAAAAATCATTCACACATTGAAAGAAAGGGATTATGATAGGCGCTTTGATTTTTGCTGTCTCATCCAAGGAGAGTTAGAAGAAGACCCTTTTTTTAAGAGGCATATAATTTTTTCCGATGAATCAACGTTTTCATCAAATGGAACGGTCTCGTCACAACATTGTCGCTGGTGGTCTGACAATCCAAATTTTACAATAAAGTCTCATGACCAATATTCATTTAAGACGAACGTAACAGATTAATAGGACTTTTTTTTCGACAATCTATGAATGCCGAACGTTATGTACAGTTTTTAAAAACTCCATCAATGACTTCATGGACGAACTCCCATACAACATCGTCAATGAATTTGGTTCCAACAAGACAGTGCCACATGCCACAATACATTGAATGTTGCACATATGTTCCATGGAAAAGTTGTTCACAGGTATTCTGATCTTTTTTGGTCTGCTAGATCACCTGACTTCACCCCCCTTGATTACTTCTTATGGGGTTACTTGAAACAAAAAATTTACCAGAAAGGGCCGTTTCAAGATGTTAACCATTTGGAGAGGATAATTTTAGAAACATGCCAGGAAATTACTCCACAAATGATAAGGAATGTATTACATGAATTTACTAATAGAATGATTAAATGTATTGAACGAGAGGGTGGATATGTCGAGGAATTAGTGGAATGGGTGAAAAATAAATTTCTATTTATTTCTAGTATTAAACACAACTTAGTATTTGTATGTATTTTCTTATTTGTAAAATAAATGCACATGCATTAAATTGCAAAATTGTTAGAAAACATTTAAAAACGAAAATGTTATCATGTGTTTCATAATCGCAAGAGATAAATGTTCATTGAAAATAAAAAGATTATAATAAAACCAAATTTTTTAATGTAAATGGATGTAATTGCATATTTTAACGTAGTTTTTAGTTCTGATCAACTTTTCTTTATAACAATTTTCGATATTGCCAAATATAAAATATAAAGGTACTTTACTCTTGAGTCAAATTCATATTTTGGACAAACCGCGTATACGACTGAAAAAATTTAATATCTGATTGTATTTTAGATTTTAAAATATGCACAACTTTTTATGAAGAATAACTTTTTTCCTAAAATTAATAATAAAAAAGTTTTCCATATGGTTCCAAATTAGTGAGACAATATGTATATACATATATGCAAAATGCATTTACTTTATACAGTGAAAAAATTTAAAATATTGAATAAGTATAAACTTGAAATTAATTATATCACCCATAATTAAAGTGAATGCTTTGTCACACCACAGTAAACATTTTTTATTCACATTAATTATTACAATATATTCTAAACATTGTTCTGTAAAGTGCGTTCTTTTATTGGAGAGTATGTATTTAAATATAGAAAAATTTCGCTCAACATCAGAGCTGGTGAGTGGCGCATAGAAATAATAATCTTTAAATTTAATATATATACCGATTTCCGTATTTTGAACATTACTACAAAAGCCTTTCAGGACATTAAAATCAGGGCTACGAGCGAATATTGAATCAATCTTATTATTATGCGAAACCGACTCTGTCTCTGCTCCTCATTAGAGGATAGCGTCTGTTCCGCAGTCTACTGATCACTTATCGTAAAAATACTATACATACTTGCAAACGCTCCTCTATTTGTAAGAATAATATAATCGTTTATTTTTTCAAAAGGAAACGTGAATATTCCAATTACCATATAATTCGGTCCTCATTTGATTGTATGTATATTATCTATCATTAACAGGTGTATTATGAAAGAATAGTTTTGCTATAACGCAATATTAACAAACACTAATCAATACCGATTTCAACGATCTGTTAATGGCAGATCAATGAAAAATTAAAACAGTCACCTAACCTTTCTTATCACACAATGAAATATCTAAAGGATTATATTCATCAAAAACTTTTACCTCTACACAAATTTATCTTGGAGATAAAGTCTGTCTAGAAATGAAGAAACCAATTTATGGGTTTCTGTTATAATTATCTAGAAGACAACTTTATCCACTAGATATCCAAAGGCGAAGTAAAAGGGCATAAGCGACGTATCTATTTTTGAGTTCTTTGTGCTTGACAGGATTACATAATTTCCTATACTTGACATTGTTCATGATTCACTCCTATTACAATAAGATCTAGATTCGTTTGTAACTTACTCTGGTACGTGCCTGACGAAGCCATTGTGTTAGCGAAACAATTGTCATTTTCCGATCATATATTAATAAAGTGAAGATTTAACTATTAGTTTTATTTCCATTTTCCGTTTTAAATTATGAATCTTCATCAACTAGAAGCCGAATCAATCCAAAATTATCTAGATTCGTTTTAAGTGTATATTAGAAAATAAATTATCTTTTATTTTCAGTACTATACAGTTGTAAGAAATGTAAAGAAAGCTCATCAAATACAGGAAATAGGAGAATTCCAAGAATTCAACGACGACGTGGATTACATACTGGACGCTTTGCAAGACAACAATCCTATTAGCACGAGATGCTTGTCTGCGATAACTTTGGCGAGTAAATGTATGGTACCTGCTTTTAGAATGCACGTGCGAGCGCATGGAACGGTGGCGAAATTTTTTAAAGCTTTACATGACGCTACAAAAGATCAGGTATATCTTTATTATGAATATATACTATGGTGTGTCTCATAATAAGAAGGAGTGACTCAAATATCCCGTCAAAACTCGGTCCACACAGCTTAAAATTTGACTTACTGTACGTGTACACGCCTGAGAGTGTAGCGCTGTTATAATGTCATTCATTTTGATTACATACTTATACATAACCTATTTCGGATGTTCCGAAAAAGACGAATACAAATATTTGATGTATATACGAGGGCTATTTTTTTTTCAAGGTCCGATCGGTCGTGAAATTAAAACCACAGTGACAATCAGATGAAGCTTTGCGCAGATGTATTGCGCAGTGTCTCTAGTATAACAGCAGATCGCGTCACGTTGTACATGTCAGTTACAAGCGCGCAGTGTACACGTAAACATGCCGAGAACAATAGCGTCACCCGCCAAATGTGAATTGCGTGCAGTAATTCGATTTCTTCATGCGGAGGGGTGCAACGCAGCTACAATTTACCGACGAATGTATAAAGTGTATGGTGAAACATTCATGAGTGATAGTAAAGTGCGGCAATGGTGCAGGAACTTTGAAGCAGGGCGTACAGACGTTCATGATGCAGGCGGTCAGGGAAGGAAGCGAATGTCAGCCAATGAAGACCTCGTTCAGCGAGTGGATCAGGCGATTAGAGAAAATCGTCGGTTCACAATTTCTGTGTTGCATGAGTCGTTTCTCGAAATGTCAAGGTCAGCTCTGTACACCATCCTGGGTGGGACACTTCAGTACCGCAAATTGTGTGCGAGATGGGTTCCCAAGATGCTGTCCGACCATCACAAAACACAGCGAATGGGTGCCGCCTTAACGTTTCTCCAGCGCTACCATGATGAAGGAGAAGATTTTTTGAGCAAAATTGTCACAGGCGACGAGACATGGGTTCTTTACGAAACGGAAGAAACAAAAGAGCAATCCAAACAGTGGATGCATGCTTCTTCCCCATCAAAACCAAAGAAGTTTAAGCGAACATTTTCCAACAGAAAGTGTATGGCTACTGTGTTCTGGGACCGAAAAGGAGTTCTCTTGGTGGAATTCATGGAACTTGGTACGACCATCACAGCAGCCTCATACGGCGTGACTCTTCAAAATCTACGAAGGGCAATTCAGAACAAGCGAAGAGGAATGTTGTCATCAGGCTTTGTTCTTCTTCATGACAACGCTCGGCCCCATACTGCAAATGCAACAAAGAACCTCCTGCAGCGTTTTAGATGGGAAGTATTCGATCACCCTCCATACAGCCCGGACTTAGCTCCTTCCGATTTCCATCTCTTTCCTCGTATGAAAAAGAGCTTAGGAGGACACCATTTTGCTACAGACAATGAGCTGCAGACCAGCGTACAAACTTGGCTGAAAGCACAGGCGGCTACCTTCCATGAAGAGGGGATTGAAAAGTTGATACCGCGCTACGAAAAATGCCTAAATCGGAACGGCGACTATGTAGAGAAGTAGATGGGAGGTGTACCTAAATGTTACAAATAAAACATATTTGAATTTTACTGTGGTTTTAATTTCACGACCGATCGGACCTTCAAAAAAAATAGCCCTCGTAATTATGTTACCCATATTCCTACAAACTATTGCTAATTTAAAATAAAATAAAAACGACATTTAGAATTTACTGCAAAACTACCTCAAAAATACAACTTTAAATTATAAAAAGAATAAAAACACAAGCACAAGTAAATTTCATGTATATATTATTTTATCCATATTCCTACAAAATATTGTTAATTTAAGATAAGACAAAAACTACATTTCGAATTTCTTAATGTAATGTATTTGTCTTTGCCGGTTTCTTAAATAAAACTAACGGTAATTTAAACACACACTATATTAACAATAAAACAAAATACACTAAATAACAATTTAAAAACTAATAAGAACATTTATGTTACAGTAAGTATTTATATTTATATAAGATCACTCGAGGATGATTACACGTGGAATGTCTTAAATCCCTCTTGAGTGCTATTTATATTCAATGGAAAACTCTCGTATGTTCGATTTTCTTGATCCATCTGCATCAACGTATTTCTAGACGGTGCTAGGGTGTGATACGACTTCCTTGACGTGTCGTCGGATGACACCACTTTATAAAACTACCTCAAAAATACAACGTAAAATTATGAAATTATCAAAATAAAATGAAGTAGAAAGAATAGTAAAAAGTGAAACATATGCACTATTAGTCTGTTTCACTATTGCTGGATTCTAACGATTCACTTTCACTGTTTCCAATATGAATAATAAATGGTTCCAAGTTATCATCCATTAGCCATCTAGGTCCCACATTATACTTTCTACATTAATTACATGGTCAATACACCTTTTCCATTTGTTCGCTGTAACATTTGTAAGTACTTCCATTAAAAGTTCATATACATGTGATATTTTGAACATTTTATTTTTTGAAACTACTTCACCTTTTATTTGTGCCTAAACTAATTCCATAGGATTTAGCTCGCAATGATATGGTGGCAACCAATGTACCTTATTTATTTTATTTTCAGCTGTTGCTATTTCATTGATGACATATACATTATATTGTTGCTTATGGAGATGTACTAGATGCAACAATTCAGTAAGTAACATTTCTGCATCAAATTCAATATTTTTGTAGGATCCCGATTATCCGAATCTCGTTTATCTGAAAATCCGCTTTATCCGAAAGGAAAACATTTTTTGAATTCTCCGTGTTATCCGAAATGAACATATTCTACGCATTCACTTATCCGAAATTAAACGCATGCCCGCCATAACATAACCAACTTTGTTTTGATGATGATGATTGTGACACATACGTTGTATTTGTTTTACATGTGGTATACGTTGTATGTATTTCTCCGTGTATTTATTAGTTGAAAATGGACAGTAAACAAAGAAAAGTTGTCGTCTCATTAGAAGATAAAATAAAAGCGATTAAGCGAGTAAATAATAGAGAGTTGTTAAAGACAGTTGCCGCTGATTACGGTGTTGGTGTAAGTACTGTATCGTTGTGGAGGAAAAATCAGGTTAAAATTGAAAAGTGGTGTAGTGTTCTTGCAGCTCCAGCATCTTCGCGCAAAACAATGAAAATGTCTAAATATGAGCACATAGATAAAAGTTTATACATATGGTTTACGGAACAACGTGAGCGTGGTGTACCAATTTTGGGCCCAATCTTACAGCAAAAAGCTAGATCCATCACCGAAAATTTACGCCTAAGCAAATATCCTGCAGAATTTACCGCTAGCGTTGGATGGATGAATCGATGGAAAAAACGTCATGGAATACGAGAGCTGAAAATTTGTGGTGAAAAATTATCCGCAAATTCTGCAGCTGTCCCGGATTTTGAAGAAAAATTTAAAAAAATATTAGCGAATGAAAATAATTCACCAGACCAGCTTTACAATTGCGACGAAACCGGACTAAATTATAAAATATTGCCTGCGAAAACTTTAGCGTCTAAGAATGAAACATCCGCACCCGGCTATAAACAATCCAAAGAACGCATAACCGTTTTATCTTGCAGTAACTCTTCTGGTCGCCACAAACTACCACTCGTATGCCTACGAAAGTCGGCCAGGCCAAGAGCTTTCAAATTCGTTAGTGTATTGCCGGTGCATTACAAAAATTAAAAAAATGCATGAATGGATGTGTCCATATTCAAATAGTGGTTCTTTGAACACTTTGTGCCAGAGGTTAGAAAATTTTTAAAATAATGTGGACAACCTCCAAAAACCCTCTTGCTAATTGGCAATCCACCATCTCATCCGAATGAGATTGAACTGACCAGTGGCGACATTAAGGTAATATTTCTACCCTCAACGTTACTTCTTTAGTTCAACCAATGGACCAAGGTGTGTTAGAAAACTTAAACAAAAATGACAGGCGTATTCTCTTGGAACCGATTTTAGAAAAAAATTGACATTGATGGATGTATTTTAACTGATTGTTTGAAACAAATAAATTTGAAAGATGTATATATTGGATAGCAAATGATTGGAATAAAGTTAAACCCTCGACAATACAAAAGTCTTGGTCAAACATTATTGACCAACAAGAAACATTAGATGAAGAATCAAAAATCGAAGAAAAAAGAAAAAAACAAGAAATCGAAAAGGAATTGTGTCAATTAATAACTAAAATAGACGGTTGTAAAAAGGTTACAAAAGAGGACTTTGCCCAGTGGTTGATAAGTGACGAACACCAAGAGTTAACGGACAGTGATATTCTAGCTCGTGCCAGAAAGGGAAAAAGACACTAATGAAGAAACTGAGACTGAAGAGGCAGTAGATATACCAAAGATTTCCCATAAAAAAGAATGTACGCTTTACAACACGTTTTGCTTTATGTGGAGCAACAACCAAATGCCACAGCAGTTTACGTATTACTTCTGAAAAGATGAAGGGATTATTCAGCAAAATATCGTAATTCTAATCTGCGACAACGAAGTCCGGATGGGTTTGTGATACGCACATAATTTTCGAAGTTACAACTATGTATACATGTGTATGTATGACAGTTAATTTTAAAATAACTTTTATGTATTTTAATTTAATATAAAGTACATATTTCTAAAGTAATTTTTAGTTTCAATTTTGTGCAAATCAATTCTGATAAAGTTTTTCTACAATCGATTGATTCAGTTCCCCGTGGACCAGCCTGTATATACCTATTCATCCAAAAGGCACTCATTTTCTGTCTACAAAAAGACATTCGATTATCTGAAAAATTCGGTTATCCGAAAAAGGGCCGGTCCACATTACTTCGGATAATCGAGACTCTATTGTATAACCAATCTTGAATTGCAGTTTTTCTCCAGAAAGACATTGGTACCTTTTCAGCTCTACGTGAATATGTTGCGTTGTCAAACACTATTACAGCATTATCTAGTAACTTTGGCAATATATTCGCAAAACAATCTTCAAAAACAGTGCTATTCATTTCATTGTGATAGTCAGCGATCTTTCTACTTTCAAGAACAATAATTCATCCTTCACAAATCCTAATTCGGATCCTATGTGCAGTATTATTAATCGCCTGCCTTTATCGCTTGGATTCTTTAATCCCGCGGATAGTCCTTCAACAAAAGCTTGTGCACTCGCTTTGCTCGCATCAATCCAAACCCTGGCCTTTGGATGTCCTTCGTTTAGTCAAGTTTCATCTAAATAAAATATTGGTCGACCTTCATGTCTGTACTGTTTTGTTGTCGTCAGATATTTTCTTCTCCATCTGATTATTTCGTCCTACTCTATCAGTAAATTTTTCCTCTTACGCTTGACATTTCTGAAAAAAAAGTTACATATAATAATCACAGTTTTTCACTTATACTTACTTGAAATTAATAAGTTTTAAAAATCTGTGTAAGGTAGCTTGACTCATTTTTGGTACAGGTGCATTTCTAGTACTTATTTCTACCATTATTTTATTAAGAGTCGGACGATTATTTTTAAAAAAGAAACTGTGCACTATCTGTCTCATAGAATTTTTAACAGATTTATCAAAAACTTGGAGTTTGAGTGCCGTCCTTCACGTTGTTTAAGAGGTGCCAACCCTACAACACATTTCTTATAATATATTTTCGTTGAAGTAATACCTGAACATTACTTAATGTTTTGAAGATGTCGATTACAATTGCTGTTGTTCCCAGTCTCGGAGATCGCAACGTTAACATTTTATATTCAATATGGCATGTTTTTCGTCACGCGATAAATGTCCCAAACGTTGACGCTTTCTGGGCGGTGTAACTGATGTGTCACTCGGACCTGCTTGATCGCACATATTGTTTTGCAATTAAAAATACATATTTGTGTTGATAACAATGACAGAAAAATGCAAAAAAATACGTTGACAGGTTATATTTGTATACAAAACATAACCTGTCAACCGACCGATGTTTTCGATATTGAACTTGAGTGCAGAAGAACCAATGAAATTCTTGAAAAATGAGTAGTTTTTGGCGGAATATTTGAATCACTCCTCCTTATTCTGAGACAAAGATTAGGTTAAAAAAAGGTATATAACACCTTACCACAATTATTAATCGTATCCTAAAATACGTATTTCGACAACTAAGTTGTCATCATCAGTAGGTAAAAACCACTAATTAAGGTGTCGCACATGGGGCACAGTAAAGCTGGCACAACTGTTCTCGCAACAACTTTACACAGCATCCACGTATACACTGAATTAAACCTACAAATATATCGAATGAAAAGATCGACAAAAAACTACCTCTCTTAAGGAAACGGCACTCACATGTGTTTATACTCTATTTGAAACGTCTCCGACCTATTTATTTACGTTTCTAAAAATGAAAAGAGGCAGGTGTAGGGGATCGGTCCTTTATCTCCGTTCATAGAATTCTGTTTGTTTTTAGCGATATGAATACTTTCGTACGCGTCAAGATCGCGGGGGTTATTAATGGCCTTGACAAGTTTTAACCCTTTAATCGATATATTGTGTAGTGTATTTACAGCATGGTTGGCATTGTTAGATTTATCCGGTCTATTGTATTTAATATGTGATATGTGTTCTTTAAACCGGGTTATTATTGGTCGTTTTGTTTGGCCTATATATTTCAAATTACAATCATCGCATTTAATTTCATATATACCTGATTTCGAATTAAAATTAACTCTATCTTTAGTATTCCCTAGGAGACTTTTGATAGTATTTTCGGACCGAAAGGCATCTCGGAGACCTCGTTCTTTCACAACTTTATTAATGTTTTTCGTGATGGGGTGGTATGGTAAACACATGTAGTTTTTCTCCTGGTTACTTTGAGATATCAAACTTGTGGATTCGCGGATTGTATTTTTTAATTTTGTTTTTCTAATTACAACATTATTGATTATTTCTATGTCAAAGCCATTGTATTTCGCGATATTTTTAATGAAATCCAGTTCTATTTCATATCTCTTTTGTTAACTGAATATTTAGTAACCGATTGACTAAGAAATTAAAAGAAGCTGTCTTATGTTGAAAACTATGATTTGAATCCGCGATGATGAATCTATTAACATTGGTTTCTTTCCGGAAAATATCGATTTCTATTTTATGTTTATTTCTAATCAGTAAAGTATCTAAAAATGGTATTGTTTTTCTTTTCCACCGTAAATTTAATCTTCGGAAATTTCGAATTTAACTGATTAACGAACATGTCTAATTCGCATTTCCGTGTATCAAAAATCGCGAGAATGTCATCTACGTACCTGACCCAGACTCTCGGGAAATATTTATCGTTATTTTTAAATTCTACTTCAAATTGACTCATGAATAAATTGGTATGAAAGGAGATAGGCAGTTACCCATTGTTGTGCCTTGTTTCTGCTCATAAAATTTTTCTCCTACTTGGAAACAATTTTTGCGTCATGCACAGAGTTGTCAATCTCATGTATTCTTTTATATTTGAAGGTTCAATGTTATTCTTGTGGAGCAAGCCTTCTAAATATTTCATAGTATCTGAAATAGTTACCGAAGGGAATAATGACGTTACATCGAATGAAACCAAATATGAACTATGAAATATAAGGTATATATGAAATTAAATGCGATGATTGTAATTTGAAATATATAGGCCAAACAAAACGACCAATAATAACCCGGTTTAAAGAACACATATCACATATTAAATACAATAGACCGGATAAATCTAACAATGCCAACCATGCTTTAAATACACTACACAATATATCGATTAAAGGGTTAAAACTTGTCAAGGCCATTAATAACCCCCGCGATCTTGACGCGTACGAAAGTATTCATATCGCTAAAGGCAAACAGAATTCTATGAACGGAGATAAAGGACCGATCCCCTACACCTGTCTCTTTTCATTCTTAGAAACGTAAATAAATAGGTCGGAGACGTTTCAAATAGAGTATAAACACATGTGAGTGCCGTTTCCTTAAGAGAGGTAGTTTTTTGTCGATCTTTTCGTTCGATATATTTGTAGGTTTAATTCAGTGTATACGTGGACGCTGTGTAAAGTTGTTGCGAGAACAGTTGTGCCAGCTTTACTGTGCCCCATGTGCGACACCTTAATTAGTGGTTTTACCTACTGATGATGACAACTTAGTTGTCGAAATCGTATTTAGGATACGATTAATAATTGTGGTAATAGGTTATATACCTTTTTTAAGTTTTTACTTAACCACAGTCTCCAAAGAAAGACTTTTTACAAAGATTAGGGATATATGGCAATAACGTGACTTTTAAATGAAAAACTATTGTTGGTACAAACAAACCTATTATTTTTCTACATAATCGCCTTTCCACTATATGCACTTGGACCTCTGTTATTCTAACTTTTTTATGGTTTCGAAAAAAGTAGGATCTTTCAAACTATGCAAAATAGCCTTTGTTTCAACGATGACCTCAGTCAATCCGCCCACTGGCCCATTTGTTCAGGTTAGCGAATAACAAAGTCACAGGGAGGGATTAGACAATTTTGGGTATTGAGCAATTGAACATGTCTAATTGGTTACAATTACGGACGAATGAATTGAGTATTATCATTGGGAAACATCATTTTTTCTTTGCCAAGTGGAGACGTTTTTTCTCTGATTCAGCATTGAAAAGGTCCAATAAATTTGCATAATGTGATTGTTTCTCCCTTTTCTATCGGTATATATTGTGAAGTGTGAATCCCAAAAACACTGTAGTCGGAACATTTCCGGCAAATAAAATAATTTGAGAAACAAATTGCCTTCTTCGCTGCTCTTTCGCCAACGAAAGTACATTGTTTCTCTATCGTGCGTTTCTGACATAAAGTAGTGGATCCATGTTCACAGTTATATAGCGCAGTTTAACTTGTTATCTAACTATGTGTATTCACAATAAACTACCAACTTATTCGCTTTCGAATCCTGTGAAAGAAATTTAATATATCTACCTGAACTTTTGTATGTAACTTTGTTAGAGTTATCAAATGTCAAAAATATATTTATCTTGGTTATTGTAGCGCCCTCTGTCGAAAAGTCACTGTACACATATCGCTCACAAAAATTTAGCCAACAGAAAATTAAAAAATTGACAAAAGTGGTTTTAAATCAAACTTAAAAAATGTTTTATTACTCTGAAACAATATAATATGGTTGATTTGACGGAAGGTGATACTCGCTTATAATGTTTATTTGCAAAAAAAATTGGTATTATTTTCGAGTAGGCCATGCCTTTACAAAAGGCTACTTAAATATTCACTATCGTTTGGCCTACAGTTTGACAGATACATTTTCTTAAAGAAGACGTGTTTAGTCACAGTTGTAAAATGGATAAAATCGCTATTCGTGGTACCATTTAGTACTTGTTTCTTAAGAAGATGAACACAAATGAATTTCTGGAGGATATGCAGCTAACATTGGGCAATGATGCACCTTCGAAGGCCAAGATTTGTCGCTGGGTTGCTCGCTTTCATGTACCATTAAAACGTGTCACCATTTCAGAAATGATTGAAAAAGTTCATGATCTTGTTTGTGTTACGTGACCGAAGTGGAGATTTCCTAGACCGTGAGCATGTCTATTGAACGTGTTTACCACATATGGATTGTCGAATTAGACATGTTTAAGCTCTCTGCCAGGCGGGTGCCCCGTTTACTGAATGTAGATCAAAAACGTCGACAATTTGAAGCTCCTTAACATCAACTTTGTAGATTTTTTTCATCGCAGTAACAAAAGTGGTTGAAAATTGACTCCATTAGTATTTGCCAGAATTGAAACGGCAATCTCAGCAGTGGAGGCATCGTGGCAGTTCTCTGCCAAGGAAGGTTAAGACGTTTGCTTCGACTGAAAAAGTAATAACCACAATATTATGAAAAAGATACTTTTTATCGACTATCTCGCAAAGAGCCAAGCGATCAGTGGGATATATGGTGCCTTTCTAGACAAAGCGAAAGTTACCATTTGCGAAAAAAGACTCGCAATGACTCGAAATAAAATGGTATTCCATCACAACAAAACACATTCACACATCTGGCGCGTTGTTCGGGAAAAAGTTAATGGATTACGATTCAGGTTGTGCCCCAAAACTCAAAACTGTTTCTCGCCGGAAGGAAATTGAAGACAGACAAGGAAATTATTGCAGAAGTAAAGCAGTACATATTTTGACGATCTTGATGCTGATGATTGTAAAACTAGTAACGAGCCATCGAAAAAAATTGATAATTGGAGTAAACTGTGAAATTGGGTTGGTACTTTAACCACTTCCACATATTGACACATTACTTGATGCTTGACAGTTTCATTTGGTTTCATTGTAAAAAAAAGTTATGGCATTGAAATGATACTACAACAAAAAAGAAAACAAATAATTTATTTAATATCGAAATCATAATCAAAATTTACATATAGCTACAGATGTTGTTGAAAATGTTGTCCATTTACATCTAAACACAAACAATTTTCTTAATAAGTTTTGAAAAATTTGACACAAACTTATAGTTTCAATGTCAAATAATAAATGTCATTATGTGGAAGTGGCTAAAGTACCAACCCAATTTCACAGTCTACTCCAATTATGATTTTTTTCGATGGCTCGTTATAATGACAGTCCGACTGCCCTGGGCCAAGTGTATTGGGGAACGTGTTCAAAAATAGAAAAAAATCGTTGCGGTAATTCAAGTGTTTGATTTTACGTCGCACCTTCCGTCAAATCATCCTCGTAAATGTAAAAAATATTGAAAATCATATTCTTTGCAAAAGCTTCTTATATAAAACATCTCCTCTATTCACGAATAAGCTACGTGACATATTTGAAATTAGTTTTCCTAAAATTTCCTCTGAGATATTATTCTATTTATTAAGGAGAACATTCGACATATCTTCCTTTGGAAAAAGATCTACAATTTTACTCGTCTACCAAGTTCGCTTTACAATAACTCAATATGGTTAGGATTGAAACTATATGGATTTTTCAAATTCGATTTCCAATAGCTCTAATTACAGGAAGATATAGATTTCTGTTTTGGTGATTTAGGAATAAGTGTCTCTCCTAGGAATGTCTTTTTAGTGTTGCATATATCCTTATAGAGGGCGCCAGTAATAAAACGTCAGGTGTCAGAATTAATCTCAATCTTTTGTTAACGACACGGCAAGTGATTTAGTCATAGTGAATTTTGAAAGTTTATTAATTGGCCGAAAAATGGAATTTTTTACAACTTTCGGAGAGGATTAACTCAACAGCAATATCTAGCTAGGTTGGTTTCTATTTTTGAAGATGAAGCACCAAATCAATCGACAATTTCACGTTGGTACTGTGAATTCCAGCGTGAAGGCACCAGTATCAGCGACGATCCCAGGACAGGTTCGCCAAGAACAGTAGTCATACAGAAAGACATCGGTGCTGTGCGTCGCCTGATTAAGGAAGATAACATGACATATCGTGAAATTGAGACATCTATGGTTATTTCAAAGACCTCAATCCAAACAATCCTATCGTGCGTTAAAAAAAAAACTGCATCTAGTGAGCCATGATTTCTACGCAACATCTAAAAGCATGTCGTAACTTTACTAATATGAATTTCTTAAATGACAGTTATATCTAAATGAGACTAATGACAATTCAAAACGGTGCGGTTAAGTTACGACATACCTAAAAATTTCATGGCCAACTCTGAGGCTGTATATAAACTGGGTATGAGAAAGTTAGTTTTCCGTTGGATTCCGCATCTTTTAACTGAAGAGCAAAAGCCGGCTTGCGTTAATTGATGCCGGTTTAATAATAGAAACTCAAAAAAACGTCTATAGCATCGCGAGGGGCGATGAATGGATTTATTCCTATAAACCTGAAGAGAAACGTCACTCCGTTGTTTGGGTGTTTCAAGATGTAGAAAATCCGACAAAAGTTATCTGTTCGCGAAGTTTGTCGAAAAAGATGGTCGCAACGTTTGTCTCACAATCAGACCATGAAGCTACAATTCCTTTGCAATATCGAAGAACAGTTAATGCGGATTGGTACACAATCGTTTGTTTGCCAGAAATGACCGCCGCGCTTCGAGAAACCAATTCACAACGGTGAATCATCCTGCATCATGACAATGCGAGTTCGCACACAGCTCGAAAGAGTATTGAGTTTTTGGGTCAGCAAAATATCGAATTATTAGATTATCCTCCGTATAGTTCCTACCTAAGTCCCAACAATTTTTCTACGTTCCCAAAGGGCAAGAATGGAATGCGTGGTCGACGATTTCAGTCGCCGGAAGAAGCAGTAGATGCTTTCAAAACGACAATTTAACTATCCCATCTGAAGACTGGAATAACTGCTTTAACAATTGGTTTGAACGAATGCAGAACTGTATGTACTAGTTTTTTTGGAAAATATTTTGAAAAGCAGTGCACCACTTTGAGTCGATTCACTGTTTGTTTTCATGGCTATATGTAACACTAAAAAGGCGTCCCGCATATCTTATGAACAGTTTTCTGTAATTTTAAATGAGATGAAAACTACCAGAAAAAATACTCTAAAAAAATTTGGTTCTATAGTCCAACGAAGCAAATATGATCCATGAAGCAGCACTATATGTTGTATACATTCCCACAAAGAATTTTAGCGTGCTACATTCAAATCAATTGTATAAAATTCGCATGCTAAAATTACCAAAGCACAGAACGGGACTGTATACAGCCGCTAAACACCCAAAGTGTAGACCGGCGGGGGTGAGGGACAAGACGGTAGTAAACTAGTTCGCGTACTGTCGGGGAGTCAGATTTACTTGGTTGCACCATAGATACGTAAGATTGATACCGCACTATAGCTGTACTATTCAATATCCTTATTTTAGTATCGGAGAAGGTTGCACCATAGATACGTAAGATTGATACCGCACTATAGCTGTACTATTCAATATCCTTATTTTAGTATCGGAGAAAGAGGGCGCGTTATCCTGATCAAACATTTTTTTCTAAATAATCATTAAATGGTTAATAAATATTACGTCTTTGGAATCCCCCATAAACTATTTTTTTTGCCTTCTCCGCAACACGTTCATCACATGAAATCCTTTGTTTTGACTGTGTTTCTTTTCTCTGGAGTATAGTGATGTATCCAGGTTTTACTTACGGTGACATCGACGAAGAAATTCTATTGAATTTCTTTTGAACTTCGCTATACAGTCACTTGGAATTATAACACGAGCCCGCATTTGCTCAACAGAAAGCAAGCGCGGCGCACATCTTGTGGTTAGCTTTTTCACATTAAAATATTGATACGAAATATTGCGTATCCGTTTAGTTGAGATATTTACGACATTAGCTATCTCACACACTTTCGTTTGGTAATCGTTCGTTATAATGGTATGAACTTTATTATTAATCATTTCTGGAGAAGTTACTGTAATGAAGACCTCAAACGTTTAGCATCTTCTGCGCTCCTAAAGTCGACGTAGATCGGTGTGTCTTGCCGTGCGAGTACAGTAGATAAGTTACGTGAGCGGAACTCTTAGAAGAGCTCAATTCACCAAGCCGACCACTGACAGTTCGGTTGAAGAATCCCCTGTAGTTAATACTAAAATTGGCCAGCTTCTGTCTGGACTTGAGGGATGGCTGTATCACATTTGACGTATTCGGCACCAGGTATTGAGAAGTATCTGGGTCAATGAGCTATTTAGTATCATAGACATGTGGTTCCGTTTCGGCAACCTACACAGACTGTCTGAACAGACTTCATAGTTCGACTGTTTGCATCTCTTCCCCTGATCTACTCCATACCAGTAGGGTCAGTCCTTTGCGTGTAGTGGATGCCAATCGAATTGTTGGGGTCATAGTGAGGCATAGACTAACACCTCAGAACACAGATGCGCAGTTTTATGACGCGCATCGATTTAACTTAGCTTTGCTCATACGACCATTTCTGAAAGCAGTGAATCACTTACATCTTTTATCATAATATTTGTGTATCTTTTCTTCAGTTTCTTTAATGGGTTTTCGTAAAATTAAAGTTTAATTAACACACGAAGTTCTTTTTTCTCCCCATATTAACAAAAAAGCAACAATTAGTTTAAACGGCTGCAAAAACCTAGCTAACCAATTTGCAATATATACATCATAGCGCAAGTATTGCCAACTTTTGAAACGTCACTCTCCCGTCAAATCGCCACGTACTTATCCACGCGAACTAAATATGTTTTTTCTTTCAGAGTTTAGGCCTTTGTACAGCAACAGTAATGTTTGTTTTAAGTCAAGATCGTCTAAATATGGATCTGGACCGAGACTGCTTAGAATTAATGTTAAACCTTCTTGAATCGGACGTTAGTTACCAGCACGCTCTCGACGTATGTGGCTTATCATCGGTACAGTTGCAAAAAAATAAGCAAAAAGTGCGAGAACTATGCGCCGAAATTCAAAGCCAAGGACACGCAGTGCATCTCAATCTCGATAATATTACTGTAAGTGCAGAATTGATGTCATCATTTATATTAAATTATTAATTTCAGTTGTGTATCCAATTGTTTGCAGTATTATCTTGAATGGTAATTAATAATATGTTTTCTTTTAATTCCTCTAAACGTTAAAAACTTACATATTTCAGAGCGTAAGAGGGACATGTGTATAATTCTCTGAACAAATAAGCAAAATTAAATATGTTTCACAAATTCAGAACAAGTTACCGTTATTGAAAAAAAAAAACACAATCATAGACAGGGAAGTTGGAAGATATCGTTATGATAATGAAAATTTTAATGTACAGTTAGTTGTAAAAAAAAGGTTGCCGCTAAAATTTTGAATATCACCACGTATCTGCTTTGCTATTTCCTATTAGTTCAGGATGACTATTAAGCGAAATAAATTGTATATTGAATCCTTTAACCTATAGTACGAATGTTGTTTATTATAATTTTTGAGGCATTGGATAAAGTTGCTAATGCGCTTTTGGAATAATACACGATTGTAATTTTTAATGTCGTTTCCTAGTCTATTTTCATAAGAGTCACTAAGATGACTATTAATTCACATATAAAAACAGAAGCGTAATGAGAAACTCTTCCAGATACATTTGTTATTTATATTCAAACAATAAATATATGATGGTCGTCAGAGATTGATAATCATTATAAAATGTGATATAGCTGATCAATTTTCTTTAATCATTTCTTCGAACCTATTGACGATGTTCAATAGCTGAACAATTAATTTTATAATATGGCATCAATTAGCTAGGTGAAAGACGTAATATGTAGCTGCCACATTTTTTGAGATACAGATAACTAGGGAGAATATTTTTATAGGTGTCTGCATCAGAAACATATCTTAGAAGAATTTGCAGATTAATGATGATCATGTTACTTTCTAGTGATATTTTTTTCACAATGAACTTGTTGGCTAAAAAGATGGCTCTGATATGAAGAGGCATTTCTCCCTCTTGGATAAGCTGGAAATTTATTGGTGAAGATCTCATGACTCCTGATACTAAACGTAAGCTTTGATAGATAATTGTTTCTATTTTATTCTATGTTCGTGCTGTAGGCAAATATATAAAGATAGCAAACTCTATCTTAGATCTAATTGGTCCTTTTTACACCAGGGATAAACTTTTTAGCTCTGCTCCTCACCTATTGGCTGCAATCACCCACAAAATTTTCATAAATTTTTAACACCATGACATTATGGAATTTTATTTAAAAAAAGTCAGAGTAGAATTGGGTTGGTGTATTTGCATTCTACATCTGAATCAATAATCCTTTTTATATTATGCATATTATGCGAAGAGGACTTTCTTGGAGGAGTATTCTTTAGTTTTATTTAGTTCTTTTAAAACTATTATTTAGTTTTACTTAGAGGCAATTGAAAATTATGGTCGTCACACCACACTTTCAATTTATTCATTCCTATATTTAAAGACCTGGAGATCTAACTTATTGTGTTTTAATTAAAGATGTTACGATGTCGTCCACGAATTATATTATATGACAGTTATTTGTTATGTATTTATTCAGTGAAGAGAAATAGATATTAAATAATATAGGTCTAAGGAGAGTACCCCTGAGAGAGACCGCTGTAGGAGTTTCTTAAATCAACATTATCTTTTACGATATATTTTTAATGGAAAATAATTTTAAAATACAGTTTATAAATTTATTGGGGATCATCTAACTCAAATAAATCATTCACTTTCGTCTATTTACGTTGTCATAAGCAATATGCAGATCTACGAATGTAGAAAGCTTGGCGATACAACTATTGACCTATCTATAACTGACCATCCCTTGCGGAAGACGCACATATAACTTTGGAAGTAAGAAATGATATACAGTTCATCAGCCCAATCTGTTTTTGATTAATTTTGTTAATGTTTTCGACGAAAGACATAGGTCTAAACTTGTGTGAATCTGGATTTTTATTAGGTGCACATCAGCATTTTCCTCCACGATTCTTGGATGAAATTGCCTTCTAATATGTATATGTTGCTGTATAGTAATAAATCTTCCACAGGTGCTTAGGTGACTACTGCTGAGAAAAGTTGTGCTACAACTTACACTTATGTAGTTTTAATCTAATATAGTAACCTTTAAATGATTATGAATAACCTAAAATTATGCATGGTACTAAGAATTACAGTTACTTTTTTAAGTACGGGTTCCCAGATTTAGGTCATCACATCTTGAACCCTTCCCAAGATTAAATTCTGAATACGCGACTGGTGGTAGAGAAACGAATCCTTAATCTCATTGCAACCTAAGGTGCAATTCTACGTGTTCATTCTTGAGAATTAGTTTCATGGAGAACGATGACAATTTTCTTGATCAAATTGTGATTAGTGATGAGGCTACATTCTACGAGGGACACCTTTTATATTTTTACAATCGACCACTTGATGGTGCTTTTGACATATGTAATCACTATATTCTTAAAGTTTGACATTTGTCAAAGAGAAATCCGCGATAGCTTAGAAATTGAGTCAGTAGTTTGTTGACAGTGACAGTTTTAAAACGGTGAGTTTGTAAAATAATGGAGATTACTCGTGAAGGTTTTCGTTGGATGATTTTTTACGGTTATAAAAACTGCCATAATGTACGAATATGAGGTGCTTCAAAATCATTTGAGATAGTAGAACATGTATGCAATTTGCCTAAGTTAAATGTCTTTTGTGCACTAACTTCTACTCAAGTGAATGGTCGGGTGCGTCCATCCTTTTTAATTGAGAAAACTGTATCTAGGGTTACTTATCTTGATATGTTCTAAAACAATCTCATGCCATAATCGCAAGAAGACACGAACAAACAGTTTATTTTTCAACAGAATGATGCACCTCCGCATTTCCATGACGAGGTTACATTTTACCTTAATCGTACCGTAACCTGGATTGGACGTAGTGGAACGATAGCTTGGCCATCGAGATCCCCTGATCTGACGCCATTAGATTTCTGTTTGTGTGGCTACGTTAAAGACAAAGTTTATGTTCCATCTCTTTCTGCAAGTCTAAATGAATTGCGAGTTCGGATAACACAAACAGTTGCAACCATTAACCGTGATGACCGTATTGAACATTTATAGACAAAACTTAAGTTTTGTTAAATTGTTTGCTTAAAGTATAAAATTTATACTTTTCAATTAAAAGTTATTTCTGAATAACTAATTTAAGAAGACCCTATATTTATTTTAGCTCTTGATAAATGAATTTAGACATTATAATTTTAGATAATCTCTTAGACTGCCTTCGTCGTTTAAAAACAGGTCCGTACATTACCAAGAGCAAACAGTTAACCTTAGCTATTAAGTTCGCCTTTTAAATAGTAGATGTCGCTACATCTAACAACGAAAATGCTTTTTTTAAATAAGTATAAAAGACAATCTATCTGTCAAATTTGTTTGAACGTTAGAAACATTGCAGAAGTCAGCAACATGATCACCACAGCGAAAGTGTTGCCAACCTTTGAAAAGTCACTCTTCCGTTAGACCGCCCTCGTGTATAGCTCGCTACAGTAGATATAGACATTTTCGGTCCTTTAAAACGTACACAAAGAAATACCATCTTATATTCTTTTGTATAGGGAACACTCACGATGGTACTGTTAAATATTTGATTGATCTTATCCTTCACAGGAAATAGATATATGATCTTAGTATGCAGATTTGTCTTTGCTCTGCTTTTGGAAAATATGTCCAAAACTTTTTACAACTTATTCGAACGATAAGGGAATTACATGTATAGAATACAGAGGTATAATCGGTATATAAATTGTGACGAACGGTAACCAATATGATAACGCTAGTTTAGTTATTTCTTATTTTTAATGTTTTCAGAATTCCTCTAAATTGGAGCGTTCGAACCTCCATAACAAAAACTCAGAATTTGAACCATTCTGAACTTGCGGGTATGCGCAGTACCATGCAAATTTCAAACAGTTCAGAACTGATAGGTTCGAACAAACCTGTCTCCGTTTTTACAGTCGGTCGGTTACAAGGGCCTCGGCAAGCGATAATATAGTAATTATCAGACGTCCACTTTGTCTTTGTCGTTCACATAACTCGAACGAGACCGTAGCAAACTTCGGCGTGCGTCGGAGTAAAACGAATGAACTGTATATAGAAAGATATTTTTAAACTGGTAACGCTAGCAACTTGTTCAAAAGATTATACTCATACGTCTTACACTCTCTTGTACATGCTTGCGTTTTCAAGATTATAAATGTGTATGATGGCTTCTATTCTAACCTTTTATATTTTTGTTCTTGCTCGAACAGGTTGGTCAACTGGCTATGGAGACATTACTAAGCTTGACGTCGAAAAGAGCAGGAGAATGGTTTAAAGAAGAATTGCGGGAACTGGGAGGAATCGAGCACATCATAAAAACAATATGTGAATGTTGCTATCAAGTTTCCGACTATGTCGTTTCATGGACAGACACGCTATTAGATAAACTAAGGAAAGTGGATCGTTGTCTAAGGGTATTAGAAAACGTAAGTTTATTATTTTTTTATGAAAATTTATTGAACCTATGCGGACTATTTGAAATGTTCTGTAACTATCAACGAAAGATTAAATTTTTAATTACTATTTTCTCTTAGGATCAATACATTTCCTTACAGCAATCCTCTCAATATCCCATCCCTGAAAAAGATTTCTATGAAGTCTATAAAATACCCCTCTGTGTCTACAGCGACTTTTTATTTGACGAAAAATGTAGAGTTGTAGAAGTCGAAGAAAGGCGAATCTTGGAAAGAGAATGGATGCTCCAATAATTTTTACTTTAAATCTTTTAATATTCCCCTAACTGGAAAGTGAGGTATATGCATTTACTGAATGACCTATTTTCTTTTGTAAACCGGATCTTTCCTTTCATGTTTTCAACTAATTATGAAGAGCAGAAATAATATTTCGCGGTTACTATTTCATCTCTCTGAAAAATAAATAAAATCTCTTCAACATCCCAAAACCTTCTCTACTGCTAAAACTGCCTTTGTCTTTTTTCTGGCTAAGCAACTGGCTTTTGCCAACTATTGTAAATATGTGAATACTGTTTCAATAATCGATGATGCGCTCCATCGATTATTGCGATCGTCATCAAATATATAGGGTGTAAGGAGAAGGTATGGCTGCCATTTTTAAAATACACATTTAATTAAATTAAATAAAACAATTTCTAAATAAATTTTTTGTCTACAACGAACCGGCTACGCCGCACTTTCTCACGTATGTATTGCATGTATCTCGGAATAGATGTTCATTTCGACGTATTGCTCCAAGAAACCCACTGTGTCATCGAGTTGAGCTCCACCGACAATCCAGGATCCACGGATTTATTAATTATTCGTTTATGTCTGATTTGGCTGCATCTGCTCGTTATATAAAGTATTGAAAACACGGTTTCAATACTTTATTGAAATCGAATTACAAATAGCTTTAATTCCCTTCAACATTCTCCTTTTGTCTATCTATAACACCGCTGCATACGTGTTTTCCATTGTCCGAAACATGCTACAGGACTTCAAGTGTAAACTTTTTCAGCAAGTCTGCCGTTTTTGTCTTGCTCTCTTCTACTGATTGTAAATGTGTGCCTTTTAATGTACTTTTCACTTTTAGGAACAGGTAGAAGTCGCATGAAGTGTGATTTGGTAAATGTCCAAACACAGTAATGCGCTTCTCCGCCAATAACTGCTTCACAAAAAGTGCATTGTGCTGGTACAACATACATGAGTTGTTCCACACATCTGGTCTTTTCTTCCTCGCCCTTTCTCTAAACTTGGTCAGGACCTCAATTTTGGCCCCGAGATACCCACTCATTCATGATGACACCCTTAATATTAAAATAAAAATGTTGCAATTTCGACAGTTTTCCAATGTATGGATTAACGTTCTATTTCAGTCGTATTGGAAAATCCACGTTTCGTCACATATGGTAATCGGTTCAGGCTCTGCTGTGAATCGCTTCATGATGTTAGGGCATATGTTTATTCTATTTTCCTTTTGCTCACATGTGAAGCTTGCTTTTTAGTGCCATTTTTCGCAAATTTTCGTCATTTGCAAATCCTCACACAAAATTTTTCCACAATGTCTGCCATAATATCGCAGACGAAATTATGGAAACCGCTGATTGGGAAGGAGAACACTTGACCTGGTACACCAGTGGAGCTCACCTCAAAATTGGCATCTCTAATGATAACTTTATATTTTTTCAGAACTACAAAAGAATAACCTTTCTAAATGTATTGATTTTAATTTTTGCTTCAGGTAACCCACAACAATGAAGCAAATCAAATGTATCTATTAAATTATAACAAAGGGCTGATACTAGATACATTAGTGAAACTGTATAGACTTTGCGACTCGGAAATACCTCTGTATCCAATCACCGACATAAATGATAAAGAATCGACAGGTACCATCATTCGAGAAACTTTATTGGTGACATTAAAAGTTTTAATCAACTTGACGCATCACTTTAATAAATCATGTAAGTGTAAATTGCGTATTTTTTCTTGCTATTTTAGCTAGTATTTGTGCCTGTAGGTCCATTATGCTGTGTAGTAACAGATCTTGTTTAAAGAGATTAGCTTTTAAGGACTTCTAACTTCGCTTTTTTTTTCATGGTTATTCATCAATTTGTGCCCATTGCAAAAAACAAATTCCATTGAAAACAAACACATTTTCTCTGCCAATAATATACAGGATCTTCCTAAATTAGTTATACAAAAATACACCTCTACAGTTGTGAAACAGGGTGTAGTAGCAAGGCCTAGTGAGTTTTAGCAGTTCCGCCATATCCTCAAGTACACTATATGCCCGCTAGAGTACGCGTGCATCATTTAGTCAGTGTTCATGGAATCATATTTAGGTGCGGAGCGCGCTCATGAATCGCGGTCAGCCACTCCTGTTCAACGGTAATTCAGGACCAAATATCACAAGCAACGACCAACAATTATTGCATGATATAATCAGTTTATTGAAACTGGTTATGTAGAACAGAGGGCAAAAAGCCAGAGTAGGCCTGGAGTTGCAGAAGAGACAATCGAACAAGTGCGCGAGACTTAACATTCGTAGCTTTTTGATCTAAACAAGGATTTAAACTGTTATATTTTTATTGTTATATCTTCGTATTGATTAGTCTAGTGCAAAATATGCCCCACGTTTTAATCTTAAAATTTAAAATTTTTTTTATAAAAGTCACCTACATACATATATTTTGAAATCCACATTTATAAACTAGTCGACTTAGTTTTCTTAGTTTTTATTTATGAAAAATCCAAGTATGTTTAATACTTCATTGATTATGGACGACAGTTTGACAGTAAACGACTATTTTCATGCGTTGACAATGCCATTAATTAGTGCCAACGTTGGACAAATATTGCATTAATTGAAGATGGTCGTAGTTAGCGGTATGTGGCCTGCACGTTAGGAATACCCCCCACTACCGTCCAGGATGCTTAGAATCTAGAGACTGGCGCAGTTTGCACGATTATACCATAATCCACAAATTTTAATTTCTGGTACGAAAGTAGAAGAGGAAAAGAACGCGACGAAGAAAAATTAAAGAAAGACATATAGCGAGGATGCAATGCAAGTAGATGAAGTGGGGTTCAATAAGGTTCAATCAGATTATAGCTAGTCAGAAGGCTTATTGCTAGAGACCGGACACATCGGGCTCAAATGGACGTCATTACGACGGACGATATAAATATTCTACAACATCTGTAAGTACATCACGCAGTTGTTGAATAACACTATTCATTCGGTTAACTGCACATCTATTTTTTGTATGCGGTTAACCGAATGAATAGTGCTATTCAATAACTGCGTGATGTACTTACAGATGTTGTGGATTATTTATATTGTCCGTCGTAATGACGTCATTTCAGCCCGATGTGTCCGATCTCTACTTATTGCTTCAGAAGAATGTAGAACGCATTTTAGAAATACGTATAAAATTCGCCACGAATATTTACAGAAAAATATTTATTTTATATTGTGTATTACTTTTATGAGGATGTACAACAAAGCTTCTATTCTCCTCGTATAAATAAAATAAAATGAAATATTAATTCTAAATTATATAAAAGAAAATAAACGTAACTCTCGTGAAACGAAAATAAATTAACTCTTGTCCGATAATAATAGAAAATAAAAATTCTAAATTAAATGCTGAAATAATCCACCACGTTGTTCT
Source organism: Melolontha melolontha (assembly GCA_935421215.2). Lineage (NCBI taxonomy): Eukaryota > Metazoa > Arthropoda > Insecta > Coleoptera > Scarabaeidae > Melolontha > Melolontha melolontha. The sequence continues at coordinate 48,177,902 of OW285240.1, forward strand.
TGGCAGTATGCCAACCTATAATTCTTGGCGGACATTACTGAGCATGTCAGGTGTTAATGTTAAGAATGCTCTCAATATTTTTCTCGCAATTTATTTATATTATGCATTCTTTCGTGGGGATTTACTGTAAACTATTTGTTTGATATCTCTCCATAGAAAGAAACCATTGAGCAATAAATCTGGCGATCTTGGCGGCCAACTGATTGTGCAATCCTTGCTTATAATACGACCATTAAAGGTGTTTATCAAAAACTGCTTCAGATTTTTCGCACTATGAGCAGGGCAAACATCTTACTGAAACCAGACTTAATGCTGTTAGTTAACAAGTATAAATATTTATCGGCATTAAGTGTGCCATCGATAAAAAAAGGACCGACAATTAAATTTATGATTTTAAAATGTCACTAAATTAATCAAGTTCCAGGAAGTATCAACTTTACTTTTACGCACTCGTGTTTAAAGTGACTTTACGCACGCAAATCGAATCGTGAAATGACAGGTTTTGATAAGCGAGTACAAAAAGTTATTTTTCAAGATATTATTGTTATTTAATATTTACTGTATAAATTAATAATTTTCGAGAAGAGGGACTGAAATGCTTTATAAAGTTCCCACTAGATGGCAGCATCAGAACTCTATGAACTCAAAAAAATACTTTGTTTATTATTTTCATTCTGATTTGAGATGTGATTCGGGAAAGACGTAAAAGAAAAAGGCGCTTCAGCCATTCTTCAATATATATTCTTGTGATTCTTTGAGAAGTTATTGTTTGGTGTAATAATTCAGTGTGGATTCTGTCACTAAGTGTGTTACTAAGTTGAGATAATATTCATCCTATTAAAAGTGCAATGACGAAACCAATGTTTATTCTTTGTGTGCTGTGTACTTAATCTAATAAGTGTTATAAGCCAAATTCAAGCTTCAATTCCGTAAGTGAGTAAAAATATTTCATATTCTATAGTGAAATATCCATTTTTACATTCGAAATACTTTAGTCGGTAATGACAACAACTGGTTAAAATGTATTCAGTGGTTCAACCAACTTGTTCTGATATTCCAAAATATTATTCTCAAATATATAAAAGTCTTTGTTCATCTATTCTATCCAATAATTATGATTATTATTATTGTTATTTATCCTCTTTCATAATTAAATATGATGATTTTTTGATTGATTTTGCAATTTTGGTTTCAGAATAGTTTGTACTGCTGAACTGCTGATTTAAGGTGACTTGACTATTTGTGCTATGTATTTCCTAGACTTTTAAATGGCGTCAACTTCTTCAGATAGTTCATTCTACAAGTTTAGAAAAGATTTTTATGTCTCTATTGTTAGTTATATTTCCAATCAAATCGTCGGAGCCAAACTACCTTCGAATCAACAGGTTTTAAGAGTTTTTTTCTACAATGTGAAAGTTGTAAATCTTACAACGAAAGAAAGTGGTGATTCAAGAAGTTTCCATCTTTTGGCAAAAAACACGAATTCCTTCTAAAAGAACTGATCACTGCATTGATAAGTTACTTAAACTATATGATGAATGGAAAGGTTTACAGAAAAACTTGACAAGAACTTCGGGTAAAGAAAAAGAGATCTTTTCATAGAAAAAATGGACGATCTCTTTGACATAGCTCAGTCAGATGCTTTGGAACAGATGAAAAATGAAGACGATAAGAAATTTTTAATTATTCAGCGCCAAAAAGGAAGACCGGGCTCCATGATTGGTGTTGATCAAAAACTAAAATATAAGGAAGAAAGAGCAGTAAAACGCTTTGCAATGGAAAGTGTCAGGAAAAAAAGAACTTATGAAGAAATGGAACAACAATTTGCTACTTGTCAACCTGTTGTAGTGAAAACTGATGATTCAACACCAAGCAGCCAAAATAGTGATAGTGGTGACGACAGTGAAAATTCTACCATCGTTCAACAGATATCACCAACAGCATCAACTGCAGCCATAGATCCAGCCCGTCGAGGTACATTACATTTTTTTACTCCTCGTCTTTTTGAAGTTTTTGATAGGTGCAAAATTACTGATAGAAATGCAGTTTTCATATTAATGGCTGCAGAAGCTTTCGGGCATGATACTGAAAAGAGAGTAATAAATCGTACTTCTTTTCAAAATCTCAGAAAAAAAATTAGGGAAGCAAGATACACAGAAATCCAGAACAAATTCAAATTAGACAACTGCCAAGAATTAGTGTTACACTGGGATGGAAAGTTGCTCCCAGCACTAACAGGTGTAGAAAAGGTTGATAGACTGGCAATAATAGTCACCTTTCAAGGCAAAGAGCAATTGCTGGGAGTGCCTGGAATCTCAACATCTTCAGGAGAAGAGCAAGCGTTGGCTGTTTACCATGCAGTCGAGAAATGGAGTATAACTAACACAATTCAGGCATTTTGCTGTGATACTACAGCAAGCAACACAGGTCGAATAAATGGTGCCTGCATAAATCTAGAAAAGTTGATCAATCGTGACCTGTTGTACCTCCCTTGTCGTCATCACATTTTTGAATTAGTTTTGAGAAGCTGTTTCGACTTGCTGATGGATGTGACTACTGGTCCAGACATGCCACTTTTCAAAAGATTTAGAGAAACTTGAGCTAAAATTGACAAAAATGTTTACATAACTAATAAAAATGAAGTGCCTTGTGATGTCCGCTCTACCATTATTCATTTTATTGAAGATCAGCTTGCTACTCATAAACAACTGCAAGATGATTATCGAGAATTGTTGGAGTTAACAATGATCTTTCTTGGAGGCATTCCAAAGAATGGCATATCGTTCCATATACCAGGAGCTGTAAGTCATGCTAGATGGATGTCAAAAGCAATCTATGCATTTAAAATATTCTTATTTCAAGATCAATTTAAATTATCTCATAGGGAGAAGAATTCCTTAAGAAGAATATGTATTTTTCTTGCTCGAGTGTATGTTCGAGCATGGTTCTTGTCACCAGATGCAATTAAAGCACCCTATCATGATTTTCTTTTCATGCATCAATTGCTAAATTATCAGGCTAGTGATCCAGAAATCAGTAAGGCTACTGCAAAAAAAAATTCAAAACATCTCTGGTACTTAGTTCCCGAAACAGTGGCTCTTTCCTTTTTTGATGACAATGTTCCAATAGATGTTAAGACAAGTATAGCTCAAGTTATGCTGGAGGTTGAAGGAAGTGAAGAACAGGAAGAAGATACAAATCAATTTAAGCGATACATTCTTCACCCAAACGATTTTTCATCATTTTCAAAAATCAAGTTTCCGTCTTTTGTAACTTCTAGTACAAAAAATTTCTTCACGAGATTTTCTATCAGCTCCGATTTTCTGTACAAAGACCCTTCAACATGGAAATATGATGTTGGTTATAAGAGTGGAATTGAAAAACTTCAGACCATCATTGTTGTGAATGACGTTGCAGAAAGAGGTATCAAACTCATTCAAGATTATAATATTCTTACAAAAGATGAAGCTGAGAAACAATTTATATTACAAATTGTTGCCGGAGAGCGTAAAAAAACCCAACTGCTACTAAATCCTCACTTATGAAAAAATAATATTTATTGTTATTTCGCTTACATTATGTTTTAATTCTATCAAAAGTATTATAGTAAATAAAAGCGCTTTGCTCTTATCGAAGTTATGTGATTTATTTTTAAAAATCAAATGTGTCTTAATTTTTCATGATATTTTGAAATTTTTTTTATAATTTACTTTGGGGAAATTTGATTTAAAATGTTTTTAAACAATTGCTGGGAAGACCAGACAATTCCACATACATTTCTCTAAGAAGTAACGGACAAGCTAGGAGCTAGGGAAGAATATACATGTTTGTAATAGAATTAATCAATATGCATTACTTCAAGCTCTTTGAGGGTCGCCTAAACGTTAACTGATTAAGCTGAAATTTTGCATAGCCTTTTTTTTTCATCATTTGAACAGGATCAGGGGTTGGGAGCAGCAAAATTTTAACCTTCAAAAAATTACATATGGTTAAGGGCCATCCTAATGCACATAGAGAAATAAGTGTTGTACACTTGGCAAGTGTTTGCTATGAAATAGGGCACGTTAAATGTATATGTATGTCCACCACTCTGCTTCTCCCACCACTGTTTGAAAGCAGGCATCGTTGAATATAACAACGTCATCTTTTGCATACGCTATATACGCAAACAAAAATTAAAATTTGTCGACTACTGTATACGAATTGGACTCTTCAGCAATGGGATGAAGTTTTCTTTGCGGATGAGTCGCGTTTTTTCAGCCGATGGTTGAAAAGACTGCAGAGAAGGCGAAATAAGCGACATGCCGATTACGCCATCTCTGATCGGGTGTCTTCATGGTAGTTCTGTTACGGTATGGGCAGGTATTTCCACAGAAGCACGTACAGAGCTTATATTTGTAGAAAATGGTGCTTTTTAACGCTCATATATACCTGGAAGGCATTCTACAAGAAGCTGTTTCCCATTTTCTCATTTCGTTGGAGACCAGACCACACATGGCAGGAGTCGTTACTGAGTACCTTAATAAAGTTGGAATTCGTGGGCTTTATTGGCCAGCATGCAATCTAGATCTGTTATATTCCTGAAATTAAATTAATTTTTGTTCTTACACAAATTTTTAAGGAAGCCGATTTATATATAAACTTTGCATAACACATTGTTCTTAATTTGTCTTAGTTACATGTAATGTATAACAATACATGTCTACTTTTAGCGGAAGGAAGTTTTCTAATTGGTTCAAGGCATGGTATTATTGACGCAAGTCTTCATTTACTTCTCCAGATACCTCATTATATTCCCGAACAAAAGAAATTCGAATTGGGAGTTTTGGTAAGTATTATTTTATATACGTAATTTAATATAACAAACTGTTATGTAATTAGAATTTATATTTTGGTTGCAGGTGTTAATGTTATTGATAAATTTAATACAGGACAACATTTCGAATAAGCAGACGTTGATTATCGCCAAAGCACCTTCGGAAGGAGAAAGTATATTTCAATGTACATAACTTTAGCTGACTTCTTGTTAATTCATAATTAAATATTAATATTTGCAGGTGATAAGACTGCCGTTGAAGCGTTAATAGTACAATTTTATCAATGGGAAGAATGTGCTAGGCACGCCGAACAAAAAACTGACGCGATTTTGGATGGCGACTCCGAAACTAGTGGGCAAGTCCAACATAAATCAAATGAGGAATTTATTGAAGAAACGGTGGCAAAATGTAAGATTTTATCAATATTAGTAATTTTATTTTAATTTAGTAAGTGTTTTTATATATTGGGTGATCCAATTCGGATATCCTCTATTGTCTACACTGCAGATTAGACAGTTGTCATTAAAGGCGCGTGTTTAACTCATAAACTGTTTGAAACAACACATTTTCAAAATGAACCGTTTAACCACCGCTCAATGCATTAAAGTTGCTCAATTGTTCTACAGCAATAACAATTTTGTACGAACTGTGTATCGATGTTTACGGGAAGATTATGATCAACTTAATCGTCCTACTGAGCGAATAATTCGCAACGTAGTGAAAAAATAAGAGGAAACTGGAAGCATTGGGGATAGGGTAAGTCGTGTGCATCATCGTGGCGGCGCCCGTTCAGCCGAGAATATTGCTGCTGTATGTGATAGTGTGGTCGAAGGCCGGGAATTATCGATTCGTCGCCGTTCGTAGATTTTGGACATTTTTTATGACTCTGACGGATTTTGCAAAAGAACTTGCACCTACGGTCGCATAAAATTCAATTAACATAAGAACTGAAGCCCACAGATCATGGACAGCGTAGAATTTACGCAGATTAGGTGTTAGAGCAGCAGGAAGTTGATGATAATTGTTCAAAAAAAAATTTCTTCTCTGCTGAGGCACATTTCCAACTATCTGGATATGTTAATACACAAAATTTCCGCATATGGGACAAGGAAAATCCACACGTGATACACGAGCACCAATGCATGCCTAAAAAGTAACTGCTTCTTTGGAAACGATGTCTCCCCATGTCTCTGGTGTTCCTCTTCTTCTTTTTATTGTTATCTTTGTCCAATACTTTCGTTCATTCGCTGTAGATTGCCTCACCAGCACAATTCTCTATGTTTTATGAATTATATAGGTATCATTCCCAATTCAGTTCTTACATCTTCATTTCTGAATTTGTCTCTCGTTATTTCTTTGGTCCGTCTCTATTTTAGATTTATGTTGCTCATGTCTCACAACCATATATCAGAATTGGCCACTATATGTTGTCCTAAATACAATTTTAAAACATTAAAAATGAATACGCCACTGCATTTTCTTTTGTTTCAGTATTACAGAAAGCTGGCACGCACATGGAATTCACCTTCTTAGCTTCATACATAGTTATGTTATTGGGTTTTCTTATAATGGAAAACCCGGATTTCGAGCAAGAAGTTAGAAAATTCTTAAGGGAAAGCAACTTCTCAATAATGGTTGATCTTTTAAAAAAATTCTTTAATTTCATGAACCTAACCGCATCGGTACGTTTATGCTACAAGTAACGCAAACATTTTTATAGGTTATCTTTTGCAGACGGAAGCCTCTAGCGTAAGTGCAATAAAAGCAACAGAGAAAGTGATCAAATACCTAGAGGAATGTGATAAACCCAAGGAACCATCACAGGAGCCTTCAAATGTACCAAGTAGTGACTGTATGGATCTTAGTTATTCACTGACACATTAGCCTTACATTTAATGATGTTGAACATGATTACAGAAAGAACTGTATTTGTTTAAAACATTCGACAGATAATGAAACTGTTTCCAACAAGTCTTTTGTATTTCCTTGAAAACACAAAGTGCAAATTATTGTTTTTTCATATAATTGTAAAAAGTTCTAATTTAAGATCAATTTGTAATTTAAAGTATGTAAAAATTTAAATAATTTAGGTGCTTTATTTATTTCTTCTAATTTTCATTATTAAATTAATTTTATTTGTGTATTATTGCTTTCTAGTGTATACAAATCTTTTAAGACTAGTATAAAGTACCTCACTTTTACTGGATTGTTTAAATTGTAAATATATAAAATCAAGGTTTTTAATAAAAGAAAATACGTTTCTTTTTTTACTACTCAAAACCCGTCAAAAAGTTCACTCTTGGAACTGTACTTATTGCTACAGTAGGTGTAGGGGAAGGCCGGGCAAAGTGAAATTACTGTTTAAATTACGAACTATATCGCGGGCTCAGATCTTAATGACATTATTCACTAACAGTTGGCAATGTCATATGTATCATGGCTGCCGTTAGTGCCGTTCAGTGTATGGTTATGGTCAGTTTAGGTTTTCACATCAAACTTTGTAATATTTAAGAGAGGCTTTGAAAGAAATAGGTAAGAGATTGATTGGTTTTTCTGCATGCTGCTTATTTAGGCTGTAGCACATTTTTTTCCTGAAAATATATCAACTTCTTTCCGTTGGATGGATATGCTTAGTTTTTGTTTAGTCCTGGAACTCTGCGGGCAAAGTGAAAAACCGAGTTTGCGGGGAAAGTGAAAAACCGAGTTTGCGGGCAAAGTGAAAAACCAAGTTTGCGGGCAAAATGAAAAACCGAGTCTGCGGGCAAAGTGAAAAACCGAGTTTGCGGGCAAAGTGAAAAACCGAGTTTGCGGGCAAAGTGAAAAACCGAGTTTGCGGGCAAAGTGAAAAACCGAGTTTGTGGGCAAAGTGAAATATTTCACTTTGCCTGCAATGGCGGAAGAAGTAAAATTCAAAAGTCGTTGCCTTTTGTCATTCGTATTTTGGTCCGTTTCAGGAACAAATGGTTCATAAATATATCAGAAAAACAACCCAGCAGTCCTGAGAAGTGGCAACTATGGAATTTACTCTGGCTGCTCACCAGGGGGGATTGTCAATAAATGCGACAGCTCGCCAACACACAATATTCTAGTTGCCACGCTCTTTAGCCGTCTCAAAAATCCTGACGAGGAAAAACCCCTGAAAAAGTTGGGAAGGTACCGTTGTGTGTTTACCAAGGAACAGGAGCAGCTTCTCGTAAAACACTCACAATGGAAGAAAGACTATTTTGGATAACTGCATCAGATCTCAAGTCACTCGCATACCAATATGCTGAAAGAAATAATATCAGTAATAACTTCAATAAAATCAACGAGGAAGCTGAAAAAGACTGGGTGAAGCTTTTCCTTAAAAGAAACCCTCAACTTTCACTTAGGCTACCCGAAAAAACATCGGCAACCAGGGCTTCAGCCTTTAATTCGGTAAATGTAAATCGCTTCTTCGACTTGCTTGATGGTCTGTATGAAAGACACAACTACCTTCCCAACCGCATATATAACTGCGATGAAACCGGTATATCTACAACCCCACAAGCCCTCAAAAATTATTTCCAAGAAAGGTAAGAAACAGGTGGGTATCTTATCCTCAGCCGAAAGGGGGACATTGGTGACAGCCGAAATATTCTTCAATGCCGCAAGCGAATACATACCACCAGCTTTAGTGTTTCCCAAGGTGCGTCACAACGATAAATTTGAAAAAGGTGTTTCACCCAATACTAAAATCTTTACACATCCCAGTGGATGGATGCAATCGGACTTATTCAACGAATGGTTTACTCATTTTGTGAACTATGTAAAACCGACAGCCGATGACCGTGTTCTCCTAATTCTGGATGGACATGCTACTCACATCAAGAACATTTCGTGAACATCCTTGTTCTTCCACCACACTGCACACATAGATTGCAGCCCCCAGATGTGTCATTTATGGGCCCGCTTTCGACTTTCTACGATACTTACTACTTTGCCCGACCTTCCCTTACAGTACTCTGGAATCAAAACAGTAAGGATTAGTTACTTATTTATCATATGGCCTCTACAAAGGTAATTAGTTTGTTAATAATATCTATTTATCTAATTCTTTGCGTTGGATCCTAGTAAGTCTAGACACTTAAGCACAGTGCTTTTTGTACCACCCCCCATAGATTTCTCAGTTCCATTCTGTTAATCTTATGTCCTTGATGAAAACCACTATGCTCTTCAGGGAAAACTTGAGTTCTCGTAGGATCCAAAAGATCTCGAAATGTTTCTATCCCCTTTAGTTCCTCACGAGTGTATAATACATGAAGGCTAGTTTCCTTTTTTTCACATCTACACCAGGGCTTGCTAACCAAACTCATGCTGTAGAGATGCTTCCTTAAAGGACAGTATCTGGTTATCAAGCCGGTTAATAGTTTTAATTTCTTCACTACAAATGTTAGCTGAAAGCTTAGCCTTCAGCTACTCTCGTAGTATCTTAGTATGGAGTTGACTTAGCGTTAACCTCCATTTCCTTTTGTTCTCGTTCTAGCCATAACCAGGTTTCACCTCTAGCGGAATCCTTGGCGATTCCAATATACAGGTTGTTAGTCCTATGAAGTTCCTTATAAAACCTTCTTTGACGCCAATTCGTCGGCCTCATTACCTTTAATCTTATCATGTCCTGGCACCGATATCACTGACAGTATTGTCATTGAGGATCTGTTTACAATGTTTCACCAGTTTAGATCTGGTAAATGGATTCATAATGGCTTCAATAGCCGCCTGACTATCAGTCATGTTTCTGTTTACCCAACCGGCATTCCGAATTTCCTCGCCGCAACCCGTGACTGCAAACAATTCAGCCTGGAAAACTTGTCATATGTTTCCCCAGACTTAATGATATCTTCCTTCTAGAGCACATTCCATATATACCTGCACCTGTGGCCCGATTTAATATATTAACAATATACACTTTTAGCAAGTCCCGACCTTTTATATGTATACCTTATAGAAGGATTATCGCTTATTATAATCAAATTTCGGTTAGTGTTATCGTTTCACAATATACGTAATGTACATATATACATATGTCTGTATGTACATATGTATTTCTCCTAAACAAACACCGCGTTTATTTCGATTCTTAGAAGATTTGAAACGTTACATTTTATGCATTCGATTCTTAGAAAATTTTAGACGTTAGTCTTTAAAATCGATTCTTAGAAACTTGTGTACGTTACATTAAATTTATCCCCCCTACATTAGTGCATTTGTTTGCAGGTGGGTATCAGTTGAGATTGAATTCGCTCGGTTAAAGGAACACTAAGGCGATTAATTGAAATAACGTTTTTGTTTTACAAACATAGTGCTGATAATGTCAGAAAAAAAAAGAAAGGATTTGTCACTCAAAGAAAAATGTGTTATTCTGGAAAGATATGAAAAATTACCAAAAATGAGCCAGCGCGATGCAGCAGGGCAATTAAAAATTTCACAACCACTTCTCTGTAAAATTCTAAAAAATCGTGATGCTATAGTGAATGCTAGAAGCCAAAATGAAAATGTAAATTCTAAACGAAGACGCAGCGGAAAAGACAATCAAGTGGAGTCAGCACTAAAGTTATGGTTTTCCAATGTACGGGACCAAGATGCTCGTTTAGATGGTCCCTTAATGCGACAGAAGGCAGAAGAGCTTGCCAAGAAAATGGGAAAAGATGACTTTGTAGCAACTGAAGGATGGTTCCATCGTTGGAAGAAACGGCAAAACATAGTGCACAAACGTACACACGGAGAGGTAAAGGATGCTGATTTTGGAGCTGCTGACAATTGGCTTAAAAATGAATGGCCCAAAATTATCTCTAAATTTTCTCCACAAGATGTGTACAATGCAGATGAAACTGGTTTATATTATCGTGCTTTACCTGAACACACTTACATTTTGAAAAACTAAAGCGCACAAGGATGTAAAATTTCAAAAGAGCGCATAACAGTGTTATGTTGTACTAGTATGGCTGGTTGCAAAGAGAAACTTTTGGTCATCGGCAAAAATAAAAATCCCCGATGTTTTAAAAACGTTAATGCATTACCCGTTGATTACTATTCGAATTCCAATGCATGGATGACAAGTGTAATCTTCAACGAATGGCTGATGAAGTGGGATTCTAAACTGCAACGTAAAATTGTCTTGCTCGTCGATAACTGTCCTGCACATAACGTAAATTTATCGCTTAAGCACATTCAAGTTGTTTTTTTGCCTGCTAATACTACTGCAATTTTACAACCATGTGACCAGGGAATAATTCGAACACTAAAAGCATACTACCGTCGAGAGATGCGTAGTAGAATTTTGGAAAACATGGAGGGTATCAGTCAGAAAGAAATCCCAAAAGTAAGTGCAAATGATTTGGCGAAGAAGACCAGTCTTTTGGACGCTCTGCATCTTTTAACAATGTCCTGGAACCATGTATCCAAAAGTACTGTCCAGAATTGTTTTAGACGTGGGGGATTCCTGAATGAACCCATAGAAAACGAAGAACCATTCGATGTTCAGTTGCAGCCGAATGACCTGACAGAAATAGAATTTACAGAATGGGTAGCAATTGATGAAGCAATTGAAGTGGCTGAGAAGTTAACCGATGAAGACGTTTGTAAAATGACTACTTCCGAATTACTAATAGAAGAACCAGATGAAGGTGCAAGTGAAAATAGTATGGAAATGGACAAACCACCATCAAATGAAGAAATGAGACGAGCATTGGATATTTTACGAAGGGGAGTGCAGAGCAGATAAGGAGAATTTGAAAAGCATTATGAATATGAACATTTTATTAATAATCTTATCCGACAAACTCTGAGGCAAACAACTATAGCCGAATTTATGTAGTTTGTACGTAGCTATGTAGTGTATTTATAATTAAAAGCTATGTATTTTGCAATTTATTGAAATAGTGGAAATGTATTTATTAAAGTAGGTACATATTGTCGTGGATTTTTCCATCCAGAGAGAGAGAGAAAAAGATGGAAGATTTAAATTTTGAACAACATTTGAATTTTATTGATATTTATTATATTTGTAATTATATTTTTGACTGACTCTGTATGTTTATTAGTTTAAACGTATGGATGCGGACAGTTGTGGTACTATTGAATTAGATGTAGGAATTTTTCGCGGTAAATTTAGTTAGAGATATCAAGACTTGCAAACTAACCGGTTGTAGAGGATAAGAAGTTCATTTTTATTCTCTGTTTTAAGTAAAGTCGGGTTTTTATTTTAGTTTATGCATTTATTCCTGTGCATGTAACGTTATTTCGATTTTTACGAGAGTTGGTGATCTCGTTGTTGAATTAAATAAAGTATGGTATCTCTCACGTAGTTTTTGTGTTATCAGTGCTTAGATCGATGTAAGTTCTATAAAAACATTTAATTTATATAATTGATACTACGATTATTTTGCTTATGTTTATAATTTTGTGTATAATTTGTGATAATTTTGATATTTAAAGTAGTATATGAATACTAGAGAAAGTTGTCATGTTTTTTTAGTTAGTGGAGTTTTTTCTTCAAGATATTCTAGAACGTTTTAAATTCAGGTTGGATTTTTTGTTAGTTGTGGGTTGATTTTGTCGTGTTTTATTTGCGCATGACTGTAAGACTGTTACGCGGTTTCAATAACTTTGTTGTTGTTGACATTTAAGTTGTAGGGGTTAAAGTAGAGGTCAAACTTGACAAATTTCTCAATTATTTATTAATTTTATGTTTGTTCGAGAGTCACAGGGGGTTTTTCTCTTTGTGCGAGTCATATTCATAAAGAGTCTTTCCTCCTAAGCTACTGTTAATTTTGCTTTAGCTCCCTGTACATTCGGTAAAGGGATTTTTTTTTTCTTTTTTTATTTTATTAAATATTGTAAACTAGCTAAATGTGTCTTTTATTAATGTTTATTGTTTTACTTCAAATATAACCTGGCCCTTATCTGCGAAGATCGACCCGTGTGAAGTGAGCTCAAGGAATCTACAAGACTGAACAGCCGGAAGCATAAGTTGTAGTGTGAACAAAAAAAAATTAATAAGCAATCAAAAGCACATTCCACTGCAATATGTACATACATACATGCATATGTATGTAAATAAAAATGTATACATATTATACGTCCCACTTTTTTTAATTCGCATATTGTTATCAGTCGGTTATTGTTATCAAAGCAGTCCGGTCCCAAACTGATCACATTAAGCGGCGTCCACTGTATATTGAATGTAATGCTGGTTACAATTCTATACCCAAGAATTTTTCAAGTGTGTTTCCTGTAGTGCTATAATGTATATCTTACTGTCCATTGCAAGTCTACTAAAGATGCTCACATTTATCGCTACTTAAGCCTTCTATATGTAATTGCAAAACACAAACCAGAGGCCCGATATCTTTAGTCGGGGGTTCTTATAAGAACTATCATTTTGCAATTGTTGCTTCTGTAGATTTCGACCGTGAAAAACGCAATATCTAATGCAGTCGACATCTGTGTAGACTAAGCCATTCTGTTTGAGCAGAACGTTGCACAGGGTATACCATCTTGGAGGTTTTCTACCCTACATACATAAATCATATATTAATAAGCTATAAAATGAAATATGTAGAAAAGTTGTTAACTGTAACATATATGAAATTTTTTTCTGAATAATTTTATACTTACTGAAGCGACTAAGCTGATTACAAACCAATGGTTCAAATTTCAAGGAACTCTTCGAAGATACCTGTTCGGTAGGGTGAACTTCTCGAAGTATGAACCAAACAGTTGTGAAAAAATGCCTAAATGTCAACATTTGTGCAGATTTCATTAACTGACAAAACACTAGCTGGAGAACACTATAACGCACCAACTATTGTGGCTGGGATAGTAAACTCAGGCTCAATATTCGAAATGCGTTCAAGTCATGTGAGTACGCGATGTCACGTGCGTTCCAAATATGCCGTATTCTATGCTATTTCATGTGATTTGCAAATTTTTGATGAGCGTTCATTTGAAATTATTTCTTGATATGTCGTTATTAATTATTATTAGTCTTTCATTGTTCGTTCATATTATTATAAGTGTTAGTTATATGTAAAAAGTGAAAATTGTCTGGCATCAACTGTTAATTGACGTATTCTTTCTGATGAACGAACCCTTAATCGATTAGACCGCTACTAATTTCAAGAACATAATTTTGCAATATTTCTACAAACTTTTTTTTTTTTTTCCGGAGTTACCAACTATTATATATCCAAATAAATTTTAAGCTATTATAATGTCTAGCCTACTTTAACAGTTTCGGACACCGCCGACAAACAAATAGTTATTTATGTATCGGGAACTGACAACACTAATATTGCTAGACGCTATCCGATATATCCATCGTCAAGTTTGACATCTTTTACGATATACGTACATGCAGGCGCGGCTCGTGATGACGTATTTTGGTTTGCAGTACAATGATACGAGTGCCTCGTGTGTTTTCGGTGTTTACTAAGCAAACGTTACAGTTAGTACACGAGAATACACGAAGCACTCGGATAATTGTACTGCAAACCAAAATACGTCATCACGAGCCGCGCCTGCGTACATGGAATGTTTTGTCATATATGGACGTTTTTTTTTCTTGCTGACAGTGACTTGAACATTTCATCTCGATAATAAAATGGAATTAAACCGTGAAAATGTTCGTGCGATGATTTGCTAAGGCTTTCGACGTGAATTATCTCAACAACAACAATGTATCGATCAACTTTTGGCCATGAAGGGCCATCTAAAACCTCTGTACCACTACTTAAATGAATTCGATCATAGCCGACGTTTGCTTACAGGAGAGTTTAAAGAAGGCCGTCCAAAATCACTTATGCCAGAAAACATCAATACTGTGCGCAAAATGATAACGCAAGATCGTCATGTGACGTAACGTGAAAATTAGGCGTCTCTGGTGATTAGTATGACAAGCATACATTAGATATTGCAGTAACATTTGGCCGTGAAAAATATTTGTTCGCTTTGGATCGCGCATAATTTAACAATCACTCAAAAAAGGCTCGTGTCGATTGGTATACAGAAATCCTCAAAAAATACTTCACTCATGAAAAGCCGTGTATTATATTTACACAGGTTTTAAATCTTAGATCTATGCGCATGAGCCCGAAAGCAAACAGTAGTCGACGGTGTGGCTATTCCAAGATAAACCAAACTCGGCCAAAGTTATTTGCGCATAAAGCACTTCGAAGCAAATGGTCACCTGTTTTTTTGGAGGAAAATGCACATGCTACAGTGCCATCAAAGCATCGTAGAACGGTCAATTCTGAATGGTACACTACCATTTGTTTGCCAGTCTTTGAAAAATAAAAAAAAAACGCCACGTAGTCTCATTCTTTACCACGACAATGCGAGTTCTTACACATCGGCGCAAACAATAGGTGTGAAATTTTAAGATGATAGCAATTTTTATCTATCCGAAATTTTTTTGACTAGAGTATATGTAAAACAAGAAAAATGTCAGAAAAAGTATCTATTGAAGTCTTCCTAATAGATATCTGAAATGAACACATAAAATTATTGAAATAAACCTTACATAGAAATTCATTTGCTGGAAGTTAAAATAAATTATTTAAGGTGGCGCTTAAAATAGTGGGGACTTTCAACAAACAAAATAGGTACGATGCCTCTGCATTGTGCTGGCATCTATGTTTGAAAAGTAGCATCAGGCAAATGGGTAGCTCCAAATAAAGTACTTGGTGAATGGGTTGCCTATTGTGTAACATTAACCAAATGTAGAATTTAAATATATTATTTTGGATCCGATGTTTACTGTAGTTTTTACACGATACTTCAACACGCATGCGTTGCGTCCGCTGCGTGCTTTGTTTTGTAACTTGTGTCTTGTGTGGTTGTTACCTGAATCTCTTGCGTATAATAGTTATTGTATATTTATATATTTTTTTTTTGTATTTTGTGTTTGTTATTATTTTTGTGTTTTTTGTTGTTTATTTTAGATATTGTGGTGATAGTGTTTAATTTTGCATATTTGTATGGTAAGTAATTTGAGTATTGCAATATCCACATGGTTTTATTTTTTGTTGTAGTGTAGTTGTTTGTCTTATCACGTGTACGTTTGGTTCGATTTGTGTGGTACAAAAGAAGCCCATTTCACGGTGATAGACACTGTCTATAGTGAGTACAGTAGATCATACATCTGTAATTAGCAATATTTCTATTATTTTTGGTAGAACTTATCTACGTCTGCATTGGATTCATAGTTATAGACACTTTTTATAGTGAGTAAAAAAGATATAACAGTTTTGCAATTATTGCATGCATTTGTTTAGGATTTTAAGTTTCCAATTTGCTGCTTTTACCACAATGTGTATTAAATTAATACTTTACAATTAATTCTGTACAAAAATTGTCTCTATGTTATTTTTTCTACGAATCATCATTTCAGAGATATCGCAATTTCAAACATCGAAAATACTCATATTTACTCTTATGCGGCTTGTAATGCTTCATCGACTGTTCCGCATGAGTAAAATATGAAAGTATTTATCTCATTAAAATATAATATTTATTATTATTTCGTATAGTTTTTAAAATTTTTATAATACAAAGAAATATAATATTCAGAATATTTTCAGATTTCCACACCACCTCTGAGGTAGTGGACTTAGCGCTTTTTTTTTAACGTGGTTTCCCCAGTAGGCATACTCCACCGTCAATCTTGAAAAAAATTTAATTAGACAGTGCAAATATTAAATAAAAATTCAAACTATTGCATTGAATTGAAAAAATTGAACTATTGCGAATGATTATAATGAAATTAATAATTGTATATTTATGGAAATTGTAATCTGATTGATAATCTTCAAGTGCTACTTCTACTATAATGTCTTCGTCGCTTCCTTCTTCTTCTTCCTGTATCTCTATAGATTTTTCTAAGAGAAGAGACTCACTGAAATGCTATTTTGACTGGGCTATATCTGATTTGTAATAATTATTAAATGTCAACTGTTGTCTGTCCAAAATCAATCTATCTCAGACATGACTTCATATTTTAAAGGACTGCTTTGACTTCGAATGTTTCTGAACACCAGTTATATCTTTTTCCACATGACAACCATGTAGTAGGAAGCAGTTAATTTTTTTTTTTGAATATATATGTATAGCAAACGCCAATTAAGTTGGCGCGAGGAGGGGGTGCGCAGAAGCTGCTTTTAAAAACGTTCACCCCAACTACTCAAGTAATTGTCAGAATACATTTGTCATTGACGTTTGACGGAACATAATGTCTTTGCTAGGGGATCATAAAGTGACACACGCTTAGAGGTTAGAATTTTCTGACATTTGATGTAAAACCAAATACAAATCTCCCCACTACTTTTAGTCCTACGCGAACTTACCCCTCCTCGCGCCAACTTATTTGGCGTTTGCTATAGGTTTGTTTAATCCGTTGTCTAGGGTTGGTTGATTAATTAGGCCCGAACACTTCTTATATTATTTATTTTGTCAATAACAAGTATTTAACTAATTCATTATAATCATATAAGTATCAGTAATATCGCAGGGTATGTCTACTTTTGATGTTTCTATTACGATCGTTGATGACTGACTGCCCGACGCTGTCGCATCGATGTATTGCGCAACTAAAATCCTACATTCGGCCATCCGACTCTGAATCGGATTCCGATTCATCAAGGCCTTCTACCCATGCCTTCATGTATTCTGCGCATGTGGTGGTTTTGATCGGTCCCTCGTGTATTCCCACTGCTATAACATCATATCTTTCATTTGGTTTGACTTTTGTTACTTCGTATGGTCCTAAATATTTCTTGTGAATTTTTAAACCAGATCCAAATTTAGTTCTTTTAATAGCGACTAAATCTCCTCATTTGTAGTTCTTCGGTTTCCTCCGGCGCAAATTATATCTTTCTCCAGTGGCGGCTCGTGCTAAAAATTTTAAGGTGTTCTGCAAGTTTTACAAAAAAATTTACCTTGCACGGGCAGTAAGAGGTTGTCTCCCATCGATCTTATCGTGCTTTCTTCGCCTTCCGCACTGAAGTAATGGATTTCTGGAACGATTGTCAATTGTCACACAAAAAAATAAGAGTCTCTAATATTATTGTTTTTACGTTAAACTCGCCGCACCGTAAAAAGTAGTCGCGAAAATATTAAATACCGATAGGTCCAACTCGTAACGGGCCATAGGCAACAATATACGTATGGAACGTAATGCGGCGTGCCAACGTGTGTACGATGCCTATATTGAGTGACTTTCTTAAAATTTAAATTTATTTTGCAGAATTATTGTTTTTTTTACTTTTATCTTTTGGAAAACGTTATTGTTTTTTTATTACTTAAAATTACTTTATATGAAAAATAGTATACCATAAAAGTGTAAACAAAGACAGTATACATTGAAACGAATATTCATTCAATTGTATTGTCATGAAATTGAATTTGTCAATCGTTGTTAAATTTGTTAGAATGAATAGATATTTATATTTATCGGAAAATACTAATACTTAAAGCAAACAAATAAGGTGTAGTGTTTTGTTATAGGAATGTATAATATCCATTTCTTCCTGCATATTGATTATGCAGCTGATGCTTTCGTAATATGCTCATATTTGTATTATTTCAACTTATACTTCGGTCGATACATACCGACTTCCTTCAAACCAGGACGAAGCTACAGTTGTAATTAAACTATACTTCCTTTTTTTTATTACCTACGGATATTCACAATTCCAAAATACGTTACAATGTTGCTTATTTTATATTGTAATTAGCTGAATGCTGTCGCAAAACTGATCTCTGCATTTTAAAAAATGCCAGAATAAAATTAACCCCGGCCCTTATTATAATTTTAAAAAGGAACAGACACGTACTTCAATTTCTACGAAAAACTAAGCCTACAGTTCATGTATAATACAGTGATAATGAAGACTGGAGCGTTTGTCGACCTACGAAGTTGTACTTTACTTGTTTATTGTTAATAAAAGGCTGATGGAAATATTACGTGAGATTTTGGTATCTGTATTATAATAACATCACGATAATAGTAGAAATACAAATATGAGCATATTACGAAAGCATCAGCTGCATAATCAATATGCAGGAAGAAATGGATATTATACATTCCTCATTCCTATAACAAAACACTACACCTTATTTGTTTGCTTTAAGTATTAGTATTTTCCGATAAATATAAATATCTATTCATTCTAACAAATTTAACAACGATTGACAAATTCAATTTCATGACAATACAATTGAATGAATATTCGTTTCAATGTATACTGTCTTTGTTTACACTTTTATGGTATACTATTTTTCATATAAAGTAATTTTAAGTAATAAAAAAACAATAACGTTTTCTAAAAGATAAAAGTAAAAAAATCAATAATTCTGCAAAATAAATTTAAATTTTAAGAAAGTCACTCAATATAGGCATCGTACACACGTTGCCACACCGCATTACGTTCCATACGTATATTGTTGCCTATGGCCCGTTGCGAGTTGGACCTATCGTAGACCGAATCATATCGCCTTCCGCGCTGGAATAAATGCACTGCATTTCGCTGCATTCAATGCAGCGACCAGGCCTGCTAAAATGACGCATTGGTTTTAGACACAGGCGGGGGTAGCGGGGTGCGCGCGGGTGTTTGACAGAGCTCTGAGCGCACGCTCGTGTGGACCAGATAAGGAACAAGTGAGCCATCGCGCGAATTAGGTTGGTTATTCCACTGGTCGCCTATTGAATATTATTTGGAATTTCGGAAGCGAATATCTCGGCTTCTACTTGTCGGATTTTGATGATTGAGGTGTCAAATTGTAGGGTTTGATGTCCTCTACAGGATGATGTAGAAAAATATGCAAATTTTTTGATATACAGGGGGAGAATTTTCATAACAATATGTTACGCTTTTATAAACATCAGAAATGTCGGAAAAATTATGTAAAAGAAAACTAGTTATAACTAATACAGGTTCGCCCGCCCAATTTTTTGGGAGCTCTGCAGCACTGCAGCGCTTATGCGCTAGCCGCCACTGTCTTTCTCTATTCTCAAGTTGCACTTTCAAAATTTGTTCTCGGCATTCTTCTCTCAGTTCCTCTCTTGTTTCATGGCTTCATCCTCCAAGATTTCTTTTAGCAGTATGTCTTCCTTATTTCTCATCTTGACTCCAGTTGTAAGATCTTTATTTTGCATAGTTTTTTGGTAAGCGGAGCAGTCGGTTACAATTTCGAACTTCGTTCCTAACAAATAAACGCGGAACTTCTTGACTGCCTGAATGATTGCAAGGACTTCGAGCTCATAGCTAAACCATTATTAATTCTCGGTCCGTCGTTTTTCTCATGCTGTTCTTCCTCTTCCACCGCAGGGTCATCCTTTTCGTCTTCTTAATCTTCGTCTTTATCGTCTTCTGCCGACTTCAGGTTTGTCGAGAAAGAACAAATGCGGTCTGCCACGTCGTCAACCGTTCCAGAAGAATTCAATTCAAATTGAGAATCTGGCACACAGCGATAAGGTCGGCTAGTTCTAGCTTTTGTGTGACTTCTTCCCTTTTCTTGAAATATTCGTCTGAATTCTTCTCGAATCCAAAACCAGTAAATGATCGCAGAGCCTTTCTGACTCTCCGCGGTTGGCCCTCATCTCCCAAAGAAATACAATGTAATGCCTTCATTGCCTTCAAATTACCATGCGTAATGTGATATTCGATTTCCGCAATGTCACCCAACGTTGCAAACATTTTGTAAATGTGCCAAACAAAATTGAAGAAACCCTGTATATTACGTTTGAAATATTCGTCAAATAAATACGTTTCGTTTTGATTTTTTTTTTTCAAAGAGTTTGCGTCTTACAATAATGTTTATTGTGCCTATTCTCTTTTTTCAACGTCGACAGTCTATCATCAAAATGTTTCAAAATGAGGAAATACTTAATTCAACAAATAATAAATAAAATATCTTCCTGCCAAGTTACTTTACATAAACGTTACAATATTATTGTATATATTTTCTCAATGAATCAAATCTAACATATAAATTTAAAATGAGTATTTTACTTTGATTTATACCAATTTACTTCAAATACAATAAATATAAAACATTTGTCGGTCTAGCCGTATATAAAAAAAAGGTTGAAAATACCTCTCGCTCTTCCGTCGCTTACTATATGAACAGCGTGCATTCAACGTCCCTTTCCCCGCAGCTCCAACGATGTCTTCTTTCTCCGTCTTCGTCTTACATTCGCTAGCTTCTCCAAGGACCGTCTTCACTGGATACCCGTCCTTCGCTAACGGTTCTTACTTGTTTGAATTCCGTTGACTCTCGGGCGAGCCTCCAAAATGTAGGTTTATTTTGTTCCGTTGTCTAGGGTTGGTTGATTAATTAGGCCTGAGCACTTTTTATATTATTTATTTTGTCAATAACAAGTATCTCATTCTTTATAATCATAAAAGTTTCAGTAATATCGCAGGGTATGTCTACTTTTGATGTTTCTCTTACGATCGATCGTTGATGACTGACTGGCATTTATTTATTTATTATTCTCTGACTAAGAATACTTATTGAACTTGTTGTGTGCAGCAAAATGTGGAAAAAGCCTGCACCAAGTAGGGCCAGGAAACGTACCAAGCAATCTCTAGCTCTTCGTGCATTTTGGAAAAGGAAAAAAACGTAAGTGCTTACAGAAAACAATAGTAATTTTCTAACTAATTTTTTTTTTATAATGAATTGTGAACAGCCTTGCGAACAGCAACCACAAAGTGATAATGTTCAGGCAGATATGAATATGATAAACGTAATGCATGACTATTGGTAAGTCATAATACTACTATAATTGTATGATGAATGTTGGTCAACATCACCATACCAGGAGTAAAGCAAAATATTTAGAATGTAGCAAAATTACACCAGAGCTTACAACACGTTTGTACTTTCAGTGCTGCATCTAGCACAGTAACATGTAAAACTTCCCTGTCTCACGAAGAAATTCTTGCTCCATGGGACCCAAGCAATGAGTATGATAGGTTTTATATCTGAATCCAGCATATTTGTAATAGTTTTTAACGTACATAAAAATAACTATTAGTTTAACAACTTCTTATTGGTTAAGTTGTCAGTGTACATATATTTTGTAGCATAATGGATCATAAACTGGAAGTGGCCATAGATAAATCTGAAGACCCTATTGCTGCTATAACAGAAAATAGGATTGTTAACAAATAATATATTAAAAGTGCAATATGATCATGCCAAAAAATGTACATTTGGGCGCCTTGCTGTTCACAACGAGAAACGCTTTGGTTTGTTTTCGATTTTTACTTTGAAATGTACATTTTACAATAAGCTCTTTGGAGTTACCAGTGAGGAACCCGTCGGTCCAGCTAATAATACCTTAGTTGCAATGGTTAATGTTTCATATGTGTGGGGTACATTAGCAAATAGAAGTACTTACACTCAAACAACTGGTGTCGTGAGTGCTTTAGATATACCCTGTACGACATATCCTACATTTCGGACAATAGAGAATGCACTTGGCGATCACTGGAAAGAAAGTTTGTGGAAATCTATGAAGAAGGCGGGAGATGAAGAAAGAAAGCTAGCTATTGAAAATAAACAACTCTGTGATGATGGTACTACATGGTCTGTTGCGATGGTGGCTGGAGTAAAAGATCTTATGGACATTCATATAATGCATTATCTGGAGCGGTAAGAGCAATTTCTATTTTGTGTACGATGTTTTAATTTCCATTTTTCTAGGCTGTTGTGATTGGCAAAGAAACCGGAAAAGTGTTGTTTCTTGGAATCCGGAATAAATACTGTTGTATTTGCACACATGCAAAAAATAGGAATGTAGCTCCTGGCAAACATAAATGCTTTAAGAATTGGAATTCTTCATCAACAGCAATGGAAGCAGATATCATTACAGAAGCCTTTAATACTTTCACTATTTTTTAGATACAAGGGCATCTCAATATAACTAGACGAAACTTTTGTTATTTTGTCGTTTACATAGATAATGATTTTCACATTTTTATCCAAAAGATATATCGTAATGAACAGTTGTGGAAGGAAAAAATGCTGCCCAAATTAAAGAGCTTTTACTTTGGATGATTTTTGCCAGAACAAATTCAGCACTATACAAAGACAAACATACAGGGCAAACATGAAGTTGCAATTTTGTAGAGTAACTTTTATACAAACATAATATTATTACTATTTTAATATTAAACATTCATTTGACAATTGAGATTTTTATTTATAATTAACACTTTCGCCTATACTCTTTTACTGGCGCTGTATAAATGTAGGAGTATTACTACCGCGTTTTCCCATTGGAAACCCGGAGAATAAGTTAACCGACTGAGCATCAAAGTTGGACAGTGTTGTGGTGAATAGTGGTTCATCTTCATTCTAACCCACTATTCATAGCAACATGTACACGATCGTCCTGTCACAGTGTGTGTAGACGAAGAGGAGACTGCACTCCACAGTCTCTGCAATTGCGATGCCTTAGCAAGGACAAGGTTTGTACTACTATTATTCAACGACTACTTCGAGAAAGTTCTAGCAATGGTAGCAGGAGATATAAATATTGCGCTGTTATCGGTCACTCGAAGTTAGATGATTCGCGATAGCGAAGCCAGTCAAATCGAAACAATTAAAATTAATGAGTTTAAGTGCTTTCTTTTGACTTTTCTTTGTATTTGTATATACTGAAGTCTGTAAATAAATCAAGTTAATTTGTCAATTATGTTGTTTCTGTAAACCTGAACTTTCTTTTTAATCCTCGAAAAACGTTACAATAATATTGCGATAATGGCTTCAGCGATTCAAGTGGCACTTATGTACATGGTACACTAAATTCTCCAATAGCAATCATTAAATCTTCTGGATCTTTGTTTATTTTTGCATATTTTGTAAACTGAGTATTGGAAAAGACGTTGTTGTGTGCTCTGTTTTTTAACTGTAAAACAAGTTAAACCAAAAAGGTAAATGAGATAGCAGGACGTGTTTGTACATTTATTAATTTCCTTTTGTGCCATTTTTACTTCGAAAATGTTTATATACATATGCTTCTATTGTTTACTTCTACCTGCATATATTTAATTGGATAGTATACATACATTTGATTCCATTGTAGTCAACATTTTCTTTCTCCTTTTTGTCTACTTCATATTTTATAAGACCGGCTTTGGACATTTTATAAAAGAAAAAGTAATACATTTTTATGGAAAATAAAAGTAAAGTCACAGCATTCTTTGCTTGTATTCTATATTGCGCAATGTAGAATTAAAGGATTCGGTGAGCACAAGAACGAACTAGGTGACAATTCGGCATTGAATAACAGTTTTTAAAAACACTTGCAGTAGACAACTTACGATACATTACATCAAAGATCATTTTTAAATTTAGGCGTTAAATTTTCCAGCGCCATCTTTTGGGAAGATGCTAAAGGTTACTTGCTTTGCTCTTTCCATTTATTATTTACAGATTGCTTCTTTATCCCCAAAATCTTATTTCGAGAGTTTTGTAAAAATTAAGATTACTTTGGAGTTTCTGAAAACCTTTTATTAATAGCCTAGGTCCTACAATTGTCCTAAGACTAATCTTTTTATTTTTTTCAAATTGTGCAAATTGTGGCTGAAATTAAAAAAGGTAAAATTGCTTAGGATAATTGTGACAACAGTTGGATTGTTTTCGGTTTTGAAAACATTACTTTTTCTATTTCTATAGGTCAAAACTCTTGAATTTGTATTTCGTACCGACTTCGTGCTCTCTACTTTATCATAGCGCCCCCTTAATAAATGGAAAACCATGTTAAATAATCTTCAAAAATTTTGGTCTATTTCCTTTAGCGCCATCTAATGAAAAAACGATTAAGTGTTATTTAGAGATTATTAAAAACACTAAAATAGTTACTAAAAAAATTAGTCAAATAATTATTCAATTAATCAAGTAATGGATTGACTATATGTGTGTATATTAATCTTCAATTTTTTTAAAATTTTCTTATAGTGTTTCTGATTGAATTAATAAGTTGGAATATGCCCTCATCAAAAAACGAAATAATTCTTTTTTTTAATTATGACAATTTACACAAATTGTGCAAACCTTCTTGCTTCAAAATTAATCCCATAGTTTAATTATTTCCATGCTAAAAATGAGTACATAAATAACGGGTGTTCAGAAACATTCGAATGACTCCTTATTTTCAAGAACTACTTTTGCTTTGGCTGCAAATGTTTCTGACACCCGTTATTTATTCTTAAAAGAAATCGTGAGACCCAGAATTAAGGATTTCAGCGTCCCCTATATTTTAGTAGATTGCAAAGCTTATGTTAGTGTTTGAAAAAGTAGGAAAGCACCATAATGATTCATAACAACGATTTATAAATAATATAATATCCCTCAAGCGTTTTATTTGTAATAATTTTTAATCATCAATTATATATTATAAAATTAGTCATTCCTATGCAAAATGGAAAACTTCAATAATGAAGAAATATTACTACGATATCCATCTTGCCTCAGAAGTAATATTCAAGAACTGTGGATGCACGGACAAATCGGTAAAAATTAACCTTATTGTTGTATCTATCCCCTATCTATACCTTTTCTAATTAATAAATTATTGCAGGCGTATCTTGTATGTATATACAAATTAATTTGCCACCAAGTAAATTAGATTATGACTATAATGTTGACAATGGAAATACTTTTACCTTGATCATTCCTTATGCGGGAAAACATTTACAATGGACAATTTTGTTCAGTGATGAAGATCCTACATCACCACCAGATATTGATATATTAAATGACACATTTTTAGAGGATCCTCATACAGATACAATCACTAAGCATATACCTGCATTAATGAATTGGAACATAAGAGATTCAAAATCTCTTGTTAATGTAGTCAAACAGTTAATCATTTTATATAAAAAACATCAAGTAAGATACTTATTTTTTATATAATGTAACTGCTTTTGTTAACATTTATATTTTCTTAGGTAGAAAAGCTGAAAAATGACCCAAAATTTATAGGTGTTCAAGAAGAATATAAACGCATAAAACGTGAATTGAAACTGACAGATGATGATATTGAAATTTATGTTGAAAATAATATGCTAAGCATCTTGATGTCCTTAAAACTAGACTTTTCTGGTCTACCTATTTATATTTTGCAGTAAGTTACAATATTATCGGAAAAGTCTTGTATTTTTTAGCTGTTGATTGATTATATTTTTTTAGTTTTGACAAATGTACTAAATTAAATCTAAATACCTCAGGCTTCTGTTAAAAAAAGGTCACAGTGTGAAAGTAAAGAGTAAAGGGATTCTTCAAAATACTGCAGTTTATCAAATAAAATAACTTTTGCAGAAAATTATATTAATATTAATGAATTTATGTAAAATACAGTATATATATTTATACAAGGTGTGTATAAATTGGCGGACCCACTACACGTGGCGACATTCTTGGTCAAATCTTGAGTTAAAAGTCCTAAAATGATGTATCAGGCTTCCTTTGTCTTCAGATTGAATTTGAAAGAAACATACATTTGGCAACATTGAACACGCATGTGCTAGTTATAATCTTCGGAACATTTTTACACGTCGTCATGTGAACCTTACATTTTAAATTTAAAAAAGAAACAAACGAAATAAAATTGGTTTCTTAGATTACATATTTATTACGAAAATATTACAAAGTTTTAAAAATTTTTGATAATATTGACTAATTTTTGTTCATCTTGACAGAAATCAATGTAATTATTACCTACATAATTGTTCGAATTGAAATCGATCAGTTTGTAGACATAGCTGCAATCTTTGTGGTATCATTTGTACTATTCGCTCAAGTCTTTCTGGTGTGATTTCTAATACTGCGGCGTCAATTTGGGCTCTAACTTCGTCAGCGTCTTGAGGAGCTGTAGCATAAACTTTACCTTTAATGAAACCCCAAACAAAAAAATCTAATGGATTGAGATCGGGGGATCTCGCAGACCACAAAAGGGGACCGCCACGACCAATCCATCTGTCTGGGAAGTGTTCAGTCAACCAGTCTCTTATATTACGAGCAAAGTGCGCAGGAGCTCCATCATGCATGTAAATCATATTACGGCGTACGTTCAGCGGTATCTCATCAATAACTTGTTCTAAAACATTTAAATATTCACCGGCATCTAGGCGATTTGGTAAGTAAATTGGTCCAACTACCCTGTGGTTTATTATACCCAGCCAAACGTTAACAGAAAACCTTCTTTGGTGACCGTATTCGCGAAATTCATGTGGATTTTCATCTGCCCAATGATGAAAATTATGAGTATTAAACACACCATCTCTGGTAAACATGCAGACTCCAAAGAATACGTCTTAAAAAGTCACCTTCTTCCTGAATTCTATTTAAGATTGTATTGCAATAATTGATTCGAAATAAGTTTCATTTCCGTAGAGAGGCTGAACTTTAGAAACATGGTATGGATGAAGCAAGTTTTCTCGTAGAACCAAATGAACAGTCTTATTACTGGGAATATTTAGTGTAGAAGCTAATTGACGGGTACTCGCAGAGGGATCTTCCTGTATTGTGGCTAGAACTTGCTCTTCTAGTTGCACGGTACGCCTTTGCCTTGGTCGACCTGCGTTCGCATTTCTTGGAATAAACGAACCTGTTTCACTAAGTCGTTGGTCCAGCCTTCGAAATACATTTTTACTTGGATGCCTCCGATTTGGAAAACGCAGTCGATATTCCTGCCCTGCCATGCTAGCATTTCCTCGACAGAAACCGTATATCATGTACATATTGGCATATTCGTTGAACGTAAAATTCATAATAAACAAACAGAACAACTAGTAAACACGAAAACCCGAAAACTGATTAAAACTATACAAATAAATACGAAAACTAAACAAAATTATACAAATAAACACGAAAAATAAGCAAGTCGAATGAAATAGGTAGATTACGTAAGTGTCAAAATTTGACAGTAGTAATGTATTTGACTAGAACAACATTAGGCTGCCTACTTATTGTTTTACAACGTTGTCAGATGTGTTTTTCGTCAAAATAAGTTAATAAACAAATATTAAAAACAAACTTTAAAATCAAAAAGAAGACTTTAACGAAAGGATAATAACAATTCTTCTTTCTTCTAAATTGTAGCTCTTTCTGTCAACAAATATCGAGTAATAATGCTTATTTCAAGACTGAAAGTCCGAACTTTAGGAACCTCGTGCAAAGATATGGAGCATGGTACAACATTTTCGTATTAGGATTTTGGACTCCGAATTTAATGAAGAACATCGCCGCGTGTTGTGGGTCCGCCAATTTATACACACCTTGTATATATATATATATATATATATATATATCCGTCTATCATTGTCGTGTCCATTAATTGTCCATTCCCTATCATTTGGGCGTCCGGCTGTAATCCTGCGTCCATATACGGACGCCAAATTACATTGCCATAAAATTTATTTTCCGAGTTGCTCTCGACGTTCTCTATCATCTGGCAAATTTTTGTTCGGACGTCCAAATGATGAGATAATCAAAAAATCCATATAATTTTGGCTGACTAAAATTCCGTTAGAGGTATCCCCATCGCATGCCGTATATTGACCCTGTATATTTTACTTTTGTCGGCGCATAATTCGGCGTCCAGCAATTTGGCAACTATGTACATAGGAAGAAGGGTAAATTCGTCTCTCTACTTTAGAAATAGAGTATAACAAATAAAAATATTGATGTTAATTTTCAATACTTTTACCTAGTTGGTAGTCGCCTAATAAACTTTTTGATTTAATACAAATAAAAATATTTTTGTAAATAATGATAGGTACTTACTTATTGAAGTTATACTAATCAACATTTGTTTATAAAGGAACAGATTGTTGATGGAATTTGTCATTGGCACAATAATTTTGTTTTCTATATCGATTTTAATATTTTACGTTTTTTTAATATATTACATAAATTGTTACATAATTAACTGTGCATCATATTGCATCTGTATCGTTCATTTAGTTAATATATGAACTATTTTATAGAATATTAAAGATATATTCCTATTTATCAAAAGTAATTTAACTTTTTACAAAAAAAAACTTGCTGTTCAGCTAATTGCCATTGAACGAAAGCCCTAGAAAATCATTAGAAAAGGATATAAATATATAGTTTTTAACGCAAGACTAATATGAATACAGTGATTTCTCTGATGGATGGTGCATATAAATATTTTTTTTTAATATTTAGTGCTATTAATTTCAGTTGAACGTCGAAAGTATCGATAGCCTTTATTATTGTCGTTGTGTTTATTGTGTTCCTTCGATTATTTACTACCTTTTTTATCGCTTTCTCGTTTAAAAGTAAAACTAAGCAAAACTCGATGCACCCACTCATTTGTTTAAATTAATACGAATCAGGGGATTTCTTCATTCCTTGATCCGATAAAAAATAATATACGGTATTGTACATACATATAATAAGCAGATTGTATTGCTCACCAGTTATCCGAATAGCGTAACTCTCAATGGAATAATAATAAACACCGAAATACAGGATTTATTATATATTTGATTTAAGAAAACGTTTAGAGTGCGTCTCGAAAAAGTAGGCAATACAAAGACATTATGCCACTTTTCAATGATCGATCTAAAATTTACGTGTTTATTGATTCTTGCAAGAGAACACCAGCAGGTCTCAAATTCCGATTTCGTAGAAACTTTCCAGATTAGTAGAATACCTTGGTAGAAGAACTACGCAATTTCTTTTCGGCGAAAACGAAATTTAGGGGTACAGGCCCCGCCAAAGTTTGCACTAATTTTTAATTTTTGCAAATATGTATCTCCGAAACTATAACAAATATTATTTTGTTTTCTTAATAAAACTTGCAACATATTACATGGTTCCAAGGATGAGGTAACTGGTCTTCGAAAAAAGTTAAGCACGGGGAACGGAATACCTCATCCCCTCCATTTTTTTTTAATATTTATAAAACAAACGGTCGATTTTACGTACAAAACAATCGTATATCACAAATATAGAGAATTGATAATAATATATAATAAAAAAGGGCGAATTTTTTTTTTCAGTAAAAAAATCGAATAATTAGCGTCGTATATATAGAAAACATTTATTTCATTCACATCACTTAGCGAAAATGCAATTGATTTGAACAAATTTGCCAACTACGGACACAATATGTGTTCTTATGCAATTTAAGGCTTTTCCTGACGATCGAACTTCAATCTCTTAATAGCTTAATTGTTAAGAGCGTGGTCCGACAAACCAAAGGATGTAGGTTCGAATCCTGCATAAGGGCGAATTTTTTTTTCAGTAAAAAAACGAATAATTAGCGTCGTATATGTAGAAAGCATTTATTTCAGTAATATATGTAATGATTGCAATAATGATAGTCAGCGTAAAAGTGCTCAAAACACATTTTGCTTGCACCACGAACAGCGCGCAGTAGCGCGTTTATTACAAATACTACACAAGGGCGTAGACTCTACATCTTTCATAAAACAAAACTGTACAGGATTTTTAAAGGATCCAATTTTTTCATCCACGTATCCACTCTTATACCACGCGTACTTGAACACATCGAAAAAGCTTGAAGAAGAAAACTGGGAAAACTTGGGTTAGCAATTCCAACATAATAATATTATTTCTCTGGTGCAAATTTATGTCATTGTTCATAAGAATCACCATATCAGAAAAAGTTCTAATGAAATTTTTTCACAGTCTAAAACCAAACACATCTAGAGGTTGAGCCATCGGTGTCGAGTTTTTTTGGTATATTCAAAATCTTTAAAGTTTTATGTTCTGGTACCATTTTCTGAACTTCATCAACACACAATGCCCACTCCAAAAATCAATAAAAGAACACCGTTTGGTTCGGTATTTGGGAGGAAAACATCCATTAGCCAGGTTTTGAAATGATCAGAAGTGAGCTTTCCAGATGGCGAAGAAGAAATATATACGTTACAGGTCGAAACAATGATTGCGCAACGCGATGTTCAAATCTATTCGTAGATTCCTTCAATACTAAAAATAATGCATCACTGACCTGTGATCCTATCACACTTGGAACTAGACTCATGTGCTGTGACTCCATCATGTAAAATATTTCGATATCATTGTGCTAATGATAATATTGATTCAGATATTTTAGTGAATGTAACTTCATTAGGTATTTAGTAAAACAGTTCTTATGCTTACCCGAAAAACTGCAGGTTAAATCGAAGAATAGCTTATACGTGAGCTGTTTAGTTTTCAGCTTGGAATAAATGTAAAATAAACTCAATATATTTATATAAAAAGTAAATTGATCTTAAAATGAAAGCGTCTCATAAATAAATCACCAATTTGAAATTCACGTCAACCCTAAAAATCAATTAACTTTTTTTAGACACATTTTTTGCAATATACATAGTTCGTGGTGTATTTTATATATTCAAAATAAATGATCCGCCAATAGAACTAATGGATAGATACTAACTTTATAATATAAAATTTAAATTTTTATCATTCAGCTCTTTTTTGAGTGAATAGTATAGATAAAACGAGGTGAAAGAAAATAATCTAATATATGAAGAAGTCTTTAAAAGAAATTTTGTGATATATATATATATATATATAAACTCTGATTTACAATGCTTATATAATGATAGATGTGGAGTTTACTATAAACGGTGAACAGTGAGCTCATTGAAATATTCCTGTAAGATATTTAACTTTGACTAAACTGTATCGGCAACGGTGTCGGACGCTTAATGCACCGATGCATGAAAGATAATATAAGTTACGGACGCCAAATTGCCGATGTACTAAAAGTTGTTATATACTTCAGATGTTATATTGCTACTAGAGTGAAAGGAGTTCTAATTGATAAAAATGTAAAAGTTGAAAAATCTCAACTAAGTTTAGAAACGTAACGGTTT
This sequence comes from Melolontha melolontha, assembly GCA_935421215.2. Taxonomy (NCBI): domain Eukaryota; kingdom Metazoa; phylum Arthropoda; class Insecta; order Coleoptera; family Scarabaeidae; genus Melolontha; species Melolontha melolontha. The sequence goes on from OW285240.1 coordinate 48,209,634, forward strand.
AAAGCGAGAAAGTAATATACTTGAATCAAAACTGACATTCGAGCTTTCCTTCTCAGGGACGCCAACATGATGGATTATGAAAGGACGCGACTTTGATAGTCGGATGTATATATAACAAGTGTGTATATATAAGTGTATATATAACAAGCGTTCATTTGAAAGTCAATCTAGTAGGATGTGATTTACTGAGAACATTTTGAAGTATGTCGTAAATTAAAATTTACTACTTAACCTACGGAGTCGTATATTTTGACAGTTTCATACATACAAATAAATAACAAATAATAGGTATTTATTGAAAACTATAACAAACGTTGAAAATGTTGTTCTTCAAGATCAATGCACTTTAAAATCCTCCGTTCAAAATTTCTGATGATATTCTGCAACATTACTGGATTGTTATTAATTTCCATGCATTTCTGTTCCATTCTCTGTAGCATATCCTTCAAATTCAATATAGGTGTTCGAAATATGTTATTTTTTAGATAAGGCCACATAAAGAAGTCGCAAGGTGTTAAATCGCATGAACGTGCAGGCCAGGCAATTTCAGTATTTCGACTAATTATACGCTCATCAGAAAATTCTCTTAAATAATCCAAAGATTCTGCAGTACAGTGGCAAGGTGCTCCATCTTGTTGGAAATATGCATTTTGAAGTTCATCATGATGCAACTGATTGACAAATGGTTGTAAAATTTCCGTACGGTACCTTTGAGCAGTTAACGTTCCCTGAAAAAATATTGGTCCAATGATTCGCCTTTGGCTTATCGCTGCCCAAACACCAATTTTCTCTGGATGTAGCGATTCTTCATTAATTACATGTGGATTTTCACTACTCCAAATTCTTGTATTTTGTGAATTTAGGTATCCCGTTTTATAAAACCATGCTTCATCAGTAAAGATGACTCTTTGCGAAAGTTCTCCATTATTGTTCATATTTACAAACCAGTTACAAAACTGTAGTCTATGTGGGTCATCAATTTCTAACAATTCTTGTACTGCTGTGACAAGGTATGGATAAAGTTGCATATCTTTTTTTAATAACTTGTGAGTTGTACCAACAGAAAGGTTTATTTGTTGACTCAAATGTCGAACAGTTGTTTGTGGTTCATTTTCTACTATTTCTTCAACACGATTGACAACTTGAGGTGTACGTTTCTTAACTGCTCCGCTGCCTGATTTTCTTAAGAGACTACCAGTTTCAGAAAAAAGTTTTAAAGTTCTATCCAAAGTATTCTTAAATTGTATATAATCTATTACAAAATGTGGAAACTCAACTTGAAATTCTACCATGCAATCTTGAACTGAATAAACCCATAAACCATCAATTTTATTACTACTTCGAAAATAAGCCTGGACTAAAAAAAATTTTATGTTCTAAAGTGAAAGCCATTTTAAAACTGAGAAGCAATTTATTTAAACCAGAATCGACGCACGATATTTTATGCACTAACTGATATTTGTGATTGACATTATCAAATGTCATTTGGATTTACGTTTACGGAACAACAAACACATACTAATATATTGGCGTCTTATTCTATCAAAATTTCAAAGTAACCTAGATTGACTTTTCAAATGAACACACGTTATATATATATATTTATATATGTTTATATATATCTAAAACGAACTATAGAGATTTGTATTTGGTTTTACATCAAATGTCAGATAATTCTAACCTCTGAGCGTGTATCACTTTATGATCCCCTAGCAATGACATTATGTTCCGTCAAACGTCAATGACAAATGTATTCTGACAATTACTTGAGTAGTGGGGGTGGACGTTTTTAAAAACTGCTTCTGCGCACCCCCTCCTCGAGCCAACTTAATTGGCGTTTGCTTATACATATAAATCTTTAAATCATTACAGGACTTACTTTGAACATAATGGTATGTTGTTGAATCCAGGAGTTAATTCAGCCTTGTTAAAAATTTCTTTCTTACCAACTCGTGTTACTAGTCATTTGCAATTATCACCACGAGTAGAAAAGGTATTTGGAGACTATACGGCATTACATATTCCACCATACAAAAAAAACGATAATATGGTAGAATACATCGGTGTCATAACTCAATTAATTGATGATAAAATCAACCAAATTAACGAACACTTCAGAATAAAAGAAGAATACTTTAGTATCTTACTTTCCTTGCATGGTTTAAAGGTAATAGAATATGACAATATCAACTTTAGCACAGGATGTTTCTTATTTGAGATAGACGACTATTATTTTTTGGTATATATATCAATAGGTAAGCAATATCATATTGAGTATTTTTATAGTAATTATAAAACTAATGTTTTACAGCTAACAAATTTCCTCAAGAGAAACCTGCTTTAACTTTAAAATCTGTCTACAATAAAAATTTAAAAGGCGAACCAGTACCTTTAAAACTAAATAATTATCCATATAATCAACAATGGAAGCCTGAAGAAATGATAAATAAAATGTTGAAATGTGTTCAGGAGTTTATACCAAAATTTAAACTCTATAAATTGAATTTGAACTAATAAAAAGTCGTACTTGTTCTTTGATGTATCATTGATGAAGCATTTAATTATTCAAGATTTAAAGTTATTTCAGTAGTTATCTAATTATTTTTAATAATTTTGTATAAGAAGACTGTGTTAATGAAATGTTCTAACTATATAGCTATGTACAATAAGACTAATAAAAACATGTTTTTGAAACATTTACCAACATTCTTTTAATAATTAGTTTATAGTATTGAGTTAAAATACATACATTATTTATCTAAGCTTATAATAATATGTTATTTACAATGGTTACGTAATTTGGAACTTATATACACTAATTAGCTTTTATCTAAACTACTAGTAAAAAAAATATATCTTCACCACTGTATCTCCAAAATGAAGGACAATACTGCAAATACATATTGTAATGACTCATTCGATGACGCGAGGCGCGTCATCGCTCTGGACGGTTTCGCGACAGATTTGGAGCATTCTAGACCAAACGTTCCCATTGATATATAAGCCGTCGAGGAAGGGATGTAGACATTCGATACCCAAGTCTCGCGAAGAATACATAAATATAGTTACATAAATATAGAATACATAAATGTACTTATTGTTGTTAATAGTTAGTTTTAGATTATTATACGTTTTAATATTAATATAGTGTGTGTGTCTAAAGTTATTGTTAGTTTTATTTAAGAACCCTAAAAGACAAACATTACAGTGGTATTCAGGTGTGGACTAATTAATAAATAATAAACTAAGTAGACAATTAAGTGTTAATTAAGTATTCGTTTAAATAAATATACAGTGCGGAAAGACGTTATTTTAAATATCGTGATGGCCAACAAAATGAAACTGGCGGAATTAAAAGTGTCCGAGTTAAAACGAGAATTAGAAGAGAGGGATGAGGATACAACTGGCAAAAAGTCGATCCTCCAGCAACGGCTTCGCAATGTGTTGATCCAAGAAGGCGAGGATCCAGAGAAGTATGTCTTTCAAGTTCCAGGCGGAGATACTGACGTGAATTCGCTGTTTATGAAACTAGAACAAATGGAGCAGAAGAACCTGGAAACTTCTGGAAACTTAGCGAAAACTCTAGAACAAAGACTAATAGATAATTCGCAAACCTTGGAACAGCGTCTAATAGAGTCACAAACTCAAATGCAACAAATGGAACAGAAGAATCTGGACAGTGTGAAAAGTTTGGAACAACGATTGATAGACAATTCGCAAACTTTGGAACAGCGTCTAATAGATTCACAAGCACAGATGGAAGAAAGAAACCTAGAAACCGCTAGAATTCTCGAGAAAAATCTGGAAAAGAAATTACTAGAAAATTCTAGAAACTTCGAAAAAGTTCTAGAACAGCGACTAGCGGAAAAATCAGAAGCGTTAAAAGAAGAGGTTTTCACAGCTGTAGAAGAGAAAATTGGAGAACATTCTAGACTTTTAGAGGCAATAATGATTGAGATGAAATTACCCGCTACCATGAGTCATTCTGATCCCAGGCAGGTCAACGAAGAAGTCATACCGCGGCCCATCGAAATAAAAGAAGAACTTGTGGCTATTTCAAGGACCAGAATCAAGCCACCAACCTTTGATGGAAAGACGTCATGGGCAACTTACCTGACGCAATTCGAAGCAGCCGCAGAAGCAAACGCATGGTCTTCTGCCGAGAAGGCGACTGCTTTAGTCATAGCATTGAGGGGTGATGCTAGTGATATTTTGCAGACATTGCCTCCTGAGGAACGTAAAGATTATTCTCAACTCATTAAACGCTTGGAGATGAGATATGGCCATGCGCATTTGGAGCAAGTATACCATACCCAACTGAAGAATCGATCACAGAAGAAAGGCGAGAATCTTCAGGAATTTGAGGCAGATATTGCTCGTCTAGTTCGACTTGCATATCCGATGGCACCAGATAATTTCATGGAACACCTAGCGGTCCAGACATTCATAGATGGTCTCCGGGATATTGATACGCAGCAAGCATTAAGGTTGGCAAGACCGAAAACCTTGATCGATGCTTTGGCGCACGCGCTTGAGTTTGAGACTGCAAAGCAAGCCTCTCGGAACCATGCTCGTGTCTGCACTGTTGACAAGCAGGAAAATGAGGAGTTCATGGAGCAGGTGGTTAGTAGAGTTCTAAACCAGATCAAATCAAATAAAAGAGTACTGCGATGCTGGAATTGTGGAGAGATTGGTCACGTTCGGAGTAAATGTGGTAAGGTGGCCAAGAAAGCATCGTCTGAGCAGCAGGAAAACTAAAGCGGGTCGATGAGCGAGGGCAATCATCGATCCAGCATCAGGAAGCCCCAAAGACGCCTGGCCAAGTCGCATCCCTGCAACATCAAACCAACGGCCTGTATGTGGACGCTGTTATGGAAAGAAAGACCTATGCTTGCTTGCTAGATACTGGATCGACGAAAACCATCGTGCGACCCGATTTAATTCCCAGAAATAAAAAGTTATTTTCTAGCAAATGGAGACTTAGGACAGCAACAGGAGGAGCAGCTTCTGTGGCAGGTGAAGTAGATGTCAACTTTATCATAGGACCAACATCAGTCCGACATCGTGTTCTCGTAGCCGACATAGAAGAACAAATAATCTTGGGATTAGACATCATGAACACATACGGCTTCCAGTTAAACATGAAAGAAGGCACTTTAAAAATAAATAATGAGGAATTGTTTCTTCATGGGAAAAATTGTGGGAATGTACAAGTAATTACTGCAGAGAATGTTGTTCTGGATGCAAGAAGTGAGACATTGTTGACGGCGTGTATGGAAGGTGATTATTTGGACGGAAATGTTACAATGTTGGAACCAAAGGCTGATGATGACGAGGTGGGCCGAGGAATAGTAGTTGCCAAAATGCTGGTTAAGACTCAGAAGACTGTACCGATAAGGGTAATGAATGTGAACCATTACCCTGTTTCATTGAAGAAGGGTACTATTCTGGGGTGGTGTTCGCCAGTGTCGGCCGTCGTTCATCGCATAGAGGCGAAGAAGAATGGATTCGTGCAGGTTCCTGAGAAATTGTCCAAGATAATCGACTCCGCCTGTCAAGGATTGAGCAAGAAGGAACAAAGTCAAGTTAAGGACCTAATCAAACATTATGAAGACGTCTTTGAAACTGAAACTGGTACGAAGGGAAGAACCAATATTGTAATGCACAAAATAAATACCAGCGATGCAAGTCCAATTCGACAAGGACCAAGGAGGTTACCTCTGGCAAAACGTGAGGAAGCCAAGCAAATTATACAAGATATGGAAGGCCAAGGAGTAATTGAACCATCGAATAGTCCATGGGCTTCACCAGTGGTCCTTGTCAGGAAGAAGGATGGATCTACCAGATTCTGTGTGGACTATCGTCGTTTGAATAGTGTGACCAAAAAGGACAGCTATCCTCTCCCAAGAATAGACGATACGCTAGACACCTTGGCAGGAGCAAAATGGTTCTCCACTCTCGACTTAAAGAGCGGTTATTGGCAAGTGGGAATGGATCCCAATGACAAAGAGAAGACTGCCTTCAGTTTAGGTACAGGACTCTGGCAATTTACAGTCATGCCATTTGGACTGTGTAACGCCCCAGCTACTTTTGAGCGACTCATGGACACTGTACTAAGGGGACTGTCTTGGAACACCTGCCTGGTATATCTCGATGATGTGATTGTGGTAGGGAAGACCTTTGAAGATCACCTGAAAAATTTGGAAGTAGTATTCCAGAGGTTGCGAGATGCCAACCTGAGATTAAGTCCAAAGAAGTGTCACCTTTTCCGCAAGGAGGTAAATTACCTTGGACATGTGGTTTCCGGAAAAGGAATTGCTGTGGATCCAGAAAAAGTAAAAGCTGTGGAAAAATGGCCGGTACCCAAAGACAAACATCAGCTAAGAAGCTTTTTGGGATTATGCACATATTATCGACGCTACGTTCCTGGATTCTCCAACATTGCAAAACCACTTACTCGCCTAACAGAAAATCGAGCATTCAATTGGAACAACGAATGCCAAGCGGCCTTTGAGTTGTTAAAAGGTACGTTGATCAGTGCACCCGTTTTGAACTATCCGCTGCCATCTGGGAGGTTTGTTTTGGATACGGATGCCAGTAACGTCGGGATTGGTGGCGTGCTCTCTCAAATCCAAGATGGCCAAGAAAAGGTCATTGGATACTTCAGCAAGACCCTGTCCAAACCAGAGAGGAACTACTGCGTAACCAGGAGAGAACTATTGGCAGTAGTTAAGACCATTGAGCACTTTTACAAGTACCTGTATGGGCAGAAGTTCCTGATCCGCACTGATCATGCCGCCTTAAAGTGGCTCTTGCAATTCAAGAATCCAGAGGGTCAAGTAGCTAGATGGATTGAGAGGCTACAGGAGTACGACTTTGTCATTGAACACAGAGCAGGCCTCAAACATCAAAATGCAGACGCCCTTTCCAGAAGGCCCTGTCCAGAAGACTGTCGACATTGCAACAGAATCGAAGACAAATCGGCCAACGCTCTTCGAACCACCGTTGTTGATGACCAATGGCAACCTGACAATTTGCGCGCGGATCAAGAAGCTGATCCGGATCTTGCAGTCCTCAGGGCTTGGAAAAGAAATGGGCAAAGACCGACCTGGCAAGAAATTGCTTCCCATTCACGAGAATTGAAGTCATACTGGGCACAATGGGATTCTTTAACCATGGATGACGATCTCCTGGGACGTGAGGTCGAAAATCACGATGGAAGTGAGCGCAAGATGCAAATGGTGGTTCCCAAGAAAAGAATACCAGAGGTATTGCGAGAACTCCATAATGGTGCTTCTGGGGGACATTTTGGAGTCCATAAAACACTGGAGAAGGTGCGCCAGAGATTTTACTGGGTGAATTGTTCACGAGATGTGAAAGAATGGTGCCGAAAGTGTGCAAATTGCGCCGGAAGCAATGGTCCCCAGAGGCGTCGACGTGCACCCATGCGGCAATACAATGTAGGAAGCCCATTTGAAAGGATCGCCATAGACGCCGCCGGTCCTTTTCCAGAAAGCAGCAAAGGAAATAAATACATAATAGTTGTCATGGATTACTTTACCAAATGGGTTGAAGCATATGCTCTACCAAATCAAGAAGCTGGAACTGTAGCAGACGTGATTGTGAAGGAGTTCGTCAGCCGTTTTGGTGTACCCTTGGAACTTCATTCCGATCAAGGGCGAAATTTTGAGTCCAGTCTATTCGAAAAGATGTGTGGACATTTGGGCATACGGAAGACGAGAACAACTCCCTTGCATCCACAATCAGATGGGATGGTAGAGCGAATGAACAAGACCATGATCAGACACTTATCCAAAGTGGTCTCCGAACACCAGAGAGATTGGGACGAACATTTACCATTATTTCTAATGGCGTATCGGGCCTCCGTTCAAGAGACAACAGGCCAATCACCAGCAAACGTGCTATTCGGGAGGGAACTCCGATTGCCCTGTGATTTAAAGTTTGGGAGCAAGCCTGGTGAAGATCTTGCCGGAGAAGATTATGTCAGCACGCTCAGACGACGACTAGATAATATCCATGAACAAGTCAGACATAATATCCAAGATGCTAGTGACAGAATGAAAGAGAGCTATGACATCAACGCCGAGAAGAGTGGTTACCATGAAGGCGATCGAGTTTGGTTGTATAATCCACAACGTCGACGGGGCCTATCTCCAAAACTTCAAAAGAATTGGGAGGGGCCATACGAGGTGTTGAAGCGGATCAACGATGTAATATACCGCATCAGGCGAACACCTCACACTAAGCCAAGAGTCGTACATTTTAATCGATTAGCCCCATACTCTGGAGACAATGACGAAACCGTTGACTTGCGCCGATTGGATAGCCAATACCATGAACTAACCTTCGAAGACTTTATGCAAGAGTATTCTGGTTCGAGAAAAGCTCGATTTGGGGTAACCATCGAGAAACAGCAGGATTTGTTCACGGTGCCGCCAGACTACGCGCTTGCTCATTGCGTAGCCCGAGATCTACGAATGGCCAAAGGAATTGCCTGGGAATTTAAAGAGAGATTTGGCAGAATCGAAAAGCTAAGGCAGCAGGGACCAGCAATTGGGAAGAGTCTCCAAATAATAAATGAAGGACAGCCCATATTTTATTTGGTCACGAAAGAACTGTCGAGCCTAAAGCCAACCTATCGAGCCTTATGGGAGGCCCTGACCCACTTACGCGAACAAATGTTACAACAAGACATTCTGAAATTGGCAGTTCCAAAATTGGGTTGTGGATTGGACCGCCTGGACTGGAGAATTGTAAGGAGCATGTTGGAAGTAATCTTCCGACATACTGGTATGGAAATTCTGGTATGCAGTTACCAGCTTGAATATTCCTGTCCATCCAGGCAAGATAAGACCGTGGACTGTTATTTCGATATGACGTCGCAATGTAACAAAGGCCCTACCTGTCGATTTCGTCATCGTTTGAGGAGACCAAAGCATGACATGTTTCGGGACGAAACTTCATTTTTAAGAAGGAGGCAATGTAATGACTCATTCGATGACGCGAGGCGCGTCATCGCTCTGGACGGTTTCGCGACAGATTTGGAGCATTCTAGACCAAACGTTCCCATTGATATATAAGCCGTCGAGGAAGGGATGTAGACATTCGATACCCAAGTCTCGCGAAGAATACATAAATATAGTTACATAAATATAGAATACATAAATGTACTTATTGTTGTTAATAGTTAGTTTTAGATTATTATACGTTTTAATATTAATATAGTGTGTGTGTCTAAAGTTATTGTTAGTTTTATTTAAGAACCCTAAAAGACAAACATTACAATATAAATATTTATTGTTGGTAGAACATTTATACTCTATACAAACAAATTACGTTTGTGTATCGTTTTCTGCTCCAGTGAAAATGCCCAGGCAATGGTACTGCCCAAACTAACTAAATCATGGATTTTGTCTAAAGATTATAAACTGGTCAGGTTGCTTCTTCTACTAAAGAAGACTTCTAAAAAACTCTTTCCCCTTAGACTGAAAGAAGTGAACAACCTAAATGAGCTTGGATTCTGACGTGACAATAATTTTTTTTTCTGTAGGAATACACTGTAGCTATGTTCTAGAGCGTTGCCAATGCCTTCGACAACATAAGGCACCAAGAGCTCTCATATTAAGATGCGGCAGGAATATTAAAAATTCTACAATTGATTTGGCCATTTCTCTATTAACGATTTTTTCGAAACCAAATTACAGAGCTACCGTTTCACAGTAAGAGGCGTCATAGGATTATAGAAGACCGACATCGAGAATCTCTGAATTTACTGATAACGTAGTACCGAAAATGAAAAAGATTACTATCCACACAGAAAAGATCAGAGCAATATTTTCGAGAAGTATAAGAGAATACATGAATTTATTATCTAAGTGCATTCTCTGCCTGGCAGGTTAAGTAATTGGGAAACATCATAGATGTTTGATTGACATTTGCTTTGAATGTCACAATTTCAATAGATGCTGATAATCGAATGACGTTTTGACGACTTCATCAAATTACTGGAGCGACTATTAGGACAGTGTAATAAAAAAATTGCAACACTTAGAACTGGATGCTTTAAACGTCCTGGTTTGTTAAAAATGATATTTTTCACCGCGGCATCGACTTATAGATCATTCTGCAATGCATCAAAGAGAATACATTAACTGTTTCTTTTCTAAGTAAAATTTTCATTTGTTCATAGTCTCGTGTTATATAAAAACTTTAATGAGATATTTCTTTTAGCTCTTGATTAATGTCTGAATAAAATACCATTGATTTAAATTTATTTAATATTTTAAACATATTAACCTTAAATGAAATGGTTGCTTCCGTTTTAATGCAAAGAATCGGAAGCATCTTTATAGTCTTCATATGGAATAGAATGAAGCTGTCTCTAAAAAGTAACATATATCAATATTTTTGAACAAATAACATTATGATTTAAAATGCAATATTGATTGATTTTTGTGCCGTGAGCATGACTTGAAATTGAATAAGTACTTAAATGTAGGCTGAATTAGGTTCATAATAATGACTTCCGGAAATTTTCATTGTTTCTTAATACAAATAAAATACATTTTCTAAAAATTTCGTTAAGATATTCAAACGTTCACTGAGTGTTCGTTTATTTATGGCAGCCATATATTATACATAGAAAGAATGCATTAGGGTACGTAAATATAACTCCAAACATTGAGTTATCCAATGTATCAGAATGAAATGAAATAGATTTGCCTAAGTGTAAAATAACATAGTAGGCTAGAAATTTTGTGTTAATATATCAAGTGGTCATGGCGCTTCTGACACTTCATTCAGTTTTCGCTGACATTAATGTGTCGTGTATTTATTGTTTGTTTCAAATTTATTTCAACGGTTTTGTCTTATTATACCTTTGTTTAACGTGTTTAGAGAGTTTTATTATGCCTAGAGTGCGGCAACGTGGAAATTATCGCCAATTAAGCGAATTCGACAGAGGTCGAATTGTTGGTTTGCGAGAAGGTGGTTTTTCATACAGGGAAATTGCAAATCGCCTTAACCGGAACCAATCCACCATTATGCGCTGTTATCAATCATGGACTAGGGAGGGTCAGGAAAGACGCCGAAGAGGAACCGGAGGCCGAAGAAGAACTAATGGGATACAGGACCGCCGCCTTCGCCTAATGGCACTAAGAGACAGGTTCTCCAGTACCAGATCAATTGCTGACGTGTGGTTAGGTAATAAAGGTCGTCCAGTAACCCTTCGCCGAATTAGGGGTTTCGGCTTACAATCTTATCGTCCACATCTTGTGTTACCACTTACGGCTCAACACCGACAGCAACGTTTGGAGTGGTGTAGATTGCGAATGCGTTGGATCGTGGAGTGGCATAAGGTGGTGTTTAGTGATGAATCTCGATTTTGTCTAGGGATGCATGATGGCCGTATGAGGGTCAGACGAAGACGTGGGGAACGTAGTGATATTCAGTTTTCCGTTGAAAGGCATGTGCATCGAGCAGTGGGTGTTATGGTATGGGGTGCTATAGCATATGGGAGTAGGTCTCAGTTGGTGTTCATCCAAGCCACCATGAACGCCCAGCGTTACATTGATGAGGTGGTAGAACCCCATATTCTTCCATATCTTCAAATGCTCGAAGACCCACTTTTCCAGCAGGATAATGCCCCTCCCCACGTAGCGAGAATTTCTATAAATCGCTTCAAAGAGGCTCATGTCAATATCTTGCCATGGCCACCCAAATCCCCCGACCTCTCGCCAATAGAACATGTTTGGGACATTATGGGACGAAAACTTATGAATTTAGCCAATCCCCCGCAGACACTAATAGCTCTCCGGCATGAATTACAGGTTGCTTGGGACTCCATACCCCAAGAGGATATCGACCACCTAGTCGAATCAATGCCACGAAGAGTGAGGGAGTGTGTAACTAATAGGGGCGGCTCGACACATTATTAATAAAAATTATGTTAAATTGTGTTAGTCTTTTGTTTTTTTTCTTTGAAATTTTAATCAATTATTGCCTTTGAATAGTTATACGTTTCTACCAAGTTTGGTCAAAAAATTCGCACCCCTTCTTGGTGTTGCAGTTTCCATGTCATACAATACCGCGATATCATAAAGTTTCTGGGTCAACGGTGGCCATGGGGTGAAAAACGTCTGTCTTAATTTATATCATCCTTTTGAGAAAAATCTGATAAAATTTTCAGGTTAAGTGTCATGCTGACGTTAAAATTTGTCAATATATTAATCTTAATGTCAGTATGACACATAACCTGAAAATTTTATCAGATTTTTCTCAAAAGGATGATATAAATGAAGACAGACGTTTTTCACCCCATGGCCACCGTTGACCCAGAAACTTTATGATATCGCGGTATATATATATATAATATTTCCACATCAATTTTGGCGCAGTGTATTTACTTGCAGTAAATCAAGTCTAACCATGTAGATTGCAACAAAAGTCAAAATTACATAAGGTTAAAAAAGTTGCCCTACTTTTTATTTTCAACAGTATATTCTTGAGTTTGCCCTGTTATTGGTTTTTCTATTACATAATAAAGTTATTATTACGAGTGCAGTTTTTTATATTTTCTACTTAGCTATGAAAGAAACGAGATAGAAAACAAAAAAAAATATTTTTCAACGTAAGAACCATTAACACTTATTTCAACGTTTATTTAATAACGCTATGCCTTTGGTTTTTTTCGCAAAATGCGACCCCACAGTGTTCACGTCGTCATTCGATAAAAATCGACGCCCTTTCAAGTGTTTTTTGAATTTTGGAAGGAGATAATAGCAACAGGAGGCGAGGTCGGGATTGTAGGGTGGATGTTGTAATTCCTCAAAGCCGCATTCATTGATTACTGCTTAAACAATTTGTGCCTTATGTACCCTGCAGTTGTCGTGTAAAAGCAGAGTTTTCTGAGTAAAATTGTGGGCTCTTTTTTCGAGTATAGCCGTGCTCAAGTTTTTAATTGTGTCTTTGTAGACATTTCCCGTTGTTGTAGTCCCTCTTGGCATATACTCAATTAAAAGAATCCTCTCCACAGCCCAGGAAACTGTGGCCAACACGCTTCCCGCAGAAAATTGCGTTTCTCCCTCCTTAGACGATGGAGAGCTTTTATGAATCCATTACATGAATTCTTGTTTCGTGGGTGGGTCTCAGTGGTGTACCCAAGTTTCATCTCCAGTTACAATTTTATTTAAGAAATCTTCATCTTGAGATAAAACAGTCAAATTCTCTTCAGAAATTTGTCGTCGACACAATTTTTGTTCGGGACTGAGCAGCCTGGGAATCCATCGTGCCGACACTTTGCTCATTTTCAAATCTTCGTGTAGGAAAACTTTAAAAACACTCGTTTCTGATATTCCTATTTCTCTAGCAATAACTGAAACTTTTACTCGGTGGTCAATCAACACCAAACCTTCGACTTTGTTGATTATTTTTTCAGTTCGTCCTTCCAGAGGTTTTCCACATTTTGGGTAATCATGAATGGATTCTCTGCGTCATTTGAACTGCTTACATCAAAATTTGACTAGGAAATAAGACAGGCTATTTTCTCCATACACTGCCAACATTCTCTCATGAATATTCTTCGGGCTACTCCCTTCTTTTGATAAAAACTTCATGACGCTTCTATGTCCAAGTTTCAAATCACTCATTTTCTCTTTAAACGAATGTAAAAGTAACAAATGTTAAGTGATGCGAATCAAATTTGGAGATGACACTATAAAATGTCACAGAAACTTGAAGTAAGAAAATTGTCACGGTAGCATATTGTTTTCGTAGCTAGGTAGATAACATAAAAACTCCCCGTATTATTATTTTATATTGTTCTAATGTGTGGGTCAACAAGAGCGCAACATTTGCTTTTCATGGTATTCTTTTTTAATCAAATATGTTAGGACCAAATGTCGTAAATGTCAAGTTGACATAAGCCGATTATCAAAAATGCAGCGTTACACGAATGTGTAATGTCAGGGATGCAGGATCGCCATGTAATGTCACCTGGTCCTGTAGGGTAACATTGTGGCCGATGCAGTTCCATTTAGAAACTGGGTTTAACAGTAGGAGAAATGATATGTACGAGAACGATTAAATAATATTTAATTTATAACAACAATAACAATAAATACTACATTGCAATATGATGGACCAGACTGGTAGACTGGTTCTGACTCTCGAGACTTCTTAGTCTCTAGTTTATATATTATCTGTTAGTACTACTAGCCTAGTGACCTGGTTACAAAACTTACAACAATATGGTGAAAGATGGTAACTAGGAAGGTCGTCTTGAATAAGTAGGACATTGAATGTTTGTAAATAGATGACCTGGTTTAGTTATGACAAATGAACAGCACACAGTAATTGTCAAAACTCATTTTAAATACGGTGAAAGTTTCGCAGAAACAGTATGTAGGTTACGTGCAATGTTTGGTAGAGAAAACGCACCCAGTCGATCGTCGGTTAAGCGATTGATTAAAAATTTGAGAAAACTGCTTCGATTGCCGATAAGAAGACACCAGTTCATCATCGGCTGGGACAATCTATCGAAAATATTGCCGCAATGGCTGAAAGTATTGCTGAGAATCCAATAACCTCGACTCGCCACCGTTCACAGGATTTGGCAATTTCAAGAACCACATTACGGCGTATTTTAAAGAAAGATCTTTATCCATACAAGGTGCAATTAACTCAGGAAATTAAGCCAGTAGATAATACCCCGCGGCTCTTGCATTTTCCAACTGGGTTTTGCTAAATCATGAAATGAACGTTAATTTTTCGAAAAAAATCCTTTTTAGCGATGAAGCGCACTTTCATTTGGATGAACATGTGAATACCCAGGAACTGTAGTGTTTGGGGTACTGAGAATCCTAGGCGAATTCATGAGAAAATAATGCATCATAATGTGGGTTGAGGGATGGCGGAGTTATTGGGCCATATTTCTTCGAGAACGAAGCCGGGAACACAGTTAAGCGGGCCATTCATTGTACGAGCCTGGACGCGACCCCCAACTGAGACCCGACTTGTGACTAATCACACAAATTCCATTGCTTTGGAGGCCGATTAAACTACAGACACCTCTAACAGCAAATGGTTGTGGTAAAAAATCGTCATATTTTACGCCGGTTAATTATGTGTATAAAATTTTGCGAAGCTTCTGAATTGGCGTTACGAGGCCATGATGAGACATTGACGTCGGAAAATCCAGGTATTTATCTAGGCTTAATCAACTTTGTAGCTGAATTAGACGCTGTGCTTTCAACACATATGAAAACTATTCAGAACGAATTGCTAGCTGCTAGATGCAATGTGGCAAATTTACAAGCAGGAAATATTAAAAGAAATCAAATCTGCAAAATTCAATGCTTTGGAGGTCGATGAAACTACAGACACCTCTAATAATCAGCAAATGGTTGTTATTATTCGATACGTGTTTAATGGACAAATTTTTGAACGCTTTTGGTCTTTTTTAAGCAGGGTGGACATAATGCTGATGTATTAGCAAAAACAGTGCGCTCAAAGTTACAATGGGACAAATAGTGTCCAAGCTATTATCAAAAGAACATTTCCACATGCACATTACATTCACTGTTACGCGCATTATTTTAATTTAATTATTGGACGAGCGGCCCAGTGCAATAAAAATGTAAACATTTTCTTTGCAAATTTGCGGTCATCTTCAAGTTTTTTTCTCGATCGCCAAAACGAATGATAATTTTTGATGAAATAGTCAAACGTAGATTACCACGCGCTGCTCCTACACGTTGGATTTTCAAAAGTCGAACTGTGAACACATTATTTGAACACCAGGATTCATTCAAAGAATGTTTAGACAAACTTATTGACGAAGATGGGATGGATTCAGGTACTATTAGTGAAGCAAGTGGTTTATTGAAACACTTGAATTGCCCGGAATTTCTCTACTGGTTGAAAATATTTCATTTCATTATGCCAGATGTTGAAATATTATTTAATCAGATTCAAATTCGCGGGATTGACAGTGCTCAACTACAAAAGGCAATTGAACAATTCCAACAGCAAATTATTCACATTAGAAATTTAAGAAATTCTACTGACAATGACAATCAAGAACGCAATAATGAAGAACCTGCAAGGAAAAGACAGAAAACGACAGATAACAGAGCTGTTATTGCAAAGGAAGTATGTGACACTATTTTAAGCCAAATTGTGCAGCAAAATTATTTGATTCTCAAAATTTTAAAACTTATAGTCATTCATTTCTACAAAAAAGAATTAATGAAACTGTGAAATCTTATCCTATGTTGGACAATGTAAAATTGAAAAGTGAACTTTCAGTAATTTATGAGCGGGATGACATGTGTGACTTAGCTGGTGTTTTTACACTTTTAGTGTTCATAACAGACAATAACCTAAATAAGGTTTTGACGGAAACATACAAACTGTTGGATATTATTTGTACAACGCCCATGTCGACAGCAGAATGTGAACGATGATTTTCCACCCTCAAACGCATTAAAACTTTTCTGTGAAGCACAATGTCAGAAGATGGACTGACCGCATTGGCGGTCCTATCAATAGAAAAGAGGTTCATCCAGCCTATCCAGGATTTTAAAAACAAAGTCATAGACGTCTTTTCCAGCATGAAAAAAAGGAGAATGGATTTTATGAACAAAAAATAGGTAGTTTTTTTTTGTGCCCGCCCGCTTTCATAACTCACGAGCCGTCACTGGCAAATGTGATCAAAAATTTTGCTAAAAGAATAAGAGTGTGCCAGTAAAGTCCTGGATATTCTTTTTAATACTTAATTGGAGATTATGCACTTTAAAGTTGCAATAAAAATAATATTTATTTAAAAAAAAATGTCTTATCTGTAGGGCTCAGAAGTAATAATTCAAATTTCGCGCCGCTTGACTTGTGCTAAGTTGGCAAAGGAGGTAGAAAAGGAAGGTTGGGAGAACTGAGAGACATTATTTATTCGAAAGTATTCGTATTATGAAGCATTTTATGAAGTATTATTAACTTATTGTATTTTGTGTTCAATAAATTTATGATAAATAGAAGACGACCATCTTCACATGTTAAAGAATTAAATGTTGCGCTCTTATTGGCCCACCTTAATAAATAGGTATAATACCTGTTGGACAATAAAGGGATATTATGATATAAAAGAGGAATGTCCAAATACTTGATGTGGTAGATTGAAAGTACATATGTGAAATTTTCATTTCATTACATAAACATAATAAATAAAATACAAAACTAGGCTTTATTAAAACAGCAAAAAATAATTAAACCATTTATTTAATGAATTGCTGGATTTTGATAATTTCCAATTAATATCTTAAACAAAGATATATGTATATATAGATCGAAGAGTAGTAATTCGCAGATGCCAAATATTGGAAAACAAAAAACAAATCCTAAATAGTTCTCTTCATGAGTTTTCACGCACATCACGAATTTGTTTTTAAATAGCAACGTCACAACGGTCAATTTTTTTCTTTTCATGTAACACTGAAGTTTTAACAGAAGCTTAACAGTTCACATTATTTTTCTTTTTTGTATTATTTTTGTTGTTTTTGTTGTAAATATTATAACATTAGTACGTGCAGTCAGCCGCAGCCAATCACTTGTATTTTAAAAACATTACACAATATTTCCATGCTGTCTACAGCTTTTCTAATATCGCTAAAATAGCTAAACTTACTTATAAATTATAGTCATGTGACTCTTACTTATTGTGTGCCGGCATTTATACGTATAGCAAGCGCCAATTAAGTTGGCGCGAGGAGGCGGTGCGCAGAAGCCGTTTTTAAAAACGTCCACCCCCACTACTCAAGTATTTGTCAGAATACATTTGTCATTGACGTTTGATGGAACATAATTCTTTGCTAGGGGATCATAAAGTGATACACGCTTAGAGGTTGAAATTATCTGACATTTGATGTAAAACCAAATACAAATCTCCCTACTACTTCTAATCCTGCGCGAACTTACCCCTCCTCGCGCCAACTTAATTGGCGTTTGCTATACATATCAAACAAAATGAATGAGTCATTTTTCGCGTACATTTGATGAGATACCTAAAATACATCTGATCACAAAATTGATTTAATAATCTATTTTTAAGATGCCAGCATTGCTAGTGAAATATTATATATACGTACGTTGAATATTAAATCTATTATTTAATGATCAGATGTCAAAATAATATAGAGTTTAAATATTACAGTAAACTATGTTTTGTTGGCTGAGATTTTATTAAGAATACTTGAATAATGACACATTCAATCATTTATATAAAACTGATTCGAATTTTAAAATTCCCTTAATACAGGATTCTTAAAAAAAGTGAAAAAAAAACGCCTGCCAGCAGCGTAACTTATACATGCTTTCCATTTTTTTAAATCTGTTAGAAGAAACAATATATAACAATTAATATTTCCATGCATGTGTTTTACTATTTTACGTCCTTTTGAACTTATTAATGAACTTCAAATTCGAAACAGTTTCAACAGAGAACAGTTTACAAATTTCATTGTATGTCGGTCATTTACAGATTTTCTTTTATAACTATATGTACACTAAAGACACACAAAATTTGTTTTGTGAGACACATGAATTAAGAGAAGTTATGTAGACAATTTGAAGTCATACATTTAATACATACACCATTAAAGAGAAAAGTAAAAAAATAACGGAAACTGTATATATCGCCATTCGTATCTTCTACCGTGGATCTACTGCAGACAAGCCTATGTTTATTATTATTTTGCATAAAATATATTGTTTTTGAGTACATAATTATTTTCCTTAATAAAATGTTTAATTGCTTTAAATTTTACATGATATGAAAGCTCGTTGTTATGTTAAATCTGACTATTTAATTACATGTTTTTTTGATAATTCTAAACATTAGCGAACATTTGGTCCTCTGTATTAAGAATAAATTTATGAATTACTAGGAATTATCTACCTAGCCATAAGAAAGTTAAGAGAATAACAAGCTTTTACTGTCAAATAACTCACATTAGGATTTGTACTGACCAAGTTCAGTCCAAATCCAGGGAGTTTTTTTGTTGTTAGAGCTTTATTTAACCAAAAATGTGTGAAATACACAATATAAAAGCGTGACAAAATTCTTGACGAAAGAAGGAAATAGACTGAAAAATATTGACCAACACATATGAGGAAGATGCACCGTCATATTTTATAGTAAAACTTTGGCCCAAGCAATTTCGATGAGGTAGAAAATCATTTAAAGACGATCCAAGATGCGAAAGGGATATCGAAGCAAGAACTAAGGAAAACATCAGGAAAATCCAGGAACAGGTCTTAGCAGATCGAAGAACGATGGTCTCAATTATTGCTGTTAAAGTGGAGATATCAGAAGCCACAATATTAAAAATTATCATGATAATTTAGGAATGAACAAAATGGAACACCATGGATTCCCAGATTGCTTATTCCCGTGTCGGCAACATGTGAGTAAAATTTGAGGGGTTAAGTTGACGATAAAAACATTTTTTTTTTCGAAAAATCATACCAGATTATGGAACGTGGGTGTATGACTGGGACACACCGACATAAAAAGAATCCATACAGTGGATCCACAAGGATGACCACCACCAAAAAAGGTAAAGACTCAAAATTCATTTGGAAAACACATGACGGCTGTGTTTGGAAAACAGAAGTATTCTTGTTAATTAAATACATGAAGAAAAACTCTGCGATTACAGGAAAGGTATATAAGGAAACAATCCGAAATTTGAAAACTGCCATGCAGCAAAAAAGGCCCCAAAGCTTTGCTCAAGAAATTATGCTGCTCTATGACAATTGTACAGTTCACATGGTTCATAAACAGCGAGAAATAATTAAAGAATGTGGATTTAAAGAAATGGAACATCCATCCTACAGCTCAGACACCAAGTGATTTTCTCTTCTGTGTGGACGACGTTTTTCATCAGATGATGCCTGAAGGAGGCGGTGTTTTTTGAAGAGTTACCAAAAGAATTTTTTTTGAAGGTATAGCCTTATTGAAAAATAAAAAATAGCTTTTCTTATAACACCTTTCATTCAAGGCTAAGTAGATAATATAAAAAAATCTCCACTTGTTTATGTTAACTAACCTAAATCATCACAATTTAATTACATTAATAATTACTAAATCTCATTACCCCATTTACTTAGAAAACGTTACAAAAAGTACCACGAGATCAAAAATTATATTGTTAAAGCTTTGCCATGGAATGTAAAAAGTCTGTCTTAAGTTATATCATTTAGTGTCATACTGACATTAATATTTGTCAAGATATTTTCTCTGACATCTTGTAGTTTTTCAATTATGGTTTACACCACAGCATACAAAACTTTCATGATTGAAGCGTATTTTAGAATAGGTGTGCTAGTTAATGGAATTTGGGAATACAGTAAGCGTTTATGTTTGGATAATTTTAGTGAACACTTCCCAAATTTGGCAGTAGTAGAGAGCAAGATTTTTATATGTGCCTTGCGCATAGTGTTGGTGTATTTCGCGACAGCTATTCGTACAGAAGAAGTAATTATTGACGTTCGTAATCGCATGGAACAAAACCACACAAAATATTTTAGACGCCTGTCCCAAGAAATTCCAACAGACCACCCCAGACGTCTTGCGTACTGCCATGGTTCGGCAACAATTTAATGAATAACGACCTGCTAAACTTAACATTTTTTTTCCGATGAGGCATGGTTTCATCTTTCGGGATACATAAATTCTCAAAATATGAGATTGTGGAGCACTAATAAACCGCATTTTTTTATTGAATCTCCACTACATTCTCAAAAATTTGGTGTTTGGATGGCAGTCTCCCGCAGAAGGATAATTGGGCCGATTTTTTCAATTTCACCATCAATGCAGAGAGGTACAGAAATAACATGTTAACTGAATTTGTTCAACAACTACACGACGATGAACTTCATAAAGACGGTGCAACAGCACATACGACACGAGAAACTATAGCCTTTCTCCGTGAGTTTTTTGATGATCGACTTATAAGTTTGCATACGCAAGTTGAGTTTCCTCCGAGGTCCCCTGGTTTGACTATTATGGACTATTTTGTGTTCCCTTACTGCAAAAATAGAATTTTCAGGACTCCTGTACATAATTTGCAAGAACTGCAACAAAATATTATTGAAGTATGTGCAAACATAACGCCACAAATGTTGCAAAATGCTTTTGATAGCATGAAAAGGCGCGTAAACGTGTGCATCGAACAAGGGGGGATCATTTCGAACATTTATTGTAATTTATTAATTTTTAATAAAATGTTATACGTTAGTCGCGTGGCATTTGATGGAACAAAGAAAGCGTCATACTATGAATTGCTTCCGAAGCATGTAACTATCAGTGCTGAGATTTGCTGTCAACAACTCCCTTCGGTTTGAAGCCGAAATTTAAGAAAAAAGATCGGAAAGGCATCATCAAGTCATTTTACAACATAATAACACTTATCTTCATACTGCCAATTTTAGAAAATCTAATATCCAAGAACTCGGTTGAGAAGTCATTGCACAGCCTTCTTATTCTCTTGATCTCGCTCCGTCAGATTTTCACATTAAATTTGTCATTAAATTTGTAGTGACACGATCTTGAATTTAGAGAATAAATTGGAGTTTTAGTCTTAAATTGAAATGGTTCGTAATTTACACAATGTCGAATTCTGTGTTCAAGTCTCATGCAATTGTTAACTATTTTATAGTTGTAGCATTATTGACCTAATTACATATCCAAATCACACCTTGTTGTTTTCGACTTAAGAAATAAATAAACGAAAACTTCTAAAATTATCCCATTAGAAGTATGTACCAAATACAAGATGTCTGTAAAAACCTACTGCATATTCCTAACATCAAAATAAGCCAATTTCAGTAAAGTTAACATTAGTACAAAGTTGCTTAGTTTGGGGACTATACGGCGATGAAATTATAAATAATTCTGTAATTGTTTTTTTTATCGCCAACAAGTAAACTAACACTTTATTTTACTGTAAAAATCAAACACTTTACCTGTCGCTAATATCTATCAGCATACTCATGACTGTATAGCATTAGAAATCGTTTGTCGCTGTCACGGCTCCAACAGTAAAAGTTTTATCGCGAATTATTTATAGAAAATAATAGAAGAAGATATTCAGTGCACGCCGGCTGAAATTCTGAAAAAGTCGTTAGAAACGTCTTTCGAAATTCTGCCACAAAAATCAGTCAAAAAATACTATCGCCAGTATGACATATTTATGAAGTGGTGCAACAAGCAAGGAATTAAAAAGTTCAGTGAAAGTGTTTTACTGGCGTATTTTTCCGGTTTATCGAAAGAGTATTCTCCTTCTTCGGTATGGTCCTATCATTCCATGGTGCAAGCAAAAAATGACGTTGATATTAGTAAATATAAAAAACTTACAGTTTTTTTAAAACAAAAAGGAAGAAATTATATTCCAAAAAAGTCCAAAACTCTTTCACAAGAAGAAATACTTACATTTTTAATAAATGCACCGGATGAAATCTACTTGATGATGAAGGTAAGTCATGCAAACCTTTCAAAACCAATTTGTTATGAGTAGTAATTATTTTAGATTTGCGTTGTGTTTGGCATTGCTGAGGCTTTACGTAATGAAGAACTTTTGAATTTAAAAGTAAGTGACATAGAGCATAAAGAAACCATTTTGGTTGTTCAGATAACTAAAGCAAAGGCCTCGATTGTTTGTGATCACTACAGAGTTTGATGAAAAAGTAAAATTCGTAGAATTATTTTTAGTTCTGCGTCCTAAACAGACGCCCCACGACAGGAGTCACCCACACTTACATTTATGTTGGCTGCACTTGTTTGGTGCGCCGTTGACACATTTCTCTCAGAGTACTTTTCTATTATTAATCGACAAGTAACTCTAAGAGGTTAGTTATGTTTGATCTACCGTGGGGTGCGTTTCGTTGCGACATAAATCTTACTGGTTGACATCCGTCACCCGCGCGCCCAAATACGTCATTATTAATTTTAAAGGTATATTATTATAGTTTTTATTTTTCTTTGTGTTTTTACATTATTTAATTTTTTTTCGGAAAACAGAAAATAATTTCAAATGTCCCAAGAGAAAAAACGGAAAATTGAACATAGCAGAGATCCAAACAAATGGATGGAATGGTATAATTCACTCAACAGCGACGAAAGTAACGATGAAAACGAGCACGAAAGCGACCATGACGAGGAAGATAATGTCGAAGAAAACACGTATGACTCAAATTCCGAACAGAAATTGAGGAAGAACCTACAGATCCTGAGGATGAACATTATTTTCTAGCTAAAAACAAAACAACAAAATGGATGAAGCATCCCCGACAGCCATCGAATGTCAGGACAAGAACCTGTAATATTGTTATGCATTTACCTTGGCCTAAAAATAAGGCGATGGAAACACGAAATAAAATAGATATCTTTGACTTATTTTTTGACGACGTTATTCTTAGAATTATAACAACTTGTACAAATACTTTCATAGACAAAATTCGTGACAATTTTGCTCGGGAACGAGATGCCAGATACACAGACATTGTTGAGCTAAAAGCTTTTATTGGTTTACTCCTTTTAATTGGCTCCATTCGGTGTTCCAGAAAAAACCTTAGAGACCTGTGGAACAACTCACAGGGAAATGGACTTGAGTCATGCTATTTATCAATGAGTGAAAAGCGATTTAGATTTTTGCTGCGTTGTATCAGATTCGATAATATAAATGATAGAGATGAAAGAAGAATGATTGATAAATTAGCTCCATTTAGGGAAGTAATAACAATATTTACCAACAATTGTCAAAAATATTTTACTCCTGGCGATTTTCTCACGGTTGATGAACAGTTACTGGCATTCAGAGGCAGGTGTTCGTTTCGCCAGTACATCCCTAACAAACTGGCCGGTATGGCTTGAAGGTTTTTGCACTAGTTGATAGCAAAACAGCCTATACCGTGAATCTGGAACCGTATGTTGGAACACAGCCTGATGGGCCCTACCACGTAAGCAATTCTGCAGAAGATATTATTTTGCGCTTAATAGAACCGGTAAAAAATACTAATAGAAATATCACAGGTGACAACTGGTTTACTAGTTTATCCTTAGTAAATCAACTGCAGAAGAAAAAATTAACGTATGTGGGAACAATACGCAAAAATAGAACAGAAATACCAATAGAGTTGTTACCAAATAAAGAAAGAAAGCCACAGACATCCATATTTGGTTTCCAAAATAACTGCACAATAGTGTCGTATTGTACTAAGCCATCAAACGTGGTGTTGTTATTATCCAGCATGCATTTTGATGATACAATAGATACTTCGTTCGCTGAAAAGCAAAAGCCGGAGATGGTAACCTTTTATAATATGACGAAGGTGGGAGTGGATCTCGTGGATCAGCTTTGTGAAAAAAACAATACCGCTCGCAACACTAGAAGATAGCCGATAGTGCTTTTTTACGACATTTTGAACATAGCCGCTATAAATTCATTATGTATTTATCATTTTCATTCTGCAGCTACAGCTAAAAGGATCAGAAGAGTTGATTTCATACAGAAACTTAGCTGGGAGCTTATAAAATCCCAAATTGCACGCCGTTCTACAATTGAGGCTATCCCAAGAGAAATTCGTAGGCATCATCACGTAGAAGATGTTATGAATGTGGAAGAACACGTGACCGAACTACACGGAGATGGTGTGTAATGTGCCATAAGTGGGCTTGTGTTGACCATCTAAAAGATATTTGTGTTCCATGCTTAAAAAACTGATTTTTCTATGTTTTCATTAAGTTTTTAATTAAAACATGTTTTATTTGTAAGCTTTATAATTAAATAATGATTCAGCAGACCTATAGCTATGCAATTATTGTTCTAACATATTTGGATAAGCATATTTTTTAAAATTACAGCATTTTAAAAGTGGGCGACACTTGTCCCCCACGCGTCTAACCACGATATTTTAAGCTACACGCGTTACGCAGGGTTAAACATGTAAATCATTTTAGATAAATATATACATATTTACAAATTTTGTCAGTTAAATGTCAGTATGATAGTTAACCTGATAATTGAATCAGAATTATCTCAAAAGAATGATATAAATTGAAACGGACGTTTTACATTCCATGGCTATCCTCTGTCAATATAATTTTTGATCTCACGGTACATAACCCTTTCTCAATTACAAAATTAGATTATTCACATTATAAAGGTCCACTGGCACCATCTATTAGTTATGATTCTATTATTTAATACATTTTTGCAGTTCTCTGTTCTCACATGTATCTCCCTGATAAAGTATTAAAATTAATGCGAAAGCTTAGAGAAAAATGAAAGGGTTGTTTTTTGGTTATATCTATGCAAAGCGTTCTACATTTATAAATTAATTTCTTGTATGAATATAGAAACAAAAGGGCAAAGATGATAACTGAGTACAGTATCTTGGCATTCTGCAACGTGTTTATTTCCGAATTAGACTATATAAAATAATTGCTACGTCAATAAAATTAGCACATTTCATTTTTTTAAATAAATAACACCGCCAGTAATTGGAGTTGTATGCATTATCATAATTTTTGAAGGCTCAGTACTTTACCCTTAGCTAAAATCGAATACTTCTAAAAATATAAATATTAAAAAAACTACTTCGTTAAGGTAAAAACATGATGAGTGTTTCTACAGTAATGAAAAGTAAGCAGCTGAAATATGTGTACTTATGCGTTAGAATATATTTGTAAATGCATTTAGTTATTCATGCCACTATAAACGGAAAACTGTTTGGATATATCTAACAATGGTACTTTTAACTAAAATTTTTATTACTGAAGTGTTACTGGCAATCAATATTACAATATTTGACATTTTCACATAGCACCCATAATTGAAATTCTATATCAAACGCGTGATAGGTAGATATAAACACCTGGCCCTCTTGATACACGTTGTTGAAGAATAACTCAAATATATTTATATTTTTAATAATATAATTTTATATATTTAAGTAAAATGTTTTATAATAAAAATAGTAACCGCGATTACAGTTTTAAAATATAATCTTAATGCAAATAGGAACAATCTCAATGTCGTAAAAATAATAGAACATAATTAAAAAACTTCATCCATTATCAAACGAAATACTTAAATTTCATTGGTTAAACAAAATTGTAATAATCGAAAAATAATTTTGTAGCAAATTACAGTTATGGCTATTTTCTACTTGATCATAAAATGATATACGAGAAATAAAAGAATATATAGTTACAATTGTATCGCTTTACTATGGCAAAAAGAATTTTTTGGAATTCATTTCTATATTCAGGCATTTAATTAACATTTTAAACAGCATAATTTGACAGGGGAAACGGGGGACTTTAAAATATGAAATACAAAAATATAATAGTAATTAAGAGATGTTGAAATTTGGCTTCGTATTATTCAAGGTGTCATTATCCAGTTGATCACCAATTCATTGCTCTGCATTTAAAAATTAATGCAGAGCAAGGTTTTAATGCACAGCATTAAAACCTTTTATAGAGATCATAAGGACTGCCAAACTGCTAGTCAAATATTTGCGTGTCTTCAGTTGACCTTAATAAAATACAAATTCGGAAAACATCAGTTTGGCACAGGAAAAATCACCACCAAGAGAAAGTAGAATCGTTGAAATTTTGACAAATATTAATACTTAATCAAGTAATTAATATAACATGCTATCAAAACCTTTCCTCATTAGAGACGGCCATGCTTTTTAATAATGGTTGGTGACAGTGCATGTAATCTGTCACAAATGTATAATTTTGAATGACCATGGCCGTCTCTAATAAGAAAGGTTTTGAAGGAACGGCGTTCAATATTTTCGTAATAAATCTATGATAAATTTTGCTTCAAATTATGCATTTTCATCCCGAGAAAATTAAACTCTTTCGAATTAAAGAACCGCAACGACATATATCACATGAATTCAAGCTCACGAACATTGGATATAAATTTTTGCCGTTTTCCGCTGTGTATTTTTAGATTTCTTAGAAACTGTTGCCTGCGTGTTTAGATGAATAATTTGTGGATAGCTGATGTCCGTTTTAAATCATAACAAATTTTTAGTATTTTAAATGTTTTATGCGATGATGAAAACAGACTGAAAGCACTTTTTAGAAGCGAATATTATACGAGGTGTGGCAATTAAATAACGAGAATTCTTGCGATGAAAGCCATGGGCAAACGCTGACGACTTCGTTATGACTGAGTACTAAAATTTCAGTTTCTGCGCATGTCTACGTCATAAGACTTGTTTTACACGTTGTAGACAGTTTCAAAAATGAATGTGTAGTGATTGTACGTCGGCAAAATGTTCGATAATAAAATGGAGCAAAGAGCTGTTATCAAATTTTTAATGAAATCAGGAGAAAAACCGTCGAAAATTTTAAATACATTGAAAAATGTTTACGGCAATGAGTGTCTAGTGTTTTGTAAGTGAGCAGCGCGATTTAAAACCCATCGCGAAACTGTGAAAGCACGTGCACACAGATCAAAATATTAAATGATAGCAAGTGCTAGTGCGCCCCGATCATCGGCTAATCATTCGGATGGCGTCTGTAAAACAATGCATAAACAAAGAAACGGTGCGTCAGATGTGACGCAATGATTTGAAGATGGTGGAAGTTGTATGCTAAACTCGTCCCGAAGGCACAGCAGAGCAAAATAGTTGCGTTTGTTGGCAGGATTTCGTTGAACGCATTCAAAACGAAGAGCAAGCTTAGTTAGAAACCATCGTCATGAGAGACGAAAAATGGGTTTTCTAGTAAGACCACAACACTCGCAGTCAGAGTAAGCAGTGGGTAGATGGAAAAAAGCGTCCTACTAAGCCAGAATGTCACGATCCCAAATCAAGCATAGCCCGGATCTGGCTCCTACAGACTTTTTCACGTTTCCCAATTGAAAACACCGCAAAGACTACCGTTTTAATATGATTGAAGATATCCAAGGAGGTTCTGAAGGGGGTTAACTTCAGATCATTTTCGACAATGCTTCCAGCAATGGAAGAACCAAGCTATATAATTTTATTTAATAAAGTCTACAGGGAAAATTCTCGTTATTTAATTGCCACACCTCGTACGCTGCAGAGATTGTTATTGCTGTAGAGAAGTGTATTAAAACACTAAAGACATTAAAAGCTTTTTATAATTTGAAATTAACTACACCTAATATCAGGCAAACGAATTTCAATAGAAAGGCTATCGAACATAACGAGGGATCAAAATAATTTGTAATCGAGTCATTTATGAATCCGAAATTGTACGTTACTTGAACTGCATTTACATTACAAACGTCAAGTAAAATGTCAGTCGAATATATAACTATGCAACGGCTACAATCGGGAAAAAAACATACGGACTCAAATTCATGAATGACTTGATTACAAATGATCTTAAACGCTTGTTATACCACCTGGAAACGTGGTAAGTTAACGACACTGCTGCGCAAGACGCGTCCCCCCCAACTTTACTTCCCCGATGTGTTTATTCAATGTATGCTGTAGCATTTGATTGGATAAGAAATAGGGATAGATCAGAAGTAGGTGTGGTATACACGTACGTATTGCCTATGTGCTCGTATTTCTATCGTATCCATCGTCGACATCAGACTGGGCACATACACGCCTGGCATGGTACCTCCCTTCTCTCTTATCTAGTGTACTGGTGGGGTATCGTTCACGTCTCCGCCGTTACTTCACCACGTTTACAGACGGTATACTGTCTGTCCTAGTTATTTTTTTAGTTTTTAATCGGTATGATCTTGGGTCGATATCACTTAATACATCTATGTACAATAACTTTCCATGAGAAAACAACTATCAATTATTAATTTTCACAACAATCATGTATGGGCCGAAAACAATCCACATGTCTTGATAAAAAATAATTTTCAGCAGTTTTTTTTTATTATCTGGGTTGGAATTATCGGTGACCACCTCATTGGGCCACATTTTTTTCCATCAAGACTTAATGGGGAAGAATACCCAAGGTTTTTAGAATACGTATTACCTGAACTTTTAGAAGAGGTTCCTGTTATGGAAAGATTTCGTATGTAGTACATATACGACGTTGTTCCACTAGTGGCATGCCAATTTATTTATGAAAATTACCGTAATCATTGGATCGGAAAAGCAGGGCCACAACCATGGCCACCTCGCCCGCCCGATATGAATCCCTTGGATTATTTTTCATGGGGGCACCTTTAGTGTACAAAACACATAATGAAAAGGATCTACGAAATAGAATCGTTAATTCATGTGAAATAATAAAAAGTACGCCAGGTATTTTCCAAAGAGTGCGTAATTCAATCGTGAGGCGGCTAGATAGTTGTATTGAAGCTCACGAGGGCCATTTCCTACATTTAATTTAATAACATTGGTTAGTTTAGTTGTTCCAAATATTAAATGTAAAAGTTACTATTATTATTAATTAGAAAAATGTAAATTTCGCAAATAAAATTTTTTAAACCGATTTAAAAAACACTATCTTGAAAACGAAGCATTTACGGACCCCATGTTTATGTGACCATTTCGTTTTAAAATCACTCAAAGAATCTACCCTTAAAATTATTGCATGTACTTAATTAACAGTGTATAGTACGGCAAAAATTTTGTACTTTCACATAAATAAAATGACAGCGGAGCATAAGAAGTTGCATTGTTGATTTGCCAGGATTTCGTTTAACACATCCAAAACGAAGAGTAAACTTGAATGGAAACAATTGACACGGGATGCGAAAGTTGGATGTTCCAGTATGACCCCGAAACTCGGAGACAGAGTAGGTATATAGGATGGAGGAAAGCATCTGACAAAAGCCAGAATGTCACAGTCCCAAATCAAGACAATGGTAATTTGTTTTTTTTCAACATTAGGGGCGTGATCCATAAAGAGTTTGTGCCATAGGGTAGGACTGTTGACAATGCCTTCTACCTTGATGTCCTTCAGCGTTTGTGTACTCGAAGACAGAGTTGGTAGAGGATGGAGGACAGCATCCAACAAAAGCCAGAATGTCACAGTCCCAAATCAAGACAATCGTAATTTTTTTTTACATTGGAGGCGTGGTCCATAGAGAGTTCGTGTCACAGGGTAGGACTGTTAACAATGCCTTTTACCTCGATGTCCTTCAGCGGTTGTGTGGTCGGAGACAAAGTGGGTAGAGGGTGAAGGACAGCATCCAACAAAAGTCAGAATGCCACAGTCCCAAATCAAGACAATGTGGTAATTTGTTTTTTTTTAACATTAGAAGCGTGATCCATAAAGAGTTTGTGCCATAGGGTAGGACTGTTGACAATGCCTTCTACCTTGATGTCCTTCAGCGTTTGTGTACTCGAAGACAGAGTTGGTAGAGGATGGAGGACAGCATCCAACAAAAGCCAGAATGTCACAGTCCCAAATCAAGACAATCGTAATTTTTTTTTACATTGGAGGCGTGGTCCATAGAGAGTTCGTGTCACAGGGTAGGACTGTTAACAATGCCTTTTACCTCGATGTCCTTCAGCGGTTGTGTGGTCGGAGACAAAGTGGGTAGAGGGTGAAGGACAGCATCCAACAAAAGTCAGAATGCCACAGTCCCAAATCAAGACAATGTGGTAATTTGTTTTTTTTTAACATTAGAAGCGTGATCCATAAAGAGTTTGTGCCACAGGGTAGAACTGTTAACAATGCCTTCTACCTTGATGTCCTTCAGCGTTTATGCCAGAGTTGCTCAGGTGAGTCCAGAATTGGCCAAGGATAGATGGATTCTGCATCATGATAACACCCTTGCCCACACCTGCAGCAATTGTTTGCGAAAAAAATTATTCCAGTGCTCTCCCCTACAGCGTTTATGTCTAATTCTGATTATTATTTTTTCAAGTACTGCTTCAGTTACTACAAAAATGTCAATAATAATAAACCTAGTTATTTTTTTTTGTAATTTTATCATTTATTAAATAAAAAATTCTAAATGTCAGTGTTATCTTTAATTTGTACAGTTAATTGTCCTAATATTTATGACTATGTTCATGTTTCTCTCATATAATACATCCTTAAGTGCTAATTGAGTCAGAGTTTTCGCATGATTGAATAAAAGTTTACTCGAAAATTAAATATGCATGAATAAAAACATCAAGTTAAGATTTAAATTCGTGACAATAAGTGTATAGCTTGAATAAAAGATAACAAAAATAATTTTTAGCTTTAACGCCCTTTTTACAAGTTAGTAGACTATAATATATAAGATAGTATCACTCCCATTCTAGTTGTACATCGTCAGATATTTAGGGGATTTTATTTACAAAGTGGTAATGTTATATCGTATTAAGAATCACACAAATATAAAAGCAATTAATACAAAAACAGTAAAATATAATTCATGGAAAAATATTTAAATTAAAGTCTTTTATTTTTCCTTCCATGTAAGGACTTACGAACAAGATTTAAGGCATATTAACTTAAATACGAATAGCAATATACACAGTAATCACGTTTACACAAAGTCCGTTACTGCAAAACATTCACAAAACACTCTCGTACACGTGAGGTACGACAATCTTTGAAAATCTATACAGCAATTACAACTTTTTTTTTGCCATCGATAAGGAGCAGTTACTAGTCGCAAGAGTTCACTGTTTGTTCACGATTAACTTGAATCTTGTATTATTTTCATTTTAGACACTACGTATGTCCATGCAAAAAAAGACAGGGTAATAAATTGCGATAATTATCAGTCTGAGCACAAAAAAATTAATATTATAAACAGCCAATTAAAATAAATAATAAAAGACAACTCATATAGAAAATTTAAATAAATTATTACGACATATATATTAAACATATTAACACAACATTTTTTAGTACTTATATTTAAGATAAGATGCATTAAAAATATTAGTCCTTTATAACACTAGATTCATCTTTATCTTTCGTGATTTCCGTTTTGTTTATTGTCGCATTTGTTACACTTCCGATTGCAGCCGTTTTATTAACTATACTCGTGCTGTTTGAGTTGGTCGAGTTGCTGGAGTTTGGTGTTCCATTGTCTACGAGCTTGGAATCATCAGATTTCTCATTTTGATTTGATAAGCCTCCGCCTAAACAAGAAAATTCAATTATTAAAGTTATAAGGCAATTGCGCTGATGAACAAGAAAAACTGACCATCTGCAAATATAAAGATTTCTATTATAAAATTTTGAATAAATGTCGATGTAATTGCTAAAGAAACATTAAATACTTTGTATCTACATATCATCGGAATTTCATTTTCGCTGTCGGCGACTACGTCTGATTCATGAAACGGAAAGTTAACAGTGGAGACGAAATTAAACGTACCTTGTGTATTGTGAAAACGTGTTTTGCTTCAAACATGGTTCTCCAACTTGTATTTACAATATCGCTGGTGCATTGGTCTTGGAACACACGCCAGTACACTTGGCGTATAAAGGGTGTGGCGGCGTTGATAGCGTATCAATAAACTCGCACCATAGCAAAGAATTACTTTTGATTTATGTATTACAAGCAAGGAATTCTCTAGCTCAAATAGGAATCACAAAAATGCAATTTATCAGTCTATATTTGAATATGAAACTTGTAAAATTACTCATTGCACTACACTTTTCTATCAGCGGCGTTGGAAGCTATTCGTTACTCCTTTCAACATATCGTCCAATATATTGAAGACCGCAATTCTGATGCGGTCATTCAATTTCAACATGGTGGCACGGCATTTTTGGAAGACTTCTTGCTTGAGGTACCTCCATAAGATAAAAATCAGCTTATATTATATCGGAATGTAGGAATAGGAATACCAAATGATGCCATCATAACAAACAGTTAATCTCTATGAATAGGTCTACAGCAAAAAATCTATTCAAGCCTTGTTCGCGTCGCTCTGTCTTGTGGACCCATCAATGGCACATACCCTAGAACAGCATCCGTAATTTAATCAAAAAGGCTTGAAGTATCTTTAGATCATGTTCTCTGGCGACAATTACAGCAACATCCTTATCGTCCTTGAAAAATTACGGTCCGATAATTCCAAAAGAAGGTACTAGACACTGATACGGACGCTGTACCAGGGGGGCTTGATCTGCGGTTGATGAAGGTTTACATCGCTGCAATAGTGTAAATTTTGTTTACTTACAGAATTACATAACTGAATTGTGTGGATTTTTTTCGAAAGAGATCTCGTATGGTTATGCAAAACTGTTCGCTAACAACCAAATCTTAAAGTTTTATTTCTTGTAGGATTTGGGACTTATGAAGGTGAAAATAGAGAGCTTGATTCTATATTCTTCTAAATAAACCACCAGAAATTTGCAAAGCTATACAGTATCACACAGAACAGATACTTTTCGATTACACAAACTATTTTAATCACTTCCTACACAGTTCTCCCGTTTCAATGAGGTCTACGATTACAACCAAATGCTGTTAATCTAAAAGAACTTATCAACTTTATAATTGTAACATCCAACATATTCCTCGACGTCCCAAATTAAAATATCGCTCGAATATACGCTGTGTAGCAACTACAGAATTGTTTTTTTTTTTATAAAACATTCATGAGTGAAAGTATGATGTTCAATAGCACAGCACAACTTGCAGAACAAACACATAAATGTTAAACGTGTTAACAAAAGAAAGCTGCGTCTTCTGGTGCACATTGGTGCATTACATCAGTCTACTAGACAAACAAAATACTCTACGAACGCCGCCGCACCTGGTGTTACTAAAGCCTGTGTACTGCATTACGAGGTAAACTGCATAACTAGACAATTTGCGCACACATAATAAAACAAATTACAGCATACCGGGTTCTTTTTTTAATCATTACACATACATCGCCCTATGTGTAGAGTTAAAAAAATAAAAGTCAATGCATAGATGGCATAGTAGGCAACCAGTTATACACCAGGGACGTATTTTGCCAATTGTCAAATATTTCTGATTTTTCATTCAAACAGATTTTACCATTTTATGAGATTCTAGCATTGTAGAACGTTCTCACATTAGGTACATCATACTTATAACGAATTACCGAACGTAACCCACGTATTGGGGGAATTTCAGTAACACGATAACAAATAACACCTCGTGGTATCTTACGAATAAGTGGTTTTACAGAATGGAGAAATTTATCTTAAAAAGCAGTAGTGGGAAATTCTTGTAGGTAATAAATATGTATATTACTATTTCTTTAATAATCACAATCATTCAAATCAGGACATAGATCTTGTTTTATTTTGGAAGGTAAGTTTAGAAAAGAAGGGTATTTTTTATTTAGATTTTCCTTTAGGTAACCGGAATGGAGCTAAAACCCTCCGAATAATGTGCTAGAAAATACTTCTGTATTCCAGCAAGTTCAGCAGAAAGTGAAACGAGTGTATAGTACAGCTCGCTTAATATTAGAACAAAGGCGTACAAAACTAAAACTGAAAAATGTTAAGTACAAGTAATCTAAGTAATTATTTTATTAAAATTACAACCAACCTTTCCCTATTAGCTAAAGAAATAACTCAATGGGTTTCATCTTATTATGCTTTCTAACTATTAAAGAAATGAATGTTTAAGCATTCTAAGGGAAATTATTTAGATTGCTATACAGAATGTACATGAAACTCTTTAAATCTATTACGGAACTGTTTGCTTTATCAGTAAAAATTATTTTATTTAAAATTTCTTCGTTTTCATTTAACAAATTAAACATTATATGACAAAAATCAGTTAATTTTACTTTATCTTCCTCGAAAAGCTTTTGGTTTGATATCTTGTATGGCTTATATTTGAATTCTTTCAGGGTTTTTGAACACCGAACTGTACGATACTCCAAAATGCTTGACTATTTAAAAGCGATCTTCTACATCACACGGAATATTCAGCTTCACGTGTTCTGTTAACACGTGATTGGTTTTATTTTTTTTGTGGAAATTTAGAAAACCATCATCTTTGAATTTGTTAAAAATATTTAAAATTGTCTTCGCACTAGGTATACGCCTGATGGGATAATTAACTGTTTTAAATTACCTATTTTTAAATAAAATGTATTTAATTTAAGATTTAAGTATGAATAAAAAATCAGAAATATTTAACAATTGGAAAAATACGTTACTGGTGTATAACTGGTTGCCTACTATGCCACCAATGCATTGACTTTTAATTTTCAGCTCTACACATAGGGAGATGTATGTGTAATGATAAAAAAGAATACCGGGTTCTTTTTTATCATTACACATACAATGATGTAACGCTGAAAATGTGGGAACTTAAGTCTATAAAATTGATAGCAGATTTTATTGGATCTCAAAAAAAAAAAAATGAAGAAACAAACAACTGTAAGAATATATTTTGTAAATTTCTAATCTTAAAATTTCAAGCATTTAACTTATAAAACAGGTAACTCCCGTATAACACGGCACAGATTCACTCTAACACGGTTCGAAAATTGGGAAAACCCCTCTTGCAATACGAAATGCAATAAATTTATTTTAAAGCGAATGTTATCTAATTTGAAATTAGGGAAATCCCCATACGGCTGTTGATCATACAAACGCGACGAACCTTTAAGAGCGAAAGATACCTCATTTGATATTTTTTATTCGAGCGCCTACGTACTATCAGATTTTCCTGCACAATTTTCGTGGACTATTAATACCTAAGTACACTTTCAGACTTTAAATTGTGTCTCTCTTTTGGATTGAGAATTTTCGGGTAAGTAGTACCACAGATAAGTTATAATTAGAGACCGGACACATCGGGCTGAAATAGACGTCATTACGACGGACGATATAAATAGTCTACAACATCTGTAAATACATCACGCAGTTGTTGAATAGCAATATTTATTCGGTTAACTGCACATCTATTTTTTGTGTGCGGTTAACCGAATGAATAGTGCTATTCAATAACTGCGTGTTGTACTTACAGATGTTGTAGATTATTTATATCGTCCGTCGTAATGACGTCATTTCAGCGCGATGTGTCCGGTCTCTAGTTATAACAGACAGCCGAAGAAAATACGAAACTTGGCACGGCATTTTAGTCGAAATGGAAGCCTACGTCGCGCACAGAATGTGCCCGCCAATCATGTGGCATAACGATGTGTACCCTTTCGCCACTTGTTCCCGCAGGGCTCAACATATCTTAAAATTTGTAATAAAACGCCTAGCATGCATACAACCTGCGTGATTTTACGTTTTTGTACGGCATCGGCTATCTGTAAACAACTTATTTGTGGTAGTACTCAATCTTTTTAAAGAAATAATAATTATGTGATTATTTTTATAAACTACTCCGCCGCCCTAAGCTATGTCTGGCAAAAATAAGAAAAAGTATCTCTTAAAATATATTTTATCTCCGTGGAATCAAAATTACAAATTTTAAATCGGCTCAAAAGGGAGGGAAAAGATATCGTATGTCACTAAATCATTGAATTTAAATGAAGCTACAATATGGACTACAAGGAAAAATTAACAGAAAATTAGAGATTCCGTGGATGCATGTTATTCTATCTTCCCAAACATTACATCTCATTTCAGAGCCGCAATAATTGAGCAGTTGGAAAAAGCCCTTAGCATGTGAATTGAAGACTGTTCCACTGAGCACCAATCTTGTTAATCACAAAGGTTTAAAAATTTACAACTACTTAAAGGAAAATGGAGATACAGCTACTAATTCAAATTTTATAGCCAGCAAAGGGTGGTTTGATCACATGAGAGAACGCTTATCACTACGAATCTTAAAATAGAAGGAGAAAATGCATCAGCCGATAAAGAAGTCGCCGAAATTTATCCAATGGAATTGGAAAGAATTTTTAAAGCGGGTGGATTTTAAACACACCAGGTTTTTAATGCCATTGGTGGAAAAACTGCATGTTTCTAAAGACAAAAAACTTGTTGTTGCGCCAAGTTTCGAGGTATCAAAAGATCGTGTAACATTTTAATTATAGTAATGCTTCAGGCGAACACATGGTCGAACCTATGCTGGTTTATAAATCTCTCAATCTTCGCGCAGTGAAAAACCTGAATAAGAGCAATTTACCGGTATATTGGGCGGCGAATAAAAAAGCTTGGGTAACTACTGAATTATTTAAGAAATGGTTTTTAAGCTGTTTTGTACCAAGTGTGGAAACTACTTAAAACAGAAAAATTTTGATTTTAAAGTTTTACTAATATTGGATGATGTATCCAGCATACGCATGATTTAAATAACCCAAATGTCAAAATATTTTTTACCTCCAAATACAACTGCTTTACTTCAACCGTTATATCGTGGAATAGTGCTACATTTAACATTAATTACATAAGAAGATCATTACGATAGGTTTTGAACATAGATGACAAATCTATGGATGTCAGGGAGGCGTGGAAGCTTATTAGAATTTTAGACTGCATTAATACTCGTCTATCAGAGAAATAAAACCAACAACATTAAATTGTTGCTGGAAAAATATGGCAAGAGTCAATTGAAAGTGAAAATCTGATCGAGCCAGCAGAAAACATAATGGATGCAGTAGTAAAAGTTGCTAAGTTTCTAGGAGGGAAAAATTTTGACGATATGACTGTACCAGATATCCAAGAATTACTGATGGAAGAAGAAATTGATGAAGCCAGGTTTGGTAGAAATATCTGAAGTATACCACTATAACTTAGAGGATTATAACATAGGTGAAGACGAAGAAGTTAAACAGTTTACTCTGCAAAGCGTAAAGAAAGGCTTAGCCGAACAGTTAGTCATATTTCGTAAACGAAGTTGCTTCAAATGAAAAAGAGCATAGAGTTTACAAGAATATTTCAGAAGTGCTTAGTAACATATAAGAAAATTTATAAAGATTTTTTAACTAAAAGCAAGCAAAACAAAATAACAGATTTTAAAGGTAGAACATAGATCCATGGAAAAATGCTCAGAAAATTACTTTAATTATGAAAATAGCATGTTCTTTAATTTTTGGAACATAACCCCTCTTTACGTACTAGTTATTTGTTTCGTATAACACGGTAATTTTTATTCTAACTCCCATGTTATACGGGAGTTACCTGTATTCTCTTTGAAATTAGTTACTTTCGCATGTTTTCTTTCGAAAAAATTAAGTAGAAATTACCAAATGTATCGCCTATGATATGTGTAATTCATGCAATCTGCTTAAATTACGTTCCATAGGCGATAGATTCACACATGTGTCTTCTTTCGCGACTCAAGTGCTCATTGTGTAAAAAGTCTTCATATTTGAAGCATATTAACTACGACCATCATCATTCTAATACATGCAATAAAATCAACGTCCCTATGGCCAGCGATTTGTCCCTCGGAAGTATTCGTTAAGAGGCTAGTGGTGGTATGCGCTACATTAATTGTCGAATGTAAGCGTTTGTAATAGATTTATGTATGAAATTTTTAGCGCTATACACAGAGAGCATCCCTATTTCTTTTCTAGCGAGCATTTTCGAAAACAAATATGCTGCTGACCATAGACACGGTATTTTTATTGTATACATCCATAACTACTAACGTTTCCTTATATATAAATGCATAAATACATAGTATCCTATTATAGATAAAATTGTACTGCTACACTAATTGAAAAATAAGAGCTAATACAAATCTGAGTAAATCTATTAAAGTTATGACTTAAAAAATTCCTTAGTAGGCACTATGAATAAACGGACTTTTTTGTATAAATGATGAATTTTTTGAAAAAACTTAGCAGAAGCGTGTAATATTCAAAGGTAATAATTGATTATAATTTCAAAGAAAAAGAATAAAAGCCACACAACTTAATTTAATTTTTATTAGTAATGAGTTGGGGCGCCCCTATTAGCTTCACACTCCCTCACTCTTCGTGGCATTGACTCCAGTAGGTGATCGATGTCTTCTTGGGGTATGGCGTCCCAAGCAACTTACCATTTATGGTGGGGAGCTTCTAGCGTTTGCGGGGATTTGCTTAGATTATTAGTTTTCTTCCCATAATATCATGTGTTCGATTGGAGATAAGCCGGGAGGTGTGGGTGGTCATGGCAAGATATTGACAGGGCCTTTTCGAATCGGTATAGAGAAGTTCTCGCTATATGTGGTCGCACATTATCCCTGGAAAAGTGGATGAATATGGGGTTCCGCCATCTCATCAACGTAACGCTGGGCGTTCATGGTGTCTCGGATGAACACCAACCGAAACCTACTCCTATATGCTATAACACGAATACAAGGGATACTGCTAAAATTCGCGGAATCAAGTACTCATTGAATTGCCAGCATTAAACAATTATCATATTCGTAAAATTTCACATTTTTAACCTTTCATTCAGTTGACAGTTCCATTTAAAACCGAACAGTTTTGTCTCAACAGAATTTAACAAAGTAATAGTTGTGTCAAAAATGGAAATTTTGAATCGTGATTTTCGAGTGATGATTTTTTACGATTTTCGATACGGTTTAACACCAAAGCAATGCGTGGAAAAGCTGAGTTCGGTATTTGGGAATGAAGCACCATCCAAAAGTATGGTTTACAAATGGTTCGAAGAATTCAAGCGTGGAAAACCAACGTTTGGTGACGATCTTGGTGAAGGGCGTCCATGCACCTCTGTTGTTGCGAAAAATATCGATGCCGTGGGTGAAATGATTTTATCAGATCGACATGTGACATACAGTGAGATAGAGGCGCCCTTAGGCATTGCGGCGAAACAAATACATACGCTTTTGCACATTCATTTACATGTCAGGAAGCTTTCCAGTCGTTGGATTCCTCAAAATTTAAAAGACGAGCAAAAACAAGCACGTGTCAAGTGGTGCAAGGAAATGTAAAAAAAAAAATTGATTATGGTCGTTCAAATTCTGTATATAACATTGTAACAAGTGACGAATCCTGAATATATTCATATGAGCCTCAAACTAAACAGCAATCGACTGTATGGGTGTTTCAAAATGAACCTAAACCAACAAAAGTGGTGTAGTCACGAAGCGTCTCGAAAAGAATGTTTCTTGATTCTTTGGAAAAACGGCTCATGTTGCAACTGTTGCATTAAAGAAAGAACAGTTAATGCTGACTAGTATACGTCAATTGGTTTGCCGAAAATTATCGATGAAGTCAGAAAAAACAACATAAACCGACGAATCATTGTTCATCATGACAATGCAAGCGCTCACACAGCACGACAAACTGTCGAGTTTTTTTCCATGAGTTTTAGCAGTGGTCCTCGTATCGCGACTTTCCCACGTCTTCGTCTGAACCTCATGCATCTTTACAAAACCGAGAATAATCACTGAACACCACCCTATGCCACTCCACGTTACAGTGCATCGCAATCTACACCACTCCAAACTTGCTGTCGGTGTTGACCCGTAAGTGGTAATATGTGATCAATAGTATTGCAAGCCGAAAGCGTTGTTTCGGCGATAAGCGGTTCGAAGGGACGCATTACGACCTTCATTACCTAATCACAGATAGATCAGCAATTACTCTGGTATTGGAGAATCGGTGTCTTAGTTTCATTAGGCGAAGGTGGCGGTTCTGCATATCATTAGTTCTTCTTCGGCCCCCAGTTCCTCTTCGGCGTCTTTCCTTGCCCTCCCTAGTCCATGACTGATAACAGCGCATGATAGTAGATTGGTTCAGGTTACGGCGATTTACAATTTTCTTGAACGAAAACCAACCTTCGCGCAAGGCAGCAATTCAACCTTTGTCCAATTCGATGAACTGGCTGAAATTCCTATGTTGTCACACTACACGCATACTTAAATCCTCAAAACATGTTAATAAAAGTGTGATAAAACTCGCACGAAATGCACCTCACATTAACATCAGAAAAAAACTACATGAAGTGTCACATATGCCATGACCACTTGATCCATCGCTTATAAAATTACAATCAATTATTACCTTTGAATAGTTATACGTTTCTGCCAAGTTTGGTCAAACAATTCGCATCCACAACTAATTTAAAATTGGTTCCACCCATATAAAATTGTCTGAGAATGATAATAGGACCAAAGAAACTGAATTGTAATATGACCATTAATAAATGTTGAAATTGACGAAATCTTGAAACACAATATAGTCAGTGTTCAAGGCCCATAGAATCAGATAGTATGGTCACATTTATAGGAAAAAACAACAAATCACATGTAAAAATCATAATAGATTGGAAGGCAATTGGTAGGAACTGTTAGAAGACAACATAAAAAGAATGAAAATATACAATTGGAGAAATTTAATTAGGGACAAAAAGGAATGTATAAAAATAGTCAACATCGCAAAAGCACACCAATGACTGTAAGAATAGACAAAATCATGGAAATGTGCACTCATCCGCCACGGAAACTGAATTACAGGCGTTCAACTGAACAGCTGCAGTTTCTACGTAATTGCATAGCTTGCATATATACAAGGTGTGATAAAAAAATACGGTGTATAATTTTATTACTATTATATTTATTACTATTATTATTACGAATAAAGTAATAAGCTTACATCAAAATTGAATTAATCTCATTCAAAGTGCTTTCCTCGGCTAACAATGCACTTATCCTAACGTTGATTCCATGATTGGAAGTACTTCTGGAAGGTATCTGTCGGAAGGACCTTCAGCAGCTCCGTCGTGGCCCTCTCAATATCGAGAATGGTTTCAAAACGTTTTCCCTTTAACACGGGAAGAGCCAGAAGTCGCATAGTGCTAAATCCGAAGAGTAAGGCGGATGTGGACAGGCAGGAACCTTTTCTTGGACAAAAACTCGCGGATCAGAAGCGAGGTATGGCATGGCGCGTTGTCGTGATGAAGGAGGAAGTCATTGGCCCATTTTCCTGTTCTCTTTCTCCATATATCGTTGCGCAAATGTTACAGTACGCCGTTGTAATATTCGAAGTTTACAGTTGTTCCCCCTGGAACGAACTCTGATCGCACTATGCCCTTATCATCATAAAAAAAACAATGA
The DNA here is from genome assembly GCA_935421215.2 of Melolontha melolontha. Taxonomy (NCBI): domain Eukaryota; kingdom Metazoa; phylum Arthropoda; class Insecta; order Coleoptera; family Scarabaeidae; genus Melolontha; species Melolontha melolontha. The sequence continues at coordinate 48,251,591 of OW285240.1, forward strand.
GCATGACCTTAAAATTCGACTTTTACGGACGTGCCTCCTAAGGGCTAGGAAACCCACTCATTTTCCATTGAGAACTCTGAATTTTTGTCTCAAGGTCATAGCCATATATCCAACTTTCATCTCCACATATGGAATCTGCATCGTCAGTCAAAAGTCTGGGACCAAATTTCTCATTTACTCGTCTCATTGCAAATTATCGGTTAAAATGCTTTGCACGGACCTGTACGAGATGTTGAGTTCTTTGAAAAGCTCTCGAATAATCAATCTCTTGTTTGAACGAACAATTTTTGTCACTTTCTGCACGTTTGCGTGTGTTTTTGAAGTCGAAGGACGTCCCGACAGTTGCTTGTTAACAACACACTCATTTCCGCTTGTAAATCGTCTTCAGAATCATCGCACTATCGCCATTCACTGATTTTAACATTTCACGGACTTCTTTGGCACTTGAATTTAAAACAAAAGTTAATGTTAGCGCGTTGTTCGAAATCCGTGATGTGTAACAGACATGGCAAACACGACCACACTCTTCTGGCTCTTGATGTGTAACAGACACGGCAAACACGACCACACTCTTCTGGCTCTGAAAGCCGAATGACTAGTCAAAACTTATTATAAGGTGGCACTGACTGTCTTAACTAATCAGACTATAGGATTTATTATTTCAAATAAATGCAGCGTCAGCAGTTGCTGCTATAAAAATTTATTCAACGTATTTTTTGGTCACACCTCGTATATGAACTTTCTAATTATGAACGCACTATTATTTACAATTTTAAGTCTTCCAATCAATTTTGTCACATCCTGTATCAGCCCAAACCGAAGTAGTAGACACCAAAGTTGTTTGTAAATCATTAATTAAAATATATAAAGTAATGGGTAAAGTAATTCAAATTAGAACCTCGACCAACATAAATGTTTGATGTTAAATCTAGATGCCAGTCCGAGGAAATTTGTGTATACCGGGTTCTTTTTTATCACTACACATAACGTCGCCCTATGTGTAGAGCTAAAAAAATAAAAGTCAACGCATTGGTGGCATAGTAGGCAACCAGTTATACACCAGTGACGTATTTTTCCAATTGTCAAATATTTCTGATTTTTCATTCATACTTAAATCTTAAATTAAATTCATTTGAATGAAAAATAGATCATTTATTTAAAAAAGTTAATTATCCTAACAGGCGTATATCTTGTGCGACAATTTTAAATATTTTTAACAAATTCAAAGAAGATGGATAGCATTTCTTTAAGGATGAAATATATTTAAGATAGTAAAATTGGTGTATCAAAAAAGGTAGAAAATATGAAAGCGTTGATAACAAAAAAGTACAAATAGATTTTAACATTTTATGAGATTGTAGAACGTCCTCACATCACTTCTAATGAATTACCGAACGTAGCCCACGTATTGGGCGCATTTCAGTAACATGTTAAAAAACAAATAACACCTCGTAGTATCTTACGAATAACTTGTTTATATAAAATAGAGATATTTATCTTAAAAAGGCAGTAGTGGGAAATTCTTGTAGGTAATAAATATGTTACTACTTCTTTAATAATAAAAATAACTTTTGGAGTATACAATTATCTGACAGCGTCACTATTGAAATTATAGATTGAATAAGGGAAGACATTATGCAACAAACTTTTCGAATCTTTTAAAGCAAGGCTTTTCATATGAAAGACGATCAATTAGAGAAGCAACTGTTTTTGACCCTCGATTTAAAAGAGAAGGTTTTCGTAGTACTCAAAATGCTACTGGAGCTGCTTCTCTTCTACAACAAAACATATTTAATATTATGAAGAAAATAGACCCCGAAAATAAAGAACAAAATGCCTGTAATCGAAACAGACATTAGTGCACATCAAAAGTCACTTTGAATATTTGAATTTTTGCAAGAAAGAATAAAAGAAAAAGTAAAATTAATTACAGCTGATGTAATAATAGCTAAAAGGCAATACCTCGAAAGGCCAAATTCAAATCACATAGATCCTCTATTTATTTGGATTCTGTTTTAGGTAACAGGAATGGAGCTGAAACCCTTAGAATAATGTGCTAGGAAATACTTCTGTATTCCGGCAAGTTCAGCAGAAAGTGAAAGTGTGTTTAGTACAGCTCGTTTCCTGAAAATAAAGAACAAATGCCTGTAATCGAAACAGACATTAGTCCACATCAAAATTCACTTTCATTATTTGGATTTTTGCAAGAAAGAATAAGAGAAAGCAAATTTAAACAAGACGTAGATCCTGTTTTATTTTGGAAGGTAAGTTTAAAAAAAAAGGGTTGTATTTTTCATTTGGATTTTTTTTTAGGTAACAGGAATGGAGCTGAAACCCTTAAACAATGTGTTAGGAAATACTTCTGTATTCCAGCAGGTTCTGCAGAAAGGGAAAGAGTGTGTAGTACAGCTCATTTAATAATAGATCAAAGGTGTACAAGACTAAAACCAATAAATGTTAATATGATAATGTGCCTAAATAAAAATTTTAAAAATATTAATAAATAACTTAAGTATTTATTTTATTAAAATTACACCCAACCTCTTCCTATTGGCTAAAGAAATAACTCAATGGGTTTCATCTAACTATGCTTTCTAACTATTAAAGATATGAATGTTTAAACATTCAAAAGGAAATTATTTAGATGGCCATACAGAACGTACATGAAACTCTAAATCTATTACAGAACTGTTTGTTTTATCAGTAAAAATTATTTTATTTAAAATTTCTCCATTTACTTTTAACAAATTAACATTATATCACAAAAATCAGTTTGTTGTGTAATTTATCTTCCTCGACAAGCTATTGATGGTTTGATATCTTGTGTGGCTTATCTTTGAATTCTTTCAGGTTGTTGAATACCGAACTCTTCGATACTCCAAAATGGCTACATCTAAAAGCGATCCTACATAACACAGGCTATTCAGTTTCACGTGTTCTGTTAACACGTCATTGGCTTTATTTGTTGGGGGTGAATTTAGAAAATTTTTTTTGTGGAAATTTAGAAAACCACCATCATCTTTGAATTTGTGAAAAATATTTAAAATTATCTTCGCACAAGGTATACGCCTGTTAGGATAATTAACTGTTTTAAGTTAATTATCTATTTTTCAATAAAATGTATTTAATTTAAGATTTATGTGTGAACAAAAAGTCAGAAATATTTAACATTTAGAAAAATACGTCACTGGTGTATAAGTATAACTGGTTACCTACCATGCCACCAATGAATTGACTTTTATTTTTTTAGCTCTACACATAGGGCGATGTATGTGTAATGATAGAAAAAAGAACCCGATATAATACAGTCGAACATATAAAATGTACAGAAAGGTTGGTAGGTTACAAACGATTTAAATACGAACAGCCATGTTTATCAGTAGACTCGGCAAAGAGGGGCAAGTCTAAGCTCTTTAAGGTTAGTACTTCCTACAATAGTCATTCTTTTCAAACAGTAACAGCCATATATACGTCGGGTCGAGTACTTCTCATAACTTTTTAATACATATATACAGTTAAGCTCACATAAATCTAGTATAACCTAATTTGTCAAAATTGCTAAAATTTTCTAATATTGTTTAGTGTTTATTAAACTTTTTTTGAAAGACAAGTCAAATGTCAAGTAATTTTTTAATGCAATTTAGAAAACACAATAAACTAATACATCATTGATCCGTCATTTGCATCAATTACTGTCCTTAACATTCTAGGTACAGAATCAAAGAGACTTCTTCAAAAATTAGGTTTTTCAACATGTTTTCCCAGGTATTTTCAATAGATTTCCATAATTGTTCCCTATTAGTAAATCTTAGAGATCTATGAATTTGCTTTGTCATTTTTTTATTTTCTCTCAAATATTCAAACAAATTGTGATCTATATCAGTTATCAACTGATTCCTATCCTCGTTTGCGACATATACTGCCTTCATTTTCCCATCTTTTTTAACTTGTAGTACTGTAGATTTGTTTAAATGAAATTCTTCGCGACTTGTTTAATGGTCAGTTTTCTTGCCATTTTGGATATCAAAGAGTGACAAATGTCATTTAGACATTACAAGAATGAATTATTTTCAAAAATTACAAAACACCTCGGATTCATATGCTGTTCATCAATTTTGTATAGGTAGGAATAAAAATCTACTATTAATAATTTCTATATTAAATGGCTATGCTAACATGAGCCAGAAGTACCCGACCCGACGTATAGATGGCTGTTGTTGTTTGAAAACAGTACCAATCTTATTGGGCTTAAACTTACCCCTCTTTGCCGAGTCTATTTATCAGTCTCATTTGATAAAACGCAATATACCTTACAAATATCCACACAGCTGAAATATTATTTGCTAGTCTGCGAATGATTGAGAAAAATTGTCTTTTCTATTAATTATTTTTGAAAATTTATAAAAATTTTAGGTTTTCATAAAAGTACAGTTGATGACATAATAAAAGACAAAAAAATCTTGAGAAATAAAATTAATGTTACCTTGCGGTGAGTAATATTGTCGTGTTGGTCCTTTATTAGGATTATTAGTGCGATGCTTGTGATTGTTTGATCCATTATTCTGCACGGAGTTCAAATTATGTTGATAATTTACCGAAGGTCTTTGAATGGGTTGAGGATAGCGTTGAGTCTAATAACAAAAATAACAGATAACAGCACAGGAACACTACGTAATTTCAAATTGATTACCTGAGAAGATTGTTGATTTCCAACACTCTGATATAAATTATATTTGTGAGTAGTCGGGCTGGGTTGAGGAGGTGGCTGTTTACAGTTTTGTCTTGATTTTGGCGACGGTATTTGAGGTCCGGGTCCTAGCAGTAATACATAAACAAAATAATAATATTCATTTATTTATCGACAAAATGTATACAAGGTGCTATTCAAATGTTCTCAAAACCTGGATGTGGGTGAACGTATATAGTCGAACGTTAACAAATACTGCTTTGGAGTTCTTTGCGAATTATGTGTCTTCCGTTTAAATGCACACTTAGTGGACGCTTTTCAATTAAGTTGCAGTTTTACAATTAACATTGTAAGAAAGCAATGCGTTGCTGTAATTATAGTACAATTCCATTAAAGTATCTTAAGACGGCTAATAGAAGTATAGAGATAAAACATTCAAGGATATGAAACATTAAATGTTTTTTCGCAAAGTCAGTTTTAACGCAAAATATTATGATTTAAAATAGAAATAAAACTATGGTTATAATCTTCACTTTTTAATATTTAATCGTAACATGATAAATGTTTCGCCAGCACAGTTGCTTCTCAGGTACTTACAGCTAAAGAGTACGTTACAAAAACCTGTGCTGGCGAAACAATTGTCGTGTTACGATTAAATATTAAAAAGTGAAGATTATAACCGTAGTTTTATTTCTATTTTAAATTATGGATCTTCATCAAGTAAAAGCCGGATCAATTCAGTTAAACATTATGATGATTGTATTACGAGGATTGCTCTTTATGTAACCGGGATAAAAATGAAAACAGCTTTATTGTTTTTCAAAATATTCTTCATGATGATCGAAGCACTATTGCATACGTTTGAATTAATTTTCACAGCACTTTTTCCATTCCGATTTAGGTATCTTCAAAACATGCATATTGAAGGCATCAATGGCTTCTTCTGACGTCGAAAATCGTTGACCACGTAGTTTATTTTTCACATACGGGAACAAAAAGAAATCATTGGGAGCTAAACGGCGGATGACCTATCAATTCGATGTTTTGACCGGTCAAATATTGAGTTGTTTGTGCCGATGTGTAACAGCTCGCATTGCCATGGTGAAGAATGATACTGCATCTCGTTGGCGGTTTTTTCCTATTTTCTAGAAACTAGCAAACAAATGGTAGTGTACCATTCAGAATTAACCGTTCTGCGATCATCTAGCGGCACTGTAGCTACATGTCCATTTTTCCATAAAAAACAGGCAGACATTTGTTTCGAAGTACTTTTAGCGCGAACAACTTTTGTTGGGTTTGGCTCATCTTGGAACACCCACAGAGTAGTCCACCGCTGTTTGCTATCGGGCTCATACGCATAGATCCAAGATTCGTCACCTGTGTAGATGTTATACACGGCTTTTGGCGCACCACGATTGTATTTTTTGCGTATTTCTGTGCACCAATCGAGGCAAGCTTTTTTGAGCGATTGTCAAATTATGCGCCGAGCAAATCCTTTTCACGGCTAAATGTTCATGCAATATCTTGGGTATTCTTGCCAAATCGTGCGTTCAAAAAAAACCGCCTCAGAGTTGGTCATGAAATTTTTAGGTATGTCGCAACTTAACCGCACCATTCTGAATTGTCAAATGTTAATGTCATTAGTGTCATATAATACGAGGGGGTATCGATATATAGTTAGCATAGACCGGTTCCGATGATAAAAAAAATATTGCGATACTATAGCAACGAAAAATAACATATTATAAGTGTCAGTGTAAAGTATCACGTTAAAAAGTCAAACCAAAGTTGCGCAATAAAATTTGAAAAAACGGATGTCATCGAAATTGTGAAAATCGAAAAATTGAGGTTTCGACCCATCATCAAGTACCTGTATTTCAAGGGGTTAAGAGGTAAGCAGATTTACGAAGATATGCTTAATACCCTTGGCGATCAATACCCTTCGTATGCGAAAAATTGGATTGCAAGCTTCAAAAGGGGTAAATTTTCCATTGAAGATGAACACCGATCGGGAAGGCCAGTGTCTGTTGTCCGTTCCCGAAAATGTTGATGCAGTTCATGACATAATTTTGTCAGACCGTCGAATTGGGCTAAGACGAATATCTGAGGCACTGAATATTTCATATGAATGCGTCCATCATTCAGTTCACGTTGATTTGGAGATGAGAAAAATTTCTGCAAAATGGATCCCCAAATGTCTGAATGTTGACCAGAAGCGTGCAAGGATGGAAGCATCGCTTTCAATCTGTGCTCGGTTTGAAAGTGATGCAGACTTTTTAAGCCGTATTGTTACTATGGATGAAACTTGGGTACATTTCTACGACCCAGAAACAAAGCAACAACCGGTGGAGTGGAGACACTCTGGTTCTCCAAGGTCTAAGAAGTTTCGCGTACAAAAATCTGCTGGAGAAGTTCTTGCCTTAGTTTATTGGGATTGCCATGGAGTAATAATGATTGATTTTCTGGATAAGGGTAGAACAATAACTGGGAATTATTATTCGACGTTACTGACTACTCTACGAGAAAAAATTATAGAGAGAAGTCGTGGAAAGTTATCCAAAGGCTTTTTGTTTTACAGGACAATGCCCCTGCACACAAATCGCATGTTTCCATGCAAACAATTCGTAATTCGACTATCATGTCTTTCCTCAACTGAAAAAAAGTTTAATGGTCGCAAATTTTCTTCCAACGAAGAGGTGATAGAAGCTGTGGAGGTCTGGTTTGCAGAGCAAGATAAAAATTTCTTTTTGAAAAATCTAGAGGCGCCGCAGGATCGCTGTATTAATTTAAGAGGAGAATATGTTGAATAATAAAATATTTTGCCTTTCAAATTTTGTTTGCTTCTATAGTAGGCTAAGAATTTTTCAATACATCCTCGTAAAAACAATAACACATAATTTTATTTATTAATGACACGTAGATTATAACCTAGCAATTTCCTAAAGCTGTCATTTAGATTTAATTGTCATTTAAGAAATTCATATTAGTAAAGTTACCACATGCTTTTTGATGTTACTTAGAAATCACGGCACACTAGAGGCAGGTTTTTTTTTTGAACGCACGATACTAATGCCTGGGAATGCTTCGATCTCATGGTATGTAAGACGACGAAATACCGTCCTTATGATAAAACTTTAAGATGGATATGTTAGATTGCGCCTGGTAACACTACTGTCAGCTCCGGTTACATAAATAGCTACACTCGTATACTTTTTCATTCAAGAATAAAATCAAATTGAAATGGACAAGGTTTATAGAGACATGGAATTAATTCAGAAATGGTCTCAAGCTAATTTACTAAAAAATCTTCACATAACAGAAGAGTATACAAGAAAAACACTAGAAATGGCGCAATGCGCTCCAAAGCGGAGTATTTCGAAACTAACTCTGTTAAAAGGATCCAAAAGTAGTGAAATTGCAAATTTTGGTTAGCACCATGCATATTTTAATTATAAAATACATAAGGATAACATACGAAATTATCCATTTATAACAGTAAGAGGAATTTAAAATTAGAGCCGACTTAGAACTAATAAATAAACTTAAAACTAAAATGTGTACATTATTAAATAAATAAATTGACTAAGTTGAATTCCAATCAGCTAAGCTAATAGAATAATGCATAAATAAAAATTGTTCCATATTTGCATTTATCTATATATTAATACAATAGTAGATTGATTAATATCCATATTTGACAATATATGATGCCACTATCACTGTTAAATGTTACCTTTCAAATTCCTAGTATAGAAGTTTGAGATGTATATATGGATTAGTTAAATTGTAGTAATCATTCAATTGAGTGAGCAATTTTTACCTTTCCTTAACTATGAGATACAATCGGAATCAGTTGGTGACTAGATACGCTATTAGATAAGTCTGCAATATCCCATTATCAATCATATAACGTGTGTTCATTTGAAAAGTCAATCTAGGTTACTTTGAAATTTTGATAGAATAAGACGCATATATATTAGTACGTGTTTGTTGTTCCGTAAACGTAAATCCAAATGACATTTGATAATGTCAATCACAAATATCAGTTAGTGCATAAAATAACCGTGGGTCGATTCTGGTTTAAATAAATTGCTTCTCAGTTTTAAAATGGCTTTCACTTTAGAACATAAATTTTTTTTTAGTCCAGGCTTATTTTCGAAGTGGTAATAAAATTGATGGTTTATGGGTTTATTCAGTTCAAGATTGCATGGTAGAATTTCAAGTTTAGTTTCCACATTTTGTAACAGATTATATACAATTTAAGAATACTTTGGATAGAACTTTTTTCTGAAGCTGGTAGTCTCTTAAGAAAATCAGGTAGCGGAGCAGTTAAGAAACGTACACCTCAAGTTGTCAATCGTGTTGAAGAAATAATGGAAAATGAACCACAAACATCTGTTCGATATTTGAGTCAACAAATAAACCTTTCTGTTGGTACAACTCACAAGTTATTAAAAAAAGATATGCAACTTTATCCATACCGTGTCACAGCAGTACAAGAATTGTTAGAAATTGATTACCCACGTAGACTACAGTTTTGTAATTGGTTTGTAAATATGAACAATAATGGAGAACTTTCGCAAAGAATCATCTTTACTGATGAAGCATGGTTTTATAAAACGGGATACCTAAATTCACAAAATACAAGAATCTGGAGTAGTGATAATCCACATGTAATTAATGAAGCATCGCTACATCCAGAGACAATTGGTGATTGGGCAGCGATAACCAAAGGCGAATCATTGGACCAATATTTTTTCAGGGAACGTTAACTGCTCAAAGGTACCGTACGGAAATTTTACAACCATTTGTCAATCATTTGCATGATGATGATTGATGAACTTCAAAATGCATATTTCCAACAAGACGGAGCACCTTGTCACTGTACTGTAGAATCTTTGGATTATTTAAGAGAATTTTCTGATGAGCGTATAATTAGTCGAAATACTGAAATTGCCTGGCCTGCACGTTCATGCGATTTAACACCTTGCGACTTCTTTTTGTGGCGTTATCTAAAAAATAACATATTTCGAACACCTATATTGAATTTGAATGATATGCTACAGAGAATCGAACAGAAATGCATGGAAATTAATAACAATCCAGTAATGTTGCAGAATATCATCAGAAATTTTGAACGGAGGATTTTAAAGTGCATTGATCTTGAAGGACAACATTTTCAACATTTGTTATAGTTTTCAATAAATACCTATTATTTGTTATTTATTTGTATGTATGAAACTGTCAAAATATACGACTTCGTAGGTTAAGGTAGTAAATTTTAATTTACGACATACTTCAAAATGTTCTCAGTAAATCACATACTACTAGATTGACTTTTCAAATGAATACTTGTTATAACAATTGTCAATGACAATATTAATGTCGGACGTTAGTACTTGAACTTGCTAGCTTAGGAAGCTTTAAATGAACAAGATACAAAGTTTAGCGCATTCGTAATAATTCAGAACATAACGCTTCGAATAGTTTTAGAAATATTTGAGACCTGCTTGGGCACAATAGATGAACTATAACCTCAATATAAATATGCATAATTGTGTGATGTTAGAAAATCTGTGTATTTTTTATTGAATAAACATATTCGTAGGTAACAATTTATTATATACGTACGAGGGTTGATCATTATATCAGTGACTTTTTGAATTTCCCGTGTTGTAAATTTAAAAGCAACACTGTTGCTGTTAACTACCATCTGTCAACAGACTACTGACAAAATTTGAGATAAAGTTTAAGAGGCATATAAAGCAGACAACATCGTGCATTTTGACGAAAATGGAAAAAAGTTAATTTCGTGTGCCCATTAGGCATGAAGACAATCATCGTTCAAACCAAGGCTAAGTTTGATAAATAATATGGCGACTCTGCACCATCAAAATAAACGGTAAATCAGTGATTTACTGAATTTGGTTGTGGTTGCACAAGCATGAGTGACGCTGAACGTTCTGAACGCCCAATTGAGGTTATTACACCCGATACCATTGAAAAAAATTATATGGTGTTGGCCGATCGGAGATTGAAAGTGCGCGAGATTGTAGAAGCCATAGGCATATCATATGGCTCAATGGTTTCAATATTAATTAATCACAAATGCAATCGTGTGACAACTTCGACGAATTGTTTGGGAATATTTAATCACAATCCGGACGAGTTTTTAGGTAGTTTCATAACCGTGGACGAAATATGGGTCAGGCACGACACTGGAGACCAAGTAGCAGTCGAAACAGTGGGTGTTTTCGGGCGAATCGTCACTAAAGAAGGTTAAGCTGGGTTTGTTGGCGAACGAGGTCATGGCGACCATTTTTTTAGACGCACGCAGCAAAATACACATCGATTACCTTCAAAAGAGAAAAATATTACGGCAACTTATTGGACTAGTTCAAGGGCAATTTGAAGAAAAATCGACCGCATTTGGCCACGAAAAAAGTACGCTTTCATGAAGACAATACACCGGTACAAACGTGCGCAGTTGCCACGACGAACTTTCATGAATTGCTTCCTCATCCGCCATATTCTTTCGACTTGGCCCCCAGTGACTATTGTCTATTTTCAAACCAGAAGAAATGGCTTGGCGAAGATATTTGGCTCCAACGATCAAATCATCGAACAAACACCCAACAAAAAAATAGAAAACCATTGGGCGAAGTGTGTTGAAACTATGTTGAGAAAAAAACGTTTCTTTGGCGACAAAATTAATCATTCAAAAAGTCACCGACATAATGACCTACCTTGTATTTGTCACTTGTTTGAATTGATAAGTTTAAAGCTTAAACTGAAATGAATGCCGGTTAAGCAAATTGCAAATCTCAAATTTTGTATAAATTCATGCAGAAGCGTGGCAAAATGCTTTGGAATAAAAGGGAGAATTTCTCTTTTAAAATATATTTTAGAAGTTCAGAATGGAAATTAGTTGGCGTGTTCAGCGATTTAATGACGCCACTATTCTTTGGCACATTTATTCTTACATAAATTCAATAACTGCAGGGACATATAAGAAATATATCTATAGATTTTAAGTTTAAGTAAATTTCGTCTGGGGAAAGAAAAACATTGTAATGATATTATTGGCAGTCGAATTGTTTACTTTTAAAATTATTAAATTAAAACCTATTACACGTTTCTGCAAAAATAAAAATACTACTCAAGAAACTTTAGTACAAACTTTATATTGTGTACTTTTAAATTAGAGGAAGAATTGGAAAAGCTGAATTGATTATTTCAAATACCTCTTTTGTTAAAGTTTGTTATATACTAAAGTTATATGTTTTTTCTCTGTACCCATATGCTTAATACAAGTTTAGGATACAATACAAAGAGACTGTCTTGGAAAAATGAAGATTCGTACAGTCAAGAGCAGCGTAGACCTTATTTCTGCCGCTTGGATAAGCAAAACTAATCTTTGACAAATGGTCATGTTAAGCTAATTGACCGACCAGGGAAATCTTTTTTTCTTGTATGATTCAGGTATTATCAACACGTGCATATTATTCATACTGGTGGTATAAATACAAAATTGTAAAGATTTTTTTTACAAATCACTTCGATTAAATTACAAGAGGAGACTTTTATATTATCTACTTTGCTATGAATGAAAGACATTTTAAGAAAAGCTATATTTTATTTTTCTACAGATGGTCCACTAACGGTTACACACTTATTGCAGCGTTAAGGCTATACCGTAAAAAAAATCGTTTGGTAACTCTTCATAAAAATTTCTCCACCTTTACTTTCATGCAATCTTCTGAAGAAAAAAAAAAACGACCACGCAGATGCTTTTTAATTTAGGTAAGAGATAATAATCACTCGTTGCCAAGTCCGGGCTATAGGGTGGATGTTCCATCTCTATAAAACTAGAGTCGTTATTTCTCGGACTTGACGAGCCTTGTAAACCCCGCAATTGTCATGGAACAGCATAATCTTTTGAGCAAAGTTTTGGGATCCTTTTTGCTGCATGCCAGTTTTCAAATTTCGGATTGTTTCCTTTTATGCTTCTCCTGTAATTGTAGAACGTTTCTTAATGTATTCAATTAACTAGATACCTTCTGTACAACACCGTTACCACCAGTTTTCCAGATGAATTTCGCGTCTTTGCCTTTTTTAGTTGTGGAGATCCTTTGTGGACCCACTGCACGGATTTTTGTTTTGTCGGTGGGTCCAAGTAATAAACGAGGGATGTTCGGTTACTAAGGTACATTCGTGAATTACAGACAGACTACTTTATTTATAGAAATTAAACATACACTAAGTAAAAGCGTGAACTGTTAGCTAGTTTTCAACATAATCGCCGCCAATGTTAAGGCAATTATCCCAGCGAGGTACAAGCTTCTGTATACCCTCTTCGTAAAAGATGCGATCCAAATTTCTAAAATACTGCCGTACTTCATCTTGAAGTTCGTTATCGTCTTCAAACCTTTTACCTGACAAATGAGCTTTCAATGGCCCCAACCAATGAAAATCAGAAGGAGCCAGGTCTGGATTATGGGGCGGATGGACAACTTCCCAATTGTATTGCTGAAGCCAGGCCTTTGTCTGATTTGAGGTGTGCGGTCTTGCATTGTCATGCAATAACCTGATTCCTTTCGTCAACTTTCTTCATCGTTTCTGTCGAATGGCTTAGTGCAGTTTTTCGAACGTTTGACAATAAATATCGTTACTAATTGTTGTTTTCGGTGGTAAAAACTCTATGAGCAAAATGCCTTGCATATCACAGAACGTCTTTTTTGCAGACTGCTAACTTGAATTTTTTCGGTGTTAGTGAACTAGGACGCTTCACGTCATCGAATCTTATTTTGATTCGGGGGTATGGTGCTACACCCACGTTTCGTCTCCTGTAACTATAGACTCTAGAAATACGTTTTTCTGACGATAGCGCGTAAAAGTTCCCGTGTCGTAGCTATTCGTTGCATTTTGTGTTGGTCGGTCAACAGTTTTGGTACCCATCTCGCGGACACTTTTCGGTAGCGTAATTCAGATACGATTTCATGAACAGAGCTTTTAGGATGCCGGTCAGTAGAGCAATTTCCCGTATTTTCAACCGACGATCTTCTCGAATCAGCGTATCGACCTTTAATTGATTCTCATCCGTTTTCGTTATTGATGGTCTTTTTCGCACACCGAGATCATCGTTCAGAGCTGTGCGTCTATTTTTGAACTGTTTACGCCAAGCACTAACTTGTTTTCGACTCATAACGCCTTCTCCATAAGTCTTCAGTATTTTTTTATGAATTTCGGTAGGTGTTTCATTATTTGCATGCAAAAAACGAATGACCGCTCGCACTTCAAACTTGGAGTATGTTTCGATCGGAACTGACATTGTGCGGCTGTCACTGCATACGTTGTACTGAACCTAATGCAATAACAATAGCTACCTATGCAGTACATATGCGCATCTAAAATGCATGAAACTTTCAACCTGATCAGAGTGACGTAGGCGGTGGGCTGCGCAAACGTACCTTTGGAACCGGACATCCCTCGTACGCACGTCTTGTCAACTGTTACAATTTTCGAAGAAAGACTTTTATCGTCAGCTAAAACCCTAAAAATACTTAGGCGTATCTTCCTTATACACGTTGTCATTCATCATCTGATGAATATTTTAGAGTGCATTTTCTTCTTTTGTCAAGAATTTTATCACGCTTCTATGCTCTGATTAAATTTCACTCATTTTTGGTTAAATAAAGCTCTGTAAAAACAGCAAACCTCTTTCGATTTGAACTAAACTTGGTCAATATAAAGCCAAATGTGGCAACTAGTTCACAGCAAAAGCTTGCTATTGTCACTTAATTATTTCATGGCTAAGATAGATAATATATGAGTCTTTCCTCATATTAATTAAAAATCAATTAACTTTAAATAGAGGAAAATATAAACTGAGGTGCATAATTAACCAAACACTAATTTTTCGAAATATTTCAATGTTACGCATGTAACTGTGCTGCACTTTAGGTGATTAGGTTACAACTTGTTTAGAGTGAAATCCGCGCGCCTACCTCATACCTGCAGAGAAGAGTTGCGTCAGTACTGTTGCAAAGAGTGCGTGGCAAAGAAAGTTGCCCTATTCCATTTTCTTTTAAAGTTATTTGCGTAGTAACGTATTTACTTTGCATAATTATTGTTTTTTAAAAGTGAAAACAAGGAAGACCCATGGGGCCTTCCAGAACAAATTGGAATGAGGGACAAGATGTGCATTACATCGCAAACGCCCTAGGAGTTCCCCAAAGCACTGTTTCAGATGCCTTGCAAGAGAAACACGAGTACACAAGAAGACCGGGACAAGGTAGACGAAGAGCAGCAAATCACGTGCAAGATTGGTTTCTTCGAATGTTGGTGTTACGTAATTGCACGATGAAAAAATCTGCTCTTGTGTAAAGGTTGATAGCATAGTTCAGCGTATACAGTTTGCAAACGCTTAAATGAATGTGGGTTGAGGTCCAGAAGACCTGCAACAGAACCTTTTTTAACCGCAGAGCATCGGCCACAGCGTTGGCAATTTGCACTGGAATATGCTGATTGGTGTTTCGAAGAATGGTCCGCTGTGCTCTTTACTGATAATCCCACATTTACCCTATATATATCAAATAGGTGCGATAGGATGTGGAGAGAGACAGGCGAGCGTTTTGCTGAAGCCTGCTTGTCGCCAAGAATGCCATTCATTAAATGTTTAGAAGAACATGTAATGCCGTTTGCTGGCGAAAATTTAATGCAAGGTAATGCCCATCCACACATTGCAAAGCTCACGTGGGCTTACTTAGAAGTTGGCATTGCGTTGTTGCCATAGCCACCACGAAGTCCTGACTTGAATCCCTTGAAACATTTTGGAACGATGTGCTCACCGCAATCATACGGAGTTTCCAACGTTAGACCGGTTAGCAGAAGTCCTAACTGCGGAATGGAACCAAATTCCTCAAGAGGAATTTGTCGCTTTGGTCAGGAGCATGCTTGATCGAATGAGGGCTCGTAGTGGGAATATAAGCTATTTATATATTTTTTAATAACTTTTTCTTATTTCCAATTTATAGCAATTTTATTCTGTTTCTGAAGCTGTTTGTTTTTGGCTTAGATTTCGCTCTTTTATAATGGATTTTAGTAATGTGCTAATAAAGCATTTAATCACTAAACATATGATTATTTTGGTGGGATAAAAATATTTTGACAAAATCAAGTGTACGGTTAATTTTGCCCCTCAGTTTAGTATCCAGACACATGTTTGCGATGAAGAAAAATAATCGCTATATACAACGCAAGGACAAAATAATAGAAACTGTAATATTTTTGATTGGGTTTATCAAGGTTGATTAAAATCAGATTTAATATGGGATTCCTTTGGGAACTAATTTACTAAATTACTAGATTTAAGATTGTAGGTTAGAAGAGCTTAATTAAATATCATTTAATTAAATTAAACTGACTTTATTGATATTATATATTTATATTTCATGGTTACAACTAAATTGATATTACTAAGAATTACGAACGAAGTTAAGACTTACAAATCTTGGTTCCAGGATAATTATCATATAAATAAGCGATCTAATGACAACATGTAACCATTTAATCACTAAACATATGATTATTTTGGTGGGATAAAAATATTTTGACAAAATCAAGTGTACGGTTAATTTTGCCCCTCAGTTTAGTATCCAGACACATGTTTGCGATGAAGAAAAATAATCGCTATATACAACGCAAGGACAAAATAATAGAAACTGTAATATTTTTGATTGGGTTTATCAAGGTTGATTAAAATCAGATTTAATATGGGATTCCTTTGGGAACTAATTTACTAAATTACTAGATTTAAGTTTGTAGGTTAGAAGAGCTTAATTAAATATCATTTAATTAAATTAAACTGACTTTATTGATATTATATATTTATATTTCATGGTTACAACTAAATTGATATTACTAAGAATTACGAACGAAGTTAAGACTTACAAATCTTGGTTCCAGGATAATTATCATATAAATAAGCGATCTAATGACAACATGTAACAACAGAATAATTATTAAATTTGTCAATGTCATTTGTCTTTGGTTTCTCTCTTTTGCTATTAAATCTCATTTTCTCTAATCTCTCGTGTTGTTTGTTTTAATGATTTTCATTTTCGACATTTCTATTGAATATTCGGTGCACCCCAAGGCTTTAATTTGAGGCCTTTACTTTATAATTTTTTCTTAATGATCTACTCTGTTTATTAGACTGCAGAATTTTAACGTACGCAAATACCTGAAGATTTATATGAAAATTACTATTACTGATTCTACAAGGTGGATAACAACTTGACGTTGGGACACAGATGGTGTAATGAAAACAGCATCCCTTCATATATTGACAAATCTGCCATTGTGCCGTATTCCAAAATTTCACGTTCCGTATAATAAAGGTCCAATAAATATTTCTCGTAGATATAAAACGAAAAGTTTAGGGATTTTGTTGCAGATTGTTACAAGCAACTTGGAAGTTGCTGCACAGATGGTGTAATGCTTCCAAATATTAACAAATCTGATTTTGGCATATTCCAGAATTGCTAAACCCACTTCACTTTACAAATAATATTAGATCAAATAAAGATTTATTGTAGATCTGAAATGAAGGACTTGGGAATTTTGTTTGATGTGTGTTTATGTTGCCTTTAATGATGCTTTGAAGTTTTGAGACTTTTGTTGCGAACTTGTCGAAACTTTAGCAACCCTTAGACTTTAAAATGACTGATCTATGCTTATGTGCGGGGCAAATTGAAGTATGGTGCTGCTGTGCAGTACTCCATTACTCCATTGATTCGTCAAGACTACTATCACAGGTCGATTTCCTTGTACCGTCTTGTAACAATGGTCAGATCTTATTTAAGAAGACACTACTTGTACATATGATCTGACGCGAAATTGTAACAGCATTTCGATCCGTCCATGTTAACATCGTTTTTTTTCCTTTTGTAAAGCAGTCTTTTCAGTATAACTTTTCACTTTTTCGTATATATTTTATATTGAAATTTTATTTTTTTATTCGAGTATGTAGAAAAACAATATATAATTATAATTAAATACAGAGTAATCCATCTCAAGTAAAGGACGTTGATATGAGAAAAAATAGTTTGGCATCATTATACAGTTGGCAGTAGCATGTTTCAATAATTCGCAAACTTGAATATATGTTTAAAGGTTTTGTCGTAGCGACAACTAACAAATGAGAAGACTATCAAACTGTGTCAAACACATTGTAAATAACCATCTTCGGTATCTGACAAACGTAAAAATGCTCTAATCTAGAGAATTTTATGTTACCACCACACTTTACTTGAGATGGACCTCCCTATATAATTATTATTCTGTAAATGAATTTGGGTTGGGTAAAAAATATTATTTTGGATGAAGTTGAGCACGGCAAGTAGCAAGAAGGCAAAGGATATTTTATACGGTATAATTTGTATTTATGTTTCTTTAAACTGCTAATGTTTGTTTGATTGTTAATCAGAGTAGAGTAGTCATGTTTATGTTCTTGTATGTACAACTATGTTAAATAGTTAAAGACGAAAATAAATCTTCCAAAAACTTTTTTTTTTAATTTGAAAATTCTCTCGCAACCCTCCTTCCTTCTCGGTCGTTCAGCGACCCACGCTTTTGAAACCACTATTCTAATAGATTAATTTTCGATTGCTTTTAATTACGAGGCGCATCTAATGGAAAGCCATATTTTTAGTTTACTGTAAAAAGAAATCATTACGTTACCACTGTTTAAGATATTCCTCGTCCAATTTACTGCACTTACAGCGCAGCCACTCATACGCTGCTAAGCAAACTATATTGTCATCCCGGAACTTCATTACATTAATCGCATTTTTTTAACAGATCAAATATTCGGTAATCCAACAGCAGAAGATCGGATGAGAATGAATGATATAGGAAGCACTTAAACCCCAATTCAATAATAATTGATACTTCCTCTAACAGTACGTAACCTCACTTAATTGCTGAAGGGTCAATCTACACCGTTTCTGACAAATAATTCACTTTTGCTTGCCATTCAAACATATAAGGATTTTATGTTTTGGATTTATAGATATCATTGATACTGGATACCTATATTTCAAAGTTAAGATTAGAGCTGGCTAATAGAGCTACCAGGTAATGGTGTAAGTTTGATCCTAAGTGGTGGGGCGGTGGTGGTGATACAACCTTCAATATTACTTCGATTCTGTAAGAGATCTGTTGTATATACATATATCCTGCCGTAAGTACTACTTCGTAGTTCTACGTTTATTTTAAAAACGTTGCAGTTACATATGTCGCTAAAACGATCAATGTCGAACACAGTTGAATCTTTATAGCAGAAACGCCGGACTTATATTATTATGGCGCCAAAATCCAATGTCCACTTTGTAATATCCCTTTAATGCGTTGGTGCAAAAGGGACTGCCGACGTCACGTCAATAGCAAACACCATTCTTCGATAAAAAGTGACAAACGACACTATGAAAAATTTTAATTTGTGTTACCTTTATTTGATGCAAGCTACCGCTTCATTTACTAGACGGCGAAGTATTTGTCTCCTTTTAAAACAAATATTCGGACTATAAATTACCAAGGTAAAAATAATAGTGTTGACTTTTACAGGTGTAATTTTAATGGATATGATAAATCTATTTATTTGATAATTAATACCCCAGAACCAACTTGTCGCTAAATAAAATTGAATGTATATCGTTAACAAATAAGATATATCAGAAAATTTTTCGTAAAGCTTATTGCGTACCCTTAGTTAAAAATTAACTGTATTCTATAACAAAGAATTTGTTGATGACTCTATATTAATTCGAAACGAATTTACAGAGTTTTATATTTAATCAGTGCAATAATAAAAGGAATACCACAACATCTTTAACACAAACATGTTCTGAATATATTAATAATGAAATATGTCCAGTTCTTCAATTACAAATAAGATTATTATTTGAAATTAGGGTAAATACGTAATTACTTTTGGAATTATAAGAAATAGACATTTAAATTTTTACATTAATCGATAAAATATGCAAGTTCTTATTCTACATTAAAGTTTCGCTTTAAAATATCCGCCAAAACCTACAAAATAATTCACAGAGTATATTCACCAGAATTGAACACTGATGAAAGTACTTCTTGCTGCGTCCCCGGACTTTTGAGTTGTTGAGATCTGCCAGTTTGATCGCCGACTTGCTGATTGCTAATGCTCTTTAAATAGGATGTATTCTGAAGATTCTGGGACCGATACTGTTGTTGCACGTTCATAGCAAATTGCATCTGGGAGAGGAAGTGAGAATTCAAATTCTGCAACCCCGCACTGGTGTGTGACTGGTTATGTGTACCAAATACATTGCCTTGGAGACCGTAACTGGCTTGATGTTGCTGCAAAGGGCCTGATTGCAGTGTTGAGTTACCAGGTTGTTGAAAATAGCCAGTCTGACCTCCTGTACGTAAAAAATATGCTTTTGATAAAGTTCATTATCGTACTTCTTACCTTTTGATAATGAAAGTTGCTTTCAATTTTTTTTATATTAAAATGAAGACTTCTTTACTTGGAAATATTCAATAATCACCAGATATAGGAATATACAGGGTGAGTTTTTTTGAATGTTTAGCATTGGGATCTCAGAAACTAGTGGAGATAGAAAAACGCTTAAATGGGGAAAGATGCGCAGTTTTACGAGTTTGATTTAAAACTGCTTTTGTTTCTCCGATAACTTTCATGGCTTATTAGATATTCAAAGAAAACTAAATTTTACGATTTTCTTTAAACATGCTTAGCATCGTTAATAGTAATTTTAGAGAA
Source organism: Melolontha melolontha (assembly GCA_935421215.2). Taxonomy (NCBI): domain Eukaryota; kingdom Metazoa; phylum Arthropoda; class Insecta; order Coleoptera; family Scarabaeidae; genus Melolontha; species Melolontha melolontha. The sequence goes on from OW285240.1 coordinate 48,272,101, forward strand.
AAAGTGTTCAGACAAAAGTTTTAGATAATTTTACGCCAAATAAAACTATGTAGCTAATATTTTTTTTTCGTTCACCATTATCGAGTTATGACACACACTTGTGTTTTTTTAAATGGAAACCATAGCTGGTTTTGACATCATTAAAAAGCTTATTTTTTGCTGATTACAATGATATAAGGTTTGATATGGTTATTTTAAAAAATAAAGATGATATAGACATTTTTATGGTTTTTATGGAAAACAATTGAATTTCGAACTGATAAAATACAAACCAAACGAAAACTTATTTTGAAATCTTATGTAGTAATAAAATGAAAACTATAGAACTTTTATTAAGGGCACACAACATTATTAATGTTCAAAGATACCTCCATTATTATTAATACACAAATTGCATCTCTTCACAACAGAATTTGTAGCATTGCGGACTTTACGCCTATCGATGTTATTAAAAGCAACTAAGACAGCTTCTCTTAAATCGTCGATTGTTTCATATGTTCTTTTGTATACTGTGTCCTTTAGTACACCCCACAAGAAAAAATCCAAAACTGATAAATCAGGGGATCTAGCCGGCCATTCAATGGGTGCATTTCGTCCTATCCATTGATTAGGGAAGTTCAAATTTAAATAATTTCTAACATTCAGTTGATTGTGCGGAGGCGCTCCGTCATGTTGAAACCATTGCAGCATTGCTCGGGTTCTTAAATTTAAATTATCTAACATTTCCTCGAAATCTTGTTGTAAAAAATTAAGATAACGATTGCCAGTTAGTGATCCATCAAAAATAAAAGGAGGAAGAACAGTTGATCCTATAACACCACACAAAACATTAAACCCAAATTTAATTTGTGGTCTCCTATGTTCAACGTGAAGTGGATTTGTTTGAGACCATATGTGCTCATTGTGCCTATTAAACATTCCACAATTTGTGAAACGAGATTCATCAGTCCATAATATTTTCATTGAAAAGGGTGGATCGTTTTGACACTGATCTTTAAACCATCTACAAAAAGCTATTCGTCTGATGTTATCACCTTCATGTAAAGTTTGTGATACTGATAATTTGTAGGGACGAAATTTATGCTTCTTCAACACTCTGACAATAGTGCGTTGAGAGGAGCCCATTTCTGTTGAAATTTGTCGGGTCGATGTAGATGGATTCTGAGCGACACTTGCTAATATGTTTATTTCTCTATCTTCATCCATCCCTTTTTTTGATTTTGGTTTAACGAACGAACCATAATCTGCTAAATTATCCCATAATCTCTTAAAAGTAGGTAGCGACGGCTGACGTCGATCAAAATAATTTTCAAAATAAACTTGAGCAGCTCTAGTAGAATTTTTCTGGCACTGAATGTAACATTCAACCATATCACGCTTTTCTACGTTAGAAAATTCCATAGCCAATGCAAACTTATGATTAACGGCCGTTTGCACCGCTTATAGTTAAGTTACAATTAAATTAATTAATAGTTAATTGTCAATGTTTGACAATTAACTAGACTTAAAAGTAAAAATTAACAGCTCTCACTTCTGTGACTCAACGTGAAAGCAATGTTAGTATATTTATCTCGACTGCTCCAACGAACACTATTGTAACTCAGATATTTCGTTTTCTGAATTACAAAACACCAAACATTTTTTTTTTTAAGTTTTTATCTTATAAAGTGAACAATCATAGAAATGTCTATATCATCTTTATTTTTTAAAATAACCATATCAAACCTTATATCATAGTAATCAGAAAAAAATAAGCTTTTTAATGATGTCAAAACCAACTATGGTTTCCATTTAAAAAAACACAAGTTTGTGTCATAACTCGATAATGGTGAACGAAAAAAAAATATTAGCTACATAGTTTTATTTGGCGTAAAATTATCTAAAACTTTTGTCTGAACACTTTTTCTCTAAAATTACTATTAACGATGCTAAGCATGTTTAAAGAAAATCGTAAAATTTAGTTTTCTTTGAATATCTAATAAGCCATGAAAGTTATCGGAGAAACAAAAGCAGTTTTAAATCAAACTCGTAAAACTACGCATCTTTCCCCATTTAAGCGTTTTTCTATCTCCAGTAGTTTCTGAGATCACAATGCTAAACATTCAAAAAAACTCACCCTGTATGTATATATATATATATACACACACACACACACACACACACATATATATATATATATATATATAATTAGACCAGGAGTCTTTGCCGCATGTATGGAAAGGATAATCGTTTTTTTTTTGGGGGGGGGGGGGGGGGGATCCTCAGGGGATCAAAATGTGAACTTGTTTTTTTTGGGAAAAAATTACTCATATGTTTGTAATATTCTAAATTAATACAACTACTAATGTCAACGGACGTACACTTAGTTATTTCGAAATTACATTTTAAAAACAGGACAACCACATCTAAAAGAAAGCTACATGTGCAATATTGACGAACAAAAGAAATAATCGTACACACACATGTTCTTGTCACAAAGTTAATACATATAATGTTGTATTGTAAAATTGTCCTGTTTTTAAAATGTAATTTCGAAATAACTAAGTGTACGTCCGTTGACATTAGTTGTATTAATTTAGAATATTACAAACATATGAGTAATTTCTCCAAACAAAAAATAAGTTCACATTTTGATCCCCTGAGGAAGCATACGAATTCGATGCGAAATATTGGGCTAAAAAATAAAGAACTGACTTAAGTAATGAGTTGAATTTTGCTGAATCTCCCCCCCCCCCCCCCCAACGATTATCCTTTCCATATATATATATATATATATATATATATATATATATATATATATATATATATATAAGGTAAACTTAATAAGTCGGCGATTAAAGGTCTGGTTCATTACTTCAAAGTATATATATTTAAAACAACCCTACATATTTCGGCAATGATGCCTTTGTCAAGGGAATAAAAAATATAAATGACAGAATATAAATGTCAAATAATTGAGTTGCTATGGTTTAAATTATTTAAAGATACATTCCAATAATAATAATAAGTCATGCCTTAGTATTCCAAAAAATAGATAGCAAGGTGTGAACATATGTGTTGTTCGCTGCCAGCAGCTTGTGTCTCTTTCTGGGTATGAACCTGTGTGCTGGTTGCTGCTGGCAGCTTGCGTCTCTCTCTGGGTGTGTGATTTTGTATTTGTGTGCCCGCGTAAGTGTAGGGTTTTGTATGTTAGTGCGCTCGTGCGTGTGTTTAGTGACCGGTCGCGTAAATTTAGAGAGATCATTCTGCGCCTTGTCTCGTTGGGGCGGGGGTCGGGCCGTCGAAGTACTGCTCGGAAAAGTAAAGAAGTTGCCGGGAAAGGGTTGGCGGCCCTACGCAACGGCTGGTTATCCGATCTCTCTAAATTTACGCGACCGGTCACTAAACACACGCACGAGCGCACTAACATACAAAACCCTACACTTACGCGGTCACACACCCAGAGAGAGACGCAAGCTGCCAGCAGCAACCAACACACAGGTTCATACCCAGAAAGAGACACAAGCTGCTGGCAGCGAACAACACATATGTTCACACCTTGCTATCTATTTTTTGGAATACTAAGGCATGACTTATTATTATTATTGGAATGTATCTTTGAATAATTTAAACCATAGCAACTCAATTATTTGACATTTATATTGTCATTTATATTTTTTATTCCCTTGACAAAGGCATCATTGCCGAAACATGTAGGGTTGTTTTAAATATATATACTTTGAAGTAATGAACCAGACCTTTAATCGCCGACTTATTAAATTTACCTTATCATACCAAGGTCACGAAAATATTATATTTATATATATATATATATAGTAAATTCAATCAAATGGCGATTAAAGGTCTGGCTTTACTTTAAAGTAAAGCCAGACCTTTAATCGCCAACTGATTGAATTTACCATATCATACCAAGGTCACGAAAATATTATATATATATATATATATATATATATTTGTGTGCAAATTACTATATTAGAAACACATCTTCATTAAACTAATGTGTTCTCGGACAAATATCAATTCTTATTAATAAAAATAATGAAACCTCTATAAATTATAAAAATGTCTTCCTTCATATAAATAATGTTACAAGGGTGAAAGGAAATTATTTACATGAACTAAGGTTAAGTGTTAGGATAAGCATGTGCTTCTATGGACTTTTTACAGAAGTTTTATTTATTACTAATTTATTTTCTGGATACATTTTTAGATTTTTTTATTCATACGATGTAACTAATGTATTTTATGGTTTTATTTACCTATTTTTAGTGACCACAATAATGTTTTCAAATTATTTTATTTTAATTTGATTCCATTGTTTGTATTAGAATCAAATATATAACATTAAGTACATCTTGAGTGATAGATGTTAATTATTGCATATATTTTTTAAAAAAGTTTATCGAATATTTTACCCAATTATAATACTGGTGAAACTAAAAAAAAGTCTTAGTCAACACGACATAGACATAAACAAAATGATTTTTGGGTTTTGAAAGTAATCGCCTTGATGAAAAAAGTTATTGTAACTTAAAATCAGTTCTGTCAGACATTTGTCAGCAGATTACTTATCATTAAGAGTTGCGATATTTCGTCCATACAACAGAAGCGGACTAGGCGTTTCGTTAACGGGTCCAGACTAATTTAAACATACGAAGTCAGAAAAATATAATACTAAATAGCTAAAGGCCATTCACGATACGAAGACCAGCACGTCATTTATTGAACTTTCGGCATGACAAATCTGTAGCAAATAAAATACCTATGCACACCTGATAAAATTCAACATTAATATCGCCGTATAAGTTTGTAGGGCTGAGAAAGAAGCGTCCATTGTTTACAAATTTGTTCTGTCATTTATTTTAATTGTTGTTTGTACTTTTTTTTTATTAGTTTCCACCGTTTTTATCTCGTCTTTATTACAAACGGTTATTCGCATAACTAATGTGTAATTATTCGCTTACGCAATAATGCTGAAACCGTTCTCTAGCCAGAGTAAATCGCTAATTTCAGCTGCAATCGCGTATTTGAAGGAAGAACATGATAATGGTGGGCCGATGTTATCATTAACGGCAATATGTGAGGTCAATTATAATTGTTATTCATACAATACTATAACTATCATGAATTAAATTATTTATAACGTATATTTGCAGCATTAGGTGTAAGCCTTACCACTGTTAGCAGAATCTCTACTGATGTTGAAAAGGGCAACACACTCGTACAGGGTATACAGTGTACAACATGTCCAGAAACAGTAAGTTTTCCAAAACATACATACATTACCATAATATAATTATTGTATAATTACAGAACAACATATTACGATAAAATCTTTGAGAGCAGTACTTTGTGAAACATACATTTTTATGGATGGCTGTACATCACTGTAGAACATAGGATTTCACTACAAAAGAAAATATCCTAAAAGGGTATTGGTGGAGTTACCACACATCGTATTAAAACGTGTGATGTTTTTATCAGACTATATACGACTGAACAAATCTGGTATTTGTATTTATCAATTTATATTTGTTGATGAAACTTGGATCTTTAAAGATAGCACAGTGACACATTCATGGCAAGATGATGATCGTAGAAGTGGTCGCAAAGCTAAAAGTTGATGGAAATAGGTAGAGAATATTAAATTATTCTCCCACCTTATCATTGTGTTCAATCAGATAGAACTGATCTGAGGTATTACGAAAACTTACTATACTCGACATGTAGGCGAAAGTGACGTTCCATTGATATTTCAAAAATAATATAGGAAAGGGCATTGAATACAATTTCATCTGAAACTTGGCAAAACAGAATCCATCATACGGAAGTGGGTATAGATCGCGATGAACCTCCTGAATTTTTTATTAATGTTAGAAACACAAAGTGACGATGAAGATAGTTATGAGACTGATGTGTTTTTAACTTTGTTAATACAATTAATGATCATTAATATCCTTCTCTACGTTTGTTTAGTATTATATTGATGAAATGTATTCCATATTGTAATATTTGTGTATAAATAAATTGCATGTGTTTCAATTTAATAAAATCGTTAAAAAAGCAGTTTTCTTTTTTAAATGCAAAGGTTATATCTGATAAATAAACAAAAGTATAAACAATAAATATATTAACTAATATGTATGCATCCATTTCACTTGTATATATTTTATTACGAATTATGACATTTATGGCTTCAACATAACCTAAACATCTTCCATGTCATTTCAATTATTTGATACATATATCCTATATTAAAGAATCATTATTCATTACATAACACAGATGCACATCTTGCGACACTGTGCAAACGTCATCAATGACGTGCACGTCCTCGTATCGTGAAAGGCATACAATTATGCGTTATATACTTTATATACCAGGTAGCGAAAAAGTCTGGCAACAAGGCATTTTTTTAACAAATGAACTTGTAATTATGAAATTGTAGGATGTTGAATGGGATTGTATTCGGCATTTTTATAGAAAACATTACATTTATGTGACGTCAGCGTTTAGCGTACCGTCGCCATCTTCAATTTTTTTAAATAGCGACATAGGTTGAGTGATATATCACAGAAAAGCTTACTTTTTCCACTTTTCAAAAATACTAATAACATACTACATTACTAAGGAAATATGAAAAAAAAATTGTTGGACACATACATTAATTTACAAAAATAATAACTAAAACAATAAACTAATTAACAGTTTCTTCACTACAGCAAGTGCTCAAAGTGTTGGCCATTTGTTTCTTGGCAATAACGCAATCTGTCTTGGAAGCTACGAATAGAATTGTTGATCATTTCTGGGGAAATGGCCTGCATTTCCAGACGTATGCGATCTTTTAAATCATTTAAGCTAGATTGTCTATTAACATAAACGTGGAGCTTTAGGTAGCTCCTCAGAAAAAAATCAAGTGGAGTCAAGTCGGGTAATCTTGCTGGCCACTTTCGACCAATCCATCTTTGGGAGAAAATGTTATCCAAATATTGCCTAACGTCTCTATGATAGTGCGCAGGTACGTCATCCTGTTGAAAATATACATTTACACTTGGAAATAAATTGATTATTTCAAATATAATTTGATGCTGGAGAAGAGCAAGATATTTTTTACCGGTAAGAGTGCCTTCAATAAAAAGAGGACCTATCAAATGGTTTCTCGACGAATCAGCCCAAACATTAACTTTTTGTGGGCTTTGAGTATAAGTCTCCTCCATCCAGTGCTGATTAGAAGCTGACCAATACCCGGCAGTTATGCCCTGTTAACATTACCGTTCAAGCAGAATGTAGCCTCATCAGTCATCACTGAATACGACAGAGTCTAAAAAATCGTTTTGTCCATCAATTTTCTCTAATACGTTTTCACAAAACTTGAATCTTCGATCAAAATCATCTTCAGCTAATTCTTGGTGGTTTTGAATTTTATATGGTTGGAACTTATTTTTATGCAAAATGTTTTGTACAGACTTCCTACTAATACCATGATTTCTTGACAGTTCATATGTAGATGTTTTAGGATTTTCTTGAACATCGAGTAGGACATGTAAAGTCTTATATTCATTAGCTGCAGTGTTTGGTCTGCCAGACCTTGGACGATCCTGTACACTACCAGTTCCATTAAATTTATTTATTATTCTCCGAAACTGTAGATCTACTTATAGGAGGGTGTTGACGATTTAAATAGATAAAAAGATGACTTACTTCTTCATAGGTACGTTTTCTATCGCCATATCCAATTAACATTAGTATCTGAATTCGTTCTTTTTCCGATAAGTTTGCCATTATTCATTATTAATTTACTTTTAAACACTGTATCTGTCAAATACTATTAAGACTAAATTAACTTTGACACTTTGTACACTATGTTTTTGGTATTTTTTCAGTGCCTACTACTGTTTTTTGTTTTAAATTAAACCATCTACCGAACGTGAACTAATAATAATGCAAAATAAGAATAGATTAATACAACTTCAATTTTATGTGGTATTTCCTTAGTAATGTGGTATATTATTAGTATTTTTTAAAAGCGAAAGAAATAAGCTTGTTTGTGATATATCACTCAACCTATGGTACTATTTAAAAATATTTAAAATGGCGACAGTACGCTTCAGGCTGACATCACGGAAACTTGATATGTACTCTAAAAAATGCAGAATATAATCAATCCCCACAATTTTATAATTTTAAGTTCATTCGTTTCAAAAAAATACCTTGTTGCCAGACTTTTGCGCTACCCGGTACCTATAATAAATACGGATGAATGATGAAGGATGATACGAATGAAAGCGTATTTAAACAAACGTCGTAGATCAAGCTATAGTTCATAAAGCATTTCTTTGCAGTCCAAGACCAAATTTAAGGTACAAGAATACCTTAAAATGACTAACGTGTGTTACTACAGCGCGTATTTATGTGTGTTAGAAAGAGATAAAGTACAATTCGCACTTTGAGCAGTACGAACTAAAACAAATACTTTATCAACTGTATATACACATTCATGTAGCGGTGTGTTCTACTGTTGTACGGACAAAATTTTATCATTAAACGTCAATTTTCACCACATGACTTGTAATCTAGGACACAGTAGAACTATTCAATTCTCATTGCGCGACCGAATATTGATATCTATATCTATATCACAACACAATAGAAGAGTTCAAGTTAAAAGCGGTATTTTACAGAAATTTTGTTTGTGGGGGGAAAAATATATATTTGCTTGGATTGTTTCATGTACAACATGTAACATACACAATGTTGTTTCCTTTGCTTTGTCCAGGTTTATTTATGTATTACCTAACACCAAATGATTAAGGGTGTTATGAAATAACGTTCAAAAATCTAAAGGGCATGAAGTACGCTAGGAAATAAGGTTAAAAGTCTTAATACACATTGGTCCGTTAATCGACTGTTTACGAGATAATAGCGATTTTATTGGAATTGTAGAATAAATTCTTTTTTTTTTATTTTTAAGGTGCATTTGGTTTTTTTAATTTTTTTTAGATACATTAAATACTCAACGATAACACATGCCAGTAAACATGTGCTGATTGGGCTAGCCTTAACGTGACATAAAATATTTTATACACACAAGCTGTTATGAAATATTTAGTCAGCTTAATTTGAAGTTTTGTGCAATTTGTTTCGATTACAATAGTTCCGTATTCAAATATTGAAATTACCAAAAGTGTTTATGTACGGTCGTGCTAATGGAAATGCGATCGTTGACTGCCTACGCAAGTATGGTCTCAGACGGCGCTTCAATGTGTAAGGGAAACTGGTTTGCTTCAAAAAAGGTTTCATAAAACTGAACGGCGGAGAACAGCATGTACGCCGGATGCAGCAAAACAGAAGAATATTGGCTCAATAGGTAGAAGTAGCTATCTTGTTTGGAGAACTCTTCATGAGCAGCAGCTATACCCCTACCATATTCAAGGTACAAGCTATTACTATTCCAAATTATCAAGCGAGGATATTTTGTGAGCGGTTGAAGCTGCTGAACGGCCAGACTTCGTTGCAAGCATCATCCTTTTTACAAATAAAGTCGGTTTGACTAAAAATTGAATATTTAATTTCCACAATAATCACGTTTGATTAGAACCAGTTGTTAGGGCCGGTAGTTTTATCACAAGCACCCAAACCTTAATTTCTTAGACAATACTTTACCAAAAGTTTTGGAAGATTTACCTTTAAATCACAGACGCAATCTATGGTTTATTTAAGCTGGAGCTCCACCTCATTTTGCGCTTGCTGTTAGAGAACATCTTAATAATGCATTTGCTGGGAGATGGATAAGGCTGGGGGTCCCCCATTGCATGACCTCCAAGATCTCCAGATTTAACTCCGTATCTGGAGGTATTTAAAAATTTTAGTGTACGCAGCACCGATAAACTATCTTCCAGATTTGCGCCAACGAATGGAATAACGTTGTCGGATAATTCGAAAAAAACCCGGTTTTTTTGAAAGAGTGTGTGCTTCCTTTGAACTAAGATGTAGATCCTGTCTCGATATAAAAGGACGACATGTTGAACATATTTAGTTGTAACAATTTCTGTTGTAAAATGCAAAAACACCTTAAAACTCGCGAAAGAAAATTTATTTTGCAATTCCAATAAAATTTCTATTATCTCGCAAACAATTTATTTACAAACCAATGTGTATTAAGACTTTTAACCTTATTTTCAACCTTACTACATGCCCTTAAGATTGTTAAACGTTCTTTTATAACATCCTATTTAAAACAATGTCCGAGAAAGCACATTTTTCGTTTTAGAAAAGAAGCCTTAGATAGAACCTTTATTGATAAATAAGCGAGTCAACATAAGCGTAAAAACATTCTATTTCAGCATATATAGTGAAACAATCTTTATTAAGAAAACACATCTAAAGAAAAAAATAAATAAAGGAAATGAACTGGTCACACGAGAGTGTATGATAAAATTTGAATATGAAACAAATATTTAACGAAAAAATATAAAATATAACCTAATAAACATCCCTTGACATTAACTGTAAACATATTTAAAATGTTTTCAGTAGTTTCTTTGTTTTCTTTTTCCTAAGGGCGATACACGTAAAAAAAGTTAAAACTTAATCATATAAATTATAATTGCTTGGATCGCAATATACGAGGTGTGATAAAAAGATACATACGGTGCATGGATTTATATAGCAGCAACTGCCGACGTTAGATTTATTTGAAATAATAAATTCGATAATCTTATTCAATGAGACAGTCAGTGCCACGTTAGAACAAGTTGTGTCAGTCGGCTTTCATTGTGGATTTCAAGCACAAAAGAAGCCTTCCAGAAATGCTTTGAATAATGAAATCAATGGTGTGATAAGTGTATCGCTAGCCGATAGAGATTAATTCAAATTTAGTGTAAACTTATTACTTTATTCGTAATACAATTACTTACCGTATTTTTTGATAATACGAGGTATGCACTAGTTGCAAAGACAGCAATTACTGAACACTATAATAAGCCAGTCTAAAGATATAGATCAAACCTCAGAAGGTATTTACTACAGACGATATGCTTACATATTTTTTACTCATTCCTTAAGTCAAGACTATGTTGGCCATATGACAAAAATACAAAATTGTTAGTAAACAGAATGTTGGAAATAAAATTTCCACTTTAATTACACCAAGACAGGTAAAAATTACACTTAGATTGTTTCCGAGATTGGAGCCCTTGACACTACTTCCTTCTTTCTTCTATTACTGCACTGAAATTATAGAAAATTCAGTTTCAATGGAGCAACAGTAGTAGTAACCCTGAAGATGTTCCTTGCAACAATGGATGAAACGTCAGCCAAGAAGGAAACAATGCCAAGGATGAGGTTTCAGCCCAGAATCCTAGACGCAATCATGGACAACAACCTTCAAAGCAGATTCTATGCGAATGTAGAGGAAATTGCCGGATTACACAATAACAATTGCTCGGCAATTAGGCATTACTTAAGAAAGAGTCGATTACATTTGTTCAAGAACTTTTTAATTACGAGCCCCAACAACATAAGGTTCGGACGATATTCAATTTTTATTTTTAGTTGCCCCCAATTTTTACTAGAAATACTAATTAGTGTTTTTTATTTATAAGTTCATAAGTATAGAGCGTAAAGTTACTTGCGACACAAAAAATATTATTTAATGTGAAACGTACCAATTTTAAAACCATTTTACATTGGCAACTTAATGTTCGGACGACTACGATTGTTGATTAATTTTCATTAGAGCGGCTCAAATTAGACAGTTACCGCTTCGACAGCTGTTTATTTATTGTTGTGATCAATTTGTGCGCGAAACTCATTTTTCCGCGAAAGTACGTGAAATTGTGGTAAAACAGTATTATGAAAGAAACAGTACGGGCACAATCGTAAACGATTTGAATTTGGCAAAATCAACTGTAGCAGACATGATTAAATGTTATGGCGAGACGTCCGGCTATGACATACGGGGTAAAAGTACAGGGCAACACAAGAAAATTACACCCAGAATGAGAAGGCATCTCGTAAAAATTTGTAGTCACCGCAGAGCCAAGGTAAGATATATAACGGTCTTTTTATTGCAGAAACTTCAAGAGAATGTTGTAGGCAGTAAACACATAAGTCCGACCTCAATTTAAACAAGGTAAAAATGAAAAAATATATATTTTCATCTCACTAGATTTGAATTTAGTATTAAGTATTTTATTCAAGGCGAAAGAAAAACCACTGTTAACGGAAATTCAAAAGGAAAACCGTCCAATATGGATAAAGTCCAAATTATCTTGGACACTAGAAGATTGGTTCAAAGACGTGTTCAGCGATGAATCCAAATTCGACGTTTCTATAGGTGATTGTAGAAAACGAATTATTCGTGATAGATCGGAAGATTTTCATAAGGACTATCTAAAAAGGACCGTCAAATTTGCAAAGGGTGTGATGATATGAGGATGTATGTCTAGAAGAAGCGTAGGTAAAATGGAAATAATAGATAGGACTGGTAATGCTGCCAACAGCGAATTTTAACTCATAGCCTCCTTCCTAGCGTAGAAAACCTCTATTCAGATGGAAATTTCATATTTCAATAGGTTGGCGCATCCCACCACACAGCCAAATCATATAAACATTGATTTGCAGATCATAATATGGTAAACATGTACGCCAGATGACTGTAGAAAATTGTTGGAAACCATGCCAGATCGAATTTAAGCAGTTGTTAAGGCCGAAGGTGACGTAACTTAAATTTTGTAAGAAATGATGTGCCAAACATTAAATTGTCGATCTATGCATTTTCTTACTTTGGTTAGATTGGTTTCGTTTCGTGATATATAAAATATACATTCTGTTGCAAATGTTGTTCTTAATATTGTAGTATACCCAATTCTTTGCTCACAATAAGGAATTAATACTTGAACATACACAAATAGTAAGTATTTATCAAAAATCGTATCGTCCGAAGCTGATGTTATTAGAACTTGTAGTATCAACGTGAAGGAGATTATTTTCTCATGAACATTACCGCCGGGAACTAATCTTGGGTTCATTATGATTAAAAGACAAGCGGCAGTCAAAACAATATCGTTGTCCTGATTCTCCACGTGTATGAAAATTTAAAAGACTTCCATCAACGCGGAAATGCATTCTCACCATTTTCTGGGATGCCAAGGGAATCATTGATACCGAATATCTATCTGCCCAAGGAATCAACGATTTATTCAATAAAATAACTGCAAAACATTACAATCACTAAAGAATCCGTACATTTCTGGTTGTTCCCAAAGTTAAAGTAGATTTTGAAAGATCAACATTTTTCTCAGGCACTGAAATTCGGGTTGGTGTTCGCAATTGGATCAACAGTAAACAAAAAACTTTTTTCATGGACGGAACGAAGAAATGGATTCAGCGTTCGAAGAAATGTGTTGCACTAAATGATGATTGTGTGGAAAAATAATTATGTACATTAGTAGTACAATACATTTACTTTATTTTGAGATTAGTTTCATTATTTTGTCTTTTCTTATTCTGATTTTATAGAGTTGGAGACCTTATATATCCATAATCCGCCTTCATAGTTTCAGAAAAGTATCTAATTATTTATTTAAACATCAGACATTACAGGACATTCAATCCCAAACCATGTCTACAATATATAAGTATATAAATAGCCACATATAACTAAGATTTACAATATAAAAGAATCTCTAATTTCCATCAAAGTCCATACCATGCATATACTTAAGCATACAGCTTTTGTGCAATGAAACACATCCACAACAAAGGGCAAGCCATTCAGTTTCCTCATAATCGAATCTATCGTATTTTTGAGTCCATATGTCGTCCGATGGTAGTGTACTGAAAAAATATTGTTATTTCTTGGCTGATACTCTTACATCGTATAGGGATAGCAACTCCGAACATCCTATGTAACCGTTGAACAAACGGAATCCATATTTGAGGTATGCCTTTCTCCGCCTTGATTCTAGCGATGCAAAGCCCAATGGGTGCAGTCGTTCTAAGTAATTATAGGAATTTTTGTCGATGTTTAGCTTATAGAGTACGTAATTGATCATGCGGCGTTGAACTCTCTCAATGCACTCACAGTATGTAGCGGTATATGAGTTCCATACTATGCAACAATATTCCAAGATTGGCCGCACCAGTGAATAGTACAATTTTATAATAGCCATAACATTTCTAAAATCCCGTGTCTGGCGCTTGATAAAATCACAGATCTTATTTACTCTAGATAAGATATCGTCTATATGTAGCTCGCAGTCCAGAATAATTCCAAAATTCCGAACCGACTGCACTCTCTCAAGAGGAGCATTATTCAACAAGACTTGTGCAACCAAAGGCCCATTCTTCTTTCTAGTAAATGATAAGACGTTACATTTTTTTAGTGTTAAGGGGCATGAGATTTCTAATAGACCACGAGTGGAAGGCATCTAGATCCGATTGGAGTGTAACAGTCATTATGAGAGCAAGTGCGTAAGAAAAGTTTCAAATCGGCAAATAAAAGAAAACGACAGGAATGAAGACAAAACCTGATATCGTTTATAAATAGCAAACGTAAAAAGGACTCAAATGACTCCCCTGAGTCACACCGGATGTAGCAGACATCTCGAGACCTGGTGCCACCCACGACAACACGCTGGACACGGTCGGTTAAATATGATAGCAACCATGAACATTCCCAATTATTTTCCCAGTTTCAGTAGAAGTAAGGGATGGTTAACCTGATCGAATGCTTTTTTATAGAATCCACCTGATAACGCTCTTCGATGTTCTCCAAAATGTAGTTATAATATGTTAGTAAGTTTGTCTCAATACTACGGCCGCGAACGAATTCATGTTGTTCCGGGGCAATTACTTCAGAATAAGATGCAAGTATTCTATCAGCCACAAACGATTCAAGCACCTTGCTAATAGCAGGCAAGTTACTGATAGGACGATAATTTCGAATGTCCGATCTATCACCCGATTTATACGTTGGAACAATAAATGAAGTCTTCCATTGTGAGGGAAACACGCCACAATTTATTGATAAATTGTATAAAATAGACAAGAGGCAATGCCAGAGAAGGGCTACAGTATTTTAGAAAATATGCTGGTACACAATCAGGACTTACAGATACCGAAAGTGTAAGAGAACTTAACTTTTCAAAACCAAGGTCCGAATCTATAATTATGTCTTTGACTGTAATGGAATTATCGTAGTGGGTTAAATCTAATGTAGTATCGACCTGCTGATAATTAGCATAGACCATCTGATAATACTCGGCAAACCAATTTCCAATAATACCAGGATCATCAGACGCTGCCTCACCAAATGTCATATTCTTAGGGAGACCTCTTGTTTGCCTTTTGGAGTTAATGTAATGTCAACATAACGACGAGCTAGAATTTAAGTTATTCTGAATGTAAGATATAAATAAAAAACTTAAACTGTTATATGCATAAAAATAAGCTTAATATATTGTAAGAGATAGTCTTTACTAAACCATTTTACAATCCCTACTTCATGGATTGCATAATAGATGTATAAATTTTACGCTGTACTTTTCAAACAATTACTTCCAAACATAGTTTATACCGACAGTGACCATCAATAAAAATGTGACTGTCCCAGTACCCTAATCGCAATAAATATTGTTTCACTGAATATATACGAAAAAAACAAATCTACCTAACTTTAGCGTTACAATTACTAATGCACATGTATGGATTAAAATGCACACCGAAAAAGAAGTGTTTATTTTAATGACACTAGTTTCATAATAGTACATATATGTAATATAATGTCATGCAGAAATAAAAACACAAAGAAAAACAATAAATACAGTTTATTCAAATACAGCAAATCTACAACTAAATGCGTATCTACATGAAAATGCTATAAAATGAATAAAAGATTTGTGTAAAATCAAATGTTACATCAGAGGAGGAAAAAAAGAAGAAAAACCGATCAATACTCTGGTTAAAAAAAATACTGTAATATGCCTACTAGATACATTAAAATACTAAAAAAGTAATGTCCAATTTCTGCATGAACATAGTGCGCACGTCTGGCGACAATCAGAATGATATCTTCTATTAATTAGCACGCAGAAACTAACATGTTTATCTCTTATGACTAGGTATCCGATAATAGGTCATTCTACCTATCGCCAGGTGTACAGTCCACATGTTCGACTCGATGTACTTGAAAACGCAATGTGTAACTTTATAATATAAAATTATACTGTGTTTTAATTAAATACATTAAAGGTATGGGTACTTTAATTTATTAAAGGTAAAAACATTTCAATTACGATAAATAAAAAATTATCGAATGCTTCACGTCAAATACCTAAAATTTTTGTCAGCTGTTTTCATAATTTTTTGGAGAAAAAAAGAAACAACGCAATGACATTGTCACTGATTAGGCCTCATATTGAAAAATACATTTTTCTCTCAATTCTAACATTTTGATTCAATCTTCTTATTCATATCTTGGCCAACATGATTCACACAAGTTTTCAAATTAGAAATTTCTTGTAGTTATTAATCATTAGAGTCGGCAAAGAAGGGCAAGTTTCAGTGCAGTGCGGAGAACAACGTGGAGAGGCCTAGCGGTCGTATCAAGGCGAGCGTTCAGTAACGTTCACGTACCCGCATCATTTATGTTCGTGACTTTAATGAGTGAGCATAGGGGCGATGCGCACGCATGAATGTTTACACAGAAAATAATGATCAAAAATATATTATATAACGTGCTGAAACACTTACTGTTTTAAAAAGCTTCCATGAAATCACAAACTGGGTGGCATCTATTAAATATTTGAATCATTAAATATATTTCCACACTTGTTTCAGTCAAATGAGTATGGCGGGGGGAATAAGTATTTTTCAATGCTGAAAACGACCGTTCCCCATCGAATGATGTTATACTTGCAAATTTAAAGTAATCCTTGTGACAACTTGATGGATCCTTCGACGCACCTTCACAAATTTGTCTTAGTATGAGAAAATATGAATCCTTGTCAATAACATTTTCAAATTTTCGTTTACAACCTCATTTTTTTTCGCCTTCCGCCGTACATAGGTGTGAGTGAATATCATCCAAAATTTAAACAGAATCCACAAACGACATCGAATTATTTTGTAAATTTGCAATGTCTCGGATCGAATTGTAAAACTACCTTCTTTACATCATGTTCCCCAAGGTGTAGTAATCGGCTGTGGTGGCTGAGGCACTTTGGGACACAGTTCGTGAAATTTTTTTGTACGTTTTGGGGATTTTAGAAAAACTGCCTTCGTATGAGCTGTTAAAGCATTTACTCTGGATAAGATTTAGGTATCAATTGCGCCACACAGTTTAAAGCATGGCTTTTACATGTTACATGTAACACATTGCCACTCTCTTCTTTAAGAGATCGGTCTAAGGAAAGTATGTTAGCGGCACCGTCACTCACAAACATTAAAAGTTGATTTGTAGTAATCGGCTGTGGTGGCTGAGGCACTTTGGGACACAGTTCGTGAAATTTTTTTGTACGTTTTGGGGATTTTAGAAAAACTGCCTTCGTATGAGCTGTTAAAGCATTTACTCTGGATAAGATTTAGGTATCAATTGCGCCACACAGTTTAAAGCATGGATTTTACATGTTACATGTAACACATTGCCACTCTCTTCTTTAAGAGATCGGTCTAAGGAAAGTATGTTAGCGGCACCGTCACTCACAAACATTAAAAGTTGATTTGTTGAAACTTGAAATTTGTTCAATGCCTTATACTTTTTAGGTAGCGTTCACACTTCCACCTGCTGGTACACGCTAAATAGTCGTCGCACCTTACACATTTAATTCTATCGCCTTCGTATTCTAAATCCGGCATACTTGCTATTACGTTTTCTAATTTCTTCGAAATACGTCGTTTCCGAAACGTACCTAAATGCGACATTTTCTAACTATGTGTGTACTGACATGCACTCACAACGACCAGTGAAATAATACTGAACAAGTATGCTTTGATACGGACGCTTGAGTTTCCGTGCTGCGCGATTCTCCCCTCTAAGTTGCTCTCGGCACTACACTGGAAATTGCCGCTCTTTGCCGAGTCTATAATCATATTACCTTAACATAGTAAAATTACCAGAAGCATTTGATAAACTCATTTTAACATGTAGATTGTGCAGGTCAACCATTTTTCATATTTATTTTCTTGGTTTCACATACAAGACGTTTTAGAATTTTGAGTACTGAATTATTTTACTTAAATTGTTTCGTTAAAAGTCACAGGACTGGACTAAAAACGTATTCTAAAGATTTCAAATATTAATATCCCATTTTTAGGCCCATTTTCTAGAAAAGTGATTAAAAATTATTTTTTTGGAGTACGATAAGAAAAAAAATCGCATGAACAAATTGTATAAAATTTACATTTATGAAAGAATAACATTTTTTAGGCAACTTTTGTTCTCTCTTTGTAATTTAATTAGTCTAAAGTTATTTAATTAGAGTATATAGATATTTGTTTAATGTATTATACACGACAAAGGATACGCATAACTCTATGCATTGCTACATACATCATGTAATGCATTCGACTTTAAAACTCGGGAATATTTCTCCGCTGCGCAACTCCTACATGCACTTCCCATCTTAGCAATAATGTATGGATGTGGAGTACGTGGACATCTCAGCAAGCTTATAGGCAAAGTTGTCCGGAAAAATACAAAAACCACAAAGGAAATACCAGCAATATAAAAAGAAGACAGAACAGTAACAATTGATTCCAAAGTCACCTCAAATGAAATTAATAAATATTTCGGTAATGTAGGACAGAAACTGGCTGAAGCACAAATTCTTAATAACAAAAAACCATCATACCAATTAAGAAAAAGAATTATACCCGATTTCAAGTTTAAAAAACTAAATGTTCAAAAACTAAAACACAACAAGCGCTTGGATTTGACCAAATATCTTCTAGTATAATCATACAAAATAAAACTGACCTACTGGATATGATGGACTAACTAACAAAAGCACTTTCAATTGAGAATACCCAAAAGAACCTTAATTGATACATAAAATTAATAATAATATGATTAAAACCAATATACAATTCATAGTAGGTACAGACATTCACAAACATGGAAAACTATTAATACAGAAACTATAACTGGTAGAAATTTTAGGAACAAAGGCGCCCATAATACCAATAGAATGAGGGAAGATATTTTCTACGCCTTCGTTTGCATGATGGGAGGTGGTAACTAAGGTCAATACTGCGCATTTCTGCATTAGTGAATCTTTTGTATTTTTGACGCATTGTACTCTTGTTAAATAAAGTCAAACTTACTTCAGTATTTTTCACAATCTCGTAGCATAATGAATTAGTCATTTTTTAAAACTCCGAAACATTATTTATAAAAGTCAAACAATAAGTTGAAAATTAGGGTGCACGCGAAAAGGTATTAAATTATTATAGAACATCTAACATTCTTGTGGTAAAATATTATTATGTAAGAAACAAATTACATCGCTATTTAGAGTCTACACCTTCTTGTATATAATGGGAGAATAGTTAACGCTAGAGGAAAAAAAGTTTTTAGAAATTTTAAAGCTCCAAAAACATTTCAAACAGGTGAGAGCAGTTGATAAGTTTTCACCAATTAATATTGAAAAATCACGAATTCGTTCCAAGACGAGTTGAAATTCCTGTCCACAAGTACAGTCTGTTCGCACTTAAGAACATAGTACAAGCTCTTATGGGACTATACGAGAGTAAGGTGAAAAATTCTCGGCATGACACAGCATTCCAGTCAGTGAAAATTGATGATTCCTGCCTGGATGCACCTGTCATTAGTTTATATGACAAGTTTCAACTTGTTCTGTCAAGTAGTTTGTTTACACAAATTTTCGCAGTAGACGGCTTGCGTGTTTTTCGTTAAAATGGATAAATTTGAATATCGCAAAATTCGTCGCTTTGGATGGATTAACCCATAAGGAAATTCATCCGATGTTGACAAAAGTTTACGAGGAGTATGCTCCTTCAATGTCGACCATTAAAAAGTGGGCAGCTGATTTTAAACGTGGTCGCACGTCTCTCGAAGATGACCCACGTGAAGGACGGCCAAAAACAGCAACCACAACGGAAACTATCCAAAAGGTGCATGATATCGTGTTGAACGATAGGCGTGTGAAGGTGAGTGAGATAGCCGAGGCCGTGGGGATATCGGAAGAAAGAGTGCGAAACATCTTGCACGAAGAATTAGGTATGCGAAACATCTTGCACGAAGAATTAGGGATGCGAAAGCTCTGCGCACGGTGGGTGCCGCATTTGCTGAATGCCGATCAAAAGCAAATACGCATACAACTTTGGCAGCAATGTTTGGACCGATTCAATATAGATCCAACCGATTTTATGCGGCGATTTATTACCATGTATGAGACATGGGTCCACCACTACACGCCAGAAACGAAACAGCAGTCGAAACAGTGGGTGGAAGCCGGTGATTCAGCGCCAAAGAAAGCGAAGTCGATCGCATCTGCTGGAAAGGTGTGCCAGTGTGTTTTGGGATGCGAAAGGGATCCTGTTAATTGATTACCTTGAAAAAGGCAGAACAATTAGAGGCGAATATTACTCCAACCTTTTTGACCAGCTGGATGCCAAAATTCGCGAGAAGAGGCCTGGCTTGAAGAAAAAAACATGTTTCACCAGGATAACGCACCTGCTTACAAAAGTGCGTTGGCAATGGGAAAATGCGGGATTTGGGATATTATTTGGTCGCCCCCCTTCCCATTCTCCTGATTTGACACCTTTAGACTTCCATCTATTCCCAAACTTGAAGAAATTTGTTTCTGGGAAGCACTTCGCATCCAATGAGGAAGTTGAGAGAGCTGTAGATGGATATTTTCACAGCCTTCCAGACTCTCACTTCCGGGAAGGAATACTGATGTTGGAGGAACGCTGGACCAAGTATGTTGAAGTTAAGGGAGATTATGTAGAAAAATAAGATCATTTTTTAACTGAAAATCGGTGTCTTTCATTGTCAGGCCGAGAATTTTTCACCTTGCCCTCGTATTTATCTCTTTCTAGTTATAAAATGAACGTATACTCATATAACTTTTATTAAGTTGCGCGCAATGTTGTCGGATTCAGTCAAACGATTAGAATACATATAGTGAAATCAGCTGTATCATTCACCAGTTTGGTTCTTGTCATAAGTAGAGACACTAATTTCGTGGTGTGCTCCACTGGCGTACCAGGTCAACGCGCAGTTTCCACAAGTTCGTCTGCGATATTAGTATGTACATTGAGAGCGACGAGTATTTGTTTCGCAAGAGACGGATATATATAATAATAATATCAGGTGTATCGACTAAACGACCATTGTCCGACCAAGCAAACAAGTTAATAAGTTGATATCCCGATTTAATATACAATGGCGCAAAAATTAAATGTACAGTTAATTAGGCAAGCGCTTGCTGAAATTACTCGATTTGTGGCAAGCAGAATGCAAACATATCAAAAATATTGAAAGGGACAGACTGACCGAAGAGCATGAAGAATTTATTATAGATTTAAATGAATCGGATTCCGAAATGGAGTGGCTGGAATCAGATGACCAATTATAATTCATTATATCTTAAATTAATAGATATAATAGAATAAAATTGAAAATCTGTAATTTTTTTATCTTGAAATTTCTTAAGAAATCACGTGTTAGGTACACCTACTCTTTCAGATTATAATTTTGTGCTACAGATTTACTATCACCCAAGTTAAAAATACACGTTTTGTAGTTTACAATTGATTTAAATCTAGCGCGTCAAAATTCTTTCTGGGAATATACACAACATATCTACAGCGCTGCTTCATGGGTCATATTTGCTTGGTTGGACTATAGATTTAATACCATGAATAGAGATTGATGCCACATACATAGCCGGAGAAACTACGGGCGTTATCGTGTTTAGTATCCGCAGCTAGGTGTGCGAATGCAAAGAACCTTGAATTGCAAATTAGTATGTAGTCGTGTCGTGTATAAATATGCCACGATTGGTGAGCTCGCTTAACCGTTCAACGTGGAATACAGTGCGTAAATTCATTGAGAATTTCGCGGACCTAAATACGATGGATGTAAAATAAAATGCAGTGTGCAATAGATTTTTGATGTGTCGTAAAAGAAGAGATTGCGAAATACACGTAAACAGCATAACCCATGACAAAAACAGGGTGTGCCAGAAAAACATAGATTTTATTTTGATTTATGTTTAACTCTTATTGCATGTAATATACCGTTTGCTGTACTTAACCGCTATTCATTTATCGCCTGTTGGAATAAATACGCAAAGTGCGAATTGCCAACTTCTGCTCGCAAAGATATTGAAAAAATAATTAAATCGGAATTGAAAGAAAAAAAATTGTGGTTGTGCGTCGATGAAACGACGGATCGAAGAAAACAACGAGTGGTTAATGTTATGGTACATATAATGGAAACTCCTCAACTGTCACCTGCTATGTTACTTGCTTCCAGACAAATTGAAAAGTGTACTGCCAATAAGATTTTGAAGATGGTGTTGAAGTCATTAGGTAAGTTGAAATTTCACCAAAGCCAATATTAATGTTTGTGAGAGACGGTGCCGCAAATATGCTGTTTTTAGATCGATCTCTCAAAGAACATAGTGCCAACCTCTTACATGTAATGTGCAAAATCCACGCTTTGAATTTTGTGGCACAAACGATTCGTAAATGTTATCCATGAGTAAATGATTTAATAGCTAGTACAAAGGCAGTGTTTCTAAAATCCCCGTAACGTATAGCAAACGCCAATTAAGTTGGCGCGAGTAGGGGGTGCGCAGAAGCCGTTTTTAAAAACGTACACCCCCATTACGCAAGTAATTGTCAGAATACATTTGTCATTGACGTTTGACGGAACATAATGTCTTTGCTAGGGGATCATAAAGTGATACACGCTTAGAGGTTAGAATTATCTGACATTTGATGTAAAACCAAATACAAATCTCCCCACTACTTCTAATCCTGCGCGAACTTACCCCTCCTCGCGCCAACTTAATTGGCGTTTGCTATACTTGACTATTTCACAGACTGTCGGCCGTATTCACCATGCTACAATTAACAGCTAGTTAACGAATAGTCTGATAAGCTTAGCCGCTCTGTTAAGGTTAGCTGGAATTCACCAACATAAAATAACTGCTGGTTTTTATATATAACTGATTGTTTAGACTAATTCCTAGCAACATCGGCGCATTTCCCCGAACATTTACGATTGTAAATTATCTTCATATACATATATTAATGTGTCATGTCATGACATGTGTCACATGGACAAAAACGAATAGAAAGTATTTAAGTATACTGCTGTTCTGTCGCCTATTACATATATATTTATTAATTTATTTTAAGTGTTAGTAAAAGAAGAAGCATTTATAAAAGGTAATTATTACATTATAATATAGAATTCGGAATTTAATCTAGTTTAAAATTTTGAGAGAGGGAAAATCTTAAAAGTAACAAGCTAATAATGAAATCAAAGTGATACAAGAAAAGAGCAGCTGAGTTAGAAGTTGAATTTAAAAAAAGCTCAGGTACTGAATTTAAATAAATAATTCTTGTTTTGTATAGTATGTAATGTCATTCTTCTGCATATTATACAGTTTGCGGTAGTGTATTTTTCGTTACCTTGAGCGGCCATTTTGTGTTTATAATGTAAATTATATTTATTTGTTGAAAACCTGTTTGCGGTTAGTGACGATACTTGTCATACCTTATAATTTGACAGGTGGTGAACCAACAACAAACAGAAATGTATACAGATTTGCAGAATTTTATGTTATTCGATATGGAGAATGTTGAAGACTTTCTTGTATTTACTTCTTTAAAAAAAAGGCGCTAAAGAAAGGAGGACGCTGTTTTTGGAGGGGAAATTTAATTTGCCTTTGATGCCATCAGAGAACTGTCATCCTCACTAATGTAAACAGTATACGACTGTTGAGATTCGGAGGTCGAATAATGTCACTTTCGATAAATTCTCTAACAAATTCGGCATTTTTTCAATAAATGTTCTAATCTAACACAACCTAATAGTACAATGTAGTCCAATCTTACACAGATGTCATTTTATTGCACAATGAGTATTGAAGGGCATGTGTGAGTCATAAGAATTAAATTCTGATTGGCTCCGTTATTTCTGGAAATTAGTGTAATTTCATTCTCTACTCAGTATAAATATTAGCAAAAAGTATTCTTATAAATCATAACAGTAATTTTTATAAGGTAAAATACACTACCGCAAACTGTCTATTATTTATAGAATTGTAATTAAATAAATATTTATAAGAGATGTGGCTTTCGTGTATATGTAAGTAATAATGTGGACAGAATAGTTTTTAAAAATACTTTATATTTATACATTTCACAATAATTTATAATATGAATACGAACAAAGAATGTAATCTTATGGAAAAACATTTTCAACAACTGCATTTGACAAGTGTAGAAAAATATATATAATTATTCTTGGTTATGTAGTTTTTGTTAAAACGTCAGTTAATCACTAGCTGTCCGATTTTTCTCGGCTAATTAACAGAGAGATTAACAGTAGGCTAGTACCAAATTACAAATGGTGAATACCAGTTAGTGACTTAACAGTTACTTAAATTTATACCTGAACCACCAGAGCCGATAATTACGCATTGGACAACATAGTTGAAAGCTGCGTTTTACTAACATCAATATTTTGATCATATAAAGAAGGTAGTTTTAAAATTTAATCCTGCAGAAGCTGCAGGTATTAAGAAAAGCCGGCAAATATTTAAAGATCCTCAGGTAAAAGAAGATTTACAAACAAACTATACACAACAATTACTTCGGACTAGACGAGGGAATAGAAAAATTACAAAATATTTCACGTCGTTTGCGGATTCTATTCAAATTGTGAATGATGTTCACGCACAGCTATGCGCTGTAGAAGGCGAAAGAAGTAAGTGTGTGATAGAAAAATTTGCAAGTGTTTTAGACAAAAATTCCGATTTTCACATAATAAAACTAATGTGTGAAGACGTGTCTAAAGAAGCATTAAGGTCTTTCAAAGATTATTTTGAATATGCAAATATAACATCATTAGATGTGGAATGGTCGCTTTTGGCATTAACACACGTTTATTCCGCACGTCGCACTAACTTAAGTGAAACAACTGTGGAGAGTATCTGAAAATGTTATCCAGATAATGAATTCGCTGATGATTCATAATGTGGTAAGTGTTTGTGCACGTTTTATAATTGTTTTCTTATAATTTAAATTCAATGCAAATTGCATGCGTACGTCGCTGGCACGTGTGTCAAATTTGCCATATCCAACCATGAAATTGTTTTACATTACCCCATACGGGACAGACCATATTTTTTACGGTATGGCCTATCGAGATACGATGGTTAAATAATTACTTATAATCCGAGTACATAAAAATTAAGAGAGAATAAATATGAATAGTAAGGTACATTGTCATGGAAAAAACAAAATTGAGGAAAATGTTTTAATAATCTTTCGCTTAATATATACATTGTATTTCTTTAAATTAATAATTCTATTCGAGTTTGTTCATAAAAATACGTTTAATAATTTTTTTTAATGTAATAACTTACCAATTATGATTTGTGATAAGCATAAAAATATATCAACATATGTACTATAACAAAGCATTCTCGACCAATCGAGGCGAATAATAAATCTAGTCAAATAGTTGATATTGTCTTTGTTTTAACTATTGGAGAAATATGCAGTTATTTACTAGACAACTGTGATGTTTATAAACTGTGTAAATCAACCTTACGTCATCGATATATTTTATGCTTACCATCCATTTCGTATTTTATAAAGTAAATTTATATTTCGAGTTTATAAAGCTTTCTTTTAATTAATATCACTAATCTCTCAACGTCAAAAGTTATATATTGAAAGTACATTTTTAAATAAAATAATAAATTGGACATCACTGGCTCTAATCTACAACATCATAGCAATTTTCTTTTAGAGAAAATAATATAATCAAAGCATATGAAGAGACAAAACCATGGCACCATACACCAAATATCAGTAATCTATTACACTCAGTAACAGTGGGTACATAAAAAAAAACTACAACATAAATAAACCCAAAAGCAAGTTAGTGTGTCTATTATCTCCATGAAGAATTATAAGCTTTTGATGTACCTGTTGATCCTGAATAGAAAGACGAAGAGGCTTGAAGTGCTGGAACTACGTTGTTTTGTACGGGGCCAGGCGGCCCCCTTTGCATTACACCAGTATTCGGAAGGTAATTGGGTTGCATAGCTGGTTCATATGCCATATATAAAGGTTGTTGTCCTTGCTGAGATTGTTGCTGGAATGTTTGGTTGATTGTACCAGTCTTGGTTCCTGTAAATTAAAATGATATAAAAATATTTTCTTTTCACATCTACTAGTGAGAAAGTACGAGGAAATATCAGAAAATAACTACTGATGCTGTAGTACAAAAATGAAACATTTATTTAAAAAACTTCAACAACTATCCTTCAAAGTACTCTCCATTCTGTGTAATACACTTCTACACTGACCGACATATAAAACTCGTACACTAACATATTATCAATGTAAACCAGGCTTATCAAATTTGACATGTCTTATTTGAGTTGTCAAATTTGACTTAAGTTATAGGTATTAGCAATATATGTATAACCTATGCAGTCCATTAGTGACAGTATGAATATATTTGCCCCGTTTATGCAACTAAAAATCTCTGACTTTATGCTCATAAGAGTTGTATGGGTTTTATATGTCGCGCAGTGTACCATCGTTTTGTACACTTGTCATAAACAAATGAGAGACCATTTTTTGAGGGTCTATTTTTTGTATTTGTATACCCATGTTGAGCTCTAAATTCGACTCAAATTTTCGATCTCTCTTTGTTGACTTCAGGAAATAATTGGAAATCACATGGAGCAAGGTTAGGTAGGTAGGGAGGGTAAACCATAATTTCCACCCACAATTCTTGAAATGTTCATTGACAAATAGCTGATCTGTGGACCGGAGCATTGTCGTGATGTAGGATCCAACCGATGTCTTGATAAAGCGCCCGTTTTCTTCTTTAATTTTACCTTTGGGGTTCCTCGAAGTACATTAGAATAGTACTCTCCAGTTACTGCATGTTCTCTAGGTACATTATGATAATAAATAACGCCTCACTTATCAAAAAAAAATAAGTGCATCGCTTTACCGGCGCTTTTCAGTTTTCGCCTTCTGCGGTCTGGACTGCCTTTGTGTTTCCATTGCATACTTTGAGACTTTAATTCAGGGTCGGAACGATAAAACCAACTCTCGTCACATGTAACTACATTGTTTAAAAACTGTGGATTATGATGCAGTTGCCTTTTCCACTGCCGACAAATTGTCACCAATTGGGTGACTCACTTTTGGAATCCATTTTGCCGCGACCTTTCAGTACCCTAAATCTTCATGAATATTTTTTTGAGTGGAACCATAAGACAAATTAACAATGTCAGAAATTCGATATATGGTAATCTGACGATCATTTTGGATCAAGTGTTGATATCTGCAATTTTTGAATCAATCCGTACAGAGTTGGTGATCGCCCGAGTCGAGATTCATCTTTCATTGATTCACAACTGTCTTTGAATTTCTTATGCCACTCAAACACTATACATCGTGATAAACTATCATCTGGGAATGCAGTTTTAATCATTTCAAAAGTTTTAGTTGGAATTTTACCCAGCTGAACACAATATTTTATCGCGTATCTTTATTCCACTCTCATTTTTTCGATGGGTACGTCAAACACTGATAATTCAGTAATTAATTTGTAATAAACGCCAAAAGTTAAATCAAAGCCTACTTGAAGATAAGTACATTAGAGATGGGGGTTTGATGTTCTATTCTTCGTTATAAAATTCTAGTTGTGAAAAAAGTTATAGCACCAGTTTCGTTATATTTTTAATATATCCTCGCAAAATTACTAAATTAAAATATATAAACAATCCCATCTCAAGTTCTATAAAATTATCCAATTCAATAAGTGAATAATGTTTATAAGTTACGTACAAAAATATGCACTGCCAACAACAAACGAGGTATCAATAAGGTAGTTATAAGAAAATGCAGAAGTTTGACAAAACAATGTGTATATTCAAACAAGAACATGATTCTAACGAAAACACATTTGAATTGTTATAGAACATACACAAGTTTCACATAAAGTAAATAATATTCTTTATATTAATTTATTTTAGGGAGAACTGTAATCTATTCGCACCTTAGAAAACAATACCAGGTTCTTATCGGATTTACATGTCTAAATGCTAACCATAAACATTGCAGAAATTTCCAGTGATAATACTTTTTTAATAAGTTATTATATGGAGTGTCCTTTATTATTTGGCCCGGAAACGAAGTCATAGTTTCCATATTGATTTTGCAATTTACAGTATTTAACATGACGCCGAAGTACTACTGATTTGAATCATACAATGTTATTGATGACGCAGGAATCATCTTTCCTGACAACAAGTGTATGTTAAACACGCATTTGTTACAAATGAAGCAGACATGCATTGCACAACACATCTGTATCTGTACACATGGACATACACCTCGTATTTTCCAACTTCACCCAAAGATCCGTGTTTCCGTCTTAATAGAATTCGTCAGTTTGGCTATTGAAGTAAAGTTTGATGGGTTGCCTCATGGGTATAGCCAAATTATAGAAATTTGTTTGCTTAATATTTGCTGCACTTAGAATTATAATTATTGTCAATTGGTGTTTAACATTTCTTGCCATAGTAGTACGTACCTGTTTTTCTTTTACAGTCCTTTACTATTCACATTTGTTGTTTGGAACACGGCACAACCTACCCCATTTTCTTAAATAATTGTAATTAGCAAATATTGGCAATAAACATTTCGAAAAGTAAGAGAATTGGGTTTGATTTTATCAATTTTTATTTACATCAAAAGTGATTATGGCATGGGACGCTACTGTCAATTGTTGCGGTCGAAATCAAATGCAATGATGGTAACTTAACCAAATTTGACACATACTGTCAGTTTCAAACATTAATGGGCACCCGTTATTAGAATCTCTACTTTAATAATTTAAATTAATTTTTCGAAGGTTTTGTGCTTAATTATTTATTTGCGTTAATATTTTATTCAAATATTTTTCACCATACCTATGGTAAGGTATTCCCAAACGCGCTGTACTGTTTTCTAAGGTGCGAACGGACTATAGCTTGGCGTTAATAATTTACTTAAATGTTGAACATTGACAAGTTACAAACTTTTTAGAGTAACGAAGTAAAATATTGTTCAAGCAATTGAAAATTTCCTTTTACTTCTTTACTAACTCATCTCACTGCAACTTTATGAAAATTATAGGTGATTATAGAGATAATAACACAATTGATAGATATTATTATTTATCGGCAGTCAGGGGTACATTCCAGGAGGGGACTTAAATGAATTTGTAGCGGGCCGATCTATTGTTTAGTTTTATTAGGTACTTGAGTTCTATTGCGTAAATATGTGATGGCCAGCGACCCGGCAATGTCTACACATCTACTTGCATTTAAGACTAAGCCAGAATTTATATTACGTAACATAACATCATGCTCGAAATCGCTATGGTTCGAAAAGCATGATAAAAATAAAGAAAAAGTGTCATTATTTGAAACAGACGGAGCTGCATGTATGAAGGTGTATAATTGGCTCTTACAACAAACATTATGACAGTATGACGCATATCACATGTTTCGCACATGCTCTTCATCGAGTATCACAGGAAGTCAGAAAATGTAGATAATTTGATGTTCTGTCAGAAAAGTTTTTACGAAGACACCTGCGGGCAAAAACTTATTTCGTGAAAAACTGCCATACGTGCCATTACCACCAGAACCTGGCATAACGCGCTGGGGCACATGAACAGAAGCAGAATCCAATAGCACATACATTTTAACGACGTTAAAAGTATAATATAGTGATTGAATCCGAATAATGCTGTTTCTATTTTACACGCTCACCAAGCATTTATGGGCCCCAGCTATTCAGGCAGATTTAACCAATATTCATAGACATTATTCCAGAATACCTGTAACTATCCGCCATCTAGAGGTTACTCCGACCAACCCACAATATTCTATTACGCGCGCCAAGAATATTTTATATGATCGTCAATTCCTTTCCTAATTACACTTAGCTGCTGCTGATAATGTAAAAAGAAAATTTGAAGCAGTTCTAAATAACAATCCAGGGTTTCGTATTGTACGCCGAATTGTTCACTTGTTTGATGGTAAAGAAATAGATTTTTCCGAATCGGGGATAAACGTGCCGTCACTAAAAAATGTTATGTACTTTAAATATGCCCCTATTTGATCAGTAGACGTTGAACGGTTGTTTTCAATGTATAAATGTATTTACGGTGACAGACAATTATTATGCATATGCAATAATGGTGATTTACTATCATTTGAATTCTAGATATAAACGGTGAACAGTTAGAACGTGTGATGTTTTATAAACCCTGCGATTTTCCTTCTGGCGAAGATATATTTACTCTTAAGTACTTGTTTCCACATATGTATTTTGATTTAGGTGTAAATGTTAGATCGGGGTTCACGATGTCCTCGCTCCGTCCCTGGCACTGACGTTATGTACCGCTGACCGCCAATCCCTACTTATTATATTCCCATCATAGTATTGGTCAATTAAAACACACAAACCAGAGAGTTGTTAGCAAGCTTCCAAAAAACATCTTAACAGTCGTTATTTCAATTAGGATCAGGGAAGCATGTACAGGAAGACGGAACGACGTATTAATAGCGTAAGGATGATTAAAAATAAGTTCATACACACTTAATAGGTTTTTGATCTTCGAATAGTGTAACATAAATTTAACAACCATTAAGTCTATTACTAATTAATGTGTAGCGACTACTTGCTAACCATCCTAATGTCAGTAACTTCCGGTATTGCACATCCCAACCCCTACTTTTGTTCTTACCATCTAGGAATATATGTGTTGTTTTATTTATGGCCGGTAGTGTATGCAAAATTACCCTTATTACTAGTTATAAAAATGTAGTAACAAAAATGTTCATAAAACATACATAAACTATGAAATGTAATAGTTCAACTATAGAAAAATACAAATATAGTATTTTTACGATAAGTGATCAGTAGACTGCGGAACAGACGCTATCCTCTAATGGTCATGCAGGCGCAGAGACTGAGTCGGTTTCGCTTAATAATAAGATTGATTCAATATTCGCTCGTAGCCCTGATTTTAATGTCCTGAAAGGCTTTTGTAGTAATGTTCAAAATACGGAAATCGGTAGATATATTAAATTTAAAGATTATATCTATGCGCCACTCACCAGCTCTGATGTTGAGCGAAATTTTTCTATATTTAAATACATACATACTGTCCAATAAAAGAACGCACTTTACAGAACAAAGTTTAGAATATATTGTAATAATTAATGTGAATAAAAAATGTTTACTGTGGTGTGACAAAGCATTCACTTTAATTATAGGTAATATAATTAATTTCAACTTTATACTTTTTCAATATTTTGAATTTTTTCACCGTATAAAGTAAATGCATTTTCTGTGTATATAATCAAAAATTAATTAAAATTCGGGGACAAAGTCTGTCGCGAAATATAGGGTAATTTAATAAAGGAGTTTTTTAATTGACCGCTTACCCGAATTTTAATTAATTTTTGATAATATATCACGGTCGATAATTTCTTTTCAATTATGTGTATATATATATATATATATATATATCTTGAATTAATTTCAATTGAAGTTAATTTAAATTCATGTAACTTCAGTGTTTTATTTATTTTCCTAAAAATAAATTTCCGTATATACATTTCATAGGACTCTGGCGAAATATATTTCACACTCCGTCTGTTTGCATTGAAAGACGTACAAACAGACAACTTTTATCAATACCATCGAGCTATAACATTAATATATACTGTTAAATTGATCGATTGTACGTTGTCGGCACCGATGAATCACACCCGATACGGGAATGCGCCGGTTCCGCAGTCTAGTCATAATCAATAATATCAGTTGTGAAAACCTAAATGCTTCAATTTACTAATGTAGTATATGCAATTTCTCCAACATTCCGTACAATGTTGTCACGTATGACCATCTTATGATATCCACCTGTGATCTGTCAGTCGCCTTTACATATTAATATTGGTCTTTTTATTTTTCTCGTATTATGGTCTCCCACAACAAAATATTGGTTTCTATTGTAAGAAAAGCGTCTTTAAACGAGCATTGATGGAATTGTCTCATATTGTTTTGAAATGAATAACGTTTTTGCAACAATATATGCAAACAAGACTAGTAGATGGCAAAAGGTATTAATTATTTAAAAAGTATTGGCACACAGCCACAGTATCATTGACTTTTATTTTGTAGATACATAGTTATACATGCTGGTAATAGTAACAGCTTCATTCCTGGAGCAGAAGTAATATTCGCAACAAATAGTAAAAGTGATATGAATCGAGAAAATTTTGTATAATGGTTCGAAAATCAGCTACTTGAACATTTAGAAAGCCCTTAAGTTATTATTATGGATAATGCAAGCTATCATACTAAAATAATAAATAAATCTTCAACTTCATCTTTCACAAAATACCAAATTCAGGAATGGTTAATCAATAATAAAATCAACTTTGACAAGACAGTTTTAAAAACACAGTCACTGGAGTTTGCTAAGACTGTTAGTACATAAAATAATTACTAAATTAAGTTCAAATAAATCATAGTTTTTATTTAAAGGTATAAACTACCATCTATTTATGAAGCTGATGAATTGAATTATCAGAGCAATATGGCCACACAGTTCATTTTCTTCCTCCATATCATTGTATTTTTGACCTTATAGAATAAATTTTGGGGATTGCAAAACGATATTACTCTAATAAGATAGGTAAATATGGTAAGACGGATGATGGCTGTAAAAGGTTGTCCATCAAGTAACTGCTGAAGCATGAGCTAACTGTGTGACACACACTGAAGCTGCGATTTAAAAAATAGTGGGACAGGGAAGTAGGATTTCATCAAAATGATATCAGATCTTTCATAATTAGTTTAGAAGAAGAGGAAGATGATATTTTAAGCTATAAATTACGACTGCACTTTTACCTTTTGTTGCAGTGAAAATATTTGTGAAATGAAGAGCCAATATATGATAGTGTTTTGATTTTAATATTTGTTTGACTTTATATTACACTGTATATAATACCTAACACTATCTTACTGGCAAGTACTTCTAGTACAATAACATTATTTATTACCTGTGCCTAAGAGAAACTCGTGAGTGTAATGTGATAAAACTAAAAAATATAAAACCTTTATATGTATTCTGTTCTTTAGTTTAACGTATGTACTGCTATATCTTAATTATTAATACTAACTGCAATAAACTATTTCCATTACTTCCGTTTTTTATTCTAAAACATTGATATTATATTTATAAATTTTGCAAAATAAAAGTAGTAATACAATTGCTTTTATTAATTAGCATAAACCATGTATTTTTCTAAATATGTATAGAGTGATAAATATACAATATTAACATTCTAAACAGTTTAAGATATAATCTAAATGGCATTTGTAAGAAAAAGAGATTTTGGAAGTTTTTAACTGATCTCGTAACATAACCTATAACCGGCAATTATTTGGCAAGATGTAAACAATAAATTTGTCAACGTTGTGTGACGCGCATTAATGACGCAACTACGTTCTTAGCGTAAAAATACTATAATGAAAGTTATCTAGGTAAAGTGGAGATAATATGACAGATACCGATTCCAAATCGCCTCCATTTGTGCTTCATTCAATAGAAGTACACTATATAACCTTCGATACATTTTGAGAGACTCGTTGATCCAAAGAAAATTGTGAAATAAAAATACCATTGGCGATTTAAATTAATATTTCGAGCCTTGAAAAAATCAAATATGGTGGATGGTTTTAAATAGGTGCTGTTCTTTTATATAGAGTATAGACCAATGTCTACAGTTCATTAAGTGTGCAGTCACATGACCAAATTTAAGACATAAGATTCCCTTAAAATGAAACTGTACGCTTGTAATCATTACACTATTGCACACTTGAGCAATTGAACGATTAACAGTATCTGTTCATGTGTAGCGTATACCATCGAGTATCCTGCGTTTAAAAAAAATGCCTTTAGTTAGCCTTGATTTCGCTGTGAAGTACAAACGGTATGTAACTTAATTAAAGAAATCGGCCGTCATGTCATCATTTTTGACTTAAAAACTATTTTTGTTGAAAATACCGTAGAACATGAAATAAAAAAAAGGAAAGCTATAGTGAAAGCTCCCTTAACGGGCAGCTCTAATAAGCGACCATCTCCCTTAAACGACCAAATTGTTCGGAACCGATTTTCGCCCTATCTTTTAATACATAAGACACCTTCCCATAAGCGAGCGCTCCTATAAACAGGCGCGGGCAACATTTTTTTAAGCCAAAGCCAGAAAATATCTCCCATAAGCGACCACGAAGCTCCAACAACCTGGCGAATTAAGATTTTAACACGCATTACACATTTCTAGACTCGGTGATTCCCTTAGGGGATTAACCGTTTAAGAAACAGCTGGTCGTTGGTTCTTTGTGCTTTAGTTGTGATAGAGAATCGGGTGTGTGCATTTTTAACAATGCCTCCACAAAAAAGAATGTTAACACTAAAAGAAAAAATGGAAATAGTGAATATAATTGATAAAGAAAAACTATCTACTCGGGCTATAGCAGCGCGATTTTCGATAGGAAAGACGCAAGCTACGATGATAGCAAACAATAAAGAGGACATTAGACGTTTATGGCAGTCTGGTGTAAATGTGGATCAAAAAAAAAGTTTTTTCAGAACTGAAGGTTCCAACATCGATAAAGAATGTTATCAGTGGTTCATGAATGCTAGAAATCGGAAGATACCCATTTTTGGAGGGCTTCTAAAAGAAAAAGCAAAACAAATTGCAGAAAAATTCGGCTACACCAGTTTTAGTGCATCTGATGGGTGGCTACAAAAGTGGCGTAAAAGACATAATGTAAGCTTTAAATGCATTTCTGGTGAAGCAGCTGATGTAAACCAAGAGACAGTTGATGCATTCATAGAAAAACTTCCTTCACTATTACTCGGATACCAATGCGAAGACATTTACAACGATTTTTAAGATATTTTCCAGCTGTTCCTAAATAACTTGTTTGTGTCTATGTCATTCATTACATATTATGTACATACATATATGTACCTATATAGTAGTTACATGTTACATTATACGAGTTCTGTTTGATTTCTCAGAGTTTTCTTTTAAGCGGGCACCTCCCATAAGCGGGCAAAAATCCTGGAACCGTGACTGCCCGCTTATGAGAGCTTTCACTGTAGATAGATGGAATTACTGCCTCCACCAATTGATTGTGATTGGCAAGTGAGAATATATGACTTAGAATATTTTTTTAGAGCGTCCCTTATACACTCTATGGGATTTAAATCGGGCCTATTTGATCCCCGTTTCATAAATCGAACACAACAGCGATCATAAAGTCAATAGCCACGTGGGGGCGTGCATTATCTAATGAATCAAAAATTGGGTTCAACAAGAGTAGCAAATGGCATTATGTAAATGTTCAACTACGATATTTTCCAGATAATAATCCGCAATCAGACTTCGCACGTGCAGGGAGGACCAACTCTGTGCGACCATTTAAACATATCCTTCCTTAAAACATTACAGAACCACAAGCAAATGAAACCCTTGGAGAAACATTCAACTTACACATCGCTCTTCAGCCCTTCGCCAGACACCTTCACGTCCATCACAAGATTATAGGCTAACCCTCGTTTTATCTGAGAATAAAACCTTCCAATCATTAACGATCCAATGTTGCGGATTTCTGACAAAACGCAGTCTTTGAATTTTGAGCTCTCTGGTGAGGAATTGTTCTCTTGCCGGTATTCTTCTACTTAATCCAGCTTCCTTTAAACGCCCCGACAGTTCCAGACCATTTTGTAAGACTTCTAGCCGCTGTAAGCCCATTTTTCAGCATATTACTAGTGGGTCTCCTGGTTCTTAGAGCGAATAGTCTAAGAAAACGTTCGTCCCTTAGATTGGTACAGGGTTTTCGACCATCTCCTGGTCTTCTAAGTCTGCGACTTACGCTGGAATGATTTCTATCAAATTAGCGACATAAAGTATAGAGAATCCTTCATCCAACAAAGTTTATACTCTTACTGCTTCCTCCACAGATAAATTTCTTAGGCGATTTATTTTTCAAGTTCAAAGCACTCGTCACTGATAAATGTTATAACAAAGGAAACCTTTTTGGTTAAAGATAACTTGTCTTAATAAGAGGTTTTTGAATAGATTACTGATCATTTTTTCCTAAAAGTGCACTTAATTTAGAATTGTGATTTCAAAACAAAATTTTTTTCACAGCAATTGATAATGTTAAGGTTCAAGGCAAACTTACAATATAATTAGTAAGCTAGAATTAAAAGAAAAAATCATGGTAGTGCGTTAATTTTATCCGAAAGTTTATTCTGAAGATTTGGGTTTGGATTATATGAGGAAAACACTGAAAATTTTTAGAAAATCGTATAAAGATTAGTTTTTTAAAAAAATTAAATTATTTTGTTGATTTTTAAAATATTCCCCTTTAACATCAATACATTTTTGCATTCAATGAAACCAGTTCTTAAAGCAATGATGCTACTCTTCTCGAGACACTTCAGAAACCAGCTTTTTATAATGTTCATAACGTAAAAATGATTCCACACATTTTATCTTTAATTTTTGGAAAGAAAAAGAAATCACAAGGTGCTGGGTTAGGGCTGAATGGTGAAGGGTCCATGGTGCTTACGTTGAAAGAATCCAGATGCTAGTTTGCTATATGCAATGATGCGTTGTCATGGTGTACAATTATTTTTCCTTTTCTGGCGTTTTTGGCGAACTTTTTCGAAAATTTGCGGTAAACAAATATTTGTATACCGATCAGCAATAACGGTACGTCTATCTTCTAATGCTATAGTAGGAATATGTCTCGTTTTAGAATAAAACTAGCAACCATCTTTTTATCAGCAATGCGAATTTGTCGGACTTTTGTAGGCTTAAATTCTGTTCAAAAGACGCATCGATCCGATTGACTTTTCCTTTTAGGACCATAGTAACAAATCCATGATTCATCACCTATAACGATATTCCAAACCGAATTTTAAATGCCGCCTTGGAATTCAGAGCTTTTCTGCACCATTCAATGGCTTGTTCTTTTTGATCTGGAGTCAGTTGATGTGGAATCCATCGACAACAGTTTCTCACTTCTAACTGTTGATGTAAAATGTTTTGGATTTGACTCATATCATTGCCCAACGTCACCCCAATAAATGTATATGATATCCGTCGATCTTCCTCAAGCATTGCTCAAACAGCAGAAATATTCTCATCAGTAACAAGAGTTCTTCGGCGTCCTCCACAAAATTCATCACTAAGAAAAAACCGATGTCTTTTGAATTCATTGTATGAATTATAAATTGTTGCCTTGGATAGGGCTTCTCCGTCAAATGTATTTCTAACGCGATTTTCTCATTTTTTTACGCGTTAATGACGATTTAAAATCTTAGCCTAAATGTTCTCTAGTCAAATTCATTTTTGGGTGAACATAAAATCTTTAAAACTATTAAAGCAAATCGGAACAAACTACACGACAATCAACTCACAAAACATTAAAAAGTAGCTGTCAAATAAAAACAAATTTCATTTGTTTTAGAAACATAGCCATCCTAGATCCTAGGTGTTCTTCTCGTATAACCAATTTTGCCCATTTTATGCCCGATAGAACCCAGGACGTATCAAAACTCAAGGTGAAGCAACTTAAATATTGACAATTCAAATTCATTGAGTTAAATTAAATTCTTTGTTTTTTTTATCTTTTTTTTTTCATTTTATTCAAAGAATATTATTTCTTACCATTTAAAGATAAAATAAAAATTTCTGGCTATCATAAACCCAAAAATTCTGCAAAGCTATTACTATATAAAAGAAATGAGAAATTCGACTTGGTAATTGTTTTTCCGTATAAGTGTACATGGAAAACTACTTCTTTTAAATTACATACCTATAGCACTGATAGGCTGACTGCTTGGTTTTACAGAAGCCGACATCAAAGAATTTGATGTTGAAGAAATCAATACTGTCGTAGGATTATTTAGTTGCTGATTTTGTCCATAAGGGGCAGTGTTAGGAATCCTATAATTATTTATACTTTGGTATATATCAGGTGGTGCCTGGGCAGCAGGTGGGGCATGGGGTTGAGCAGTCGGAAGGTATAGTGATTGAGCAGAATATGGACTTGATGCTGTCTGTCCTAAGCTATATGGATTGGCATATTGGGAATATTGTGATGTGCGTTGTCCACCTAATTGATCGATTGGAAATCCACCGTATAGGCCGGCTTGTGGTTGAAGTTGTTGTGTAGAATTGTATACCACCGGAGGTGATGGAATTGCAGGTATTCCGTACTGATTACTTCCTCCAAGGCCAGCCTATAAATAAATACAATTTTAGCGATATTCAAGCGATACTTATTTTAAAATTAAATATAATAGGAAAACAAATTCACATCTTAGGTTGACTTAAAATATATCTGGGAAAATTAAAAAACGAATTATACAGAGTGATAGAACAAAATCGAGTTAAGACAGTAAATTTTTGAAAAGTTTAAAGTAAAGTTTATTGAAAAGTACCACAGCTGCATTTTATTCTTCTTTAATATGATCGTAAAGTATGAAAATAAAGAAAAATGCGAACTTTGAGACTTGAATGAAACTTCACATTAGTAAACGGTTAACAACGGTATGTAGCCGAGATAGCTGGAAAAAAATGCTTCCCATATTTTTATTTCTATAAAGTGTAGATATTGTGGGTGGGCAGTAAGTCGTGATTATACGAGCTCCGTAGTTTTTTTTTGTTTTTGTACCGCATAACCATGTTACAAATAGCATCAGCGCACTGCTGTTTTAAAAGATGAAGCTGAGTTCATGGTACCCAACTACCAAAGAGAATCAAGATGTATTGCAATACTAACAAATGATTAAGCGCGAGCTATTGTGCACTGCGAATGACCTAACAGGAATCCTCCTGCTAAATTACAACGTTATCTTATGAACTATCTTAATCAAAAGCAATTGGAAGCGCCTAACTCGGTACAATCTACAGTCCCGACCTAGTCGCTTCCACTTTTTCCTTACCCTGGCAAAGGCGGCATTAAATAAAAAGCATCAAATGGATACTGCAATATGTGAATTAGTCAATCATTAGAATATGCAGTTTTAGAAACAAGGTTGTTTGAAATATGTATGTAATGTGCGTTCAAATAAATTTTACCTCTAGTAGTCCATGACAATAAAAATCTTTGTCGTAACTTGTACTATTTATATTTGCAAAAGTTGTCAATTTCAGACTATTTATTCTGGTGTATAACTTAGTTGGAACTTTTTTAAATTGCTTTGTAATCCTACTAAGATGAATTTTACAAACAAAAATGCGATTTTTTTGTTTTAAAGATGGTTGGGATCTAATGGGTTAACAGGAGAAAGGTATCGACAGAAATTATTATGCCATTTATTGAACAGCTTAATGAAGAAGAAATAAATCAGGGTTACTTTCAACAAGACGGAGCTAGAGCGCACACAGCTGGTGAAACAATTAATATGATGCAAATTTATCAAAATCGGTTAAGTTAAACCACCGAACAAGAATTTTCACCAAGATCTTGTGATCTCCCTCCTGTGATTTTTTTCTGTGTCCTTTTTTAAAGAACTCAATTTTTCGGGTAGATACCTGATCTTGCAGACCTTCAAATCAGAAATGCTGAAATAATTAACGAAATCGACGATATGATAATACAAAGCGTTTTCTTCTCTATTAGAAGATGTGAGAAATGTCTCGAACAAGGTGGTGGCCACTTTCAATATTTTTTATAAAATGTTACTTGTTTGTTGCAGATAAATGTATCTCATTGAGTTAAAACACGCCGAGACCGGCATGTGAGTCGATTTTTTTGAGATCAGTATCCTATTCAGATACAATTAAATGTTAAGGAAGTGAAAGTCAAGTCAACATTTCTACTCTTCTTACACACACTATATTCACTCTAAGTGATCCCTGGGTGTTGACAAGAATTCAGCTTAAGACATTTGACTGCTATACATACAACACAAAAAAAGTAGACGTAAATTACAGTTTGTTCAAATATTTGCTAAAATTTTCTTGATGTAATTAAACTGTCGGTGTTTGACCTAAGAAAACTACTGTTACCCAGAGACACCAAACACAACTAAATCGAATTAGAACAATAGAAGCCTAAAAACGGGATACTATGGACCAATAAATTAAAGTTCCAAGTGTTTGATCAAACGAGACAAACAATAGCAAAGCGAAAACATGGGCTTATATAACAGAAAAAGTTATATAATTAAATGGTGTTATATCTCTTATGCAGAAACGAGCAAATTCCTACCAAAGAAACGGGGCAATGAAAAAAGTATCTGAAAGTATTCCAAGCGTTAACAGCGAGATTACAGAATAAATAAATAACTATACAGTACTGGCGCTTAAAATTTGAGCTAAAAAATTGCTAGAGTCCTTGTGACGACCCAGGGTATTGTCTAAATTACAAGCTTATACATTAAACACGTCACGAACAAAAAAAAAATAGACAAGACATAACTTACATAGGGCACCACCATTTGTATCTATTTTCTTAAAATGAATAATTAAAACACAATACGAGGGTCGCGCTATATTTCGAGATACAACAAAACTACACGTCTTTTTACGAAAATGTTATTTATGTTCAAAATAATCACCTCCTGCATTAATGCACTTTTGTAACCGAAGTTTCCAGAACGTAAAAGTTTGAAGCCAGTCTTCTTTTAGAATGCTCTCAAAAAATAGATGAATTGCTTCCTCGGTCGGGAAACGTCGACCACGTAAATGTTTCTTTGGGTTAAAGAACAACCAAAAGTCACACATGGCCAAATCAGGCAACTAGGGTGGATGTTCAATGACTTTTACCTTATTTTCACGTAAAAATTTAACTGTCTGCTGTGCACTGCGTGACGATGCATTGTCGTGATGCAACATTAACCCGCGAATGTTGACTAACTCAAGAACTGCAGGTAATCATTTTGTGGTGTACCAGTTTGCTGTGACTGTACGTTGATTTTCCAGCTTGATTGCTTTTACTAATCCGGTACTACGGAAGAAAACTGCGTACATAACTTTCTTGACGGCCCTTTGCCTTTTGGCCATTGTTGGTGTTGGAGCATCTTCGTGGATCCGCACACGGCTCTCCTGACGGGTAGGAATATCCTAAAATGGGATGTAAGTTTCATCACCTGTTATTATTTTTGATAGAAAGCGATGTCCACCATTATTTAACAGTTCTAACGTTTCCTGAGCGATTCTTACTCGCTCTGCTTTTTGGAAATCGTAAAGTGTGTCACCCAACGAGTAACAATTTTTTCATCCGAAGATGATCATGTAAAATTGAATTTATTGTTGCGCGCGCATCCAACACCAAGAGTTGCCTCAATCGCTTGATAGGTGTATCTTGGATCTTCGTCGATCATACGTCTCACTCTCAATGTTTCCAGCGGTAACTGAAGAACAGGGCCTACTAGCAGTTCCTCATCACCAAGCGATATCCGCCCTCTTTTAAATTCACTATACCAGCGAAACAGTTGCACGTGAATGACTTTTATCACCAAATGCGAGTTGCAATCGTTCAAGACTTTGTTGTTCACTTAAACCAACCTTAAAATCGTAGATCATTGCGCGTAGATATTCTCTTGACAAGTCCATGTTTCGATGACAAATCGTATCTACCACGTTTGCTCTATGACAGCAGCGACTCATCTAACAGTCAGAGTTTACTACTTAAGGATGGTGTTATTTGGAAATGCCGTTGCCAGCCCTAACTTCTCTAGTTTCGTGGCATCAAAATATATAGCGTGTCCCTCGTATATGCCAATATAACAACAAATTGTATTATTGCGCTATTAGTTAAAGTTTACTGCAAAGTGTGCAAAATTTCAAATGTAACTAAAAAAACAGTAAGCATATACTTCAAAGTAGCTCAAATCACCATTTTTATTTACAAAGTACATATGAATTTTTACAAGATTTCAAGCGAGGTTTTGCATATTTTGTTCTAAATATTATACAAAATTTAATGACACTATATTTACAAATATAAATATAATGAAGGTAGACGATTTAGCATAACTATTTATATCCAGGTGGTCGAGCTTTTGTATGACAGCATTGGTATGATGCACTAGTATTCTTTTTTGCATTGCAAATTGAGATCTGAACTGAATTCTGATTAAAATAAATTTATGGATGGACAAATACAGTAATTCTGAACAAATCAGAGGCTATGTGGCTTATTCTTTAAAAGTGAATAAATAATCCTTACCGCAATATAGCTTTAAATCCTCGATATGTATCTTGACAACTAAGTTGTCACCATCAGCAGTATTGATGTTGATTATTTAAAGCTATATTGCGGTAAGGGCGCTTTAAATTATCTCTTCGAGAATAAGCCAGTCACCGATTGATTCAGATTCTGATTTCAAGAATCACCAAGATTGCTTTAATATTTGTCAGTTTTTATTAGAGAGAGAGAGAGAGACCATCAGAGTGGTTACCTCTTCATCTAACCATTTATTTTCTTTTTATTGCATAGCATATTCACTAATCTTGTACTACATAAAACACAAATTTTATATTTCTTTCTACACACACTCTTTTCTGTTTTGCGTATTTAAATAAAATTTAAAAAAATAAAAACTTATCAGAAATTTCAATACGCACGACGATAAATATTAATACTGTATTTACTGAACATTAAATGTATGATAAACAGTTACTTCATTGCCCTTCTAATACACGGCCATAAATCCCGTTATGTATTTAAGTATGTAAACCACGTCCTTAGCCTAGATGACTCCAATCTACCATGTAAAAGATAGTACAGTTCATTTCACATTATAACGACCCGACTTGTATGGTTTAAATAGGATTATCCCAAACCCCTTACCTGAAATAGCAGTCAGATTAGTTAGATATCTTTTTGTAACGCACGATATTTTAAATTTATAAACTTGATTCATCCAATAATAAATACTTTATAGAGCGGAGGAAGGTGTCAAAAAAGTAAATATTTCCAAATATTCGATCCGAACAGAAAAAACTATTCCTATCAACGATTAGCGCTGTTAACGATCAATTAATCAGCATAGAAAATACAAATGGTGGTTTACATAATCTCTTTTTATAAGGCAGTGCACAACAAAATCATACGCATAACGT
This sequence comes from Melolontha melolontha, assembly GCA_935421215.2. Lineage (NCBI taxonomy): Eukaryota > Metazoa > Arthropoda > Insecta > Coleoptera > Scarabaeidae > Melolontha > Melolontha melolontha. The sequence goes on from OW285240.1 coordinate 48,315,564, forward strand.
TAGTATAACGTCCCGGAACGGTCGCATAACTTTGTCTTTCCAGAAGTAATTTTTTTTTAATTTATTATTAGTATATAGTTAAAAATTACAAATTTACTCATGACATTCATATTTATTTTCTATTCCCGGTTTGACCGGAAATGCTTCCTACTATATATTTTTTAATGAAACACCTGTATATGGTTCCAATTTTGGAAAGAGAATTAAAAACTACATTCAGAAATGTAAAAATTTTGTTCTTTATCCAAAATAAACTAACAGAAAAAAAAAATAAATAACATGATAATAAAAAAGTATTAATAAATAGATTTACAGACTACAATAAATGTTGAAATTGTGCTCCGTTAACCACTTGGCAGTAATATAATCTATCAACAAACTGTTTTGGTGATTATACAAAAAAGGTTTAAGTATATCAATACGTTAAGCACGTTTTACGCATTTGTTACAAATGAAACAGACATGCAATATACATATCTGTAACTGTACACATGGACAATACACCTCGTATTTTCAGCATTTACTGTCTTACTGTCAGTGAATTATGTAAAAGTTGCGGTCTGATACTGTTGATTTCTTCAGTTATTCGTCCCTCTAATTCTTCTAGATTATTTGGTCTATTTTTATACACTTTTCAAGTGACTCCACAAAAAAAAATCAGGTGGCGTGTTATGTCGTAATTTCCATTTATAGTTTCCTTATTTATTGTCAAGTCTCGGTATCTTAATTTATTTGCGAATCATCTTTTAAATACGTTCAAAGGGTGGGTATTTATATCGCAATCTGTGTGTAAAATTTGGTAACTGTATCCCCGCCCCTATCGTTTGATATGCAAGCGGTAATTGAGAGATAAGTGAGCAAACCTTGGTGGTGATAAGTTAACTCCTGCTTATGTAGTGTATATCTTCTGTAATGAAAGCTTAGTCCCACTTTCCACTTATCGTATTTTTTAATCGCCTAGCCGAATCACGTCGAAAAAAAGGGAATATATTTTAATTGAGAACAGCCAATTTTGACGTAACCACTTGAGAAGTTTGGATTGAATAAATTCAACCAAACTGGGTTTATCGTACGGTGTTCCTTTTTCCGATCTACGGAGATAAATAAGCTCGTTGATGGAGAATTCATCCGTGTACTGCAGCCTTGAACATCTGGGACAAGCTCGAGGTTAATTACCTAATTAATTGGACACACAAAGCCAAACACAAAACACCGAGTCGTTGCGTATACTAATTTTCCAAGGACAAGACAAAATTAGGAAACAAGTCTCTCGTATGATTAATATTTTTTTTTAATTGCGTAATCTATTTCACAATTTGTTTTGCTTTCTTAACCCGCCGTAAATGATTTTCGTAGCATTTTGAGCTCGACATACAGTAAATTCAGTCTATTTTGTATATTGCAACTTAAAAATCATTTTAGTAGATTATATATTACTTTATTAATTAAATGTAAAATTAACTTTTCCTTTATTGATATTAAATACTAAATTTTGTATCATATTCATACATTTTTGTACTTTTACGAACAACTTTTTATTGCAATTGTGCAATTAAACGTTTGTCCTCATGCCCAGCTGCCGGTAGTACGTTGTATGTCGAAGTATTTTTAAATATAATTTTGAATTTAAAATAGAATCTTTTGTAATATTTACAAACTTTTATAATTAATTTAATCTTTATACCAGCTTTATTTTTTATTTTTTGTCGATTTGTTAAGAGAATAGTTATTTTGTACTCGCTTATCAAAACCTGTCATTTCACGATTCGATTTGGGTGCGTAAAAAGTCACTTTACGCACGAGTGCGTAAAAGTAAATTGGTACTTCCTGGAACTTGATTAATTTAGTGACATTTTAAAATCATAAATCCCTAACCTTAATAATATGCTACCCAGTTCGTTGTTTTTCTATGAAAATAAAAGGAAATGAAATAGAAATTGTTATATTTGGAAGGTATGTAATTCAATGTCAGAACAGCAACAAATATTATTTTTTAAATTTATAGAAAACTAAAAAAAAAATTGTCACAAGTGGGATTCGAACCCACGCCCTCAGAGATGACCAGAACGCTCGAGAAGCCGTATAACGGGCAAGCTAAACCTTGAGTCTGGCGCCTTAGACCGCTCGGCCATACTGACACATACTAGTAATATTGTTAAAAATACATATAAATATAAAAATTTTGAAATTATATTTATATTTTAGATAAATATTATTATTGTTTATAGTTCTCGTACAAAAAATATTGTACAAACTTCGTGCGTGAAATATTTCGCGAATTCGTGTCCATAAAGCGCTCGCCTGCGGCTCGCGCTTTAAACTGGTCACTCATTCGCGAAATATGATTTCACGCACTTAATTCGTAAATAACTATTTACGAACCAAGTGCGTGAAATCATATTTCGCGAATGAGTGACCAGTTTAAAGCGCGAGCCGTAGGCGAGCGATTTATGGACACGAATTCGCGAAATGTTTCACGCACGAAGTTTGTACAATATTTTTTGTACGAGAACTATAAACAATAATAATATTTATATAAAATATAAATATAATTTCAAAATTGTTATATTTATAAGTATTTTTAACTATATTACTAGTATCTGTCAGGATGGCCGAGCGGTCTAAGACGCCAGACTCAAGGTTTACCTTGCCCGTTATACGGGTTCTCGAGCGTTCTGGTCCTCTCTGAGGGCGCGGGTTCGAATCCCACTTGTGACAATTTCTTTTTTAGTTTTCTATAAATTTAAAAAATAATATTTGTTGCTGTTCTGACATTGAATTACATACCTTCCAAATATAACAATTTCTATTTCATTTCCTTTTATTTTCATAGAAAAACAACGAACTGGGTTGCATGTTATTAAGGTTAGGGATTTATGATTTTAAAATGTCACTAAATTAATCAAGTTCCAGGAAGTACCAACTTTACTTTTACGCACTCGTGTTTAAAGTGACTTCTTACGCACGCAAATCGAATCGTGAAATGACAGGTTTTGATAAGCGAGTACAAAATAATAATTTTCCGAACCGGGTTTTTTTCTGTAATTTCTTAGTGTATGGTTTTCGTATGAATATATTTTTAGTAACTTTTGAATATACAGTAGAAATATTTATACAGTAAGAAATAAATATATTTAGTTTATTTTTTTTATAATTATACATCTTAATTTCTGTTCGTGAATATACGAATTAATTGTTTCTAGTTTTTTTTCTTTGCCTTTGGAACTTCCTTTAAAGATTTCTTTTCAGGTATCCTGTGCGGCTTGTTGGTAATAGTACTTACTAAGTATATAGCGTTTGTGTGCGCAAGCGCCTAAGAACGCGCGATCTCAGTTTTCGGACTGAGCTTCTGTAAGAAAAACTGAGTGGCGCTACCTTCTATCTTTTATTTAGCCACCCAGACCCGTCTCCACTAACTAAGGGCATAACTTCATATACCGTAAATAGAAGCTCCCAGACATTGTGCGTTACAACTAGAGTTTTGTTAATTTTTTCAGCATCTTCAGACGCCATCGCTGCGCCTGCTCCTCGCGTAGGTAGCAGGCGATAAGTCTGGGGAACGGGATGGCCATTCGATTGCTCCTCTGTGTCCAATCCAGCGTACCGGAAATACCTCATCTAGATAGTCACGAACATCACGCGCAAAATATGGCGGAGCCCCATCCTGTTAGAACCAAATAGATTCGAAAGAAAGGCCTATTATTTAATTTCCGAGTATACCAACCCATACATTCACTTTTTGTGGGTGCTGCGTATGGACTTCTAGCCAGTGAGGATTTTCTGGTGACCAGTAACGACAGTTGGGCCTCTTGATCGTACCATTGAGACAAAACGTTGCTTCGTCGGAAAAGACTATTTGATTTACAAAATTTGGTTGATCTGTGATTAATGGTGTCATTATTTCGCAAAAATGTAATCTGCGATCTGGATCATCTTCCAACAATTCGGGAACGGTTTGCATTTTATACGGTTTCAGTTTCGCAGACTGGAGGATTTTTTGGACAGATTTTAGAGAAATGAATTTGTCCCAACTCCGTTGTCGACAGATGACTATTTTCTTGTATTGAAAGTAAAACATTCAAACTAGTGTCTTCATCAGTTGCTGTTCTTGGACGTCCAGTTCTTGGCAAATCTTTTATTTGGCGAAATGCTTCGCACTTCTGAATTGTTCGGCACACTGTACTTTTACTGATTTGGCAATCGAGAGAAACAGTATTGAATAAAACACGAACTTCATCATATGAAGGTCGTCGATCACCATATCCTCGCATTATCAAAATTTCAATTCGCTTAGATTCTGCTAGTTTTAATGCCATTTTATAAATATTTATAATTAGTCAAAATAACTGTCACTAATAAATTTTCACAACAATCTGACAGATTAGAGTAAAATGCTTGCTTTCAAACAAAACTTGATTTTACATTACCTCTTTTTTTTTAATTTTTTTGTTAGTTTCTTTAGGATAAAGAAACTTTTTTTTAGATTTCTGAATGTAGTTTTTAATTCTCTTTCCGAAATTGCAACAACATACAGGAGGTTGTTCCATTTAAAAAAATATAGTATGAAGCATTTCCGGTCAAGCCGAGAATAGAAAATAAATATGAATGTCACGAGTAAATTCGTAATTTTTAACTGTATATCAATAATAAATTTCAAAAAAAATTACTTCTGAAAAACAAAGTTAGCAACCGTTCCGGGACTTTATACTAACCCTGTATAGTTATAGTTTCAGCAGATAAATTAGAAAAGTGTACCTTACTTCTATTGCACAGTCATAGCATGCTTTTAGGGAGAAGCTTAATATTCAAATCACAGCTCTAGAAAAATTCATGCAGCGTATAAATCGAATAACTTTAAATAATTATGGGTGGATGTATCAGTGGGAAAGACTTTTACGAAATTTTATTGTACAATGATGTACCTTTTTCGCTTATCATTAATATGAAACACGATGGGTCGTGTTTATCTTCCTGGAGTAGGCACCTTTTTAAATTTTATTGCAACTTCCCAATATGCTTTTTTAAAATCACATATGACTTGGTAACTTGTGTGCCAATCTACAGAACATTTACAACATTATTAATTTTATTATCTGATAGTTGGTGTTGTAGTGCATTGATTTTATATCAAAGTGAACAAAATCGAATATAGGGCCGTTATAAAGTTGTTTACAAAACAAGGAAAAGCTCCAAAAATTATACATGAAGAAATGTTTTGGCTGTATATGGGAATGATTGTCCTTCCAAGTCAACTATTTGCGAGTGGTTAAAAGTGTTTAAACATGGTGGAGAATCATTGAATGATGATCCCCGTCCAGGTCGCCCTAATGATGTAATCACTTCAGATGTTGAAAAAAAGAAGTGTTTGATACCGGAAGATGCAAAATTAAAGCGACAATTAGCAGGTTTACTAGGTGCTTCAGAAACTTGAATGTTCACGAAATTCCACACGAATATCTTGAAATGGCAAGGTGGGTTCCACGAACGCTTTCGCCATTGCAAGTGGGTGTCCGGGAGGGACACTTTCTGGGAACAAAACATATTTAATTATCGACAGACTTGTCAGTGGAGATGAAACTTGGGTATCCAGAATCAAAACATAGTCGATGCAATGGCATGTTAAGGGCTCGAATCCTGCCAAGAAGTTAAAGTCACTCCTTCTGCAGGAAAAATAACAACTGTTTTTTTTTGAACTGTTAAAGAATTTTGTTGATTGATTATCTGAATAAAGGTAGTATGGTAAATGGAGAATATTATGCAAGCTTTATGCATCACCTCAGAGATTCTATTACAGTGAAATGACGCGGAAAACTTACGCAGTGTCTTCTTGCTTCACAATACACCAGTGCACAACCCGAGACTTTCAAAAGCTACTCCTGCTGATTGTGGCTTTGAAGAAATTAAACACTAGTAGTCCAGAGTTAGAATCCAATAACTACTTTTTGTTTCCAAATCTCAAAAACACTTGGTAGGCAAAATTTAGGGACAATGAGGAACTGATAACAGCTGCAGAGAAACAAAAAGAATATTTTCACGATGAATTAAAGATGTTATGGAAGCGGAGTAATAGCTCAAGGAAAATATATTGAAAAATAAATTTTTATTGATGCTCTAGTCTCTAGTCGTTTTCATGCCTAGTCCGGGAAAATAAGAACGTCCCCTTGTATATCACAATCTAATTTTGTTATTTCTTGTAGTTCAATAGTAAGTTTTATGAATGACATATACACAGATAAAGTACTATTGTTTATTTGCTAGAAAATGTATGCAGAAAATATGACGCAAAATGCAATATTTAAAATGGAAATACTTCAAATATTTTGTTTGCAATTGTACGTACTTGATACCCAATATGCTGATTAGTTGTATACTGCTGTGGTGCTTGATTTAATCCAACACTTGGACCAATAACAGGCTGAATAGGAGGCGACGATAAAGGTGCTATCAAACCAGAACTGATTATGCCAGAATGCTGTTGGTGAGTACCAACATTTTGCCCAGTTGTGCCCGGCACTTGTTGAGTCGGTTTCACCTAAAGAAATTTATATATACCAAGGTACTTTATGGTACTACTCGTGTATTCTCACCTTACATACATTAGTTGTACTGTTAGGAACGTTCTGGTTTGGCGAGGTACTATAGCCTTCGTGTGCATCATCAGATGTATCTGTACCTTTGCTAAAGGCACTAGACGCATCTAAACTATTCGGATCCGGTCCAAATGATGTTGAAAAGCTCGAATTGCTGTCTTCTTGCACGATATTATGTTCTAGTACTGGAGGCATCGTATTATCCCAGACTTTTTTCACAGACGCTATTTTGAAGTTTAAATCGGCAGCGGAAGGTGAGATTGTACTATTACTACTGGTCATTGTATGCATTGATTTAGGTAGCGATAGATTCTTTGTACTTTTATCATCCGTTAAGTGAGATATATCAGATTCGAAGAAATCTAATTTCATGTCGGCAGTATCTTCTTTATTGAACGACAATTGCATTTGAATATCAGACTTATCGTTCTTACTGAGAAGATCGGAAATTGGCTTGTTAAAACTGGACATAACGGAATTTTCTATATTTGATGTTGTTTCTTCTATCTTACTAGTTCGTGTTTTCTCGTTGCGGTTATTTCTAACGCCTGGAGTTGATTTATAATTTGTATTCTCAAAGATTATTGTATTTACTGGTGGAGTAGTCCCATCCAATACTGATTTATCTTGCATTTGATTTCTGTCATTTTTTCCTATTACCTGCAATTATTTATGAAATTAGATAAATTTACGAGCATAAAAAACCATAACTTAGCAAAAGACCACAATTAATAGATTTTACTGCTATCCTTGAATAGTACCAATAAAAAGAGGGAATAACAATTGGCATTTGCTCTGATCAATTGTTTGTGTTAATTCGAAATGAGAAATATGGATAAATGTTTGATAAAATTTACATTAATTAAATAAAATATTTAATAATGGAGTGAATTACATAATATGTATGCTGTCAATGTGTTAAAATTGTGCCAATTGTGCTAAAAGTGAACAAAACGAGAACAATTTGACTATGAAAAGTTAACCTGCAAAATATTAATAATAACCTGTGTGTTTTACGAGATCAATATTGTCAAGTAGTGAAATTAGACCAAAATTGTAAGTACCTTTCCAAAATGTTTCAGAATACCTTAAACTATTATGATAAATGAAGAATCATTAAGTAACAGTATAATAAATCGTAGCAAAATAAAACCAAAAACCATTACAGAAAAATAAGCATTACTATTGTTAAGTCATTTAGCAAAAGCAGGTTTGAGAAGCCGCAGAGATGCTAGAAGCCATAAATTAATTGCCAAGTACAATACAAGAAGACCACATTGGGTTAAACAATATTAAAATTGAATTGTAAAGAAGTGGAAATACGAGGGCTGTTCTCTTTCCGCTGAGCCTATCTAGTAGGCGATGATATTTTGCGACAAATTTTGTTTCGACAATTTCTATCTAAAAACAAATTAGCATATCGATGCGTTGTTACAAATAATACAAATTTGCATAAAACAAATATGTGTCTGTACACAGAGACATACAGTACCGTATTTACCAGCGCTAACTTCAACCACAGACGTATACGTTTCTGTCTAACGACTTTATCAATGCGGGTTTATGAAGCAACGACTGAAGTTTGCTTTCTGTTCCAGTAGTGAATTTTGTCCTATCAAATGACACCAGATAATCTCGGACATCTGACGGACAAAACAGACTACACAGACGAAGGTGATATCTTCTCGAATAGCAAAGTTCTTACAGAAGAAGAAGAAATACGCATATTACTGTACGCCCATTAACTAGTCGCCAGGTGACTTCATAAACCTGCATTGATAAAGTCGTTGGACAGAAACGCATGCGTCTGTGGTTGAAGTTAGCGCTGGTAAATACGGTACTGTATGTCCACGTATACATATACAATTTATGCAGATTTGTATTATTTGTAATTTCTATCTAGTTGTTTACAAGTTTAGTTATAGTGACAGTTATCAAATATGTAAGTTACACAAGTTTAAAGTAATCCTTTCGCCAATAAATCATGGAACTGAACAAGGAGCATTATCGAGCTGCGATTTTTTACTATTTCAAGCGTGGCTTAAGCCGTAAAGCATGTTTTGAGGAAATCAATCGAGTGTTTCGTGACAAGTCGTATTCCTTCGCTACCGTAAAGCGGTGGTACAATTAATTTCAACGCGATCGACTTTCCTTAAATGACATTTTTCGAGCTACTAAGCCAAAATCGGCAGTTACAGAAAAAAAATATTGGTCTTATTTAGAACATGATAGAAGAGAACCGGCATGCTATTGTCAGAAGCATTCAACCAACTTTAAAGATTGGTGTGAAAGCAATTCACATTATTTTACACTAACATTTGAAGGTCCGTAAGCTTTGTTCTCGGTGGATTCCCCACAACTTGATTTCAATTAAAAAAAAAGACCGTGTGAGATGGTGCAGATCTACACTAGATTGCTTTGACCGTGAATAGTTTCATTTGGTGTACATCACAGGTGATGAAACATGAGTATACTGCTCCCGAAAATCCCGAAAAAAAGCAACAATCGTCAGTTCGAGTCTTTGAGAATGAAGTCGGCTCCAACAAAAATTGTTCGTGAAAAAAGACGAAACAAGAAGATAATCGCCACATTTTTGAAATTACTGGGCATGTTTTCACTGTAGCACTGGAGGATAGACGTACTGTTAATTCAGAGTGGTACACTACAGTTTGTCTGCCTCAGGTTCGCTAAAATGTTCGCGAAAACTGTCCAAGAGGAAGGATTATCTTGCATCAAGATAACGCTCGAGCCCGCACTGCCGCTCGAACAACTGAGTATTTGAATGCCCAAAACATAGATATAATGGGTCATTCACCGTATAGTCCAGACCTAGCACCTAATGACTTCTTCTTATTTCCCCGGATAAAGGATAAATTACGGGGTTTAAGTTTTACATCGGCCGAAGAAGCGGTTGATGCCTTTAAAAATTAAATAAAGAAACTACGGCCAGAAAATTGGAGAAAATGTTTTCAAGATTGGTTTTCACGTATGTAAAAATGCATTAACTGAGGAGAAGAATACTTATTATAATTATTATATACAAGGTGTGTATAAATTGTCGCAAAAGCTACACGTAGCGACATTCTTCGTTCGGTTTTGAATAAAAAATCTTAATGTTAAAATGTCGTATCATGCTTCGTAAATGTCAAAATTTGACAGTAATGATTTTGATTGAACTTACTTTGAAATACAAACTTATTGTTCTACAACGTTGCCAAATGTGTTTTTCGTGGAAGTACGTTAATGAATAAATGTTTAAAACAAGCTTTTAAATCAAAAAGAAAACGTTTGCGAAATAATACTAGTAAAATTTTTTTCTTTAAACTAAATTGCATCTATCTCTATTAACAGATATCGAAGAGCAAAGGTTAGTTACGCACTAAAAGTCTGAACTTCAAGAACCCCGGGAAAACAAACGAAGCATGATACGACATTTTAACATTAAGATTTTTTATTCAGAACCAAACGAATAACGTCGCTGCGTGTAGCTTTTGCGACAATTTATACACACGTTATATATTATGTTTTTTGTAAGTAGTGTTTTACTTTACCAGGCTCGGCGGAAAGAGAACAGCCCTCGCAGGTGTTATGGTTAGAGGATTCAAAATTGGAGTTATTTGGTACCATTGATTATAGAGAAATATGTCTCAAAAAAATTTGGAAATAATGTTCTTTAAAATTTAGTAACCATTCCTCGATCAATAAGATAACGACCTCGAGCACACAGGTAAAGTAGTGAATTTTTCTCAATAAAAACTAAAGGGAAAACTCAATAAAATGCTTGGCATTAAGTTAGGGTCCAAATAACTGCTTTCAAATCATTCAGGCCACATAGTTAGGAACAGTGTAACCAACAGGTAAATAAATATTTTGGCACAAGGCTATCTTTACAGATTAATCAACAAACTACTAGGTGTAGCAATTTAACTCTCGAATTGACACTGCTGTAGTGGGCACCTAAAATAGAACCAAAAATAAAACACCACGTAATAGTTTACAGTCTCACTAATAGATGCCGGTCAAGCGAAGATAAAACAGCTGTTAGTTTTTGAGTAGGATCCTAGTGCGGACATCGTGTTATCAGTCAGTCGTAATGGAGCAACGTAGGAGCAGTTAGATAAAACTGCAACAGAAACTGACAAGATGTTGAAATCTGTGTACGGTGAGGACACCTTAGGTCGTACTACTGTGTGAGTGGTTTGATGACGTTAGAACTGGACGTCCGTAGGTCTACCGAAATGCAGATACGATCGCAAAAGGATTTGAACTTGTGGTACGAGATTGACGAACGACCCTTAGAATGACAGAAAAGTTAAACATGAACAAGGAAACGATTCGATAAACATTGTATGAAGATTTAGGGAAGAGAAAGATTTGTGCAAAGTTCATGTCATACAACCTTATGGATGAGTAAAAACAGAATAGGTGGATTGTGCGAAGACTTTGTTCAGAATTGTCGCGACGATGCAAATTTTATTAACTTCATTCTCACTGGTGATGAATCGTGGGTGTTTCAGTATGATTTTGAGACGAAAATCCAGAGCATACAGTAGGTTGAAAGAACATAATCAAAACTCAGAAAGTTTCATTTCCAAAAATCCAGAATCAAAACCATGCTGTTTACGTTTTTCGATAGTCAGGGTGTAATCCATAAAGAATTTTTACCGGAAGGACAATCAGTTACTGGTGCATACTACTTTGAAATGATGAAGAGATCACTGAAGCATTTCTCAACTACGACTACAATATAGAGAAGAGGGTAGTTGATTCTTAATACATGACAATGCACCCTCACAGTCTCCACTAATTGTAAGAGCATTTCTCGCGAAAGGAGTTGTTGAAATTAATCATCCACCCTATTCACTGGACCTGGCATCGGCGGATTTTTTACCTTTTTCCTACTGTGAAAACTCTCCTTGAAGCGAAAGGATTTCAAGAAGTAGAAGATATTTAGAAAAATGTAATTCCGCTGAATTCAAAACCGTTGCTTCGGATGCATTTGTTGGTTGTTTTCAAACATTTTTAGAACATTGCAATAAGTGTATTAATGTAAATGGAAATTACTTTGAATAAATATCAAACATTTTTTGAATTTCTTCAATAGTGTTCTTGTATTTTGTACCAATCCAGGAATTAAATCGCCACACACATTGTACTTCGCATTTATATTAAAATTTGAAAAAATTGAAATTCAGTGAATTTTTACCCCAATCTCAAATATACAAGGTTATTCAAAAAGATGGACCCGATTTAATTAATTTGTATTTAAGGAAGTATAAATTTGACATAAACAATCTACAAACTTATGAAAAGAAGAAATTTTTTTAACATAGGTTTAATGTTAAATGTACCCCCCACCCCCACTCCTCCTCGCTACATGGGAAACATCTAAGCGATAGCGAAACTCGTCCCACACGCGAAAAAGCATGTCTTGTGTTACTGAGAACCCCGCAGCAATGACACGGTACCGCAAGTCGGCCAGAGTTGTTGGTAGAGGTCGGACGTAATCAGCCTCCTTAATATAGCCTCACAAGAAAAAGTCACAAGGCGTGAGATCAGGAAATCTCGGTGGTCAAAAATGTAGGGTTAGGTCTTGATTTCCCATGTGACCTATCCATCGCTGAAGAAGAGATTGATTTAAAAATCCCCGGACATTACGGTGCCAATGGGCAGAGTTCCATCCTATTAGAAAATGAAGTCTTGTGAATATTCAGTAAGTTGAGGAAAAAGCCATTGTTCCAACATGTCCAGGTACGTTATTCCACTTAAGGTGCGTCTTACCGAACTTATTTGCATAGCTCGTTTAGCTCAGAATGGTTTATTTCCATGCATGGTCTTAGCGCATTTTCTATTTGAAAGTTGATGTTGCTGGCTATTATTAAGTTACTACCAAAAATTCCTTTAAACTTGGTTTGTGATGGATCAATGATGAAGAAACATTTTAATTTATTATCTTTACTGTAAATCGCTGAAGATGCAAAACCATACTAAGACTTTTATTACAAAGAGACAAACTAAGGGTGCATTTCACAATTTAAGTTTAGAAATGCGGCTTCAGGACAAGGAATCATTTTTATTCTTATAGAATGACACCCTGTTTATTTGATAAATTGTTAAGTTACGTTTACAACGATTTGCCATTTTATTCCTTGTGTATACCTCTTTAGCTTGTATTAAATTGAGAAAATTTTCTACTTCGTCCATGAATAAACAACAACCAGAACAACGGTTTACAGAAATATACAATATTGTAATCTCTTTGGTTCGCAATCTTAAAAATCAGGTTAGGTTTGACAAATTTAATTTGACAGTTGAAGTGATCGCTCGTCTCGTTCGGCTATAAAAATTGGAACTGACCAAGTTTTGTCGCCGTGCTATGCTACCCTGAACTCGTGACTACTTCGCGCAATACGATTGGCTAATTGTTTATTCCATATTCGAGCTGAGCTAAACGAGTTATGCAAATAAGTTCGCTAAGATGCACCTTTACAGTGCCTTCCGTACAAAAGAATGGTCCATAAACTTTTGTCCGTGATAAGTGACAGAACACTTTATCTTCGCCGAGTCTCTCTCATGTTGCAATGTTGTACGGATATTTTGCTGACCCCATATGCGAACATTGTGTCGATACACTTTTCCACTAAGATGGGACGTAGCTTCATCGCTAAAAATTAGGCGCGGTTGAAACGCGTCTTCCTCAATAATTTCTAAAATATCACTACAAAAGTTACTAGGCTTTTCTTAGGAGACCCTGCACAAGTTATAAACGGTAGGGTTTGCACAGCAAACGCCGTCTCGAAAATCGCCAAACAGTTCTCTACTAGCTCTATTGGTTGACTTTGTTATTCTGCATAGTAGCCATCTTACTCACAAGTGACGGTGATACAAAATGCCTGCCTATTGGAGCGAGTACCCTAGCGGCCATTTACGCAACTATCACCGCCCAAACGGTGGTAAACAAAACTTCGGAACTTCCTCTTTCGTTCGATATGTAGACTGTTCATATCCAATTTATACTTCGTAAAATACGAATTAATTAAATTGGGTCCATTTATTTTTCCAATAAACCTGTTATTTCACCCATTTATTTTATATAAGATATGAATGAAGGCTTGATGATTTTAGAGATCATGAGATTCAATAATTTCAAAAACAAATTAATTTGTATCCTATGAATTTAAAATGATCTAATATTCCACGTACCAGAAAAATCATGGCGACAAATTAGTTTCCTTACCATATGACGTAACTACAATCTGACTAATTAACTATCGAGTTTTCTAATAAAAGAAGCTTGTTATACAAATGTACAACACCTACGCCTAACAGATATAACAGTCACAAAATGTGTATTCTGGAAACAGAACATAATGTAACATCGGATTATCTTAAATTTAAAATATGCGTAATCGAGAATAAGAGTAACTTTATAAATAAAAATAATGTAAACAAATAGTCGACACTGGCTGCAATTCTCTGTAAATTTGTTAAGCACAGAATGACTTACTAATACTTCGACAGGAAAATCACATTGTTATTGAATACTGAATTCTTTTGAAACTATGTATTTACAATCAAACAGATTACATCTAATAATAACAGTGGTATATAAAGAATTTGTTACAGAACACTTCTTGCTGATTCTTTTGTAATTTTGCCCGCAGAATCTGAATATGCCATCACCCACCATTTTTTCGTAATTTTGTTTTTCCCGCAAATTAGCATATCTTGCCCGTTATAGTTCTTGGAATTTCTTATTTCCGACGCCGCTTTTAAAACAATACTCCTTTTACCGTGGAGTTTTATTCACCCAATAGCGTATTAGTATGGTACTGCTTCTTTTCTGACCTGACGTTTCGTCCACTGTTGTAAATCTTAGAGGAGGTATTCATGCGTATGATATCAACAGTGGTGGCCCTAATGTGAATACTTGGCAATATAAATTGATAACACCGATTCCCTTACTAAATAAACGAGGTTATGGTTAGACCTATAAATGATTAGACACGTCACATGACTGACAATGGTGTACATCTAATACATAACTAATAGCTTAACTAGTAGCCTTCGTTTTAGTTCGCACATTAAATATGTAATACATTTTTCAATATAACATATACGCACCGCCAAAAATTATAATAAATCTATTAGAACAATTTTGTATTACCTTCTCTGTGTTTGGGCTGCTATTATTTTGACTTGGAGAATGTGGCGGATCCATGGATTTGCAGTTTTCTATTCCAATCGACAGAACTGAATCAGTTTCCATGTTGCTCCTAAGTTGGATAGGTTTATCCCAAGCATTTGTGATTTGCATTGAAGAAGGCGTGTCTTTTAGACCATACAAACCAATGTTTTGATTAACTTTCTTCATATCGTTTACATCACACATATTATGTTGATGCATTTGCACTTTTTGTAATCTCCCTTGTTCTCTTTGTTTAGCTAATCGCGGTGGTAGTTTAGCATTTCTAGATCTGTCATATGTACCTTTATTAATCGGCTGTGGTATTACGCCAGGGGGGTTAACAGGAGTATCCATCAAGGATGGGATGTTAGCAATTTGTTGTTGCGATAACTGCGAAGTTATAGATTTTGCTTTGCGGTCGGGTTTAATACACTCTTGTTTGCTCCCGATTTGTTTCGAAACAGGTTTTTCTTCCGTCACTTTTTGGCGATCTTTGACCGTCTTTTTACTTTTTACTTCTTGGAAACCATCAGAATCACCATGTCCTGAATTTTTCTCATCTACTTCTACATCATTAGTATCGGTTTCTTCGTTTTGTTCTTTATTCTTTAATGTAATGTCAGCAATTGCATTGCACAAACTGTTCGCATCACTCTGTTTTTCGTCTTTAAGATTGTCCTTTTTATTAGACACAGAACCGGAACGTAACGAACCACTGGAATTCTGTCGAACACTTACGAAGTCATTTCTAGATTGATTGAAATTTCCGCTTCTCTTCTCACCGGATAATCTTGGTGGTTGATTTCTTCTAGAAATTACATTAGGACGACTTCTTAACGGTGACTTATTCGATTTTCGGCTGTGTTTATTGACGCTATCATCCGAATGTTCGGAGGTATCTCCATTTTCGTCTTTGAGTTTTCCGGGTTTTGGTTTTCTATTATCCGAACTTCTTCTCAGCTTACTGCGATCAAATCTTTCTTCGTGTTTCTTGTCACTACGAATTTGAGTATTGGGTGGCATTTCCTTCCTCGCACTACCTATTATGCCAGCGTTATTATTCATTTTTGTTTTCTCTGAATTTTGAATCTCTCCACTATTTTGTTGAGGATCATCACAAGACTGCTTCTTTTCCTTATCGTCTATATGACTAAACGGACTTTTCAGTGAAGGTGGTCCGTAACCGTCTATACGTTTGCTAAGTCCACCTCTTCCTCGCATATTTCCGCCACCTCTTCCAAGTCTAGAAGGTTCACCTGTAAAGAAATCATTGTAATGTAATACTCTACACCACATTAATTAATAATGTGGTTTAAATCTTACATAATTCAATAATACGAAAACAGTTACCGAAAGCATTTCAGCATCTTAAAATGTCAAGAAGGTTGGTCAAAATAAAAGTTGAATATAAGAATAGCAAAGTTAAATGCAATAAGATGTCAAAGAGGTTTAAAACGGATATTAGCTTAAAACAGGGTGATCGGCTATCCACGATTTTTAATGTAATATTGGAATTGGTAGTGAGGATGGAAAGGATTGGTTTTCTAAAAACAAAGCACCAGCAAATATAACCGCATGCAGATACCGTAACAATAATAGCAAGATCAGCGGCCAAAGAAAAATCTAAGAGTAAATAAAGAAAAGGCAAAATATATTAAAATATAACCAACACAAGAAAAGAAACGGTGATAGAAATGAAGAAAAAAATATTAAAATAGAACAGGCTGAGAGTTACATCAACCATTACAGAGTGCAAACTAGGGTAAAGAAAAAAATCAATAGCTAATTAAGGTCGATAATAAAGCAGAGGCCACGAATAGGAATAACACAATCAAAGAACGTCACGAGACGTGCTAAGATTCGTCTCTACAAAACCGTTATAAGCGCGAAAATAATATATGAAGTGTGGCAAATATCCGAAACTTTCAGAAATAATAAAGCAGGGACCACGAACAGGAATAACACAGTCAAAGAACGTCCACAGATGCTTTAAGAATAGTTTCTACAAAAGCGTAATAAGCGCGAAAGTAATATATGAAGTGTAGCAAATAACCCAAACTTTCAGAAATAATAAAGCAGGGACCACGAACAGGAATAACAGTCAAAGAATGTCCAGAGACGCGCTAAGATTTGTCTCTACAAAACCCTAATAAGCGCGAAAGTAATATATATGAAGTGTGGTAAATATCCGAAGCTTTCTTTCAGAGATAGATAATTAAGGTCCATAATAACGCAGAGACCACGAACAGGAAAAACACATCAAAGAAAGTCAGGAGATGCGCCAGGATTCATCTCTACAAAAACTGTGATATAAGCGCGAAAGCAATATAAGACGTGCGGCAAATGTCCGAAGCTTTGAGAGATAGCTAATTAAGGTCGACAATAAAGCAGAGACCCGAACAGGAATAATATAGTCAAAGAACGTCCAGAGTGGCGCCAAGAATCGTTTCTACAAAAGCGTAATAAGCGCGAAACTAATATATAATCTGTGGCAAATATTCAAAACTTTCAGAGATAGCTAATTAAGGTTGCTAATAAAGCAGGGACCGCGAACAGGAATAACACAGTCAAAGAACGTCACGAGACGTGCTAAGATTCGTCTCTACAAAACCGTTATAAGCGCGAAAGCAATATATGACATATGATAAATATCCGAAGTTTTCAGAGATAGCTAACTAAGGTCGACAACAAAGCATGGGCCACGAACAGGAATAACACAATCAAAGAATGTTATGAGACGCGCTAAAATTCGTCTCTACAAAACTGTACTACTGTAAGCGCGAAAGTAATATATGAAGTGTGGCAAATATCCAAAGCTTCCAGAGATAGCAAATTAAGGTCGATAATAAAGCTGGGACCACGAAGAAGAATAACAGTCATATAACATCCAGAGACGGGCTAAGATTCGTCTCTACAAAACAGTTATAAGCGCGAAAGCAATATATAAAGTGTGGCAAATATCCGAAGCTTTCAGCAATAGCCAATTAACGTCGATGATAAAGCAGGAACCATGAACAGGAATAATACTGTCAAAGAACGTCATGAGACGCGCTAAGATTCATCTCTAAAAAAACCGTAATAAGCGCGAAAGTAATATATGAAAGTGTGGCAAATATTCAAAGCTTTCAGAAATAGCTAGTTAAGGTCGATAATAAAGCAGGGACCACGAACAGGAATATCAGTCAAAGAACGTCCAGAGACGCGCTAAGATTCGTCTCCACAACACCGCTATATGCGCGAAAGCTATGTAAGTGTGGGAGGCCAGATTATTTCGTTTTACAAGCAGAGTATCACAAACGAAAATTACAAAGACAATTACATATTCTCGTTGTGCAACGCAAAATCAAATTCCAACAAATTATAATTGGTTTTGAGAGATATCCACAATTGATCTTAATCGTTACTAAAGCGAATTTCTAGTTTTTTTGCAATACATAAATGCGAAACGCAATCAAACATCGGTTTTTTAATACTAATTTAATACTTAAAGGAAGTCAAGGGCACACTTACCTCTTGGTTCGTAAGTTTCTCTTTTAGTGTTCTCCGAGAATTTGTCTATTTTACGGTCACTATTTTTATCGTTTTTGTCACTTCTTGTTACGTCTTTATTCCTTTCTTCCTTTTCAATCTTTTTACTATTATTAGGCTTCGGACTTTTTTGAGAGTTTCTTAGCCCTTTATCATCTTTATTATCATTAGAACACATGTCATCGACAGATCCATCAGAATCAGTACATAGCCAATCGTTTCCTTTTGACGAAGTTTTCGTAGACCTAGGTGTTTTAGATTTTTTGTACCAGCTGCGATAAACAGAACTACTATTTCTATCCCAACCTTGAGATCTATTATTCTCCTGACGGTTTCTATTCATGGAATGAACCCTCTTGTCATCTTTTTCTTTATTATTGTCTATGTTTTCAGGTTTTTTAAGATCTATATCTTCCTTCGTTTCGGATATATTTACATCAGAATTCGCACTCTTTTTCGAATTATCAATTTCCGCTTGCTTCGATATCTCTTGTAACGCTGAGCACACTAACACATCATCAGCCCAGGGTTTTGAAATATCACTATCGTAATTGGTGCTTTCTTTGTTTTGATTTCCCCACGTTTCCACTTCTTTGTCTTGTGGTCTTTCATTTGAATTCTCGTTTTTTCTTTCAGATACTGGAGGAATTGCTCCTTTTTTCAACTGAGTTAAATTTCGTTTTTCATTCTGTTTTTCATCAGCTTCAATTTTTTCTTTTGTTATTGGTCCTGGAACTGTTCTTCGATCTTCTTTCATTTCCTTCTTCCTTTCTTCATAAGCAATGCTCTCTGCCCATGATCCCAGGTGTTCTCTGGGCTCGGAATCTCTCATCGAATCTCTCGAATGTCGAGAATCTCTAGACGTTCTGGAATCTCGACTATCGGGTCTCTGCGGTCTTTCGTATCGGTCTTGATGCTTTTCATCTCTATATTTATCGTGGCGATCACTGTGCCATTCATCGCTGCACTGTCGATTGACCATATGGTTATCGTACACATCTTCCTTTTCACAAAGTTTTGGATTCTTTTCCCACTTAGTGTCATCTTTCTCTTTCTTATAATCATAGTCCTGATTCCGCCCGTCACGATTGTCATCACTGTGTCTATTATCGGTAGATTTTCGACCTAATTCGGTATAAGGTCTTGACCCTCCTCTGCGAATATCCTCATTACTGTACCTAAGTCGGTCATCGTCTCTTTCTTTATCTGAACCTTCCCATTCGTTTCTTATTTTATGTAATGATGATGTGGGTGATGTTTTTGTTGTATTCTGTCCACCGCTAATCCAACGAGGATCATATTGAGTGTAAGGCATAGGCGGTTGGGGGCTGCTATTATTTCTAAGTTGTTGTTTCTTCTGCAATCTTGGTGGCAAATTTTGCATTTGTCTAGTATAACCTGAATTAGTTCTATCTGTGTTTCGATTGTCCTTGCGAACGAAATTCTTTGCTTCGATTTGGGCCATTAGCCGAAAGTCCGAACCTGTTCCGTCTCTCATATTTTTTGTCGGTGGGTTTCGATTATCATCCGCAGAGTCGCTTTTTGCCATGGGATCCTTTTCTTTTTCCCATTCAGGTACCGGTATTGGGGCAGGAGTTATTGGTTGTGGAGGAACAACGGAAGGACTAATAGTGCCTTGACTTTCCTCTTGGTCTTTGTCACGCTTATTCTTTAATTTTGTTTCCAAGTATTTCTTCTCTTCTTCTTCTTTTCTTTGTTTAGCTCTTTCAGCGGCTGTAGTAACAACTTGATGTTGTTGTCTACGTTTTAAAGCCAATATCTCA
Organism: Melolontha melolontha; assembly: GCA_935421215.2. Lineage (NCBI taxonomy): Eukaryota > Metazoa > Arthropoda > Insecta > Coleoptera > Scarabaeidae > Melolontha > Melolontha melolontha. The sequence goes on from OW285240.1 coordinate 48,335,654, forward strand.
TCTTCGTCAGTATTACGCCCCCTATTGTAAGGAATCGATCCACTATTTGCATTTCTGTTCCAATTTTTCGATTCATCCTGATAAGCTTCAGTCTTTTCTTGTCTGTCCTTGTTCTCATGCTCTTTCAAGACTGATTTCCCGATATTCTTCAACAAATTTTTATCTGGTATTGCTTCATCATCGCTGAACTCCAATTTTTGACTAAACAAGATATTCTTCAGTGAAAATACAATTTAAAAATAGAATATTACATACTTATAATCAATTTCATCTTGTGCAGCCCAACCCATGTCTTTAGTCATATCATCCATTCTATTTAAATCTTCTTCTTTTATAATCGGCCTTCGTGCCAGCTCTTCACTATCATTTGTACGCTGTATAGAGGGAGGGCGATTCTCCACCCGCGTCCGGTTATTATTTACAACAACAGGAGGTGCATTAGCAACAGTATTTGTTCCATGTCCATTTGCTGTTGCATTACCTCTGAACATCTAAAATGTAAAAGAAAATCTTTATATGGTGCTCAATATCTTGTTTTGAATATAGAAGCAATTGTATACGATAATAAAAACATAAATTAATTATTTCCTTTATTATTATATCTATTAAGAGACTTCATAAACCAAGTACAGGAAATATATGTATATAAATCAAAATTAAGTACAACATATGCAAATACAATAATAATCATAAAAATACATGTAGTTTACTATAAGAAGATATTTGTTGACCTAGAATTCCTAGAAGACCGCTGCGTGACTTTCTTGCAAGAAACCACACTTGACACCCGAAAAGGATACGCATTGATGGCGCGGCGTTCACCATAGCAAGTTGCAATTAGTCTTTGCATATGGTGGATTGCAGTAGATTTATGTAGCGTGTAAGCACGCCAGCTTGCAAATATCTAGTCACCTTTGCCACAGTTTAGAGATATAGCAGTTGGGATGCTTAATGTATTTATTAATGAACTTTGTCAGCCAATATCGGTGACCTTGGTCCACAGCGACTCTACCACGCGCCGACTTTATAGCGCGATATATAAATTCATAGACATTTTTAAATATACCGCTTTCAACTAAATTGTTTTTTCTAAAGTTTTATCAAAATTGACCAACTTTTCTAATGAAACATTAAGTAGTTACATTCTCATTAAAGAAGTAAGTAACAAACTAATGTATTTTGTGATGATAATTAATTAAACTAATATAACTACATAAATATATATAATATAAATAACTGATAATTAAATTAAACTACATTTTTAAGTTCACTATTTAACGAACGAATTTTTAAAATAAAAAATCAAACTTAATATTTTTATTATTCAATTATTGCTTAATACAGAAGACTTAAAACAATGATTATTTACTATGTTAAGGATTTAAACAAGAGATAAAAATATTAGTTCTCACGTGGTTAGGTTAACTGACGTGTTCACCAATTTTTACTACAAGCTGCGCGATAGTATTTCTAATTTAAGGACCACGCGCATTCCAATTTTGGCTGAATATTCTATATACCACTGTCCCAACTGCTATATCTCTAAACTGTGCCTTTGTGTCGATTGCGGTTTTTCCAAGAAATAACGTACAGGTCTTTTAGGAATTCTGGCTCAATAAATATCGTACCGGCTATAATACGAGGGCACGATGATAATTAGGTAGCTTTTATGAGATGGCGCTGTTAGGCAAATAATTTGATTATATTTTTCAAGTTTCATGCTTTAGTTGGCAACGCTGAAAATTTGACCAGTCATCTGTAAAATACTTGGTCGTGAACAGCACCGGGATTCCAAAGATTCGATATGATTACGAAGTCGATACGAATTCGATATTCGGATGCACGTTGCGATTCAGACAACAATTCACAACTTTCGTATCGTGAACGAGTTGCATTCGGTTTTTTTGGGAAATGAGTGTTTTATTTAGGTAGAATGTCTCTCTAGACAAAATAATTATTAGTGTATTAGCAACGAAAACCTATTCAAATTCAAAATTTAATTTTCAAACCGTCTGCGAAAGCATTTTACATGATTTTACTCATATTTTTATATAGGTAGTAATTTTGTTCTGTATACGAGTTGTGTTCCGCAAACACTTTGTAAAGCAAAATAATTCTATTTGTTTTTGTACATATAGATATGTACTAAAATTTAATACATTTATTTACAAACTTATTTGTGTTTTATTATGTTTTTGCATTTTATTTTTGTATAAATATTTACTTAAATTTAATATTTCTTTCCAAACATATTTCTGCTCTATCATGCCTTCTTGTCAGGTAAAGGCAAATTATTGGTTTCCAAAGTTTACTATCCAGTAAATTATTTTTACTTTTAAGACTTGGAGCAATAAAACAGATAGATAAAAATACCTGCTACCAATAAAATACTTTTTTATGTTGGGCCCTTCCCTTAGGCCCAGTAAAATAACCTTTTGTCAATTCTGGGTGTTCTTGCAATTGTAATATTATTTCCCAATGCAATTTATGCAGAATCCTAGACATTTTTAAATAAATAAAAATTTAAGAAAATAAAAATAAAGATGGGCCTCATTCTTTTTTTTAGTTAAATGATAATGCTTCTTATTTTCAAAGTAATTAATGATGTGCCTTGTTTAACTCTCAAACAATATTTAAGAAATAAATTAGGACACAAACTTCGACAAAAATTTAAATTTGAAACATGTTGCACATGTGCAAAATTTACGTTTTTAAATGCCTGTTAATGGAAATTTATAGGAGACAGTAACATATACTAATATGTACGTTAAACAGAGATATATAATTCGAAGAGCCATTCCGATACCTACCTACCTTACTTATAGATCGTATCGAACAACATGACAAAAGTACGATATCGAATAGGTTCGGAATACCAAATTTTGAGTTTCGTATAAATATGGCGGATATCTATTGTATCGAATAGTTCTGAATCCCTGTGCAGCTCTTCAAATTAAATGTTTTTTTTTTAAATGGACAACGTTCAGAAACGCGTCTTCATTAAATTTCTTTATATGAAAGGTTTAAGTAATGAAGAAATATTGGAAGAGATAAAAGTGTTTTGGATTATTGTGCTGGAGTGTGAAAGATTAACATATATCGGGAAGCCCTAAAAATATCACTACTTCAGAAATGGTCACTAAAATACAGGATATGGTGATAAAAGACCGACGGCTCAAATTACGTAACACAGCCTAATCCGTGGGCATTTCAAAAGAGGGGTATGCGATATCTTTACCCAAGAATTAGTGATAAAAAAATTTGTCGGCGAGGTGAGGGCTGCGTTTATTTACAATGGAGCAGAAACGTGTAAGAGTGCAATGGTCACAAGAATATCTGGATTGTTTTCAGAAAAATCCACGTGATTTTATGCAACGGTTTATTACCACCGAGGTATTTCATTATTATACCTCTGAAACAAAACTTAAATTTAAACAGTGGACAGCTAGAACCTGGCTGTTCAGCACCAAAGAAAGTCATAGTCACGAAAGTCAGCTGGTAAGGTAATAGCATCAGTTTTTTGGGACGCAAAAGAAATCCTGATTGATTACCTTTCAAAAGGACAAACGATAAACGGGGAATATTATGGAATACGTTGCACCAAATATTTTTAGGAAAAAGACCTAGATCAGTTAATTAATAAAAAAAAAACAAGAATTTTACAAATTAATTATAATTATTGATATCCTGTCAAAGGAATCAAAATGTATGTCACGTAAATGTGAATTATTATTGCAGTTATGACATATTACAAATACAGAGGACTTTCTATTAGCAATATAACATAAAATTGATGTATAACGACTTAAAAACCTAGGAACATTAAAACTAAGTTTATAGAGCAACCAAGGACTATCAATAGCGTTATTAAGTGAACTAAACAGGAATGTAGCAGAAAGCGTCTTTTACACAATGAGATAAAGTCCAATCGAGACAACATAATATTATAGTCAAATCCAGTTGCTGGATATGTCAATTTTAAAAATAAATATTTTAAGTACCACCTTTGTACATCTTCAATGTTATTAATGCGCAGGTGATAAATCGGGTACCACACCAAAGATGCATATTCCAACTTGGATCGCACAAGTGCATACGTAAAGAAGTGATAAACAATGATGACACACTAAAATAATAAACACACATCATCTAAATGTCAATTCTCAAAAGATGCGCTTATGGAGTATTGTGAATCCTCATTATTTTCGCGAAACTGCCTTATATCCTTTAAAAAATGGAGTATGTATACCTATGTCTAGAAGAAAATCATTAATCCGATATTTTTTGAGGGAAATATTAATGGAGAAAACTATCGCAACAATATCCTTGAGCCGTTTACAAACAAACTTCACGATGAACTTCAAGTTAGCTATTTCCAACAAGATTTAACTAGACCACGTGTTGTACAAGCTACTCTGGAGTATTTGCGATAATTTTTCGATAACAGACTTGTAACAACCTATTTGCTTCAAGATCGTGCGCTTTAACAACTTTAGATGATTTGGTATTTCCCGATTTAAAAAGTTGTTTTTAAACTCCAGTTCACAACATAGACCGACTGATAGCCTAGTGGTAACGCACTGGCTTATTATGCCGAGAGTCTGGGACTTGATATCCGAGGTTTTCCTTCTCGTTTAAGGTGAATGCCGACAGCTAAACATCTTAAGGAATAATAACTCATAACATGCCAATACGCCCTGGAATTGACATCAAGCTATTGGGAAATGGTAAAGCGTGAAGTATTATTGTAGACGACGTACGAAATATTAACAGATAATGTCAGCGCATTAATAAAGATATGCTGATTTGTCTTAAAAAATATGAAACGTATTAATTTATTTTTTAATGTTGATAGTAAACATTTTCAACATCTGCTGTAGCAAATTTAATAAAAGATATCGTTCTTGTATATCTAATATTCATATACCTAACATTTATTTAATTGATTAATTGTACCATAATAAATGTTAATTTTCTGTGCGACTTTGAATGACATTTTATTTAAGATTATATTGAATAGATTCGAGACAGAAATGCGTTTATAATCCATGGCTGGCCAAGAACGTAAGGACTTTTGAACACCTGTTGTGTTACTTCTACGTGTTGCAGGGTGCCATATTTGGAACTATATGATTTGAATTGTGCGCCAATTGTGTTCTGAGGAATAGAGAACGTCAATATTTAGCAATTGTCAGGCTATAAATCGTAAGTCGTGAGCATAGTGTGTTTAACAGTTCAACAACGAATACTTTGTGTACAACTGGTTTATGAAAATGGGCGATCCTCTACGATTGCATTAAGGAAAATTCGCACAAGATCTGAACAAAACGTGATCAAAAACCCATTTTAATAGCCTCAACAGGCTTAATTGAGCAACCTGCAGATTATTGCAAGAGATGGTCTAAAAAAGTATGTGCAGGTACCTCGCCCTAACATGATAAAGAGTTACAATGACGTCATGGAGGGAATTGATTTAATAGACAGGATGATAAGTTACTACAGGATATCTGCTAGAACAAAGAAATGGACGATGAAAACGATTTTACATTCGATTGATTTAGCGATAGCTAACTTGTGGATTTTATATCGCGAACAGGAAAAAACTGGGCGACAAGAAATCCGACATTTTAAAATTCCTTGATTTTCAAATTCAAGTGACATACTACTTCCTTGAGGAAAAAAATCGAAACCAAGAAAATGACGAATATATTTTGAAGTTGCGGTTAACAACAAGAAACAATCATGGAGGCTATGCTCCATCGCCACGATCAACCCCAACAAAACAAGGAATGAAGCATTTACCGAAATTAAGAGAAAGTGAAAAATTCAATGAGGTGCAAATTCAACGATTGCCATAAAAAAACAATTTTTTTTTTGCGAAACATGGAACACTTATCTATTGTATTACCGCCGAACGTAATTGTTTTTATGATTAATACTGAATTTTTTTTTTCGTTTACCTACATAATAAATTTCGACTCGACTACACTCCGATGTCCATTAAAATGGACAAAAATTTTTTCAAAAAACCTTTCCTCAAAAAACTAATTTAAGCTTTTCTACTCATAGTTCATCCATTGTGAAAGTTTCATGCATTTCTGTCAAACCGTTTTCAGTGAGGCCTCAGGAAGATATTACAGCATCCAAACACATCAATTCGACGTCGTTCACAATTCAACCTTTCAAGAGCCACCACGCATCGGATTTTAAAGGAAGATCATCTGCATCTGACAGCATACAAAATTCAGTTGACTCAACAATTAGTTACAGACCATTTGCAACGTCGTAAATTTCTGAATTGGGTGTTAAGTAAGGAACTAAATTATCCTAATTTTGGCAATAAAATTTTTCTAAGCAATGAAGCACATTTTTATCTTAATGGAAATGTCAATAAACAAAATTGTCGGATTTTAGGTGAAGAAAATCCACATGCTTTTGGCGTGGTGGTGTAATTAGACCATACTTTTTGAAGATGAAGCTGGTAATGCTGTCACAGTAAATCGGGAACGCTATCGTGACATGTTAAACAATTTCTTTTTCCACCAAATTTATGACTTGAATTTGAACAAGATGTAGTTTCAGTAGGAAGGTGTGCACCGTGCCACACAGAAAGTGAGACAATAATTCTGTTGCGTACTCAATTTCCAGATCGTGTTATCTCTCGGAATTCTAACATCAATTGACCTGCAGGATCATGTGACCTAACACCACTGGACTCTTTTTTCGCTGGGGTTATGTAAAGGGGAATAAGTGTGTACGCCAACAAGCCAGCAACAACAATCAATGATCTCAAAGAAAATATTCAACGTGTTATTCGAGAAATAGATCCAGGTTTATGTACCAGTATTACGGAAAATTTTGGTAAATGAATATCATGCCAGAGCAGTCAAGGTTTTCATATGAATGATATCTTTTCCCATCTGTAGCCGTAAAGTCTAGAATTTATTTTGAAGAATAAAAAACATTAGGTTACAAATATCATGCGTTTTATTCAAAAATCAAATCCTATACTTCCAAATATTTCAAAGACAAAGCTCCTTAATTGCTTAAAACTCAACTAAACAATACGATAGATATGAATTTCTTAGACAACAAAGTGATTTAAAAGTAAACTAACCAAACAAAAACGAGAAGCAACTAAAACATCACAACACCTGCTCTTAATACTAATAATAAGGTTATACTTATTATATTAATAAGTTTAATAACATACATAAATATATGTGAAACTACGTGGTTATCATATGAATAAGCAAACGGTAATATAAATATTACATTACTGAGCCCCATTCATTATTATGTAATGTAATAATCAAGTTTCATAAACACTACAAAATTAACATAACAAACTAGCACAACTATCGCTGATTGAACAAATTATGCCTAACAACTCTGTAAGATAAAAATTAACGAAATCGATCCGAGGCCCACGTGTGCCGATAAATACTAACTCCTTTTCATATGAACAAGTACATTCTGTAAGAAATTTCTTATTGTATTATATTATGTATATGACCAATGCGTAGTGAAATATTTGTTTCAATTAATAAATAACAATTATTTATTACGGTATGTAACGTTTATTTTGCACTTACAAAAGTCGGTAGTATTCCATGATATTGGGACGGTAATTGTTGATGTGCAAGGCCGACCTGGGCCGAGAGCTGTGGTGGGGCACCCAGGGGGGCCGAGTTGCTTCTGGGAATTTGCTCCGAGTTTGCACGTGAACCCCCTTGCATCCAAGAACCTTCTGTCTGAGGACGCAGGCTTGGACCTGGTCCATACTGGGTGTCTGTGCCAGAGCGCGCCTGATTTCCATCTCCAGCAGATAGGCTTGGGAATTCGTGTTGAAACTGTGGGCTTTGATAAGGTGGTGGGTGTATCATGTCGTTGCCGCTCATTACGGAACTCCATGATTTGTCTGTAGCGGCAGATGTAACAGACAATGTGCTGTGTTTGGGGGGAGGAGGAATTGTTGTTGTAACTGGCAGAGCAATAGCAGCTTGATGTGGAGTTAAGGGAATATTCGCTGGAGAGGGACTGCTCGAATTGCAGTTGGTGGTAGTTGATGTCTGAAAAATGAAAATAATTCAAAATAACAAACCTAAAAACATCACCATATATTACGAGGGTAGATCATTATGTCCGTGACTTATTGAAAGAAACAAAGTTTTTTCGGCAAAAAAAAACGTTTTGTTTTTCAACATAGCCTCGGTTGAGCTCAATCCACTTAGTCCAACGTTTCTCCAATTTTTTAATCTCTTCCTAAATAATAAGATTTATAAAGATTCTCAAAATAGGCGTTTGTTTGAGCGACGATTTCATCGTAGGAGGTCAATTTCTTTCCGCCGAGCCATCTCTTCAGATTTCGAAACAGGAAAAGTCGTTGGGGGCTAAGCCCAATTCATGAAATTTCCCCATGGCGACTATGGATGTGTTCACATGTACATTGTCTTAATGGAAGAGCACTTTCTTCTTGACCAAATGCCTCCATTTGTCCTTCAAATCGCCGTTGAACCTGTCCAATATGTTGCCGCAATATTCGCCGTTGATTTTTGTTCCCTTTTGGAGGTAATCGATGTGGATTATGCCGCGTCCGTTACCAAAAAAACTATCGCTATGACTAGACCCACCTTGGCTTTCTTCAGTGCCGATTTGCCCGGAAAACCCAACTCTTTCGACTGCTGCTTGGTCTCCGTTGTGTTGTGGTGGATCCCTGTTTCGTCAGCGGTTATGAAACTGGGTAAAATTTATCCGGATTGCGGTTGAACAACGCCAAACACTTCTTCGAAGTTGTAGCGCAATTGCGTTTGTGATCAATTGTCAGCAATCTGGATCCCATCTTGCGGATAGCTTTCTCATACGCAAGTAATCATTCAATATCGAAACCCCTGAACCATACGATATGGCTGTGGCTTCTACAATCTCACGCACTTTCAATCTCCCATCAACCAACACCATATCGTGAACTTCTTCAATTATATTGAGTGTAGTGACCTCAATTAGGCGTCCAGAACGTTCGGCGTCACTCAGGTTTGTGCCACCACAACGAAATTCGGTAAACCACTTCTTTACAGTTTATTCTGATGAGTTCCCATAGCATTTATCAAGCTTAATCTTGGTTTGAGTGATGGTTTTCTTCCGTAAAAAAATGCTTGAGCGCACGAAATACACTTTCTATTCATTTTCGCCAAAATGCACGAGATTATCTGCTTAAATTGCTGTCAACTTTTAACTTAATGACGCAAATTTTAACACTCATCTATCGATAGATGGTAGTTAACGAGAGCATTGTCGGTTTTCAATTACAACGCACGAAATTCAAAAAGTCACGGATATAATGATCCACCTCGTATTTAGCGAACATCGTGGCTATTTTTATTTCTAAAGTGCAAATAGAGATTTGACATCAATATTTTAAATTTTAACAATGAATTATATCAGAATTTACATTGTTATAACCCATGAACCTATTTGACCGATAGCAAAGGTAGTTTGGTGAAATAAAATGAAACCTTTCACAAACGAAATGTATCTACCCAGATGTGGGTGGGATCATTAGGAATAACTTTCTTTCATCAAACATTTGAATTATTTTTCACAATAGAGAATATATATTGTTTTGATATATAATGAATCTCTAAACGTACTGTCAAAAATTATTTAATTCCTTGCGTTATCTTACCGTAGAGGGAGTAGTTGTAGTTGAAGGTGTTGCAGAGTCTTGTTTTCCCCATCCTGGTCCTCCTGAAGGTACTAAAGATACAGCAGCGTCGGTCCCGCTATGTTCTGACTTTATTGAAGGAAGATTAGCTGGAGGTCGTCTTGCACTGGGTACCCTACCCAGACTTTGCATGCCATGTTTAAAAGGAGGAGTACTTTTCTGTTGTTGTTTTTCAGATGATTCACCCTAAATAAAAAGCAAAATATAAGAAAGAATTGCTTGCACAATTTTAAAAAATTGATCATTCCACTTCGTGGTTGATGTACTAATACCTAATTCATATCAAGTAAATAAGCAATACAAATCAATAATTATGCACACTATAGGTTTGTTTTGGTTCGCAATTCAGAACAGTTCCAGAAATACTGCGCAATCGTACTAGTTACATATTTGGTGTTTTGGTTACATATGAACTAGTTCCGAATTTTTAATTATATGTTTTGGTTGTTGCAAGAATTAATTCGGAATGATTCTAGAACCATTCTAGCAGTCCTTCTCCTTAGCGAGTACCAGTTTAGAATTAATAGTTCGAGACGTGCGCACTGTTTTTCTTTTTTGAAATTTTTGAATTTTAGTAAGAAGTTGGTCTAGAAACATGAAAATTTAAGCAGCTCGTGACGAAAACAGTATACCGGGTGATAAAACGTTAAATATTAAAAAGGATGCAATTCAAAACGTAGCAAGGAACGGGTGCTTTATACTTTGCACGAAGAACTTGACATGAGAAAGCTTTTGGTAAAATGGGTACCATGTTTATTGACGACGGAACAAAGACGTGTACGCTGTCAAACATCGATGAATAATTTAGAAATTTTGTGACGAAACATCGGTTCATTATTATACACCCGAATCTAGATGTGGACCAAACGTGGTGAACAAACTCCAAAGAAACCCAAGACATTTTTATCGGCGGGAAAGGTGGTGGCATTGGTGTTTTTGGATACAAAAGAATATTGTTGATATCTTCAAAAGGGCAATACTATAAACGACCAATATTATGCAAATCTTCTAGATCGTTCAAAGACAGTTATTGCTGAAAAGCGTCCAGGAATGACCAAGAAGAAAGTACTCTTTTACCATGATAATGCACCTGTGTATTCCAGTATGGTTGCTGCGAAAAAAATTAAAGAATTAATGTTCGAATTAGTATTACCTGACTTTCATCTATTCCCTAAATTAAAAAATTTTCTCGGAGGCAAAAAATTCTGCACAAATGAGGAGGAGCTCAACAGTGGACGACTATTTTGTAGGGTTAGAAGAAAATTACTTCCGAGACGAAATAAAGAAGCTTGAACACAGATGGACTAAATGTATAGAATTAAGAGGAGATTACGTAGAAAAATAAAATTTATTTAAATCTTTTTTTTTGTGTCTGAACGATCGCGGGAATTAATCAACTCGCCCTCGTATATACCGAGTGACTATAAATGATTGAAGCAAAAATTTAATTTAGCAACCATAAGAAATTGGCTTGTCTAGTCATTCGCTTTATATTTATACTTTTGGGTTAGAATATTTTATATAAATATGGCTGACATGTGAATAGAATTACTAGTAAATTAATATCAGAATCAAAAGTGAGCACAAAAGTTTGCACAAAATGTTAGTTGAAACAAATTTTACGAACCTATATTACAAATAATACAATTACATATGTACAAAGAAAATGTTTAAAATGTGGGCCTGCTACTTGTAAAGAATACTGAACTCGTGATAAATTGCTGAATACATTTACATTTATACATTCTTCTTCAATTGCAAAAAGTAACGATATTTAATTTGTTTTTTTCTTGATACATTTCGATAAATTCATCACTTGAAATATATCCAACTACCATCTTCTTTTGCAAGCCGCTTCGAAAATAGGATATTACATTTATTACAATAAATGTAATAACCTATAGGAAAACGCACGAAGCAATCCACTTTCGTCATCAACTAAATATTCTGTATTGCCAGTCTCAGAACAACGATAGAAAATAATAGACAAAAAATTAGTTTTAATAATTTAACTAACATACTGGTCTTGTAAATCAGAAATAAGCTTTTGCTTTTAAAGCTCAGAGAAAGAAAATAATAGTCTTATATATTACTAAATTTATAATTTTATTAATCTGGAATATATTACATATACATATGTATATAATAGTAATTGTAGGATTATTTCGATGAATAACATTAATTAAAAATTATAATTTTGGCATCATTTCAACTAGTTTTATAAAAGATATTACCATAAGATGTTGGCCATCACAAAAAATCGTTTACATCTAACTGCCGAATCATTTGACGGTATTTGGTTGTTAAAATAATAAGCTCAAAAATGTAGTTTTATTTACTTATAGTCACAAAATACATTAGTTTTGTTACTTATTTTCTTTAATGAGAATTTATAGCAAGCGCCAAATAAGATGGCGAGAAGAGGGGGTGCGCAGAAGCCGTTTTTATAAACGTCCACGTTATATATTTTATTCTAATAAATTATTAATTTATTAAGTGAAAGATGTATAGTTTATGCCACCTATGGTATCTTGCAAATTGATGTAAAACTAAATACAAATCTCCCCAATACTTCTTCAAATCCTGCGCCAACTTATCTGGCGCTTGCTATACTTAATTTGCCTTTAGAAAATTTGGTAAATTTAGACATAAATATAACCTAATTTTGATGTAAATATAACCTATAAACTTCACCGTAAATTTTATTAGTCGATTCAACGATCATATACACGTACTATTACTATTAGTACTATTACGTCATAGATTTTAATGACGAAAGTGGAATGCTTTGTGCGTTTTCCTATATTTACTCGATAGTAAAGCCAATTTTAAAAGAAAAAACAACAAAATGTTTTATTTTTTACTTGCTTGTTTTTACTTATCAAAATTTTGACAAATTTAAATTTAAAAATCAGGATGTCAATATAAATTTGCAGAATTGTTGCCATCTTAATAACAAAATTTTCAATCATTTATAATCACCGGTTATAATAAATTATAAATGTAAAATTAGACATTTTTGCACAATACTTGCGAATAAACTCTTATGTCGCTATACTCTATGTGAAAATAAATAAAAAATTTTAATATTGCAAATAGGATTGGATTCATTAAAATTTCTACATTTGAATAAATATCTTTTAAGGTATTCTAAATTATTTGAGCATATTAAACAACTAAATTACACAGTTGATGACTAAATAGGTTATGAATTCAAATTCTAAAGTTACTAGTGGTCAACGCCCGGTAAACTGTGTAGAATCATTCAAATAAATGAATCTCTGTTTACTTTTAATGTGCCCAATCAACATATTAAATACAACTATAAGTAACAATAATGATTGCTTCAAATGTATTATTTTTTTAATTAATGATCCTGAATTTCTTTTCTTTGGAATAAAATATCATTTTATCATAGAAATCACGTTTCCCATTTAAGGTAAAATTTAAATAATTTCCCATATAATATTTTGTTGTGTTTTTCAAAATATAACACACTTTTAGGAACTTCAAGAAATGTAATGTTTAGATACATATATATTTAGCGGAAATTTTAAAATAACATTATGGAAATATATATTTAACTACACTGCCGCTCAAAAGTATTTGAGCACCTTTGTTTTTTCGCACTATTTGTATTATATTGAAGAACTACATTTTATTACTACTAAATAGTTCTCAGATACGTACTTTAAGACTAATGAAATAACAATTATCAATGATTTATCCTATTTACCGCAATAATCCAATAATTATTTTTTCTTTGTAAAAGTATACGCAGAATTTTCGGGTTCAGAAATTTCTAGAATCTAGGTAATGATCACTTAAGGATGTTAGAAACAAGTTTTAGGAAGGTTTAGGTCACAATTAGGGGCACTTTTACTTAGTTAATTTCCATCTTCATACTGACATAGTGGAATGCAATTGTCAGAAATTACTAAAACGGAAGAGTTAAACGTTGAAACACGTGCACTTATAATAGCTCATCATAATTTTGGTAAAAATAATCGTGCAATTGCCAAACAATTATATTTAAATCATTCTACCGTGGATTACAATATAAAAAAAATATCGTGAAAGTAGCAATTTTCTAAATAAGAAAAGGAGTGGGGGACCAAGAGCGACATCTATTAAAGATCTTGCCATAGTAGTTACCAGCAAACGAACAACTCGTCAGAATCTGTAAGCTTTTCTACTGTAAAACGTCGCTTACAGAAAGCAGGTCGTCATGGACGAATAGTGATGAAGAAGCCGCTGGTACGTGTACAAATCAAAAGCGATTAAATTTGGCTCGTGAACATCAATACTGGACAGTAGAAGATTGGAATAAAGTGCTGTGGACTGATGAGTCTAAATTTAATATTTTCGGTTCATGAAGACGTGAATTATCAATGCATGCTTAATCCAATAAGAAATCGTACGGGCTCAAGTAATAGTATATTAGACTAGGCAAAGAAAGCTCATATTATAGCCGAGCATACAGGTTACTGCCGAGGCAGTAAAATGTGTGCGAGGTAATTAATAAGCTTTCGCTGCCGTGTATTATACATAGACTATTTCTTTTCAAGCGTCTAATTATGATGTTTTTTGGAGATTTTGTAACATCATTCTTAGGTTAGGTTCAAATAACATATTACACATTTCATTCTCTTTTATCAATGATATGTTGACGTTTGACGTTTTAGGTTAGTTGCGCAAATATCTGTCTGAATAAACTTACTATACATACCAGGGAGATACATAGAGGGAGACACTCTTCCAATGTTATTTAAATGTATTTTTTCAGCTCCGCCGTACAATAATAATGACAAAACTGTCGCAGGGCAAAAATGAACTTTTTCAATATAAGGTTGTGAATACTATAATAGAAATTATTATACGCTTGACTGATCTGCTGGCTTCAATAAACAGAGCATATGATTAAATTTTATGCGAGCAATGGGCTAATTTCATTAATCATCTAAAAAAATGGCATATGCTTAATTAACATTCATATTTGTTATGATTATTGTATTAGATATTTCAGTTGAGGAAGAAATGTGACGTAGATGAAATTGAAGAAAATATACAGGAATTAATCATATCCGTAAATGATAATTGAAGTAGCATACAGTATAGCGACTCCAATTTAACTGAGACGCCGATCCAACAACCAATAATTAAAAAATTGAATATTTGTAAGAAAATCATTTCTTTGGATGCTAATTCCGATGACCTACAATAGCAGTGATACTTGACAAAGTAATCTTTTTTACGTATTTAGTAACAATATTTATTTAAATGAATTATGTATTAATATCTCATATGTTCTTATTGAATATATGCTTCTTATCTAATAACATACTAAAGTTAATTATCAAATTATTATAAAAACACACTTGGCTATTTCACAATTTTTTATTAGATCTATGTCTAACATATGTTTCGGCTGTTATGCCATAGAATAATTACGAATACACAGTTAGAATTTGTTAACACTCCCATAATAGACGTGATTGTAAATATGTCCCAACCAGCACCCTAGCACTAAAATATAGGTATAAAAGTTAAAGGACACGTATTGTAAGTTAGTTTTAAGATACTCTTTGACAATGGCATAACAGCCGAAACATATGTTAGACATAGATCTAATAAAAAATTGTGAAATAGCCAAGTGTGTTTTTATAATAATTTGTTAATTACAAAATGTTTCACCAAGAAGTGTCTGCTACATCAATTAATGAAAAAAGTTAATTATATTTCAAAGGTATTTTTAATAATATAAAATATTACTAAAAAATCTGGTGTGAAGAACACCATTATATTATTTACCATTTATATTATTAAAAATACCTTTGTATTATACAAAACTGGTGGGGTTTACCTACTCATGTATGTTTCAATTATTCTGATTAATTATATTTCTTATACATAATTACTTCCTCTACTTTATTACGAATGAATCTTTGAAACTCGGTTAAGTAATAAACTTCTATACATTCTTTAGATAGACATGAATATATCGGAATTTGATAACAAATTAACTCTTTAAGAAAGATATTCATCATACCCAGCGACTTCGACATAATCAATTATTTTGGAATTTTGATATGTATTTGTATTATAACTCAAAGGTATTTATTGACAATTTGTAACTTAGGCTTCACTTAACTTAGGCTTCTGTCATTGTGTGTTTAACAAACAGTAACAAATTCCGCCTGCCAATATCACAGTCAAATGCAACCATAAACATTAAAGTACAGAAATTCCCAATGATATCGTTTTTGTTAAGTAAGTTATTATATTAGAATTTTTCGAACATTTTGAAATTAATTCAAGTTTCGCAAGCTTATAATTTTGCATTTGCGTTAATATTTTATTCAAATATCTTTCACGATAAGACATGGCAAGTCTGTAAGGTATTCTCATAAGCGCTGTACTCTTTTCTAAGGTGCGAACGGATTGTACATATATTTCAAATAGTTTAACCCACTGACCCTGTTTCTATAAAGCAAAAAAATTAACGGATAATAATTTAAAATTCACGGCAACTGCTTTTATTTTACCATTTGAAAGAGGCCAACAATTAAGTAAGAGAAAATCATAATTTGTGTCGGTAATTAAACTGGAACTTGGTGAAGAAATATATAGGTATATACGTACTTTAATCATCCCCAATTGTGTTTAATATACATATACTGCATATATTCACACTACTGTCGGAAATTTGGAGACAGATGTCAGTTTCTCCAAACAACTTAAATTATATTAAGCTTGTTGTAAATTATTTATTTCGCCATTAAATACTTTTGGTCTACATTTTAAAATGAATTCGCTTGATTAGTCTGGGAAACGAGATATTGGTCTTTTATTGGCTGCACTTATTTATGACCGGGACATAACAGTATCAGTAACAGCTGTTACTGATTAGTGATGTCGAAAAAGTAACTATTCAGTATACATAAAATAAATACAATGATGTTAAAAGTTGAACATGTTTTTTTTATCCGTCAACAGTCAAGATCATTTTATTAGTTTACACTTTACCTGCTGTCGCAAAACAGTTATATGTAATATATAGGCCTTTTACGTTAACAGACGAGTCACGTGATAAACAATTACTTCGGGCCAAGTAACGTTTAAAATACAGTAATATCAAATAATCCTAGTAATCCTCTCGATTCAGTGAATATATTATGATACCAGAACTGGGCATGGTTGCCAGCTTGGTTTCTGTCAAATGTCATTCGAATTAGTTGCTTACATTGAGTTCATATTCATATTTATAAGTTCCATAAACCTAACCTCATATATTATTTACTAACAGCTGACTCAAAGCAATGCTGATTTGTCAATCCTGTTATGTAACTGTCTGTCACGTGACTAGTCTGTTCACGGGAGAGACCTATATTAAAATTTATTTTCTTGTTTGCCTATATTTTTTTTAATATTTCATCACGCATCATATATGCTATATTTAAAATAAATATATTACAATGCAATTTTATCAAATGTATGCTGCTTGTTTTAATATTTTTGAAAATTCTGTGCAGCTACGTATACCATTACTAATTCTGCGATATAAGTTGCCAATAAGATGAATGCCAGCACCGAACGTTAAACTCGTACTTATGTTAAATTAATATGTACCACGAGATGAAAAATCTATATATATATAAAAGAGAGTGGCGTTAGTTACTACGCTTATAACTCAAGAACGCCTGGACCGATTTCGAAGATTCGCACCAATTCGGACTGGTCTCCGGCCAAACAAGAAGAATACCCAAGAAAATTCCCGAATTATCCCGAAAAAAAAAATTATCAAGAAAATTCATTTTCCCATACATTTTGTAGGGAGTGATTTTACTATGTTTATAACTCAAGAACGCCTGGACCGATTTCGAAGATTCGCACCAATTCGGATTGGTCTCCGGCCAAACAAGAATAATACCCAAGAAAATTCCCGAATTATCGCGGAAAAAAAAAATTATCAAGAAAATTCATTTTCCCATACATTTTGTAGGGAGTGATTTTACTACGCTTATAACTCAAGAACGCCTGGACCGATTTCGAAGATTCGCACCAATTCGGACTGGTCTCCGGCCAAACAAGAATAATACCCAAGAAAATTCCCGAATTATCCCGGAAAAAAAAATTATCAAGAAAATTCATTTTCCCATATATTTTGTAGGGAGTGATTTTACTACGCTTATAACTCAAGAACGCCAGGACCGATTTCGAAGATTCGCACCAATTCGGATTGGTCTCCGGCCAAACAAGAATAATACCCAAGAAAATTCCCGAATTATCCCGGAAAAAAAAATGATCAAGAAAATTAATTTTCCCATATATTTTCTAGGGAGTGATTTTACTACGCTTATAACTCAAGAACGCCTGGACCGATTTCGAGGATTCGCACCAATTCGAACTGGTCGGACTGGTCTCCGGCCAAACAAGAAGAATACCCAAGAAAATTGCCGAATTATCCCGGAAAAAAAAAATTATCAAGAAAATTCATTCTCCCATACATTTTGTAGGGAGTGATTTTACTACGCTTATAACTCAAGAACGTCTGGACCGATTTCGAAGATTCGCACAAATTCGGATTGGTCTCCGGCCAAACAAGAATAATACCCAAGAAAATTCCCGAATTATCCCGGAAAAAAAATTATCAAGAAAATTCATTTTCCCATATATTTTGTAGGGAGTGATTGTACTACGCTTATAACTCAAGAACGTCTGGACCGATTTCGAAGATTCGCACAAATTCGGATTGGTCTCCGGCCAAACAAGAATAATACCCAAGAAAATTCCCGAATTATCGCGGAAAAAAAAAATTATCAAGAAAATTCATTTTCCCATACATTTTGTAGGGAGTGATTTTACTACGCCATCTTCATGATATATGACGAAGTCTGCCGGGTCAGCTATTTAAATATAGATAAAATTTGAAGGCAAAACAACGTTTGCCGGGTCAGCTAGTTATATTGATAAAGGCTTGCCACGGAATGTAAAACGTCTGTCGTTAAGTTATATCATTTAGTGTCATACTATAAATAATATTTGTCATAAGTAAAAACACAAGAGCTTTTTTTTTATCGGATAAATTTCTCTTTGTAACGAAATTATTTTGCCAATCAGTAATTTGACGAGAAAAACTTACATGAAAAAATCGCGAGACCGAAAGGTCGAGCGATTTTTTCTAATGTAAATTTTTCGAGTGAAATTACTGATTGGAAAAATATTGAGTTAAAAAGAAATTTATCCGATTGAAAGAAAAGCTCGAGTGTTTTTTGGCAAGATAAATTAACGACATGAATAAAACTTTTTAAATTGTCTCCATATTGACGATTTTGTATTTCTTGTGTATTGCGGTATTGATCTTTGATATTTGTTGAAATTTCCCCAAACCGACTCGTACATTTTACGTTCAACGATACTTAATAGTTATTACCTGTCAGCTGCCAAAATAAATTAAGTGATGCAGGGCTACTAGATATGTAACAGGAAGAAGCATTTTTATCGGAGGAAGAAGCATTTTTATCGGTGATAAAAAGCTATGTAGGTTTTTATCGCTGTCAAAGTGACAAAAATGTCACCCGCAAATGGACATTTTTATATAGGAGTTAATTTATCATAAGTAAAAACACAAGAGCTTTTTTTTTATCGGATAAATTTCTCTTTGTAACGAAATTATTTTGTCAATCAGTAATTTGACGAGAAAAACTTACGTGAAAAAATCGCGAGACCGAAAGGTTGAGCGATTTTTTCTAATGTAAGTTTTTCGAGCAAAATTACTGATTAGAAAAATTTTGAGTTAAAAATTTATCCGTGAAAGAAATGCTCGAATGTTTTTTGGTAAGATAAATTAACGACATGAATAGAACTCTTTAGATTGTCTCCATATTGACGATCTTGTATTTCTTGTGGATTGCGGTATTGATCTTTTGATATTTGTTGAAATTTTCCCAAACCGACTCATACATTTTACGTTTTCAACGATACTTAATAGTTACTAACTGCCAACTGCCAAAATAAATTAAGTGATGCAGGGCTACTAGATATGTAATCCAATTTTGAGGAAGAAGCATTTTTATCGGTGATAAAAAGCTATGTAGCTTTTTATCGCTGTCAAAGTGACAAAAATGTCACCATCAAATGGACATTTTTATATAGGAGTTAATTTATCAATATATTTTCTCTCTGACATCTTGTAGTTTTTCAATTATGGTTTACACATCACACAAAACTTTCATGATTGAAGCGTATTTTAGAACAAGTGTGCTAGTTAATGGAATTTGGGAATACAGTAAGCGTTTATGTTTGGATAATTTTAGTGAACACTTCAAAAATTTCGCAGTAGTAGAGCAAGATTTTTATTGGTGAATTTCGCGAACTGGATCTGTAACTCATGAAAAAGGTGCTGGTAGGCCAACTATTCGTACAGAAGAAGTAATTATTGACGTTCGAAATCGTATGGAACAGAACCCCACAAAATCTTTGAGACGCCTATCCCAAGAAATTGGAGTTTCTTATGGAACATACCGAACCATTGTAAAGGAGAACTTGAACATGCATCCATTTAAGATGCAATTATATCAAGCTCTTTTGCCAATAGTTCGGCAACAATTGAATGAATAACGACCTGCTAAACTTAACATTTTTTCCCGATGAGGCATGATTTTATCTTTCGGGGTACATAAATTCTCAAAATATGTGAATGTGGAGCACTAATAAACCGCATTTTTTTATTGAATCTCCCGTAGAAGGATAATTGGGCCGATTTTTTTCATTTTCACCATCAATGCAGAGAGGTACAGAAATAACATTTTGACTGAATTTGTTCAACAACTACACGACGCTGAATTTCAAAATGGTTGTTTCCAACTAGACGGTGCAACAGCATATACGACACGAGAAACTATAGCCTTCTCCGTGAGTTTTTTGATGATCGACTTATAAGTTTACATACGCAAGTTGAGTTTCCTCCGAGGTCACCTGGTTTGACTATTATGTACTATTTTGTGTTCCCTTACTGCAAAAATAGAATTTTCAGGACTCCTGTACATAATTTGCAAGAACTGCAACAAAAGATTATTGAAGTATGTGCAAACATAACGCCACAAATGTTGCAAAATGCTTTTGATAGCATGAAAAGGCGCGTAAACATGTGCTTGGAACAACGCGGGGGTCATTTCGAACATTTATTGTAATTTGTTTATTAATTTTTAATCAAATGTTATTCAAACATGTAAATCATTTTAGATAAACATATATTTACAAATTTTGTCAGTCAAATGTCAGTATGACAGTTAACCTGATAATTTAATCAGAATTATCTCAAAAGAATGATATAAATTGAAACGGACGTTTTACATTCCATGGCTATCCTTTATCAATATAATTTTTGATCTCGCGGTATATGATCGAAGTAATCAAAATTATCAAAGTAACGAATTCAACGATTACTCAAGGTTTGAGTAATGAATAGTAACGATTACCTACTTAAAAGTACCGAAAATCGACATCTCTATTACTGATACTGTTAAGTTATCTTTGGACAGTCGTGGAATTATTTTAAAGTACATATCGTTAACTGAAAAATCGGAGACTGTGGCTTTTAAGTGAATAAAAAAATTAAAAACCCTTAAAATAGAATTTAAAAATTCTATATGCGTATTTCGACAACCACGTTGTCATCCTCAGTAGAAAAACCAGTGTAACACTTGACAGCACAAAAAATACAACAATCACTGAGCGCTATATTGCACGGCTTCTCGTTTAACACTAAATTTTAAAAACCTGAATACTACAGAACTTACCTTATTGGAAAAACCCCTACTTAAATACGTACATGCATTAAGAGACCATTAACCGATTAATGCTTTATTCTATAGAAAGGCCCTTTAGAAAATTACACAAAGGGGACACCCTAATTTAATATACATAAAGAAACCATTATAAAACTCATCTTAAATTATATATGTCATTTAGAATTAATATTGAGTCATATCTTAATTTTTTTAATTTCGTTTCGTTACAACATTAGCCTCTAAAGAACACAGAAGCCGTCAGAAGTTTCGAAACGTGTTTGAAGTGGACTCAGGAAAATACTGAATCAGAACATCACATTCTAATTCTATCTGAAATGAAAAAAAGAGCTCAAAAGGCAGAAGAAGTCAACATTAAACAGAGTAAAATTACTGAATTTTTCTCATTCTCTTAGCATTAGCATTTACTTGCTTAGATTTATGTATATACTATGTTATACATATAAATGTATCTACTTCTGATATCTATTTAAGAAAATACATGCGGTAGTAGTGTAATTACTTTTTTATTTGAAAATAAAAGGTTTTCCCTCGCAAGAATGATAAAATTCATAGATAATAGGGTATATGCGTATTTTTGATAATCCGAACATTTCTAAAATCCCGATCAATCGGTGCAATTATTAGTTCGGTTTAAAGAGGTCATACTGTATATATCGAATTTAAAATACGAATTCAAACTTAAGACCGTTTGACACGACATAAATAGATTATTATTCTAGTTTTATGAGTTGTATACTATTATAAAATTGTAAAGACACTACTTATACAGACCTCAAATCGGTCAGACGTATTTAGTTGTCAAAAAATTGTCTTAATAAACTTTTTAAAAAGTAAAATTCTTTTCATAAGTTATTAGGTCGCATTTTAAGCTCCGTGACATGTTTTCGATAATATTATTTGTTTAATGGTCTGATGCCAACTTCCCACGTGATACCTAACCTCCTAACCTCGTCACACCGCCAGCATCGCCCGTACGCGCAGTTTTATTGCGCACTTTTTATTCTTTATTTTATAATTTATAGAACCAATCCTATAAATTTTCCAATATTTTATACAAAATTTTACATAAAATAATTGTGTGTGACACGCTATTAATTTTACAAATAAATTTTATATTTTTTGCTACTTTATAACAAAATTTATGCCGACACGGCCTTTAAACATTTTTTGTGTATATTTCGCGCGTATATATATTTTGTCAGTCGCCGCCAGACAACGTTGAGCGCGCTTCGCTCGTGGAATGTTACGCCGATGGGATGTTGCTCGAATGAACCTCTCTACATATTTGTATAAACTTATGACAAGAAACTACATATTCAAAAATAATCTTAAGGTTTGCTTTACACTATGAAAGAAATTCACTAATTTTACGACCTTGAATTTATTCTCACGTATAATACACAAAATTGTCGTGAATTTCTTGACGAAAAAATTACCAAATAAGAACCAGCTCTAATTTTTCATAAAGTTTTTTGTGAATTCTGGTTACATTTCGGTTTAAAAGGTTATCATTTAAATAGATCAAGTAGTAAAGATAATTATAAAAAGTCTAACCAAATTAAACGAAATTTTAAAACATCTCTCGTCCATTCGTAAAAATGGTTTAAATTGACCAGATTCACATTGAAATTTCTTGTTAACTAAATTTTAGTTGGCCTTTTCTCTTCGCAGTAACCAAGATCTCACCCACCAACGCCGTTTTACCAGATTCCTTATGCCCCAATAAAGAATATGCAGCTACTATGCTATACGAAGTTATACGCCGGCATTCTCTCGATTTCTTATAAATTTTTATTTTCACTGTCCAAAAATCAACCTTCGTTTGACATTGGGCTGGTATTATAAACGATAAAATCTGCAGATTTTATTTAGAAACTAAGTAAATATAATTTATTTTATAGATTCGGTACTATAAATAGCGAATAAGGAAACTAAGCAAGTAAATCTACCAATTAATTTACACCCTAGAAAATCGTAGTATTAAATGTTATTCATTGGTTAAATGCGATCAGCTGTTTGCTTGCTCCACTGTGCTTCAAACAAACATAATCTTATTTTTAAAAGTTTATATTTTTTGTTTGATAACTTGAATAATGATAATGTCCGATTTAACGGTTTCATCAGTGTCTTCAGTATCATCAGTTACAGGGGTATCTGAATTATCAGACGATGATGAAAATCAACCGTGTGAATATCGTCAACCAAGGGTGTTTCGCGAAAGGACATGGCCGATTCATTCGAAATGTATTCAAATGATGAATTTAAAGTAAGATTTCGTTTAACAAAACAGACATTTCAATATGTTTTCAATATGAAACTTAAACACAACCTGCTAGTCTACAAATACAAACAAAGAAATCGTAAAGAATTAGGTTTTTTGTATTTTTTCATTTTATTCAGTGGTTTCATCGTTTATCGAAACTCTAAACTACAAAATACATCAGGGTTATTCTACAAATACTTATTTTACTGGCATGCATTTCTTATATTGTTGTTATTCAGAGATTTATTCGCTGTTTATAATATCGGCCCATAACCTACTAAATTTATGAGTACAAACAGGCTAATAGTAGGTAAAAGTCACTATTTTATGGTTGGCATTAACTGGATAATTTAATAAAATATTTTAGTATATGTTTTTGTGGTAAAAGCAAGTCTTTTTTCCATTAACTTTTTATATTGTTTTTCTTTTAACATATTTATAGAATTGCATTTATTTTTAGAAAATAAGCTTTGATTATGATTATTATAAATTTCATAAAGATTCAAATTACAAATTGCCTAGGCAATATATTTGTTTGTTAACACAATCATGTTGGAATTTATAACAATTTCTTTATTACAAATGAGTTATGTATCTAAAAATCTTATCTTTATTGACAAAAACTTGAGTGTTTATTCCTTAAATGATTCATTCGACCTAACATGCTACTAACATACTCTTCTGTGTTCTAGGATTGTATTTTTCATTAGATCTACACTTTAAAAAAACTCAACAAATATACTTATTATTATGGGGAATGACCTCCTTGATATTGCAAAATTTGCTCTTAATGGGACGTATATTCATTGTTAACTAAAATAAATATTATTTTTATTAAGACAATATCGAGACAGTAAACAATAAGCTGTCCGAATTCTAGTCATCTAAAACATAAAGTAATAACAAGATACCATTATTCAATAGCATGCTAACCTAATTCAAGGCAATTTACATCAATAATTGATGATTGAACTAAAACATTGATATAAAAGAAAGCTGATGAATTTTCACAATTTTCAACTCAACTGTTCACTTTTATACTGTTCAATTTTCACTTGATTTCAATGCATATAGCATTTAAATAAATAAAACAAATTTGTTCAGATGATTAATTGACATAAACTAAACTTCTTATATTTAACTAAACATTTTCATTTTATTAATTTTTCAAATCCTCATTTTTATATTTAGTAGTCTATAAATATCTAAATTAATATTCAAAACTATCATAACCTTCAAATACTAAATAAAAAATGCCTGTGACAATAACATACATAAAAACCATCTTTGGAACTTTTCATATAGTGCTGTCATTACTAGTCTAAATTACATACATTAAAACCAACAAATATGAGTAAAAACCAGACCACAGGCGTTTTTCAGAAATGACAATAACACAATGTCAAAATAAATAAGTAAATATATGTATCACTAGTTAGTAGGTTAAAAATTAATACCAGTAAATCAGAATAAATATTACTTCATAACATTTATTTTCTGCATATTCTTTATGATAACAAAGAACACTTGTCTTAAAAAAGTAAATACTTACTCGACTAGCTCGGTAGAGATTATTTATATCTAATGACCGGTACTTCAACTTTCCTTTCTCCCCCTTGGAGGCTAGCCCTGACAAAGTAGACATGCTGTCTGCACGCAACCATTTAGATTTCCAGGACCCAGCGAACGAACCCTATTTCTACAAGAAAAATAGAATTAGATTTAATTAAATTAACTACATTGAAACAGATGTTAAAGTATAAAAAACAATTTCCAAAAGTAAAATTTGCTGCATATCATTATATCAAAATTAATAAGAAGTTTTGGAGTAAATTATCCTGGACAAGGTCTTGCATTACTGATTTACTAAAAGAGAATGGTAAATGATTTCATTGTATTTAATAAAGATTAAAAGTGTAAATGAACATTTAAAAGTTAATTATGAAAAGTAAACAAATTTACATTATATCTTGTTTGCAACAACTATCAATAAATATATCACATTACTGTTAGAAAGTGGGTTTCTTATATGAAAAAATAAACAATGTGAATAAGCTATTACAAAGAGCATCTACGTAAGCATAACATGAATACAGGTAACTTGCCCAGCCCCGACAATGGCAAAAAATTTAACTTCGAAGCACACAATTTGATTTAACTATATTTTTTCACTACATATAACACATTTATATTGGAATCAGTACATTATAAACTGCGCAAAACTCGTTTGCATAACAGCTTAAGAGAAAGATAATTTGAGATCAACGAAAACATTGAATTAAGAAATGCAACATATAATCTTTTCGAATGGCTAAATTCAGACTCACCTTGGTCCGTCCAGATGGGTAAACTGTATACAACAATAAATTAATCCGATTGAACCTAAATTAGGACGGATGATCACAGATTTTACTATAACTTTATCACTACACAAACTTTTTTCCACTTAAATCAAAATGGCGCACGCCGACTACGGCAGATTTGATCAATATTGTGATGTCACAACATTAACCTTCTAGAGTCATCTATTGACGATGAACTACAACTCATATTAAAATCACGGCTTAAATAAGAAATATTTTGTAATGGAGTTGTTAAAAATGTAAAACACTTCAACAAATGGGAATAAATAATAATTTTATTACCAAATACAGTACATATCATTGATATTTTGTTAAATTTCAAAATTAAAATTATACTTTACATTATACAAAATAAGCAATATAAATTCTCATAATATGGACATTTAATTTTTATAAAAACATCATAAACAAAACAACGTAACAATAACGGTCTTCTATAAAAAATATATAGTAAATATATTGTGTTAAATTATTATTAGTATTTCTTTTTATTTGTAGAAATATGAAACAGTTTAAATCAATAATAAACAGTACATTTAATCAAAAAACTAAATTTCCATATTTTGTCTTCTAATATACATTTCTAATGAGTAAAGATTTATGGTGGAGATGAATTAGCCTTCGACAGTCGAGATTGCTGTTCTTTGCGGCATTCTTCTATTTGTTTAACTAATTGCTCTTTCAAGCGCAGCAATTCCCTTATTCTTTGGTACACAGGATCCTATAAATATAATTTTAGAAATATATGCATGGCTAACTACAAAAAGATTGCAAATTTACTTGGATTCTCATACTAGGATTCCACCGACAGTAATAAGTTTTCCACAGCTTAATATGACGCAGACTAGCTATTGGAATTATTACTTGTTGTTGATGTATATTTGCCCAATAAAGGGGATTACGATAAAGATCAATTTGGCTATTGGTGTATGACCATAAAGATACCGTTAATTCTTTGACACCTACAAAAAGTTAAAATATACATAACAATTATATTGTTGTTTGTAACAATAATACATTGACTTATATATTTCAGAGATGTACAGAAGATGTTCTATTGGTTAATAGTAAACATTTCTAAGATTTAACAAAGATCTAATATATTTTAATTTACTTCAACTTAAATAACAATCCAAATTTCAATACATTTAAATAACCAAACAAATCAATACTAAAATATAAGTCCTTTAAGTACAAACATATAATAATGTATTTAGTATAAGAAAATTAACGATTATAATTGCTTTACTAAAACTAATTAATGATTAATATCTATTACATACTTTTTTAAGTAAACTAAATATAATAAAATATTACGAGAAAAATTTTCTATTTATCAAAAAGTGCTATTTTCAAAGAAAATGGTGCAAATTCCGCCTAGTTACTATGGGTATAGAATTTTGATTACATTTTTGTCTTGCATGGGACATTCATGTAAAAAAACCTCTTTCGGTAGATGACGATTAGGAATCGGCAATCAGGGATACATGACATCAGTGCCAGGGATAGAGCGAGAGGACATTATGAATCCCAATTTAACAGGTTTCACACGCGGATCAAAATACCTATAGAGACACAACTACGAACCAAGTAAGAGTAAATACATCTTTTCCGGAAGGAATATTGCAAAGTTTATAAAACATATCGCACATCCTGACTATTCACCGTTCATATCCAGAGTGCAAATGATATAAATCACCAATAATTGTTCCATATGCATGTGTTAATAATTGTCTGTCACCGTAAATCCATTTATTCATTGAAAACGACGTTACACATCTATAGATGAAATAGGATCATATTTAAAGTACATAAAGTTTTTTTAGTGGCGGTACATTTATCTCTGGTTCAGAAAAATTGCCTTCTTTACCCTCAGACAAGTTAACAATTCGGCGTACAGTACGAAATCCTGGATTGTTATTTAGAACTGTTTCAAATTTCCCTTTTACATTATCAGCAGCAGCTTCAAGTAATTGGAAAAAAAATTTGCGAAGATCATATACAATATTCATGGCGTTAATTATAGAATATTGTGGGCTGGTCGGAGTAACGTCTAGATGGCGGATGGCTACAGGTATTCTAGAATGTCCATTAATATTGGCTAAATCTACCTGAATAGTTGGGTCCATAAATACTTGTCGACCGTGTAAAATTGAAACAGCATCATTCGGATCCTATAACTATGATACTTTTGACGCCGTCAAAATGCATGTGATACGAGTGATACACTGTAAATTTCGGGAACCAGCTGTATAGTTGGCACCTGACCTATGATTTATACAAATTCGGCTAACTTGTCAAGTAGTTTTTTTACAGTGACAAAAATGACAGTAACAAAATTGATTTAACAAGAGAACACTATCGTGCGATGATTTATTATGATTTTCGAAGTGGTTATAGCTAACAAGAATGTGTCCAGCGAATGAATTCTGCGTTTGGTAGTGAATTACTATCTAAAACTACAATATATCGCTGGTTTCAAGATTTCAAACTTGGACGTGATAGTCTCAGTGATGAATTGCGTGAAGGTCGACCATCAACAGCTGTTGTTGCGCAACATGTTGATGCCGTTCGTGAAATGATTAAGTTTGATGGACATGTGATATATGATGAAATTCGTGCATCCTTAGGCATTGACAAGACTGCAATACAAACAATTTTGCACAATCATTTAAATGTAAGAAAACTGTGCGCGCGGTGGATCCCACAGAATCTGTCAATGTGAAGTGGTGTAAAGAAATAATGAAACATTTCCACTCAGGTTCATCAAAACTTGTGTATAACATTGTCAGTAGCGATGAAACCTGAATCTACTCATATGAACCTGAATGAAAAAACCAATCTGCTGTATGGGTGTTTCAAAGTGAAGCAAAACCGATGAAAGTTATTCGAGCGCGCAGTGTTTCTAAACAAATGATTGTTTTGTATCTAAGACTGGTCACGTGGCCACGATTCCTTTAGAAAAACGTAGAACTGTAAATGCAGAATGATATACTACCATTTAGTTGCAAAAAAGCAATCAGAACCGTTGCATCCTACTTCACTATGACAATGCAAGTCCGCACAGCGCAAGACTAACACTCGACTATTTGACCGGCAACAACGTTGAATTACTCAGCCATTACCCTACAGCTCCAACGTATCCCACAACGACTTCTTTACGTTCCCCATAATTAAAAGTAAATTGTGTGGACAAAGATTTTTATTAACTGAAGAGGCAGTTGGGGCGAATGAAAGACACATTTCAAACATACCATCTTCTGAGTGGGATAAATGCTTTACTAATTGGTTTATATGAATGGAAAAGTGTATAGAACTTAAGGGTGATGATACTGATGATTTCGAAAAACAATAAAGTATTTCAATCTGTTAACATTTTATTTTATTTATGATTTTCCCGAAATTTTCAGTCTAGCCCTCGTTATAGGATCCTACCTCTATCCATGTGGCACAGCGCATTATAACAGGTTTTGGGGATAGTGGCTCACGTGACAGTTTTTAACGAAATAAATTCTTGCATGCAGGTGCCTTCACAAAAACTTTCTTGACAGAAGATATCAATTTATCTGCATTCAGGTAGCATTTTCTGACTTCCTCTGATGCTCGATGAAGAACATGTGCGAAACATGTAATATGCGTCGTAATACTGTATGTTTGTTGTAAGAGCCGACCAGTCGCCTTCATATATGCAGCTCCATTTGTTACAAATAATAACACTTAACAATTTGTGTAGTGCTTTTCACCCCACAACGATTTCAAGCACGATGTTACGTTACTAATGTTTATTAAACGTCAGTGTCATTTAAATAAGTAAATTAAATTATAATAAAACTATTCACAAATCTTTATTAAGTAAATAACAAGACAACGCTTTAATTCAAAATTTATTCGCTTTTGGAATTAATATTAATTGCTGCATTGGCATTTCCATGACTGTTTGCTGTTAGCGAAAGACCATGTTTAAAATCGTACGATAATAATTTAGTAATCTGTCAGAAAATATCACTATTAATTATTACGTTACCTAGCAACAGTACCTATTAAAAGCATTTATCAAAATGCCATAAAGTTTAATACTATTATATTTTTGAAATTTAGCGATTTAATAGTCTATATAATAATTAATTACTAACCGATCGTGAGTAAAATAGTATACAAACCTTGGTGGAAAGATTCATTCCCGTCTCGAGATTAAGTTCACCTCGGCGCTGCGCGTCTCGGTGAACTTACTATCTCTCGACGGTAATGAATTACTTTCCGCCTCGGTATGTAATATACTATTCCACACTTGTTTCCACAACGACCGTTCCACATCGAGTAATGTTATATTTGCAAATTTAAAGTAATCCTTGTGACAACTTAATGGATCTTTGGACGCACCTTCTCAAATTTGTCTTAGATGAGAAAATCTGAATCACACACTCATTTTTCTCTTCGCCTTCCGCCACACATAGGTGTGAGTGAACATCATCCACAATTTGAACAGAATCTCCAAATGACATCGAATCATTTTGTAATTTTTCAATTCCCTTCGCTAGTCCATAGTAGTTCTCGCGAATAGTTTCTAAATCACTTTTTACCTGACTATCTTGAAACATTTTTTGGCTTTTCTTGATAGCTTCGGCGTGTATCTGATCGAATTGTAAAACTACCTTCTTTACATCATCAAAATGTTTTCAGTAGTAAAACGCAGCCTCTAACCATGGTCCCCAACGCATAGTAATCAGCTGTGGTGGTTCAGGTACTTTTGGCCACAGTTCGTGAATTTTTTTTGTACGTTTTGCGGACTTTAGAAACACTGTCTTCGTATGAGCTATTAAAGCATTTACTCGTGGATAACATTTAAGTATCAATTGCGCCACAAGGTTTAAAGCATGGATTTTACATGTTACATATTGCCGCTCTCTTCTTTAAGAGATCGGCCTAAGGAAAAACATGTTAGTGACACCGTCACTCACAAACATTAAAAGTTGGTTTGTTGAAACCTGTTTTGTTCAATTTGTTCAATGCGCACCACTTTTAAAATTTCATCGCTAGTACATTTAGCAACTCTTTTGGAAGCAAGTAAGATAGAGGCTGACGGTTCAAATTCTTCCATTGTACGTACCATCACATTCACCTCAAAATTTTTGGCCGATCGGTTTTTCGTCCACACATAACCACGATTTTTTATCTTTCACTTCTGCTTTAATTCTTTCAACATAGTCACGAGCAGATGGCATAACGTTTCTTATCGATGTCCTACTTGGTAATGTATAATCCGAATACTTGCTCCAGAAGAAGACAAATGCTTTTTGGTCTAGTAAAGTGAACGGTAGATTACATAGAATAAAACAAATACCTATATCAAATGTTAATTGTTCGCTCTATCGTTTGCCATTGATTGCAGAACAGTGTTTTATACTTTTTAAGTGACGTTCACACTTCCACCTGCTGGTACACGTCAAATAGTCGTTGCATCTTACATTTTTTATTCTATCGCCTTCGTATTCTAAATCCGGCATACTCACTATTACGTTTTCTAGTTTCTTCGAAATACGCCGTTTCCGAAACGTACCTAAATGCGATATTTTCTAAGTATGTGTGTACTGACATGCACTCACAACGACCAGTGGAATAATACTGAACAAGTGTGCTTCGATACGGACGTTTGAGTTTCCGTGCCGCGCGCTTCTCCCCTCTACGTTGCTCTCGGCACTACATTGGAAATTGCCCCTCTTTGCCGAGTCTAATAATATATTAATAAACAAACGTAAAAGTCAAAAAATAATCTTTTATATAGGTTAATAGGTATATAACCTCACATATGAAATTTATGAATAGAAGCCACTGCGAGTTGCTTTGTGTCATGAACCCATAAGGACTCAATGTAATTGGAACGCCTGAAGTTAATATCGATCTTTTGGTATCGATAAATGCGAAACACTTCAATGCACTCTATATATTAAAATAAGCACTACCCATATTAAATCAATGAAAATAAGTTATTAAAATTGTTTCAAAAAAATATGTAAGCTAGATATCACCTCACAGTGCGAAAGATGTTCATTTATTTATTGTTCAAGTTCTATCTATTTTACGATAATCACTTATATTATAGAGCGCGGCAGAATTGATTAGACGATTTAAAATTATAAAATGTGATATTTATTCTTAGATTTAAATAGTAATGCAATACATAGACGAGAATTTTATGCGATACTACGTTTTAAAAATAACATCACTGAGACTGGTTCCATCGTTCAGCAAACAAATTTCTGCACGTCGCAAGAAAGTCCATAGTCTTCTCCAGCATGTATAATGGAATCTGTTGAATCGCAATCGTGATTGATTCTTTCAAATTGTATATGTTGTGAAGTCGATTCTCGCAGACGTTATGTTTTAAATACCCCAGAAAAAAAGTAATAGCATAGTGATAAATTAGATGAGCGCGAAGGCTAAGTTACAGGCACTATTACGAGAGATAACTTCTGGAAGCAGTCGCCTTATTATTTGCATCGAGTCTTGCCGTGTGACATGTACCATCTTCTTGAAACCATAACGAGCGTAAATCAGTGTTATGTTGCCTTAGAATTGGTAACAGAAAGTCATCCAAGACGGTCGTATAGTCACTGCTAGTCTTGAAAAAGTACAGTCCTAAAATCCCAAATGAACTCACTCTACACCAAACTGTTACCTTCTCGCTATGTAATGGAGATTGATGGGGTTTCCTGTCCCAAATGTCTTAAATTTTGCTATTTGGCTTGCAATGTATGTATTCTCATTTCATTAAAAGCCCAATGGTTAAACAAGGATAAAACACTGAAACGAAAATGTGGGATTGTCTTGGCCGCAAGACCAATAAGATAGACAGAGATAACATGCGGTCATCCAGCCGCCATGACACCCCTGTACTACGATAGTCGAATAATTAAATTTTGACGTTTGACATCTTACTTTGGTTTATTTTCGTTTTATTGCTTTTCTAATTAGTTTTCTCTCTGGCAAATAATTGATCTTTTCATAACACAAAGAACTATTTTTAATACATTAATACAAAAGTATCTTATCACTAAATTATTTATTGGTTATAGGTTAAGAATTTACATTTATTACAAATATGCCTGGAAACCCTTTGAATTCACAATCCCAGCAGCTTGTGTTGAATATCTTGAACTTTTTTGAAAGAGAGAAACTAAATCAAGCACCTCTGATAAATATAAATGCAGCTTTTAAAGTATTTATTATATTCTTCTTGAAAGTTATAAATTGAATTGTTTTGAAATAAATTAATTTAAAATTTCAAGATATTTTTTTAGCAAAATACACTAGAAAATTTTTAGTATATTGCTTACTTACAAAAGGTCTTGCATTAGATATAGTTGCTCAAGATCAAACTCAGACAGAAAAAAAGCATTTATTGAAAGTAAATAAAAGCAGATGAAATTGTCAAAATTTTACACAGCATCTAAATATAAGCCTAAATAAAATAATGTTAAAACATTCTCATGAAACATGAGTACGATTTATCAGTTCTTTTTCTTAAGAAATTAACATCATAGGTTGTGCTAATTTTTACAATATGTAGGCTGAATTTTAATCCGGTCTTCTATTAGTGTAAATTACATCTTCAAATATTATTTGAAGGAAATTTGATCATTTTAAATTTGCCATGGTTCTTGTAGATTAAATAAGCTTTTATAAGCTTTATAATAAATAAATACATTTTATGTGTTCTATATTCAGATTGGCACGATTTGTTGTTGAATATTTTGGTTCTTTAAATAAATACATAACCTACATGTCATGAGATGAATGATTGACATCACGGAAAATTTCATTATAACCATGCTGTTCTTGATATTTTATTAAAATTCATTTTAATAAATATAGCTAATTTTAGCTAATGAATAAAAAATGTTATATAATTTAGAATATTTAGGATATAAACATAATCTTAAAGCAGTTTACTTTTAAATACAACTCTATTTTATAGTAATGAATTTGAGCCAGAAATGTTGATTTGGTTCATATGGATGAAAATTAATGGCGTAAGTCAAAACGTCGAATGGATTGATACTAGATGGAAATGATTCCGTCCTCATTTGACATAATTAAATTGGATAAAAATGCTGGATGCGCTTTAATGATTTCTAACACCTTTGTGCAAAATTCCGCTTGTTAATTCAATTCTCGACGCTGTAATTCATTTGCATTTTAAATACATGGAAATGCAAGTCGAAATGTAGCATCCGTTTAGCAGTCCTATCTGACATGTGTAGTGCTATGGAATGTCGACTAGCACGCCACTTTTTCTAGGGTGCGAACTGTTGGTAGATGACCCGAGTTGTCAATCTAAATTTTCTTACCCAGTTTAAAATCGTTTGACGTATTGGGGCTATTCCTATGTTAAAATAAAATAACGCGTAACCTCAGGTTGCGTTACAGTAGCTAAGTCATTAAAAAAAATATTTAACACCAAACGCACGATGCTCGCTAAACTAACGCTCCATGTCAACTGAATGCTTTGTATTGTTGTACAAGCCAACCATAAACACCGCGCTATCTACTGCCGTACGTTTCTGGCGTCAATTTTAAATCGTCCAATCAATTCTGTGCCACTCTGTATAACTTAACACATTATCTATTACTTACGCTCTTGAACCCGTTCTCTTTCGGTATTAAATAAGAATGTACCAAACCTACAAGAATACAAGTGATCGAGAATAGTAATGAGAAAATATTCGTTGAATTCGAAAGCATTTGGAAATTGTTGCGTGATTTGCCATACACAATCAATGAATTGAAGGAATACAGGCGAACGGTCTGCATCTGAATGATGATCATCACCATGCCCAATACGCTGAAACAATTTATTATAATAATTTGATTTCGAATGATCAGTAATTATGAATGCAGGTGATATACTCTTAAAATATTGACGTATTTTTTTTAACAATTACAACTCTCGCAGTATAAGTTGGCGAGCGGTGGAGATGCGCCATAAACGTATTTAGGAAACGTATCACCCACCTGTCTGATTCAGTTACTGCATAGCGAATGATATTCAATGATACGCAATCTACCCTTCCTCTATCTGCGCGACTCACTCCTACCCTTCGCCAACTTGTAATGCGAGATCTGTACTTTACCATTGTTTTTAGTTTTTGCTTCTTTTACCAATTACAGTGACCAACATTGAAAGTACTTCAGGCTCAAAAATAGCTAATTTTATTTTTATGTATTTCCACCTGCTGAATTCAGAAATCACAATAAAAATGACCGATTAGCTTTTGCTTTGTAGATACGGTGAGATGTCATTTTTTAGAGTCTACGTTTTCAGTTTGGGGGAAATTTTGTGTTTGGGAGTTGTCATACTTGTCAACTGACAAAATACAACGTTCTCCAGCTGTTTGTAGGTTATAAACATAATTACTGTTGCTGTGACTGTGATGTAATTAGTGCAGAATTTCTGATTTTGGATTGCTTTTGAAATGCAAAATTTGTTAAATCAAAATTACCATGAAAATCTGCAAATTTAGTGAATAATTTTTGTTACGTTTGTGGTGAAATAATAATTTTCGTCACAGAAACGCAATCTGACGCCTCTTGTGAAGACTACCTATCAGGACTATTTTAGTATAAAGGTAGAGGACCAGGATAAGCTATGGTCTCCACATATATGTTGCAAATTTTATTCAGTTATAGTACAAGAATGGCTAAACGATAAGAAACGATCCATGGCTTTTGCAGTACCCGTGGTTTGACGGGAACCTACAAACCATACAGATGACTGCTATTTCTGCTTGACTCCACCTGTAAAGACAGGATTGTCAATGATGAAAAGAGGAACATATTCATAAGCGAATCTTCCATCTGCTTTTTTACCAGTTCCTACTGCACACCAAAATTATGAGCTTGAAGAAGAGAATGAAAACAGTGTGGAAGATGAAAAACCTAACAAGCCTTACACATCCCACCCTGATTTTTAGGAAAGAGGTTATAAACCGCACAGACTAAGTAAAGCGGAATTGAGTGATATTGTGATGAGTCACCGATAATCTCATACGTCGAGAACCGTCCAGAAAATGTAAATGCGTAACCTATGAAAAGTCTAGGCGATTATCGAATATACCAGAAGTTTTCACCGTTAATATAATAGGAGTCGGGAAGGATTTATTCATTCGATACGAAATCACCGCCGAGTGAACTTACATAAATATAAATACATAAATGTGCTTATTGTTAGTAATTAAGTTTTAAATTGTTATTCGTTTTTATTATTAATATAGTGTGTGTCTAACCATTAGTTTAGTGTGTATAGTGTGTACCATTAGTTTTATTTAGAACCCGCAGAAAGACAAGTATTTCACATTATTGAAGACCTTGACTTGTCAAAGGAAAAGGTAGAACTTCTAGGGTCAAGACTATACACCAATGGAATCTTCGCCAACGTGATATCAGGGTCTCACATTACAGACAACATCAGAGGAATCTGTTTCCTTTTTTGAGAAAAAAAACAATCTTTTTGTTTGCTGCGACGTTAATGGCTTGATAAAATGTTTGAATTTGAACCATGATCTAACTGAATGGATTCATAGACTCCTCCAAGCTTAGTTTGAAAGCTGTATTACTCACAACGATAACCGATTTTCTTCTATTCCTGTTGGTCTTGCAGGTCACATGAGGAGACTTTGGCAAACATGATAGCCCTCGTCGACTCAATCAAATATGCTGAACACAAGCGGAAAATCTGTGGTGATCTAAGTCATCGCTGTACTCTTAGGAATGCAACTGGAGTACACTAAATACAGATGCTTTTTATCCAAATATTTTTTATATTAATATCAAAATGGCCCTCTTTAAATAGAGAAAACTATTTCAGTAAATGGCAGAATTCATGCTAGCGACTTCCAATGCATAAACTCCTCTGTTGACTCAAATAAAAGAATATTAACATTCCATCGTCTTTTATCAATAATTAATACAATTTTTACACAAATTTACAAATTCAAAAACCATTCAATTAAACAATAATATGACATTAAACTTTGATATATACCTAGTAAGTCACTCTCATCCTAGTAACCAAGAGTGCTTCAAACTTATACATCAACGTGATATATAAAAGGAGCAAATATTAACATATTATATTCATATTACCTGCTGAAATTTATGTCCAAACGATAACCATTCCTTTTCAATTAGTACTTCAAAACCTTTAATAGTTCTGTAATATGGATCTAACATTAACATAGCTAGAGCAGTTAACTGGGCAGTGCGATCCCATCCATCAGAACAATGGACTAATACTGATGTTTTATGATTTTCCACCTAACATGAAAAAAAAAATAGATTATCTTTGGAGAATTTTATCTTCCGTGCTGTTTGATATTAATACTTTTAACGAATTACGATCAAATATTTATGCAGTTTTTGTTTATACAATATTCATCTATGGATGTTCAATAATTCTGTGGTCGTAATATATATATATATATATATATATATATATATATATATATATATATACATATATATATATATATATATATATATATATATATATATATATATATAGGACGTCTGCATTGTTGAGATACTAGGAAACTATATCATCTAAAAACTTATAACTTTAAGGGACGAATTTTTCATAACTTATTTTCGAAAAAAATTAAGACAATATCAATCATTTCTGATGTAAAACGAAAACTATGTACTTTGATTTTAAGGTTAAAAACGACAGAAATAATATATTGTGGGATCGGATGAGTATAATTGATGTTTCATAACTCATCTTATCTTCTTTTAAAAATCAGCAACAGTTTTAAATAAAGTGTTGATTAAATCCCTTATTCCCAAGCCTTGTAAAACTTCAGACAAATGATACTGTGTTATCATCAAACTATAAAAATTTTCTGCTCTTACAGTTTAATAACTGTTAATACTTACATCGAACGTTATTTTTGTACAGTGAGTGCTTGGAATACCTTCAAATACCAATACTCTATCTTATCCATGTGTGACATAAAGTAAAAAATAATTGTATAGATTATACCATCTGTTATAACTTGTGGTGACTGTCATCATGAAGTAATTATGAAGTTTTCATTGACTGATTTTAGCAGGTTTAACTTTTGATTGTTTCGCTGATTGATAAGCGAAACTACACGAAACATTAAGAATTATATGTACATTGGTTGGGATCCAATACCGAAATCAGACTATGATTTGGTAGATTCATCGATCGTCAACTGCATTTTGCGGATACAACTCACTCTCCTGCTATGACAGTTACTTCAGGAAACGTTTTAATTAGATCGAAATTATTTAAATAATTTACAAACAGTTGCCTGGGATAATGCTTCATTTCATAAGTTTTACAATGTCCATCTTGGTCAAGTTTGTTCCAAAATATTTTGCGAATTCAAAGAAACCAAACTATCCTGTGATTTTCAAATAATATAATCTCAAACTTGAAATTCAAAGAATATTGTGGACGCAATTGTAAGTCTTCCTGTAAACATTTCTGTGATGAATTTAACGACTCTGATCCATTTGACCGCTTACGCCACCTATCTCAAAGAAGTTGAATAATCTTTCCAAGTTGATTCTTGTTTAGCATGATTGTATTTCAATACATTCATGCTAAACAAGGTACGACTCGTACACCCAAAATACTGTTTTATAATGATACCCTCCTAGATTCTCCTCGAGGTATTGTTGACGCATTTGTCTTCTGTTCACTCTATAAGTAGTGATTTTTCTTACATTAAGAACACTAATGGTACTCCTTTTACATTCATTCAGTATCTGAAGACGAAATACTTAGTATAATGGCTGTTCTCCTGTAAGTTCTCCCAATGCGAGTGATGATTTAATTCTTAGTTTTACGATACTATATGATGAAAGATTTGCTCTCGTAAAACCGCTGACGTTTATTATTAACATAGCAATTCGAATTGTTACTTTCCCGACCACTTGGAAGCGAGCTAGGATAAGTCCATTATTTAAAAAAGATGATATTGCTCATGTTGATAACTATAGACCAATATCAATCTTGTGTAATTTTTCCAAAGTACTTGAAAGTGTAATATATATAAATCATTCGTGAGAAATTTTGTGACTATCTGCCAGTTCATTAGTGAGCGTTTGATACTCGTGACTAAGTTGATGTAATATATACGGACTTCAGAAGTGCCTTTGATGTAATTGACCATGAAATTTTGCTAAGTTGTCTGTGTTTTGAGTTAAGTCCTTCCCTATTACTTTTTCTACAATCTTACTTAGCTAGTAGATTTCATTATGTTTATTATAACGGCTATACATCCTTTGAATTCGCTACTCTATCTGAAGTCCCACAAGATTCACATTTAGGTCAACACGTATTTATTTTATTTTTAAATTATCTATTATTGTCTTTGTCTTGTCCACTACTTGCGTATGCAGGTGGTCTAAAAATACATTCATCAATCAGAACTTGAAATGATGCAACGGAATTTGAACATTCTCTCCTAATGGTACTATAATTGAAAATTGAGGCTGAACATCATCAACAAATTCTACTAATAATTGAATTGATTCGGCATTTACTTGATGAAGATCCATAATTAAGAATAGAAATAAAACTACGGTTTTAATCTTCACTTTTACTCTTTATTCGTAAAACGACAATTGTTTCGCCAGCACAGTGGCTTCCTCAGGTGTTTACTTCTAAACAGTACGTTACAAACTAAATAAAAAATAAAAAATATATCTATAAAATCAAAAAGAATGGTATTTAAAATATTTTTACAGAAATATATACAAGTATTGTCGGTATTGAAAAATGTGCATCTGGTGGGCCCTAACTGTATATTATGAGGTACTAAACGTGTTTACGCATAAATTTGTTTAATAAACTACATATACATTTGTATTATTGTCTAAACAGATTTTAAGTAAATAAATTTAATAAAGGCGAGTTATTTAAATCTAATTTATCATTTAATAAAATTTGTGACTGTTTTAATTTATTTATTTCTAAACTTTCCAGTAAATTTAATTTCTTGTCTTTATTTTCTAAATGCAGAATTTGAAAATCTTTATCGAAAGGGTGGTTTTCTTCTAATAGATGATTCGCAAAAGTAGAATCTTGTTTTTTATTTTTAAACGAAGAACAATGTTCGGCAATGCGTTTTTCAAACGATCTTCCTGTTTGACCGACATATATCTTACCGCATCAACACATTAACTTATAGACTCCGGATTTCTTATTTTTGTCTGTTTTATCTTTATTGTTTTTGATGTGTTTGGATAACTTATTATTAGTTTTAAAAACTGTGTTAATATTAAGTTTTTTTAAATAACTTGAAATATGCTTATTAGGTGACTAAATTTAGTCAAACAAATAGCTATCAATAACGGCTACACAGATACTTTAATTGAAAATATGCTGACAAAAAAACTTATCAAAAAAGCAATCTCTATGGTATACCCTGCAATAAAGGATAAAGAAAATTCAAAATTTAGATTACTTACGTACATTGGGACACCTAATAAGCATATTTCAAGTTATTTAAAAAAACTTAATATTAACAGTTTTTAAAACTAATAATAAGTTATCCAAACACATCAAAAACAATAAAGATAAAACAGACAAAAATAAGAAATCCGGAGTCTATAAGTTAATGTGTTGATGCGGTAAGATATATGTCGGTCAAACAGGAAGATCGTTTGAAAAACGCATTGCCGAACATTGTTCTTCGTTTAAAAATAAAAAACAAGATTCTACTTTTGCGAATCATCTATTAGAAGAAAACCACCCTTTCGATAAAGATTTTCAAATTCTGCATTTAGAAAATAAAGGCAAGAAATTAAATTTACTGGGAAGTTTAGAAATAAATAAATTAAAACAGTCACAAATTTTATTAAATGATAAATTAGATTTAAATAACTCGCCTTTATTAAATTTATTTACTTAAAATCTGTTTAGACAATAATACAAATGTATATGTAGTTTATTAAACAAATTTATGCGTAAACACGTTTAGTACCTCATAATATACAGTTAGGGCCGACCAGATGCACATTTTTCAATACCGACAATACTTGTATAGATTTCTGTAAAAATATTTTAAGTACCATCCTTTTTGATTTTATAGATATATTTTTTATTTAGTTTGTAACGTACTGTTTAGAAGTAAACACCTGAGGAAGCCACTGTGCTAACGAAACAATTGTCGTTTTACGAATAAAGAGTAAAAGTGAAGATTAAAACCGTAGTTTTATTTCTATTCTAAATTCTACTAATACAAAAGTATTTTTAATAATATAAAAAAATATTATTAAAAATGGGGTGTGAAGAACACAATACACCCCATTTTTAATAATATTTTTTTATATTATTAAAAATACTTTTGTATTATACAAATTTAGTGAGGTTTTACCCACTCAAGTATGTTTAAAATTATGTTGTTAAATTCTACTAGGTCTGGAAGCGTGGTAAGTTAACAGCGGCGACTTGAATGATACCCCACCAGTACACTAGATAAGAGAGAAGGGAGGTTTATAGCACCAGGCGTGTCTGTGCCCAATCTGATCAGATACGTCGACGATGGATACGATAGAAATACAAGCACATACGCAATACGTATGGGTATACCACATCTACTTCTGACCTATCCCTATTGCTTATCCAATCAAATGCTACACTATACATTGAATAAACATATCGGAGAAGTAAAGTTGGCGGGGACGCGTCTTGCGCAGCAGTGTCGTTAACTCACCAACTTCCATATGGTATAGAATTTAATGTAACAAATTTAGCGACAACTTCATGTAGGACGAGATTTTAATAATTATTAATTCTCATGCGCATGAAGTTCATCATGTTTCGTATATATACACTCAGTATAGAAATGAAAAAAAATCGTACCCCAATTCCTAACCGACGAAGACATCAAAGCCGATCTAGATTCTAGAAACTATCCGATCGCAAAAATCACTAGGATGAACGGTAAAGACCGCCTTCCAGCCCCCCTTATTTTAATAGAAATAGACAAAGAATACAAGTCAATTTTCGACATCCACACAGTTTGCGGATTAGAAGTAAAAGTAGAGTCCCTCAGACTTAGAACAGACATCGTACAGTGTCACAGATGTCAGAAATTCGGTCATCAACAGCGTACTTGCAACGTGAATTTCGCGTGCATGAAGTGCGGAGAGTCACACTCGACGCATGAATGCACAAAGCCGTCAACCACCCCCCCTAAATGCGCAAACTGTGGCGGAGCTCACCTCTCGTTCAGCTTATCATGCAAAAAGAATCCAAATAACCCAATAAACACACCAATACAAACACGCAAACTCATAGAAGCACCACTACCAAAACACAACGCGTGGAAAATACAAAAATACAAAACATACAGACACGATAGGCCGGTACAAAAAGGCGGCGGAACCGCGATACTCGTACACGAAACAATAAAACACAGCGAACTTGAATACAAAACACTCGATAAAATCGAAAACACAGGCATACAAATAAACACAAAAAGGGGACCGATAAACCTTTACGCAAGTTATCTTCCCTCCGGATTAGACATAGTAGAATCAGACATACAAACGATCTTCAATCAAAACACACCTACAATATTTGCGGGAGATTTTAACGCGAAACACCAAAACTGGAACTCGAAAGTAGCCAATAAAAACGGTAAAAAACTAAAGAAAATAGCACAAGACAACAACCTCAATGTAATCGGGCCTGTAGAACCCACACACATACACATACCAACGGGTACCACGGACGTTTTAGACATCGCGATACTTAAAAACATCACCACAACACATACAATAGAAACTATAAACGACCTCTCCTCAGATCATTTTCCAGTGATATTAACGCTTGACATGGACACAACTAGAACGAAAAAAACATTTAATAAGACAGACTGGGAAAAATTTAAAGAATCCCTAGTACTCAGAACAGTAAAAATTCACAACGCGAAAGACATCGATCAAGCAGTGATCACACTGGAAAATGACATAAAAAATGAAATAGCAAAAACGACAAAAACTAAAACCATCGACACAAAACTTAACATCCCGACTGAACTAAAAATAAAATTACGACTCAAAAAAAACATACTTAAAGAATATAAAAGAACGCTAAATCCGGTAATAAAGACAAAATTAAACGCGATAACAAATGAAATAAAATCTGACATGATCGAACACTTTAATAAAAACTGGAATAACAAAATTGAATACCTTAACACGCAAGATCAAACACTCTGGCAGATGACAAAAGCCCTAACAAACAAAAAAAACAAAATTCCACCGCTAAAAACAGCAAACGGACCGGCAATAACTGATAAAGAAAAAGCAGACGAATTCGCGAACGCGTTAAAGACACAATTCGAAACGAACCCAACAATACCGAAGCATAACACAGTCACAAACCAAATTGAACGGCAACGAAATACAAAAATCGATATAACAGATGGAGAAATCGACGCCACAAATACCGACGAAGTGGAAAAAATAATTAAAAACCTTAAAAACCGAAAAGCTCCGGGAGCGGACGGGATAACTAACATTGCAATAAAAAACCTACCAAAAACCGGTATACAAATTATAACCGACATAATAAATGGAATAATAAAACACGGACACTATCCCGCGATTTGGAAACACGCGCAGATAATAATGATCCACAAACCTGGAAAAACAACAAAAACAACCGCAGATTACCGGCCAATAAGCTTACTTCCGTCAATAAGTAAGCTGGCAGAACGCGTAATACAGACAAGACTTGAAAACGAAGTCGAAAACAAAAACATAATCCCAAATTTTCAATACGGTTTCCGGAAAAATCACTCTACCACACAACAGGCACTAAGACTAACAGAACACAACCGAAAAAATGAACATATCGACATCAACGGGCGCAATCTTTCTCGACATTGAAAAGGCCTTCGACCGGGTTTGGCACGCCGGCCTCATACACAAAATGAAACGTCACAAAATATCAAACACATTAATAAAAATAACCGACAATTACCTAAAGAACCGTACATTTAATGTCACAATCGGAAACGAAAAATCGACAATCGAACACATAGCAGCAGGAGTACCACAAGGATCCGTTCTCGGACCGCTCCTGTATAACATATACACTTCGGATATTCCCACAATAGAAAAATGTAATATCGCACAATACGCAGACGACACCGCTATATACATAAGCAGCAGACGAACATCGTACATACACAAGCAGTTACAAACCAATCTAGTCCTCCTAAAGGACTGGTACGACAAATGGAAAATTAAAATTAACCCACTAAAAACCGCGGCAATTTACTTCCAACACAGAAAACGACACAAAAGGCCGGACGAAGTCAAACTCGAAGGCCACACAATACACTGGCAGGAAAAAGTTAAATACCTCGGGGTCACAATGGACTCACAACTAACATACACGGCACATATTAAAGAATTAAAACGAAAAATAGGGTTCACAACACACGCACTGTACCCGATATTAAACGGCAAAAGCAAACTAACACTGGAAAATAAAATATTAATAATAAAAACGATAATACTCGCGGGCGCAACATATGCCGGAGAAATATGGCAT
This sequence comes from Melolontha melolontha, assembly GCA_935421215.2. Lineage (NCBI taxonomy): Eukaryota > Metazoa > Arthropoda > Insecta > Coleoptera > Scarabaeidae > Melolontha > Melolontha melolontha. Next base: position 48,380,418 of record OW285240.1, read on the forward strand.
CAAGCCAGCGAAAAGCAAAGACAATCGGTACAAGGGAAAATAAACAAGGTAATTAGACTCGCGATAAATGCACCGCGATACATGACAAACGCGCAGATACATAAAGAGACGAAACTCGAAACACTGGAAACAATAATATGCAAACGAACACTAAAAACAATAGAAACAATAAAGTCACACGAAAACCCCACAATAAGAAAAATAATAAATCCAAAACGGAGACTAATTAAAAAAGACGGACTTAAGCAAATTAAAAGACGCGCAGAGGATAACGATATCCAAATAGCCGCGAAAAAAATCAAAAATTAACAGATAAACAGAGGTCAACACAAACACACAAAAATGTAGCAAAACACACAGCATTCCATATAGGATAAACAAAAGGTAACACACAAACACTCAACTACACATAATAACACAAAACATACACAACCCCGGGTAATGAAATTGGAGTGGAAATGGAGGCAACTCCGACCACCGAACAAAATCAAGAGGACTCATATATAAATGAAAATCATGTCTGTCTCCAGATATTGTGTAAGGATGATTTGTACAACAATGAAATACCGGTATACACGTGTCGGGTTAGATGTGACTTTCACACATTTTTCATATAGTAAAAATTGGAATTTTCTTATGGCAATTATTAACCTGGACCCTGAATATTAAACTAAATACCAAAACGGTTATATAGACCTATTTTTAAATAAATCCAATTGTATTCAATATGTTACTTGAGTATTAAATTTATAAAAAATGAATTATACAATATAAGAATTTACTAATAATTATAGTTTTTTGGAATAAGTGAAGATTCTAAAATCGTTTTCAGAGCAAATGACGGATAGTATTGGTGTGATGATCATCTGATAGAAGATTGTCAAAATTTTATAAACAATGAAGTATTATTCAATACTAGAACATTTTATTCCACTTGAAACATCTATAAAAAAAACTCAATTGCAAGGCGTTGTTAAGTAAAAAAATTCAACCTCCAGGTCATTCCCAGGACAACCGCTTGATAGGTGGTCTAAAGAAACACATCATTTCACAGGATTTGTTATAAACTCTCGGAGTCTTACTAATTAAATAGAAAACCTTATATTTTTTCTAATAAATTAAGTCAACAATTCATGATAAATTATCATATTGCATTTTTCTGAGATTTACCAAAAAACTATAATTATTAATACTAGCAACTAAAAAATAATACTACTTTGTCGACTATCCTGACAGCGCCGGCTAATATACATTTGATGTGCTTTAACCAATATGTTGATTCCAAACCACTTAGCCACTTAGCTTCTTCGATGTTCGGAAAACAAAGTTCCTTCAATTTCCTTAAAGACTCTCTCATAACATGTATATTATGAATATCTAAGAATACTAATTCGGCATTTTTATAGGAGTCCTCAGATTCGTACCTAAAATATATTTTAAATAAAAAACTAATATCACATGTCATATCAATTTCGCATAATTATAGGCAATATCGTAGAGACGTTTGTACTTAAGTGTAGCTAAGCATACACTAATATACACTACATCATATTATTTATTATAAGCGATACTAACCCTCCACCTTTTGCCTTATTTGCAACCGCATTAGCAGTAGGTCTTGCATCCATTAAAAACATTTTGTCAGATTGGGCGTTAGCATCCATTATTAAAGATATATATTTTTCATCTTCGCGACATTTTTTACCACCTACCTAAAATAATTTTTCTGCAATTGAAATTTCAACAAGTATGTAACTTAAGGCATATCATCTAAAGAATGAAACTATTGCAATTTTACAATTACGCAATATTTATATCCAGAGAGAGGACTCGAGCGATTGATGATTCATAGCCCATAGGCATCTGCCTTGTATTCGCAATAGGTTTGTTTCTGTAAGCGATCCGTGAGTTTCAAACAATTTAATGCGTGTGACCAGCAGCTGCATAAGTGGCACATACCTAAATTATGCAGTTAATATGTATCTGTCAAAGCACAACAGAGCGAATGTAATAAACGGTTTGCTGAACAACTGCTGAGACAAAAGTAATGGCGACAAGCGAATTGCGTATCGAATTTTGAATAAAAATAATTTACAAAGAACAAAACTTAAAACTATGTATTTTCTGTAAACATTGAAAGTGTAAAACAATACTATGAACAACTAAAATTTGTTCAAGGTGTTCCTGTGTTGAATTAGTTGTTTTAGATATTAAAAGTTCTTTAAAAATAGAAAATCACAACTGGTGATCGGTGCGTGATTAAAATGTTGCAAAAGTGCACCATACTTCGAATGTATAGATTTTTTAATTGGCTCTGTGCAGAATTGATATAATATATTCAAATCTGGATTTCTGTTAAATATGGCATCAACTTTTTGTCTTAGCTTTGAGAAATATCTTTTTAAATGATGAAACTAACTTATCAACATTTGTAAAATGACCCCTGATGTATTCACGAACTATGTGTAGTGCACGTGCTGCACAGGTAATGTGTAGCATATTGGAATAAGATTGCGTTAATAACTTTCCTGTTTTAACATATAGGCTGCGGCATCAGTCAAAAATAATAGCATGTTGTCTTTATAGTTGTTATCCGATGACAGAATATTATGAATACATGATCAATTACTTTTGCAACTGTTTCACCATTTACGACTGGCAATATTTTAGTTGCAATTAAGTATGGTTGGTAAGAAGTTGTCGGATGAAGAATACCAACAACTACATTTAACACATATCGTCCCATTACATCCGTTGTTTCGTCTGCACTTACCCAAAGATAATGACCAGATAGGTTGGTTCGTATTTTTTGAATGATTCTCAAGTAACAATTTGGTAAGTGGTATTTACGTAAAGTAGATTCATCTGGTATATGGCGATCAGTATATTTTGTAAGAAACCTCTTGAGAACTGGATTGTTAAGCTTTTTGAATGGGATATTGGCCCCCATAAAAGCTTCACACAGTTCTTCGTTAAAAGTGTCAAGTGCAGATGGTCATATGTAGTGATGTACTGGGTCCTAAAAAATGCCGGGTATCGGGTATTGAGAAACAAAAAAAAGTACCCGGCCGGGTAACCGGATACTCGGACGTTATGTGAAAGTGTGCATCCTACGCCATCTGACGGAAAGGCTGCGTATGTAAACAAAACCGGGAAATTCCCTGAGTTTACACTGGAGCTGCCGCTGTTTTGTATATAATATACTCTCAGTTCGCATTTAATTTCAGTTGCATATGGGTTACAATTTTTTAATTTCTTACGTATGTACCCTTTCAATAATGAGTTCAGTTTGGAGTTATTTTAAAGTGTTTTCTGAAGACGAAACGAAAGCAGTGTGCAGTTTATGTAATGCAGTTTTATCCAGAGGTGGCACAAATAAAAAATCCTACGGAACGTCAACGTTATTGAAACATTTACGTTTAAAACATTCAGATGAGTTTAGTGATTGTGACATTGTTAATGTTAAGAAAAAGAAATTAGACAATCCGACACTTGACCTTCGCGCCCCATTAAACAACAGACATTGATACAGTGTTTAGACAATGGTGTTTAGACAAAATTATCACATGGGACATTAATAATATCAAAGCAAAGAAAATCCATGATTAGAAAATTGGCGAATTGATAGCTGTGGATAACCAACCTATTGCAATTGTCGAGAATGTTGGATTTATTAATCCTTTGAAAACATTAGAGCCCCGATATCAAATACCTTCACGAAGATTTTTCTCAGAAATTATTATTCCTACTACATACGATAAATGTTCGAAAATTTGTGATTTAATCGATATTGAAAAATCACAACTAAATATGATATCCTTGACATCAGACATATGGACCTGTTCTGAGAATAACGAAAGCTTTATAAGCCTCAGTGGACATTGGCTTAATGTACAGGTATTGCCTTTAGTGATTCATTAAGCGAAATGCTACAATTCTGGAAATTAGACGCTGAAAACCACATACACGTATTGCTACGAGATGGTGCTCGTAATATGATCAGTGGGTCAAATATTGCCCATTTAAGAAATGAGTCATGTTTTATTCATAGCATCCAATTGGTAATTCATGATAGCATATATTCTCAAAAATCTATTTCCGACATAATTGCAAAGTGTCGCAATATAGTAACCCATTTTAATCACTCGCAAGTAGCTGTACTAAGTTGAAAGAAATACAAGCCAAATTATCCTGTTGACCTGTTCGCAGGGGTTGAGCTACCCACCAGGCGCGTCCCTAGGTGGCGGATAAGGGGCCGGCCAGGTCTCTCTTGGGAGACCTGATTAGTGGCTGTCATAAGCGGGATGGATAGGTCTAAAAACCTTCTAAACCTTAGCGAAAGCTGTCATCGCGGACCAGCTCTCCCAAGCTACTGTGTAAGGCAACGTGCTTAGAGCTGAATGGCCACTGGGGTATATGTGGTCTCAAACATTCACCTGGGGGGCACTAGGCGGCACCCCCTTGTATTTACGCCTTGTGCCTGTAATGGAAGCTCTGCGGGCATTGACCTCATACTTCTTAGCGAAAGCTGTCATCGCGGACCAGCTCTCCCAAGCTACTGTGTAAGGCAACGTGCTTAGAGCTGAATGGCCACTGGGGTATATGTGGTCTCAAACATTCACCTGGGGGGCACTAGGCGGCACCCCCTTGTATTTACGCCTTGTGCCTGTAATGGAAGCTCTGCGGGCATTGACCTCATACTTCTTCCATACTCGTGGGAATTAAATGGACCGAGACAAAAAACAAACTATTAAAAAGATGGAGTCTGAAGAGAATCCAAAACCCAAGGAGTCTATAGAGACTCCCTTGGCAATGGGGACTGATGAGACTCCAAAAAACAAAACTGAAACGCAACGGACTAAAACTGAGAACGTTGCGAAAACAGAGGGTTGCACCCAAGGAAAGAAAACATCTTTCCGAGGCACATAGAAAGAAATTAAAGATGAGGAAACAGGGGTGGATGCGAGTAAAATAAGGCTCCCCCTTTCCCAAAAAGAACCTCAGGGAGAACCTAAGCCAACAGGGGCCGTTAAGCGAACCGTGTCGGCTAGGGGCACTCCTGAGGATAAAGTAACTAAGCGCACGAAGTTTTCTGCTTCGGACGTGAGTTACAAAGCAGCTCTTAAAGGTATTAAGGCTGCAATACTTCCTAAAGACTACCCGGTCAGCTTAGTGACTGAGGGAAATGTAGAAGCTATACAAGAGGCCCTGATGATGGTCATAGATAGGGCGCAGAAGGCGCCGAGGTTTGAATCCTCCCGTCTTATGGACGGCTATGGAGTCATCTGTGCAGATGAAGACTCGTACAACACTACGAGAGATTACTTGGAAAAGGAAACTGTTTGGAAACTCGCGAAGAGCGAGGAGCTGCCAAAACAGCAACGAGTTTTAGCGTTTCTGCCAGAGACTAAAAAAGAGGATCTGACAGTGGGCTTGAAAAGACTCGAGAGGCAAAATCCAGGGCTTAAAGTGGACCGATGGATTACCCTCAGTTCCAGGTCTTCCAAAAAGGGCCTACATGTGGGCCTTCGGATTGACAAGAAGTCTGAGGAAACGTTGGTGAGGACTGATTGGAGACCTTACTATCGCTTTCAGAGGGCTAGCTTTATAACCCTCGAAACAAAAACATCAACCTCTAAGGGTCAAAATGTTGAAGATTCTCCAAATAAATCTTCAACATAAGAAAACAGCCATAGCGGCACTTTGTCAAAGGACGCTGACTGAAGATAGCGATATCCTTCTCATCCAAGAGCCATGGATAAGTAGAGGTAAGGTGGGAGGACTAAATATTAGGGGAAGGGAGCTGTTAGTTGGTATCCCAGACACTCAAATTAGAACTTGTATCTGTTTCAGAGACGACCTGGACGTGATGCCTATCATGGAACTATGCAGTGGGGACATGACGGCAGCCAGGATCAGACTGAGTGTCGATGGGGGGATATTGGAGACGACAATTGCGTCTCTATACCTACCCATTGACTCTCCAGAGCTACCAGGGCCTGATCTTGAGGCCTTGGTGGCATATACCAGTAAGAACAATCTGGAATTGATTATCGGCGCAGATACCAATGCTCATCATAAGGCTTGGCGCAGCAAGGATAACAATTATAGGAGTAAGTCTCTTTTTAGCTATCTCTGTGGTACTGAACTTGACTCTCTGAATCAAGGTGATAAACCGACATTTAAGACATCAAGAGGGGAATCAGTTATAGATATAACCTTATGCACGTTGGGAATACGGAATATTGTAAGGGGGTGGCATGTATCCGACGACCCGTCGCTCTCTGATCATGCGTATATCCGCTATGAATTATGTACAGATTTAACGGAACCCAGACTATACAGGGATCCCAAGAGAACAGACTGGGGGCTCTTACAAGGAAGACCTGTTAGCTGCAACCCGAAATATCCCTGTTAGAATAAGGAATGTGGAAGAGCTGGAGTTGGCTGTTGAATGGTTGCAACGACCATTCTTTCCTGCTATGAAAATAACTGTCCCCTTAGGGAGCGCCGTATAGCTAAGCGGGCTGCCTGGTGGAATGCAGAGTTACCCAATTTAAGGAAAGAACTCTGATCATGCGTATATCCGCTATGAATTATGTACAGATTTAACGGAACCCAGACTATACAGGGATCCCAAGAGAACAGACTGGGGCTCTTACAAGGAAGACCTGTTAGCTGCAACCCGAAATATCCCTGTTAGAATAGGGAATGTGGAAGAGCTGGAGTTGGCTGTTGAATGGTTGCAACGGACCCTTCTTTCCTGCTATGAAAATAACTGCCCCCTTAGGGAGCGCCGTATAGATAAGCGGGCTGCCTGGTGGAATGCAGAGTTACCCAATTTAAGGAAAGAACTCTGATCATGCGTATATCCGCTATGAATTATGTACAGATTTAACGGAACCCAGACTATACAGGGATCCCAAGAGAACAGACTGGGGCTCTTACAAGGAAGACCTGTTAGCTGCAACCCGAAATATCCCTGTTAGAATAGGGAATGTGGAAGAGCTGGAGTTGGCTGTTGAATGGTTGCAACGGACCCCTCTTTCCTGCTATGAAAATAACTATCCCCTTAGGGAGCGCCGTATAGCTAAGCGGGCTGCCTGGTGGAACGCAGAGTTAACCAATTTAAGGAAAGAAACTCGCCGGTCATTTAATAGGGCGAAGAAAACAGGTAATTGGGAAGCCTACAATGCTCTCCTCAATAAATACAATGATAAAATCAAAGAGAGCAAAAGGAAGGCCTGGAGAAAATTCTGTGAGGACATCGAAGGTGTTCCTGACATGGCCAGAATAAACAGAATTCTCAAAAAAGATCCTTCCAACGCAATTAGATCTATACAAAAATCGAACGGGAGGTGTACCATTACCGTGGAAGAGACTTTAAAGTATCTTCTGGGGGTACACTTTCTAGGTTCGGAGTATATGAATGATTGTGATACCAATCAAGTTGTCACCTCTTGGAGGGCGACTAGGAATGATTGGGAGATATCAAACGAGATCTTCAAGCCCCATTTAATTAGATGGGCGATAGAATCGTTTGAACCATATAAATCCGCAGGGCCAGACGGAGTATTTTCCAAGCTCCTTCAAGAGGGAATTGGTGAAATTATGAGTCCTCTATTGAAGATATTCAGGTCTAGCCATGCTATGGGTTATATCTAAAGACGGCAGACTATGTGCCCGGTGCATGGTGACAAGAATCATTTCAGCATCTGTACTAAATATTATTTTTCATTCCTTTCGCTTTGTTTACATATCGGAGCAGAAAAACATATATTTAGTAGTTATAGTTATAGTTTATATTTAGTTTCCTAAATATTTCCATACATACATTTATCAAAGAGATAACAGAATTTGAACATATATTTTACAGTTCTAAATCAAAATAAAAAAAAAACATTATTTTGTATTTCTAACAATGAACGAAACATTTATTCTAAAGAAAAAGTGGTATTATTAGCAATAACCAATAACAGATGCACCTTCAAAACATATTTATATTATAGTATCCAAAACAATATTTAGTACACATGGTGAAATGATTCTTGTCTGCCTGGCACATAGTCTGCCGTCTTTAGTTATATCCCTAGGGCATGGAGAGAAACTAGAGTAGTGTTTATTCCGAAGCCCGGAAAAGTAACATATACCCACCCTAAATCATTTAGACCAATTAGTCTTACCTCTTTTATGTTGAATACTATGGAAAAAATGATATATTTAAATATTAAAGAAGGGGGGGATAGAGCTCCTCTACACCCACTGCAGTGGGCATACCAGATGGGAAAATCAGGTGAGGGTGCCCTGCATAGCCTGGTGAGAGGGCTCGAAAGGAGCCTACACTACAAGGAAATTACACTTGCAGTCTTCTTAGACATAGAGGAAGCTTTCGATAACACCTCGATGTCTTCTATTATTCGATCTTTAAGAGATCGAAAAATTAAAAGCACCACATGCAACTGGGTTTACGACATGCTGCGTAGCAGAGTAGTTCATGACCGGATGCAAAACAAAACGATCGCCATGAGGACAACGAAAGGATATGCTCAAGGAGGCGTATTGTCACCGCTACTATGGAGTCTAGAAGTGGATAATCTGCTCAGGACATTAAATGACCAGGGAATATGGACGCAGGGGTTCGCCGATGACATTGTCGTAGTGTCCCGGGGGAAATTCCCGGGGACGGTGGCGAGCATCATGCGAAATGCTCTGCGAATTGTAGAAAGATGGTGCCTTGAAGAGGGATTAACTGTCAATCCTCAAAAAAAAACAAGTTTTTAGCCTTTACCAAGATGAGAAAACTAAATGATCTGGGCAACGTAAAGCTGTTTGGACAAGAGTTAGAACTAACCAATGAAGTGAAGTATCTAGGCATAACACTTGATGCGCAGATGGAGCAGACACCTAGCCAAAGTGGCAGACAGGGCGGCGCAGCTCTTCTGAAGATGCAGAAGAGCTGTTGGTAAGACCTGGGGACTAAAACCAAATGTGGTACACTGGTTGTACACAGTAGTAATAAGACCAACGATTACCTATGGGGCAGTTGTCTGGTGGAGGAGGACGGAGCGGACATCGTCGGTGGGGCTCCTCACGACTCTCCAGCGACAGGCCCTGTTGGGAATGACGGAAGCTATGAACAGCACGGGAACCGCTTCCATGGAGGCCATCGTGGGTCTCCCTCCGCTGGAACTATTTAAAGGGCGGAAGCAATGGCTGCGATACTGAGGCTGAAGGCCAATGACGTATGGTGTCCTAATAAGGTTATAGGGAGCCATACAGATATCACAGGTACTATACTGGAAGAGCCGGTATTTCAAATGCCGGTGGACAGTATGGCACCTGAAATTATGTTTACAGCTAAGCTGAACATACTTATACCGACCAGGGAACAGGCAAAAAGTCGCTCGATCGATTATGGTGCCGGCACCTGGTACACTGGTGGATCACAATCTAGTCAGGGGGCAGGTGCAGGCATATGCGGAATGTGCCCTAGAAGGAAGATATCGATATGTCTGGGGAAACATACTACGGTTTTCCAGGCCGAATTCTTAGCAGTCGCAGCATGCGCCGATGAAATTCGGGAAGACGGCTGCGCAAACAAAAAAATTAACATAATGACTGATTAGTCAGGCGGCTATTAAAGCCATTATGAACCCATCTACCAGGTCTTAGCTGGTAGAATATTGTAAACAGGTCCTCAATAACCTGGCACAAGACAATACAGTGTCGCTGATATGGGTGCCAGGACATGAGGGAATTAAAGGCAATGGGATAGCCGACAAACTGGCCAAAGAAGGTACTAATAGGAACTTCATAGGACCTGAACCTGTATGTGGAATCACTAAGGATTCCGCTAAAAGGGAGATCTGGTTATGGCTAGAAAAAGAACATAAAAACAAATGGAGGTTAACGGAAGGTCAACTCCATACCAAAACACTACTAAGGGAGCTGGACGGAAAGTTTTCAGCCAACCTAATTCGTAGTAGCAAAAAAGATATTAAAATAATTACCGGGTTAATAACCCGACATTGTCCTTTAAGGAAGCATTTGTACAGCATGGGCTTGGTTAGCGAGCCCTGGTGTAGGAGATGTGAAAAACAGGAGGAAACTTGCCTTCATGTAATATGCACGTGTGAGGAACTGAAGGAACTCAGACAGAAATATTTCGGGAGAGATCTATTGGATCCTTCGAGTGTACTCAAACTTCCACTGAGGAGGATAGTGGCTTTTATCGAGGACAAAAGACTAACAGAGTGGAACTGAGAGATATATTGGGGATAGTACAAAGAGCAGTGTGCTCAAGTGCCTGGACGTGGTGGCGTCCAACCCAAAACAGAGAAAAAAAGAAGAAGAGAATCCAAATTATCGCTTCCAGAACACAAATTAGTACAAGACAGTCACGAGATGGAATTCTACGTATCATATGCTCAAGAGGATATTAGAACAAAAAGATGCTATCGCACTATATTCATCTGATCATAATATATCAAACTTGAATGCAGCAAATTTGAAGTTAATTGAAAATATAGTTATCTTATTGGAACAATTTTACATCGTTACAGTTGAAGCCAGTTCAGAGGAAGCTCTTATTTCGATGGTAATCCCAAATGTAGTTGCTTTAGAGCGCTTTCTCTGTAAAAAACTACACGACGAAGGTACAGTAACCATGAAAAAAGAAATGCTAAAATCTTTAAAGGCTCGATTTGAAAATGTGGAAAAAAATTGTATGTAATAGCTACAGTATTAAATCCCCGTTACAAACTAAAATTTTTAAAACCCGATACACAAGTTATTGCTAAAAATTGGATTATAGAAGAAATGAAAAGTATTTCTCCGATAAGTATTGATAAAAACAATGACAATAAACAAAGAGAACCTGCAGAACATGGAAAAAATAATCATAATAAAAATGAAGATGTGTGGGCTTGCATAGATTAAATTTTATTTGAAAATAAATCCATTGAAGAAGAATCCTATACTGTGGGAAATTCAACAGATAATATTCAACCTTTAAATTTTCTTAAACATCCTAACATTCCTCGTAGGTACCGGAAATCCGTTGGTTTGGTGGGCAAAAAATGCAAATATTTATCCAACACTATCAAAATTGGCTAGACAATACATAGCAGCGCCTCCTAGCAGCATACCCAGTGAAAGAACGTTTAGCGAGGAGGGTATTATTTACGAAGAGAGAAGAAATAGACTTCTGCCGTGAAACGCAGAGAAATTATTATTTCTGCATTATAATCTCCCATTATTGAGATTTAATTATTAAATTTAATTTTTTGTTCTGTATTTTTTAATAAAATAAATTTTGTGCAATTTATTTTCATTCACTTATTATCTTATCTTCAAATTTCAGATAATGAACCCACTACCCGGCAATATTTGCTGGATCCGGGTAATTTTCGGGTACTGAAAATTTTGCCGGGTATGTCGGGTACCCGATACATCACTAGTCATGTGTTATCTTGATGAGTTTTCGAAGAAACATGTCTCTGCACATTACAATTTGTGGACACCTTATACTTAATGAACAGGCACTGCAATTTATCTCGGTATCATTACGAATATGCAACCAATCTGTATGGCCCCTAATCCATCCTACCATAAGAATTCTTCATAGTTAATGAAAATAAAGAGGAATACTAAGAACAGAAAGAAATGGACTAAAAAGATGAAATGAAAACTACTCCAAAAATAAGGTAGTAAATTAAACTTAATATTTAAAAAAAAATTATAGGATAAATATACAATATAAAACGATTTTTTAAAATACTAAATGTTGTAACCAAATAACACTGAAAAAAACGAAACCACAAACAATCCTTTATAGAAGAGAATAGAAAATATACTATCTCAAGAACAATAAATACATATATGTATAAATATGTAAACACGAGAATACACTTTGGAAATTAGCGGATATAATTTTCTAAGCGATTATTTCAATGAAGTCATCGAAATAATATATAAATGTATTACACGCCACTGTTGAATTAAATTTATGAAGGAATACACACAATGTACTATTCATGACGACGGAAATAACATCTCCTCGACAAATGCAATCGAGCGACCAAATAGTGGGGCTGTTATAACATGCATACTATACCTGATACCGCCACAACGTTTTATCGGGGCAATTGGTCATTCAATCACTTCAGTCCGCTCTCTGCTTATAGCGATAATCATTGGTGACATTATGAAATTAACAAACAAAACATACAGTAGGGTGAGGGAGTAAAATAGACAAGTATAAAATTCATCAAAATGATTTCATTCATATTGTAAATAGATAAATGTATTAACAGGTCTTTCAATATGGACGCTCGAAATTTGCTAGGTTATAGCGGTCATCTTGTTAAAGCAATATCTGTCAAATTTGTTGTGAATTGTTCAGTACTGTATGGCAAATCACCATGGAAGGTTTTAGTGTTGAACAATGTGTGCATATCATCAATTATTTTCAAAATCAGCGTTCCGTTCGAGAAACGTTCCACGCATTACATGATTTTTATCTTCACCACAACCGTCCAGCCGAGTCGATCATTCGACGTTTGGTGGCCAAATTCGAGTCAACTGGTTCGACGAAAAATCAACCAAAACGACGCCGTCACCGAAACGCAAGGTCTACTGAAAACATCGCGGCTATGCGTGACATTGCGGGAAGACCAGAAGCAGTCGATTTCTCGTCGTTCACAGGAACTTTCTGCGACTTCAACTTGGCGAATTTTGCGTCGAGACTTGGGTCTGCACCCGTATAAAATCCAATTAACCCAAAAACTTAAGGTAACCGACCATAGACAACGCCGGGTGTTCGCTGATTGGGCTCTGGAGCGGTGGAGTTGGATTGCAACTTCAACTTGGCGAATTTTGCGTTGAGACTTGAGTCTGCACACGTGTAAAATCCAACTGACTCAGTAACTTAAGGTAACCGATCATAGACAAAGCCGTGTGTTCGCTGATTGGGCTCTGGAGCGGTTGAAATTTGACTTAAATTTCGCCAAAAAAATCATCTTTAGCGACGAGGCCCATTTTCCGATGAATGGATGTGTGAATAAGCAAAATTGTATGATTTATGAGGATAACAATGCACACGAGATACACCAGCACCATCCCGAGAAAGTCACTGTTTGGTGCAGATTTTGGTCTGACGGAATCATCTGTCCGTACTTCTTGCAAAACAAAACTGGCATTGCTATAACCGTCAATGGCGAGCGCTACGGATCGATGATAAACAACTTCTTGTGGCCGGTACTGGATGATATGGATACCGACGACATGCGATTCCAACAGAATGTCGAGCGTCTTTATTGAAAGACCATTGAAAGTAACATACACGTGGGAAGATGTAATTATATAGAATATGAATCCAAAATATTTTCCCAAAATTCTCTCATACGCGAGAAAAAAAAATTACAGTTATTTATAAAATATTTGTCCCGCCACTGTGCGACCGACTATAACATAAATAATTGACTACTAATCTGAAGTTTTTAGATTATCATACTACTTCCACAATAAAATTAATGCAGTTTCAATTTGTATACATTGCTAGTTACTCAAATAAATTTCGTATTGCCAATTTTAACACTACATAGGTATTATACATAGGTTCTCCGTCTTCATGTATACAAAACATGTAAGATTATCTTCAATACCAAGAGAGTTACCCATATCCGGAGATAGAAAATGGGCACCCTGTATACACTCCTGCCTCAATATCATGATGATGAGTTTATATTACCAGCTACTACTTACTCCTACTAGAGGTTGTGAACAACGTGTTATTGTCGCCTGGGATTCAGAATGTATCCAACTTAACACTGGTATCCTCCCTCTACTACGAAAACTAGCTACTGATCTAATTTCATCATCTGTAACATGCTGTGGTACAGCCCATACAGCTGGATAGCTGTCACATATATCATAGTTTTCATTAATTTTCGTAATTTTCCACATATCATTATTAATACCCTAAAAATACATACATTGCAACTTAACTGTACTGCCCAAAAATTGATGAGGATATTTGAAACGAAATGAAAGGTTTTACTATATTTTGGTATTGAAACCGTATATTAAACTAATGTAAACAAGAAAAAAAAACTGTCAAAGCCATTGTATTTCATGATGTTTTTAATGAAATCTAATTCTTCTTGTATTTCTCTTTATTTAATGGAAACTTTAGCAACTGATTGACTAGAAAATTGAAAGAACCATAATTTCCAACAAAAGACAGCTTCTTTCAATTTTCTAGTATATTCAGTACAAAAATTAAGTATTTAATAAAAATATACCATTCGTTTAAGTTCTGCAATTGGTTCATATACTGTCCAACCATTTTCTGCAAAACTTTCACTATAATCAAATGCAAATAGTTTCAATTTATTTGATAAGGGAAATGCATGTTGATGAAGCTTTTCAAAAACATCTCTTCTTGAATGATTTTCCTGTTTATGGGCAAATCTCAAATTTCTCATGTCTTTACAGAAGATTTCTATTCCATATGCATTTTCACCTTTTGATGAAGCACCACCAACTTTCTCAATACGTGAAACCTTCAATATGTAAATAAGATTTTTATCAATCAAAATGAAAGCAATACATACAACACCCAAAGGGACATCTATAATATTATTAATATCTTTATCAACGGAACGGAAATATAATTTATAATTGGTTACAGTTAAAACTCCCCTTGCAGGACCATTGTAAGGACACAAATAGGTTACTTCGCGAGCCTGTCCTGAAATTTTTTCTCCTGGTAGTAAAGGAATTTCATCGGGTCTCGAGGATATTCCAGATTCATTAATACTCTAAAAGAATTTTTTTCATAATTATATAAACTAAGCTGATACTTATTGTGTATACCTTCGTATTTTTTCGCCTCTCCAATGTTGAAACCACATTTTCAGTAGATGTTGAACTAGAGGAACAGTAACTCTTACTTGGAGATGTTTTGCCCCAACTACCCTATTTAATAAAAATTTTAAATTATGTGAGGGCAATTATGAATTACTTACAGTATCTAATTTAGAGGTTAATGAACTAGATTTAGAGTTTTGTATAAATCCATCGTAAGTTTCCATTTCTTTACTTTAATATTTATTGCAATTTTTTAATACTTCATTTAAAACAAATATACAGAAACATACTTTTTTATTTATATTGATGTGACATTAGTCACAAATTAGTTCATAATTGACAGAGTATGTCATATTACCATAATTTAAATTAGGCAATTCGCAATTCAAACCAAATAATAACTTTCAGGCGATTCGAAATAATTTGAATTAATATTTTACTGTTTGGCCAACACTATATTCAAAATTCAACGATGCACCTAAAGATGAAAAGAAATTTAATAATTTTTAAATTAAAATTTTTACAAATAAAATCGTTAACATTCAATACTATAGGTGGCGCT
Source organism: Melolontha melolontha (assembly GCA_935421215.2). Classification (NCBI taxonomy): domain Eukaryota; kingdom Metazoa; phylum Arthropoda; class Insecta; order Coleoptera; family Scarabaeidae; genus Melolontha; species Melolontha melolontha. Next base: position 48,395,851 of record OW285240.1, read on the forward strand.
AATGAAAAGACTTAATTCCAAAAACACTTAAAAAGGAAATAATATACAGAGTGAGCAATTTCACTCTTGAATAAAATCCTTGGAGTAGAAAATCTGAATATTTATGTGGATTGGCGAGTTATTTTTTGAAATATTATATGCATTAGCCCAATTTGCGTGATTTTTTTATCATTGTATTCGAAATAGTCCGCAACGGGTTTTTACAGAAAGATATTTTTGGAAAATTAAAGAAGAATTTTAGAAAACCATTAAAAACCAACATAGAAGATTCGTATGGGAAATGCATTTCGGGCCATAACTCGCGATCGGATCTACAGATTTGCTACATTTTTGGTTTATTTTGTCGTTTTTGTCAATTGGAATTTTGCAAAAATTGAGGAACATTTTTGGAAAATCGTGAAAAATTAAAATTACTTTTTGAATGGGAATTTTGTATGGCAATTTCACGTAGCGCACATTTTCGACAACAACTCACATTTGTACCTAATTGTGAGCCGACAAAGCACCACTGCATAACGATGATTTGCACGATGAACATGAACGTGGAATGGTTTAACCAAAAAGCTATTGGTAACCGGAAAACAAAATCAAAATTCAGAACCAATACTCGACAAAACTATTAAAACTTATATTTACCTCCAATTTCCATGATTGCAAACAATTATTCCGGAATCAAAACAATCAAGGACACCTTCACCGGCTGTCACAATCAGATTACTCGAAACAATGATTCAACACGTGTTTTAGCTGTCAAGTGACTCAAAAGAAACAAACAACAAACAACGCCATCTATTATCGATCGCGTTTTCTTAATGGACAAACACAACGTTCAATTCCAAAATATTAAATAAAAAACAATTGATTTAAGGGAGGACAACGTCTGCCGAGTCATTTAGTATAATATAAAATGCCATGTGTTGTTGAATTATCACTGAACAACTTACATGCATTATTATTATTAGACAATAATAATTCTTAATATTTTACCTGAACCTCTCTGTCCCTTCTGCATCAGTAATTGTTCGTTTGTTTTGTGTTATTTTATCAATACACACATGACGTTTTTATTTTTGTGAAAATGTAACGGAAATCTATAAATATAAAAAAGCTATGTACGAAATACTATATGAAAGAAGTTATTCGGTTCAACAAATTGCTGCTACATAAATTTAACTCTAAATCCTTTAATTCTTAATAAGGCTGCATGAGAAGGTTAGCATATTGTAATTGGATGGGATTGCTTCCAAGGCAGATGAACAAATTGAATTAATAAGCAAAAGAAATCGCAAGTTAACGACTCCAGAAGCCACTGCTGAAGTCAACCATGACCACAAAAGAAAACTTGATGCAGTGTAGTTAAGGTCAATGAGGAAGTTCTAGAATCGGCTGAGACTACTAAAAACATTTTTATTAGAGTAGTGGGGAGATTTGTATTTGGTTTTACATAAAATTGCAAGATACCATAGGCGGCGTAAACTACACATCTATCACTTAATAAATTAATAATTTATTAGAGTAAAATATATACAAACTTATTTTTTAAACAGTATTGATTTATTGTGAAATCAATTGGACGTTACAGAAACAATTAAACATATAAATAATGTATGACATATATGCATATACGTTCATTACCAAACGAAATTATATTACGCTTCCCACCAAAGAAAATCAATTCCTGTCTGTCTAAAATTATTGTGACGCATTGTTTTTTCCATGTGCCCCACAAATTTTCAATTAGATTAATATATATCTATATAATAATAAAATATATAAGATTCGGGCTTTTGGCATACTTAAAACTAAAACCAATAGTAACGGTTGACAACTGTTTGACACGAATAAAACTGACATAAGCTGACAATTAATAGCACATTTGCACATAGGAATTTGATGTTATAATTAATTATACAATTTACATATGAAATGAGATTTAAATGTACATACAAACAGATAGTTAACAATATCGCAAAACACAAATCCGTTTGCTTGCATACGTATAAAGAATATTTAATTTATAAATGGTTTATTCCTTTATTACTAACAGTACAATAGATTAACAAATTAATCTTCTTCGGAAGTGAAGTTGTCATCACTGTCAGTCTCATTATATACATTAATAATTAAACTTTCTGTCGTTTCATCAGCTAATATTTCTGATTCTAAATATTTATTTCACTTAATAACAATGATGTACTTTTATATTTATAAAAATAATTGTAAACATTAAAAACTACTTCTCGCGTGCATCACTTTATGATCCCCTAGCAAAGACAATATGTTCCGTCACTGACAAATATATTCTAACAATTACTTGAGTAAGTGAGCGTGAATGTTTTTAAAAACGACTACGGCGCACCCCTTCCGCCCGCCATCTTATTTGGTAATTGCTATACATATCTTTCATTTAATTGCTATACTAAAAAAACACTGATGAATATGCAGGGATTATATTCAAGATTAAAAGAAATATATACAAAGGAACATTACAAAATAAATATTTTGCATAATGAGATGTATTTTAAATTAAGCAAACTTAGTTATACCTAATACTGAACATATAAACTTTAAACAAAACCTACTTTAATATACATATCAAAATAATGTTTGTCTTAAATAAAATTGAAATTACTGAGAATCACTTGACGAGCTACTGCTGGAATCTGTAGACATAACTTCCACATCTTCTGTTTCTTGTTTATGGTTCCTAGTGTCCATCGGTACGCTTCCTTGTCCAACACTCATATGAATTTCACCAGAGGGATGCCATGCGAATTGATTTTGTTGTGAAGCCGGAATTTCTGTAACAAAAATCTGCTACAATTCTAAATTCAATTAAATGAACGGATTTTAATCAACTATTGGATATATGTAATGCTTTGCAAATATAGTAGAAACTCGATATCTCGAACCAATTAATGCCAAGCTCATCCGGATTATTAAAACATTCAGTTTACCAGAACATTGTACTGGTGCACTTATCAATTTAAATGAAATAGAATCCAGTTTTTATGTTTTTATTTCTTTAACGAAATAAGTCTAATACAGGGTTTGACTGGAATAGTTAATTTTTGAATTGAGCAGTACATGGTCAATTTTGCGAGAAAATAATTTATTTAAAAAAACATAGGTTATGTAATGCCATTAAAATATTATGTATGAAAAATTATATCTGTAAGGTGATGGTCATTTTCTTGAATACAAATTCGAAGTCTTTCTTTGAACTTGGTATCTACTCTTTCAAGAAGGATGCCATTGATGTTGTCAATGTCATGTCGTATTTCAGCTTTCAACTCTTCCAATGTTCTCGGTTTCCCCAGATAAACACGCGATTTGAGGTAGCTTCATAGGAAAAAGTCGCAGGTTGACAAGTCTGGCGAACGAGGAGGCAACAAAACATCGCCGAACCTGTAAATCACTCGATTCGGAAACAAAGCTCGTACAGCTGCCATCGAAGCTCTTGCTGTGTGGGCTGTGGCGGCGTTTTGATGGTACCACAAATTATGCCCACCAACTCGTCGTCTACGAAGTTTCGGAACAAAAAAGTTGTTTAACATGTTTATGTAGCAAACAGAGTTGACCATCACTGTTACTCCGTTCTCGTCGAAGAAGTAAGGGCCAATGATGCAACGTTTAGTGACCCCACACCAAACTGTAACTTTTGCGCTGTGTAGCGGGCGTTCATTCAACTGACGGGGATTGTGTGTTGCCCAATATCGGCAGTTTTGTTTATTTAAATCATCATTTAGGTAAAAATGCGCTTCATCACTTATCATGATCATCGCATTTTCGTTTTCCTCTAAAACAGTTTGCATGGTTTCTGCGAGCGCAACTCTTTGTGAATAGTCACCTTCAGTACCATCGCAACCTTATAAGGATGAAATCCTAGATCTTTAGGGAGAATGCATCGTAATATGTGTTTACTAATTTGCAGGTCTGCAGGATGACAACGTTCTGAACGACCAGGACATTTCACATTCTCTGAGATCCTGATACTTCTCTGTAGGCCTGGAGAGTTCATCATAGTTCTTCTGGTTCTGATGTCGGTAACCCAGCACATAATGGTTCTATAAGATGGAACATTTCTGTGACGCCCGATGCTAAAATGCCGTTGGAATTCCCGCTGTGCGTTGACAACTGACTCGCCCATTCTGACGTACGTGTCATACGCGAAAATGTGACGTTCTAACCTCCACCACGCCATGTTGCATACTGACTACGTTAATGGCAAACCTAGTAGAGTAGAAGGATCGTTCTCCCACTCCTCTATCACCTACCCTAGTGTACTATCAAAATTAAAAACTGATTATTCCCACCATGAGGTAATTACACCCACACCTCGCTATAAGGCCGCTCTTTATAGGGCATTTCGCTATAACGACCTTTTTTAATTATGACACTTTTTCGATTTATGGCCTAAAATGTTTCACTATACGGCCCATAGCTTGGTTGTATTTGCTTTACTTTTGTATGTATGTACATATTATTCGCAACTGAGCAAAACGTAGCGCGCATGACGAAAAAGACTAAACGTTCGTACACGTTTATAAAGCGGGGAACCCCAAAATAAAAGAACTTGGAGCAACAAGGCATTGCTCATTTTGGATAATGCTCCAGGACACCCGATTAATTTACCAGAATTATTAGAAGATGTGGCGATTGAGTACCTTCCCAAAAATACAACAGCTCTTATCCAACCAATGGATCAGGGTGCTATAGCAACTTTTAAGGCTTATTATTTACGCAGAATTTTTCGTAAACTTATTCAGCAAACCGATGGTGAATCTACGTTTGGAAACAAATATGGCCAGAATGCATAAAATCTAATGAGTCTGAAGTTAATTCTCTTCCTGAAGTTCGACAAAACATATTGATCTTAGCAAAAGATCTTGGTTTTGAAGATATAGAAGAAGGTGATTTGATTGACTCGCTCGTTGCTGAGAACCTCTTTCAAACGACGAGCTGATCCAGTTAGTAACCGAACAAACTCTTGATAGGAGCCAGAGCCTGCTATATCCAAGCAGCTAACAGCAAAAACCTTGACGAATGCGCTTTCTTATTTCGAAAAGGGGACATCCTTCTTCAAAATGATCCCGACGAAGAACGCAGCAATAAAGTATCTCGAGAAGTAAACTCAGCCATTAGATGTTACAAAACATTGCAAAAAGAAGCAGAAAGGAGGGCAAACAAAGTTGAACGATTATTTTAAGTTAAGTCATTCAACAACAACGGAAATTCACAACGGCAGCATTTTATCAGATTAAAAAAGCTTCCAGACATTTTATAATTTTTATATGTGAATATGAGATCTCTTTTGTTTTTCTTTTTTGAACTATGTAATGTGACATTTTATGTATGTATTCTTATTAGTTGTGTTATTTTATTTATAAGTAAGTATGTATTTTTATAGAAAATGAAAAGAATAAAATGCCTGATAAACTAAACTCTTTAAATATTTATTTTTAATTGGAACCGATTTACTCTAAAATAAAATTTACTATTGAAATAGAAGTAAATAAAGTAATTAATTTCCTGGATTAAGTCTAGATTCACAATGGGTGTAAGCATAAATAAAGCGCATACGAAACACAATCATATCCAAAACAATAATTTTTAAGAACATTACATAAACATAACGTAAACGTAACTGTCTCCATGTGTCACCTGTCAAAATTAAAGAACGTATGTTACGAAATGGTTGAAAAATCAAACACAGAATTATTATTACTGTTGTTACTAGAAAGACAAATACAACGTAGTTATGTTAGGAAATGTAAAACCAGTCGCTGGTGGCTTCAACGTGTAAATATTAAGCGAGAGAACAAAAGGGAGTTTAGAAGAATAATTTGATTTTAGAGTCAAAAATGCATGACAGGGAATGGTTCTTCACATATACCCGTATGACACACAAGCCTCTATTTTGGAAGAGTTGGACCCTATAGGCATGTGTATGACATGAAGAACTGTTAAATTTAGTTGGTTCTAGACTAAGTAAACATAGCATTCGAAAAGCTAATTTCACTAAGTCAACGGTTAGTTATTACCTTGAAGTACATTTTGCATAATTAAATATTATTCCCCTACCACTAAGTGATAGATTACCAAGAAGTAATATGACAGCGGAATATTTCTTTGTTGCGGATTCTGCTTTCCCAATGAGTATTCATTTATTTCGATTATACTCTGGAAGAAATTTGAAAGTGGTGAATATTGGTTTTAATTACAGACTGGCACGTGCAAGATGAGTAATTGAAAATGAATAGTAGCAAGTAGACGAATTTTATAAAATATTTAAGAAAAGACCTGGAAAAGACTTTAGGTACTACGTAATTATTCGATATTGACATTAATTTGACAGATACAAAAGCATGAACCAAATCAAATTAACCTACCTAGCTCACTATTCTACTCAATTTCCCGTGAATTTAACGTAACGAAAACATAAAGTTGAACATTTTTCAACTTTACGTTTATTTTACGTGTGTACGTAACTAATTCGTATTCGTACGAAATAAGTGCAGTAATTATCAACGCTAGCGATGATCTCAATATATCAAACTTTACGCTTTACGCATATGTTTTGTATTATTTATGTTTACACTCATTGTGAATGAGGCCTTAGTCATATTACACAATAATAATAACAAACAGAAATTCTCAATCTATCACAAACTGACACATCACAATAAACGTTCTATTCACTCCATAAGACAAATTGTTGACATATCAATCTATTAATTAACATCCCTATGAGGATAACTTCTATTTAGAAAAGGATTTCCACGATAATCTGAAATGATGGCTTTTCAATAGACATGGTAAAACTGTCTTTAATTTATCCCACAAAACTACAATCTCATTACGTATATTTGATACATCTCGGAAAAAGTAGGAACCATTATCAAAAAGACTAATAACGAATAAATGTCATTTAAAGCTAACAACTCCATACTGGAAATCATTAAGAATAACAAAGTTGAAACGGACGAAAAATTGAACTCAGGTGTTTGTAAGTTAACTTGTGAGGAATGTAAAAAATCTACATAGGGCAAACAAGGAGGACTTTTGAAGCCAGAATGAAAGAACATGAAAGATGTTATAAAGATAAAAAACTCTACTTTTTCCAACCACTGCTTATAATTTAATCATAAATTTAATAACCATTTCCAAATCTTACATATACAAGAGAATGGTAGAAAACTTAACTAATTAGGAAGTTTGGAAATTAATAAATTTAATAAAATAGGTAGAATTTAAATGATCAGTTATACGTAAATAGCTAGCGCCCATTAAATCTATATCTGTAATACACAACCCCTTCCCTAATAATAATTTTTTTTTTGATTTGTATGTATTTATCATCACCTGACGAAGTCACAATATGGCAAAACAAATGAAGTGTCTGATTATATCTTTTAGAAACCTAAAACGTTGTGTTATTAATTATTGTAATGAAATTTCAACACGTATCTCCTCAATCAATTAGTTATTTAATATATTATTTATTATAAAACAAAGAAATAAATAATTTAGATGGAATATTATGTGCTCCTTATGGAGTCCGTTGTCTTCGATTGGCGATTCCCTTTTGAATATAATTTCACAGTGGCTTGTTCTCCAATTTTTTTCAAGTTCAAGTTAATATAAATTTCTTCCGTCCAATGCATTGTGTTTGTTATGCAGTTTATTGCTTCAGAATGTTTGGAATTTTTGGGAAGGACTGTTGGACATTGTCTTCATCTTCATCGCAAACAACTAGACTTAATACATTTTCATCAAGAAGATATTTATCCTTTGTTTCTTCTATCTATTGACATATATATTTCTCCGCAAATAAATGTCCATTAGAAATTCTTTCTGCCACATTTGAAAATGTTTGGTCTCTGATGATGCAGTAACTTTGTGGGCAACATATAGTTTCTTATTATAATTATATAGACTATAGATTTCGCCTGCGCCATGTGCAATTTGTTACTTAGAGAACATATTTAATCGATTAATCAACATTTACTTTATAACATACTCCAATGCCATATTGAAAATCATGGATTAGTCCATCACTCTTTTTAAATCCCCTAGTCATTTCAAACAAACATATATACTCTATTCATTTCATTTCTTGGAGGTTGTCAAATAAATAGAACTTCAAAACACTAGAACATCTTTGGAATATATCAGCTCTATTAAGCTCACAGAAAATAAAAGATATTAAACCATGTCAAAAGCAACAAAATCTTTCCACGCTTTAAGATAATTTGCGATGTGACCAGTGACCACTCATCCGCATGCAGATGAGTGAGTTGCATATATCAGACGGAGACTTGTAACTGTATTGACAATTAGAATTGAAATGATTTTTTGATATCTAGTATTTATTCAGATCTTTATTTGGCCACTTACACAATTTACTTCTGTCTATTACATTTCCAGTCCCGCTATTACAGCTAGTAATATCTATATTAACCATATTTATAACTTACAAAGAATTTCAATTCATTTTTCGGAAAAATTTTTAGAAACTTGGGAGTCTTGAAGGTGAACACTTTATTGCTGATAAAAGCACTGTTAAGAATAGAAATGATATCACATAAATAAATCAAAAAACATGTAGTTGTGCTCAGAAATAAATAAAATATATAAATTAAAATAAATTCACATACTTAGCACTATTGATTCCAGAAATTTGCCAATTATAGATATATTAGTTGCGTAAATTATATGAAATTACTTAAATTTTTCAGATAATTAAACTTTGAAACTTTCAAAATTCCTGTTAAATCAGAAAACACCTTGCACAATATGTAAAACTCTAAAAATTAAGCTACTTGGGTTTTATACACTGCAACCTTTTATTGACAAAACAAAATCATCAAAGCTATTTTAAATATTTATATCTGACATACCTCCAGGATGTCCTTGTCGATGTACATCTGAAACACTATTTTGTTGCTGTAACATCTGACCATTTATTGGATCTGTGAATCTTCCCAAGAATCCCAACCTCATTTCTATATCAGTAGGGTATGGTCTTCTAGGATCACCTTGTTGCCATGTTATTGGTGCACAAACTGCATTTGACGCACTAATTCTGTGTGCGAACTTAATCAATTCTTCCGATGGTACAGGCCGTTTGTTGGCTCTAGAAATTGATTGTAGTTTTTGATTAGCTTGATAAATAGCAGTTGATAATATTTGCTCTGCTTCTTTTAACTGTTTCTGTAAATGATTAATGTCTTGATCTTGTCTCTCTACTTCTGCTTTAATAATATCCATTTTCTTATCAATCTGAGCTTGTTCAGCAGCTAATTTTAGAGTATGCTTCAGTTCATTGTCTTTAGCAACTAATAAATCTGTTAATTGTGTATATTCTGGTCCAGATAATTTTAAATGCTTTGGAGCTATTGCATTTTCTATCATTTCCCTAAAAAAATTAGGAGTATATTAGTATTTAGTCAAATCAACTATTAGATTGTACTTACTTTGATATAAGTTCAATATCATCAATTATATACAACAATTTTTCTCTAGTACTTATTTGCGACATACCTATTATAGTTAAAAATTTAATGCATAAAAACGTAAGATATAATTAAATATATAACCCGAAGAAAAATATAAAAGGCAAGTGAAAGTAATTTGTTATTAAACTTATGAACAATTTATATCTACAAAATACTGAAATTGTTTATATCCATACATTACGCACATAACCTATTACTCGTACAGAATTAATAAAATAAAGCATAACTACCAAATACACAGTGGGTAGGCATGTTTATGGAAGTATGCGGGACATATTTTTGTTTAGAATCCGCAATAAGAGATGGCAATAAAATCGGAAAGTGAGGCAGTAGAGAACTGTATTATCGTGCGAACCTCTAGAAATATATGATAGTTTTGGTAATTCCCTAAATAGTTGCCAGAAAAAAATAGGGTTAAAGTTGATTATAGAACAATAAACATATTATTTTATGGAATATGTATATATTTATACGAAAATACTTTTGAAATGGTAAGTATACTGTTTTGTTATATAAATACCAGAAATAAATTCTTAATAGATTTATCAAATTACTTGTAGGAGCAATCGTACCAGTACCGAAAGAAATGTTGTGTACCGGGGAAGAGATTTGTCGATGATCCACAAATACGGTACTTTACGTTTCCAAGAGACGATACTTTAAACAATAATTGGTTAGCAGCGGTAAATAATAGTGCACTGTTAGAAATGCCTCAGAAAAAAGTGCTACATTCATATAATGTTTGTCAAAGGCATTTTCAAGATAATCAGTTTCAAACTGAAGAAAAATTAAAATTGAATCGTGGTACAATACCTATTGTACATTTATCATTAGAAACTGATTCACAATGTACATTAGCTATAAGTTGCTCAAGCACTTCAGGTTTACAAATTGGCACACCCCAAAGAAGAAATATATCAGTTGACGCAAGTTGTCTGAATACATCAACTTCTATATCAGTTTCACCAGTATATCACACTAAAAATATTACACTCCAAAGACGTAAGTTACATGTAGATGCTGTTTTAGTTAAGTTCCATATTCATTCACAACATATGCAATTACTACTTATTTACTAAAGGCTTTGTAGATATAAGATAATTTATTATTTAACGTACTATAACTAGTAACATTTCACATTAAGTATATGTCTATATTTTCTTGATTATGTCTGTATTGTTTGTAATAATTTTTCTCTGATTCCAAGAAAAATTGAATTTTTGGGGAGAATGAAATGATTGGATACAAGAATTATATGTCTATAATAAATTAAAATTCTTGTATTTTTAAAATGTCAACACCGAGAAGAAATAAGTATGTGTTATTCCTTAACAGTTGTTATGGCAAATCATTTTATAAAACTCGTGAATAAAAAATTGTCTAAACAAGATGCTAGACCCAATACGGTTGTTAATGCCTACTTACAACAACATGCATCAAAAGTGTTGCAATATATGATTTATCTAATGAACATAATTAATAAAATATTGCATTTTTAAAAAATAGCGTTTACTTTATTAAAACTTTCAATTTAAACCCTGCAAAAAGATGTGCCAAAACAAGTGAATATTCTCGGCTGTTGTTGCAGATAATTCTTGGTGAAACATTTTAACTTCATACAGTAAATAATAAAGAATAAATTAAAACACTTGGCTTGTTTCACTATGAGATTTATTTAAATTCTCTAACATCTGTTTCGGCTGTTATACCATTCTCAAAGAGATCTATAAATCTAAAGATAAATCTCTAGATTTATAGATCTCTTTGAGAATGGGATAACAGCCGAAACAGATGTTAGAGAATTTAAATAAATCTCATAGTGAAACAAGCCAAGTGTTATAATTTATTCTTTATTATTCTCAACCATTCTCAAAGAGATCTATAAATCTAAAGATAAATCTCTAGATTTATAGATCTCTTTGAGAATGGGATAACAGCCGAAACAGATGTTAGAGAATTTAAATAAATCTCATAGTGAAACAAGCCAAGTGTTATAATTTATTCTTTATTATTTACTGTATGAAGTAAATATTGTTGTTACTGGCACATACTATTCTTGATGTTATGTGGAACAAACATTAGCAAAAGATGCGTAAGTATTGTTTAATTGCAGATTAAATATTAATTATATTAATTGTAATATTTTTTTTTACTTTATCTAGCGACAAAATGAAGATTTTATCTGCATTTAGTCACTAGATAAAGTATAAAAACTTGAATACTTCTAATACGAGTAAATACATATACATTTAAATTTTCCGCGCAAGCAATTTAATTAAAATCCGCAACTGTAGAGGGCGAATGTCTCCACGTTTTAACATGGACTTGACATCTCTTGTTTATTCATACTCTCTGCAAATACACATAGTCGAAATTTCAAATATACTCTCGTGAGCAAAAAAAAACGGGACAGTTTCTGCGTGGGTTTAAATTGTGACTACGCGTAGATAAGACTATCATTACTCATAATAGTAAGTCGGGAATTCTCAAAAATGTGTCTTTAAACATTTTTAAAATTAATGTAAATAAAAATTACTAGAGAGATTATTTATTAAATTAAAATAATTATTACATTAAAATAATTAGTATTTCGACATTCCACCGTTATTATTAACTGCATTTAATCTTGTAGACATTGAAGAGACAATATTTTGTACAACATTTATAGAAATTTGATGCCAAGTATTTTGAACAATCTCCCAAAATTCTTCCTGGGTAGAAGCTCTATCTCATTAATCCCCATACATTTTCATTTCTTACACTAACGAAGAAAAACGAGATATGATAAGTATTTTTTATTCTTCGAAACGAAATTCAACAGTAGCGAGTACAAGATAACAAAAACATTAATAAAAATACATAGAAAAGTAAACAATAAACAATTACAGTAAATGTTCAATTATCTGGCCATCTTCGGTAATGCACAATTGGGCACGCCTTCTGGCATTTTGTACTGCCCTTTGTATAGTTCTTCTAGGAACTGCATCGAAGGCATTCTGAAGTCTGTCTCGTAATTCTTCAATGTTTTGTGGCGCATCTACTTTATAAATATTATTTTTAACATATCCCCATAAAAAAAAATCTAGCGGACTTAAATCAGGTGATCTCGCAGGCCATTCAACAACTCCCCTATTTCCAATCCAACGGTTTGCAAACTTTTGATTTAAGAAATTTCTAACAACAGCTGCATTGTGTGGTGGTACGCCATCTTGTTGCCACCATAAATATTGTAATTGATTTAATGGGATATTGTCGTCAAGATAGTCAGATACGTATGTACGTAAAATGTTTAAATATCTTTCTCCATTTAAATGTTCTTCATACATAACTGGTCCTAAGAGACGATTTGCCAAAATACCCATCTAAACGTTTATTCCAAAACGATGTTGTGGTCTTCTAGCCCTGTTTTGTCGGGGATTTTGTACTGCCCAATAGTGCTCCGTATTTCTGTTGAACATTCCAGAATTTGTAAATTTTGTTTCATCTGACCAGATGATTTTGCTTAAAAAATTTTCATTTTCTATCCTTCCCATTAACCAATTACAATATTCTAACCTTCTCAAATTATCTCCAGGCAGTAAAGAGTGACTAACATGGATCCTGTATGGTTTAAACCTACTTTTATGTAAAGTTCTCCAAACTCGACTGGCACAAATTTAATTCTGACGCTACTTCGCGTGTAGAAATTGATGGATTATTATTTATCTATAAAAATACAAGATTAACATGAAATTTGAAAACACGCTTTTAATTTACCATTTGTAAAATATCTTGTCGATTTTAATTTAAATTCCTGTTGTCTTGACCATTACGCGGCTTAGTAAACGATCCATTCTCGACCAAATTTCTGTCGAGATCTAGAAAAATGGTACGATGAGGCTGTTGTCGTTCTGGATATAATTGTAGATATCTTGTACTCGCTACTGTTGAATTTCGGTTCGAAGAATAAAAAATACTTATCATATCTCGTTTCCCTTCGTTAGTGTATGACATTTTTGTATTATTAATGAACAATAAATGAAATGTTTGACAGATTGAAATTCCATGGCTACCTTATTTAATCTTATAATTTATTCTTTCAAATAAAACCTAATGTCAAAAACTTTAGTCAGCATGTGGTACATGGTTGAAATCAGAAAAAAAGCTCTTTCTGAAGATGTCTAAATCCAATATGGCGAAAGAAATTAGATAGTTGATGATGGCCAGAAAGAAACGAAACGTCGTATAAAAATTTAGAGTACACCACTGGATAGAGGCTTAGAAATGGCCACAAGGATGTGTTTTTATTTTTTCTCTACAAGGCCAAATGTCGGTGCTACAGGTAAAAGAAGAAAATGGGGTTTTCGCGTTTTTTTTTTAATAACGAAGGTCATTTGTCACAGGTCTATTTTGTTTACGGATTTATAACAAACACAAAATTTAACAACTTTGCCAAATTTAAATCTATCTATCTCCAATAATAAGCGAGATCGCCATGGTGAGGGCCGAAAATGAATCAGCCTGTATATATGGATGAAACTTACATCCACAGTTCTAATACCGTGACTACTTGTTGGAGTGACAATTCCAATGAAGGATTAGCAAGGCCTATATCAAAAGGTCTAAGACTAATTATTGTTCTTGCTAGCTACGAGACGGGATTCATTCCGAATGCTAAATTGATTTTTAAGTCTAATACCACAACGGGAGGTTATCATCACGAGATGAATTATGAAAATTACAAAAAATGGTTGTTAGAAAAATTAATTCCAAACCTGCCTCCAAAGTCTGTCCTAGTATTGACAATGCTCCTTATCATAATGTCCAAAAAGATAAACCACCGAATTCTAATAGCAGGAAATGATGATAGACTGGTTAAGGTCTAAAAATATTTACTTCGACAATAACATGCTCAAGCCCGATTTATATAATATTATTAAAGTACATAAGCCAACATTTAAAACGTTCGAGATAGATGAAATGTTAACACAAGGTGGCCATAGTGTTTTGCGATTACCGCCATCCAGATTTAAATCCGATTGAGTTAGTATGGGCATCTCTTAAACAATATGTGGCACAAAAAAATGTATCATTCACTATTAGATATGTTCAACAGTTATGTGATAACTTTTTTGATGAATTTAGTGCTGCTGAATGGAATAAATGTTGTGACCACGCGATAAAGTGGGAGCAAAAGTTTTTGGAAGCGGAACCTCTCATAGACGAAGTTACAGACCAGTTCTTTATTAATTTGGGTGAAGACTTTGAATCGGAGAGCGAAGAGGAAGTCAGTGATAGTGATTCTGCATAACTTTTTATATAATTATATGTATAATTTACCGTAATTTTTTTGAAACTTAGTTATTGTTCATTATTGTTTTCTCCTATAATTATTTTTGAGTATTTATGTATTATTTCTTATTGTAATTATTATTTTCATTCTTATTTCCAATAATATTAGTATTAATAATATTCTTTTCTCCACGACTATTAAATAATGTTATTACAACACTCGCCTACGCTCGTTGAAGAATATACTGTTCTTTTGTACGTATAGAAAGGTTACAATGTGATTATAATGAGAAAGATATTAGCATAAACATTATTTGCCAATAATTCAGTTAATTATCCAAATTAGTTTTACTTAATCCTAAGCCTTTCTACCGTTAAGTGTAGCTAACAATCTTATTCAGTCATCCCCTTAATGTGATGTTAGTACGCGATTAGCTAGCAGGTAAGGTAAGACATTTTAATTAAACATATTACATGAAACTATGCGTTTTATTTTACTTCTATTTGCCTTAATTTAGTGAAATACAAACCATTATAAACATGTTCAACAATGTGATTTTCTGAATTTATCCCTTACTACGTCCCAATGCACGACTCGCACAAAGAGTTTGCATTTCATTTTTCCGAATACTGTCTCTATCTAACACTGACCCTTACTTGACGCACGTACAAATTCTCCCACCGGCCACATGAAAATCGGTCTGCTGTAGTGACTTGGGAAACATGATCAGCGAAGGTCAGCTTTTCATCAAAAATAACTCCAAGATCATTGACATGGTTTTTCGGTTGATTGCAATATTGTTAGTAGAATAATTGTAAGATATCTATTGGGTTTTCTGGTGAAAGATATGAAACAGCATTTGTCGATGTTTAAATTTAATTTGTTTGAAGAGCACCAATTTGTGACACGATCCAGGTTCTCTTGAAGAAGGGCAGCATCTTGAGCACCACCAATTCGATGAAAAATTTTTAAATCGTCCGCATAAGCCAAAACACGACAATTAATAGGGCTTATTAAATAATTAACAAAGATGTTAAATAACAAGGGTCCAAGATTGGAACCCTGGGGCACTCCGGAAGTAGAAAGGTACGTTCTAAATTTGTAGCCATTATAGTATACAAAATTCCTTCTATCAGTAAGGTAAGAAGTGAGGAGCATTATTAGTTATTAGTGAGTTGCTGAAGCCGAGCAATCTCATTTTACCCAGGAGAGCAGTATGGTCAATGATATAGAAGGCACGAGAAAAGTCAGTATAAATGACGTCCATCTGCTCTACCCTGTCAAGTGTTTCACATACAGCCTGAGATAAAAGTGCTAGGTTTGAAGTGGTAGACCTTTTAGACATAAAACCATGTTGATTTGGCGGCAGGAATGATTTGATGTTAGAGTAAATATGGTCATATAGTATAGCCTTATACACCTTTGCAAAGTAGGGTAGGATTGATATGTGCCTGTAATTATTAACATCAGAGTTATCTCCTTTTTTGTGTACAGAGCATACAGGCGACTTTCCAGATAACAGGGAAGACAGATGTTTGCAGCGATAAATTAAATATCCTGCAAAGAGGCTTAGCAAATATTGATGCACAATCACGAAGAGGGAAGCTGGGAATGCTATCATTCCCGGAGGTGAAAGTATTTTTTGATTTTTTTAGTTGATTCAGTACATCATCATATACAACACTCCGAATATTCAATGATGACAAATTTGTATGCAGTTCTTGAATATCATCACTGATAGCACCTGGCAAGAATACATCAGAGGAAACTGATGCAAAAGCATCAACAAACCGCTGAGGGTCGTCGAATTCAGAATCGCCGTTATAGAGTTTACCAGGAATTCTGGAGCTACCACGTTTGGATTTATAAAGCTCCAAAAAGATTTAGGTTTATCCTGAAGGGAATGCTGAATACAGTCAATATAATTTTGATAGGCCGTAGCTATATTATTCATAAGAATTTGAAGATATCATCCCCAGTCCGCTTCCATCTTCGATGATAATAAATCTTCAAATCCAATAATTCTGTCATAGATGGTGTAAACCACGGAGGAAAAAATTGTTTCTTACTATTGTAGCAGGCAGTGGCGGCTGGCGCATAAGCGCTGCAGTGCTGCAGAGCTCCCAAAAAATTGGGCGGGCGAACCTGTATTAGTTATAAACTAGTTTTCTTTTACATAATTTTTCCGACATTTCTGATGTTTATAAAAGCGTAACATATTGTTGTGAAAATTCTCCCCCTGTATATCAAAAAATTTGCATACTACAATTTGACACCTTAATCATCAAAATCCGATCAGTAGATGCCGAGATATTCGCTTGCGAAATTACAACACTAACGCCGGCTATATATAGAATATTATCAAATAATATACAATAGGCGACCAGTGGAATAACCAACCTAATTCGCGCGATCGCTCACTTGTTCCTTATCTGGTCCACACGTACGGGCTCGCAGAGCTCCTTGAAACACCCGCGCGCACCCCGCTACCCCCGTGACTGTCTAAAACCAATGCATGATTTTACCAAGCAATAGTCGCTGCATTCTGTCCAGCACGTTCATATGATTCGGCGGTATAGGTGTTTAATATTTACGCGTGTTGTTTACTATGCGGCGAGTGTAACGTAAAAACAATAATATTGTGCGCGTGCTTGTTTGTTTTTGTATATTGTTGACAATTTATATAAACTCTGTGTATTATGGAGGTGGTCTTTAATTTAATTAATGTGAAGAGATTCTTTAAATATTCATACGAAGAGAAGTTAGAATTAAAAGCAAGAGGTAGGCCATTAGTAGATATCACTATTGAAAAAACTGGTGTAAGTAGAGGGAAAAATTATACACGTAAACTTAGTAGCGATATTTATTCAAAAAACGATTGGATTTGTGGATGCAACAAAAAAAATGCTTTATATTGTTTTCCCTGTTTACTTTTCGGTGGCGATAAAGCTTGGACGGAAATAGGGGTCACGGCTCTAGAGCACTTGAGTTTGAAAATAAAATGATATGAGAATTCTAAAAGCCATCTTCATAATTGTATGGAATTTGCGTTACTAGGGTCAACTAATATTATGGCTCAACTAGATTCTGTTTATTGGGTAAATATACAAAGACATAATGAAAATGTGTCAAAGAATCGTTATATTTTATCAAAAATTATTAATTGTATAAAATTTTGTGGAGCTTTTGAATTGGCCCTTCGGGGACATGATGAGAGCGATACTTCCGAGAATCCGGGGATATTTCGTGGACTTATTAATTTTTCGGCTGAATTAGATGCAACTCTAAGTGAGCACCTAAAAAATTGTTCGGTATTTAAAGGCACTTCCAAAGAAATACAGAATTGAGGAAATTAATAATTCTCCGTTTTTGGCGATCATGGCGGACGAAACAACGGATGTTGCTGCAAAAACTCAAATGGTAGTTATTTTTAGATATGTTCGTGATGGTGAGCCAATTGAACGTTTTTGGAACTACGTCATTCCTGAAAAATGTGATGCAGAAACACTTAGCAAAACAATTTTAAGTGTCATAGATCCTTTAATTCAAAATTCACCTAACAAACTGATTGCACAGAGTTACGATGGAGCAGCGGTGATGAGCGGACAACACGCAGGCGTTCAAGCATTGATTAAAAAAAAGTACCCTTTTGCGCACTATGTACATTGCTATGCCCATCAATTAAATTTAATTATATCTAAAGCTGCTTCTGCAAATTCGCAAGTAGGTACGTGTATTTTTTGGAAATCTACAAGACATTCCCGGCTTTTTTAATAATTCACCCCAACGAGTAGAAGTGTTAAACAAGATTGTAAACAGAAGGATCCCCCACGGCGCTACAACCCGTTGGAATTTTAATATCAGGACCATTAATGTGTTGTGTACGAAAATAGGGCCTCTCTCATTGAGTGTATGGAAGAAATAGAAGAACAATTCTCCAACAACACAGTCTGTAGTGCAGCCGCCTCTATTCGCCGTACATTAAATGATCCGATCTTCAATTTTTGGCTGACTTTTTTCCATCATGTAATGCCCTATGTAGATATCCTGTTTAATCAATTGCAGCAAAGAAAAATTGAACCCACTCTAGTAAAAGACGCTATCGGAAATTTTGAACGCAGTATAGGCCAAGTTCGAAATAATATTGACAACATCATAAGTGAAGCATCAGATTTAATAAGCGATGAGCCACCACCAGAAAAACGCAAACGTCCAAATACAGCAGATTTAATCATCGAATTTCGGCTTTAGAGGTGTGTGATGTTATTCTAAATTGTGCAAAAGATCGATTTCATTTTAAAGAGCATCTAGTAGTGGCATCACTTTTTTTTCGGAACGCTTTGGAGAGTATTGCAGTAAATTTCCTGAGGACAAACTCACTTCCGCATGCTCCTATTATCCCACCCTTGATAAAGAAAGATTACGAACTGAATTGTCTGTTATTTACTCAAGAACTGATCTTTAAAAGGCGCACTACCTCTTCTAAAATTTTTAATAAAAAACAATCTGGGAGATACGTTGAAGGAGACTAGAAAATTATTAGAAATTGTAATAACAACTCCCATGACAACATCAGAGGCCGAACGATGCTTTTCAACACTAAATCGAATTAAGACGTTTCTCAGAAATTCAATGACCGAAGATCGTTTAACATCTCTTTCCATGCTATCTATCGAAAAAAAGTTTATCTCCGAAATAGACAATTTTAATGACAAAGTGATAACAAAATTTGCAAATCGAAAAGAACGTAGAATAGATTTAATTTATAAGAAATAATTTGTTAGTAAAGTAGTGCTTAGTGACTCTTATTTTTTTGTGTGACAATTGACAATCGTTCCAGAAATACATTACTTCAGTGCGGAAGGCGAAGAATGCACGATAAGATCGATGGGAGACAACCTCTTACTGCCCGTGCAAGGTAAATTTTTTTGTAAAACTTGCAGAACACCTTAAAATGTTTAGCACGAGCCGCCACTGGTGGCAGGTATTAGCAATACAAGAATCCATCACGGAGTATGGAGTATATTACACAGTAGAACATATCAACAGCCGTATCAACATCAAAAACGGCATCAAGGAAGGACCAATCAACAGAGAGTAATTCAGAATAAAACTTTTGAAAATTTGCCTTTTTGAAATTGTAGCGCCTGTTGTTTATTTATTGGGAAGCTAATTGGAGTAGATAGAGAATGCAACAATAAATCAACTGTGAGCGCAGGATGATGTAAATCAACTGGAACCAGTGGTATTCAGTTCATAATTCATATTAAATAGGACTAAGTTTAAAATTCTATTATTCGCATTTGGTATAGCATTGTACTGCGTCAAACCAAGTCGGAAGATTGAAATCACCAACAGCACTGGCTTATCTAACAAGAGTATCTCAAGCATATCAAGAAACTGTTCCAAGACACCAACACCTGTATCTGGTGGAATATAAATAACAAGAACGAGGAAATATTGCACAAGCAAACTTTGCAAACGATGACATCAATTGAAGGCACCGCAATATTAATATCACTAGTGTCTAGCACTTCATGTTGAAAATAATCACGTAATGCCAGCAAAACGCCACCACCAACAGATTTACCGGTTACGGTTGCCTCTCTGTCACATCTTAAAATACTGTAAGTAGGTGGAAAAAGTTTATTATTTGAAACAGAATCACATAACCACGTCTCAATAAAAAAATAGCATAAAAATGGACGAATATACACTGGTCAGGATTGTATGTGTTTTACTTCGGAGCCCACGAACGTTCTGATAGTAAAAATGCAGAAGATGGGTCCTGTTGGATTCAATTAGTTTAAACTTGAAACAATTTTAGGAATGCCATTTATATACTTAACTCTGATATGCTTTTTCCCGCTCGACTTGCGTTCATCGCTAACTTTTTTTTATAAAACTGCGACTCCATTGATGTACGGTCGCGAGTTATAAATATTCTAACAAATGTAGGGTTATCGTTCAGTAGTCGATCCATTTCCAAGACCTTCACGACCATACCGGGCTGAAGAGCAACCTTAATAGGACGCTTATTCTCCAGTTTTGAAGAGTCAAACCTCCCCAATCTCCTCAATTCAGGGCCATCAACCCCCACACCACAATCTGTAATAAGTCCCGAACCTTAACCTTATCAGCTGAAACACTGGTCTAGAACTGCAGTTAGTTTCCGGTAAACCATGAATTATATATTACATTATCTTTACGACGTTCTCTCTTCAATACTTCTTGTATAATTTCCTCAGTCATCAACATAGTAGACGGAACAAAATTAGAGTCGGAAGGCACAGCTTTTAAAGATTTTATTTCCACTTGAAGAGAGGCAATTACAGATCTTAACTCAATTAATTCAGTGCTAAAACTAAGACAACCTTTGCAAGACCAGAAAAGTCCATAGTTACTGTTAACCTTTTTAGCTTCGGTTCTAGATAATTCTATACAAGTAGATTTAAAGTTCTTTTTGCAAATACTGCAGACAAGACAGACTTCATCTTTAATTTGTTTAGAGTAACATGCACAGGTAGAATTCATGACGTTTAAGTTAAATTAAGTATGCTAAGGAGAAAAGACAAATGTGTTACTTCATAGGCAAATCATTTCATTTAAAAAATAGACATTAGTCCAGTCCTACTAACAATTAGTAAAATCAGTTCTTACTACAATATTAACAAGGGCAATTCAAGAATGAGAAAATTTAGGTACATATAAGTAATTCATTGGTTAAATTAATATAAATGCAATATGTATTTTTTCTATTTTGCGTTCGAAATGAACTCATTATGAAACCAAAAACAGTATCGAAATGAGCTCTATTTCGATACACTTTTTTTCATTTTTCAATGTTGGCGTTGTTCGAATACAGAAATAAATATCATTGCTGTCATTTGATTTTAAGAATTTATGTACATTTGACAGATATGATATATATCCGTATTTTATACAAACAACGTATATTGTATACAATTGTCAACAACATATATATGTTTCTAAGTCACTCATGTTTATGTTTTTAAATGAAATATCAAGTAATGTTAACGAAAATTAATAAATAATATGTAATATAATATACTTCGCGGATAGCAAGATTTAAATTTGAAAATGTCAAGTATCAATGTGACCAACTGCATGCTTTATATAAAAATTAAACTCTGAACTTTCAAATTAAATAATTCCAATTTAAGCAATTTATTAATGTAAAAAACGCAAAATAGAAAAAATAGTATAAAAAACTCGTTTCGTAAGGCCTTTTGCCGCACTCGCTCTTTAGAAAATTCGCCGCAAGCGGCTCGTTTTCTAAACAAATCTCGTGCGGCAAAATGGTGCCTTATGAAACTCGTTTTTTAATATACTATTATGCTAGTATATATAGAAAATTTAATTTGAATAAATTTAATCAACAGTTTGTGATCATTGCTATGGAAATTATCAAGACTATTGTACCAATTGTGAAATGCTCGCGTATATTTTGGACAGAAATACTTTCGTAAGTGGTGATAACAAAGTAAAAGAAGCAATACCCAAAGATGTTTTAGAAATAAGAGAATTATTAGAATATTTTGGAATATTCGCTCTTACAGTTATACCCAAAGTTGTAAAATTTGGACCTTTCAATGGACTGAGCGTTTGTGAATGCTCATGGAAAATAAAAGAAGGAAAATTTATAGTTCGCGATGGCGAGCCAGAGTTTCCACATTGGATGCAATATATTAATTCCACCAGAAATGTTTCAGAGCTGAATCTACTTGCTTTTCAATATGAAAACAATTTATACTAGCGCAGTACACGTGAAATTCTAGAAGGCGAAGAACTGCTCGTTTATTTTGGAGAAGAATACGAAGATAGTCTTAATAAAGATGTTGAAATGGTTTTCAATCTCACTGCTGAAGAGAGCATTGATATTATCAATCTCTTAAATTAAAGTGAGTGAAATTAAAAAAGAGATAGAAAATTTAGTTCCAGAACAGAACACAGGCGGCACAAGAGTACCAAAACAAAATGGTGGAGTGTTTATGTTGTTGAAATTTTGTTTTTGCTGTATTGTTTAATGTTATTTATTGTTTATTTATCTCTGATTTTGCGATTTAGTGTTTTTTATTGTGTAAGAAGTGTTAATCTAGTGAAAAAAAAGACTTTTGTTTGAAATTTTATTGTACAAACATTATCTAGGTAATTGTAATTAGTAATAGTAGTTAGTGTGTTTATATGGCAATGGTTAACAATTGGCCAATTGGGGCGCCAGTATGAATACGTATTGATATGTATGCAACCATATATACAAATGTGTATGCGTATGTATTGTACGGTTCACAGCGATGTCAAATCTAATTAGGAATTATAAACCATATTTAAGTTGCGCTTTTATTTGACTACTTATTTGTTGCATAATAAATTAAGGAAATTATTGTAAATGAATCCAATTTTATTTTAAATCTGTTATATTAGTAAATAGTTAAATAAAATATTTACTTAGGTGTTTTCTTTTGAAATACATATTTTTTTTTCTATAAATAAAATATATGGATAGCTATATTGCTATATTATATTAAAATAAAATTTATTATACCTACCAATTTTATTTCTATTGATTCCTAAGTTGTCAAATATACTCGCAACACGTAATTTGAAACAACATATATAATAATGAGTTGGGCACGAAGGTGTGCAATTGCCAATTGTGAAGATAAAGACAGTCCAAGACATCGTTTCCCTAATCCTAAGAAGTATTTGGATACCTTTAAGTTATGGATCAAATCATGCAATGATGACAAGCTAGAAACGTTATCTAGTGATTTGGTTTATAGATCTTATAGAGTATGTCACAGGCATTTCACCAAAGAAGACAGACGTACAAATAATAATTTATGCCGAGGTGCTATCCCAAAATTATTTCTATCAACAGTGAATGTTGTCGATGAAGCAATAATTAATTTGGAAATTTTATACATAATTTTTTCTTGAAATATAGCTGATAATAATTAAGTAGAATATTGACGACTATAATGCTGGATCTCATAACGTAAAATTTACAGGCTTTAGAATATTTTAATTTTTTATGTACAGTGTATTTGTTTATAGCAAAAAATTCTAACTGCTAATAATGTTTTATTTATTGGTTGTGTTATGTTTCAGGTGAAAAAGGGGTACATAAGATAGAAGAGATAAGAAAAGAAACAAGTTTGGGTATCATTGAAATACAGCCAAAAAAGGGTAAAGAAAATTAGTTTTTTGCGATAGATACAGTACTGAATATTAAATTAGCTGTTTTCACGCAGTACACTTCCTGTTTAAATTATTACACTCTAGTAGATATATTAAGTGTTGCTCTTCATTTTCAATGAACAGTATTATGTTAATATTTATTTTAACAAAATGCAGTAACTCTTTCATAATAAGAATAACTTTCTTTTTAGTCAGTACAGTGGTAAAACATTAACAAAATACTTCCCTTTCCTAATATTTGACAATGCTATTCAACTAACAGTTACATTTTGTAGAATCATTATTGTGGTCAGTAGGAGTAACAAGAAGTAGTAATCTTTCACCAAAATCGAAAAAGTTATATACAACTGCAAAGTTTTATAAAGCAAAAGCAGCTGTTTTGACAAGAAGAAAGAGGGTGTTGAAAAACAAACTTTGTGTTATACAAAATATGTCCAAAGAAGAAGTTGTTGACCAGATAACTTCATCATTAGACAAAAGCATGGGTGAATTTATAAAGTCACAGATTATTTTACATTTAGTAAAACCAAAAGGTAGACGGTATTCTTTGAACACCAAAATAATGGGTCTTCTTTTATACAAGCATAGCGGACGAGGATACAATTTCATGTCAAAATTATTTTCATTACCCTCTCGAAAAACACTAAGGCAATTATTACAGAAAGTACCTATTAAATCTGGAATAAATTCTACCATTTTCCAAAATTTGAAAAATAATGTTAAAAAAATGAGAGAAATCGACAGAAATTGTTTAGTGATGTTTGATGAAATTAGCATTGAGCCTAGTCTACATTTTAATATTAGTACTGGCGATATAGAAGGTTTTGTAGACAATGGAACACAAAAAACCAATCAAATAGCAGACCATGCCTTAGTATTTATGGCAAAAGGTATAACAAAGAAGTGGAAACAGCAATTAAGTTACACTTTTTGCAAAGGTTCTACAAAGTCAATAGAACTTATTCAATTAATAGAAAGTGTAATTACAGAAGTCAAAAAGCAGGTCTCACAGTAATTGCAACTGACTCAGATCAAGGTGCAAGTAATCGAGCTGCCATTAATCACTTGCTAAAAAACACATATGAACAACAAAAGCGGTTGGGTAATGAAAAAAATGATTTCTGCTATGAAATTAATGGAAAACCAATAATTCATTTATATGATCCACCACACCTAATGAAAGGAATATGGAATAATCTGCTAATGAAAAATTTAGTTTGGGTAGTGGAAGGGGAAAGAAAAGTGGCAAGGTGGAGTGATATTGTCACAACATTTCATTTAGATAATTGTCCTGGTGAATTAAGGTCATTACCAAGATTAACTGAAATGCATGTTATACCTTCAAAAATCAAGAAGATGAAGGTGAAATATGCTACACAGACCATAAGTTACAGTGTTGCGTCTGTTATGGCACTCTTTGTGAGATCAGGTAATTACTTTTTTTTTTACATTTATGTCATAATAACTAAGAAATACTATTGTTGGTAGGTCTTACTGATGTAGAAGGTAATTGTTTACCAAACTCTGCTAAGGACACATCCGAAATTATTTTGTTTTGGGATAAGGTATTTGACAGCATTAATGGTAATACTCTCTACCCCAAACAGAAGGAATTAAGATCTGCTGTCACAGGAAATTCCCCGCATTTAGGATTTTGGAAGGAAGCTCGAGCTGCTATCAACATGTACTTCCAAAAAGAGGGTACATCGGAGAAGCACTATCTTCCTTCTTTAAAAAACTGGTTAAACATTTTACGGTTTTGAAAAAATACACGAGGTTTTATTAGAAAAACAAATTTCTTTTTTTATGCCTCGTGTATTTAATCAAGATCCTATTGAAAATTTGTTTGGGCAGATTAGAGCACAGGGTATTAGAAATATTAATCCGTCGGTAACCATGTTTCAGAGTCATTTTAAGACACTGCTTTTAAATAATTTGGCGTCTTCACATTCTCTTTCGGCGAACTGTGAAGGAGAAGACTCAAAAAACTTAATAAGTAGTATAAGAGAATTTGTTACGCAGAAAATAACTGCCGATGAAATCATAAGAAGCATTAATGGACCATTTAAATACAGTTTACAAGTTGTCCACGATTCAATTAAATTTACGGATAAAATTGGTATTGCATATGTAAGCGGATATGTAACGAAAAATTTAAAAAGAGATCCATCTTGTGAAACATGCACCAATAATTTATTTTGTAAAGAAAACGACATAAATGAGTGGCATGCTCTAATTGCCGAAAAAGAGTTTTTAAATAGTGTACCGCCCAAATTGAAATACTGCACTCCAGAAATAATAAAAGGTTTAAGCAACTTGTTATTATTTTATTATAAAAAATTTGCCATTTGTTGCTAATGTTAATAATATTTATTTTATATTTTTCAATTATTTAAAAGAGAATTTTTCGTTTAATTTTAAGAGTAACTGCAGCCATATGAACGACATCACAGGAAAAATAGTAGAGAAATTTACTAAATTATGTATATTTAACTGGTGTAATGGTGTTAATAGGACAATACAAGGGAAATACACCCGCATACAGTCAAAAGATGACATTATATTTGTGCAAGCACTGAAAATTAGAAATAAACAGAATTAATATATGTACTTGTTTTATTTACATTTTTTTCTATTAATATTTATACAGGTAACGTTTTTCTACTTTTTTATAACACGAATTTTATTTTATTATGGTCCACATAGGTTTTTATTTTTAATTTTGGTCTTTTTTAAAAGCAGCATTTTATTTACTTCTTTATAAATTCATAGATAATGTGTTGATTTTTGTACAGAAGAAAATAAATTTCTTTATATTTTCTATCAATCATTTGTTCTAAAATATTTCGCACACTTCATTTTATAGATGCAATTAATGCTACTTTCTGAAAATATTTTTCTCAGGATATATCTCAATGTATGTACGCTTTAGTTATTTTGCTGTTCAAGCAAGTTGCAATGTATTCAGACAGATTTAAAAATTTTATAGTTATTGATATTTGTATGTGTATTTAATCCTTTTTCTTTCTGGTTTAGAAATTAGCATTTTTCGTATACAAAAATATGACATTTTATTATCTTCTGTTCAATTACTAGTTGCTTTTCGAGAAGAAGACTAAAATAAAGAAATAAATCAATACGGCCCATAATATTTTTTTTAGTCCGGGCCTGTTAAATTTAGTTCCCGAACAAAACGTAGAGGGCGTTATTTCTATTTACTGTTCATTCTTGCTTTTGTATGTTTTGTGTAATGGAACTTGTGTGGATCGTTTCTGTGTTGCTAGGCAACCGCTGACGTATGGGTCTATTACCGAGATCACCACGGACCAATCAGTAACACGCTCATACGTAACCTTGCCATTCCCAATCGAATTCGCCCTATATTTTGTAACCAGCGAGCGTACATTTTGAAGTTTGGCTGTTGGCAACACTGACTATCATGTTAAAATAGTATATTAAAAAACAAGTTTCATATAAGGCACCATTTTGCCGCACGAGATCAGTTTAGAAAACGAGCCGCGATAGCGGCGAGTTTTCTAAAGAGCGAGTGCGGCAAAAGGCCTTATGAAACGAGTTTTTTATACTATTTTTTCTATTTTGCGTTTTTTACATTAATAAATTGCTTAAATTGGAATTATTTAATTTGGAAGTTCAGAGTTTAATTTTTATATAAAGCATGCAGTTGGTCACATTGATACTTGACATTTTCAAATTTAAATCTTGCTATCCGCGAAGTATATTATATTACATATTAGTTATTAATTTTCGTTAACATTACTTGATATTTTATTTAAAAATATAAACATGAGTGACATAGAAACATATATATGTTGTTGTCAATTGTATACAACATACGTTGTTTGTGTAAAATACGGACATATATCATATCTGTCAAATGTACATAAATTCTTAAAATCAAATGACAGCAATGATATTTATTTCTGTATTCGAACAACGCCAACATTGAAAAATGAAAAAAAGCGAAATGAAGCTCATTTCGATACTGTTTTGGGTTTCTTAATGAGTTCATTTCGAACGCAAAATAGAAAAAATATATATCAAAATCAGACTACCACCTAAACAATCCTGCTTTAACTCCATTCGTTCAAATGCTAACTTATTCTTGTTTTTTATCATGGAAGTTGCGAATTTGGTAATCTTTGTATGTGGTATAAAATAATATAGGTCAATAATGGTGTTAATGGGTTATGTTAATTATGTTTCGTACTTTCTTTAAAGAGTTGCATTACAATTCTCTCATTTTATAGGGAAGGGTTTTAATGATTGGTATACCCAATGATTTCTTAATTAGTTGGTTTTATGCACATTTTATTTTTAAAAACTTTTGAGCTTGTCCCAAAGAGTGAAGGAAAGAGATATGGATAATCTAATATTTCCAGAAAATATAGGAGAAATATATAAAAATCACGCAAACGATTATGTCGACGACAAGGTGTTAGTTTGTGAAACTACCATTAATGAAAATAGTATTGAACTAAAACACAATCTGGAGAATGATACAAAAGAACAGTATGAACAATTTAACGTAAAATTTCCACCATATGAAATATCTAACATAATAAATGATACAACTACAATAAATAGTGAAATAATGTCTGATAATTATATAAAAATTGAATTCGATGATGAACAGCAATGTGAGTATATATTTTCGATTTAATAAGATATTATACACTTACCATAGTCATGTAACAGAAGTTAAGGACCGACTTAATTTCTTATTGAAATGAAGCAAAAAAATTTGCAAGTTTTATTTAAGGTTGCACTGAATAGATTTAAGTACAGAAATGCATTTTACAGTCCATAGCTGCCCGGAATGTAAAGACTTTTTGAACATCTGTGATTTAGCTTGACCACGAAATATTGAGTTGTTTCATATGAATAGCCAAGAGTACTACATTTATTAGAATTTACAAACATTTTTATGTAGATCATTTATGATTAGCATTTAAAATTCTTTAATTTTTTTGACTGTTTAGATAAAATATAGGATTCTGATTTAATCACAGACATTAAAGTAATTTATTTGTAACTTAATTAGATGTGAGTATCTTGAAATAAAATATTTTGGTTAAAGTTTTACAAGTTAATGTGTTACTTACTTAAACAAATAATTTCATTTCAAAAATAGGCATTGGTCCATTCCTACTAACAATTAGTAAAATTAGTTTTTACTACAATATTAACAAGGGCAATTCAAGAATGAGAAAGTTTAGATATATATTATTCATTGGTTAAATTAATATAAATGCAATATGTATTTGAAGGTAGTATATATAAAAAATTTTAATTTGAATAAATTTAATCAACAGTTTGTGATCATTGCTATGGAAATTATCAAGACTATTGTACCAGTTGCGAAATGCTTGCGTATATTTTGGACAGAAATACTTCCGGAAGTACTGATAACAATGTAAAAGAAGAAATCCCCAAAGATATTTTAGAAATAAGAGAATCATTAGCATATTTTGGAATATTCGCTCTTAAAGTTATACCCAAAGGTGTAAAATTTGGCCCTTTCAATGGACTGAGCGTTTGTGAATGCTCATGGAAAATAAAAGAAGGAAAATTTATAGTTCGCGATGGCGAGCCAGAGTTTCCACATTGGATGCAATATATTAATTCCACCAGAAATGTTTCAGAACAGAATCTACTTGCTTTTCAATATGAAAACAATTTATACTATCGCAGTACACGTGAAATTTTAGAAGGCGAAGAACTGCTTGTTTATTTTGGAGAAGAATATGAAGATAGTCTTAATAAAGATGTTGAAATGGTTTTCAATCCCGCAGCTGAAGAGAGCATTGATACTGTATTTGCTTGCTCATTTTGTTGTTTAGGATTTAACTCGAAAAAATATTTGGCTAACCACAAAAATATTTGCCCCAATGAAACCAATGGAAAACCATCAATGGAAAGTAAGTATAAATATTGACATATTAATTACGACCTAAAAATTTAACTAACAAAAAATAATCGCTTCTTGGAAGAAAAACAAGCATTAGAAAATATTTGATGCTGAATAATTTCATAGAATGACTTGTTAAAATAGTGTTTTTGTACTCGCTTATCAAAACCTGTCATTTCACGATTCGATTTGGGTGCGTAAAAAGTCACTTTACGCACGAGTGCGTAAAAGTAAATTGGTACTTCCTGGAACTTGATTAATTTAGTGACATTTTAAAATCATAAATCCCTAACCTTAATAATATGCTACCCAGTTCGTTGTTTTTCTATGAAAATAAAAGGAAATGAAATAGAAATTGTTATATTTGGAAGGTATGTAATTCAATGTCAGAACAGCAACAAATATTATTTTTTAAATTTATAGAAAACTAAAAAAAAAATTGTCCGAAGTGGGATACGAACCCACGCCCTCAGAGATTACCAGAACGCTCGTGAACCCGTATAACGGGCAAGGTAAACCTTGAGTCTGGCGCCTTAGACCGCTCGGCCATCCTGATAGATACCAGTAATATTGTTAAAAGTACTTATAAATATAAAAATTTTGAAAATATATTTATATTTTATATAATAGTTATTTACGAACCAAGTGCGTGAAATCATATTTCGCGAATGAGTGACCAGTTTAAAGCGCGAGCCGCAGGCGAGCGCTTTATGGACACGAATTCGCGAAATGTTTCACGCACGAAGTTTGTACAATATTTTTTGTACGAGAACTATAAACAATAATAATATTTATATAAAATATAAATATAATTTCAAAAGTTTTATATTTATAAGTACTTTTAACAATATTTATAATATCTGTCAGGATGGCCGAGCGGTCTAAGCCGCCAGACCCAAGGTTTACCTTGCCCGTTCTACGGGTTCTCGAGCGTTCTGGTCATCTCTGAGGGCGTGGGTTCGAATCCCACTTCTGACAATTTTTTTTTTAGTTTTCTATAAATTTAAAAAATAATATTTGTTGCTGTTCTGACATTGAATTACATACCTTCCAAATATAACAATTTCTATTTCATTTCCTTTTATTTTCATAGAAAAACAACGAACTGGGTAGCATATTATTAAGGTTAGGGATTTATGATTTTAAAATGTCACTAAATTAATCAAGTTCCAGGAAGTACCAATTTACTTTTACGCACTCGTGCGTAAAGTGACTTTTTACGCACCCAAATCGAATCGTGAAATGACAGGTTTTGATAAGCGAGTACAAAAATATTATTATTGTTTATAGTTCTCGTACAAAAAATATTGTACAAACTTCGTGCGTGAAACATTTCGCGAATTCGTGTCACTCATTCGCGAAATATGATTTCACGCACTTGGTTCGTAAATAACTATTTTTGATGATAACATGATTTTCTGTATTGTGAAGATCTAAACATAATAATTAGTTTTTCTATGAATATTCTTTGGAAGTCTATTTGAGCAGTATGCTATAGGATTTATATTTCGTTTGTGCCATAGCTGCAGTAATGTTCAGAGCGATAATTTCATTTGTTTTTAGAAATTTTTAGTATATAGAGTAAAGGAACCTAGTTAAGATATTGCGATGTTCCGGTACAGTATATTCCTAAGCAGT
Organism: Melolontha melolontha; assembly: GCA_935421215.2. Lineage (NCBI taxonomy): Eukaryota > Metazoa > Arthropoda > Insecta > Coleoptera > Scarabaeidae > Melolontha > Melolontha melolontha. The sequence continues at coordinate 48,427,433 of OW285240.1, forward strand.
AGGATCACTTCTTGTCGGCATCTTTGAAATTTTGAAATGAAACTTATACGCGCATATTCGCTTAGTAACGGTAATTTAAAGAACTAAAATATATGTATATCGAACTATGACTTCTCCAGTAAGCATCTAGTTATAATTTACACCTTCATGCGCGGGGGTTCTTTTTATTTCAATAATTTCTTCTAATGAAGTTACTGCTTAAGTTTATACTGTTATATTTTTGAGAGACTTTGTAAATTGAATTAATTGCGCACCGCCGCCGAAGCCATCTGCTTGAGGTTGGTTACCATGTTGTGGACAAAAAAGTGGAGGGGGTAATTTCTCGCTTACTAGGCTGCGTGACCTCGAGAGGAAAGAGTGGTCCAGTACTATAATACATAATTCTCGAAAGGTCCCCAATAGGGCAATCGGGGCTTTTTTAGGTACCCAGGCATAGACAGACAATTTATCCGCGAATACAATATTGGACCAATCTCGCCCGATACTGTAGCTCGTTCATTCTAGTCATTTTTGGCAATAGTTATGGAAGAACAATCCAGGATGTAGGGCCATCTTCACGCAATCGATCTCTAAGTATTATTTTGCTTACAGTTATCTTTTTCTCTGATAACATGTCTTCTTTCCTTTTTCTTACACAGGTTCATCTAATAAAGTCTCCATTTCTATATAGCACTGCAACCTGTAGGCTTATTGACCTTGACCTGTCATAGCTTACAGCACCCAGTTCAGTATCCTAGTACCTTGTACGAGATTGTACAAATCTCTGACAGAGCGTGTATAATTCTGGTTCTATTTTATGTTGGCCCAAATATTAGATTTCTATCTCACAGTCATATAGTATATATTTTGGTGTTTCTGCAGCTAAGATCTCCTTCGTGTTGTCCAATCTTATGTAACTGTTCCCTTACTGGAATGTGACAGGTAATGGAACCTACAATAAATCATAGCTGGTTCCTGCTTAATAGCAGCAGTTCTTTGGCTTGTTTCTAGCATAGACCACCTATGAATTCCTTGCTGTGTTTTTGTCTGGGTACATTTACGCAATATACTTGATGTCTCTTGGATACAGTATGTTATATGACTTCGGGTAAAACTTAGTTATTCGCAGACCCGGCTCTGGTCAAAAAATTGTATTTCAGCTCCTCATCAAATTCATTGGCTTTCTGATTGCCTTCAATCCCATGGTGTACTGGCACACAAATCAGCTCTATTTTATTCTGGCATGCTAGTTTTCATAGTTCTTCGAGACATTTCCATACCAGCCTAGACGTTATCTCTCTTAACGCAGTGTTAAGTCAGGTTTTCTTTGCAAGAGACAGAATTGCTTTGTTCTGCCTAGATGTTATTTGGCGCAATCTTCTACAACCTGAGATATCGTTTAATGTTTTTGTCACTTTATTAAACTCTATTCGGATGCGCAGAAATCCCTTAGATTTGTATAGACACCGGGAAACTTCAACCATAACTGTCTTTCATCCTTCGAGATAACAATACAAAAATACAGCTTCAAAGCGTATAGCATTATCGCTGATTTATAGCACGAAGCGTTATCTTGTTGAAATTTCATTTAGTGCTATTTATATAAAGTTGTTTTCAGAACCTGAGCTTTTCATTTACCCTTCGTTTAAGAACATTTCTCCTATATGTGCCGCCCAAGGAGTCCCAGGTCATTATGGTATCTCAAAGCGAATAGAGAGCTTCGTGCTTTACCACCAGTTCATTGACTTAATTATAACCAGGACTACTAACCACCTAAACGTTAAAAAATAATATGTGTTAATGCAGAATATCATGTACTTTAACACTAGATTCATCAACTCAATATACTCGAGTAGTCTGCTTGGTGTTTAAGTGTCCATTCCAAGCGTTTCTGTTTTTTTTTCGAAAGTAACAATATTCTTTTCACATTAAATGGTCTTCTTATTCTCTGTTATTCGCATGTCGAACTATACTAGTCACCCTTTTCCTTTCTTGCATGTTCTCGAATTATTGATATGTATACGTTTCTTTGAAGCGTTTTATGATATATTGCATCTTGCAACGGGAACACTACGCTTTTGACTATTTACATTTGTGCATGCACTCTATGCGAAATAAATACACAACCTTCGACAACACTTTCACGACAAAGCCGATAACCTACATATCGCAATAACAAAAGCATACCAAAACTTTAAGACATGTCTAATTTGTTCAAACATAAAATACGGCGACGTTAGCACAGACTAAGTTTGTTGTGTTTGGGATTATTAATATTATCGAAGCCGGTGTTCGGAGCTACAAACATTCAAATGCAGTAATTAGACGTATGTGTTCACTATGAGTAGTGGTAATCCAGTGAGTTTATCTTTAAAAACTATAAAACTTTGACACATAGACCAAATGTTGTGTAGTTTTAACATAACGAAGTGCCTCTTCCACGTATTTGCTTGGAGTTGCGACGAAGCTATGAATACAGATGTGTGTAATGCATGTCTGTTTCATTTGTGATAATTTGTTGCTTAATTTGTTTTTTGCTTTATGTTTGTAATTGCAGGCTAGACATATTTTGTATATGTTTGCGATCTCTTCCATTAGTAATGTTATTTATACCTTTAATATAATTAGAAATATAAAATTTAGGCAAATGTTTTAAAATATTGTCTATACAGTTATCGGCATGGCGACATTTGTGAAAATTAAAATTCACCGACCTCTTCAAAGTTCGTTTGATTTTTTTAAAATGAATTCGAAGCTTTTGTGTAATAGGTTACAATAAATTTCACAATATTATAAATTTTTGTAAAATTGACGAACAAGTCCCTATTTATATACGTCAGTTTCTTGTGGATAGCCCCATTATATTCGTTTTGTCCTAAACTGTGGTAGCACTAACAAACTAACCATACTTAACATTAGAATGTGTAATAATAGAGTAGTTGTGTGATTGGCAAAACGCTGTAGGAGTTAATGATTTGATCACAGACTGGCGTTATCTCCGTACTTTGAAAGCGCGTATTAAAGGTGCAATCCCGAATTTAAATTTCTACTAATTTTAACTTTAGTCACTTTCTTTTTTTTCAAGTATGACTAATGAAGTATGTATGCCCCTAAAAATATCCGCATAAATGTTGGGGCCCCTAAAAAAATCCCAAACCATGTATTTTGCCCCGAAATTTAGTAGCAAAACCCTCCAAGTTGACAATGATATCTAAAGCGAGGTTTCCACTTGTGCATTTCCATGCAGCAATTATTGATGCATCAGTAAACTGCAAGCATTTCTTAGTTTACACTGTGCAGTTTATTAAAGATCATGCATCAAAACATGCATAACTTCGTGATGCACGGAATTAGATCCGGTTCTAATTTTGTGCTGTTAAGCGCATGCATTTCTAGGTACTTTTCGTTACCAACATAAATTGTGAATGATTTTATGTTGGCTACAAACACATGTGTAATTGTGTTTGTGGCGGATAATTGACAAGCCTCTAGGGTCCAACTCTTCCCAAATTTTTACGCACATATGCGCATGCGTCCCCGACGTTTTATGATGTGAATTGTAATGAATAATAATAATAATAATGAATAATAAGAATATGAATAGTAAAAACATTTGTATGTGTGTTAGTTGTGGAAAACAACTTTCTAGTTTGTATAATTTGAGACGACATGTAAAAAAAATTCATCCAAACGACAATAACCTGTTGCCTTAAATGCCATCCAAAGTGGCTGAAAATTTCAAATATAAATGCGATAAATGTAACATCTTTTTTAACAATATTTACAAATTCAATTATCATAATAAGAAGCAACACAAACTACAACAAGAATATCAATGAAGTGGCAAAAAAAGTGTCCATTATGTGATAAACTATGTTTTACTAAAGTAGATATGATTAAGCATTTTAATGGGCTACATAATTTGAACATTGAATTCAAGAATATGGACTTTTCTTCGCGTGAAGAATTCGATAAATGGCTATGTAATTTTGAAAAGCAGAGTCGAAACATATACGGACACTAGAATATTTATGTCACCGTACTGGCCATGTTTAATAATAAAACATTTCCACGCAACTGTTACTTTTTTGTTTTATTTTTTTTCCTACATCAATTTTAAATTACTTCTTCATTATCATTAGTACGTAATACACATTCCACAGAACACTTACATTGCATTCTATTAGCTATTATTGCTATTTTATTTTGTGTTGCCTTCTTATTATGATGATTAAAATTGTAAATATTCTTATAAAAATAGTTACATTCATTGCATTTATATTTAAAATTTTCAGGAACTTTGGACGGCAATGAAAGTAACAGGTAAAATATTTTCGTTGAGATGAAAATTTTTTACATCTCACAAATTAGACAAATTAGGAAATTGTTTTGCATAACGTACAAATGTTTTTCCTATTCATATTGTTATTATTCATTACTTTTCATATTATTATTATTATAATTCATTACCATTCATATACAAGGTGTGTATAAATTGTTGCAAAAGCTACACGTAGCGACATTCTTCGTTCGGTTCTGAATAAAAAATCTTAATGTTAAAATGTCGTATCATGCTTCGTAAATTCGTAAATGTCAAAATTTGACAGTAATGATTTTGATTGAACTCACTTTGAAATACAAACTTATTGTTCTACAACGTTGCCAAATGTGTTTTTCGTGGAAGTACGTTAATTAATAAATGTTTAAAACAAGCTTTTAAATCAAAAAGAAAACGTTTACGAAATAATACTAGTAAAAATTTTTTCTTTAAACTAAATTGCATCTATCTCTATTAACAGATATCGAAGAGCAAAGGTTAGTTACGCACTAAAAGACTGAACTTCAAGAACCCCGTGAAAACAAACGAAGCATGATGCGACATTTTAACATTAAGATTTTTTATTCAGAACCAAACGCAGAACGTCGCTGCGTGTAGCTTTTGCGACAATTTATACACACGTTATATAATAAAACGTCGGGGATGTAGGCGCATATGTGCGTGAAAATTTGGGAAGAGTTGGGCTCTAGAGGCTTGTAGATAATTGTAATCGACTTAGGGCCGGTTGTACAATGTCCCGATATACTTTCCGATAGCGTTATCCTTCCGACAACTCTGTTTTTGTCGTATTACAATATACAGATATCTTTATTGGTCAGATTATCGTGGGGATAATTTGTCGGGTACTCGCAATTGCCGATATGTTAGTTATCCGGCCGATAGTCATATAAACACAAAAGATAACCTGCAACGCGTTTCACTCTCGCTGTTTGTTAAGTCCTCCTGGTTTGAAGGACCATGTATATCTTCTATCTGGGCAAAGTACCGAATGTTGCGTTGTACTCGATTCTCGAAGGACCATGTATAATTTTGTGTTTGATCCACAGCTCACGGGGCGTAACTTCCGTATAAGCTGGTTATTTCTTTTGGTTGGCGGCAGTTATATTGAAAGTTGGTATGATTCTCGAATGTTTTATTTATTTTACAAAAAACACTTAAACCAAATTTCATAAGATAATTTTCACAATGTAGCATTTAATGTAAACTTAAACTTAATTCTTTACTGTTTGATTTTTGTATATTGTATGATTGTTATGTATTGCATATCTGAAAAATCGGAGACTGTGGCTTTTAAGTGAATAAAAAAATTAAAAACCCTTACCACAATAAATTTAACAATTCTATATACGTATTTCGACAACCACGTTGTCATCCTCAGTAGAAAAAGCAGTGTAACACTTGAAAGCACAAAAAACACACAACACTCACTGAGCGCTATATTGCACGGCTTCTCGTTTAACACTAAATTTTAAAAACCTGAATACTACAGAACTTACCTTATTGGAAAAACCCTACTTAAATACCGATTAATGCTTTATTCTATAGAAAGGCCCTTTAGAAAATTACACAAAGGGGACACCCTAATTTAATATACATAAAGAAACCATTATAAAACTCATCTTAAATTATATATGTCATTTAGAAATTAATATTGAGTCATAATATCAGTTAAAGGCTAATGTTGTAACGAAACGAAATTAAAAAATTACATAGAATTAGATTAATTTGTTAATGGTTTTCCTATCTTTTTTTGGTTTAATAACATCTAACTGTCGATTAACTCGAATAAAGATGAACCTGGTATAGGACCCAAATCTGCATTAATTACGTTATTCCTATTTTTAAAGATAAAAATGCTCTCAAAACTATCTAATTCGCGGGCTAATTTGCTACCTCAAATTGATTCGAGCAAAAAAAATTTTAGCTTACCGTTTCACGAAACTACGAAAAATTTAAATAAATTCTTCAAGCTACTGCGAAACGACGAACATCTACGTACAGCCCTGAAGATGTCCCTTGAAACAGTGGACGAAACGTTGGCAATTACGCCTAACTCGACGCGGTTCCAACCCGGAAACCGAGATCTACATCTAGAGAACGACCGCGGAAACCTACACCTACATTTAATTTAAATAAAACCTTTAGACAGTATAATCTTCAAGTAGCATTTCGGTCGAATAACTCCTTGAAATCTCTTTTAAGCCACGCGAAAGACAAAGTTGAGGTAAACAATAAATCTGGAATATATGAAATAAATTGTAAAGATTTTGAAAACTATATATGTATATGAAATATCATATACCTTCTTTGATGTCATCTACTAATTTCCTTGTGTTAACAAATTTTGTAATAGGTTTCTGCTTCTGTATAAGTTTCAATTTTTCTTGGTGAAATCTAGAATTGGAATGTTTGATTAGTGAATCCTTTCGACTGCTTATATTAATGTCTTTATCACAACTTTTGCATTTCGCAATCTGAGAGCTTTTTCGACTATTCGTACGCCACCCTTTAAATTCCGGAAATTCATCCCAATTTACCTTATACGATTGGGTATATATTTTTTTTAGCATGTACATGTACACCTGTACTAGAGCCTTCACCACCACTATTACTGGTATCACTCATTTTATTACATTAATTTAAAATAAAACACGAATTTGCATTCGTTGAACAATAAAAAAAAAAGCGCTCAATTCATATACTAAACCGAAAGTGGCAAAACACGACTCTAGGCTTATTACATTAATTTAAAATAAAACACGAATTTGCATTAGTTGAACCATAAAAAAAGCGCTCAATTCATATACTAAATCGAAAGTGACAAACATAGATTAACTATATACTAGATGGGCATCTCTTTTTAATCGATCTCTTTTCAAAATCTAGTTCAAAATGGCGTTGAAGTAAAGGCGCTATTATTCAAATTTTACTTTTCACTATTATTTCTAGTCTATCCTATAGACAATGCATAAACGTCGTATCAATGAATTAGTTTGATACGCGCTTAAACATTTGTTCTATTTTATAAATATGGTTGACATTAAAAGATTTTGTTCACGAATTACAGTCACATACTAGATAATTAATAAAATAGTAGTAGATATATACTTATATAAGCTAATATTATTTATTTCAATTAGTGGCCCTGCTGCAAAGGCTTCAGGTCCTGTTTTAAAACATATAACCTAATTTAGTGCTACTCTGATGAACAAAATATATTTTAAGGCTGGTACTGTAGTATTAAAATTACTTGTTTCATGTGTATTTTATCGAGTGTTTGTTCATTACAATCTATGGGTGATTAATGCCTATGTTAAAGTACATTTTTTTGGTTTTAAGCGGAAACAGTTTACTCGAAATTTCATATTTATATTTTTTTCAATGTAATTACTTTTGTACCAATATACTTTATTGTATATATATGTGTGTCTTATACGTATTTTGAAAAATTATATACACTAAGCAGTATTTCTAATTAACAAGGAACAAAATAAAAAAAAAGAAGATTTTATGGAGGAAAACTCTGTGTGTTCAGTAGAAACACTCTCTTTCGGAGGGAGATACATGAACACAATGAATGTAAAACCCTCATTTATTAGCATAATGTACAGAACCAATATTGTTAAATCTCATTGCATTATAAAATTACATACTTATTTTCTACTTACAACAAATATAATCCCAGATATATATATATATATATATATATATATATATATATATATATATATATATATATATATATATATATATATATAATGGGTGATTCATTTAGAGATACTTTTTCGAAAAGCAAAGAACAAATGAAAAAGGCCAATTTATTTAAGAAACTTGATTATCATACAAAAGAACCATTCTTTACAATTATTTTTTAAAGATTATTTCTCTCAAATGTTGGCCGCGATTGCGGTTAACGTAGCCTATTCTGCTATTCCAATTTTTCAATGACGCGTTCTAGCATTTCGAGTGGTATTTGTCCAATGACCCGGGTAATATTGGCCTCCAATGCCTCAATTGTAGCCGGTTTATCCATGTAGACTTTAGACTTCACGTAGCCCCACAGAAAAAAGTCTAATGGTGTGATGTCACAAGATCTAGGCGGCCAATTTACTGGTACGAAGCGTGAAATTAAATGTTCACCGAATCGTTCTTGCAGTAAAGCCATAGTTTCACGAGCTGTATGGCTAGTGGCGCCATCTTGTTGGAAGTAAATGTCTTGTAGACCACGGGTGTCAAGTTCAGGCAGCAAATAGTCCCTTATCAAGGCGCGATAATGGTCGCCATTCACAGTCACATTCCGGCCGGCTTCTGTTTTGAAGAAATATGGACCAATTATTCCACCGGCCCATAATCCGCACCAAACAGTTGTTTTGTCTGGATGTAATGGTATCACTTCAATCTCTTCAGGTTGCTCATCACCCCAAATACGGGCATTTTGCTTATTCACGTACCCATTAAGCCAGAAATGGGTCTCATCGGAGAACGAAATTTTTGTCGAAAACAGTGGATCTTCTGCAAGTTTATCAAGAGTCCAACGGCTGAAACGGAAACGATTCGGAAGGTCGGTCGCCTTTAGTTCTTGCACTAGTTGAATTTTGTATTCTTTTAAACCAAGATCCTTTCGTAAAATACGCCAAGTTGTTGCATACGACAAACCAAGCTGTTGAGAACGGCGACGAATTGATTCTTCCCGGTCTTCGCGTACACTCGCTGCTACCGCCGCTATATTTCCTTCACTACGTGCTGGATGAGGTCTATGTGGTCGCGTATTATCCATTATTGTAAATTGAGTTTCAAACTTATTGATGGTATAGCGAATTGTGCGTTCGGTAGGCCGATTATGTGGCCCATATGTTGCTCTAAGCGCACGATACACATTCCTTGTAGAACGCCCATTTTCGTAATAAAGCTGTACTATTTGTAGACGCTGTGCCGGGATAAGTCTTTCCATTACGTAATGTCAAATAGTACTGAACCAGAATGCGCAGTCCGCTGACGCGTCGCATGCGCGCTCAGCCATTAAATCCCCACCTAAAAAAGTACCTCCAAATGAATCACCCATTATATATATATATATATACAGATATATATATATATATATATATATAAATAGATTGGGCTGGTATGCTTGTATAGGAGCCATAAAATAATTACCCTAAGATACATTACTCCTAATACCAGCATTAGCCGTGTGAGACAACACTTGGGCTGCATGTTTCACCTTCATTTTTGCGGGATATATGTGTTCATCCATTAACTTGTAACACAGAGTAACATTTCATATAATTGTATAATATATTTCCAAGATGCAAGTTGTCTTTCTTTTTTCCATGAAAATTCCACCTCAGAATCTTTAAAGTTGTTGCATAGTCCTTTTAGTAAGTGGGGAGGATCAAATAATGGCACAATTTCCCTATTTTCAATCTCAAATCCACATATTCTGAAATACATAATAAAAGACATACGTAAAATATTAATACATTATTTTCTTACTTGTACTCTTTGTTCATTTTGATGTAGTTGCGTTTAGTTTCCTCAAGTAACATTTCAATTGCAGAACAGCTCATTGTAAATTGGTCACAGGCTGTAGCAATAACATTCAAACCTATATTTAAAAAATCTACAATAATATTTTTTAAATTTCTCATTAAATCTACTGATGGCTTTCCTGATTCCGCAAAATAGTATGCAAATTGATTGCTTCCATTTTCATTGCATGGCTAGCAATTTTTTTCTTAATCTCTAAGCCGCTGTTATCGAACCCTTCTATTACATCCTCTTTTCTCTTATATGCCAAGAAGCTTCCAACGACATTTCATCAAAAATTTCAGTACAGTACCTATCTAATGGTTTCATTTTTTCTACACTCTGTCTTAAGGTGATTAATATGTTTTTATTAATGCCACTTTTGAATGTAACTGTTTTTAAAACATTCAACAATGTTTTGCATGAGGGCAACGCAAATACTTTCTTAAGTAATTTATATCCCTTAGGGCTTTGTTTTAAAAAATAAAGGGCAACTATTTTATCATTTGTACTAAATCTGCGACCCTTAGGCTTCTTCTTTTGTAAATTCAATTGGCCCAAAAAAAATTTATAACTTGGTTGTTTAATCTAGAACTCATAAATTCTTTCGAAGCAGAATATTTATATGCTTCCTTTAATCTTTCCTTGTTTGATTTATTTTCTCTGTTTAGCTGCCCAGCAGTTTTGAGTAGGCCTCTTGCAACATTTATAAGTTTCTTCTTTTTTGGTGTTAGAAGTGCTTTTCTTAAATTAACTAACTTTGCAAAGTTAACTTTTCTGCTGAGACCTAAAATTAATTTTTATCGATATCTTTAAATGTTACCTTTTACTATGTTATTTTTTTGTACCTGCTCGAGAAGATAACTCTCTCTTCCTGTTCTTAAACTCTCTTTCAATTTCCTTGTATTGGTCTGAAAGAAGGTATAATATTAACATGGCATCCACTATGATATGCAGGAACAATAAGCCAATTGAAAACTTCATGAAATATCAATAAGACACTTTAAAATTATGTATAACTACTCCTTTCTATATTCAAACTACTAGTTGAAGGAACTGCAGTGTCTTCGGTTGTAGAAGCTTCTATGTTATCCAGCCCCTGTACTTCTTCAACTCCCAAAGATATTTGTACAAGGTGTCCCGTATCGTTATGTTCAAATTTTAGGAGTGTAAAGTAGACTTCATTTCAAGTAACAAAAACGCAAAACTTGTATATCCATTTTTATTTGTTTCAAAGTTACAGATCTATGAATGTGATTGTCAGATCATGAAAAAAATGTAATCCTAAAGTCAATGCAAACTGATTTTATTTAAAAAAAGTTATACGATTTAATAACAGGCCTGTGATTGTTAACGTCGCATAATAAAATGTTATCCTAAAATAAATAAACACGTATCGTAGTGCATACAGTAATTTCTTGGAGATCTACAAAAAAGAGTACTGGAAATTGATTTATGATAAAGAAGGTTCTTACTTATTTCGTATGTGCTGAACAGTATATCATACAACAAAAAATATTCAGATGACTGTTAACGTTGCATTTTTTAATAAAGGATTACATTACGATTCAGTTCACACAACAGCTTATTAGTGAGTGGACACGTTTTCTTTATTCAAAATGCCTTACCGATTTTCTTCTCAAGAGTATGCGGATATGCATTTTGAGTATGGCTACTAGTGATGTGTCGATCCAGACGGATTCGTTCCAAAGGAACGAATCCATCCGTGGAACGAATCCGAAATTGTAACTGTATGTCGTTCCATCGAGATTATTCAATCTATAACCACGGTAGAACGGCACGTCGTCAAGCATTTGTCGGTTTTTCTACATACTTGCTTACTAAGATATAAATTATAAATGTATATATTGTCCATGTATTTTTTCATAATGTAAACAAATCATTAATACATGAGTCTCTCTATCTATATTTATTTTAAATTTTGGCTCGTATCTACTCCATCAATTGTCTGTCGCTTGTTTCAATAGTAAAGACTCGTAATGAAATACATGTTACGTTTGTTTATTTTGGATTTTGAATTTATGTGTTTGTAGTGCCTGCACTTATTAGGATTTAAAGACAAAGATATAACAAACAATTAATGGTTTTGGTGTAAAATTACTAGGGGGTTCTATGTTTTTATTTTAATAGTTCAGTTTAGATTTCATTAGTATTAAGTTCATATTATTATTCAAGTTTTTAAAAATAATCGCGATGGATAAAAGAAAGCGCAGTGAAGTTTGGAAATTTTTTACTGTCTTGAATGATCATTCAGCTAAATGCAATTTCTGCAATTCAATATTTTCACATAAAGGAGGGGCAATCGCAAATCTAACCCGACATTTGAAAAGGAAGCATCCATTTTCCCTAGTAGAAGAACCTGAAAAATATACGTCGCATACGCATACCGATCCAAACGAACCTTCTACTTCCAAGGCCGGTGAAAGTGTTGCTTCTGCTACTGCAGAAATTGCACCTGTCATAACAAGAGAAAATACTGAGGTGAATACCGAACTTGTAAAGAAAAGGAAAGTGTATCAGTCAACTTTGACAAGTTTTGAAAATAGGTCATTTCCCGTACAAATTTCAAAAAAGCTAGATGAACAACTGTGCACTATAATTGTTGCTGAATACCAGCCACTTAGATTGGTAGAAGCTACTGAATTTCGAAAATTTGTTAAAATGCTAAATCCAAATTACAACCTTCCATCAAGAAAGACAATTTCCATTATAATTTTACCCCAACTGCATACAAAAGTATATGAAATTGTAAAAAAGTGTTTGTTATTGACGGATTATGTTGCTATCACCACTGATGGATGGACTTCTATTAGTAACCAGTCTTATCAAGCGCTAACTGCACATTTCTTCACCGATGACAGTAAATTAACATCAGCTTTATTAGGGTGCTGCTGTATCGAAGGAAGTCATACAGCTCAAAATTTGTCTAATAATATAAAGAGCCTTTTAGACACATGGGAAGTGTCCCACAAAGTTTGTGCTGTTGTTACTGATAATGCAGCAAATATTACAGCAGCAGTTCGCATTTAAGGGTGGCAGCACCAGCACATATCATGTTTTGCCCATACTTTTAACTTATAGTACAGAAAGGGTTACATGAAATTCGGGACATTCAGCATAAAGTAAAAGCGAATTTTTCAAACGGAGTCCACTTGCAACAGCAAAACTTCAAAATCTACAGAAACAAATGAATTTTCCTCAACTTAAGTTGAAACAAGATGTAAGCACAAGGTGGAATTCTACTTATGATATGTTTGATAGAATTATTAAAATGAAAGATCCTTTGCAATCAGCGTTAGCTATTTCAAACTGCAATATTAATTTGTTTGATAACGATTTCGAAGTTCTTTCAATGTGCTGCAAAATCTTAAAACCTTTCAAAGATGTAACAGAAGAACTAAGTGGTGAAATAGTGGTGACAATATCAAAAATTTTAGTGTTTCGTAAAATGTTATTTATGTGAATTATATATCCAAAATGAAAACGCAGTTGGTTACGGTCGAAGCAGATGAGGCAGATAAGATGTGTGAAATTGTATTAGCTGAATTACTTAAAAGATTTGAACAAACAGAAGATAATCAAATTTACAGCGAATCCACATTTCTCGATCCGCGATTTAAAAAGTATGGTTTCAGTAATGAATCAGCATATAATAATACCTATTAAACAATCATACAGAAAATAGCGGCTTTAATTGAAAAGAAAAATACAAACCGGAGTGAGCCTATTGCAATAGAAAAAAGTGTAGATACAGCAGACGATAACATATGGAGTAACTTTGATAATGAGATTTCGGAAATAAAAACAACATTCGACCCCACTGCAGAAGCAATCAGTGAAATTGATAAATATTTTCAAGAATTCTTATTAGCCAGGAATCAAAATCCTCTTAAATGGTGGGAAGACAGGAAAAATATTTATATAAATTTATATACCTTTATGAAAGGTCGACTTTGTATTCCAGCTACATCTGTTCTTAGTGAACGTATATTTTCAAAAACTGGACAAATTCTAACAGATCGAAGAAGTAGGTTATCTGCTTCCAAGGTAGAAAAAATAACATTTTTAAATTATAATCATAACTTGTATTAATATAATTTTTATACTCGGCAAAATCACATTTGCCATCTTCAGGTCTGCGATAACTGTCTGCTTCTGCTTCTGGTTACTCGTAAACTCGTACACCAGTACTATAGGTTTATATTTATTGTTTTGTATTTATTGTAAGATTCACATGAAAACATGTCAGTGATGTCAGTGTACAAGTAAATATAAAATAAGTACCTGCTTATAAATTCTTTTCCTATATAAATATTATACATATACATACTCATGCAGCTGATTTATTTATTTATCAGCTGTATGAGTATGTGTATGTATAATATACAAAATATATAATAAATAAAACAAACAGGCAATCATTCCGATCCAATAAAGCGAGATCGAAATGAATGTGTCACTTGTCGGACTTTACAACTCCGATCCGCCGGCATTTAACATCGAGGTTGTTATAATCGTTCCAAGGAACGAAGCCTCTGGACTCGTTCCATTTGCAGAATGGAACGAGAAGGAACGAGTCCACAAAAGGAACGATTTCGCCCATCTCTAATGGCTACTGTAACGGCAGTGCACGTGAAGCAGTTATTGAATACCGACATCGGTTTCCCGATAGGCGTATTCCTCATTACAGAACGTTTCTGGAAGTACGCAGACAATTTCGGGAATGCGGACTGCGTGATTATCTTTTCGACCAAGGAGTAAATTTGCCAGCAGACTTAGAGGAAGAAGCAGTAGCTATTGTTACAAGGGATCCAACTCTCAGTGTACGTCGAATCGCTAGACAACTAGGAGTGCGCCACGAACGACAGTTTGGCGAATTTTAAAACATGAGGGCTTATATCCATGTCACTATCGCAGGAGACACGGTTTGCTTGAGGCAGACCACTATGCTCGTCTAGTTTATTCTACCTGGATAATAATATAGCCACGGCTTCTGCAGAACAGTCCTCTGGACAGATGAATCTACGTTCACGAGAAGTGATGTTACAAATCTGAGAAACCTGCACAAGTGGTCATCAGAAACATCCAAAGCTATACGCCCATCTAAATTTCAACATGAATTTTCTATTAACGTTTGGACGGCCCAATCGATGACTTGTTGATTGGTCCTGTCGTTCTTCCTGGGAGGTTAAATGCGGACAATTACCTTCAATTTCTTATTGACGAACTGCCAGGTCTATTAGAGGATGTCCCACTGAATGTTCGACGAGACATGTGGTTTCACATGGATGGGGCACCACCACATTTCGGAATTGCTGTCCGAAATCGGGTTAACGTCAATTATTCAAGATGGATTGGTCGAGGTGGTCCTGTTGCATAGCCACCCGGGTGATCTAGGTGGCTATGCAACAGGACCACCCAGATCACTTGTTCTTAATCCCCTTGACCCTTATTTATGGGGGTACATGAAAAATTTAGTCTACGCGCACGTTTCGAACACAAGAGAAGAGTTGTTGGATCGTATTCAACTGGCTGCCGAGCAAATCCGTCAAAACAAGTATGAAATTCGGATAAATACTTCTTCTGTTGGCTTACGGGCACAAGCCTGCACTCAACAAGGAGGTGGACATTTCGAAAATATTATTAATTGAACTTTTTTAAATAAAATCAGTTTTTATCGACTTTAGGATTTCATTTTTTTTCATGATCTGACAATCACATTCATAGATCTGTAACTTTGAAACAAATAAAACTGGATATACAAGTTTCGCGTTTTTGTTAATTGAAATGAAGTCTACTTTACACTCTTAAAATTTGAACATAAGGATACGGGGGGACACTTGTATATAGTAAATTTGAGAACAATATTAAAATAAGGCATATTTTTACGAAATATTGGATGTAAGTCTGAAATAGCATGTGCTTTCAAGTT
Source organism: Melolontha melolontha (assembly GCA_935421215.2). Lineage (NCBI taxonomy): Eukaryota > Metazoa > Arthropoda > Insecta > Coleoptera > Scarabaeidae > Melolontha > Melolontha melolontha. The sequence goes on from OW285240.1 coordinate 48,443,230, forward strand.
TGTTCGGTTACGGTAAGCTATGAATTTCATCTTATTACTAAAGTGGTGTTCGCAGACTTTATAGCTTTCTTTTTTCTTGTGCTCTATGTCCATTCTATTAATAGCTTTTAACCATTTAATAAATCTCTGTACAAAGGCATTTAGTACACGTATTATAAGATAATTCTATTTCAACCTACCTCCTGTTCTTTAGGAAAACTGTGCATAGTTGGATTATTACTATTATTAACACAGTTTGGAACACAACAATAATAACCCATTTTAGAAAAATATTTTTAGCCCTAAATGTATAATTAGAGAATTATAATAAATGCAACACTTAATTAATATAAGAGAATTAACACTAAAAAAAAAAAAAAAAAAAAAGTAAGTGTGAATTGTTATCGGAAAAATAAAAAGATATATATTATTTATTACATAACGAATAATGTGAGATGTGAAAAAATCGTAAGATATCATGGTCAATTCGATAGATCGGTAAAAAAAAATTAAATTTCGGTAGATCTACCGAAAAATCTACCGTAAAATCGAAAAATTGCTTACAAAAATTACACAATTTAGAACTAATAAAGGGAAAAAGTACTACCAACTCCTTTTTATTCTACCGATAGCAATCCTGCCGACAACTACAACTTGTAATACAGTTCATATCTTATCTTTCGGATAAATATATCGGCCGGATAGTTATAGAATATATTTATCTGGACACTGTACAACCGGCCCTTAATACTTAACCCTATGTATGCCTAACAGGTCTCATGGTTTTGTCTATAATATAAATTTATTTTTATATGGTAGTAATATCCCCAAACATAAAGAAGATAACTTGGTCAAGAGATGCTATTTTAGAACTAATAGTTTTATATAGCAATCGACCAGTTTTGTATATGGTAAGGTAGATTATAAAAAAAAATTAAAAATATAATTAGGATTTATTCTTGATCCATTGTAAAAGACAAAGAAAAAAAACTCTCGTAATAGATAAAACGGCGTGATCGAATTATGACACATAGATCGAATTCTTGGATAAAATGACAGCTACTATTCAGAGTAAGTAGGTGAAAACAGAATTTACTATAAAAATTTCTTATCGAACTAAAAGTTGAACATATTGCAGTGGAATTTACTTTGAAATTGCTTATTAATTTTTTTATTCACACTACAGCTTATATCGCCGGCTATTCAGTCTAGTAGAATCCACGAACTGCCATCTCATGAATCGTTCCTTGCGGATCAGGGTTAGATTTCGTTTTCCAGAATAGATCTATGCACGATTTTATAAAATACACGAGAGATATCTTTTTCACAAAATTTCAATAAACATAAAAAAACACTCGCATAAATCGAATTAAGATTAACTTGCACCTTACAATAAATGTAAAAACAAAATACAACCCGATTTTATAAAACAAAGAATAAAATTGAGAATTTTATTCTTTCATAAACCGATCACTTTAACAGTCAAGATATCTCTAAATCAAAAATAAAATTTCAATATCCGCTTGTCCATCCCCACCATCTATAAAAATCAAAATATATACAGACAACACATTTTAACAAATACAATATCCGGAAAAGCGGCAAGTTCAATCCTTTGGTCAACCTATATATACGAGGGCTAATCATAATTTCATACATTATAAAATTTATTTTACTTATAAAATAATATATATATATAACGATCCCCGTCTGAAATAAATAAACATACAACTGAAATAGCTAATTTTTTTAAAATGTCCCTAACTATGGAGTCCACAAATTGTTCAATCTTTTTTCCTTTCTTGTCCAAGGAAAAATCTATAGCATGATGTCTAAACACAATGCAATTTTCGAAGTGATGCTGCATCAATAATTGCTGCATGCAAATGCACTAGTGGAAACCCCGCTTAAAAGGGCGCGAAATATGTTGGGAGCAGACGCACATGCGCACTGCGGCGATCGCGCGTCGTCACTCTCATCCACAAACGGACCTTATTTAAAAAATATTCCTCGTATAAAATGTTTGTATTTAACTTGAGTGTTTTTCTTTATTTTAGATATTGCCCAATGTTCGTTTTGTAACATCTATTTGGAGGAAAGGGAATATTTGGATTACCACATGGACTACTGTCGCGAGAAAAATGCCAGGTGAGATTAGTGTGTTATATTGTTAAATGAATGAATAGCTACCTACATAAGAGTAAGTATATAAAGACATATCAGGGGGAGATGAAAATATTTCGAGTATATCTACAATCTTTTAAACTACGTCAACTCTTCTTCTGTGTAAATTTAAAAAAACATTCGCAAACTTTTAAATATGGTGATTATTAAGTAAATATATTACACTTATAGTTTTAAAAAGATTACAATATTACTTTTGCATTATATTGTAATAAATTTTCGTTAAAAATACTGTAATAGAATTTCTCTTGGCTTCGTTTAAATAAAACTAACGGTAATTAACAACACACTATATTAATAATAAAATAAACAAAACATTTAATAACCATAATAATAACATTTATTTCTATTCACATTTATACAGGCTGTCCAGAAACTCTCCTGACAAACGAAGACCGGAGATTCCTCTGATAATTTTAAGACAATTAAACCCAAATTCACCTAGTCCGAAAATGCTTCCTAAGGGAGCTATAGTTCTTTGAAGATGGCGCCTTGTATTTATTTTTTTTTAATTCCTCCAGAACGCTTCTATTTAGAAAAACAAAAACTGGTATGCTTATTTATCCTCCAGAGATGAATCGATTCCATCAATTGCGAATTTCTAGTACCGGTCATAGGCGTCCGTTTTGGGTAGGTCAACGATTGTTTTAAGGCATAAGTTTTTTGTCTTTAACTTTTAAGCATTTGTGACACTAGATTATTAAATTTTCAGGTATTTCAGTACTAAAATGTACTCTTACTTTAAGTCGGTAGGATACACCGTTTTCTAGAAAAATCGATTTGTAAATTTTTCGTTTTTTCTTCATTAAAGTTCAATTTATTATGTACCTACTTATTTTTAGCGACGAAGTTGGCTTGGACTACCAAGGCATGGATGAAAATTAATTTAATAAATTAAAAACAAATTATTTATTACAATGGAACGAAACTAACAAAAAAAGAACAAGTATCAAAGGTAGATTGTTACAAAAGTTGCTCGATGTGATGACCATTAGTCTCTATGCATAAGTTTACCCTTTTGCTTAGAGAACGCCGAATTCTTGCAAAAATTCCAAAGTTATTTCTAAATTCGTTGCAAGCATCTTGTATCCTTAGCCAGAGTTGTGCGCGATTTTGTATCGGAACGGAATAAACAAATGCTTTTATGTATCCCCAAACACAATAATCGCAAGGATTCAAATCCGGCGACCTTGCTGGCCAAGCAACTGGACCGCCTCTTCCAATCCAATGGTCTTCGTAGTTATTATCTAGGAAGTCTCGTACATTCCTGCTAAAGTGGGCCGGACAGCCGTCCTGTAGAAACCATAAGTTTTGCCGAATATTTAAACGCACCTCATCTAACAAATCAGGTAAAATATTTTGCAGGAAATGTAAGTAATCAGCACCATTTAAACGAGCAGGTAATTCCACAGGTCCAAGTAGATAATCGTCAACTACTCCTATCCAGACGTTTATGCTAAACCTATGCTGATGCTTAAATTCTTGAACAACGTGGGGATTGTCACCAACGTACGAATAATAATGTGCATTATGTACATTAAAAATTCCATTTTTTGAGAATGTAGCTTCGTCACCAAACAAAATGTTCCTGAAGAAATCTTCATCTTGATTTTTCTGATTTTGTAACCATCTAGCGAATTCTACGCGAGCAGGAAAATCTCCTTCTAGCAGTGCTTGCACCTTTGTAAAATGAAAAGGATATAAATTTTCTTTGTGTAAGATATTTCCTACGGAAGATTTTGAAATTGTGGGGTACATGGCAGATAGTCTTCGAACGCTAATTTCTGGATTTTCCTCAACTTCCATTAAAATAACATCTTCATGTTCTGCTGTTACATCATTATGTCTCCCTGTTTCATTATTTTTTGGGACCACTGAACCTGTTTCTCGTAATCGTTAATGAAGAGCTGTAAATGTTGAGTGAGTGGGATGCTGACGATTGGGAAATTTTTCAGCATATCTACGTTGCGCCGCTCGAGCGTTACACCTCATTTCGCCATAAACTAAATGCATATCGGCGTATTCCTCATTAGTAAAAACCATTTTTTTTTTAAATTGAAATCGTTGTGTTTGAATAACACAAAGTAAAAAATGAAAAGATAAACTTCGCGAACTGACAACAATTTGACAATGAAAAACGTAGGTTTTACTTCTGTTGGCAGTTCAGAGCTAACTATTGCAAAAAATAAAAAATTGAACTTTAATGAAGAAAAAACGAAAAATTTACAAATCGATTTTTCTAGAAAACGGTGTATCCTACCGACTTAAAGTAAGAGTGCATTTTAGTACTGGAATACCTGAAAATTTAATAATATAGTGTCACAAATGCTTAAAAGTTAAAAATTTAAAAAAGGTATATAACCCCTTACCACAATTATTAGTCGTATCCTAAATACGTATTTCGACAACTAAGTTGTCATCATCAGTAGGTAAAAACTACTAATTAAAGTCACACGGGGCACAATAAAGTAAGATGAACGCTTCCGCACAACTACTATACACTGTAACCCTGTAAAGACTGAACCATTTTTTTTTTAAATTGAAATCGTTGTGTTTGAATAACACAAAGTAAAAAATGAAAAGATAAACTTCGCGAACTGACAACAATTTGACAATGAAAAACGTAGGTTTTACTTCTGTTGGCAGGTTACAGGGTTGCAGTGTATAGTAGTTGTGCGGAAGCGTTCATCTTACTTTATTGTGCCCCGTGTGACTTTAATTAGTAGTTTTTACCTACTGATGATGACAACTTAGTTGTCGAAATACGTATTTAGGATACGACTAATAATTGTGGTAAGGGGTTATATACCTTTTTTAAATTATTATTTAACCACAGTCTCCATTGAAAGAATTTTTAAAAGTTAAAGACAAAAAAGTTATGCCTTAAAATAACCGTTGACCTACCCAAAACGGACGCCTATGACCGATACTAGAAATTCGCAATTGATGGAATCGATTCATCTCTGGAGGATAAATAAGCATACCAGTTTTTGTTTTTCTAAATAGAAGCATTCTGGAGGAATTAAAAAAGAAATAAATACAAGGCGCCATCTTCAAAGAACTCTAGCTCCCTTAGGAAGCATTTTCGGACTAGGTGAATTTGGGTTTAATTGTCTTAAAATTATCTGAGGAAACTCCGGTCTTCGTTTGTCAGGAGAGTTTCTGGACACCCTGTATAGTCTAGCCAGGTTCTTGTTTTATGATTACACATACATTCCCCATGTATAATGATTAAAAAAGATAGACAATGCATCAGTGACATAGTAAGCAACCAGTTATACACCAATGAAGTATTTTCCTCTTGCTTAATTGTTAAATTAGATTGCCATGGAGATTGGAGAAGTTAAAAATTTTTTTTAATGTCAAATATTTATGAATTTTTGTTAATACATGAATCTTAAATTAAATACATTTTATTGGAAAATAGATAATTTATTTAAAACATGATTAAAGACGAAATTACTACTTTTTCATAGCAATGATAATGTGGTACCAGAAGAATAATAGTTTAAGAACGGTCAGAGACATGTTTACGAATTACCGAACGTAACCTACCTATTGGGGTCATTTCAGGAACACGATAAAATAATGTCTCCTATACGTTAAATAAATAACACCTCGTGGTATCTTACGAATAACTAGTTTTATAGTTTTATAAAATGGAGAAATTTATCTTAAAAACAGTAGTGGGAAATCAAATGGTATGTAGTTTAAAAAAGTTTTAGTATGGTGTACTATCTCTTATCTATGCATGTAATGTGTAATAAAGCATTAATTTGCAGGAGATTTAGAATCTACAAGAAGTATGTCACTGCACTCAACAAAGAATAAAGATGAATCAGAATATAATGAGTATTCAGTGCCTAACGGCCGTTTGCACTGCTTGTTGTTAAAGTGGTAGTTAAGTTTAATTAACAGTTAAGACAGAATCTCTCTTGCACCACGACATTAACTACAGCTTAAGGCATTAACTAGTAGTAAGTTTAATCCACAGTAAAAGTGTGGATTAAGATATCAATGTATACTCAGCCCATGTGCATTTGGAAACGTCGCTTAATTTTTTTGCTTTATGCCCATTTATATAGACATTGGATGTTTTTTATTTTCTGTAGTTTTAGTTTATTTATTATTAGTTGCAATGTTGTAATCTCAAATAGTACATTTTCAAATTATAAAGTGAAATTAAGGTTAAAAGCAAAGTTTATATTAAGGTTCTAATTTTCTTGTAAAATTATATACAGTAGTACCCCGTTATCCGCTGACTCCGTATCCGCGGTTTCAGTCATCCGCGATTTACCTATGATGAGCAGAAAACGCGTTATATCAATAAATATAAAAGTTATAGGAGCATTTGTCGATATATCGTCGTATATATGAGTCATCCCCTGAATTCGGCGCTCTCTTATGATAAGTTAAACAAGTTGGAACGTGCTTAAGGTGCCACTCGCTTTTACTTGTACATATAAACGCTCCTGTTAACTATGAGTTTAGTACTATTCGAATTGTCGGACAAGACAGTGCTTGCAATTGTTTTTAAATAAAGCAAGTAAATTTGAAAATCATTTTAAAATGGCTTCTAAACCAAAAAAGAAAACGTGAAATGCTCACTATTAGTGAAAAAATAAAAATCATTCATATGATTGAAATAGAAAAAAAATCTATTGCAACTGTTGCTAAAATATACAATAAAAACGAATCTTCGATACGAGAAGTGTTAAAAAACAAAGATAAGATTCGAGCTTTATTATTATTAACAAAAACCACTCTCAAAGTTAAGAAAAATATACATACATTAATTAATGTATCCAATTCACTAAAATGAGAGATTTTTCCTTTCCTCAGATAGGTCTATTAAATTAAATATAAATTACAAGTTTAAAGACTCGTAATCAAACGAGAATTAATTTAACACATCAAATCACTAATCAAACCACAAACCGACTTTATCCTAAATTTAAATTGAATAAAATTAAGTTTTATCCAATTGCAAATAAAACACGACCTATCTGCACAAAAACTACCAAATCTCTAAAAACATGATGATCCAGGAAACGGCATGATACCCCTACCTAACATAAAAATAAATCAAAACAGCGACAATATATATTTATATTATTATAACTTCCAAATTGGCGCGAACTGCAAACATCCCATAGACCCGTACGTTCTACAGTTGTGGACAAAAATACACATTATAATGAATTGTTACATAAAATATCAAATTTTTATAGTTATCTCTCTGGAATAAAATGTACATAAATATATTGTCTTATATAGTTTCTTTAATTTCTTTCTTCGGGGAAAAATCCATGACAATATGTATGAACTTATATATTTAATAAACTTAAATTCTATTTGTGCCACAGCACAAGAATATTTATTTATTTATTGTTTATTTATTTTAAATAAATATTATATAACTTATTTTTTCTTGTTTCATTGTTTTAACTTTGCTTCATATTTCATATTGTACTCGAAAATAAAGCGTTCGCTACTATCCGCGGTTTTCAGTATCCGCGGAAGACCACAGAACCAAACCCCCGCGGATATGGGGGTACTACTGTAATAACATGAGTGCAAAAGGTTATATTTGTGGCTAAAATCATTGCAGTCTGTTTCACAATAAATTTAAATACCCATAGTCTAATTTTAAAGGGAGATCTTTGATTATGACTTTATTTTATAATCTTTCATTATTATATTTGACCACTTCATAAATTGTGTATTTTGTTATTGATGTTATATTGTAAGCAGCTGTAACATAATATACTTTAAAATTACGAATATTATTATTATATATGTCTTATATATAATATATCTAATATTTTAGAAAATAAACCACATTTTATTTTTTACATTTATTATATTGGGACTATTTTGTTAATGTTTGTTAATTTGCTGCCCCGTAGCTAATTGTTCTTTTTTTTATTTTTAGAACGGTTTCTAATATTTGCTTTCTTATTACAAACTCTTCTTCATCTTTTTTTAATTTGATTTCAAATTTTTGCCACTTTCTTTCTGGATTCAGCTCCATATATTTTTTTTGCTTCTGTAAAATTTCTTTTTGTAGTTCTAACACTTCTTTTTTTTATGTCTGCCACTTCTTCGTATTTTAGAGCAACGTGGAGTAGTCTTTTAGTTTTGGATGGACTGACTTTTAGCATTCTTGGAGTGTATGTGCCCCAATCTTCTCCAATATTGTCATTGAGGCTAGACATCATTGATATTCTAAAATAACAAACACAATTTGTTTTATGACTTATATCATATATATATATATATATATATATATATATATATATATATCATATAATTATGGTATGAACTCGCCTTTGCATCACTATTAAATGGGTTAGGTAAGCCAAATACTGTCTTTTTGTATAGTATATCCAACGTTAAATCAAAAATTGGATATTGCATTGGACTACATGTTGCTGGTACACTACCTGTTGCCTCTAAGTCACAGCGTATATTTGCTGCTTGCTTTCTAGTTTCTTTCCTTTTTTATTATAAAATCTTTTCAATACTTCTACATTCCTATAAACAGAAGTTTGTACATTAAATTCCCATTCTATTATTTTCTAGGCATTTTCCTTTGATTCTAATGTTTATATGTCCTGATAATATTTAAGCAGCATAATTTCTCATCGTTCGAAAAATTTGTAGGCTGGATACGTTTCTCGCTCGTTTTTTTAAATAAATAACGTGCTTATTCCTGTTATAATTTTAATATACCTAAGTAAATATTATTTTTATGGTTTTACACTTACTTCGAACTTAAATAAAAGTAAAATCTGACAAATTCGCGCCAATGTACCTGAGAAGTACCGTAATCTCACAGTATTGCCACTACAAAATCGTTTGAAATTCTAATACAGGTTCTATCATTTCCCGCAAACTATTGGTTACTTAATCCCAACCTTTAAGACCGGTGATGCAATGCAGGATATATTTAACTATTAGTTAAATTTAATTAGGGATTTGTTAATCCAAATGTTAACTACGAACGGTGCAAACGCCCCTAAAAAGACTAAGATAAAAGACTTTAAACAAGCCAATAAAATGGAAGAAAAACAGCTGTTTGGAAATATTTTAAAGCATCAAATGACAGAAAACTGGCCAAATGCATAACTTATAGGAAATAATGCAAGACTAGTGGAAAGACTAGCCAACTTATCTGATCATTTAAAACGTTTCCATTCTATCTTCGATAGCAAGGCTATTTTCATATGAAGGACGATCAGTTACTGGAGTACTGTTTTAGACCCTCGATTTATAAGAGAATATTTTAGTAATACTGAAAATGCTACTAAGGCTACTTCTTTTCTTAAAAAAGTAATATTTAATATTAAGAAGAAAAATAGATCCTGAAAATAGAGAACAAAATGCCTGTAATAAAAACAGACATTAGTCCACATCAAAAGTCACTTTCATTATTTGAATTTTTGCAAGAAAGAATAAAAGATAAAGTAAAATATTACAGCTGATGTAATAATAACTAAAAGGCAATACCTTGAAAGGCCAAATTCGAATCGGGATGTAGATCTCTTTTGGAAGGTATGTTTTAAAAAAAGGGTAAGTGCATTTTTTATTTGGAATGGAGCTGAAACCCTTAGAACAATGTGCTAGGAAATACTTCTGTTTTCCAACTAATTCAGCAGAAAGTAAAAGAGTGTTTAGTACAGCTGGTTTAATAATAAACAAAGGCGTGCAAGACTAAAACCCAAAAATGTTAATATGATAATGCTCCTAAATAAAAATTTTAGAAATATTGATAAGTAATTATTTTATTAAAATTACACCCAACCTTTTTGTTTTAGCTAAAGAAATAACTCAATGGGTTGCATCTTACTATGCTTTCTAAATATTAAAGATATGAATGTTTAAGCTTTCGAAGGGAATGTACATGAAAATCTTTCCATACAGAATGTACAGTAGTGGACATAATTAACTAGGACAAGTCAAAAAATTAAGTAACCTTTTTTTTATAAAATTTAGTTGTTTAAATTTGGGTTTATAGTTATGACATTTGTCACGTTGATTTGTCAAAAATTTATTTGTCGAACTGAAGTAGAAAAAATGCCTCGAATTAACGATATCGTGAAGTGTTCTGTAATTGCTAGAGCGGAAGAAGGAATGTCGGTCAGACAGATTGTTCAGCGCTATAATATTAACAAAAATTCTGTCACTAACATTGTCAAAAAATGGAGGCAAGAAGGGAGAATAGGAAGGAACCCAGGACAAGGACGACATAGGATTTCAAATGAAGAACAGGACAGTAGATTAATTGAGGTACTAAGGGAATATCCATTTTTCACCGTAATTAGAGCTGCTGAAGAAACAAATTTCCCGGGATCTGCACGAACTGGACGACGACGTGTTAAAGAGTCGGACTTGCGCTACCGTTCAGCAGCAAAAAAAAATATTTTAAGGCAAGAACACAAAGAGGCGCGTGTGGGATTTGCTCTAGAACACCTGGTTTTCCATAATAACTTTTGGAATAATGTCATCTTTACGGATGAAAAGACTTTTCAGTCCACATATAGTGGTGCTATTCGTGTATATCGACCTGCTTATTCGCGGTACGATGAAAGATATATTAACAATTCAGACAAGAGTGGCAGATTTTCCATAAATTTGTGGGCTTGGATATCAGCCCGTGGACCTGGTGTTCTGTGGCATATTGACAGTAGATTTAATAGCGAAGAATACATACGGATCTTAGATAATATCATGTTGCCTTCTGTGTCCCAATTATATCCTAATAATGAATTTATATTTCAACAGGACAATTGTCCCATCCATACAGCTCATGCAGTAAAAAACTGGTTCAGAGAAAACAACATTAATATGCTTAACTGGCCTAGTCGCAGCCCCGACTTAAACTGCATTGAAAATGTTTGGGGACTGTTATTAAGAAACATCCGAAACCAAAATATTAGACCCAGAAATGCCCAAGGATTATTAGAAGTGATTAATAATGCATGGGAAAATGTTGTTACCCAAGAGTATTGTATAAATTTGGTAAACTCGATGCAACGGAGACTTACTGATGTTATCAACCGAAATGGTGCGATGACCAAGTATTAGAAAAGTTGTAGTTTTAAAAAATATATGTGTATTAAATCTTTACCGAAATTAAATTGTTCTGTTTTATATGTATTATAAAATTATTAACTTGCATTTGAATTACAATTCTGGTAAGTGAGGATGTCTGTCAAAGCCTAGTTTACATTAGAAAAAAAACACTGTCCTATTTATTTATGTCCATTACTGTACATGAAACTCATTAAGTCTATTACGAAACTGTTTACTTCTTCAGTAAAAATTATTTTATTTAAAATTTCTGCGTTTTCATTTACCAAATTAAACATTATATTACAAAAATTAGTTCGTTTGACTTCATTTTCCGCGAAAAGCTCTTGATGGATTGATATCTTGCATGGCTTATATTTGAATTCTTTCAAGGTTTTGAACGCCGAACTGTACGATACTCCAAAATGTCTGGCTACATCTACAAGCGATCCTACATAACACGTGTTCTGTTCACACGTGATATGTTTTATTATTTTTTTTTGTGGGAATTTAGAAAACAACCATCTTCTTTGAATTTGTTAAAAATAATTAAAATTGTTTTCGCACAAGGTATAGGCCTGTTAGGATAATTGACGGAAAACATGTCTCTGACCGTTCTTAAACTATTATTCTTCTGGTATCACATTAGCAATTTTGTCTTTATTCATGTTTTAATAAATAATATATTTTTCAATAAAATGTATTTAATTTAAAATTCATGTATGAACAAAAATTCATAAATATTTAACATTAAAAATTTTTTTAACCTCTCCAATCTATGGCAATCTAATTTAAGAATTAAGCAACAGGAAAATACTTCGCTGGTGTATAACTGGTTGCCTGCTATGCCACCAATGCATTAACTAAAGAAAAGAACCCGGTATATTTATTTCACGTTTATAACTACGAGGTTGACTAGGCCGCAATTACTGCTTGAGTGTTTTTCCCTGCTCGAACGCTTTACTTATCCAAGCGAAGTTCTCGAACGTTCGGTTTTCCAGAATCTTCGGGAAAACCTCTAAGTCGTGCTGACGCACACGGCGGTAACTTCATCTCATGACTCACACCACATTACATTTTAAGTATCGTGCGTTCAAAAAAAAACTTTCTCTAGATAGGCTCGACTTTGCTGTGAAATCAAACGGTATGTATGAATTTAAGTCAATAAATCTGTCATGTCATTGCATTTACAAGGTGTGGCTATAAAATAACGAGACCGCTTCATTCGAATTTTCCATTGTGCAAAACAGTGCTGGAAGTCTTCTTCTGTGAGCTTGTTCATGAGACGTTTGCCGCTTTTTCTTTCACAGCGTCAACGGTCTGAAATCTTGTCCCTTTAATGCAGATTTGGCTTTTTTCACAATTCGTTTTTTTTTTCTGATTTTCTCGTGAAATTGAGCAAGGACCTCAAGGTAGTAATGCTGATTAACAGTTCGACCTTTAGTAACCCAGTTAGGGCACACAATCCTATGGATATGGAAGGAAACAATCATCATACCTTTGAATTTTGATCTAGACGTGAAGAGAACGGGTATAAGACAAGGAGGGGTGTTGAGTCCATTATTTATTTGATGATTAATTACACTGGCCAACACGATTTCTGCTGACTTCTAAGCGAGACTTGTTTTTTTACTAATTCGGGTGTGCTGAATCCGAAAATCATATTGTTTTTGCGTATCACGTCAAAATTAAACTGTATACTGTACTACGAGGAACACCTTTTATATTTTTACAGTCGACCACTAGATGGTGCTTTTGACATATGTAATCACTATATTCTTAAAGTTTGACATTTGTCAATGAGTAATCCGCGATAGCTTAGAAATTGAGTCAGTAGTTTATTAACAGTGACAGTTTTAAGAGTTTATAAAATAATGGAGACTACTTGTGCAGGTTTTCGTTCGATGATTTTTTACGATTATAAAAAAGGCCTAGCTCCATAAGAATGCATTATATCGCTTCGGTCAACTTTTGGTAATGAAGCACCATCAGAGAAGACAGTTTACAATTGGTTTGCAGAATTTCGTCATGGTCGTGCCTCAGTGAATGATGAATCACGTAAAGGTCGACCAAAAACTGTTATGATTCCAAAAAACATCGATACTGTGCGGAAAATGATAAAACAGTTCATTTCTTCAGCTGTACAGGACACATCGCTTAATTCCTTTAGAGTCGCAGTAGGCGCATTATTCTTCATCACGACAATGCGAGTTCCCATACAGCACGTCTAACTATTGACTATTTGAAGGACAAAAGTGTTGAAATAATGTCTCATTGTCCATATTTACCTGATTTGTCGCCGAATGATTTCTTTTTGTTCCCAGCTGTGAAACAAAAAATGCGTGGACAGCGATTTTCAACTCCTCAAGAAGCAGTCGAAGCCTTTGAAAACCATGTTTCTGAGATACAACCTTCAGAGTCGAAAAAATGTTTTGAGAACTGGTTCGTACGCATGCAAAAGTGTATAGACCATAAAGGCGAATATTTTGAAAAACAATAAAATAGTTTGTTCCCAAAAATTTTGTTTTCTTCCAGATTTTGTAAAAATATAAAAGGTGACCCTCGTGTGCTCTTTGAAGAATCACTAATGCGGCTAAGTAGTTACTTACATAAGACCTGTTACGATATAAAGAAAGTATAAAATTTAATAATTCATTTATTTATTTCAATACAATATTAGTCACCAAGTATAGTGCAAGTATTTACACAATAATCATTAAAAAATTTCAAATTTGTAAAAGAAAAAACAACAATCACGGAATACATTTTCGTTAGTAGATCTTTATAATTGCAGGCTTTTTGTTTCCACGAAAATTGTTCGCAACCATCGTGAATGAAGTACAGGCTTCTTTTTCAGCTTCATAGAGTTGATGAAATTTGGATCTCTCATTAAAGTTCTAATTTGAGGTCCATCAAATACCTCAGTTTTAGTTTTTTGTAATTTAGTCGTGGAAACTTTTCACATACATACTGGAAGCAGTTACCTTGCAAATCTAGAACTTTAACATATTGGTTCATAAGACCCAATTCTTCACATCAAATTGGGTGATGTGAATTGTGAATTGATGTGAAGAGGTGGAAAAATTACTTTTTCTCTGCCGGCTAAAAGTGGACTTATAATATTCTTTTTTACGACATATAGGGATGTTCTGCGAGGTCAATATTTCTAAATCCAGTGTTGGTTTCTAGCTCGACTATCCCAGAGGCACAAAAAGCACGGAAATATTGTACATCCTCTTTGAAAGCTAAGTAAGCTAAAGTTTATCATTTTGAGATCCACACAGAAGACCCAGTTTTGGTCTGTATATTTTAGTAACTTTATAATCCTGTCAACGTCGTCATATATTTCCTTTAATTGAACGGAATATCCAATAGGTATTGAACCGAAAACATTACCGTTGTGTAGTAGAACACACTTGAGGCTTCTGCTGGAAATTTCGATAAACAAACGCCACTCACTTGGGTCACATTCTACAACGCCCATTTTAATTAGAAAACCTGGCACATTGTTACAATAAACAAATTCACAGTATTCTTTAAAATATTGCACAATATCACTTTCCCTGTTACAATAAGAAGTTATCTTCGTACTTTGCTCGAGTAAGTTCTTTTCGTTTAATATTGAAGCTAGCAGTTCCGGTGATTCCTTTGATAGGCCCAAATCCCTTACTAAATCATTCAATTGCACAACGTTGTGGTCCATCATTAGAAATTATATCTCCATAGGCACAACCTACATCTGAATCTTGTTCCTCAATAACATCTACTATGTCTTCAGCATACAAGTACTCAAGTGAAGGAAGCTTTTCATAAACTGGCACGGGCATTTCATTGGAATGAAGCACTGGTCGAATCGCGGGGTCGACATTAGAATATACAATTTTATTCTTATTATAACTGGAGGCCTGTTCGCGGACCTCTTCCGCGGGGGTTGAGCTACCCATCAGGCGCATCCCTAGGTGCCGGATAAGGGGACGGTCAGGTCTCTCATGGGGGACCTGATTAGTGACAGTCATAAGCGGGATGGATAGGTCTAAAAACCTTCTAATCCTTAGCGAAAGCTGTCACCGCGGACCAGCTCTTCCAAGCTACGGTGTAAGGCAACGTGCTTAGAGCTGAATGGCCACTGGGGTATATATGGTCTCAAACGTTCTTCTGGGGGCACTAGGCGGCACCCCCTTGTATTTTACGCCTTGTGGACAGAAGTCTAGAAGTGGATAATCTCCTCAGGACATTAAATGACCAGGGAATATGGACGCAGGGGTTCGCCGATGACATTGTCATAGTGTCCCAGGGGAAATTCCCGGGGACAGTGGCGAGCATCATGCGAAATGCTCTGCGAATTGTGGAAAGATGGTGCCTTGAGGAGGGATTAACTGTCAATCCTCGAAAAAACAAGTTGGTAGCCTTTACCAACATGAGAAAACTAAATGATTTGGGTAGCGTAAGGCTGTTTGGACAAGAGTGAGAACTAACCAATGAAGTGAAGTATCTAGGCATAGCACTTGATGCGAAACTGTATTGGAGCAGACACCTAGTCATAGTGGCAGACATGGCGGCGCAGCTCTTCTGGAGATGCAGAAGAGCTGTTGGCAAGACCTGGGGACTAAAACCAAATGTGGTACACTGGTTGTACACAGTAGTAATAAGACCAACGATTACCTATGGAGCAGTTGTCTGGTGGAGGAGGACGGAGTGGACATCGTCGGTGGGGCTCCTCACGACTCTCCAGCGACAGGCTCTGTTGGGAATCACGGGAGCTGTGAACAGCACGGGAACCGGTTCCATGGAGGCCATCGTGGGTCTCCGTCCGCTTGAACTATTTGTAAAAGCGGACGTATGGTGTCCTAATAAGGTTATAGGGAACCATACAGATATCACAGGAACTATACTGGAAGAGCCGATATTTCAAATGCCGGCGGACAGTATGGCACCTGAAATTATGTTTACAGCTAAGCAGAACATATTTATACCGACCAGGGAACAGGCAAAAAGTTGGTCGATCGATTGTGGTGCCGGCACCTGCTACACTGATGAATCACAATCTAGTCAGGGGGCAGGTGCAGGCATATGCGGAATGTGCCCCTGGAAGGAAGACATCGATATGTCTGGGGAAACATACTACGGTTTTCCAGGCCGAATTGTTTGCAGTCGCAGCCTGCGCCGAGGAAATTCGGGAAGCCAGCTGCGCAAACAAAAAAATTAACATAATTACTGATAGTCATGCGGCTATTAAAGCCATTATGAACCCATCTACCAGGTCTAAACTGGTGAAATATTGGAAACAGGTCCTCAATAAACTGGAACAAGGCAATACAGTATCGCTGATATGGGTGCCAGGACATGAAGGAATTAAAGGCAATGAGCCGACAAACTGGCCAAAGAAGGTACTAATAGGAACTTCATAGGACTAGAACCTGTATGTGGTTATGGATAGAAAAATAACATAAAAACAAATGGAGGTTAACGGAAGGTCAACTCCATACCAAAACACTACTAAGGGAGCTGGACGGAAAGTTTTCAGCCAACCTAATTCGTAGTAGAAAAAAAGAAATTAAAATAATTACCGTGTTAATAACCGGGTATTGTCCTTTAAGGAAGCATTTGTACAGCATGGGTTGGTTAGCGAGCCCTGGTGTAGGAGATGTGAAAAACAGGAGGAAACTAGCCTTCATGTAATATGCACGTGTGAGGAACTGAAGGAACTCAGACAGAAATATTTCGGGAGAGATCTATTGGATCCTTCGAGTGTACTCAAACTTCCCCTGAGGAGGATAGTGGCTTTTATCGAGGACACAAGACTAACAGAGTGGAACTGAGAGATCTATTGGGGATAGTACAAAGAGCAGTGTGCTCAAGTGCCTGGACGTGCTGGCGTCCAACCCAAAACATAAGAAGAAGAACCGGAGGTCTGAACTAAACAAAAATAGCAATCTACGTGGATTTTCGGTTCACGACATATCATTGGAACACCAAATGCTAATTTCCGGCGTTTTCCCTTGCTCCATCGCCGTAAATTTTCCACACATTATGTGGAGCCCATGAATTGTCCTGATCAGCAAGTTTTCCGTCAAAATAAGTTAAATTCATTTTCTTAACGACAGCAATAATAGTTGCCCTGAGAAAGAAAACTTGACGTGATAGAGAAAAATGGGTTTCATATTTGGCATTAGCGTATCAATATTAATGAACCAGGTCTCCCCTAGTATTTATGTGCTTATTTGCTGTTGCTTGTTTTAATTGGATCCTAATATATATTTTTTTTTAGACAATGTGTCTTACCCGGACCGGTGATTCGAACAATACTAGCAAAGAAACTTCCAGTTGATTCAAATAAACGCAATAAACAGCAACGTAAAATACACAAATGTTCACAGTGTAAATTCAAAACAACATATATGAGCGATCTTAAGGACCATGTCAATAAGCATTTTGAAGTAAATACGTACAAATGCGAAATTTGTTATAGAAAATTTAAACGAAAACAAACACTGCAGGAACACGTGATTAATATACATATTAATGTTGTAAAGGATTTTTATCAATGTTTTAAATGCGAGTATAAAACACACAGTAAAAAATATTTAGAAGGACATTTACGGGTAATACATTTCCCCGAAAAGATATATAAATGTACAAAATGCAAGTTCTCAACAGTTTATAATTATAGTCTAAAAAATCATCTCGCCACTCATGAGAATAATGTAAAACGATTTAAATGTCCGCATTGCGAACACCGAACAAATTACAGATCTAATTGGAAGCAACACATAGAAACGAAGCATCGTAAAGAGACGAAATATAACTGTCCGAAATGTGAATTTCAAACGGCCTACAAATACGGTTTGAAACTACATCTGTGCATGCACGATGACGTAAAAAGATTTAAATGTGCAGATTGTAACTTCAAAGGAAAAACAAAAAAAAGTTTGCGGTCGCATCTACTAAAAGAACATACTAAGGTAAAGGCATTTAAGTGTCCAATGTGTAAGTTTAAAACTGTTTATGAGAGTATTTTAAAATTTCATCAAAGAAAGCACAAGAAAGAAAAGAAATTTAAGTGTTCTGAATGTGATTTCGAGACAAACTATGAAGGAAGTCTAAAATCTCATGTAAATGTGAAACATTGTGAAGGGAGAAATAAGCAATTTAAATGTTCGGAGTGTGATTTCGAAACAAACTACAAATCAAGTTTGACCGTCCATACGGCTGCGAAACACTGTGACAAAGAACATAGACAATTTAAATTTGAATGTGAGGAATGTGAGTTTAAAACAAATAAAAAATCAAATTTAAAAGTTCATGTTAGTGTAAAACATTGTACAGACAAACAGAAACAATTTAAATGTCCGGATTGTAAATACGAAACAAACAATAAATTTCATTTGAAAGTACATGCAAATTCAAGACACTCTAATCAAAAGCAGTACAAGTGTACGCAGTGTGATTACGAGACATCACATAAGTACAGCTTAAAACAACATATTATCACGCATGAGAAAGTCAAGCAATTCAAATGTCCAGAATGTGATTTCAGAACAGATTGGAAAAGGCATTTAAAGCAACATACAGATATAAAACACCATCCGAAAGAGATGTACAAGTGTGCGAAATGTACTTACGAGACAGCCTATAAATATAATTTGAAAAAGCATCTTGAAACCATTCATGGAAGTATGAAAATGAAAGAATATAAATGTTCTGAATGCGATCATACAACAATCTATAAACATAATTTGAACTTACACATGAAAATAAAGCATGGTGAACAAACTAAATATAAGTGCGCAAAATGCAAGTATGAAACTCTCTACAAAAATAATTTAAAAATACATCTTTATTCGCATGGGAAAGCAAAACAATTTAAGTGTTCACATTGCGAGTTTGAAACGAACTATAAGTCATCATTAAAAGCACACAAATGCAAAGAATTTTGAATTAAGAGTTTATAAAATATAAATTTTCGTGTTGAACTTAATGGAAATGATAAATCTCGTTCCACATGCATTCTTCGCCAAATGTGTTACGTTTGTTTCTACAATCCGCGAAACTAAGTTTGTACTAGAATATAGACGCAACACACCGCGACGTCACCTTCCTTTGGTTATGAGGATAAATGAAAAGATGCGTGAGAGTTTGAATCGAACTATAGGCACATCCACCCCGAAACGTGTAAATACTAGCACGCCTCACTTCTATACTGTATGTATATACGAGCGTAAGGTGAAAAATTCTCGACCTGACTCAGAGATGGCGTTCCAATCAGCGAAAATTTATGATTCCTGCCTGAGTGCACCTGTCATTAGTTCGTATGGCAAGTTTCAACTTGTTCTGTCAAGTAATTTGTTTGCACGAATTTTCGCAATAGGCGTCTTGCGTGTTTTTCGTTAAAATGGATAAACTTGAATATCACGCGCTCATAAAATTCTTCGATTTGGACGGATTAATCCCTGAGGAAATTCATCCGAAGTTGACAAAAGTTTACGGGGACTCTGCTCTTTCACTGTAAACCGTTAAAAAGTGGACAGCAGATTTTAAACGTGAAGATGACCCACGCGAAGGAAGGCCAAAAACCGCAACCAACCCGGGAAACCATCGAAAAGTTGAACGATATCGTGTTGGACGATAGGTGTGTTAAGGTGAGTGAGATAGCTAAGGCCGTGGCGATATCGGAAGAAAGGGTGCGAAACATCTTGCACGAAGAATTAGGGATGCGAAAGCTCTGCGCAAGGTGGGTGCCGTATTTGGTGAATGCCGATCAAAAACAAATGCGCAAACGACATTCGCAGCAGTGTTTGGACCGATTCAATAGGACAACAGGACAATGCACCTGCTCGCAAAAGTGCGTTGGCAATGGGAAAACTACAGGATTTGGGGTATTATTTGCTCGGCCACCCACCTCCTCCTGACGATTTCTAATGAGAATGAAATGCTAGTATTTACACGTGTCGGGAGGGACGTGCCTCTCACGCATTTTTTCATTTATCTTCATAATATGTTTCTATTGCTTTTCACTATGTATCAGTTGTGTCTCTCCATTTTGTCATTTGTAATTCCCAATTGTCAATATTCGTCAAAATTGTATCAAATAATTTTCATATTTATCAAAATACTATCTCTATTTATCAATTGACTTTCACAAGTTGAAAACAGAACAGCGCTTATGGGAATACTGTACAGAGTTGCCACGTCTTGTCTTGAAAGATATTTGAATGAAATATTAACGTAAATGCAATATAATAAGCCTGCGAAACTTGATTTAATTCCAAAACGTTCGAAAAAATAATTTAAATTATTTTTAAAATGGAGATTCTAATACAGCGTGTCCTTGAAAAAAATAGGCAAATAATAAATTAAAGGATATAATTATATAGAATAGTTGGTAATTATCAACAAACTTCCCCTGGTCTCCTCTTTCAAACAAAAATATTTATATTGCTCTAAAATAACAAATCATAATTCATCGAACACTAATACGAAATATTTACATTTAAAGAAGATAATAGTTAAAAGTAATATAACAAGACCTTGTTAAATAGTCGACTATTTTTATTTTTCATCTAAATTTCGAGTGTGTTTTAGTGTCAATTTGTCGAGACGTCATTTTGACAATAATCTGATTAAAACCCGAAAGCTTTTATTTAGTAATTTTCAAACTTTTGCTCTGGTTTTGTAATATAATATTCCTTAAGTTAATCGTGAACTGGGTGACAAATATGTGCACTACCGAGATTTACATACTAATGTGTACTACCATTTTCTACAGAAAATTTTATGTTCATCTGGATACAAATCGCATACTTAAATGCTGTAAATGTTCGCAACGATGTGGAGTTGTGAATATCAGGCTTAAGTAATTATGCTATGTGAAACTACTACAAAAATGTAAAATAATATTGTAAATTATTTTATTCTATTGTAATAAAAAATAATAATTTCGTATAATAATAAGTAAAAAGTATATAACTCTAGCTAATTTAGTTTGTATTGGGGTGGCCTGTTGGACAATTTAAATATTATTATTAGAGTTTTTAATTTATTATGAAAATAACGGAACAATAAATGGATAACGAAAAAAGAACAAAATATATAATCGACTATATCACTCTAAAATTACTACCGAGATTTTACAGTACTAATCTGTACTGTCATTTTCTATAGAAAATTTTATGGGTAATTTGGATACACATCGCATACTTAAATGCTGTAAATGTTCGAAACCATGTGAGTTGGGAATATCAGGGTTAAGTAATGCTATATGAAACTACTGAAAAAATGTAAAATAATATAGTCATTTTATTCTACTGTAATAAAAATAAATATGTATTTATATAAAATATATTTAATATCGCTCATAATTATTTTCTACCCTTGTAATAATAAAAGTAATAATTTCGTATAATAATAAGTAAAAAGTATATAACTTTAGCTAATTTAATGACCTTTCAATAAAATTATTTATAACTAAATTAAAAAGGAATTTGCAAGATGTTATGAGAGGAGATTGTGAAGGTAATGATAATTCAGTTCATATTAGTCTAAAAATGCAAATTTGTAACTATGTAATTGATTGAGGAGATACGTGTTGAACTTCATTACAATAATTAATAACACAACTGTTAAGTTCCAAAAAGAAGTTCCAAAAAGGTACATATAATGTAGACATACGTTTCGCCACACTGTGGCTTCATCAGGTGATGATAAATACAAATTTAAAAAAACAATTGTTATTAGGGAAGTGATTATGTATACAGATTTAGATTTAATAGGGGAGGGAGCTATTTACGTCTAACTAATCATTTAAAATCCTACCTATTTTATTAATTTCTAAATTTTCCAATAAGTTCTCTCTCTCCCTCCCCTTCTTTCTCCTCTCGCCCTCTAAGGTTTTAATGCTAAGATATGGATTCAAGATGGCACTAAATACAGCAACTCTTGCCGGTAAATTAGTTGTCTTGTGCAAAACAGTTTTTTTAAATTTTTATATTACAACGGGTGTTCAGAAACATTCGAAGTCAAGTGGGCTCTGAACAAAAAATCGTATATCTTTACTTAAGTATTAATATACTAATTTGATAACCTATAAAATTGTATTAAGTAAATGTATCAATCTATCTCAGACATGACTTCATATTTTCAAGGACTACTTTGACTTCGAATGTTTCTGAACACCCGTTACATAAAATAATTAACTTAACCACAGAATAACAGAAAGGACATAGCCGAGACTTGATTTTAGTGCGCAGAATTCAATCCGCCATATTCTAAATGTGTAATGGAATTTTGTTTACATTTATTGAAGATTGTTTATGTGATGCATAGCCTTGAGCCTGATACATAGCCTTGTGTATGCAACAAAACGGAGTAAGGTCGCGTTTGGATAACACGTTAATGTTTTGTATTAAAGGCGAGGCTATCGCCTTTCCAAAGTGTTACGCATACACATGACCGTATATCGAGTTATTACAATAACAGGATAAGTTCAAAATTTAAAATAAAAACGA
The DNA here is from genome assembly GCA_935421215.2 of Melolontha melolontha. NCBI lineage: Eukaryota > Metazoa > Arthropoda > Insecta > Coleoptera > Scarabaeidae > Melolontha > Melolontha melolontha. Next base: position 48,465,972 of record OW285240.1, read on the forward strand.
ACAATAATGAGCGAACGAAAGTCCGCATCACGTTATTGTGCAGCTGCGTTGTGCGCTAGTAATTCCAATAAAGACGACTATGCATAAGGCGGTTTCCGCCTTATGCATAGTCGTGAAGTTAATAGGGTGTTAGTACGCTATTAGTTAGTAGCTACTAAGAGCGTACTAAGATGCTTTTATCTTTTCGTATTCATAGTCGCGTATTTCATCATACTTGGTGGCTAACAAATAGGATCTTAGTAGAAAAAAAAATATATGGCAACCGTGAAAACGAAGTTCGCAGGCATGCGCATTTTGCATGAAGGGGACATTTAAAATAGTTTACCTATTGGAATTGTTGGTTATTTTAAATACGTTTTGAATAATCTTATTTGTTTTAATAAATTTTTGATTTTTTGCTTTTAAATTTGATATAAGAAAAATGTAAGTAAAATATATAATCTTACTTAAAATTTGTATTACTGAAATTATATAATTTAGAAAGTATGGAAGATTTAGTTGATGTACAAGCGGAGTTGGAAGCAAAGGTAGATATACGAAATCCAAAAGTATATCTGGAACGATTGAATCCATTTGAAGAATATGATAATGGTCAATTTCATACAAAATATCGCATGAGAAAAGAAGAATTCTCAATTTAATACAACAGCAACTTTTAACAAACAATAACCGTGAATTACCAGTAACTCCTCAGATACAATTTCTTGCAACAATCAATATTTATCGAAAGGAGCTTATGGTGATGATATAGGTATAGCAAACGCCAATTAAGTTGGCGCGAGGAGGAGTAAGTTCGCGCAGGATTAGAAGTAGTGGAGAGATTTGTATTTTGTTTTACATCAAATGTCAGATAATTTAACCTCTGAGCGTGTATAATTTTATGATCTAGCAAAGACATTATGTTCCGTCAAACGTCAATGACAAATGTATTCTGACAATTACTTGAGTAGTGGGGGTGGACGTTTTTAAAAACGGCTTCTGCGCACCCCCTCCTCGCGCCAACTTAATTGGCGATTGCTATATATACATATTTAACTGGCTTTTAACACATTCGCACGCTATCGTTTGCTCTTAGCACATCGGTAGTAATAGAATACTTCAACCGATATATTATAATATAATATATTTCCAACAAACGAAGCGAAACCAGAAGAAATGGCTGGCACCAACAACGACAACGCCCAACGTATAGCACTGGACATGAAGAACATAAACACCTACGAAGAACTTCAAAATTCAATCGAGAACTTTGTCAAGGTTATGCACAACGCCTTCGAGAACAAGATGAACGAGATCAAGATGAACGAAAAACCACCACGAAAATCCAACAAGCGACAAAAGACTGAACAACCGGAGATAGAAACAAGCAACAGATACGACGCACTCCGCACGATCGATGAAGATACGAAGAACGAAGAAACGACACCAATGGAAAGCGACGACCAACCGCCTCCACTTCCGCAGCGAAACCCGGGGTAAGTACCACTAAACACACAAACAAACAGCACAAAACAATCACAAAAACAGTAACCAACACAAACCAATCACCCAAAATGCCCACTATCTCCCCAATTACAATCACCGACCCAACACAATGGAATCTAGTCCGAGAAATCATGCATTCAAACAACATTCAATACACACAAAGTAGATACGTCCAGGCCGGAGTCCAAATCACTCCATCCGCAGAACAAGACTATCGCAATCTCAACCGAATTCTCAACGAAAAAGCCATTCAATCCTTCACATACCAACTCCGTAGTGAAAAGAAATTAGAAATCGTCATCAGAGGCGTACCCCAATTCCTGACCGACGAAGGCATCAAAGCCGATCTAGATTCTAGAAACTATCCGATCGCGAAACTCACTAGGATGAACGGTAAAGACCGCCTTCCAGCCCCCCCCCCTTATTTTAATAGAAATAGACAAACAATACAAGTCAATTTTCGACATCCACACAGTTTGCGGATTAGAAGTAAAAGTAGAGTCCCTCAGACTTAGAAAGGACGTAGTACAGTGTCACAGATGTTAGAAATTCGGTAACCAACAGCGTACGTGCAACGTGAATTTCGCGTGCATGAAGTGCGGAGAGTCACACTCGACGCATGAATGCACAAAGCCGACAACCACCCCCCCTAAATGCGCAAACTGTGGCGGAGCTCACCTCTCGACCAGCTTATCATGCAAAAAAATCCAAATAACCCAATAAACGAACCAAAACAAACACACAAACTCATAGACGCACCGCTACCAAAACACAACGCGTGGACTCAAAGACAACAGCCAAATAACATCACCGTAACTACACCCACAACCCGGGAAAACACACCAACACCTAACACACACGATAAAGCTGACGACACAATTGCACTCATGATTGGAAAACTGTTCCTAACATTCAGCTCGACAAACGCTACACCCCAACAAACACAAAGCTTTTTCGAACAAACAAATGAACTTACAAAACTTTTCCACGCACGCAGACAATGAATCACAAACACAACATTAAAATAGCCTATTGGAATGCACAAAGCATAACACACAAAAAAACATGAATTACACGTATTTTTAGACGAACACCAAATAGACGTAATGCTGCTAAGTGAAACACATCTAAAACCAAGTCACTCATTAAAAATACAAAAATACAAAACATACAGACACGATAGGCCGGTAAAAAAAGGCGGTGGAACCGCTATACTCGTACACGAAACAATAAAACAGCGAACTTGAATACAAAACACTCGATAACATCGAAAACACAGGCATACAAGTAAACACGAAAAGGGGACCGATAAACCTTTACGCAAGTTATCTTCCCTCCGGATTAGACATAGTAGAATCAGACATACAAACGATCTTCAATCAAAACACACCTACAATATTTGCGGGAGATTTTAACGCGAAACACCAAAACTGGAACTCGAAAGTAGCCAATAAAAACGGTAAAAAACTAAAGAAAATAGCACAAGACAACAACCTCAACGTAATCGGGCCTGTGGAACCCACACACATACACATACCAACGGGTACTACTGACGTTTTAGACATTGCAATACTTAAAAACATAACGACAACATATACAATAGAAACTATAAACGACCTCTCCTCAGATCATTTTCCAGTGATATTAACGCTTGACATGGACACAACTAGAACGAAAATTACATTTAATAAGACAGACTGGGGAAAATTCAAAGAATCCCTAGTACTCAGAACAGTAAAAATTCACAACGCGAAAGACATTGATCAAGCAGTTATTACACTGGAAGATGACGTAAAAAACGCAATCGCACAAACGACAAAAACGAAAACCATCGACACAAAACTTAACATTCCGACAGAACTAAAAATAAAAATACGAAACAAAAAAAACATACTTAAAGAATATAAAAGAACGCTAAATCCGGAAATAAAAACAAAATTAAACGCGATAAATAACGAAATAAAATCTGACATGATCGAACACTTTAATAAAAACTGGAATAACAAAATTGAATCCCTTAACACGCAAGATCAAACACTCTGGCAGATGACAAAAGCCCTAACAAACACTAAAAACTAAATTCCACCGCTGAAAACCGCAAACGGATCGGCAATAACTGATAAAGAAAAAGCAGACGAATTCGCGAACGCGTTAAAACGACAATTTGAAATGAATCAGACAATACCAAAACACAACACATTTTCTAACCAAATTGAACGGGAACGAAATAATCAAATAGAAATAATCGAAGGCGAAATCGACGCGACAAACACTGACGAAATGGAAAAAATAATTAAAAACCTAAAAAACCGGAAAGCCCCCGGAGCGGACGGAATAACAAATGTAGCAATTAAAAACCTACCAAAAACCGGAATACAAATAATAACTGACATAATAAACGGAATAATAAAACACGGACACTATCCCGCGATTTGGAAACACGCGCAGATAATAATGATCCACAAACCTGAAAAAACAACAAAAACAACCGCAGATTACCGGCCAATCAGCTTACTTCCGTCAATAAGTAAGCTGGCAGAACGCGTAATACAGACAAGACTTGAAAATGAAGTCGAAAACAAAAACATCATCCCAAATTTTCAATCCGGTTTCCGGAAAAACCACTCAACAACACAACAGGCACTAAGACTGACAGAACACATAACCGAAAAAATGAACATATCGACATCAACGGGCGCAATCTTTCTCGACATTGAAAAGGCCTTCGACCGGGTTTGGCACGCCGGCCTCATACACAAAATGAAACGTCAAAAAATATCAAACACATTAATAAAAATAACCGACAATTATCTAAAGAACCGTACATTTAATGTCACAATCGGAAACGAAAAATCGACAATCGAACACATAGCAGCAGGAGTCCCACAAGGATCCGTCCTCGGACCGCTCCTGTATAACATATACACTTCGGATATTCCCACAATAGAAAAATGTAACATCGCACAATACGCAGACGACACCGCTATATACATAAGCAGCAGACGAACATCTTACATACACAAGCAGTTACAAAACAATCTAGTCCTCCTAAAGGACTGGTACGACAAATGGAAAATTAAAATTAACCCATTAAAAACCGCGGCAATTTTCTTCCAACACAGAAAACGACACAAAAGGCCGGACGAAGTCAAACTCGAAGGTCACACAATACACTGGCAGGAAAAAGTTAAATATATCGGGGTCACAATGGACTCACAACAAACATACACGGCACATATTAAAGAAATAAAACGAAAAATAGGGTTCACAACACACGCACTGTACCCGATACTAAACGGCAAAAGCAAACTAACACTGGAAAATAAAATATTAATAATAAAAACGATAATACTCGCGGGCGTAGCATATGCCGGAGAAATATGGCATCAAGCCAGCGAAAAGCAAAGACAATCGGTACAAGGGAAAATAAACAAGGTTATTAGACTCGCGATAAATGCACCGCGATACATGACAAACGCGCAGATACATAAAGCAACGAAACTCGAAACACTGGAAACAATAATATGCAAACGAACACTAAAAACAATAGAAACAATAAAGTCACACGAAAACCCCACAAGAAGGAAAATAATAAACCCAAAACGGAGACTAATTAAAAAAGACGGACTCAAACAAATTAAAAGACGCGCAGAGGATAACTATATCCAAATAACCGCGAAAAAAATCAAAAATTAACAGATAAACAGAGGTCAACACAAACACACAAAATGTAGCAAAACACACAGCATTCCTTATAGGCTAAACAAACGTAACACACAAACACACACCTAAACACAATAACACAAAACATTCACAACCCCGGGTAATGAAATTGGAGTGGAAATGAAGGAAACTTCGACCACCAAAGAAAAAATCAAAAGGACACATATAAAAGCTTTGTAACATCATTCTCACTGCGATATCTGAACTAGCAGTATCGTATTTGAGAGAACCTACGACGACATTCGTCAAACGAACCCGGAAGAAATGGCCGGAGAAGGAGTAGATTATAATACTATTTACATTACTAATCTGGCGCTGAGAACCAACTTCAGAAGAAGATGTACCGATCAGCAACTAAGAGACGCTGAAACCATAATTCAAGAAACCACTGAGGAAGAAGACATCCAACGTCTTTTGCGCAATCAATCACAAATATTCATGGTAGATCGCGACAATCCGACAGCAAAACTGGAAATTACCATACATCACACAGAAGAAGCAAGCCCAATAAAACCGACAAAAATCCAACCGGAACAGGAAAATGAAAACATAATCACCAACGCATTCACAAACCCGAAGAAAACATTGAAAAAACAGAAAACCGAACACGAAAGCACACCAATCGAAATAAAAAACTCCTACAGTGTCCTCGAAACTAACGCCGAGGAAAAGATGGAACAAGACACAAACGAACTCACTCCACAACCGTCAACTTCAAACAACAGCACTTCCAGGGTAAGTGATAAGACAAACACTACACAAAACACAAAAACCGAAACACGCAATACACAACACAAAATCGCACCAATAATAATAACAGAAAAAGACAAATGGGCACATATACGACACATACTTAAAACACACAACATTAACACTGTACAAAACAAACTTGTCAAACCAGGCATACACATCGAACCGAAAACTGACGAAGACTACCGTACACTTAAACATATACTCGACACAGAACACATTCAATTCTACACTTTTCAATTAACAAGCGAAAAAACACTAAAGGTAGTTATGCGAGGCATTCCTACCTTTATCACCGACACTGACATTACAGACGACTTGACTGACAAAGGCTACCCGACATTAAAAATCAAAAGAATGAACGGTAAACACGACATACCGGCACCACTGGTATTAATCGAACTAACGAGACAGTACAAATCTATTTATAACATACACGACTGCTGCGGACTCGCAATTAAAATAGAACCATTAAACAAACGGACAGACATAATACAATGCCACAAATGCCAGACTTTAGGACACCATCAAAAAAACTGCAACGTTAACTACATATGCATGAAATGCGGAGACGAACACTCGACACACTTATGTACAAAAACGAAAACAACCCCACCAAAGTGTGCAAACTGCGGTGGTCCTCACCTATCCACATTCATAAACTGTCCTAACAACCCAAACAACCCTGCAAACAAAACCACACCCAAACCTAAATACATACCAGCACCACCCCCAACAACTAATCCCTGGACACAAAAACAAAAAAACACAACACCTAACACAATTGACGATTTAGCACTTGCCTTAGGCAATATGCTAATAACATTACACTCGACAAACGCAACAAAAGAACAGATACAATACTTCGTAACGCAAACACAGACAATAATAACACTTTACAACAATAAACATTAAACACACTGAACTGAACTGAAACGCAAAAAAATGATAATGACCAGTAAACAAACACATATGACTTAAACGCAAAAAAGCGACGAACACAGACTACACACACACACACAACACAGGACCGCACAAAAACATAACAACACACGATTAATTATTAATCAGACTCAAACACGTCACAACCCTGGAGATATGAAACAATGGAGTGGAAATGGAGGCAACTTCGACCACGAAACAAAATTCAACGACTCATGAAAACTTTGTAACATTTATTACTGAATTTATTTTAGCGTAACAACATGGATTCACATGACAATATCCACAGCAATTTATTCCGTCAACAATTATATATGAAGATATTTTAATTAGTAGACTTTAACAATGTTAATACATAATTTATTATTTATTGAAATACTTTAGGGATATTTTGATATAATTTTTATTAAATTTGTAAAGATTTATATTTGGCGGTTGCCAATCAGTTAATACAGAAATTGTTGGTGACGTTTCATTTTGTGCAACATAAAAGTAGTGGGAACTGGTAAAATATAACCTCAAAATGCGATTTTAAAGTATTAATTTCAATACTTTCCTTTCATTTTCGCAGAAAAAGACCCACATTTTTGGAACCAGCGAAACGTAAGCTTTCCATTTTTGTATAATTTTTTAATTAAAGCTGCGGTGACCATTCGGAACTCTTACCTATACCTACTTTATCCTATATTTTAAATTACATCATCCTATTGTCATATAATAAACATATTCAATTATCATTTTCACTCGATAACTTCAGCTCCAGTTTCAGTAAACTTTTTTCAATACTGACTGATAATTTTCTTTGCTTGCATCTTCATCTGTTGCCAATGTTCTCGAAGGCGCTTTGCATCTCTAACAAATCCTGTAATAAATATATCATATTACTTAAGTTAAATGATTCATTTATAACCAGCAAAGCGACAGTTGGAAGAAATAGAGACTATATATATTTATATATATATATATATAAGTGTTTAGATAATTTCTTAGCCGTTCATTAAATATAACATTTGATAAATTATTGGAGTTTTTCGGCTTTTTATATGAAATATTTACAAATATCAAATTAGAATGTATGTAATTGCAGAGTAAGTGGGGATGTAAACATTGCTGTCTACAAATTACAAAGCAAATCATACGAAATTTTTGAATTGAAAAATATGGTCTACGTTGGGACTCGAACCCAAGTCTACAGCTTTCCGGGCTGTCGCCTTTACCACTAGGCCACAATAGACCTAGGTTCAAACTATTTAGAAATGCATTATAAAGTAACAGTGTTAATGAATCAGATGTCAGTTATTGAATGTAGATGTCAAGTTGAAAGCAGAAGTCAGTTTTGAAAGCTCATGTCAGTTTTGATAGCAGATGTCAGTTAGTAAAAGCAAATGTCAGTTATTGAAAGCAGATGTCTGTTTTGAAAGCAGGTGTCACATCTACTTTCAAAATAGGCATCTGCTTTCTAATCTGACGTTTGCTTTCATAACTGACACCTGCTTTCAAAACAGACATCTGCTTTCAATAACTGACATTTGCTTTCACTAACTGACATCTGCTATCAAAACTGACATGAGCTTTCAAAACTGACTTCTGCTTTCAACTTGACATCTACATTCAATAACTGACATCTGATTCATTAACACTGTTATAGCAAACGCCAATTAAGTTGGCGCGAGGAGGGGGTGCGCAGAAAACGTTTTTAAAAACGTCTACCCCCACTACTCAAGTAATTCTCAGAATACAATTGTCATTGACGTTTGACGGAACATAATGTATTTGTATTTGCAGGGGATCATAAAGTGATATACGCTCAGAGGTTAGAATTATCTGACATTTGATGTAAAACCAAATACAAATCTCCCCACTACTTCTAATCCTGCGCGAACTTACCCCTCCTCGCGCCAACTTAATTGGCGTTTGCTATACTTTATAATGCATTTCTAAATAGCTTGAACCTGGGTCTATTGTGGCCTAGTGGTAAAGGCGACAGCCCGGAAAGCTGTAGACTTGGGTTCGAGTCCCAACGTAGACCATATTTTTCAATTAAAAAATTTCGTATGATTTGCTTTGTAATTTGTAGACAGCAATGTTTACATTTTAATATTTGTAAATATTTCATATAAAAAGCCGAAAAACTCCAATAATTTATCAAATTTTATATATATATATATATATATATATATATATATTGATGTAGGTCAGGCCTGCACCTAAGAATGCCTCAGTGAGCCAAAGACAGAATTGTAATATAAATATGTAAGCTTTAGAATAAGTATAAAATATTGAAACTGAATTCTTCATATGTAATATCAATAAAGTTGATTTCGCGTATTTAACTGTTGAAATTCCATTCTAACATTTGTTTATTATTATTATTTCTTTTGCATAATTCACTTTACTCCGATATCTTGTATTTCTAAAGATATTTCAACTTAATTGATTAATAATTAATGATGCTATTTATTTAGGCAAAACTGTACGATTTTTAAAAAGGTTACCGCGGGAATTATCCCTACTATAAAATTAGCATTATATCCAATTATCTACGTCTATACTTTAATTATTAAATCATCAAAATAAACTATAATATTTATATTAAGCATATGTATATTTAAAATAATTAAATTGTCATTTTCATTATAATAAAATGTCGAGACTAAAAGTATACATACAGTTGGACAAATCAGAAATTAGGATAGAGAACAAAAGAAAGTTGGCGTCACTAGAAGATTCTCCATTAAAAACACCTAGACGTATTAGAAGTGTCTCTCTGAAAATCAAAAGAAAAAGTATTAATAAATCTAAAAAACCAAACGTCAAATCTAGTCAAAACCTTACCAGTATATCCAGCTCCTGTTTAACGCATTTTGCGAGTCCAGACGGTAACCGGTGTCCGGGAGAACGTGGATTGCATTTCACGGGGAAGCCAGCCGTTGGATCGAACAACAAGCGGGGGACGCCACCCGATCGCCGTTGATACCAGTACCCAACATTCACAAATCCACGAACCAGTTCCAGATACACTAATTCCTGTCCAAGCTCACATAAGTACCGTTTTAATATTCTACGAATTTTGAAAATGATAAGTTAATTTTGCTTAAACAAATTATATCACCATTAAATTATTTTATTTAAAAATTGAATATAACCAATGTTGCATTTAAGATTAATATTCTAGTTAAGTGTCGAAGAATACAGTTTCCTAATTTTCTATTAAATTTAATCAAAGTATTTCATTGTTACGTTTAGCTTAACTCATGTCACCTTTATTTTGTCGTGTTTTTAACCTAGATTTTATTTCAAATTAAGTTTATCACGGGACATGATACATTATATTTATATAAATTAATTTAATTATTCTATGCACTTACCTGTTCATTCTTTGCGATCACTTCATTAAAGCTTTGTATTTAGACCTCATCTCATTCGTTTTATTTAGTAGTTTTTGAATACAACAAAAATACCGTTATTAACTGCATTGGCATCAGCTGATTGTGTAAGTGTTCTATTAGTCACCGAACCTGCTTTTAAAAGGTGTATCTTTATATGCATCATCCAAGAGTCAAATTGTTCTTTCTAGCTGGACACATAACTAAAACTTAAGCCCACCCTAATATACTTATAAGAAGTTTTATTCACGAACAGCTGTTTAGGTTATGTACACTTCGTTATTAAAAAGATCATATGTTTGATTTATAAACACGTAACGTATGTAACATTTTATACAACCCCATCTATATGTAACTTGTAATAGCCCACATAATATAGAGATATATAATTCACATTTAAAAACAACTAATATTTATTTAAACATATAAATTTTGGATTTATTATCAATATATATATTTATTAACATACGCTTCATCCCATTTTATATATCAATATATATATATATATATATATATATATATATATATATATATATATATATATATATACACACATAAAGCACCTTTAAGAAGCCCAAAATGGCATATTGTGCGGATCATATGAAGCCTACTTTGTTTTTGCGAAGCCCAAATCGGGCTTCCTAAAAACAAGCGTGCATAAAGCATTATTGCAATAGATACTGCCATCTATCACGTTTTAAAAAATTTCATAGTGGCTCGTAAGTAGGTATAATATCGCAATTTATACGCCATTAGTTCACAGTAACGCACGGTAGGGAGCGTATGACTTCAAATGTATATACTTTTTATATGTTCCACGCCTTTTACGAGCCAAATTTGTGTCGCACAGCATAGGAAGCCCCTAAATCTGGCAACAACGTTTAGAAAATATATTAGGTACATACATATATCTAATAAAGATTTCAGAAATCTTATAACTATAAGCTTCAATTTATTCTACCAGGGACAAAGCATTTCAAAAAAATATCAACTCTGGAAGCACTGGAATTAATATTGGAGACTAATAATAATTTAATAAAAACATTAAGTAATGTTAAGCTTAACTAAAACTAATGATGAGAAAAATGCGAAAATATGTAGCTACTAGATTATAACATTTTTGGATGCCATATTATTATAAAGATAAATAAGCAAATTAAGTTTTTATTTTTTTCTTGGTGAGAACGGCTCATCTAATCAGAATTTGTTCTTTTTTTTTAAACTAAATATAAAAGTATTTAAACAAAGGTAAATTAAATTATAAGATTTAATCATTTTGAAAATAAATTTATTGAAAAATGTTTACATATTCTGAAAAACTTAAAAAATACAGCTTCTAAATCTTTCTATAAAGAAACTTTTATGTGGAAAAACAAGATATGCTAGACAAGGTATGAGAAGGTAATTCAGGTGCCTCTAAATGAATTATAAACTAGGGTTTTCACTGTCACCCAGTCTTTGTTAATCAAACTTTCTCTGTGTTTGTCGAGAAATTGATCACATTCGTGTTTTTTGGGCGTTACCTTATTTTTTAAATGGAGTTGGAAGTATTTTAACACGAGTTTTTTCTCCTTATCTGACCATCGTAAGCGTCCAGATGCTTTTTTACTGGAACATTGTTTCTTAGTCAATTCAAATGCATTATGCTCTTCCAGCTTTTGTTCTTCACATAATCCTTCATTGAGTTCCATTACTCTCATTTCTTCGGTTTGCAATCCCACCAACTGTTCTGTCGCTTTTTATATTTCGTGATTTGTGTTATCGCCAACATTTTCATTTCGTGAAGTTTCGCTATCAGCCGTAACAGAACGCACAAGCTTTACTGAGAGGGATCCTATATTCCCTACGTCTTCATTTTCCTCGGATTCGGAACTATAGTAAATGTCTTTGTCTAGTTCAATTTCACCCAAGCATTTTCCCTTAAATTCCTTTCCTTTTCCTTTTTCAAGTAAAAGTAGGACTTTGGCAACTTCGCCGTTTGGTAAATATCTTGAGGTAATCTAAAAATAAACGCGTAAATCACTATTTTACATAATTGAATATCCCTTATTCTATTGAAAGTTGTTTCGAAAAACATGATTATAGAATTAAGAAAAACAGTGGTATTCATAATTTCCGATATTTGAAATTATGTACTTCCAAGCAAATTTTATGTCAAGTGAATTCCTATTTATATGGTTTTTAAAATTTATTATTGCATTGACTTTCTGAAACAAATATAATAAGAGGAGACTGTTAATTCTTCTTTTCAGAAAGACAATGCAATGTTAAACTTATATATTCACTTGAATAGATAATTTTCATGAAGTATGTACTTCAAAGTTTTCAATAAAATACTGTGTATATTGAATTTTACCTATAAAACTGCGAGTGTGTCTTTTTGGTGTGCCCCATAAATGTTGCAATTTGTTCCATTTCATCCGCTTGCATGCTCATTAACTGCAAGGTTGTCGCAATATGCTTTCTGAATTTTGCGGACGTTAAGAGCGCTGGCTGTTCAGCGCCACAACTTTTAGCCAAACGGCTAATGACGTTTCCTCCAGCCATCCACTTATTTTCAGAACCTGGATTTGCAAACATGTATGAATTGGACTTGGGCACAATATCCGTAGTTTGCCTAATTTTTAGTAAACAATATATTTTTGAATGCGCCTGGGAAAAAGAATTGGAACCGGTTTTGAGCCTTTACCGCCTGTGATAACTCTTTTAAATTTTTTACTTATTATTTTTTCTGCAACAGTGAGCGATTCGGTAAACGCTTCTTGATCATTTAGAATGTTGTCTTTATTATAAGCTTATATCTTAAGAAACTGCACATCACCTACTCGTCTTCGATTGAACATGACGGTCAGAGCTAAGACTCGTTCAGTAAGAACTTTATAATTTCTGCAAATGTTGATATTATTATTCAGCTCTTGATACGAATTCTCGGCAAGATCGTTAAGATATGTTTGAAATAAATGTATATAATTTGTTAAGGGTAATTGTACTGGATTTTCCCAATGTTTTTCCTTGAGTGTTTTTAACGCTAAGCTGGATATTTCATTGCACCAGTGACCTTCAATTAGTTTCTTTAAATCTTTTATATCACCTTTCTTGCGCTCATTGTCATTCCAGCTTATATTAGGGAGATTTCTTTTTTCTAGTACTATTTTGAAAGCAACATCACATACAATTTTTAAATTTCCTCCCATATGAAGCGCTAACGAAGGAGCTTTGAAACTTTTATTATTCTCGTCATATCCACTTATAATTTTAGTTGCTAATATTAGATTAGTAAACATCTCCGGTTTGAGTACATCAAATAATCCATGTATATCATGATTCATTGATTTTAAAACTATTAGCTTTCTTGCCATTTCTCTAATTCTGTTCGATATGACAGTAGCAATTTGCTGTCTTTTATGTTTGGCTAGTAATGTTTCTCCATATAAACATATTAATGGATAATTTTCTGCAATTGCGCTTATATCATCGGCACGCATTATTTCAAACACTTCTTTTTTGATACGAGATGTTCTCAAATACTAGTGATTTTTTGACATCATCGATGCCATAAATGTCTGAGATTTTGATAAACAGTTCTTACCAGGATTGACGACATCGGCAGGTTTATTTTTGCAACGTTTTATGTGCTTGTATAGAAGTTTCTTAGTATAGTGCCCTAAACAAAAATTACAAACAAAGTAATTGGTAGTAGGATTTTTTGAAGTTCTAATGGGATTCAGAATATTTTTCTCTGTATTCAGATAGAAATGTCCCTGTTTCCGAAGTGCTGCTATCATAGCTAAACGCTCTTTACATCCTTGTTTCAGCCTTTTTATTAGTTTAACATGTTTATTATCTTCATGATGTCTGAATAAATGTCTAGTGAAGTGCGTTATAACATCCGGGTAGCATATAGGACAAATCGTTGGCCTTTCCCTGGCAGAGAATTTCTTTATATATTGTTCACCCTAAATGAAAAGAAATTTTATAAAATACAGTAGTAGTTATTAAATGGCCAATTTTAACTTAAAGTCAAATATTTGAGATAAACGGAAATAAGTTTCTTAGTTGAAAATGGATAAGTATATGTATACATTTATATATGTATATATGTTTATTTACATAAAATTAAATAAAAAATAATCAAAATGCATACTTACTGAAGTTTTTGCAAACTGCATCGTTAAAGTTTCGTGTATGGTAGTTAGTCTTGGAATTTTTGTTCTTGAAGCACAGATTTCGGAATCACCACATCTTTTCCCCAATTTTAATACGTTCTATAATAAAGTGATATTACGCTAGTAAGATTATTTGCAAAATTAACTTGCTCGACATAAAAAAAATTTCTTACTTTGCTTGTTGAAGGTTCGTCGTTTTCTTTCGCAAAATTTGTAAAATCAGATAGAATAGGTTTATCTTCTTCTTTAGAGCATGGTAAAGTCGAGTCACATCTTAAAAATGTCTCATCTATTTCATGTATTTGTTGTTCTTTTGGGTAACCTAATGTTTTAGTACTTGAAAACGCGTTTTCGACGTTAGCTTAATTAGCTGAAGAAGATGAAGAGGATGAATCATCAGACGGAACGTATTCAGATTCTGAACTATCGTGATCTTGAAAATCGTCAGAATCAGATCTTTTCCACGCCAAAATGTCTGATCTGCTATCATTATCACTTGCACTGTCTGGAGTAATGAGTGATTCTGAAGATACATTTAATTCCTTACTTATCACTTATCACTATAGACGATATATATTTTTCATCAATTAAATCTTCACATTCAGAAAATAATTCCACGGAAGTTTCTTCTTGAATAGATGACTGTAACGAACTTATTTTTCCTAATTCTATTGTACCAGAATTAGGCAAAGTGCATGAGTCAGATAGGCTGACATTTTTATTTTGAAATTCAGAATTGTATAACAGCTGATAGTTTGTAGAGGTAGATTTCGCAGCAACACGCAACTGATCAGTAGCGATTTCAGCTGGAGTTGAAACTGTAGTAGGTGGTATTATATTTGAATCGATCGTATGGCGTAGGACAAACACTCTTGAAACACTAGGCATACTAGGTATTATATCGTGAGATGTAGAAGCATGTAGTAAGGGTTTTTCTGATGTTTCAAGACTAGCATGGCTTGAAATTCCGTAACAACTATATCTTCAGAAACAATTGCTAATTTATTTTCCATAGTCAATCTTAGCAAAAATTCATTGCGCGTCATTTTATTACACGCTCTTAATATATAATTCACTTTTTAAGTTTGATAAAATTAATACTTATTGTACTCAATGCACTATCACACAAAATAAGAAACAAGTATGAACTGTTCAATAATTTTAAACGTTTTCAATATAAAATATTTTGCAGCTGATGTAACAATGCATTCTATTTTTTGTTTATATTTTATCGCAATAAAATTGCGCGTTTTTTAGAAAAAAATATATAATAAAAGTAACCAGAACGCAAAGAAAATATAGTAAACATCATAGTCAAATCACAAAAAAGCTCATTATACGGTCTGCGTATGATTTTCTTAAAAGTTCTTCTCGCTCTTCCACGATACTGTGAGCGGGCTAAGAATGGTGGTCTGTTTCTATGAACCTATCTCGAAACCAAAAAATAGTAATGTTTCATTGTGGCAACATCGCTGGGCTTCGTAAAATCGGCAAAACATATAAGCATATACACTTGGGCTTCTAAAAGACCGTTACACATACCGGGACTCACAAGGCTTAACAAATCTATTAAAATTTCTATTTTACCTAAATTTACCCCTCTCGCTACGCTTGCCATTGTTGGTAATTATAATACTAGGAAATGCAAAATATACAGCTTAATTTTTGAGTTTAATCCCGGGCTGCAGGAGATCTGCACTATATACCGGGCTGCGTATCATCCGCTAGGTAAGTATATATATATATATATATATATATATATGTATATATATATACAGGTTCGGTCTACAATCATCTTGCATGCGGCTTCCCATACATAAGGCGTGAGAAGTTGCCAAACCGTACCTACCTAACAAATATACATACGAGAGCCGGTAAGTAGACCTTTAGAGAAATAAAAATGTTCTTCTAGATTAGTGGTTTGCCGAAGCAGATGTGATAGACAACGTACTTTAATTTTACCAGTACTTTTGTTGGAGAATTGACAAATGAATATGAATGTATTCCGTAATAGTGATATAATATACAGCTATGCACATGTACAATATTGTTAACAACGAGCGCAAAAAACATAATTTGAGAATCTTTTAGGTAAATAGTCATTAAATACAAGCTGTAAAAAATAGTAAATGTATAACACTACCAAAGTAGACGTATTGAAGTAAGAGAAAAAAAATGCTCTTCTAAAGGCAATAAATTTTAAAATAAAATAGATAAAAAAAATAAAGAAAATTCTTGGAAAACAAAATGAAAAAATTCAATAAATATAATTTCTGGGGAAACAGGAAGAGTACGATAAACTAAAAGAATAATTCTAAATAATGGAAATTAAAATATACTTCTAAAATAAACGGAATTCTTGAAAAACCAAATTAAAACTTCTCAATTAATCAAAAGTTCGAATAATCCACCTCTTTGCTCCTGACAGTATGCAAGCCTATGATAAAAATTATTTCGTACATTCGAAAACCAACATATTGAATAAAAACTATAAAAACAGGCCAAAATCAAATAGTACAAAATATAACTGCCAATTAGAAACAAATTAAATTCAACAATAAAATTAATAAATGTAAAGTAGGTAATTCTTATAATATTAACTTCAGATACTTATTAAGAATATCACGAACGTGAATAATAATATAAAAATTAAGAAAACAACCACCAACATGCACAATATTGGTCTCTTATGATCGAAATGATCGTATCGACCTGTCTTTAAGGGTTCCCACTACTTTTCTCGAACAGTACTTGCGCACTTGTGTATTTAACTTGGCAACTACGTTCGTTTATAGCTTGTAACTTGTAGTTCGCATTTAAGGTAAAAACGGGCCAAACGTGTATATATACCGTGTGCCCAACGTCGTGCGATCGATGGATATATAAGTAATGACTGGCCAACTGCAAGTATATTGGCCTTGCTTGAACACAATGACCGACTGATAGGAATATTCAATGTGTTAGAGAGAGATTATTTGATTCGTACTTAGATCGTATGTAGAATGTGTTGGATAAAGAAAGGGAACGCCCGTACAGTTAGACAGTAGAACCCGATTGAATATACTCTCTCAACCCTAACCACATAAACTCGCTATTCGTCTTCGCCTTACTACATTGTGGTAGATCAATCACTCCCCGGCGTTCGTACGGTATATATATATATATATATATATATATATATTTAGTGTTTATAAGAATTTTCTTTTTCTTTTTTATTTTATTGGCCGTGTCTTAATATTAAAAATAATAGATATTTTATTGGTTTTAGCGACCTTTTATTGAATTTTGATGTTTTACGACGTTTCGACTTTTATTAATTCAGTCTTTTTCAAGTATCTGGAAACAAGAATTATTACAATGAACATGAGAACTGTGTTTGTTTCGTGTGATAGATATAACAATTAAATTAACAATTTTAAATTTAAAATTAGATTAAAAAATTAATTACAAATTAGGTGCCCAAACAGCACTGTACGTACAAAAGACGTACATTTTAGGGCCATATTAGGTCTTTACGTCCAAGTACCTAAATTTAACGTCTTATGTACGTAACTTTTTCAACGTCTTATGTATGTACTTTCCCAACGTCTTATGGATGTACTTTTATAGCGGCTTTTGGACTAAACTGCATACTATAATATAGTAACGTTATATATTTTCATTTTTAAGGAATATCACCGTATGTTAGTATATTTCCTCTTTAATATATTTTAAACTCGAATATTTATTTTCTCCCGTAAAATCTGATGCATCAGGTGTCAATTACCGATGCGTCCACAAGAAAAAGCTGGCGCATATCAGGGAAGTCTCGGACGTCATTTTCTCTTTTTTTAACACGAAAAGAAAAGCGAGATACCTATGTTCAGACTGCGTCGCCACACGACGTTTGTCGTAAATGCAAAACCTAAAGTTCTTTACTCTGTGGCAAAAGACCGAGCCAGTATTTTTCTGGTCTGTGGGCCGTGGGCGTTGTCAAATGTCAATTCTGAAAAGCGAGCGAAATAACTTGAAAATAACCTAACCATAGATTAACTATATACTAGATGGGCATCTCTTTTTAATCGATCTCTTTTCAAAATCTAGTTGCGACAACAGTCACTGATGGCGTTGAAGTAAAGGCGCCATAATTCAAATTTCACTTTTAACTATTATTTCTAATCTTTCCTATAGACAATGCATAAACGTCGTATCAATGAATTAGTTTGATACGCGCTTAAACATTTGTTCTATTTTATAAATATGGTTGACATTAAAAGATTTTGTTCATGAATTACAGTCATATACTAGATAATTAATAAAATAGTAGTAGATAAATACATACATAAGGTAATATTATTTCAATTAGTGGTCCTGCTGCAAAGGTTTCAGGTCCTGTATAGAACATATAACCTAACTGATGAACAAAATATATTTTAATGCTGGTAATGTAGTATTAAAATTACTTGTTTTGTGTATTTGATCGCGTGTTTGTTCATTACAATCTATGGGTGATTAATGCCTACGTTAAAGTACATTTTTTTTTGGTTTTAAGCGGAAACAGTTTACTCGAAATTTCAAATTTATATTTTTTGTCAATGTAGTTTCTCTTGTACCAATATTCTTTATTGTGTATATGTATCTTATACATATTTTGAAAAATTTTATACACTGAGCAGTACTTCTAATTAACGAGGAAGAAAATAAAAAAAAATATTTTATGGAGGGAAACTCTGTGATCCGTAGAAACATTCTTTCGGAGCACAATGAGTGAAAAACCCTCATTTATTACCATAATGTACAGAACCAATATTGTTAAATTTCTTTGCATTTTAAAATTACATACTTATTTTCTACTTATTCTACAAAATATTTTTGAATTAAGTTTTTATGTGTTCTGTATCTTAATAAGTTTCTATAATGCAAAGTTTCATTATCAGCTATAACTATTCTGTCACGTTTCCTGGTCGTAAAACCGGAGTTATAAGATGTCTACAATATATATAACCGTGTTCTCCTAGTAATAATCCTGGCATCACCTATTTACATTCGTATCTTAAAACAGTACGATCAGAAATGGCTGTCATTACTTTTAACCAGGATGTCAAATCACAATATGTAATATTTTTCTATTCGATGACCTGAAATGACACAAACTTTTTTAGAATATATAAAGGATGTATCCTTTGTATAAAAATACTCTTTATATATAACATTTTACTTACAACTGGATAAACTCTATATGTTGCAAAATTGTTTTGCGCGAATGCAATTTGTATCCCTTAGGGCTTTGTTTTAAAAAAGAAAGGGCAAGTATTTTATCATCTGTACTGAATGTGCGACCCTTAGGCTTCTTCTTTTGTAAATTCAATTGGCCCAAAAAAAAATTCATAGCTTGGTTGTTTAATCTAGAACTCATAAATTCTTTCGAGGCAGAATATTTATATGCTTCCTTTAATTTTTCCTTGTTTGATTTATTTTCTCTGTTTAGCTGCCTAGCTGTTTTGAGTAGGCCTTTTGCAACATTTATAAGTTTCTTCTTTTTGGGTGTTAGAAGTGCTTTTCGTAAATTTACTAATTTAGCAAAGTTAACTTTTCTACTGAGACCTAAAATTAATTTTTATCGATATCATTAAATGTTATGTTTTGCTATGCTATTTTCCTTTTTTGTACCTGCTCGAGAAGATAACTCTCTCTTCCTTTTCTTCGACTCTCTTTCAATTTCCTTGTATTGGTCTGAAAGAAGGTATAATATTAACATGGTATCCACTATGATGTACAGGCACAAAAAGCCAATTGAAAAATTCATGAAATATCAATAAGACACTTTAAAATTTTGTATAACTACCCCTTTCTATATTGAAACTGCTAGTTGAAGGAACTGCAGTGTCTTCGTTTGTAGAAGCATCAATGTTACCCAGCCCCTGTACATCTTCTTCAACATCTAAAGATATTTGTATATGGTAAATTTGAGAACAATGTTGAAATAAGTCATATTCTTACGAAATATTATATGTAAGTCTGGAATAGCATTTGCTTTCAAGTTTGTTCGGTTACGGTAAGCTATGGATTTCATCTTATTACTAAAGTGGTGTTCGCAGACTCTATGGTTTTCTTTTTTCTTGTGCTCTATGTCCATTCTATTAATAGCTTTTAACCATTTAATAAATCTCTGTAAAAAGGCATTTGGTACACACATTATAAGATAATTCTATTTCACCCTACCTCCTGTTTTTTAGGAAATCTGTGCATAGTTGCATTACTACTATTATTAACACAGTTTGGAACACAACAATAAAAACCCATTTCAGAAAATGTATAATTACAGAAAAAATATAATAAATGCAACACTTAATTAATAAGAGAATTAACTCTGAAAACAAAAAAAAACAAAAACTGTAAGCAATAAACAAACGTATTTAACGGAATATGTAAATATACAATATATATAATCGAATTATAAAATAAATAAATAAATGCAATACCTAAGTAAACTCTGGAATATATCAAAATTAAATATTCATAATTTTAGCAAAAAACACGTGTGTAAACCAAAACGTCTTAAAAAGAAAATAAAGCAAAAAGTAAGGTTACATATGTTACAAAATTACAAACAACACAAAAAATAAACGTTCATTTTCTGCGGGGAAGCCGGGGAAGGTAAAAGAATTGCAGACAGCGCCAATTGTTAATGTTGTCAGAACTAAAAATTTGAACCGGGAATTTTATATTTAGATAAATCCCCGTGAACCTAACCTTTCTTTTTCTGTGATAGCGTCTCGGCAAAGAAGCTTCCCGTTTTGTGCATCGAATATAATACGTTTGTGATTTTTTGTTTCAAAACTATAACTAATAGTGAGTGATTTATCTCTGTAGCACGGCAAGTAAAAATATTTTATTATGGATAGATCAAAAATAAGTAAACATTTGAAAAAAGCTGTTAAAAGTGTGAGAATATTTGAAGCATCTCTGAATAAAGCACCTCCAAATGAAATTTTGAATAGTTTGCAAACAGAGCATCAGGCAAGTTCGAGTACTTCAAGTGGTTATAAAGATTTGGGTTTAAGAACTAGTGTTAGCCTCGGTAGTAGTAACTCTTTAGAATCGCTTCCCGATTATTCCTACACTGGTAGCAGTAGTTGTAACGAGCGGGAGTTATTTGATGCCACTGAAATAGTAGAACCCAAACCCAATGAAAATGCATTATTAATGGTTAATATCAGCAGTCAATCAGCACCAAGTATACAATTGGGTTCTAAGCTTTCAGAATGGGCTGTCAATCATAATATTACCCATATAGCTAGTAATGACCTTTTGAAAATACTAAAACCATATTTTCCTAAGCTGCCAAATGATGCTAGAACATTGTTACAAACTCCTCGTACAAGTTTTTTGAAAGATTTCAACCCTGGTAAATATTACCATTTTGGATTGGAGTCATGTCTAAAAAAACTATTAAAAAGTGTATCCATACAGTCATCTTTTTTGCCCATTGAAATTTTAATAAACATAGATGGTTTACCTCTATCATCAAGCTCTAGTAGCCAGTTTTATCCCATCTTATGTACTCTCTATGGTGAAAAAGAAGTTGGTATTATAGGGGTATATCATGGAAATAGTAAACCGAAAGATGCAAATCTCTACCTAGCTGATTTTGTTAATGAAGCAATCATATTATGTAACGGTTTTGTTTATGAAGGTTCTCAATGTAGCATTAAAGTCAAGGGCTTCATATGTGATGCACCAGCCAAATCATTCATCAAATTTACAAAAGGTCATTCAGGCTATATGTCATGCACGAAATGCTATACTGAAGGAACATACATTAATGGAGTATGTTTTCCACAACTAAATAATTTAAAGCTTCGCTCCGATCTTGAGTTTAGAAATAAACTGCAAGAAGAACACCATACGGGTACTTCAATTATTGAGAATATTCCTACAGTTGATATGGTTAAATCATTCCCCATTGACTATATGCATTTAATTTGCTTGGGGGTTGTAAAAAAATTAATATCACTTTGGTTAAATGGAAAGCCTGGAACAAAACTATCTTCTAGGCAAGTGTCTCATTTATCTGATTTACTTATTAGTCATACTCCAAATGTGCCAGTTGAATTCAACCGAAAGCCTAGAGATTTAAATGAATATAAAAGATGGAAGGCAACTGAATTCCGTCAATTCTTATTATATACGGGTCCCATAGTTTTAAAGTCCGGTTTACCCAGAGATAAGTACATTCATTTTTTGTCTTTGCATGTTGCTGTTAGAATTTTATCATCTGAAATTCATATAGGTAAGATAGATTATGCCGAAAAATTATTGCACTATTTTGTTGAAAGATTTATTGCCTTATATGGTGCAGAATATGCTTCACATAACATTCATAATTTATTGCATATAACAAATGATGTTCGAGAATTTGGTCCATTAGACAAATTTAGTGCGTTTCCTTTTGAAAATTATATGCAAACTTTAAAGAAACATATAAGGAAACAAGAAAAGCCCCTTCAACAGCTAATAAATAGAGTACAAGAAGTAAATGTATCCAATGGAAATACAAGTGCCATTCATTTTCCCATTTTCAATAAAAAACATTTTAGTGGACCTATTTTAGATTTTCCATGTTCTTATTGCCATCAATATATGGAAATAAAATTTAAATATTTCAGTTTAGGCATACTTGATCCAAATAATTGTTGTTCTTTAAGTAATGGTACTATTATTTGTGTAAAAAATATTATCCAGGGAAACAATAATCAGAGTTTTGTAGTTGGTGAGGAGTTTTTGATTAAAGAAAATTTCTTTACAGAGCCTTGTGAATCTTCTGAATTAGGGATTTATTTAGTAAGTCACCATAGTTCTATAAAATCCTGGAATGTTGATCAGGTTGTGTGTAAATGCTTTAAAATGTCATATGGAAACAAATATATTGTATTTCCATTAGTCCATACCACTTAATTTTGTATATTTATGTTTTTCAACTTTACAACAGATTCACTGTACAAACTTAGACCAGGATGCCAATGCCTTACTTTTTAGCCTTTAAAATGTTAATGAGATTTAAATGGAACTTTTTAAGAATTAAAAAATAAGAATGTAAAACTGATAATCCATCCGCGTTTTTTTCTTATTTTAATAAGAATTAAAAATTAGGTAAAAAAATTGGCCAAACCAGACCTACAAGTAAAATTGGATTCTTTAAATACTTGTAAAAAGAAACCTAGTCTAATGTCAAATTTGCAATTTGCATCACTAAATTCTGGAACTTGTAAAATTTACTAAAAAATTATTTGTACATATCCAAAATTGTTTTCAATATTTGAATTTACATAGTATTATGTAGTATTATATTGTAAATATAGTACATACACTGCTGAAACTTAGTTATAGGTATTAAGTTTTTCTAGAAGTAAAAGAATGGCTACTCAAGAAAGTGTCACATGGTCAGTAGTAAAATTTATTGGTGATAACACAGTAAATGTTGTACCAACTTGCTGGATCCACAATAAAGATAAATGTTATTGGCCACCTTTACCGCCTGACAAAATTGCTCAGGCTATTAAATCAGGATTGCTGAACACCCATTGGCCAAGTCACAAAATTACAATATTTAGGAATGCAACTTATGTTGAGTTTTTTATTGTTGAATGTCATAAACTGCATAGGTATGACCTTAAGCTCTGTTTTTTTTTTGAAACTGGTCCAGGTAAATGTGTTGTTGCATGTTTGTTATAAGACAATTTTTTTCTTATAGATAGTTATGAAGTGGCTCGTGTCAAGTCCAGAAAGGCCGAGGATACAAGTGACCTTAATACGACAGAAGACGAGGCGAGCAATAATATAAAAAGAAGAAGGATTTTCAAACATTTCAGTTCATCAGATGAAGAATCATCAGATAATAATGTTTATGTGAAACCACCTCCCGCACTTAAGAAAACCTGTAGTGGATTATCAAGTAAAGTTGTTTTATTTTTGTTTTTGAGATCGATCTATCCCCACAGCCAATATTTTTTACTCTTTTCATAATAAGGAGTCTGGAATAATATTTTTCATAAAATCTCATCAAAAATCATTGAATCATTACCTTTGTTCATTCAGTATTTATGCAGTTTTGTAGTAGGTGATATAAAATAGTCCCATCAGTGGTTGAAGATCAAATCAAATCAAATCAAAGATGATTTTTTTAGGAATTAATGAAGAGCTGGTGCCAACATCTGGTAATTTGGAGGTAGAAGATTTTCCAGACAGTCCTAGAACTGAAACGTCAAAAGAAGCACTTATTTTAGGTAAAATTTGTTTATTATGCACATAAGATGGACAAGTAGATGTGAAATTATATTGTTTTTAGTATCTCAGAATGTGGTCGCTAATGTAAGTGAACTCGGGCAAACCCCTCGGTCTGCTCAGCGAAACAATTTAGAATTTGCATCGGGAAGCTTGAAAAATGATAATTCCTGTAGTTGCTGCCCTGATGTTAAGAGATTCCTAAAAGAAATTTTAAGACAACAACATGTAATCAGAACACGCATTAACGACTTAGAAAAACAAATTGATAGAAATAATGTGTCTCATAAACAAGAAGATGATCGTGGACAGTCTATATTTTCCAGTTTCGATTTGCCAATAAATACAATGAACCAATTCAAAGACTTTAATGAATTTGTTAATAATGAGGAGAATTTTACTATATCTGTGAGTAATTAATTTTTTTTCTTTCATATCTTTCCATAAACTTTGTATTGCTTGTTTTAGGTCACAGAATTATCAAAAATAGGTGGAAATAATATTTACGAGTTTGTTAAAAGGATCCTCATAGTGATTATTTCAAATGAATTGGCCAGTCAGTACAGTTGGCTGGGAAGGAGAGGAAAACACGAATTTAGCAAATTACCAATTGCCAAAGTTATAATCCGTAAGTTTTTTTATTATGCAAATTAGAATTTAAGTAGTTGCAATAATTATATAATTTATAAGCCTTTGAGCTGAAATTTGTTACCATGTAAGTTATGGTTTTCTAGTTGCTGCTGAGAAAGTAAATGCATCTTTGGACAAAAAAAAAACAGAGAATGCAATCGCTACCTGGTTAAGGAGATCAAAAGATAGAATGAATAATAAAAACAAATAATATGCCATTCTTCTGCAAACTTATTATCTGCTGGTGAACATTTGGTAGCAGTATACTAATTACTATAAATCATGTATCCATTAGGCTTAAGTGGTTATTTGTAAGTGCAAACTTGTAAATTTGTTGAGATTTAAGTCAAATATATAGACATAATATATATATATATATGTCTTTTCTTCACGAATGGTTGTTTTTAATACTTTAAATGATAAATATCTTTATTATTAAAAAGGATCTCCTAAATTAATGATGGATTATATGAATGTGTCCACCGAAGGGATGGGATGGGATAAAATTTCAATCGTATTCAAAACAAATCAAATCTTTACTTAAGGGACTTTTTTTACAGGTTCAAATTGCCATGTTTTTTAAAAAATGTATTCAGTGGAAAAAAGAACTAGTGCTTTCAGTTATTTGCTCTGGAGCACTATACGTACATAAGACGTACTGAATGTACGTACATAATTTGTAGTGAATGTACGTACATAATATGTACTGCATGTACGTACACTGAACGTACATTTTTGCGGAAAATGTACGTACATAATACGTCTTATGGACATACTATGTATTTTAATGTACGTCCATAAGACGTAAGTTACATCCTACAATTACGTACATAAGACGTACTTAGAATGTACATTGGCTGACTGGGGTTAGCATTTAACGTTGAAAATTAAATAAAATTAATTTAAAATAGCTTAAATGAATGGTAGGGGGACATTAAAGTGATTAACATCTGTATGAATGAATTGGAGACTTAACGATTAAATTAACAATTTTAAATTTAAAATCGTTAATTTAATCGCCGCAAGCGGCTCGTTTTCTAAACTGATCTCGTGAATGGTGCCTTATGAAACTCGTTTTTTAATATACTATTTTATGTTATTTTTCTTGTAAGATATTCTAACAAATTGTGAACGATTTGACAAGTTGAAAGTAAGATTTAAAGCAACTAGCCACAACACCCCTCACACATGTTAAATGCATCATATTGAATATAAATAGATGAAAATTGTATTGAAAAATATTGTTATATCCTTGCACACAATGGGTATTTCCAATGTTTTTCATTTTGTTAGAAATATTTGAATGCGTTTTTCTGATTTAATTAAAAAAATATTAAATACAAAGTACAAAATCTCAATTGTTCTAATAATTAATTTTTGCGCGTTTTTAATAGTTCTGACATTTGCCACAAAATTTGTAAATAACCATACCTGGTCATAAATTTGAAAAATTTCACAATATAATTATAAAAAAGTATTGAAATATTTGAATATCTATTTCTTTCGAGAGCAATAGATGGCGCAAATTCGGTCTCTATTTTATATTATGTAGGGATAAAGCTATTAAGGACTTATCTATGAGAAATGGTAACATACCTGCAAGCAGCTAACTTTTTTATAATAATATAATTATTGATCTTATGATCACTATCATTTATCATAGATGATATATAATTAGAAACTCCTATTATTGTAAAAAAGAGAAAACAGACATTAGACATCTATTGGAAAATAGCCAAATTAATTTAATAAGAAAAGATTCAATATAAATGATAAAGTAGACGTTCTTGACGTCAGGTAAGTACGCTAATGGTGGTGTTCTCTGGTGGTGTTGTAACTTGACGATGTCACTGGCTTAGTATTTTAGTACTTTTATAAAATATCTTTCAAGATAAAATTATTAAAAACATTAAGTAAAAAATTTAAACATTAGATTTGGAATGGCATCTACAATTACAAAGGTTCCAGTGTTTAGAATTGGAGTCGTAAGTTTCAAATTATCGATTTATTATATGACTGGCCTGTTACATAAAGGATGAATTTTTCATACACTACTTAAAATGTGTTTTAGACACGCGCATATTCTGCACAGGCAGCTCCAATTGCTGGTACTATTAATTATGATGTTAAAACTAGTGTATTGCCAAATAAATTAGTTGTGGCTTCTGCTGAAAATGATTCTGCAATTTCAAGAGTTTCCGTTTTATTCAGGTAGTGTTTCA
Source organism: Melolontha melolontha (assembly GCA_935421215.2). Classification (NCBI taxonomy): domain Eukaryota; kingdom Metazoa; phylum Arthropoda; class Insecta; order Coleoptera; family Scarabaeidae; genus Melolontha; species Melolontha melolontha. The sequence continues at coordinate 48,493,539 of OW285240.1, forward strand.
TAGCTGTTCTTTTTTTTGTGGTTGTAATATATAAAGTTATTTTTAGAGCTGGTTCACGTAATGAAACTAAAGAGAATTTGGGTACTACACATATACTACGTATCGTAGCAGGTTGTAGTACAAAAAATTTCAGTCAGTTTGCTATTTCTCGTCAAGTGGCTCAACGAGGTGCCAGTTTATCTTGTACTACTGATCGTGAAGTAGTAGCCTATACATTAGAAGGTACACGTAAGGCTGTAGAAGAGAGCATTCCTATATTATCAGCTGTTGCTACTGAACAACTTTTTTACCCATGGGAGATATCTCCAAATGATAATCGTGTGCGACTAGAATTAGCCACACGCCCACCACAGGTAATATATATTTGCTATTTTAATTTTCTTTCTTTATTCAAGTTTTGTAGTTAAGAGCAATAGATTTGCTTCACAAAGCTGCTTATAGAAGTGGTTTAGGAAATTCTCTTTACATTGCAAAGTATAATATTGGCAAAGTATCTTCAGAAACTTTGCAACATTATGTAGCCTCTAATTGTACAGCTAATCGAGGAGCTGTAGTGGGCTTGGGCATTGATCATGGCAAACTTGTAGAAGTTGCACAAGGATTACAGCTGGAAAGTGGAAGTGAAGAAACAGGATCTAGTGCATACAAAGGAGGCGAAATAAGGTAAAAAATAATTATGTTATGAATTAATATTGCCTTTGATTACATGAACATTATCTGGATTTTAAATTATTACTTATGTAGTGCCACCATGGATTTTAATGGCATTATGTTTAATTTTATATTATTTTCTTTATATCCCAAAATATTAAGTACATAATTACAAAAATATTTTCCTGTTTTTAATGTCAGCTTTATTTAAATTATTGTATATGTATAATAGCTATTAAGGTATAAGTGAATAAAGATAAATTTTATCCACGAAAAAATTGTTTAGCGCACGAGGTGCAAGCCGAGTGCGATAATGTTTTTGAGGGGATAAAATTTGCTTATTCACGTGTATCATACAAAATTTTTTCCAATTTTGCAAGTTTCAAAAAAATTTATTGATTAGGTAATTTATTTACATGAATATTGATTGTACTATTAATAATTTGATGAATTCTTAAACCAGGAAAGTTGACTTATTTTCGTCAGAGTCAAGTACAGTGCAAGCTAAGTTGACTCTACTTTCGTTAGGGTCAAGTGCAGTGGAAGTTCCAGGCCTTTCATTTGAATTTACATCTGTCAAAATTTTTTCGACCTGGACATTCTTTGAGCAATTGATTCGTCGATATACTGTTCTGCTACTGTTGTCAATAGCAGTGTGAATAAAGTGTTGCTAGAAACATTTTATTCACTGTTTTGATTAATTTTATTCACCTTTATGAATTAAAATGTTGTTTTAATAATGAAATTCAATATATGTAATGATCATTTTAATAAGTAAAATTGGAAAATAGCTATTTATGGTATAAGTGAATAAAGACAAATTTTATCCACGAAAAAATTGTTTAGCGCACGAGGTGCAAGCCGAGTGCGATAATGTTTTTGAGTGGATAAAATTTGCTTATTCACGTGTATCATACAAGATTTTTTCCAATTTTGCAAAAGTTTCAAAAAAATTTATTGATTAGGTAATTTATTTACATGAATATTGATTGTACTATCAATAATTTGATGAATTCTTAAACCAGGAAAGTTGACTCTATTTTCGTCAGAGTCAAGTACAGTGCAAGCTAAGTTGACTCTACTTTCGTCAGGGTCAAGTGCAGTGGAAGTTCCAGGCCTTTCATTTGAATTTACATCTGTCAAAATTTTTCTTGACGTGGACATTTTTTGAGCAATTGATTCGTCGATATACTGTTCTGCTACTGTAGAAGACTTCCAGCCTCCGTGTCTTTTTAGAGTTAATAAGTCAGCTCCTGCATTTGCTAATAAATTTGCGGAAGTTCTTCGGAAACAGTGTCCGGTATAAAGATCATGATTTGGTAACTTCAGATATTTTGCTATCATTTGAGGTATCTTTGCAAAAGTGTTGATACCAATAGGTTGTATTGTGCACTTTTAATTACGATAACAGAGAAAAAATTTTCTGTGTGGTACGTTTCGTGGACGTAATTTTTTGTACTTCTTGTAAATTTCTAACAAATCAACGTTTTCATTGATAATTGTAAATTTGCGGCTCTTATTTGTTTTAGTGTCTGGAGCCAAATTATTAGTACAGACTCTTTCTCATCAATATCATCAACTCGAATTTTATGTAGTTCGTCCATTCTACATCGGCCAGCTATACCCATAATTAGTACTACCTAGAAAGAATGAAAATTAGGAAACGTATTTCAAGGATGATTATAAAAATTCTTACCTTCATACATAAGTACATTTCATTAGGGGCCTCGGATAAAAATTTGTAAAAATCAGTTCTTTCAAAAGTTTTCGACTTTTTTGGTTTGTAACCTGAAGATTGTCTTTTTATAAAAGCGATGAGCCTTGAAAACCTGAAGAACTCCAAAATAATTAAATGAAATTTTGAATAGTTAGGTTTACGTACTTGGAAATATCAATATTTTCATTTATGGATAGCGTTGCTCTGAGCATCGAGTAATGAGACCATAAGGTGGACACTTTTACTTTCTGCGATTTTTCTAAGAAATATGCTAAAAGTATTTCCTCGTTAACAGTTTTCACAGTTTTTATTGTCTTCCAGTCGCAAAATGTTTTGTACTCTTTTTCGTAAACTAATTTAGATTTTTCTGGCAATAAATTGGATACTGCAATCGCAGCTTCGTTCAGAACATCTTCTGGTATGCTTTCTCTCTGGTTATTTGCCATTTCAAACACAGTTTCGGACTTGAAATCGATAAATTGAAGAATTTGCGTGAAATGTCACATGAGACTTGAAACAACGATCCTGGCAACGAAAATTTTAAAGGTAGTGCGGCGTTTTATTTTTTTTTCTTTATTCGTGTTGTCAATAGCAGTGTGAATAAAGTGTTGCTAGAAACATTTTATTCACTGTTTTGATTAATTTTATTCACCTTTATGATTAAAATGTTGTTTTAATAATGAAATTCAATATATGTAATGATCATTTTAATAAGTAAAATTGGAAAAAGTAAATTATTATCAAAATTAGTGTATAATTAATGATGTATCATTTTTATAAATTTTTTTTTTGTTAGTTTTATAATCCTATCTCTAACTCCATTTGCTTTAATAACATATTAGTAGAGGTTGCAATGTCCTTGCATATGTATGTATTACAAAGGAGCAATAAACATTTATTTGGAGATAGTGGCAAATTCAAAAGTTTTGCTCAGAAAAATAGTCAGTTAGATTAATTTACTTCCAAGTAAATTGCGTCTCTTATTAAATTATTATTATTAAAATTGATAACTATAGTGCAACTAAGTAAATCTGGCCCCCGGAAAATATTCGAACTAATTGATTAATGTCGCCTCTCACCTCTGCTGGTTTGCTCTTTGAATGTTTAACAGCTGTGTACAGTTCTATTCTATGCTTTGTGATTTTAACGTGCGAATTTTATTGATATGATTTAAATCTAGCGCGCTAAAATTCTTTCTGGGAATGTACACAACATATTGACTGTGCTGCTTCATGAGTCATATTTGTTTGGTTGGACTATATGAACTTTTATTTGTATATAAAGATGGTTAAAGGTATTAATTACAATTGCATTTATATTTACCATATTTGTTACACATATTTATATAGCTGTCTTCAAACGATCTTTTGAAGATAGTTTATTATAGCCTACTTCCGATAACAGATTAGTCACGTCATAACTAGTAATATCAGGCATAAAAACGTAAGTGATTCAATTTACTAACGTAGTACATATAATTTTTTCAACATTTTAGGAAATTTGTATCTTCAGTGTTACCTATTCCGCGCATTGTTGTCACGTATGATCATTGTTTGATATCCGCCTGTCATCTGTTAGTCACCGTTACAGTGTATTCATATTGTTTTGAAGCAAATAACATTTTTGCAACATATGCGTTTTAAAAATAGTTTCTTTTAAGTTTGTTTTTCTTAATGAAACCTGGGTTTTTCAAGATGGAAGCTCTCTAAAATTATGGCAAGATGATAATATTAAATCTGTAAAAGCAAAATAAGTAGGTGGTAAAAGGTCCTATATATCATTGACTTTTATTCTGTAGATCTTAATCTTCGTAACTAATAGTAAAAGTTTGCATTATCATGGTGGCATAAATAAAGAAAATTTTCTAGAATGGCTCGAAAATCAACTGCTTAAAATTTTAGAAAGCCCCTCAGTTATTATGAATAATGCGAGCTATCATACTACAATAATAAATCTCCTACTTCCATCTTCAACAAAATACCAAATTCAGGAACCAACAATAAAATCGATTTTAACAAGGCAGTTTTAAAAATACAGTTACTGTAGTTGGTTAGACTGTTAGTACTTAAAATAATTACTAAATTAAGTTCATATACATAATAATTTTTATTTAAAGGTATAAACTGTTACTTACTTATAAAGCTGATGAATTAGTAGAGCAGTATGGTCACACAGATGACAGATTAGAGCACCTCATACTTTTTCGGCATTTATTCATATGAAATAATTCTTTTTCTTGTAAACAAGAATAAAAATAAAATCTAGAAAAAGTATACTTCATTAATGTTAGGAGTAAAGAACTATTCTGGTTGTGACTGCACTTTTGTCTCTTTATATAAATTCTTTTGTTCAAGTGAAAATATATGAGAAATTAAGAGCCAATATATGATATAGTGTTTTGATTTTAATATCTGTTTGACTTTCTATTACACCATATTTATATGCTTTAGAGATACATTACGAGTGCACTGTAAAATATCAACCGGATAAAAAAAAGTCCTACCATAATACTTTATACCTGCTTGGCAAGAGTACTCGCACTAATTATTACCTGTGCCTAAGGAAACTCATGAGTGTAATGGGATAAAAACAAAAAAATGTAAAACCTTTACATTCTGTTAGTTTAACATATTGCTATGAATAGTGGTTTGAAAATTTAGCACGCCACCATCCACAACTAGTTTTTCCAACTAGGTTTCTCAGCTGGTGAATTTTCAAATACGAGACTTCTAACTTCTCGGGTTCCACTTAGGAAATACGTGTCTACAATTTAAGTTGAGCGCCAGTGAAATGTTCACAAAAATTTATTTACTTATTTTATATAAGTTAAGTTAGAACAGCAATATTGGTATGATTAAAATGAAACAAACGCAGGATAAAAATTAAAATGAATATTTAATACAAAATAAAAAAAATAAAAAATATATCTTTACAAAGTATAAAGATGCTGTATTATACAAAAATACTTGAGGTAAAAACATTCATTGAAAATTGACAGCTAAATGAATGGAAAACATCCTCTAAATGACACCGATCAAAACTTATCTAAAAATAATCAAGTTTAATATTAATTTCTCACCAGAGAACCACACTGTATAATCAGATACTGAACCACGAACAAAAACTTACACGTGTGCTATCGACACGCACAAAAACCCTTGAATCCTCTCGAACAAACTTTTCAATTATAATATTAACATAGAATTTTATATTTAACTGTATTATCTATATTCTTAATAATTAAATCTCTTAATTACTTGTTTTATATAATAGAAATATAGTTACTATATTTGTGCTTATGACGTCATACAATTCTAAATACTTACAAAAACTAAAATGGAGACTCTAACAAAGAAGGTGCATAATCAATTTAAACATAAAAAATACAACGAGAATTTTATTTCTATAAATATCGGGACTTTAATAACAATATAACAAAATCACTTTCAATCAATCAACCCGAATTAATTAAAATATATTTAAATATATTTCATAAAGCAACCTTCTTGTTCAAACTATAAATTTCGTCTCTTCGTTTTTCTCCTCAGTTAACAAGTATTTCACTCTAGTTAACCTTCGAAAATTTAAAAACATTTTCAATATACAGTCTTTTCCCAAATAAATGTACATTTATTTTAAATATTTTATTTTTAAAATATTCAAATATTTTAGAAAAAATCCATAGCAATATGTACTGCTATATTATATCATGATTATTAATATTGCCTGTGATAAACTATTTCCATTCTTTCAGTTTTTTATTGATACTATATTTATAAATTTTGCAAAACAAAAGTACTAATATGATTGCCTTTATTAAACATAATATTGCGATACCGATGCCATGACCTTTCCCGTCGATAAAACTGTCGTGGCCTTCTTTGGAGTTGGTTCTCCACGTTTTTATAATAATAAATCTATATTTCGTTACAAGTAACAAATCGGCGCAAAAAATCTGTTGTGTGGCATTTAAAAATTCCTAAATTATTCATCGATATTTGACAGCGAACACGTCTTTGTTCCGTCGTCAGTAAACGCGGCACCCATCTTGCCAAAAGCTTTCTCATTTAAAGTTCTTCGGGCAAAATTTAAAGCACGCGTTCCTTTGAAATGCCCACTGCCTCTACTATTTCTAACGCTTTCAATCGTCGGTCACTTAGCATTTTATTTACCATTTCTGGACTTGTAACTGTTTTCGGCCGTCCACTGCGGGGATCATCTTGTAAGCTGCTCCTATCCATTTCCTCATTTTCTAATACCCAGTGTATCTGGCATATCATCATGGATTTCGGTCAAGGATATGCCTCTCTTTAAGAGTTACTTAATCACTGCACGATGTTCAAAATTATTCATTTACACTTAATTAGTAGCAGGATAAAATTGAAAAAATTGCATACGAAACACGCTTTGTCACAAATTTATCAAACACTAACTGTAAACTGATAAGGCATCGGTGATCAAAATTTGATGTGCATTTTTTCAATTTCAGGACCTACTTTAGGCGATCGCGAATAAGTCAACCCGCCTTCGTATTTTGCATTAATATAGTTGTCAGATTTTCCCCACATTCCATAATCCTACTCAGTATAAGATAATTTATACACGAACGTTTTCAAAACACATCGGGAACACAAAGAACACGTGTTCCTATGAAATTACAACTCAGCATTTTTGTTAATATATACAGTCCGATAAGATTAAAGTATTAACAAAGAAATTACTTATTGAAATTATTTTCATTCAGTATTACAAGTACAAGTGTTCAATAAGTCACACAAACAAGCCAATTACAAGAAGCAAACATCACAGTATAAAAGTACAAAAAATCCAGCAATTGAACACGCACTGTTGTACATAATACAGATTATTGTATAACGTCATGTCTAAAGAACGCGAATTTAAAGATAAGCAGGTTCATTATATGCATTGTGTGCCGGCCAGATGTCTATATTTTAGTTAAGCGTAGATCTCGACGGGAGACGGTTGCACTTGTGATATACACACACATATCAGTATTCGAACGAAAGAAAACGTGAAAGACACCAATGTTTGACACAGTGAAAACATTTGTACATATGATATGTATATTGAAAATATTTATACATATTAACTTGTATTGAGTAGGACTCTGGAATGTGGGGAAAAATAACAACTCTATACATTAGGTTCCACATATACATATCTCCATTTCCTTTTGATTGTACGTAAGATTGTTTTTAAGTGTCTTAATCTCTATTGTTTTTTCCCTTTGTGGGTCTTCCCTATTTTGACATGAGTTTTCCCAATGTTGTGGTGATCTATAGCTTTCTTTCTTCCATATATTTTCCAAATCATAGTTTTTTCATTTAGGGTGATTCCAAGGAAATTTAAGGTATATGGAAGTGATCTCTATTTGAACATCGTCGGGGCATATTACCTCGTACCAATAAGTATAAAGTACTTGCTCTCCTTCTTAAATGTTTATTTCTAATTTTAAAAACTACATCAGAGTTGGTTCCAGAGAGTGAGCCCTAATATAGATCCTTGCGGGACGCCACTATTTAAAGGAAAATAACTGCTTACTAATGACGCTTTGGAAAATATTGCTGATTTATATTGTACATTAAATGGTACCAGTAGCTTTGCCAAATTTCAAATATTTGTTGTAGGTCAGACAAAGGGGGTGATTTGGCATACGTTGCTATTGCAGGCCAGGGCGGCGCATTGAAAAATGTAAAAGAGGCTCTTGCTTTCGCAGTCTTGCAACGAGCATATGGTATAGGACCATCTACAAAGCGTGGCTTGGAGAGTAGCAGTATACTAAGAAAAGCTGTTGGCGACCTAAATGAGCCTCATTCTATCGCCGCCATAAATGTTAGTTACTCTGATTCCGGATTATTTGGTATTCTTGCAACTAGTGGTGCTAGTGCAGCTGGAAAACTAGTTGAAGCTGCTGTTAAAATTTTGAAAGCTGGAAACGTTACGGACGCAGACATCAATAGAGGTGAATACAATTGCAAAATAATTTCTTAAATTTTATAACGTCTTTAAAGCATAAAAATTATATTTAAATTTATCAATATAGTAATCTTAATGTCAGTATGACACTTAACTTGAAATATTTATCAGAATTTTTCAAAAATATGATATAAATTAAGACAGATATTTCTTACCCCATGGTCACCGTTGACCAAGATAATTTTTGATATCTCGGTATTCCAAAATGGAAGACAATCTTAGATCACAACTTTCTGTGATTCTGTCATAGAAAGTTGATGATTTACATCGTTTTATAGGATTTCTATGTAGTTATAAGAACCAATAGAAAGGCACTATTAAAAATCACGCGTTTTTTTTGCTACTCTATACGTTCAGCGAATAAGGTACTGTTCTCGCCAAAAAAAAAAAAACGGGTCGACTCTTATAACGATTTTGGGTTAATTTAAGTTGTGTTATTATGACTTTCAAAAATACGTGCACTGCGTCAATTATGTCATTGCGTATATAATCTGTCATTTTTATTTTTACGTGTCACATTAATTATAACTTAGAATGCGTCACGTAAGTGAAATTAATAAGGCAAGGATATGCACAAAAATAGGAGGTTGGTGTAGGAGACGCGTAGTACATGAATTTGAAATAGGAAACAGTACAATAAATAGGATGTATAGTAAATGGAGGCGGTATAGACAACCATCAAGGAAATTTGGCTCGGGTTAGAATTTCCACAGTTCAAGAAGATGTTAGTGACACGGATTGAAGAATATCCCTTCGAGACGGCTAATGAAGTAATAAGAAATACAGATTTCCCTGGATGATTGAGAACAGGACAACGTCGTATTCGGAAAGTTGGATTGCGTTTGTGTGTTACAATGAATAAGACATGTTTAACTGCTGCGTGGAAAGAATAGGATTTGCTCTGCAGTACTTTGGACGTAAAAACGTTTGGAATAACGTGATTTTTTCATATGAAAAGATATTTCAATTATCGTATAACGCAAAAGTAAAAGTTTATCGACCTCCAGGTACACGTTTCCAAAACAAGTATATAAATGAAGTTAGAGGAAATCCCCGTTTTTCAATAAATGTCTGGGGTTGATTATTGTCGGCACGGTGTTTGGGTGTATTATGGAATATTGAGAATCGTCTTAATAGTGATGAATACATAAATATTCTTAGAAACGTAATGCCTCCAACAGTAACACTACTTTATCCCAATAGAAATTCCATATTTTTTCAAGACAATTGCCCCGTTAACAATTCAAGGACGAAACAGTGGCTAAATACAAACAACATTGCAGTCCTGTATTTTTCCCGTTACAGTGGCGCTTTAAATGTAATTGAGAATGTTTGGGGATTGATGGCCCGGAATATTGGGAAACAAAATATTCATATTCAAAATAAAGAACAATTATTTGAAGTACTACAGGCAGCATAGGAAAATATACCTAAACATTCTATAATTCACTTAGTGCGTTCTATGCCACAAAGAATTACTGCAGTAGTGAATGCACAAGGTGGAATTATATAATATTAGTGAATATCTATTAGATGTATAGTCTTTTTAATAGTTTCCTTCAAATGTGTTATGTATTTTGTTTGGCATTAGCTATATGGTTGCCAATCTGGCGGTTAAGATATTTCACCTTTTGTTAACTTCAATTTGTAGTTGTCACGCAAGCATGATTTACAATAGCTTAAGTAAGTGTCCCGTTTCTTTTGTCGAGAACTGTATAATACATACAAATTCGTGGAAAATAGTTATGCAAAAGATACGTTAGTCATAATTCCATTCCACGATACTGTAGAAATAACAGAATTCAAACAGAGTAATTCTGATAATTTCTATTAGTAGTTAATATTAAAATTACGTTGTTTAGATGCAAATTACGTGGTAAATTTGCAATCAACTAAATAAGTACTTAGTAATATATCTTATATTTTTAATAAAACCTCTGCACCTTCATCAATGCAGATTTACGTTTAGGTATTTTTCTAGGTTTGTAATGGAACGACAGAATTTTCGCGCGGAGTTTTTAAATATGTTACTTTTCCCTATTGCAGTTTCCGTTATAAGATTATTTTTTAATTAACTGCGTACTTCTGTTAAAGTGACGATACTATGTATTGTGTATATGAGATAATTTGATTTTAATGTAAATATATAATTACTCTAGGTAAAAATCAACTGAAAACCGATGTCTTATCATCTCTGGAGAGCGGTACTAACGCTTTAGAAAAGATTGGACTTCAAGCTGTTCTAACTGGAGCTGTACAATCACCATGCGAAATTGCTTCGGCAATTGATGCTGTGTCTGCAGCGGACGTGCAAGCTGTATGTATACCTTAGTACTTCTAAAAAATATATATACCGGGTATCATTGAAAGAAAAAGACGAGGTATGAAAAAAGGAAAGATGTAATTATATAAAATATTTGTCCGGCCACTGCATTAAGAAGAAATGCGTGAACTATGTATAGTTCACATGTACTTTCGATATAATTTACATGTATAGCAAGGGCCAAATAAGATGGCGAGCGGAGGTAGTGCGCAGTAGTCGTTTTTAAAAACGTGCACGCCTGCTTACTCAAGTAATTGTCAGAATGTATTTGTCAGTGACGAAACATAATGCCTTTCCTATGGTATCATAAAGTGATACATGCACAAACGCGAGAAGTAGTTTTTAATGTTTACAATTATTTTTATAAACATAAAAGTACATCATTGCTATTAAATGAAATAAATATTCGGAATCAGAAATATTAGTTGATGAAACGACAGAAAGTTTAATTATTAATGTGTATAATGAGAGTGACAGTGATGACTAGAGTGGACCAATCCGGAGTGATATTGGTAAATATTTCATATAAAAGCCGAAAAACTCCAATAATTTATCAATTTATATATGTATGTATATATATATATATATATAGTAAACCTAATCAGTAGGCGATTAAAGGTCTGTATATTACTTCAAAATATATGTATTTAAAAAACTCTACATGTTTCGGCTATATACGCCTTTTTCAAGAGAATACAAAATATGAATCATATTTTGTATTCTCTTGAAAAAGGCGTATATAGCCGAAACATGTAGAGTTTTTTAAATACATATATTTTGAAGTAATATACAGACCTTTAATCGCCTACTGATTAGGTTTACCATATCATACCAAGGTCACGAAGTTATTATATTTATATATATATATATATATATATATATATATATATATATATAAATTGATATATATATATATATATATATATATATATTTATATATTAATTGATATATATATATATACCGGGTGTATTATGAAAAACCTTTCGTGCTGTAACTTTTTTATTTTTTATCCGAATGTAATAAATTATACGTCGAACTAAATCGTTTTAAAAACACTGTAACGTGATCCGCTTTGAATTTTTTTTTACACTTTGTTTTTGACAGACAGCTGCAAACTGTGTTTTTTTAAATTGCACTATACTTTTTTTTTTCCTTATTCAAATATATTACTTTTTCTAAATATGAAACTGTAAACAACGATATCCTTGTATGAAAAAAAATCGAGAAATTAAAGGTTTTTTTTAGTTCGATTTATTCTGGTTTTTCCGAACACAGAGATTTCTTAAATGCATTTTATATACTCTATTTCATTTTATTACCAGCAAATGTGTGTACCTTTTAAAATCACTTACATTCAATACTATATACCCCATAAAGGATTACAAACCAATGTTATCAGTGAGCGGTGGGTCAACAACAACATTTACAGTGTTTATTTTAAAAATTTAAAAATCAAGCAGTCATATTGAACGATAAAAGTGCATTCCAAATTTTCGAAGAGAGCTGTGACATCTGTCAGTCACACATTCATTATAACATTTTCAACGATTTATTTCTAAATTTTGTTATTGAAATGGATAATGGCGAATGTGTGGATGCGATTCAAGCATATTTTGAATGCGGAACAAATTCTGCGGCTGCTTTGCGACTTTATGGAAATCGTTTTCCTGACAGACTGCGTCCAAGTGCCGATAAGTTTGGAAGGCTCGTGCGAAATTTACGAAATTTGGGATCATTCAAAAAACCGAAAATAAACGCACGTGTAATTCAAGATCAAAATTTAGAATTAAGTGTCTTGCTCTATGTGGAAGAAAACCCTAATACGTCTACGCGAGAAATTGCTCACTACATGCAGGTATCACATTCTACAGTTCAGTACATTCTGAAGAAGCACAAGTTCTTTCCTTATAAACCACGGAAGGTGCATGCTCTCGGTGAAAACGACCCTCAACGAAGGGTTCAATTCTGCACGGTTTTCATGAATAAACTAAGGGAAGATCCAATTTTTTATCGTCGTGTGTTGTGGTCAGATGAATGCACTTTTGGGAAAAATGGTGTATTCAACAGAAACAATCATCGCCATTGGAGCACTGAAAATAACCATGTTGTGATGCAACACAATTTTCAAAATCGGTTCAGTGTAAATGTATGGTGTGGCATTTTAGGCGATAGAGTAGTAGGGCCTTTTTTTGTGGAGGGTAATCTAAACCAAGAAAAGTATAATAATTTGTTACGCAATGAATTAGGCGATTATTTAGATGAGTGGCCACTTGCTGAGTTAAACAGGGTGGTGTTCCAACAGGACGGTGCCACACCCCATATTGCACGAATGAATACTGATTTTCTAAATAATTATTTTGGCGTCAGATGGATGGGCACTTACGGACCTATTCGATGGCCTGCTAGATCGCCAGATCGGAATCCACTCGATTTCTTTCTGTGGTCTTACATTCAAGATCATGTCTATTTGACTCCACCTGATACCAGAGATGATTTAGTAAGAAGGATAGTACAAGTATGTCATGAAATACCACCAAATCTTATATTAAACGCAGCAGTTGGAGTTAATAGAAGGTGTCAAATGTGTCTGGAACAAAATGGGGCCAATTTCGAACATTTGATTCATTAAAATATATGATAGCTTGATTTCTGTAAATTTCGTAGTTTTTTTTAATAATAAAAAATTTGTCACTCAATTTAATGGAGGTGTCTTCAGGAAATAAATGTTTATTAGAATAAGTAAAAAAAAAATGTAGTGCAATTTAAAAAAAAAAAATTACTGTCTGTCAAAAAATTTTTTTTTTTTTAAACAGGTTACAGTGCTTTAAAAACGATTTAGTTTGACATATCATTCATTAAAATTAGATAAAATATAAGGAAGCTACAGCCCCAAAGGTTTTTCATAATACACCCGGTATATATATTTATATATTCATTGATAAATTATTGGAGTTTTTCGGATTTTATATGAAATATTTACCAATATCGCTCCGGATTGGTCCACTCTAGTGATGACGACAACTTCAGTTCCGAAGAAGATTAATTTGTTTAATCTATTATACTGTTAGTAATAAAGGAATAAACCATTTATAAATTAAATATTCTTTATACGCATGCAAGCAAGTGAATTTGTGTTTTGCGGTATTCTTAACTATCTGTTTGTACATTAAAATATCATTTCATATGTAAATTGTTTAATTAGTTATAACATCAAATTGCTTCCTCTGTAAATTTATACTGTTTTAAAAATATTCTTAAAAACCTGTTTATACATTACAATCTTATTATTACTGTCAACACACAAAAAAAATGGAAATCTAAAATTGGATCGTGTGCTATTGTCAGGTTATGTTAGTTTTATTCGTGTCAAACGGTTGTCAAACGTTACTATTGGTTTTAGTTTTTAGTTTAATTTTTAATAATTCGCTTGAATATACAATAAAAGTATAAACAGCCGATTTCGGACGTAAATAAATTGAGGTTTTTGAACCTTAGCAAACAACAATCTTAGTGTTGTAGTTTCTATAACTTCAACAACTGTTATGTGTATAAGTTCAATAAAGGTATTTATTATGTAGACATTCTAAATTCATAGGCGGCACATAATACAATTCTCGGGAGATTTTTAATTTGGACGTTCGCGTCGTAATTAACACAATATTTTGGATTCATATTCTATATAATTGCATCATACGTTGTCTTTTTCCTTCAAGGACACTCTTTATTTTTGTAAGCTATTTCTTGATGTGCATATTTTCATTTTATTATGTTTTTTAACCTTTAATATATTGTTTTTTAGGCTGCCAAAAAAGTGGCGTCTAGTAAACTTACCATAACTGGCGTAGGCAATTTACAATGTGTCCCGTTCTTAGATGAATTAAAATAAATTTTTACATAACATTGTCTTTAATATTTTACCGTCAACAATACAACTAGTACTAGTATTAAATACAGTGTATTAATTTATGTGTACAATAAACTACCTTTTATTTTCTAATGTACATATTTAAACTGTTAAATAAAATCTACGCCAAACATAATTTGTTTAATTAATTAATTCATTAAAATATGTGCTCTGTTATTATTGTTCGGAATTGCTAACTTTGCAAGGACCCAACATTGAATTACATTTACATAAATACATTTCATGGTGTTAATCCAAGTATAACCAAATGATTAGTCTTTGTATAATAGATTACATTTTGAACACGGCGAAATAAAATTAAACGGCAATACTTATAAATATAGGCGGTGCTACCCAGAAAATGTCGGAATTGTGGAAAAAAAACAATAAAGTGTTCTTGCAACTTATTCACTACCAACCCCTTCGAAGTACTCTTCTTCCGCGTGAATACACCGCTATCAGCGACTTGCCTGGAAGCAGTGCTGGAAGCCTTCGTGTGTTAACGTGTTCAAGACTGCCTGCATTTCGGTCTGGATCTTCTCAATCGTCTCAAAACTTCGTCCATTGAGCTTCGGTTTCAACTTCGCCAATAGGAAGAAGTTACAAGGAGCAACTCCGGGGAATGGGGAGGGTGGGGTAGTATTGCTGTCTTCGTCGAGACTAGAAACTAACGCACAACAAGTGAAGAGTGGATTGGTGCATTGTGGTGCAGAATCCACGAATTGTAGCGCCACTTGGCAGGTCGCTTGCGTTGAATGTTTTCTCTTAGTCGCCAAAGAACATCGCAATAAAATCGTGGGTCAAATCAACATCGACTTGACATTACTTCGAACTTGCCGTGTTTTCTTCGCTCGTTATAACGATGGCGCTTTCTACTGCGATGACTACTGCTTTGTGGACAGTATTGATTCTGGTACTGAAGTTGGCACAAACTTCGCAGTTAAGTTTGCCGAACAAAATATGCTGTCGAACGACAAGCCGACAATGTTACAAATGTCATGGATTGTTCCTCGGTCTTGCAGGATAGCAACACATATTCTTGCCACATTTGGCGTCGTTTTCCGTCAATGGGCGATCGGAACTCTCATCATCAACCGACACACATCCATTTAAAAAAAACGGTTGTAGCACTCATAAGTTTGCGTCCGGGCTAAAGCATCCTCCCCAAATGCTTGTTTAAGCATTTTCCGAGTTTCCGCTGCCGTTTTACCAAGTTAGATAGCACAATTTTACTCAAGTTTTTTGCTCCTTCACATCAGACACTGTGGTGTCGCAAAATAACTCAAATATAAACACGAAAACAGTTTTGTCACCACCTAGCAAAGTACCATTTGACAGACTAACTTAGTATAGACATAGCTTACACCATCTAGCGCTATAGTGCTGTACTACCATCACTTCGCGTACTACATTCTAATTCCGAGAATTTCTGGATAGCACTTCGTATAAATGTGTCAAAAGTTTTACAATATTTGTACAAGTGTATCTTCAATTCAAATTGAAAACTAATCGCTAGAAAGTGCAAACCAAAGGAAAACAAACAATGATTACTAATTGAAATAGGTAACGGATTGCTAAGACAAGTAGAAACATTAAAATAGTAACGGAGAATCAATGAGGAAGTTATTAAAAGGAGAAAGACCGCTGAAAGTTTATTTAATAGTAGGAAGATCACTTTTCAGTGTAATAAAGATATCCCATAAATAGAAGCTTATGGAATTTAGGTCCGGTGATCTTGCAGGTCAGTGAATGGAACCGCACATTCCAATCCATCTCGCACTGAAATTAGTATGGAGCCACCTTACAACATTTCTTCCAGCATGTGGTGATGCACCATGATGCTGATATTTCACAGGGTAATATAATGTAGTCTAATAAATCCACAAAGTCATTTTTCAAAAATTCTAGGCAACTAGGACAATTTGAATGTAGTCTCGCAAGGTATTTTGCTTACAAATTAAGATTTATAATGAGAGAAATTATCTATGAGATCGATACATTCAAACATTCATTTTTTACAATTAAACATTAGCATAAGAAATGAGAATAGAAATATTGAAGAACAGAGCGTAGTCCAATGACTTATGTGATCGATGACGTATGTGATAATCGTGGACGGTAACAGAAGAGCAAAGAAAATTGAAACAATATAGAGAACAAACGATAATGGAAAATATAAGAAACTAAATCTAAGAGAAAGATAAACACTTAAATCTAATAGAGAAAAGCTCTCTGAGATAGTATGAACATATCAAAAGAATGAGTGATAATTAGACTCGGCAAAGAGGGGCAAGTTTAAGCTTAATAAGGTTGGCAGTCTTTTCAAATAACAACAGCCATCTATACGTCGGGTCGGGTACTTCTGGCTTATGTTAGCATATTTAATATAGAAATTATTAATAGTATATTTTTATTCCTACCTAGGCAAAATCGAATTTGATGAACAGCATATGAATCCAAAGTGTTTTATTATTTTTTAAAAGTAATTCATTCTTGTAACATCAAAATGACATTTGTCACTTTTTGATATCCAAAATGGCAAGAAAACTGACTCTGGCAGACAAAGTACAAATTTTGTTAAATTTGGAAAGTTGCACCATTAAATAAGTCACAGAAGAATTTCATTTGAACAAATCTACAGTACTACAAGTTAAAAAAGATGGGAAAATGAAGGCAGTATATGTCGCAAACGAGGAAAAGAATATCAACTGATATAGATCACAATTTGTTTGAATATTTGAGAGAAAATCAACAAATAGATCTCGTATAAGATTTACAAATAGAGAACAATTATGTAAATCTATTGAAAATACCTGGGAGAAAATCGTAATTTTTTAAGAAGTATCGATTCTGTACCTAGAAGGTTAGCGACAGTAATTGATGCGAATGGCGGATCAATTAAGTATTGGTTTATTGTGTTTTCTAAATTGTATTAAAAAATTACTTGACATTTGACTTGTCTTTCAAAAAAGTTTAATAAACACTACTATAATCCCGACGTATAGATGGCTGTCGTCGTTTGAAAAGAATGACTATTGTAGGAAGTATTAACCTTATAAAGCTTAAGCTTGCCCCTCTTTGCCGAGTCTAGTGATAATAGATATAGCATAAAAACTTTAGATATGCATCTTAAAAAAGTAGGAAATACTCCATCTCACACAAGAAAAAACTTCCGAAAGGGAAATTCCAAGAGGACATTTGACTCCTCAAACCGCCTTACACTTGTAAGAGTAGATAAGATTAGTAAGTGGTAAATGGAAAGATTATATAGTTTCTGCATTGAAAAGTAGTCAATATTCATTCTATGTTTGATTTTAGTGATGAAACAATAAATCTGTAGTAATTTGAGTGGTTACCACAGTTATATTATTCAAGATACCGTTCAGATTGCAAGAACCTCGACAATCAGGTAAGGCATGGATTCCAATTCATCTTTGCGATTATGGCAAAAACACCAGAAGTCGTTTAAACTGGCTTTATGAATTAATGCCGGCTCAAGTAAAGTGGTGAAAAATTATAAATCTTCGTGATCTTCGTAGGAATATTTTTAAGAAATACAAGCACGGATGCGTGATTAAACAAGAATCAGATTTCTGCAGGGCGCTTGCATTCTGAACGTGTGAAGCGAATATATGCTTGGGTGGCATTAACGAATAGAAAGCGAGTTTCCAGCAGAACAACGTGAGACCAATATACCTCTCAAACGACTCGGAATAGATTTTAGTTAGGCAATAACTCGTCAATTTATTGAAGATCGCGTTATGATTTATACATACCAATTTTTATAGTCAATTTTATAACGGAAATTGACTTTTCGTTCAGCTGTTTCCTTAGTAGGTTGACAAAGAGATTTAGATGGCTTCAACTAATTAATTTTAAATATATTGCCAGGATAAGACTATTATAAAAAAATATTTACGCTATATCAACAACGAAATGTTACTAGAAGACACTAAAAAATCGCGGATAAAATAGAACATGTTTTAATTTCCTTAATTTATTGACGATCTCTTTGCCTCAATAAATTTACGTAAAGCTAATACTTTAGACATGCAAATAAATCGAAGACAACTTGTACGATTTATTGAGTATAAAATCGAGAAATGTACAACTAGCTTAAGGACGAAAACTAGTACTGGCGTGAAATCGAAGAATTTGCAGAAATTTGACATTATGAAGTGCGAAACAATCCTATATACTTCGAATGTTAGCAGTTTTCGTTGTGACTTTATGAAAAGAAGAAATACGCAAACAAAATACTAAAATACTGAAAACCTATATCTAAAAATCGCCACTTAGGTAGGCAATTAGCGGTGTCACTGCGTTGGCTTTGCTGAAATAAAAGTGCGCGTTGTTTAGAAAAAAAGCTTTCCGTTCGAATTACACCTACGCGTTTTTGTAATTATATCTATAAACAACTTCACACTGTCAGCTGTTCATGTACTACATACATATAGCACTCGAAGCGCTGGTAAAATGAGTCTCCCGAACTTCTCGCTTGTCAACGCCTCTGTGAGCTGACCGAGAATGGCGGTCTTTACCTATAACTCATCTTTTACATTCGATATAAACAGAATGTTATAAGAAAAGTTATTTGCAATTTATTGATTATAATTGGAAAAGATACTGCAGAAATGAGGTTTATTGCTCATGAGTAGAGTGGACCAATTCGGAGCGAAAACAGAGGCGTGACTAACGAATTGGTTCCCGCATGCGAAACATTATTAATATCTAGAGATATACTATCACGAACGGTGCTGTTATTATGTTATGAAGTAATATAATAAGTTATTATATTACTTAATACTACATATTTGTTTTATATTTTGTTTATTTTAGTTCCAATTTACAGTCGTGTATTGTGTATTGTGCATTCTATAGAACAGGAAAGTGTTTTATATTTATATGAATATGAATATCACCTATATTTCTCTCAACACTGCTTTATAGAAATTATGTGTCAACAAATTTTTGCTGTTCCCTAGTTTTGATTTATTATAATTCCTACCTTTATCCGTCGTCTAAAGTTTAATATAAGCACTTATATAATATAAGTGCTTATATTAAACTTTAGACGACGGATAAAGGTAGGAATTATAATAAATCAAAACTAGGGAACAGCAAAAATTTGTTGACACATAATTTCTATAAAGCAGTGTTGAGAGAAATATAGGTGATATTCATATTCATATAAATATAAAACACTTTCCTGTTCTATAGAATGCACAATACACAATACACGACTGTAAATTGGAACTAAAATAAACAAAATATAATACAAATATGTAGTATTAAGTAATATAATAACTTATTATATTACTTAATAACATAATAACAGCACCGTTCGTGATAGTATATCTCTAGATATTAATAATGTTTCGCATGCGGGAAGCAATTCGTTAGTCACGCCTCTGCTTTCGCTCCGAATTGGTCCACTCTACTCATGAGTTATGACTTATGACTTCACAATTCCGAACGTTGTTCATAAATAATTTTTGCTTGCTTAACCTTTAAGTAAATGGGTTCAAGACTTTCTAATATACATTTGCCTAATAACAGCCACATAAGAGTACGCAGCTCTGACGATCTGAAAAAGATAAAGGTAAGTAATTGATTAGGTATTACAGTGAAAATTGTTAACAATAATGATAAATTATTTTGTAATATATTATGTAACTAGAGTTGTAAATAGCATATTACGCACGAGTGGAAAAAATTATGCACGAGCCGCGTAGCGGTGTGTGTGTAATTCCACGAGTGCGTAATTGCTTTACAACTAGCGTTTGTACTATAAATTTTCTACGACCGCTATAATCCTGAAAAAATTTCAACAAAACATTACCTTTTGTTGAAGACAATGTTGTGAAGATAAAAATTCCAAATGTCAACTATCAATTGACATTTAAATACAATTGACGTTAATGTGTTTGTGGGCGGAGTTAATGTACAACACATTTGCGTAATGAAGCATTTGCTACAGGGGTTGTTGGTGCGATTTTCGTTATTTACACTAGCGATCGTAGAAAATTGAATTTGAGAATGTTGAGTTTTTGTCGAGACCGAAAGTCGAGACAAAAAATACATTCGAAAACTCAAAAACTGCTTTGCATACGTAATATAAACAACATTTTTTCTCCAATTTCAGTAATTTAAAATTGGAAATTAATGAAAATAAAATAAAATGTCACCTACAAAATTACGGCGGCTACGGCAATTGCGCTGAGTTGCCTTGGTTACGAGTGTAAATTGCATATTAAAATTTCACAGTGAAAAAAAATCTTTTTTTGTACTCGCTTATCAAAACCTGTCATTTCACGATTCGATTTGCGTGCGTAAAAAGTCACTTTAAACACGAGTGCGTAAAAGTAAAGTTGGTACTTCCTGGAACTTGATTAATTTAGTGACATTTTAAAATCATAAATCCCTAACCTTAATAATATGCTACCCAGTTCGTTGTTTTTCTATGAAAACAAAAGGAAATGAAATAGAAATTGTTATATTTGGAAGGTATGTAATTCAATGTCAGAACAGCAACAAATATTATTTTTTAAATTTATAGAAAACTAAAAAAAAAATTGTCACAAGTGGGATTCTAACCCACGCCCTCAGAGTGGACCAGAACGCTCGAGAACCCGTATAACGGGCAAGGTATATCTTGAGTCTGGCGCCTGAGACCCCTCGGCCATCCCGACAGATACAAGTAATATTGTTAAAAATTCTTATAAATATAAAAATTTTGAAATTATATTTATATTTTATATAAATATTATTATTGTTTATAGTTCTCGTACAAAAAATATTGTACAAACTTCGTGCGTGAAACATTTCGCGAATTCGTGTCCATAAAGCGCTCGCCTACGGCTCGCGCTTTAAACTGGTGACTCATTCGCGAAATATGATTTCACGCACTTGGTTCGTAAATAACTATTTTCTATTTTGCGTTTGAAATGAGCTCATTACGACATCCAAAACAGTATCGAAATGAGCTTCATTTCGATACGCTTTTTTTCATTTTTCAATGTTGGCATTGTTCGAACACGAATAAATATCATTGCTGTCATTTGATTTTAAGAATTAAGTACATTTGACAGATATGATATATGTTCGTACTCACAATATGTTCGTACAAACAACGTATATTGTATAAGATATATGAATTTCTATGTCACTCATGTTTATATTTTTAAATAAAATGTCAAGTAATGTTAACGAAAATTGATAAATAATATATAATATCATAAAATGTCAAGTATCAATGTGAAATAAAACTCTGAACTTTCAAATTAAATAATTCCAATTTATTAATGTAAAATATGCAAAATAGAAAAAATGGTATAAAAAATTCGTTTCATAAGGCCTTTTGCCGCACTCGCTCTTTAGAAAACTCGCCGTTATCGCGGCTCGTTTTCTAAACTGATCTCATGCGGCAAAATGGTGCCTTATGAAACTTGTTTTTTAATATACTATCGTATTGTAATGTGGGCCGTTTGTGCGGCCACATTGTTGTGCAGGTTCGAGGCCGAGCGGAGAATTAAATGATACACATTCGAAGTTCGGTTTACATACTATAATTAATCAACGCTTATAAAATGAATAACAATACTATTTACAAGATATACACATTATACTTAGTTCAACTAAGACAGGGTAGAACGTGGTTATTAAGATGT
Organism: Melolontha melolontha; assembly: GCA_935421215.2. Lineage (NCBI taxonomy): Eukaryota > Metazoa > Arthropoda > Insecta > Coleoptera > Scarabaeidae > Melolontha > Melolontha melolontha. The sequence continues at coordinate 48,515,802 of OW285240.1, forward strand.
ACCCACAGTTCGTACCACTGACTGGTTGTTACTATCCCTATGACTTAAACTATCGCCTTTATATATCAGAGAAGATCCTTGTCTTACTTACAAGTTGTTTCTAGAACAAATGTACAACCCTGATGCATAGCCTTGTGTATGCAACAAATACGGAGTAAGGTCGTGTTTGGATAACACGTTAATGTTTTGTATTAAAGGCGAGGCTGTCGCCTTGCCAAAGTGTTACGCATACACATGACCGTATATCGAGTTATTACAGTATGATCAAAAAGTCTTTGAATTGCCTATCTATTACCGTGGAATTTACGAGATATCTATGAAATTATTTATTTCAATTAGTTTTGACATTTATTTGACAACTTTCAAGTCAGCTGGTTATAATTCAAAATGTTTCAATTAGAACATAAAATTTTTATTATCAAATCATACTACAGTAATGGAAATATAGGTGAAAATGGTAATTGGGTTTATTCACCTCGTTTATGTTTGAATGAGTTCTGTGAGAGATTTCCCAACTTCGCAATAATCGAACGAGTTTTTTTTCGGCAACTTCAACGAACTGTGGACAAATTTGAAGGAACTGGTAATATCAGCGATAGTGTTCGATCTGGAAGAAGACGGGGTAGAAATGATGATGTTATTGATCTGGTTAGGCACCGCATGCAGGAAGAACCTACCTTATCCTTGCATAGATTGAAACAAGAAATCAATTTAAGTTATGGGACGTGTCAAACCATTGTTAAACATGACTTGAACATGTTTCCTTATAAACTGCAGATGTGTCAGAAGTTCCTGCCACCAGATTATCAGAAGAGAGTATCATACTGTACCTGGTTTAATTGATCATATGAATAGCGATATCCTTGATTTAACATTTTTTTACAGATGAATCTTATTTTTACCTATCTGGATACGTTAATAAACAAGTTATGCGTATGTGGAGCGAGAATAATCCTAATTTTCATAGCGAGGCTCCTTTACATAGTCCTAAGATTGGTGTTTGGGTTGCAATGTCCCGTAGACGGGTAATAGGGCCAATATTTTTTCAAGATACCATAAACGCTAAAAGATATATAAATCAAATACTTGATCCTTTTATCAATCAATTGCACGATGATGAACTTCATAATGGATACTTTCAGCAAGATAACGCGAGACCGCTTGTTGCTCGAGTAACCATGGAATATTTACGTCAATTTTATGATGAAAGGTTAATATCAGACGGGCGTTACCCACCTAGGTCTTGTGATTTGAGTCCTTTAGACTACTTTTTATTCCCATTGCTTAAGAATAACATTTTTAAAACTCCTGTTCACACTTTAGATGAATTACAAGAACGTATTGTTGAAAACTGTCTCACAGTAACACCTGATCTTTTAATTAAAGTTTTTAATAACATGGGCCGACGTGTTAACCGGTGTACCTATTCAAGAACAGGGAAGACATTTTGGCCAAGGTAAAGCATACATCTGCCACCGATTTTCGCAAAAATAATTATTGGGGAGTAAAATAATTAAGTGGTGGCGTTTAGAGGATCTTTAGGGAAGTGATTTATCCTAATGAAGTTTACAAAGTTTTAAGAGTAAAGTCACCGCTAAGCTATCAAAAAATGAAATACGTTCAAAATGAGAATTAACCTCGAACATTACGTTTAGATCCAAATACACATATATAAATTTTTCTTTGCATTATATAGTATCCTTGATTTATACTAAAGCCATTGGCGTTTATATTTTCTGTATATTAACTTTGATTAACGTATATTTTGTAAATAAACGCTATGGAAAATTCCACTGTAAAAAGGCCATTTGAGCGTATTCATTTTTTTTTGTAGCTTAACGGTGCCTTTCCTCCTAAAACTTAGTAAGGCTATAGTTCCGAATGGTCACCGCAGCTTTAATTAAAAAACTATACAAAAATGGAAAGCTTACGTTTCGCTGGTTTCAAAAATGTGGGTCTTTTTTGCGAAAATGAAAGGAAAGTATTGAAATTAATACTTTAAAATCGCATTTTGAGGTTATATTTTCCCAGTTTCCACTACTTTTATGTTGCACAAAATGAAACGTCACCAACAATTTCTGTATTAACTGATCGGCAACCCCCAAATATAAATCTTTACAAATTTGAAAGGTATCTTAATATATATTTTTTAAATAAAGATGTACTAATTATTTACATTTTTTTAATTGTCTACTAATGTAATGAATTAACATTTTGAAATGGTAATAAGCATATATTAATCACTAGAATATACTTAAATGTTATTTAATCATCAATTGTTGTATTAAAAATCTCGTTTCGGTTATTTGTCATTTATATATTTAAAGAAAACAAATGGTTATAAGTATAAATAAAACAGAAATAAACACTCTAATTTATTGGTTTATTTTTATAGAAATACATAATTAAGATAAGTAATTTGAAAATTCAAACATATAGTATGAGTCAGTTTGGTTTTAAATGCAATTAAATACTACAGAAAACAAATGTATAGAAAACGCCAATTAAGTTGGCGCGAGGAGGGGTAAGTTCGCGCAGGATTAAAAGTAGTGGGGAGATTTGTATTTATTAATTAGCGCTTGCTATACATTGGACAGTAAGTAATATGTTGTTGATACGATGGTATCTTTAATTGCATTTAAGTAAGCCCACTCGCCATTATGATCACTTTAACTTATTTCCTTATATTGTATTTTAAACAAAATAAATATTAAAAAGTGATTATTATTAGAAAGCTCTTGAAAGTAAGATGATCATGTTCGTCAAGACGCTAACTCTTGAGTGGGTCATGCAGAACAAACGGCAACAGAAGAATAGTTGGACAGTTTTTTTTTTTAATTTGTTTTGATATAGTGAAGTTTCGAGATATTTATTGTACCTACATTACTATATTCAATAGTTCAATAATTTTGTTTTTGTAAATATTTTGGAATAGATTCAATTTCTAAGCTTCATTTTCATATAGCATTTATGGCAGCTGCCAAATGGGATATCGTTTTTTTAACATTCAGCAATTTTGCTGAATATTCAGGTTTTCTTTTGATTTCATTATTTTGGTGTGTGGGGATGGTGGTATGCAGATATATTTTTTTAAATTTATGTGCATTGCTAATTTTTTTGCATTTTTTTTAATCCAGCAAATGTCTCTAAAACTAGTGGTTTGATTTAAGTGTTTTTTAATTGAGACAATGTAATAATTTAATTAATAATTGCTATAACGACATGTATGCATTATTTATGTTGATTTATATATCAAGAATATTCTTTTGTTGCTGTTTTTTCTGACCCACTCAAGAGTTAGTGCTTTGACAAACATGATCATCTTACTTTTAAGAGCTTCCTAATAATAACTTTTTGATATTGATTTCGTTTAAAATACATATTACTTACTGCCCATTGTACATTTGTTTTCTGTAGTATTTAATTGCATTTAAAACCAAACTGACTCATACTATATGTTTGAATTTTCAAATTACTTAAGTTAATTATGTATTTCTATAAAAAGAAACCAATAAATTAGAGTGACTGTTTATTTCTGTTTTATTTATATGTACTTATAACCATTTGTTTTCTTTAAATAACGAGCGATCATTAAAATTTTCACTCGTAGCTGGCCGTGTATATAAAAATTATGTCGTAGCTTTAGTCATTAAGATGTTATTTCAAACATCTGTCAGTGTCAAATATATATTTTAAAGTTTCATCAAAAGAAAAACTAATGGCCTTTAATGATATGCATAAAGCGTTTATGGTAGAATGTTACTTCCTGACATCTCAAAAAATTGATGGTATTTGGCAGCATTCAATAGAAAATTGCCTTGCGGAGTTTGAAGAGAGATATCCAAATACTGTTCCTAGCTATAAAACTTTCCGTGATACGCTAATGCATTGTGTAAATCTTTTTCGTCAAACAGGCAGTATTTTAAGGGAAAAGGAAGCGGTCCTCCTCTCAAGAGAAGTCGCGGCGTAATTGAAAATGTCAGACAAATTATTAACGAATCTCCTCAAACGTCTATTCGCAGAGTTTCGCAACAAGTAGGGCTTTCGAATGGAACATGTCAAAAAATTTAAAAAAAGGACTTGCAAATGTATCCATATAAATTAACTTCTGTACCAAATCTATTACCTACGGATTATGAAAAAAGAACACAATTTTGCCAATGGTTTATTCAAACAATGACACAATATTTTAAATCATACTTTTTTCACCGATGAAGCTTGGTTTTATTTGAAAGGTTATGTTAATTCGCAAAATATGCGTATGTGGTCCAGTGAAAATCCTCATTTCTACAGAGAAGTTCCTCTACATCCAGAAAAAATAGGCATATGGGTAGGTATGAGTCGTCACCGATTAATAGGACCAATATTCTTTGAGGGCACGATAACATCGGAGAATCAATTGACTAATGATGAACTCCAGGTCGGATATTTTCAACAGGATGGGGCTACATCTGACGTTAGACTTGAAAATATTCAGTTTTTGCAACAATTTTATGGCGATAGGATAATAAGTAGAAATACAGCGATTCCCTATATCCACCACGATCGTGTGATTTAACAGTCATGGATTTTTTTGTGTGGCCATATATAAAGAATATTATTTATGAAACACCAATTAATAATCTACAAGAGTTAAGACATAAAATCATAGAAAAATGTGAACACATCAATAACTCACCGCAAATACTGATCAATGTTTTCAATGCTCTACGAAATAGAGTGCGATTATGCTTGGTGGAGAATGGTCAACATTTTACACATTTTTTATAATATTCTATTACTTTGTATAAAAATTATAAATATATTTAATATAAAAGTCAGCATTTCAAATTATTTTTTAACAATCATGACGTTTGAAATTATAATGACAGATCTCCTCTAATAACTTAAGTTAGGACATACTTTTTGTGTACATGGCTTACTTGAGCGAAAATTTTAATCACTCGTTATATAAATGACAAATATCCGAAACGAGATTTTTAATACAACAATTGATGATTAAATAACATTTAAGTATATTCTAGTGATTAATATATTCTTACTACCATTTCAAAATGTTAATTAATTAGTAGACAATTAAAAAAATGTAAATAATTAGTACATTATCAAATATTGTTAATTGTTTATATTCGATTTATTATTATTTACACTTACGATTTTTTTATTTTACAGTTCAATTTACCTGCTACAATGGATAAGAAAAGAAGTAAACTATCGGGTTTTTTTACGCAGACTAAAGATGATAAGGCAAAATGTGATCTTTGTAATTCGTTGTATTCAGTGAAAGGCGGCTCTACTACAAATTTGAAAAAGCATCTTATGAAAAAGCACAGATCAACCTAAGAAACCATCATTCCATGCTCCGTGTCAGATGCAGCAGTTCTGGAAGCTCCTATACCATCAACTTCAGCAAGTACAGAATCTACTAATACTGTAATTAAAACAAATGAAACCAATTCGCAGCAGACTAAGTTAAGTGCCTTTATTAAACGTCCAGTAGGTGTATAAAACAAAAAAAATTATTGATTTAATTTTTAAAATGATAGTTAAAGACCTTCAGCCTTTTTCTGTAGTTGAAGACGCGGGTTTTAAAGATCTTATTAATTACTTAGAACCAGGTTACAAAATGCCTTCAGGGTACATATTAAGCAATACTTTATTGGATGCTCAATACTCAGAAGTCCAAAAAAAAATAAAAGAAGAATTGGAGAGTGCAAAATATGTATCGATCACCACCGATGGCTGGACTTCCAGGACAACAACTTCTTACCAAGCTGTAACAGCCCATTATTTAATAAATTGGGAGTTGAAGTCTGCTTTATTAGAATGTTTTGAATGTCATGAGCGACACACGGCCGAATATATTTAAAATGAGCTGTATAGGTTGCTCTTGCATTGGAGCATACAAAATAAAATATTTGTCTGCGTTACAGATAACGCAGCGAACATGAAGGCGGCTATACGATTAACAAATTATGAACATTTGCCGTGTATCGCTCAAACTCTTAATTTAGTCGTGCGTGCAGCACTCCAGGACTGTGGACTCGGAGAGCTGATAAAAAAAAATAAAAGCCATTGTGGAACATCTCCACAAAAGTCCAATAGCTACCAAAAAACTAATTGCAATGCAGAAGCAGCTGAGGCCTGATCAAAAACCATTGAAGCTAAAAATGGACGTAGTGACCAGATGGAACAGTACCCTGGACATGATTGAGAGGATTTGTTCACTTCAAGAACCTTTAGAAGCGTCTCTTGGAATCCTACACAATCCGGTAGAAAATCTTTCGGAAGGCGAATGGCAGACACTGCCAGAAATAATAAAAATTCTGAAGCCATTCAAGCAACTCACTGAAGAATTATCTTCAGGAAAAAAAGTGACTGTTTCAATGGTCCTGGCTTCGACAGAAAGTATGATTAGAATTTTTCACAATTTAGATACAAATATTATTACAGATACAGGAAAGAAACTGGCAAATAAAATAATAACGGAATTTAAAAGTAGATTCAAGAATTGTTACAGGCACCCAGTGTTATCTAAAGCAGCACTGTTAGACCCACGTTTTAAGAAGCTGGCATTTAGGTTTGATGCATCAAGTTATGAGTCTGCCAAAGATGCATTGAAAACAGAGCTGCAAAATGAGTTTAACTTTCATAAGCAGTCAATAGAACCTAATGAGAACGAATCGACGTTAGATATATCTACTGGCGACACCGACGCTGATAACGACTCGATATGGAAAGATTTTGACGCTTTCGCAATGTCAGCGTCTGCTTCGAACTCTATAGTTAGCAGCAGCATAATTACCATGACGCAATATCTAGAAGAACGCATTATTCCTCGAAATGAGTGTCCTTTGAAATGGTGGCAGGCGCGGGCAATTCTATACCCCGAACTCTCAAACTTGGCTTTTCAGCCAAGCTTGAGTTAATATTTGGCCCGATTTGGAAAAAGCCCTTTCAGATGGTACCGAGGTAGCCATCACTGATAAATATTTTTCATATTTATCAGTGATGGCTACCTCGGTACCATCTGAAAGGGCTTTTTCCAAATCGGGCCAAATATTAAGTGAGAGGCGCAGCTCTATTCAACCAAAGCGAATGGAAAAGATTTTATTTTTAAATATGAACGAGAAATTCCTGCCATAAAATGTTTTTATTTAATATGTTTTTTTTTTACCGAAATGGCGCGACGAGCAAGTCGCAGATGTTAAATGTTAACGCTTGCCCATAACAATTGCGAGACTCTAGGTTCAATTTCATTCTAAGAAGAAAGATTTTCTTTGTTGTTTTAGTTTTGTTTAAAATATGTTTTTATTTTATTATTATGTTTCATTCATTCTAAGAACAAAAGATTTTTGTTGTTGTTTTAATTTTGTTTAAAACATGTTTTATTTCATTTTTTATGTTTAATTGCATTCTAGGCAAAACTATTTTTATGTTATTTAAATTTTATTGTCAATAAATAATTTTCGACACCTATTTGTTGCTTTTTCATTATAATCGATGCATAATGGATTGCGATGTTATTGTGATATAACATAAGCTCACGGTTAAAATTTTCAAAATAGTATATCCATTGCAAATTTAGTAGATTCCGTCAACAGTTCACTTGTAGTTCTACACTTTACCTATTAAATCAAACTAAATTTAGAATAACTTAAACACAAGTCTGGTTCAAAATGCGGAAAAGTGAAAAAATGCGCCTTACGCAGCTTGGTATGTAATGAATAAGTATGTTTTCTACAAATTACGAATGTTGCGACGCCGCCACGTCATACTGTACGCGTACGCAATACGACTTGATTCATTGCTCTAACATATGTAATATAGCATGTTATGAGATGAGGTATCAGAAGTAACGAGTAACGATACGATAGTAACGAGTACTAATTGTTATAGTAACGAATACATACGGGTACGCTTTTTTTCGTTACTTTTACACCTCTAATAATTTTATAGATAGCTTTACGTTTCATCACGATCCAAAGATTTTTTGATCATACGTTATTTTAACGGTGATAAATTAACTCCTATATAAAAATGTCCATATGCGGGTGACATTTTTGTCACTTTGACAGCGATAAAAACCTACATAGCTTTTTATCACCGATAAAAATGCTTCTTCCTCCGATAAAAATGCTTCTTCCTGTTACATATCTAGTAGCCCTGCATCACTTAATTTATTTTGGCAGCTGACAGGTAATAACTATTAAATACCGTTAAACGTAAAACGTATAATTATGAGTCGGTTTGGGGAAATTTCATCTAAAGAAATTACAACAAATATAAGAAAATCAATACCGCAATCAACCAAAAATACAAGATCATCTATATGGAGACAATTTAACGAGTTTTGTCAAGTTCGAAATTACAAACTTTCAGAAACAACTCCTTTACACGAAATAGCAAATATATTAAAAGATTGGGCTTATAATATGAAAAAGAAAAACGGAGAAGATTATAAAGAATATACGGTTAAAACAATCTGGAATTCAACTGCGAAGATGATTCAAGAAAAATATTTCAGTGAGTACAATATTAAAATTGATCCTTTTGCCGACATAATTTTTAAAGAATCCCGCGATGCGAAAAATTGTAAACGAAGGGAATTACAAACTCTTCCCGAGAAAAGAAAAGTAAGTTCTATGCCAATAGACAAGAAATATATAGTAAAAATGGCAAAATTGTGGAATATAGATGAACCAGAGGGATTACAAAAAAGATTCTTTCATATAGCTTCATATGAATTAGCGTGGAGAGGAGGAGAAGCCGTAAAATGTAAAATTTACCATTTTAAAGAAGAAAAATATCAAAATGGAACTCCAACAGGAAGAATTGAATATAATTCTATATTTTCGAAGACCGCACAAGGTGGGTCGAAAAAATTGACGGACAGTAAATGGTTGACAAAAAATGATATGGATGAAAGTATTTGTCCGGTTAAATTATTAAAATTACTCTTAGAAAAAAGAAAAGAAAATATAACATCTGAACGACTTTTTTTAACTCCAAATCCCTTTTGGAACAAGGCACATTCTAATAATTGGTATAAAAATGTTCCAATAGGAATAAATTTGATATCTACTTGGACCAAAAATTCTGCATCTAAAATTGGACTGGATATCACCAATATTAAAATTACCAATCATTCAAACCGTGCTAGTACTGTTTCCCACTTAGCCAAAGCAGGAGTAAGTGACCAACAATTAATAAAGATAACAGGACACTCTTCTTCATCATCAATTAAACCTTATCTCCAAATTGACCCTGAACATCACGAAAATCTTGTCAGTAATTTACGCGAATCCGATAAAATAGGACAAAACAATTATTCAACATGTGTAGAAAACAACAAAGAAAATAATATTAAAATTAGTACACCAAACCAAACTATTTATAATAATTGTACATTTAATAACTGTTCTCTTGCTTTCAAATAAAAATAATTTTTGTTTCTGTTTATTTATATCGTTAATTTATCTTGCCAAAAAACACTCGAGCTTTTCTTTCTCGGATAAATTTCTTTTTAACTCAATATTTTTCCAATCAGTAATTTCGCTCGAAAAACTTACATTAGAAAAAATCGCTCGACTATCGTCTCGCGATTTTTTCATGTAAGTTTTTCTCGTCAAATTACTGATTGGCAAAATAATTTCGTTACAAAGAGAAATTTATCCGATAAAAAAAAAGCTCTTGTGTTTTTACTTATGAAAAAAAAATTTTTTTAACGACTAAAAAATGACACACTTTGCATACTGAGATTAATGAAAAAAATGTCACTTTTTTTTACAATTGGAGAAAAATACATTTATTATACCTACGCGATTAAGTGATATTTGTAAGGTATTTGAGACGGTTCATTTCAAATTAAATGTAATCGAGCTGTTACATTTTGCGTAAATATATCTAAGAATTCTCTATTTCTAATTCCGACAGGTTTTACATTTCAACCTTTATTTGACAGTGAACAACATTTAATACCTGCCAGTCAAAAATATATTTGCCTGATAAGAATGCAAATCTCTTTTGCCAGTTTATTCTAACGGTTATATCGAGTGATCCAGAATGATTGTAAGTGCCGCTACTGCGAAAAATCCAACTTTGGGAAAAGGCCGCCTGCTTCAAATTGTGTTACATGCTATTGTCATGTAACACAGTTGGGTTGATTATTTTACACATACAAATATAAACCAATCAGATTCGCGTATTACTGAAGCAACTCGAAATTATAGCGGTAATTTATCGATAATTTTCATAGTAGAATAATTAGGCGTTGTTATGGAAATGCGGTTAATAAGGATAGACATTTCTAAAGTTCTGTCAAAAAACTGGTTTCATTGTCACAAAACAATGCTGAGATTTGGGGAAGAATCAGTTGTAAACATTGATCAAATAGTAAAACAAGCTGAACCGGCTAATACGAAAAAGAGTAAAGCGTCAATTTGGCGACAATTTTGTGAGTTTTGTGATGCGAAAAACTACAGCATCGAACAAAATGTTACAGAGGAGGAACTTGCAGATATTCTGAAAGACTGGGCCTTCAATATGAGGAAGGTGAATGGGGAAGAATATAAAGAAGGTGTTGTTAAAACGATGTGGAATGTCACGGCAAAATTGCTACAAGAGAAGTTTAATAACGAATATAACAGAAAAATTGATCCTTTTCAGAGCATCGTATTTAAAGCAGCCCGCGACGCAAGGAACTCCAAAAGGAGAATTCTTCAAGCGATACCTGGTAAACGGAAAATGAGTTCTGCAGCTTTACAGAAAAACGAATATGAAAAAATGATAAATGTTTGGGATGAAGAAAATCCAGGTGGACTACAAAAGAAATTTTACCTGATAGTGTCGATTGAATTGGCATGGCGAGGAGAAGGCGCGGCGTGTTTGATTCACTACTTCCGAGAAGAAATGAACGTATACAATACACCGACTGGAAGAATAGAGTACAATCCCATATTCACGAAAACTACCCAAGGTGGAGCACAAAAATGTGCTGACAGTAAATGGTTGATTCCCAACAAAGTAAAACCAAGTAATTGCCCAGTCAGACTTTTTAAAAAACTCATTTCAAAGAGGACAGAAAACGCTCGTATAAAAAGTGATAGACTCTTTTTAACTGTCAATCCAGCGTGGAATAAGAAAAAAGGTAGCTGGTATAAAAATATGTCTATTGGAAGAAATGAAATTTTGAAATGGTTTAAGAAAAGTGCTGAACTCGCTGGTTTCAACACAGAAAACCAAAAAATAAGTAACCATTCCAGTCGCGCGACAGCTGTCTCAAATTTAGCAAAAGCTGGTGTAAATGAGCAACAATTAATTAAAATTTCTGGCCATAGTAGTTCGCATTCTATTAAGCTGTATCTACAACTAGATAAAGAACACCATGAAACTATTATTAATCAAATGCGAGGAAATAGTTACAACAGTGCAAATATTGATTCAAGCACATCCAATAAAAAACAGAATGTATATAACAATTGTACCTTTCAGTGTACTAATTTATACATGAATTAATAAATAAACAGTTTAGATAAATTTCATTTTGTATTACGTAAAATAATCTAATCAAATACCATACGAGCTTTGAATTAAAATCGATAATTTCACTCATACTTCCTGCATAACGACTTCGACTCGTGTCAATTTGACAAGCCCTACGGGCTGTCGTGATTTAAATGCTTGTCAAACTGACACTCGTCTTCGTCGCTATGCAACAAGTATTCGTGAAATTATCGATAAATTCAAAGCTCTTATGGTATTACTACAGATTATTCTATTAATTGAAACATGTTCATTTATAATATTTTCGCATGCTTACCAAAACGCATTTTAATTTTTAATTAAAGACTTATTTTGCACACATTTTATAGTAAACTGGCACACAAAAAAACTGTCCGACTTATTTTTACGTTTGACAACATTTCAACAAAATTAACACGTTGTGAATAAGTTTTTAAATTTTTGAGGTTATAAGATGCAAAATGTCAATGTATATTTATTTAACCTATAACAATTCATGTGCTATTTTTGAGATATCGATAACCCATTTTACAATGCAAAAAATGAGTCGGACAGTTTTTTTGTCCGCCAGTTTACAACAAAATAAATTCGTACTTACACTTAAAGCTGTTTGTGTTGACATATGGTAAAATGGTCCTACTGATAGTGTCAAAGGTCGTTGAGATCGCAGCATAACTAACATTAATGATTTTTTTATATCTTGGCTATATTGAAACCAATTACTTTCCCAAATGGCAGAAGCAATTTCAACACTCTAATCAATTATAAAAAATATATAATAAATTAATAATAAATTTTCTTTAGTATAATTAATTACCTCCAACATAATTTCGTTAGCATGCCAATAGAATAAAAAGAGCTGGACCAGCATTGCACACAAGAATTCAAGAGCAAACATTTGTTGCCACCCAACTCCCGACTAAAAATACAAACATAGCATCATTTCTGTTTAAATTCTTGTCTTTCGGGTTTGTTTAAATAAAACTAACGGCAATTTAAAATACAAACAAAATACACTTAATAACTAATAATAACAGTATTTATATCACAATATCAACACGACGGCGACTACTCGTTGAATAACTCTCTCCCTCCATTTCGAGATCTTTTACAGCCCTTGGGAAAACTCGTATGTTCGATTTTCTCAGTCTTTCGGTGTCGGCGTTTTCTCTAGATGGTTCTAGGCCGTGTTGACGCCGTACAGCGAGTGACGGCATGACACATAACAATATTAAGAAATACGGCTTTTTAGTAAAAAAAAAAAAATGCTTTTACAAATTCAAATAGAATATGTATAAGTTTATTTTTTTATAGCTGTTTTTCCTTGATTTTAGTTCTAAATCATTAATATCATTATAATTCCGCATTGACATGATAGCAGTCTCCACGTATAAAGTTATGTTCCTGTTAACAGATTCGTTTAAAAATTTTTACTTGTAATTGGTTACGAATTGGCAATACAATTTTAAGACATGGTTTATTTCTAGAAATTTACATTACAGGAGATCATTTTCTCATGAACATGAGAAAAATATGTCCTTCACGTCGATACTGGTTAAGGTCTTGACAAATGTTTTTCTTTCTTTCTATCTTTCTTTCATGACATCTATTAATCTACTGGACTCTTTCTTGACTAATCCCATATTGCAAAGCAATTTATTTTTGCGTAATCCAGCAATTTTCTTGAATCCGTGCCTTCTGATCTTTGATTCTTCCCCCATTGATACTGGCCGATCCGATCGCTTTTCGGCAAGCACCTTCATTTCGCCTTTATGACAGATTTACAAGTCGAACTCAGCGAACATTCTTTACACTGGACCTTTTCCAGAGAGCGAAAAGGGAAATAAATATATAATAGTGCTGACGGACTATTTTACCAAGTGGGTCGAAGTTTATACCCTGCCTAATAAAAAGGTTGGAACTGTAGCGGTTGCTATTGTAAAAGAGTTCGCCAGCCGTTTTGGTGTACCCCTGGAACTCCATTCGGTTCAGTCTTTTCTAAAAGATGTGTTTTAGGTATTAGAAAGACAAGAACAACTTTTTTGCATCCACAGTCAGATGGAATGGTATAGCGAGTGAACAAGACCATAATCAGGCACATATCTGAAGTCGTCTCCGAACATCAGAGAGATTGGGTTAGGTACCATTATTCCTAATTGCGTATCGGGAATCTGTGCAAGAAACTACTGAGCAATCGTCAGCAAACGTTATTTGGCAAGGAACTCCGGCTGCCCTGTAATTTGAAGACTAGGAACAGGCCTGAAGAAGATTATGTCAGCACTCTTACACGAAGGCAGGACAATATCCATGATCGGGTAAGACATAATATGCGACATAATGAAGGAGAGCTACGACATCAACGTCGAGAGGGGCATCGACGGGACCTGTCTCCAAAACGTCAGAAGAATTGGGAAGGGCCATATGAGGTTATAAAGCGGATTAACGACGTATTTACCGCATAAGACGAACACTTCACTTGCGCCTATTGGATAGCTACTGCAAAGAACCAACCTTTGAAAACTTTCACTATACCCTCAACATGTTTTCATGTAGACGAATTTAAATTATATATTTTTTAATTCAATTAACTTACCACAATCATTTGAAGACCAAGTGTTGCCATTTGCATGGAAGCAACAGCAAAATCAACAAGCATGAGATGCCGCATCGAATTATCTAAGTCTTTAACGTACCTGCAAAACAAAACGTCTTTTTTAAAAGTTGTTAAAGTTTTATTTAGTTTTTAGTACAGACTTTGAGAAATCATGAAATGAGATGTTGAATTGTTAAGTTAGACAACGTGTTACTAATTATTTTTTAGTTTATTTAGGAAAAAATAATTATAGTGTTATTCCGTATATAAAGATTAATATTTTGGTAAGAAAATCATAAGTACAGTGATTGGCAAATATGTGGAACTACGTAAAGATCTGTTAAATTAAAAAATATATTGTAATAAAATTTTGGATATAAAAATTAGGGATGAAGAGCCATCGTTTGAAGTATTTTTTAAGTATACAGAAAGTTCAAAAAAATGTAACATAATAAAGTTAAATTTGTTTAAATTGAACGCTTATTTTTTTGTCGAACAAAAAGTTAACGTGAATATTATAATCTTTAAATCTTATCACAAGGTCTAGTAGTTTATGGCATTTAAAAGTGTCAATAAATAATTGTTGTTTGTCAATAATGGTTGAATTAAATGAAAGATAAAGAATACAAATATTAATGATGATCGATTTTGGTAATAGGACAAGAACTCATCAGGAAGTATGTAACCTTTTTAATACTATACATCCCAATCGACACCCAATTTTGCGTTCTGTTTTACAATATTTGTACAAGTGTATCTTCAATTCAAATTGAAAAGTAATCGCTAGAAAGTGCAAACCAAAGGAAAACAAACAATGATTACTAATTGATAACGGATTGCTAAGACAAGTAGAAACATTAAATGAGGAAGTTATTAAAAGGAGAAAGATCGCTGAAAGTTTATTTAATAGTAGGAAGATCACTTTTCAGTGTAATAAAGATATCCCATAAATAGAAGCTTATGGAATTTAGGTCCGGTGATCTTGCAGGTCAATGAACGGGACCGCACATTCCAATCCATCTCCCACTGAAATTAGTATGGAGCCACCTTACAACATTTCTTCCAGCATGTGGTGATGCACCATGATGCTGATATTTCACAGGGTAATATAATGTAGTCTAATAAATCCACAAAGTCATTTTTCAAAAATTCTAGGCAGCTAGGACAATTTGAATGTAGTCTCGCAAGGTATTTTGCTTACAAATTAAGATTTATAATGAGAGAAATTATCTATGAGATCGATACATTCTAACATTCATTTTTTACAATTAACCATTAGCATAAGAAATCAGAATAGAAATATTGAAGAACAGAGCGTAGTCCAATGACTTATGTGATCGATGACGTATGTGATAATCGTGGACGGTAACAGAAGAGCAAAGAAAATTGAAACAACATAGAGAACAAACGATAATGGAAAATATAAGAAACTAAATCTAAGAGAAAGATAAACACTTAAATCTAATAGAGAAAAGCTCTCTGAGATAGTATGAACATATCAAAAGAATGAGTGATAATTAGACTCGGCAAAGAGGGGCAAGTTTATACATCCCAATCGGCACCCAATTTTGCGTTCTGTTGTTATGTTACCAAAACTTTAAGAAGAAACAACATAAATGCCGGTGTTCGCATAAGTGCAAGATATTGCCATATCTGTAGAGGAAAATCCCCATTTATCTAAAAACGAGCTGGCGTAAAGGCATAATATTAGTTGTCGTTCAGTAGGAAGAATTTTGTTAATCAATGATGGATATTTGTAACAGCGATAACAATTTTGTAAATAATGAATTATTTTCGGATGAGGCAACATTTTTCGTAGACATTAACTGTCGGTCTTGGGTACAGAGTAATCCTCACTGAATACAAGCAGCGCATACGGAACACCTTAGAAACTTTAACGTTTGAGCTGGTATTTGTAGAAACAGAATAATAGTCTTTTTTTTATAGAAGAAACTCTAAATGGTCCAAAGATATTTAGAACTTTTAAATAACCAGATAATAACAATGTAAAAATTTTCTTTGCAAGTCTTTGCAGTCATTTTCAATTTTTTTTTCTCAATCGCCAAACCAACGATAATTCTTGATGAAATAAATAGTCAAACGTAGATTACCATGCGCTGCTCCTACACGCTGGATTTTCAAAAATCGAACTGTGAACACATTATTTGAACACCAGGATTCTTTCAAAGAATGTTTAGACAAAATTATTGACGAAGATGGGGTGGATTCAGTTACTATTAGTGAAGCAAGTGGTTTATTGAAACATTTGAATTGCCCGGCCGGAATTTCTCTACTAATTGAAAATATTTCAATTCATCATGTCACATGTTGAAATATTATTTAATCAGACTCAAATGCATGATTGATTGCAGTGTTCAACTGCAAAAGGCAATTGAACAATTCCAACAGCAAATTATTCACATTAGAAATTTAAGAAATTCTACTGACAATAACAATCAAGAACGCAAGAATGAAGAACCTGCAAGGAAAAGATAAAAAACGACAGCTGGAGATAACAGAGTTGTTATTGCAAAGGAAGTATGTGACACTATTTTAAACCAAATTAGCGACCGATTTGATTTTAGAGATCACTTAAGTGCAGCAAAATTATTTGATTCTCAAAATTTTAAAACTTATAGTCATTCATTTCCACAAAAAATCTTTGATGAAACTGTGAAATCTTATCCTATGTTGGACAGTGTAAAATTTAAAAGTGAACTTTCAGTAATTTATGAGCGCGATGACATGTGTGACGCAGCTGGTGTTTTGCCACTTTTAGTGTTCATAACAGACAACAATCTAAAAAAGGTTTTGACGGAAACATACAAACTGTTGGTATTACTTACAACGCCCATGTCGACAGCAGGATGTGAACGATGTTTTTCCACCCTCAAACGCAATAAAACTTTTCTGAGAAGCACAATGTCAGAAGATCGACTGAACGCATTGGCGGTCCTATCAATAAAAAAGAAGTTCATCCAGTCTATCCTGGATTTTGCCAACAAAGTCATAGACGTCTTTTCCAGCATGGAAAATAGGAGAATGGATTTTATGTACAAAAAATAGGTAAGTTTTTTTTGTACCCACCCTCTTTCATAACTCACGAGCCGCCACTGGTATCAGTGACGCATCAGAAGAATCGAAGTCACTGGTTCAAGGAAATCGCTAGATTATGCAGAAACAAATTGCTTCGAAACAGTGGCGGCTCGTGAGTTCAATAACAAGTGAAGCAATGTCGGCAAAATCCATCTCCCTCTTCCTTCTTAGAAAAATGAAAATGTATGTAGCCAAGATTAAAAAAGAAATAATTAGTGATTACGGTTAAAACTACCATTGGTGAAATTACAGGTGGAACTATTTCTTGAACATAAGTCCAATTGTTCTATTCTTTAAGGCGGCAAACTTATCAATTATGGCATCATAAAAAGGTTGGGTATCTAACAATTCATTCAGCAGTTCTTTTTCAATTGAAATTTTCGACAAATTTGTAAGTCTCAACTCTGCAGAGGTAATGCGCAAATATGTCTTTATTCTTTTTAAACCCGAAAAACTACGATCTGCGGAAGCAGTGGTAGAGGGTCAGTATAGTCAATATTAAAGAATAGGGTGTGCATGCCTCTTTAAAAACGTCATTATCCCCACAGATAGCTTTGAAAAAAGATTGGGGTTCAGCTTTTCGATATTGTTCAGTACCATAAATTAATTAATTTAGCTTTTAACCTTTGTAGTTGCACATCATTAAAATTAATAGGGTAGTTTTCTTTTAAATTTTTTAAAGCATCAATCGGAAACTCTTTGGAAAAGTTTCCACATTTTGTGACATCTGTTAATCTAACAAATTTTATTTTATTTACGTCTTCAAAACGGATATTATGTAAGCAGATTAAAATTGTATCTAATATTTCGAAGTATAAAAATGTATTTTTCAACAACTTGATATTGTGTAAGTGTAATTCTACTGCGACCCTCATGGTGATCAGTGTGAAGCGTTGTTCGTTTCAAAGACTTTCATAAACGCATTTCTATTTCTGTTCTATCTAAAAGTTTCAACATTTGTAATGTGCGAAACGCAATAATTAATATCTAATGACTTCTTTTGAAGTACATCATTTGTGACGAAAATGTCAAAAAAAATGTTGTGCCTAATTGAATTTTGATCAGAGCTCTCATCGTTTATTACTTCAGTAAATACTTGTTTTAAAGATTTCCAGTCATTATTTATAACATTTAAAATTTTCGAGTTTGAAGTTCATGTTGTTGAAGCGGCGTTCAGTACTACTGTGTCAGCTACATTAGTGCGTTTTGCAGAATGATGAAAAAATGGTAGTAAACCATTAACGATTGCAAAAAAAGACACGACATTTTGAAATTGAGTTGAAACTTTGCTGTAATACCAAATTTAAACGACGTGCCATACAATGAACAAAAACTGCTTGTGGAGGCACTTGTTTGATTTTTGCCTGGAGACCATTTACATGACCAGACATTACGCTTACCCCGTCATAACATTGAGCAACAAGTTTTGACTTATATTCATGTTTCTCAAGGCAGCAGGTGACAAGATTAAATAAAGTGTCAGCACTTCGATTTGAGCTTACATAAAAAATCCTAAAAATCTCTATATACTGCATTGGAGTTGTTTATCAATATCCGTAGTATCATCATGCTTATCAATATACTCGGAAATACAACCAATTAATTAATTTTGAATTGTTTTAGAATTGCCTGTAAACACTGACGCAACTATTTCATAATGTTCTTAAATGTCAATGGTACTTACCGCTACAAAGGTATCTAAAAGGTTTTTAAAATTTCCGCCATTATTACAAAGCAAATCTTCTCAATGTCCACGAAAGGATAATTTTTGTTTCCCCCAGTAAAGTGTTGTGCGAATTGGCAAATGCATTAAACATCTATTAAAGTCGGACGTTTTCATTAAACTTTTGCATAAATAGTCTAGAATTTTCTCTTAAAGCATCTCGAATAGTACTTACATTAGACTTTAATCCCTTAAAACCCAGCGCACAACGCATATGCTCTGCAGATGATTCATGTTTCTGTTTATGTATAGATCTATTGACGTTACCAAAATCACTGAAACCACTTTTATTCCACACTCCCGATTTCACACTAAACACGACAAACAAAACAATTTTTTCAGATAATAGCTACCGCATAACCAATCATACTGATTATACCACGATGTTTTAAATTTTCGCACACACTCTTTATCTTTCCATTTTGATACTTTACTAACATCCAAATCTGGCATAGGTTTCTTACTTTTTAATTTTCTTCATGCCACAACGAAAAAAGGTTTTTCCAATAAAACACACACGTGATCGTACAGCGGTAATAACATTATACACGACAATGCAAAACACGCCTAGAGATACATAACAGACATAGACCGAACGAGTGTCAGACGCGGACTAAACGAGTGAAGCAAAAATTGACAGTAGTCAAATAAGTTGATTTCCCATGAAATAGTTAACTGTCCTAGAGTTAAGTTAAGACATAAAATATTTGTGTAAAAAATGTTTTCCAACGAAGAAAAAAATGATATGCTTTTTTGTTATTATGCTAGTACTAGAAATGTATAATAAAAGAAGACAGCCAGATCGAATAGTAATTTCTAAGTTAGAAAATAATTTGAAAAGTTATGGTTCGTTTACAAAACCAGATCACTTGAAAAAGAAATTCAAACCGGAAGACGAAGAAAGAGTTTTAGCTTACATAAGCTAAAACTCTTTCTTAAGCTTAAGTTATTCTCTTATAAACCCGCGACATTAACTCGTGAAATTGCGAGTGAATGTGCTGTTTACACAGAAAAGGCTCGTTTAATTTTAAAACAGAATAAATACAGGCCATTTAAATACAATGTGAGTAATACATTTTATGGCCAAGATCATGAAAGAAGAATGTTATTTGCTCAATGGTTTTTGGAAGAAACTAACATTAGTCGGCACTTTTCTTACACAATTCTTTATACAGATGAAACAAAATTTACTTACAATGGTTATTTAATAGGCATAATAATGTTTGTTGTTCGCAAGATAACTCTCATTTTACTGTGGAAAGGCGAGATCAACGTGTATTTTCGGTAAACGTCTGGTGTGGAATTTTTGGAATGAAAATATTGGGACCATAGTTTTATGAGACCAATTTAAATGGAGAACGATATTTACACTTTTTGCGTAACGAGCTGAAAAATATGCTAGATGAATTACCATTAAATTAATTCAAAATCTCAGATACATTCAACATGATAGTGTACCCGCTCATAATTTTCAAAACGTTTCTGAGTATCTTTCAGAACGTTTTTTAACTGGATTGGTAACGCGGGTACCGTCTTTTAGCAGATCTTACGCCAATAGATTTTTTTTATGGGGTACCGTAAAGAATAAAGTCTATAAAAACAAACCCAACAATGTTGAAGAATTAAAAATTAATATTACGACAGCCATAAGAAGCGTCCGCCCACAGACTCTGCGAAAGGTTAATTTTGATATGGTGAAACGGTATGAAATGTACTCTTGTATTCAAAAAAATCGCGTACATCTATTTTTTTCCCGTTTAATTTTATATTTTTCTGACCTTTATTAACGCCATACCGTGACAATTAAGTTAATCAAAAATGTAAATACCGAAAGTTTCCGAACAAGAAAAGTATTTGATTATAGCAAAAGCTGAAGAAGGTTGGTCAATTGGAGATATTGCACTTCATTTTCATTACAATAAGAGTACAATTTTAAGAATTAAATGAAGATGGGAACAGGAACATTCTAAAAACACATAACCTTTATAATAACTTTTGTCTAAATGACAGAAAGTCCGGTTTTAAATGATAAAGAAACTAATAAAAAATGTTTACTTGATTTAAATGGTGCACGCGATTTTTTTTAACACAAGAATACATCCAGGATAACGGTGGTCACTTTGAGCATTTGATGCAATAACATTATTCACTGTCTGCTGTCTGCTCATTTGTTTGTTTACTTCCTTTACAAAATATTTACTTAAATTTTAGATTTGTTACTATTTGCTTTAATTTAATTTTTTTCTCTTTTATGTTTACTCATTACTGCATTGAAGTAGTTTTCAAAAAGCCCACCTGGCTATTGTTTCTTCAATTAGTAATACCATTTGAATTACTTAAGCTACAATAAAGATTTAAAAAAGATACCATACCAAACTTTATATTTATGAAATTAGAACAAAATAACCATTTTAATGAAGTCATGGCCAACTATGATTGCCATTCAAAAAAAAACAAGTTTATTTTATATCTTGATATTCAAGTGTGCCATGAATATTTAATAAAGATTATTAAATTCTACATAAAAAATACTATCAGATGCCATTTTTAATCTTGCTCTGTCTTCAATGGTTACAAAGATATAACTGAAAATTTCGTCAAATTTTAATTTTCTTTAAATATCTCAAAACGTTGACAACATATGGCAACTCTGAAAATGCTATCAAATACTCATCAAAATTCTGAGTAACTTTGTTAATTTAACCGATCTGGTATCTTCAATACTAAGAGAGTTACACATATATGGAGATAGAAAATGGGCACCTGTATATCAATCTGCCCTCGTATGTCAGAAATATGACCTAACTTACTTTATAACAATTTGGTGCATAATTATACACTGTCTGAAAGTGCTAACTAAAACATCTTCGTAAGATACATTTGTATCTTCTGTTAATGTCCTGACTATAGCCGTTGCGTTTTTGAATTTATATTGCACGATCTTTATTTGCCCAATGCCAAAAACCATCAGACTTATAAAAAGTAGGTCAGTGGATAAAGTCATACCACCACCAATTATCAAGGCGACAATATAATAAATATAGGCCTGGTAATAGTAATCGTATTTGTTGAACGGTAGCCAAGAATTTGCTGGTAAAGGTTTTGTCTGAGATTCTGTAGATATGTTATTTGTTGTTTGATTAATAAAAATAGATTCCATTGACATTTGTTCTAGTATAGGGCTAATATAAAACGGAATCAGTGTAATAATTGTAGTTAATGTAAAATATTTGTCGATTTTGTGATTCCATTTCACATAACGATTGTAAATGTTCTTCAAATCAACATCGCCAGACATGAAAATCTCCTTTTCTGTCTCCCTTATCTGCTTTATCAACTTCCGCACATTTTTACTATTGCATACGATAACTTTCCATATGGTTGTCGTATACAGCAAGCTAATACTTAATATAGCGACGTCTTCATATAAGTCTTCATTAAATACAATGATAAGCTCAATATATTCAAACATGATGAATGTGATAAAATATGATCTAATAATAAACGAGTAGATGCGGTAAAGAATATTAATTAAGTGTTTTCCAAAATCTTCTGGAAATATACCAAGAACGTACATACACTTAAGACAAATTTTGAGGTGATAATCTTGCATTATGACATAAAATTCGACTGTATAATTGCCTTTAAGACAACTACTTTTATAGTAAGTATTCGAGCAAATAATTAATTTGAAAATTCATCGTCAGGTAAACGTATTTCAAAGGTAAGTGCTTATTATGTGCAATTATTTTCAAATAGATAAAATATTTTGCGATAATTGTGCGCGCAAACTGACTACTTGAATAAATTTTTAATTCTTGCAATTTTAACCGACGATTGAAATAAGGACATGTAAATACATTATAAATATGAGCGTGCAAAAATTTCATTATATGGCAAACGGTTGCTTCCTTACTATTTATTTAAGAAATGAAGTAATTATAATAACAGACTATTTAGTTTAGTGTCCGATAGAAAATAAGAAATTCTGGCTTGTAGATTAAAGATAAATTATGAAGTGCTACTCAGAAATTCCCGGAATTTAAATGTAGAGCGAGAAGGAATGTTATATATATATACATATATATATATGGTAAACCTAATCAGTAGGCGATTAAAGGTCTGTATATTACTTCAAAATATATGTATTTAAAAAACTCTACATGTTTCGGCTGTATACGCCTTTTTCAAGAGAATACAAAATATGAATGACAGGATATAAATGTCAAGTAATTGAATTACTTGACATTTATATCCTGTCATTCATATTTTGTATTCTCTTGAAAAAGGCGTATACAGCCGAAATATGTAGAGTTTTTTAAATACATATATTTTGAAGTAATATACAGACCTTTAATCGCCTACTGATTAGGTTTACCATATCATACCAAGGTCACGAAGTTATTATACATATATATATATATATATATATATATATATATATATATACCGCCTAATTCTGAGCAAACGCAACGATGCGAATGTATGAATATTTCTCCCGCTCCAAATAGAATTCCCCTGAATGCTGTAGGCGTGTCAACATCGATGTCAGATGTCATACATACTTACATATTAAGGAGCCGCGTAAGAAAAATTATCTGATTACCAAATTACTATTAAAGGACTATAAATTGTTTAGTCCTGTGTTATTGTAATGATTTTATAATAAATAAATTGCAATACGTTATACTGACGATGGTCACACAAAGCGTAATAAAATTATTAATAAGCGGTTAAGAAAATTGCAAATAAGGCATCAAGAGATTTAATAAATTAAATTTTAATAATAAAGGTAACAAAAACTATTCATAGTAAACTAAATAAACTTCAGAAATAAATAAAAACTATATTAAATTCTAGTAATGTAAAGAAAAATTTACTCTTACAGATAATAAAATAAATTGTTCATAATGAGAAATTAATTATATAATAACGGAAATTCATCCGTTTAAACTCATCACCGTAAAATAATTGATGATGTTTGGAATATTTATAATTACGAAAACCATTTAATTTTAGTATGCGGTTAACGGAAGAGCAGCATATGCCTAAATCGTTGGAAATATCGCTATGTGTCAAATTTGAATTTAGTTCTATTGCAGCGCATACTAAAATGAACGTATCATTAGGAACTCCGGCAAATAAGTCACATATTCTTTGATAAGAATTATTAGCGTGGTACCATTTCATCATTTCGGCTTTCTCTTCTAGTGTATAACGCGGCATTATCACTATTCAAACGCTTAAGAGACTCCGTATAGGGTGACAGTGGTGACATTAATTGTCAAATCGTTGCGCGACAGACTGATTTGTGATTGGCTAAACGCGTTCAGGGGATTTGTATTCGAAGCGGGAGAAATATTCATACATTCGCATCGTTGCGTTTGCTCAGAATTAGGCGGTATACATATATATATATATATATATATATATATATATATATATATATGTATATATCGCCTACTGATTAGGTTTACCATATATATATATATATATATATATATATATATATATATATATATTGTTATAGAACAGCTCATACCCACGGTATATAAACAATTTAATTAATTTATATTGTCCCAAGAATGTAATATCTAAGAAATAATGGTAATGAAAACGTTAATGATTAAGTAAATGATATGTAAACACGATGTAAGATCAAAATTAGTTTTTTTAATCATGATACCGAACTTAATTGAATATTTTTATTTGCTTATTTATTAATTTATCGTAACTTAATATCGCGTGAAATCAAGAATTTTAAAGCTAATTATGATTAAAATATTTATGTACAAATAATTTGGAACATCATTGTTAATTTGACTTTTGGCTGAACCTTGTAAAAAGTATGCAACTGTGATCCGTGAGGGTATTATAGTAGAATAAAAATAGGCTCTTATAAAAATAACCAATGTTGACATACGAACAAGAAACACACAGACGTGACCTACCTTTGTATGTTATGGTAGATTTAATTAGTTAGCGATTTAAGGTCTGGTTTTACTTAAAAATGCATATATTTAAAACAATCTTACATGTTTCGGCAAGTGATGCCTTTCTCAAAGAATTTAAAATATAAATGACAGTATATTAATTTCATACTTATACATTCGTAGTTGTCATCTATAAAATATCATGTTGCGATTGCGATAGTTACTGCATAGGCCAAACTAAACAATATTTATACAAAAGAATACAAGAACAACACACAATGAAAAGGGAAATTAAAGAAATGATTAGTATTAAACAGGAAAACAATTCAATTAACAACAGAAGTGATATAAAAAATTTAAGCAGTATATACTACAACCTAATTATGTAACGATCTGCAATTTACTATCATAATATATGTTGCTGATATATAAATATATATCTTATGTTTTATTTAAATATCTGTACATTTGCTTATCATGCTGACAGTTCCGTGATTGGATCCCTGACTGGCTGTCCGAGTAGGCTTTCGTGGTTTTCCTTCTCGTTTAAGGCAAATGCCGGCAGCTTAACATCTTAAGCCGTTCCACGGGCGCATACATAATAATAACTCATGCCTTGCCATTCCCCGTGTTTGTTGTCTAACTATTTTTTGAATACTAAGACATGATTTATTATTATTAAACAGGATGTACCTTTGAATAATTTTATCCATGACAACTACAAATGTATAAGTATGACATTAATATACTGTCATTTATATTTTAAATTCTTTGAGAAAGGCATCACTTGCCGAAACATGTAAGATTGTTTTAAATATATGCATTTTTAAGTAAAACCAGACCTTAAATCGCCAACTAATTAAATCTACCATATATAGTACAGTTCTCTCTTCTCGTTCTGTCAAATGGTAATTTGCTAGGTGGTGACAAACAGTTTTTGTGTTTATGTTTGTTGGGTTGTGTTTCAGTTATTCTGCGAGACTACAATGTCTGATGTGAAAGAGCAAAGAACGTGCATCAAGTTCTGCTTCAAACTTGGTAAAACGGCAGCGCAATCTCTGAAAATGCTTAAACAAGCGTTTGATGAGGATGCTTTAGTTGAATTAAATATACCCGGGGTCTGCGAAGTTGTCTGCCTCACTAAACATTGGCAAACAGAGGATAAGTTAGCGACCTTCTCCCTAAATGGTTACACCTTGATGACTTCTTTTTGCCAAAGAATTTGTCTTCATGTCCCAATTCTTCCATTAACTGTTTGGCAGCGGAAGTAACGTTTGAGTGCTGTGGTGTTGACATCATCTGGAATAAACTACACCTTCTTGTAGTGTGGATTTATAGATCACCTTCTGATGACTTTTTTTCTGCAATTTTTGTCTACAACTTGAAAACTTATTAAATTTGGGTGTGGCAATTGATACTGTCACTATATTTCCGGAAGATCTCAATGTTGATTATTTGTCACAGGATAGTGATCGCTTACAGTTTCTTAATTTATTGAACTCGTTTGGTATAAACGTGGCAGTGCATGAGCCTACGAGAATATTGCGCACATCTAGCACTTGTTTCGACAACATTCTTTTGCTAAACACAATCGAGAAAGAATTTCGTATACTCAACGCTTATACTTCACATGCTTGTTATTCTGATGCAACATGGCTTTGTTAAGGCTCTACGCTATACCCGGCAATCCCACACTGAAATGAGTGTATTTTTCCGGCCATTTTTTGGCTTCAAATTAAAAGTTGAAAGACCGCTCGATGTATGTATGACCATGTATCAATAAAAACTAGGTAGGTATTTACGTTTTTTTCAAAATTTTTGAACGGTTTGACTTTTATCGGTAAGAAACAGAAAATCTATCCGGACAAATTGAGAGATAACCAGGCCAGCTAATGTAGTTATGAAATGTTTGTGTTGTAGGTATTTATAATATCTAGGTAGCTATACAGCCCGTTTTTGTCTAGATGTAATTGTTGTTTAGTTATCAATAAAAATAAAAGTCAAAAACAGGCAACCCGATACTCAACGTCCCCGAAAATATGCAGCCCACATTACAGCACACGTAGGTACCAAGACGTCCTGCTGAGAGGGTCGAAGGATTATGTAAATTGGCTCCACAGGCTTCTACCTATAACAATATTAACTTATCAACCAATAAATCGGCGTAAATATTGAAATAAATGCTGCAACTGGTTCAATGGCTAATTAAATTACCTTTTATTGAGTTTTAAGAGAATTTTGATCCATAATAATCACCGAAAATTAAGTGCGGATCGGAGACTAAACATCAAAGATGAATTTTCTAGTCATTTATATGTGAACAAACTAATTTGCAGCTAATAAATTACTGTATTTACATAAGTAAATAGTTTGTATTTTAAAAAAATTAGAATAAAAAATAATTAGAGATCTTTTTTCATAATACTTCTTATAGATTGATCTCTATGATACCTCGCGTCAATTATTTCTGGAAGTATGCATTCATATAAAATTTTTCCAGATGTTCAATCATATGATGATTCCAGAAATCATCATTTCGTTCTATTACTATATATTTCAAATCGTGTTTAGTATAAACTACGAAATAACATTTCTCTCTTTTGGTGATGTGGAGTTGTCCCTGCACTTGATACATATAATTATCAAAAGTTTTTAGCAAAATTTTGTTACTATCATTTGCATCTAAGGTGCAATAATTAATTAATTTTTCGTTAATGGCTTCATGTATTAATTTATCACGCGCTGAATAAGGACATTTTATTTCGACAATAGAATCGAATCCAATTAATCAGTCTGGAGTGGCACCTAAACATTTTTTCTTCTCGTCAATGAACAAACCGCATGCCTCAACTTTCAAATTTGTAATTTCCATAAATTTTTGCTTGGCCCTTTCTTCATTATCTATGCCATACTGTAGAGAATGTGGTAGTTTTTTATTATTGAATCTATTAGTATACAGCATATGTTTTATTGTACTAGCCGTGTCTGCTTTTTCTCTCATTTTACAAATCTTGCCAAAGTTACTTGCCGTTAATCTTATCTGTCTCTCTTTTTCCCATTCGTTGTTATGTCTCTGATTCACCGTCCTAATTTGAACATTATGACAATCAGATAATGACAATTCATCAAGAAATTGTTTTCTCTTGCTTTCGTATTCCGGAATAGGCATGTCAGGTACCACGATTTTGCACGCTCCGTAATCCGAATCAGCACTTTGAATTCGAATTTTATTTTTTTTGCTTTTCTTTTTTATTGCTTGATTTAGTTTAAGATTTTTGAATTTTTCCAAATATACACCGTTAAAATTATCCCCATTAGTTTTCTTAACAAATGTATATACAAATGTCTCTTTATATTATAATTTATGGCTGCCGCAAAACGTCTCCCTTGGTATGAGCCTCCCAGCGAAAAATTTATTATTTTTCCTCCCACGAATTTATTCACAACAGAATTGAAGGATTCTACGGCGTTATTGTCTACGTCATAAAGTAAACTGGGGAATAAATTGGCTACTCTATTCAAAGACTGGAAAAATATATCATATAGAGCACTGCTTTTGAAATGTTTGTAATCAATAGTATTTGAATTGTTACCATTGTTACGATCTTTACTACAAAAATAGCTAGCACAGTTACTATGTTCTCCAAATATGTGGGCAGGTCCATTGAGAATATCATTTTTTAAGTTTTCAATTTTTTGTTGAAAAGAAACATTTTCATTTTTGCGGTACTTTATGGCACTAACTACAGCTGCCCTAAATTTAAGAATATTCTGCCGTAAAAAATTTCGTATACACATATCTGATCGAGGAGTTTTTGAAATTTCTCGTATTTTCGTACAGAAATTTCGCAACACATGATTTCGACACTCAATTTTTTCAATAAAATATGTTGGTCCGTAAGGTTTTGCTGTTTGAATTTTTTTATACACACTACTATCCCCATCACCAATAATAGTTTTATATCGCAAATTATGCATTTCTATTGACATTCTAAACCCATCTAGAATAATAGCTGCTTCCATAGAAGTTGAAGAACTGTTCCAGTTTTGAAAACATTTATGAGACGGAACATTTTTTTTATCCTTTTTTTACAAAATTTGCACATTTTATTTTTTACTCCTACGTACATAACTTTTTTACTTCTGGTCCCAATTACGCACCCAACGCCTGAGAGAGCGTTATAATTAGACTTGTAACTTCGTTTTGACCAAGCTCCATCCACTGTTACAGTTATAAAAGGTATTCCGTCGCTATCAATTTCTCCTGCTTCAATTGCCAACTTACGTTCTTCCTTTCCTGCAGCTAGCATTTCTTTTAATGCTAACTCCTCTGTATTTTTTAGCACTTTTTTTTCTATGCGCGCATACGTTGCTGAAGACATTTGAGGAATGTCTAAAGCTGCGGAAAATTCTGTTAATTGTGAATGACCCGCCCCTATTGCAACAGTTCCACACACCGCTGCTTCATTTACTCCACATTTTTTATTTTCATTTTCAGTACTGAATGTATCGGTTATTCCACACATGTTGCATTTATACGTAAAAACACTTTTAAAACCAAAATGTTTTTCCGCTTTTATTTCTACATTTTGAAAAGTACAGCCAAACATATCATGTCGTATTCCTTTTAGAACAGTAAACAGATGATTTATATCAACAATCCTACGTCCAGCAAGAGTAAAATTTGCAATATTGTTTATATTTCCTGTTTCAATAAAAACCTCATCGGATATATCCGAATCAAAACTGTCGTCGCGTGCCGAATTTGTCTCAGTGAAAACAATTTCATTATCTACAATATTATCACGTTGAGACACTATTCGATTTTTTATCCGAATTTGTTTCATCAACTGTTTTCTACTTTTCCGTTTTGCAGCGGTTGTCAATCTTTTTTGGGAGTGAAGTCCCATTGTTGTTTATATTTCAAAATTACAACGGTCACCAACACTAATATCATATGGTCATATCTTTATCGAATTATATACATTTTTCCAAGTAACCAGGTGATTAACTTTAAATGACTAAGAAGGATTAGAAAGCCAGGTAATGCCGTAACCACTTTTAGAGGAAAACAAGTTAATACATTTGTTTGTCTTTTACTTTACGCAAGCATCTAAGTATTTCAATTAGGTATGTATGGGTAAAATTGTGTAGCTTTACTACACTACTTATTTTATATTAGAACCTATTAAGTTACATTTGTTATAATAATACATCTATTCTTTATCTACGATTCAAAAAATTTTAGGCGGAAATACACAGATCATCTATCTGCTGAAAACAAGGCATAAATACATCCCAAGTAGCTGATGTGTCAATAATCAAATTTGTTTGCTAATTTACATAATCCTTCGACCCTCTCAGCAGGGCGTCTTGGTGCCTAGTCTGTTGTAGTATGCTGTAATGTGGGTTGCATATTTCTGAAATGGTAATTTTTCGGGCACTAAAGTAGACCCTTAAATCTAGAATAGACAGATTGTCTATGGCATTTTACTGGATCTGTCCAGGACATTCGACAGCATTAGTCATGATCCAATTTTTAGTAAGCTGGAGTTGTAAAGGGTTAAGGTCCGTCGCTTTTTCGTGGTTTGCTACATACTCGCAGGGTCGGGGGCAGAAAGTGCGTCTGTGGGTGGTAATATTGCGTCCTCGGGCGAGTTCCCGATCTCTAACGAGGTACCGCAGGGTAGCATATTGAGACCTTTGCTTTTTCTAATGCTCTTCAATGACATATATGCCATACCTTTTAATGACAATCGGCATTTATTGCTTAATTATTAGGGATCGGGCACGAGAGGCCGATGACTCATCGCCCACGGGCATCCTATTGAAAATTTGTATTATTAAAGTGTTTTTAATTTTATTTATATAATTGGAAAACAAACGGTTGATGATCTATAAAATGCGAAATACATTTTTTTTGTTCATTTTGTAGTTCATGTTGAGTAAAGGAGTATTAATTAACATTAACTTGCAATACTTTCTCAAGGTTCTCTTCTGTAAAATTTGTTCTCTTTGAATGAAATACTTCCTTGTAGATAGAAAAGGTCCATGCTACATCGCAAATGGTTATAGGTACATACTGAAAATATTCTTTTATTTCAGCGTATGTAGCAGTTAGACTTTGAGGCATTGTCCCCATACACAATTGCCACAATGTTATTAAATCTGGATTTCTATTAAAAATAAGTCTAACTTTTGCCGAAGGCCAGATCCAAAGTCACATGGAATATTTTTCAAATTATTTAATGGCCACATCTAATGTGGTTAATCCATCATTTAATTTGTGATTTCGATTTTCAAAATAAGTGATTAGTTTTGGCAAATTTCCAGTGTTCTTGAAGTACAATTGATTTTTTAAATTTTGAATTTGTATTAGTTCCTTGCACTCGGAAATACTTCGAGCATCGTCATTTAAACATGTAACGAAATTTTGTAAACTATCGAAATTCTCTGCATAAAAACTAGTAGCTTCCAACTATATTCCCCATCTAGTTATTACTGGAGAGTGAGGCAGTGACAAAGATGGAAGTTTTTCCCTTTAAAGAGCTACTCTCAATGGTGCTTTTCCGAAAACTTTTTTAAAAGCGGATACAAGTCTATCAACTTCCGGAAAGGTGTCTCTGATATATTCACAGACTCTGTGGAGAGCATGTGCTACACAAATAATATGCAGCATATTAGGATGTTTCCTTTAATAGTCTGCCTGTTTCTAACATATGTGCAGCACTGTCACTGACAAATACTTGTCGTCCGAATGAAGCATTTGGTGCATATTCTCGTAAATGGTTTTAGCTACTGTTTCCGCATCAACTGTATTTATAACTTTTGTCGGTATTTCGTATGTGTTATATGGAATAGTTGGATGTAGAACATCAGCTATAACATTTACTACACAGCGTCCTAATATATCGACAGTTTCGTCGACACTTATCTATAGGTACTGATTTGAAAGATGGCTTCTAATGCGTTCTACTGCTTTCGTGTAGCACTTAGAAACATAATATTTGCGTAAGGTGGATTCATCAGGAACCTTCCGACCAGTATATTTTTGGAGAAATGTTTTGAAGATGGGATTGTTCAGTTGATTTAATGGAATATTTGCCGCCATTAAAGTTTCACACAGTTCTTCATTAAAATTTTCAGATTCTAACGTACTTCTTACGTGCGATTTCTTGAAATTTTTTAACGATATTTTACAGACTTTGCAATAAATTTCGGAATCACTGGCAATGGACATACAATCGGTATGACCCTTAATCCAACTCGCCATTGTTTTACGATGCCATTCTCGACCTTGTTCCATATCATATTCCAAAAAAGTAACTTAAACAATGTTCTAGATCTAAATAAATGAAAATTAAAAATGTATGCGTAAGTTATTGAAATTTAACGAAATTCACTGGACACTTACCTAAGTATGTAATTAACAATTAAAACAATGAAAAAAGGAAACTAACTTACCGTACTTTATATTAAGAAATATAAATTAATAAATAAAATAAATTATAAAAACTCCTCACGCTTCTATCTACGCCAATGAAGAAAGGAATTTAAGTGTAATATTGAAGTAATTGCGTCACAATTCAACGACAAAAGCCGATGTGCGATTAACCGAATGAATAGTGATATTCAATAACTGCGTGTTGTACTTAGCGATGTTATAGACTATTTATATAATCCATCGTAATTTCGGCCTGATGCGTCCGGTCTCTATACATGACATACCTTTTAATGACAATCGGCATTTATTGCTTAATTATGTTGATGACACACACATTACTATTATCCGACAATACCTTTGAAAGAATCGTCAGCGACTATGTCCGTCGTCTTGATGAGTGGTTTGAAACTAATGGTCTTACAATAAATTTTCAAAAAGCAATAAGTGGCAAAAGTGCGTGGTGCTATCCTACAAGACCGAAGGAGAACAATCCATAACATTTGTAACATTGCCGACTTGTCGTATGGCGTTTGTCAACGTATTCTGTCCGGCTAACTCGACATGTGACGTATTGTGCCAAGGTTATCAGCATTGAACAAAAACGGCACGGGTATGATCCCGAAACAAAGCTACAGTCACCGCAGTGGAAGACGCGACCGAAAAAAGCACGACAAGCTCGAAGCAACGTCAATTAGATGTTGATTTGTTTCTTTGACGCTGATGGCATTGAGCACAAAGAATTTCTCACACCAGAGCTGAATGAATTCCTTCCATCACGTTAATGGACAATTTTATTGGGATGTCCTTCGGCGACTAAGAGAAAACATTCTACGCAAGCGGCCTGCCAAATGATGCATCAATTCGTGAATCCTACACCACGATAATGCACCAATCCACGCGTCACTTGTGCGTCAATTTCTAGTCTCAACGAAGACGGCAATACTACCTCACCCTCCCTGCTCCCCAGATCTTGCCCCTTGAGACTTCTTCCGATACTGATTCCGAAGTCTAACCCGAAGCACAAGGAGCGCTGTTTTGAGACGATTGAAGAGATTCAGACCGAATCGGAGGCAGTATTGAACATGTTAGCACGCGCAGACTTCCAACACTGCTTTCAGTTTGGACAAGTCGATGGGATCGGTGTATTTATGCAGAAGGAGAGTACTTTGAATGGGATAGTAGTGAATAAGTTGTAAGAAAAATTTATTGTTTTTTTTACATTCCGGGAATTTCCGGGTAGCACCTCATATATAGAGTTTTAGTTTAATAGGTACATTATTTCGCTGAGTAAAATTTGTTCATAAAACTAAATATCGATGTGAACATAGCTTATAACAACATTGGGGTCCTAAATGTAGGTACTTACTTTATAAGCACTTTATGCATATTTACACAATGTTTAATGGCATATTTCAAAATGTCATCATCCTGGATATTGGAATTATTCTTTTTCAATGTTCTCGCCAACGCTATAGTGTTTTTAAATGAATACTGAAGTATTTTTATTTGTCCAATAACAAAGATCATGAGAGCGACAAAAAATAAGTCCGTTGATACAGTCATACTCCCTCCAATCATGGCAGCAACAATGTGGTAAGCATAACAAAAATAATAGTATTTGTACCTATTGAAAGGAAACCATGATCTCAATGGTAAAGGCCTCACCTTATATTGGACAGTTATGTTATTTTTCGTTTCGTAAATGTAAGTAGGTTCGCTTGAGAATTGTTCTATTATTGGTCTAATGTAATACAGAAAGACAGTAAGAGATCCGATCCATATGAATCCAGAGTAGAAATTATTTTTTCTCACGTGTTCATAGTAAATATTCTTCAAGTGCTTGTTTTTGAAAGATAGAATTTCTTTTTCTGTTTCTCTTAGCTGTTTGACTAATTTTTGTATACCTTTGCTATTACAGACCATCATTTTCCATATAGTTGTAGTGTAGGTAAGAGAAACGGCCAGAATAGAAACGAAGTTGAATAGATTCTTGTCAGACATAGTTACAAGTTCAATGTATTCACAAATAACAAACGTTATAAAATAAAATTTAATGAAATACGAATATATTTGATAACCCACATTAGCTAAGGAGTAATTAAATTTAAAACGAAATGCACCAAGAACAAACATGCATTTCATGTTTAATTTCAAGTGAACGTGAGATATCTTCATTGTGAATGATTCTAAAGAACATTCAAAATCGTTAAATTGATTTTGATTACAAGATTTTTTAAAAAATATTATTTAGTACCTTCAAGGTAATTACATGTAATTTTTTGAGAATGTAGTGTTAAATTATATAGAATAATTACATAGCTGACAACCAAATCATCTTATTGATTTAATACTAAGAAATTCAATATCCACATGTGAAATTTTTACTCCTCTTAATTATACATCTCTTTTAAACACGTGAGATTTAAGCAGAGTACGAATATGAAGGAATAAAATAATATACAAAATTTTCTTTGAAAATTTGCTGTCATTTTCTAGTTTTCTTTTCTCGATCGCCAAAACGAACTGTAATTCTTGCCGAAATAGTCAAACCACGGGTTGCTCCTACACGCTGGATTTTCAAAAGTCGAACTGTGAACACATTATTTGAACACTAGTTACTATTAGTGAAGCAAGTGGTTTATTGAAACATTTGAATTGCCCGGAATTTCTTTACTGGTTGAAAATATTTCATTTCATCATGCCACATGTTGAAATATTATTTAATCGGACTCAAACGCGCGGGATTGAGAGCGTTCAACTGCAAAAGGCAATTGAACAATTCCAACAGCAAATTATTCACATTAGAAATTTAAAAAATTCAACTGACAATGACAATCAAGAACGCAATAATGAAGAACCTGCAAGGAAAAGACAAAAAACGACAGCTGGAGATAACAGAGTTGTTACTATTAAGATAAAATAAAACAAATTTTATGAATTTCACTTTTTAATTATCACTGTAACGAGTCGTTTCGCACCAACCTGGGCTTCGTCAGACATATAACTAACTTATTTTTTTTCAAAATATTTTTTATATTAAACACAAGTAAACGGTAACAAGCAAAAACACATGTTTTATTTTAAAAATAGTCAGAGGGATGGGTGCTTTTTATTACTGGATGAATACAAAATGTACTGTTCTTAAGATAATAAAACTAGAGGTTTACATTATATTACAGGGAGGTAAGAATTCTATGGAAAAATACAAAAAATACAAAAATGTAGCATCTGCATATCAAATAAATAGATTGAGTAAGGGTGAATTATTTGTTTCTAATTGATCATTTAAGATTTTGTCAGTTTTCTTTATTTTATTGATTTCAAGTGACTCTAATAAATTAAGTTTTTTGCCCTTATTTTCTACATGTAATATTTTAAATTCTTTGTTAAAATTGTGGTTCGTTGAATTGATATGAGACGCATATGAAGAGTCACTTTTATTATTTCTAAATGAAGAAAAATGTTCTTTGACGCGTATTTCAAACGATCTGCCTGTCTGTCCGATATAAGTCATAGGGCAACTACCGCAGGTTAACTCATAGACCCCTGACTTTTTATTGTTGTTTGTTAAATCCTTATTGTTTTTTATAAATTTGGATAAATTTGGATTATTGTTAAGATTTTGTCAGTTTTCTTTATTTTATTGATTTCAAGTGACTCTAATAAATTAAGTTTTTTGCCCTTATTTTCTACATGTAATATTTTAAATTCTTTGTTAAAATTGTGGTTCGTTGAATTGATATGAGACGCATATGAAGAGTCACTTTTATTATTTCTAAATGAAGAAAAATGTTCTTTGACGCGTATTTCAAACGATCTGCCTGTCTGTCCGATATAAGTCATAGGGCAACTACCGCAGGTTAACTCATAGACCCCTGACTTTTTATTGTTGTTTGTTAAATCCTTATTGTTTTTTATAAATTTGGATAAATTGTTATTAGTTTTATACGCTGTATTAATGTCAAACTTTCTTAAATATTTACAAATTTTTGTGCATGAAGAGCCTATAAACGTGATCATTTTAAATTTTTGGGTGTTATTATTTAATATTGGGTAAACTTGTGATATGGCTTTTGTACGGAGTTTTTTATTTAAAATGTTATCTATTATATTACTTTTATATCCATTGTTGATAGCTATTTGTCTAATTAAATTTAACTCTATGAGTTAACCTGCGGTAGTTGCCCTATGACTTATATAGGACAGACAGGCAGATCGTTTGAAATACGCGTCAAAGAACATTTTTCTTCATTTAGAAATAATAAAAGTGACTCTTCATATGCGTCTCATATCAATTCAATGAACCACAATTTTAACAAAGAATTTAAAATATTACATGTAGAAAATAAGGGCAAAAAACTTAATTTATTAGAGTCACTTGAAATCAATAAAATAAAGAAAACTGACAAAATCTTAAATGATCAATTAGAAACAAATAATTCACCCTTACTCAATCTATTTATTTGATATGCAGATGCTACATTTTTGTATTTTTTGTATTTTTCCGTAGAATTCTTACCTCCCTGTAATATAATGTAAACCTCTAGTTTTATTATCTTAAGAACAGTACATTTTGTATTCATCCAGTAATAAAAAGCACCCATCCCTCTGACTATTTTTAAAATAAAACTTGTGTTTTTGCTTGTTACCGTTTACTTGTGTTTAATATAAAAAATATTTTGTAAATAAGTTAGTTATATGTCTGACGAAGCCCAGGTTGGTGCGAAACGACTCGTTACAGTGATAATTAAAAAGTGAAATTCATAAAATTTGTTTTATTTTATCTTAATAGTTATAATGGAATTTCATCAAGTAAAGGCCGAAACAATCATATATAACAGAGTTGTTATTGCAAAGGAAGTATGTGACACTATTTTAAGCCAAATTAGCGACCGATTTGATTTTAGGGA
This sequence comes from Melolontha melolontha, assembly GCA_935421215.2. Taxonomy (NCBI): domain Eukaryota; kingdom Metazoa; phylum Arthropoda; class Insecta; order Coleoptera; family Scarabaeidae; genus Melolontha; species Melolontha melolontha. Next base: position 48,553,024 of record OW285240.1, read on the forward strand.
TCACTTAAGTGCAGCAAAATTATTTGATTCTCAAAATTTTAAAACTTATAGTCATTCATTTCCACAAAGACTCTTTGATGAAACTGTGAAATCTTATCCTATGTTGGACAGTGTAAAGTTGAAATGTGAACTTTCAGTAATTTATGAGCGCGATGACATGTGTGACGTAGGTGGTGTTTTGCCTCTTTTAGTGTTCATAACAGACAACAACATAAAAAATGTTTTGACGGAAACATACAAACTGTTGGATATTATTTGTACAACGCCCATGTCGACAGCAGAATGTGAACTTTTCTGAGAAGCACAATGTCAGAAGATCGACTGAACGCATTGGCGGTCCTATCACTAGAAAAGAAGTTCATCTAGTCTATCCCGGATTCTGACAACAAAGGCACAGACGTCTTTTCCAGCATGAAAACTAGGAGAATGCATTTTATGTACAAAAAATAGGTACGTTTTCTTTTGTGCCCAACCTCTTTCATAACTCACGAGCTGCCACTGTGGTAAAGTAAGATCTTTCAAACATGTATTTCCTCCATGGTACAATACTGACTTAACGAAATTAATAAAACTAAAAGAGTATTACTTCCGGGAATTTAAGGAATTTAGATCTCGTACTGAATTTAGCCGATACGTTTCAAGGTAAAACGTGGAGTATTGAGTGCGTATAACACTATCAATTGGGTGTGGAGGCTGAAATCGTGAGAGATCCAATCAGATGATGAACCATTGCAAACTTGTCCTGGTTACGTAGGTAGCACTTCTGAATCGGAAGTATCGACCGATGGGCGAACTGAGAGCAGCGATAGTGAATACATGGCCGATATAAATGGACATTTAATCACTCAGGCAAAGTTAAGTGATTTCATCCCCAAGATTTGAATCTACAAAAATAACATGAAGAGCTTTTAGCGTCGCGCCTACAGTAGTGGAACCATCTAGCCAAGGGAACCAAAATGACCAGTCATAGAAAAAGAGCCATTTGCTAAGTATTTTGAAGAAAGGGAATCTATTTGGTTTTTAAAGACATCTCGGGTTTATTTGGTGAAATGAAGCAACCATATGATGCAAAGGAGTGGCGCTTGTTCAGTAACAGTAGTAAATATAATTTGCAGGCAGTTCTCTTATATATTGTAAATGAAAACCCATCGATTGGTCAATTGGTCCTTAAAGTTTTCAACTATGGACAGTGCAACTGGAAGGCGCGGTGATCTAGAGGTGATTGGTTTATTGACTGGTTTACAAGGTGGTTTCATCAAATATTGTTATTTTTTGTGCCAGTCGTCACTACATAAGGGAAACCTGGCTTGTTAGTCAGATCTATTCATAGGGTATAGGAAACGTTAAAAATCAACCGTTAGTCGATCCCAAAATCCAAAAGTGTGTTCCTTCCACCGCTTCATATCAAGCTTGTCCTTTTGATTTTGTAAAAGCCTTGTATGTAAACGGTTCTGCATTTAAACATTTGACGACCACATTTCCACAACTTTCGTACGCGAAAATTAAAGAAGGCATATTTGTGGGCGCTCAAATTAGAAAACTACTTTTGACAACTTACCAATAGAAGCTGCAGCATGGTCATCATTTCGATGTATTGTTGACGGTTTTCTGGGTAACAAAAAAGTGCCAATTTTAAGGAAATTTTTGCAGAATTGCTGAAAACTTATAAGTGCAAGTATGTCCTTAAAAATCCAGTTTTTACATTCTCACCTTGGCTTCTTTCCAGAGAACTTGGGCGCAACAAGCGACGTGCAAGGCAAACGCTTTCATCAAGATTTACTGAAAATTGAGAAGCGTTACCAAGCATATTGGGATGAAAATATGATCGGGGACTATTGCTGGACATTAATACGTAAAACCGATCCAAAGTTATATAAAAACAAAAGTTCAATGCTTAACTTTTCTAAATTGTATTTAATATATTCAATAAAACACGTGTAATAGAGTAACAAATGTATTTTAGTCAATTTCATGTATCTAACGTCAATTTTTCAGTAGCAGGTTCTTGTTCAGCATTGAAAATTACATCAATAACAGAGCTCAAATGCTTTTGCACAAAATATTGTAGTGTTATTGACTTGTTAACATAAGTTTTTGAAAGTTCGTTGAATCAACAAATTATTTTCAGGTGTAAATATGTGTTGGCTTTGTAACAACACGGTTTCATTGCAGGCAAATTAACTATTACGAATTTGATCGAAATAACCAAACATATTAGTGAAGACTTAGATGCTCCGGTATAAGTAGATGTAATTTTTACTGGTTTTACCAAAGCATTTGATTCTATTAACCATAACATACTGTTAACAAAGTTGGATGCTTTCGGTTTCTCGAATGGTTTACTTCAACTAAGCTCTTCTTATTTGCGTAACAAATCTAGTTACGTCTACTATAATGGCTTTCAATCCAGGCAGTATACTCCATCGTCAGGTGTTTTCCAGGGATCTACTCTAGGACCCTTATTATTTAATATTTTTATTAATGATCTCCCTTAAAGATAAAGCAGTAGAAGGTTTGCTGGTAAGAGAAATGGACTTTTGGAGAAGAGCTGCAGGTAGATCTAAAAGGGACAGAGTACGAAATGAGAGAATAAGAGAAATTATGAGAGTGAAGCATACTATAGTAGACGACATCAAAACGAAACAACTTCAATAGTATGGACACGTGTAACGAATGACAGGTGAACGGCTACCCAAGATAGTGATGGAATGGACACCACAAGGAAAGCGCCGGAGAGGGAGGCCTAGAAGAACTTGGAGGGAAGGAATCGACAAGGCGATAAAAGTGAGAGGTTTATAAAACAACGTATGGAAAGACATGGGCCAATGGATAGTGGGCATCAGAAGACGGCGAACGTTTTAAAGCGATACATATACCGGCTCTCCCAATTCCCAATAGTGCGGTGTCGGTCGATATCTCGATACTGTTTGGAGATACAAAAAAACTTTTCAAACAAATGTTGTTTCATTCTTAAAGGGGCATAGTTTAAAAATACTTTCGTTTATACATGTTGTCCCAGAATAGCAGTTGTTAATGTTTGTAACTTTAAATAATACACTTTTATATATTTATTTATTGTTTATTATATAAACTATTTTACATTTTAATATTTATAAACTACACACAAACACAACTTAACAACAACTCTACTTTATGTCTTGTCATCATTTCTATTCTTGTTGGTTCAGTACTACCAACTTTGTATTCTTAATAATACCTACTTAATAATACATAACTAAAAGTAAACAAAAGTAACTAATATTTAACACGCCTCCTTACTTTTGGGTGACTTTTAATAAAAATCTAAATTTATAATGTTTTTGCTTACTCAAAGACTTTGTAAATATGTCAGCAATGTTATCCTGACTATCAATTTTAACAATATCAATAGTCTTATTTAAGTAATTTTCATTTACATAATGGTAATGAGTTTCTATATGTTTTGAATTCTTTGATAAATTTCCATATTTAGATATAACTACTGCACCAGAATTGTCTTCATACAAATTTATAGGCTTGTTGAATTTAATATTAAATGATTCTAAGATACCCTTCATAAAAATTACTTCTGTAACAGCTTCTGATAATGCTACATATTCCGCATGTGTACTTGACTTTGTTACAGAGTTCTGTTTGCGTGTTCTCCAATAAACTAAGTTCCCAAATAATCTAATTACAAATCCTGATGTTGATCTTCTATCATTTATGTCGCCTGCCCAATCAGCATCAACGTAACAATCCATTATATTAATATTTTCATTTTTCAAATAAGTTAATTTATAATCTTTTGTTTTATATAAATATTTTAAAATTCTCAATGCATATTTGAAATGCTCCTGATTATAACTTGATTGGAATCTACTTAAATAATTTACACAAAATGATATATCAGGTCTGGTGCCTGTTGCAATATATAATAATTCTCCTATTAAATTTCTAAATTTAATATTATCTTCTACTATTTTACTTGTCATTAAATTTAAATTTATTTCCATAGGCGTATCATATAGTTTTGAATTTTTTATTTGATATTTTTGTGCTAAAGATTCAATGTAACTTTTCTGATCTAAAGTCATTTCTACATCATTATATTCAATGTTAATTCCTATATAACTTTTTACTTTGCCCAAATCTTTAATGTTAAATTTACTCGCTAACTTAATTTTAACTTGTTCTATTTGTCTTTTATTTTTACTACATATTAATAAATCATCAACAAATAATAAAATATATATTGAATCATTACCTGAATTTTTAACATATAAACAGTAGTCGTAATTATTTCTTTTAAATCCTAATTGAGTAATATAATTATTAAAATGTTCATACCATGCACGTGGGCTTTCTTTTAGACCATATAAAGCTTTTTTTAATTTATACACTTGGTTAATTCCCTTTTCGTATCCTTCAGGTTGTTTAACGTATACTTCGGATTCTATCTTGCTGTTCAAAAACGCTGTTTCTACGTCCATTTGATCAATGTTTAAATTGTACCTACAACAATATGCTAATAATAGTTTTAACGTTTGCATTTTTGCCACTGGTGAATATGTATGTTCAATTAATTCTTGCTGTTGAAAACCTCTTACAACTAATCGAGCCTTGTAACTGTCATTGCTTTTCCGTTTGTATAACCATTTCACATCTAATATATTTTTATCTTCTGGTTGTTGTACCAAATCCCATGTGTAATTTTGTTGAATACTTCTTATTTCGTTATCCATTGCATTTTTCCAATTTATGGAATCTATACTTCTCATCGCCTCCTTAAATGTTTGCGGTACTGTCGCATTGCAATAATTTACATATATAATATAATCATCAAGTTTTGAAGGAAGTTTTCTTTGTCGTTGAGGCCTTTTTAAATCCACTTCCTCGTTAGTATCATCTAAACTTTCATCATCTTCATCTGGACCCTTTTCATTTTGCTCATTGTTAACCAACTCAATGCATTTAACTTCTTCTTCAATAATTTCTACATGTCGTGCAATCTTTATTTTGTCATTTACAAGTATACGATATCCCACATCTGTATACCCTAATAATATGCCTGCTTCAGCTTTTTTATCCCATTTTGATGCTCGTTTCTCCTCAGGTATACGAACGAAAACTTTGCTCCCGTACAGTCGTAAATTTTTTACACTAGGTTTTTCATTAAAAAATATCTCATAAGGAGTTTTCTGTTCAGTAGTGTTTGCTAATGTTCTGTTATGTAAATATGCAGCCGTTCTAACACATTCCGGCCAATATTTAATATCCACCTTTGCCTCAGCTCGTAAGCACCGAGCTATATTCATAATTGTTTGATTAAAACGTTCAGCTGTTCCATTTAGCTGATGCACGTATGGTGGGCACGGGTTTAGATATATTCCTTTTTCACGGATAAAGTTATAAATTTTTGAGTTCATATATTCTGTTCCATTATCACATCTTAATTCTTGTATATTTTTACCAGTTAAATTTTGAACAAGATTTACGTATTCTACCAGACAATCGTAAACTTGTGTTTTTGATTTCATGGTGTACACTTTTGCTAGTTTGCTATAATCATCTATAAATGATAGAAAGTACATTTCTCCCTGATTTCCTTTTGTTGTGTGTGGGCCATTTACATCTGTGTGAATTATTTGTAAAATGTCCTCTGCTCTCTTACGGTTATTTCCAAAAGGTAAATTTTTCATTTTATTTTCAATACACACCGCACATTTTAAATAATCACCCTCTAACTTTTCCGGAATTCCTTCTATTAGTTGTTTTGTACATAGAACATTTAAGTAATTAAAATTTACATGTCCTAACATTCGATGCCATTTTTCTTTTAATGTTAATTTATTTTCACTACATGTTGTATTTGCAAATGCTGATCTGTTATTATTGTCAATAAAACTTTTCATTTCATACAGATTTTCCTTTTTGATTGCTATGGCTATTAATTCACTGTTCATATTATAAATTTTTGAAATATTTCCATAAGAAATAATTTTATTATTGTTTGTAATTTTTGAATAACTTAATAAATTTGTTTTCATATCTTTTACATAAAATACATTATTCAAATTTATGACCACTTGTTTATTGTACACAGGAAATGAAGCTTTTATTTGACCAATTTTTGTCGCTAGCAATATGCGACCGTCTCCCACTTTTACATTCACTGGTGTTTTTAATGTCACAAAACTTTCAAAATAAATGTCATTGTTTATAATATGATCGGTACAACCACTGTCTAATAACCAGTTTATTTCATTTGGATTGACGATGCAAGTTTCACTTATTGTTGAAGTATTTGCTGTCACATAAAAGTTATTACATTCACTATTATTTCTACTTTCTGAATTTTGATGCCCACTGTAATTTCCATGTCCCCTATTTTGATAACCACGATAATTTCCACGTCCTGCATTTTGATAACCACTAAAATTTCCACGTCCTGCATTTTGATAACCACTAAAATTTCCACGTACATTTTGATATCCACGATAGTTTCCATAATTTCCACGTCCTAAATTTTGATAATGACCACGGCCACCACGATTGAAATTATTATGTTGCCCTTGAAAACTTGTTTGATGTTTTTGTTGACAGTTCCTTTGAATGTGACCTACTTTACCACATCCATAACAACCTTGATTCCGTTGTGATGTCGAACCCGCTGCAAATGCATTTGATTTTGTATTTTTTTCTTTATCTTCACCATTGTCACTTTTGTCATTCATAAATTTTAACTTGATTTTCGTTTTTAAATATTCTACATTTCTTTCTTCTTTGGGTAAAACATCAATTAAATCACCCAGGTGGCTAAATGATTTTGGGAGTGCTCTTAACATATAATTTAACTTTTCATCCTCGTTGATTTTTGATCCAGCCGCTTTCAATTCATTTGTTGCTTTTTCAAATTTGTTAAAAAAATTTTCGGGGTCATCTTCTTCCTTTAATTTGATATTTTCTAAATTGCTTCTACAGATCATTTGTAATGCTGTCGATTCTTTGTTGTAAATTTCATCCAATTTTTTAATAATTTCAAAGGCGGTTTCCTGTTCACTAATTAATTCTAATTGTTTATTTGAGATAGCGCTATATATGTAGTTCGTTGCTTTGATGTCCATTTGTTCCCATTCATTTGCATTCTCAGTTGCAGTCCTTTCTCTTTCAGTTACTATTTTACATTTTTTAAATTGCAAAAATTTTAATATTCGTAGCTTCCATTTTGTATAATCGGAACCATCAAAGATCGGTACTGTTACATCATCTATTTTTATATACGTCGCCATTTTTGTTATATTAAATTTTTTGTTTTAACTTTTAACACTTTTATATATTTTTAATAACTACGCTCTGCTACCATGTTAATGTTTGTAACTTTAAATAATACACTTTTATATATTTATTTATTGTTTATTATATAAACTATTTTACATTTTAATATTTATAAACTACACACAAACACAACTTAACAACAACTCTACTTTATGTCTTGTCATCATTTCTATTCTTGTTGGTTCAGTACTACCAACTTTGTATTCTTAATAATACCTACTTAATAATACATAACTAAAAGTAAACAAAAGTAACTAATATTTAACAGCAGTACTGAACCTAACTTAATTTGTTCAAACGAAATACCATATATTTTATTCCATTTTCAGAATCTGCTATATAATCGACATGCTTCTCTTATACCATTATCTATATCTAAACGTAATATATTTTGAAATACTTAATATTTTCTCTAGTGCAGGTACTATTTTGCTAAGTCATATCTTACTTATATTTGATCCCAGAAACGAAATTTTTGGTATGTGAGTAGTTTATACTTCCGGCAACTTTCACGAATTGCTAAAATTATTTTTTTTGATACAGAGTGTTCAGGAATGGGAAAGCAACATCACAAATTTCAGTTGGAAAAATCTCCAATTTTTTAAATGGAACGCATAGTGCTTTTTTATGTTATTTTACTCCTAAAGTAAAGCATTTTATTTTTACTTATGCATATCATATACCTATCTGCAATAGATTTCGAGATTTTTTCGTTTTTAAAATCACTTTACCAAAAGCTGTCCACTTCAAGGCAATAACTTCTTAAAACTAAGACAGCCATGGGAAACAAACAACACACATCAAAATTATAAACTGTCAAATTGCTTAATGCAGTATTTGCTCTATAAGTCAATTACGTGTATGTTTTCTCATGTTTTAAAAATGAAAATTTTTACAACAAGAATTTATCAATATGGTTTACGCTTTAGGATCGAGCGATCAGAATAGTTTCCTTGTAAGTCTCATTTACGCGCAAAGGTTTCCGAACGCTGAGCGGCATCCTAATATTTATGCATTTGCATAAGCTAAAAGAACGTTTTAAAAGAAAAAGAAGCGTGAATTATGTAAGGAAATTGGAAAGGCAAAAATGGGTGGTCACTGAAGAAAATGAACACATAGTATTGTAAACTGTATTGGAAAATCCTCATACATCAGCACGCATGTTAGAGCGCCAAGTTGGAATATGGAGAACTTCGGCGAACAGAATTACTCGAAAACATAAATCGCCCATACCATGTACAACCGGTAGAAGAACTAACCCAAGAAGATTTTATTAACAGGCGCAATTTCTGTAACTGGGCATTAAACAAGAATTACACAGGCCTGCATAAAATTTGTGATGACGTGATTTTTGTTTGTTAAGCTCAGTTTTTATATAGCAATAACTAATTAAAATACAGTTGGTCTCTACCACCCACAGATTTTTTTTTGCACAAAAGAAAAAGAAAAAAATATAAAAAAATCTTATAATAGGCGTTTTAATACATTTTAAAATGAATGTACTACTTCAAATTCTAGGTATTAACCCAAAAATGATTTTCAGTTGTGGTTTTAAAGAAATTTGTTAAATAAGCTCTCATTACCTGATGTAAATCTTTTATTACATGTATTAATTTTGGAGAAGATTTCCGGAAATTTTTACCTGCTAAATCCTATCTATTATGCTTTCACTTTATTAGTACTGCGAAGAAGGATTTCAAGTTTATCACTCCAAACAAAATGTATATTTTAATGTCATTTACTTCATTATAGCTCTGAGTGTCGATCAGTAAAACAAGTAAAATTAATTTGTCTTTAGTGTTGTGCGTGGTATTTGATAAATAAACATTGCTTAAAAATATGTCTAGCCGGTGTTGCAAAAACAAACCAGATGATTTCTGTTATATTTGTGAATATTCCGTCTTGAAAAAGTTTAAGAGACCAATTGGTGAATTTATGAAAAATGCATATTATGCTTGTTTCAAAATCAAATTAGGAGATCAATATAAAGATTAGGCACCGCACGTTGTTTGTAAGGTATGTGAAGAAAGTTTAAGACATTGGACCAAAGGGGAATAGAAAAAGCCTTCCTTTTGGAATACCGATGGTTTGGAGAGAACCGCAAAATCATCATGAAGATTGCTACTTTTGTCTTTGTGATATTAAGGGGCATAATAGAAAAACATATTTTGTACCCAAACAATATTAAATCAGCTATCAGACCAGTTCCTCACAGTGATCATGTACCTATACCTATACCCCCCAAAGTTCTACAAGACGATATTGAAACCTCTTCAACTTCCGGCTCCGTACAGATGGATAGTGATTTTGAACCATCAACCTCAGGTCAAAACCAACCTCAGCTATTTTCACAAGCCGAACTGAATGATTTAGTAAGAGATTTGGGACTTTCAAAAGATCTTTCTGAAGTACTGGGGTCTAGGTTGAAACCAAAAAATTTTCTTGCCCCAGAAACTACCTTCAGATCTTCCTTTAGCTGAATATGACAGAAAAACAACCAAACGAAGCTTTTCTGAAAAACGAAAACGTTTTTTTAAGAAGCATGAAGAATAAATAACTATTTCTAATAGATTCTATGTGTATATTTTTGTATTTTTTTAAATATAATATAAAACTAGCTTATAAATGAAATAAATCGTGTTTTTTCCATATTTTTTGATTTTACTGGTTTGAAAAATAACCTTACGTGATACAAAAAAAAAATAAAAGCAGATTTGAAATCAGCGCTACCCAATTACTAGAAAACAGTTAAAATTTTTAAATCAACATTCAAAGAGTTGAAAAATGCAGGCCTGTGTTATCAGAAGCCGAATTTCTTTAATAACGTGTTATTTACAGACGAAGCCGCATTTCATAAAAATGGGCTTGTTAATAGCCACAATCTTCATTATTATAATAATGAAAATACTAGAATGATAATTCCTCTGGACAACCAGCATAGGTGGTCTCTTAATGTATGGGGTGGAATTCTTGGACGTTTTGTCATATAACCATAGGCACAGGTATATAAAACTACTCCAACCACAGTGGAAGATATGAAGTTTCGAATAAGACGTGTATTTAAATATATTGATTGAAATATGCTTCAAAATTTTATTCGCAGGCTTACTGCCTGTCAAGAACAAAATGGTGGACATATTGAATACCTAGTTTAGTGAGTGTCATTTAGCAGTAGTTTTGTGTAACCCTGGAAGTAGGCTGCAATTGTGATACAGTTCGCTGTCTCGCGGTTTATACGCCTATTGCTCAGTACTATTTCTGTTTAATTTTCTTACTATTTCTTGATTAAAATAAAAATTCGTTGTTTTGTTTCTTTTTGTTTCATTAGTTTTTTAGCAGCATATGTTATAACTAGAGCTGAGGATGTTTGCGGTACGGCAAGACCGTATGTAGTGCATCCCCACCAGCGTATAAACACGATGCAGCGAAACACTTTAGTTAGTCGTGAACTGGCAACGTGATCGTGTGTTGTCTTGAGCTCTATTTAATAAGTATGACGGACGTGCCCAAGCCAAGAAAGCGCCCATTGTATAACGACGTGAATAAATTTATCCGAGACTTTCCCGATTTGTATTATAATGGAGCAAAAGTGGTTTGTAAATTATGCGATAAACAGTTACTTTGCTGGGACAAATACGACTGTAAAAGACATGTTGAAAGTGTCCACCACAAAGACAAAAAAAATAATGTGCTGTCTAAAACGCAATTCATTTTCGATTTATTGACAATGCTACTCGTCTGCGATGTGCCAGTTCACCTGCTAGATAAAAAAGCCTTTCACGACTTTTGGAATAAATACAATTCCAACAAAAAGCTACCGTCACGGAGAACGTTACTCACCTATTTACCAATTGTGCGTGAGGACATTGAAAACAGAATGAAAGCAGTAGTAAATGATAAACAGTTATGGGTATGTGTCGACGAAACGACAGATCGAAAAAAACATTCTATTGTGAATATTATAGTGCGTGTACTAGATCCTGTCAAATCAACATTTCCCATTTTATTAGTCAGCAAAAGATTGGAAAAGTGCACTAGCGAAGTAATTACGAAGGTAGTGCTCGATACGCTACAAAAATTTCAAGTTTCAACTAATCAACTCCTGATGTTTATGAGCGATGGTGCTGCGACAATGCGTTCTGTAGGCCGTTCTCTTAAAGCAGATTGTGAGAGACTTTTGCATGTGACATGTAAAGTTCATGCTTTACACCTTGTGGCACAAACTACTACTGGACGATGTACACGCCCAGCTATGCGCAGTAAATGACAACAAAAATGTTAATGTAATAGAAAAGTTCGAGAGTGTGATAAACAATGATTTTGATTTTACCATATTAAAACAAATTAGTAATGGTGCAAGTGTAGATTCGGTTTCTATCTATAAAGATTATTTTAATTGTGCGTGTGTTACATCCGTAGATGTCGAGCGGTCTTTCTCAAAATATAAAAAAAATTATTCATCACGGCGTACATCGCTCACCGCTACAAATATGGAAACGTATCTAATGCTACAAACTTACTGCAAGTCTTATCCACTTGGCGCTATGCTATAATAATCGTAAATAAGGTAAGTGTGTTATTTATATACAGTACACATAACTGACATACCTAAGTGATATAAAAGCGAATGCATGTAAAGCAATAAAATCACGCATGCATCACCGATCGAAACAAGGTCATTATATTCGTGCGTTTAACTGAATACTATCCTGGCACACCGCAAACATCCCCAGCTCTAGTTATGACTTAATATTTTATGTTTCACTGAATAAGATAAAATATTATGTAAGTATAAACAATTCAAATTAAAATCGCTGTGTGCATTCATATTGATAAATTCTTGTGAAAAATTCATGTTTAAAAATGAGGAAATACACACGTAATTGACTTATAGAGCAAATACTGCATTTAGCAATTTTACAGTTTAGAATGTTAATGTACATTATTTGTTTTCTATGACCGTCTTAGTTTTAAGGACTTATTGTCTTGAATTGGACAGCTTTTTGTAAACCGATTTTAAAAACAAAAAAATCTTGAAATCTATTGAAGATAGATATATATAATATGCTTAAGTAAAGATAAAGTGCTTTACTGTAGAAGTAAAATTTTAAATTTTAAAATAAAGAAAAATGGAGATTTTTCCATCGAAATTTGTGATGTTGCTTTTCCATTCCTGAACAATCTGTATCAAAAAAATTAATGTTAGCAATTCCTAAAAGTTATCGCAAGTATAAACTACCCACATACCAAAAATTTCGTTCTGGGATCAAACATAAGTAAGACATGACAGTAAAGTAATACCTGCACAGAGAAAATGTTAAATATTTCAAAAACTATTACGTTTAGGTATAGACAATGGTATATGAGAAGGATGTCGATTTTATAGCAGAATCTAAAAATGGAATAAAATATAGGGTGTTTCGTTTGAAATAATTAAGTTAGGTTCAGTACTGCTATTCTGGGATAAGCTGCATAAGCGAAAGTATTTTTAGGCTATGCGCCTTTAAGAATTAAACAACATTTGTTTGAAAAGTTTTTTTGTACCTTCAAATGGTATCGAGATATTGACCGACACCGCACTATTGAGACACCCGGTATGTATTAATGATCTCATTATGCTCTTGGATTGTAGAGTGCTAGCTTACGTGGATGATCTTAAAATCTATTCTTCATTAGTTTTCGTCGTTGAACGATTGCTAGGATCTGTTATATAATCTTCATTTGGTTGATCAGTGGTGTAGACATAATGGAATCGCTTTAAATACTGACAAATGTGCAATTGTCTCGTATGTCCGTGTTGCAGTGGCGCCTCGTGAGTTCAATAACAGGTGAAGCAATGTCGGCAAAATCCATCTCTCCCCTCCTTTCTTAGAAAAATTAATGTGTATGTAGTCAAGATTAAAAAAGAAATAAATAGTGATTACGATTAAAACTTACCATTGGTGAAATTACAGGTGGAACTATTTCTTGAACATAAGTTCAATTATTCTATTCTTTAATCCGGCAAACTTATCAATGATGTCGTCATAAAAAGGTTGGGTATCCAACAATTCATTCAGCCATTCTTTTTCAATTGAAATTTTCGACAAATTTATGAGTTTGTCCTCTGCAGAGGTACTGCGCAAATATTACTTTATTCTTTTTAAACACGAAAAGCTACGCTCTGCAGAAGCACTGGTAGAGGGAATAGTCAATATTAAAGAAAAGAGTATGTATGCCTCTTTAAAAACGCCACTATCCCCATAGATAACTTTGAAAAAAGATTGGGGTTCAGATTTTCGATATTGTTCGGTACCATAAATTAATTGTAATTTAGGTTTTAACCTTTGCAGTTACACATCATTAAAATTAGTAGGGTAGTATTCTTTTAAATTATTTAAAGCATCTATCGGAAACTTTTTGAAAAGGTTTCAAATTTTGAAACATGTATTAATCTAAGTAATTTTATTTTATTTACATCTTCAAAAAGGATATTAATTTGCATTAAAATTGTTATTAATATTTCAAAGTACAGTACTTTGTATTTTTCAAAAACTTGATATTGTGTAAGTGTGACTCTACTGCGACCCTTGTGGTGATTAGTGAGATGCGTTGTTCGTGATAAAGCTGTTTCAAACAATTTCATAAACGCATTTCTATTTCTTTTACTATCTAAAAGTTCCTTAACATTTGTAATTTGCGAAACGCAATAATTAATGTCTAGTGACTTATTTTAGAGAACATCATAAACGACATCTGTAATTTCTAAAAAGTCTTTTTTATCTTCTTCATGCCACAACAAAAAAGGTTTTTCCAATAAAACACGCATGGGATCGTACATCTGTCGTTTCGGTACATTTTATTTAAATTAATTTTGTAGCGACATCGCGTGGTTTAACCTTTAACTTCTATCTACCTTAATTTATCGTCCGTTCTCTTTGGTTCTGCAACCAGTTTTGCTGCATTCGTCCAGATCGTTACGAATTCGACAATAGATGTCGCCCTTAATTTGTACAACTATTTTTATATTGCACGTTAATTAGACGTGAGTCCGTGTAATCTATCCTACTGTTTTTAATTATTTTTCTAATTAATTCTAATTAATGTAGTTTCGGGGATTGCGGGAATCTTTGGTGGTCCCAGAATTGATCGTTGTTGTAGCGCATGTCTGACTTGGGTCTGCAGGCCATTTGTTTCGTGATTATTGACGGCATAAGTTGTACTTAGTTGAGCACGTGAAGGTGGTTTGCGGTAAGTAATATATTGATCCTTGGTACTCTTTCTAATGGTTGTCTTTTATCCTTTGTAGGATATATTAAATTTTTATCGTACAGTATTTTCCTTGCCTACGTTGACGATTCAGGAAGATTGTTCCCATTTGACGATGTAATTCAATCCAACCCCGGGAGATTCAAGTAGGGTTAAATTTTTGATGAAAACGGCGTCAATTTTACACCCGTTAGTGAATTTATCCCGAGACGTGGTCTTAGAAAAAAATAAGCTTCTAGAACATTCCTCGACGTCACCAAGATGGCGGTCTAAAAAGGAAATGGCTGAAGTGATTTGGCAGAATTATTATAGTGAAATTCAATCATTTTCCTTGGATCCTTTTGAGGACATTCCTATATAGTTTGTGGTTGGGCAGTAGCACGGACAATTTGACGTAGGTGTCAAAACTTCTTTTCGTTATATATAAGTGCAATTCATAACCTATGGTGGTTTTGTATGAGTGTTAACATTTCATTTGAGTAAAGGCTCTAGAGAAAGCCGGTTACTAGATATTTTGTGCATTCGTTGCATTTTGAAACTTTCATAAAGGCCAGCATCGTAATATTCCGTCAGAGTATTACATTTCATTTAGAATAGAGCTCGGTGGTAGTGAAGAGCATGTTAACTAGTTTAAATCTTAATTAATTTACAGTCAATTCATTACTGCTCGGCGAATAGATTATTCGCTCAGCTTTACTTTTTAATTTGCATGTAACTTAGTTAACCGATCAAGGCCATATCTCTGTTTAATTAGTAGATAGGTTGTTTACACACCTATTTACGTTCTATTTTCTAGTAGATTTATTATATTGGTTGACTAGCTTAATTAGCAGCCAGGTGAAACTTGTATTGTTATTCTATACGAGGCATTTGGTCCTTCAGATAAGCCATCGTACTGGTTAAGTATTATTTTGGGATACGTTGCTGTTTTGATTTAATTAAGATCGTTATAACCTTATTGTAATGGACCCAGAATTAAGTATACTTAGTTGTGTTCTACTGAATCACTTGTTCAGACACGAATTTAATTTAATTCATATTTTGTTTACTTTAATTTCTTACCTGTTAATACAGGGGGGGTTATACTTATTTAACCTAATACATATCTTATTTACTTTAATTTCTGACCTGTAAATACAGGGTGTTATACTTTCAATTGATACTGTTTATTGTATTCACTGATATGCGCCAGGGGCGTAACAGTTAAATTACATTTATTTTAGTATTTTATTTCATAGATTTTCGAATTTCAATCTATATTTTTCTTAGTGAAAATTGCTCTTAACGTCGACTCAATATTTTTTATTTCAATATTTAATTTTCTTGAGTCTACTGGTTTTTTTTTTGTTTATAATAAACTTGTTATAGTTGATGTCTTGTATTTGTTTGATACCTTTCCCACAAGTGTATGAGTTAAGCAACTGCAGTGATAGGTATATTTTTTTTTATTCATTATCAAGTAGTTTTGGGCCAAACAAGTTTTGCTTTTGAAGCTACCTGCATCCCACCCGCTTCCGTGTTACGAGGGTGCTCTGCAGAGGAATACGGTGGCGCTCACTTTCCACCTCGCGACCTTGACCCGCGACGCTCTCCAAGAATCGATTGAGTTGGTCGGCAGAGTAATTCCTCTGGGACGTTCGCCAACAGGTAGGTTCAAAGCAAAGGGGTGGTCCAGCAGAAAATCTCGCTACCACGTATAACTACTTGTTTTGTATTTAGATTTTGTCGCGAAAAGTGTAGCAGTTGCTTCACTGGGATTACGTAATGCGATCCCCTGCTTACAGCCTACGTTGTCATGGCAACCGACTAAACAGGGGAATCAAGTTGTGGCGAATTGTGAATTGATTTACTTTGTCATTTCACTTAGGGAGGAGTTTTCTACTCTAAAGATAAATAATACTATTTTTCTTATACGAAAGAAATAAGTTTTAACCTATTTTCCGATCGAAACATTTAAGAAACATGGAATAAAATATTCACTAATTGAACAGAAATTTAAGATGAATCAGTGCTTCACTTGATGCATTAAGAAACTGGCCACTGCCGTGTTGTGAGTCCAGTTCTATTCTCAAATGCTCTGAACCATATTCAAATTCCCAGAATGGATGGAGTTAGGGACCTAGGTGTTTTATTTGATTCGGCATTATAATTTAATAATCATATTCACGATATGTGTACCGCAGCTATTAAATCTTTGGGATTCATTATAAGATCTTGTAAGGCAGTTTCGTAATCCGTTAACATTAAAGTCTCAGCATTATGATTATGTAAGAAGTAGATTGGAATATGGCTCACTTATATGGTATTGTCATTACTAGAGAGCGGACTGAAGCGATTGAATTACCAATTGCCTCGATAAATCGTTGTGGCGGGTCAGATATAGTATGCATGATATAGCAGCCCCACTACTTGCTTGTTCGATTGCATTCGTCGAGCAGATGTTGTTATTTCCGTCGTTATGAATAGTATTTCGTTATATCCGCTAATTTCCAAATTGTATTCTCGTGTTTACATGCTGTTATACATGCATATATGTATTTATTGTTCTTGAGATAGTATATTTTCTATTCTCTTCTATAAGGGATTGTTTCTGGTTTCGTTTCTTTCAGTGTTATTTGGTTACAGCATTTATTATTTTAAAAAATCCGTTTTATATTGTTATATTGTATATTTATCCTATAATTTTGTATAAATATTAATTTTAATTTATTACCATATTTTTGGAGTAGTTTTCGTTTCTTCTTTTTAGTCCATTTCTTTCTGTTCTTAGTATGTCTCTTTATTTTCATTAGCTATGGAGAATTCTCGTAGGACAACCATAGTAGGATGGATTAGAGGCCATACAGATTGGTTGCATATTCGTAATGATACCGAGATATATTGCAGTGCCTGTTCATTAAGTTTAAGGCGTCCACAAAAGTATAATGTGCAGAGACATCTTTCTTCGAAAGCTCATTAAGATAACATATGTCCATCTGCACCTGACACTTTTAACGAAGAACTGTGTGAAGCTTCCATGGCGGCCAATATCCTATTCAAAAAGCTTAACAATCCAGTCCTCAAGAGGTTTCTTACAAAATATACTAATTGTCATATACCAGATGAATTTACTTTACGTAAAAATACCACTTACCAAAATGTTATTTGAGAACCATTGAAAAAATACGAACCAACTTACAACGAACCAACCTATCTGGTCATTATTTTTGGGTAAGTGCAGATGAAACAACGGATGTAATGGGACCATATGTGCTAAATGTAGTTGTTGGTATTCTTCATCCGACTTCATACCAACCATACTTAATTGCAACTAAAATATTGCCAGTCGTAAATGGTGAAATAGTTGCAGAAGTAATTGATCAATGTATTCATAATATTCTGTCATCGGATAACAACTATAACGACAAGATGCTATTATTTTTGACTGATGCCGCAGCCTATATGTTAAAACAGGAAAGTTATTAACGCAATCTTATCCCAATATGCTACACGTTACCTGTGCAGCACATGCACTACACAGAGTATGTGAATACATCAGGTGTCATTTTCCAAATGTTGATAAGTTAGTTTCATCATTTAAAATGATATTTCTCAAAGCTGAGACAAAAAGTTGATTCCACATTTAGCAAAAATCCAGATTTGAATATATTATATCAATTCGGCACAGAGCTGATTGAAGAATCTATACATTCAAAGTATGGTGAACTTTTGCAATATTTTAATCAGTTGTGATGTGGAACGGACATTTTTAATTTTTAGACATTTTAACATCTAAAAGAACTAATTTAACACAGGAACACCTTGAACAAATTTTAGTTGTTCATAGTAATGTTTCACTTTCAATGTTTCACAGAACATACATAGTTTTGAGTTTTGTTCTTTGTAAATGATTTTTATTCAAAATTAGATACGCGCTTGTCTGCATTGTCAGCCGTAGTTGCTATCGGTAACTAAACCGTTTATTACATTCGCTCTGTTGTGCATTGACAGATACATATTAACTGCATATGTAGGTATGTGCCACTTATGCAGTGGCCATACGTGTCAAATTGGTTCGAAGTTCACGGATCGCTTACAGAAACAAACCTATTGCGAATACAAGGCAGACGCCTATGGGCTATGAATCATAAATTGAAGCAGATATATAAATAGAATATTATCTATTATATTTCTCGGGCTAGAAGTCAAGAAAATAATTATCCTTTCTTAAACGATTGACATTAACTTAGAATTTTCTTATACATTTTATATTTTAATTAATCCTCGTGTAATAGTGTTTTGCTAATCGTTTATTACGTTTTAGAATCCTGTTAAGTGTTTAAATTATTCATGTGGTGTATCAAGAAAATATATAGAGCGGATATTCACTAGTGATAATAATTTAGATACATTTTGTTTAAAAAGAAATATATTTAGAATACCACAATATAAATAAGGCAACTAAAAGGTCATTTGCATGTCAGTTCGACTTCGGTACGCTCAAGCATGGTTTCTAAATTCCAAATTCTATTTCTTATGAGCATTAGCAATATCGTAAACGTTTGCTTTTCTCAAATAGGTAACATAATATGAATTCATTTGCGCCTTATAATTAATTTTATAATTACTTTGCAGATTCGAACGATGTAGGAGATCATCGTATCGTTGGTGGGTTTGATGCAGATGATGGAGCTTTTCCCTATCAAATATCATTGAGATGGCATGGTCGCCACCTATGCGGAGGATCAATATTAAACGAATATTATATTCTAACGGCGGCACATTGTGTTAGAGGGTAAGGCATGTATAGCAAACGCCAATTAAGTTGGTGCGAGGAGGGGTAAGTTCGCGCAGGATTAAAAGTAGTGGGGAGATTTGTATTTGGTTTTACATTAAATGTCAGATAATTCTAACCTCTGAGCGTGTATCACTTTTTGATCTCCTAGCAAAGACATTATGTTCCGTCAAACGTCAATGACAAATGTATTCTGACAATTACTTGAGTAGTGGGGGTGGACGTTTTTAAAAACGGCTTCTGCGCACCTCCTCCTCGCGCAACTTAATTGGCGCTTGCTATACTTTAGTGACAGGCGCGGCTCGTGATGACGTATTTGGGAGTGCAAGTACAATGATGCGAGTGCTTCGTGTATTCTCGTGTACTAACTGTAACGTTTTCTTAGTAAACACCGAAAACACACCAGGCACTCGCATCATTGTACCTGCACTCCCAAATACGTCATCACGAGCCGCGCCTGCTTTAGTGTAATCTATTATTATTGTTATGTTGGAACCTCATTAAAACGTTAAGAAATATGTAATAATTTTATCGTTCCAGATAATTGTGAAAACATTTTTATTTGTTAATCATTTGTAAACATCAATTTATCAAAACACCGTATTAATTATGAAAGTTTATTTTTACAAGTTACTGACTCGTAGAATTTTTACAAGTTACCTGTCAGTATAGCCAGTTAATATTATTATCTACATTAGATAATTATGTTTTATTTGCATCATAGATGTTAAAAATCATAGTAGAATTGTTATTTTCGTTAATACAAAATTTGGATGATGAATTAGTTGAAATTGAACCACTCGCTGGTGCAGTGAATGCTGAAGTAAACGACAACGCATAGAATTTGTAGGTTTATTACTATGAAATAATTTTCTCGATATTTCGATTTTGTTATTTTTTGTCAATTTCACTGGATTTTCAACTTCCTGCATGTTTTAGTGTTAAAAATTCACCCGCATCCATAACCATAGTTGCTCCAGTTCAGCGAAAAGAATGAGCGGTATGTAAGTCCCAACTGTTTTAAACCTTAATATTTTGAAATTTGCTTTGGGACAATGCCAATAGTGTGCTGATCAGCATTAAGAGAAAAACATTTTACATTTCTTTATATTAAAAAAAACGTAGGCTTTCTGTTCTAGGAAGCCGAAGATTTACGTATTTTCTGTACAGCATACAGGACTCAAAGTTGCATAATCGGTTATGGTAAATCTTCTTGTTGTTAAATTTTTTGTTTGTAGCAATGTCACAATCACGTATTTTCCCAATTTTTTCCATATCATTCATAGTCAGACAAAGAAGTACGTCACATTGACCACAACCAAAAATCCCGAATATTGTTATTACTTATACAAGCAACCAATAGTCATCAGGAGCTTCCAACAAGAAAGGTTCAACTTCAGTTTTAGTTAAAACGTCTTTTTAAAATATCACACTCATTCTTACGTTCGAGTAATTACCTTTTGAAATCTACAAACGTTAAATAAACGTCACATTTTTCCATATAATTTTCAATGAAAAATAAATCTGTGAACTTCAACATTTTCCTTGATATCTAAGCAACTTTTTGGCATAGACTATTTTGCTCACAATGTATTAGGACTGAATCTAACAAATAGTTGATTCATATAAACCAACAGAACATCTTCTGTTACCACAATCACTCCCTTTTTTCTCTGCCAGTTTTTAAAATCACTATATTCGCGTTCGTACCTTAAAGATGATTTGTCTGACAATAAACTAGAAGATACCTACTTCCAAAGCTTACGACAATTTATTGAGGATTTGATTGTAATCGAAATTTGAATGTATCTAATATATTTTCATTTATTTACAAATGAATAACAAATAAAATATATCCAATAGAAAATACAATTTGTTTGACGGCGTCACATGTCACACAGCCAATTGCCTTATTACGACTTAATTAGCCACCGAGATCATGCGGTTTGACACTTCTTTCATTGGGGCTATCTCAAAAGTAAAGACTATGCCAACAAGCCAACAATAATTCTAGTTCTAAAGGACAAGATAGCAAGGCGTATTATTAATTGGTAGGATAGTCCAATTATGTCGAGATATCATCCAAAATTATTTTTTTTAATTTTTATTTTATTTTACCCAATAGAATATTATAATACCATTTACAGGTTAATATCTTAAGAATATACATGAGAAAAAGAAAAAGAGAAAAATAAAAAATAAAAATAAAATTATAAGATATACACATAACAGGTAAGAGGAAAAATATTAATATATTATATCCAGTATCATAAATACTAACTGCTCCTAAGCATAAAACAATAAACAAGAATGAAACAACTAATATTTATGAATATAAACAAAAGTCTATTATGGAAAAAAAATAATAAAAACAGAAAACAAGAACATCCAGCAACTAATTAACTCAACAAGACAACGAATATTTATTATAACTATCATAAAGAAGTCGTTTGAAGGTCGTCAGCAAATTATTGAAATGTATATCGATATCCGAAGAAACCTGATTGCAGTCGGTGTCCATAACATAGACATGAGACTTGACCAACACATTGGTTCGAGGAAAAGGAAGATAAAAGGGAAGGACGTGCAAAGAAAGGGTGGAACAAGAAAATTAAAGAAAGATAATAACGTTGTACAGTCAACTTCTGACTACAAAACGTCTAAAGGAGAGTAGAGCGTGATCAAGCGTGTCCCGCTGGCATATTCCAAATGTGATTTCACTAAAGTTTATATGTATAAGGAATTCAATACACTAAGATAGCGTGATCCACTCGATTAAATGCCTTGGCAAAGTCGATTACACTGCTCCAAGAAATTAACGCACCACTAGGGAATCCTTTTTAACTAGACTAGATTAGATAGATAATTATATTCGATTCTTTGATAATTAACAAACTTTAATAAATAAACTGTAGCCATCTGTTTTTTCTAATTAAACTCCCCGTTTAACTTCATGAACAAATTTATTGACTAAACTTACAAATAATTCTCTTAATACATAAAACACAACCACCTCCACCGGTTTCTCCCCGACACTCTCTTCCACAATGTTACCAACTCGTATTTGCCCAGTATTCGAGCTAACAAAACCTTTTTTAATCTTTTAATAAATTAATACACAGTGAAAAGCAATGAAAATGGGAAAACTTCGAAAAAAATATTAATTAACATTTTTAATAAAATATTTATACTATTTATATATTTATATATATATATATATACTATTTATACTACTTATACTAGAAATAAGCGAATTTATGTCATTCTGCTCCAATCCATTCCATATTTTCACAGGGCGGCGCCCTACTCTTGTTGGCTGGGTTCGGATAATCTTGCAGGCATTTGCCAAGTATATCCCAGACATTGGATCGATGTATGGACTTCTTGCTGGCTAATCCACGGTGTCGATTCCAACCTCCTCAAAATATAATTTTGAACTATGCTAGTACTGTGGGGTCGTCCATTATCTTGCATTAATACAACATTTGGTCCGATATAAGGCGCGAATGGCACAACATGGTCTTGTGCATTGTTTAACACTACTAAATCCGTACGAGCTGCTAAAGAAATGCTTCCCCACACTATTACAGAACCTCCACTAAATAATGTGGTATTCAAAATGTTGCATTGAGCAAAACGTTCATTTGGTCGTCTGTACATACGAACACGTCTTCCACAGTTATAAAGACAAAATCTGGATTCGTCTGTAAAGAGAACTCGTTGCCAGTTATCCTGCAACCAATTAACATGATTCCTACCAAAATTCAAGTGAAGTCTCCGATGTTCTACGGACAAGGCTGGACTTCGGGCTGGCACACGACATACCAAATTAGCTTCCTTAGCCGTTAACGAACTGTTTCTACCGCGATATCATAAAGTTTCTGGGTCAACGGTGGCCATGGGGTGAAAAACGTCTGTCTTAATTTATATCATCCTTTTGAGAAAAATCTGATAAAATTTTCAGGTTATGTGTCATACTGACATTAAGATAAATATATTGACAAATTTTAACGTCAGCATGACACTTAACCTGAAAATTTTATCAGATTTTTCTCCAAAGGATGATATAAATTAAGACAGACGTTCTTCACCCCATGGCCACCGTTGACCCAGAAATTTTATGATATCGCGGTATGTTAATTCGAGTACTATGATCTCCCTGTAGTTGATATTGCAAACACCTGCTTGTAACGAATCGTTGTCTTATAGCAGAAAGTCCCATAAAGCGATCCTGGACACCTGGGCAAGGTCGTCGGATATGGTTACCAATGTTCTTAGACCTTTATATCATTCGGTATACCGATGTATGAGACACACCGAACCTTTCTCCTATTCGGCAATACCTCCAGCCTTCCTATAATAACATCACGGCTTTCGAAATACACGTTGCATAATGGCAAAAACAAGAAACAATAAGATAACTTTACCAAGATTAAACACGATATAAACACAAGTTAACTGATAGTACATTAAATGATTATTTGATGATTCAATTTTATATAACTAACACCAACAACAACACTAAATGTCAATACAAGTTTGACAACTGAACGTCAAATACCAAGTTCTTGCAAACTAACGCCAATTGCTACAAATTATAAGCAAATAAGATTTACGTTTATTCGTTAACTACATGGGGCGTTAATTTCTTGGTATATGACATCAAATTTAGACCAGCGACTGGAGACGTGCCGCCTAACCGTGGCGAATATTTGGCTGATATTATCTTTCTCACATATTGTACGCGTCAAAAAAAAACGGGCCAGGTCTTAGAACGATTTTAACATTGATTTAGTTTTGTAAGTAAATCTTTTGTTAATATTAGCAACATGAATATAAGTGTATGAATTTGTCATTATTAAGTTAGTATGATGCAACAAAATACTGTCACAATAGGTAAAAAAGTGTCCCGTTTTTTTATGTCGCGGACCGTAATTACCGTATACTAAATAACATGATTCAATAAAAATCACAAAAATTTGTTAAAATATTTTCTTATTTACTATTAACATCTAACTGCCTTACTGTAACACCCTTTATTACTTACATAAAAAAGCTTCTCTTTTTACTATTTTTTAGGGATAAATCAAACTTTTATAGGTTATTTAAATGTTATTTTCAATAGAATTACGCAGGCGCGGCTCGTGATGACGTATTTGGGAGTGCATGTACAATGATGCGAGTGTTAGTACACGAGAATACACGAAGCACTCGCATCATTGTACATGCCCTCCCAACTACGTCATCACGAGCCGCGCCTGGAATTACGTAATTACTTACACTTACACACTGCAGTAAAGCTTGTTGTAAAGATTAGAACAAAAAGTGTTTCTTAAATTAAATAATTAATTATTAATATCTACCAGACAGATACCGCAAAATCTAACTGTTGTGGTAGGATCAAATTTACTGAACGAAAGTGGAGATACTTACCAAACGGAAAAGTTAATAGAACATCAATCCTACATTGCGCGTACTATTACAAATGATATTGCTTTGATAAAACTGGAAGAAGGCATTAAATATGGAGACAAAGTTCAACCAATAAAGTTGCCCGCAAAAAACACCGGTTGTAATAAAGAGTTAACTCTGTCAGGATGGGGAACAACATCGGTAAGTTTACTAGCAAAATATAATTTGGAACATTTTTAACTGAATTCATCTGCTATGTATGCCTAATTTATGCAAATAAATAAAGAAATTCTCGGAATACACAACAAGTAACGTGTGGGTTGGTGCATTGCTTAGTTGCCGATGAACATCGCAATAAAATCGTCTATTAACTGTTTCACCTGGTAGGAGAAATTCTTTACGCACGATATCTTCAGCGTCAAAGTAGCACTTGACGTTTCTTCGAACTTGCCGTGTTTTCTTCGGTAGTGGTGAGTTTAGGGTCTTACACTGCAAAGGCTGCTGCTAGTAATGATTCTGGTACTGAAGTTCGTATTCCTTTCGTCTGTTTCAGCTCTGTACGCACAAGAAGTTGGTGCTGTTTTTATTAAATTCTTAGTAACTTTGGCCCAAACTTCGCAGCAATACGCCGCATGTTGAGTTCGCCGAACAGAATACGCTGACAAACGCCATACGACAATGTTACAAACAAACATGGATTGTTCCCATTCAGTCTTGCAGGGTAGCATCGCGTACTTTTGACACATTTTGTGAGGTGTTTTCCGTCGATGGACGACTGGAACGTCCATCATCAACTGACACACGTCCATTTTTAAAACGGTTGTACCTCTCATAAGTTTGCGTTTGGGCCAAAGCATCCTCACTTAACGCTTGTTTAAGCATTTTCAGAGTTTGAAGCAGAATTTGATGCCCGTTATTTCCATTTTCACATTATACCTTGTAGTGTCGCAAAATAACTTAAACACAATTCAACAAATATAAACATAAAAACTGTGCCACCACCTAGCAAAAAGACTAGCTTAGTATAGACGTAGCTCACACTATCTACCGCTATAGAGCTGTACTACCATTCCTTCGCGCGCCACATTGAAATTCCGAAAATTGCTGGGTAACAGTTCGTATATTAGTGTAATCAGACTCTTTGATAAATATCTTAGCCTTTGCGTGTAATAATGTTGCAGACTTCTGTCAATTATATATTGTAACGCGTGGGTTATAGATGGTTATTTTGTTTAGTTAAACTCTAAAGTAACACGACTTCGCAATGAAAAGAACTATTTTATTTCAAATGAACAAAACAATAACGAAAACTTCTACTTGTCAAAACATATGTTACTGTGTGAATGTCTTTCTTGAACATCCATTCCCGTGGTTGTTTTGATGTGTTGCCGTGGTATATACTCCGTTTTACAGATGGCGCCAACATTAGTTATTTGTTTGTTACACTCTCCCCCTTTGCTTAACGAAACGTCTCGGGAGTTAAGCAAAAGAAAAGGACTCTAGAAACAACACGAGCACTTTGGTTTCACTATTTGTCGTGTACGGGTGCACTCGCGTTCACGATCAGGGGTGTAATTGTGGTCGTCACTCACGCACTCGCGATCCACAATAGGTAAGTTGTTGCTGACGTCATCGGAATCCTCTTGGGTCAGGTCTTCTGTTGGCGTACTAGCTAGCATAGGAGGTCTTCCTCACTTTCGCAATGGTCTTACAGGAGTTGGGTCATTCTCGTTCTTATATATCGCCAAGGCTGATACATGATACTTTCCCAAGGTAATATCGGGTCTGTCAATAGACGCTACTTCGTAACTGGTTGGAGATATCACCTTGCTAACCAGGTAAGGGCCATCTCTTTTTGGGGCAAACTTCGAAGTGTATGAGTCTTTCGCTTTACTCAGAGTATGAGTATTCACCAGAACTTTATCACCTACTTGAAAGATTACTGGGAATAGGCGGTGTTGGTCTGCATTTCGCTTTGCTCGATCTTGTTCACGTTCATTGTTATCACGAGCTTCTCGCAAGATGACACTCAGGTTCTTTAAATATGGAGTGATGGAGTGGAACAAAGTTATCATTTTCTACAATAGCGCGCATGTCTCTATGCATGTCGTCTGGAGTACGTAGTTCTCTTCCAAAAGTGAGATACGCGGCACTGAAACCAGTTGCTTGTGAACGAACAGAGTTATTCTTATTCTTCCAGGCAATGTCGGCTTTGGTTAGAATGGAAAGTTGAGTTTTTAGGTCTCTGTTCTTTCTCTCAACAGGATTGGCGGCAGGGCAGTAAAGTGGTATCAGCGACTGCTTAAATCCAAGGCAATGAGCTACTTGCTGCATAACAGAGCTCACAAATTGTACGCCGTTATCACTTACGTGGAACGTGGAACACCATATGTTAGTATGACCTCGTCTATCAAGCACATAGCACAATTTTCGGCAGTGGCAGCCTTCAAAGGGAACAACTCAATCTATCTACTCGAAGTCTCTTCAATGATATAAATCCATTTACATCCATCGTCGGTTTCTGGAAGTGGTCCAAATATGTCTATGAATAAAACTTCAAATCTTTGAGATTGTATAGGAGTTTGCAACTGTCCAGCGGGCTTCAATTTCGTTGCTTTGTAACGCTGACAATCGTTACATTTGGAGATATATTCAGCTATCGATCGCCTCATTCCGGGCCAGTAATATCTGGTCT
The DNA here is from genome assembly GCA_935421215.2 of Melolontha melolontha. Lineage (NCBI taxonomy): Eukaryota > Metazoa > Arthropoda > Insecta > Coleoptera > Scarabaeidae > Melolontha > Melolontha melolontha. The sequence goes on from OW285240.1 coordinate 48,580,470, forward strand.
CAATTCTTTGGAAAGTGCGATCGACACCGTAATGTCCTGCTAAGACGTCATCGTGGTATTTCGAAATGATAGATTGTACCCGAGCTTTAGGCACAACTGCTGGGCTTCTTCTTCATCCATTTCGAGGTCGTATCGGAAAAGAATTCCATTGTTCATTAGATATCCTCTCTCAGTTCATTTCTGAAATTCGAAGTCATCTGCGAAATTATTGGTATTTTCGAAAACTTCGATTATTTTACACCAATCTGGATCATTAAGTTGATCTTCACGAATTTTAGCGATAGTTTCTCTTGGTAAATCAATGGTTACGAAGTAGACTTCAGTATTTTCGATAACCGGGCGTGATAACATATCAGCTACAACATTGGTGCGACCTGGTGTATATTCGATGCATAAGTCGTATGATTGAAGACTCAATGACCATCGAGCTAATCGTCCTGATGGAGATTTTAGTGACATAAGCCAGCGCAACGGTTGATGATCACTTCTTACCACGCAAGCGTTGCCATCAAGATATCTACGAAACTTCTGTGTGACAGCCCACACTATCGCCAGTGCTTCTTTCTCAGTGGTGCTGTAATTCTGTTCATCTGGTGTCAAGAGTCTACTAGCATACTCAATTGGCCTTTCGTCCGTTTCCTCCCCCTGGAGTAAACACGCTCCAAGCGCATAAGAACTTGCATCAGTACGTAAAATATAAGACTGATTAGGGTCAGCTTGACGTAAAATCGGGCTTGTGGATAGCAAATACTTAAGCTTACTGAAAGCTTCGCCTTGACTAGGCCCCCATAACCATTGTGCTTTCTTCTTTGTTAGCGATGTTAATGGCTTGGCAACTTCGGCAAAATTCGGTATAAAACGACGAAGCCAGGAGCAAGTTTAAAGAAAGGAAAGGAGTTGTTTGACGTTTTTGGGATCTGAACGGTTCATCACCACGGCTACTTTGTCAGGATTGGGTTGAAGTCCTTCTGGGGTTAGAACATGGCCAAGATAGTGAATTGTAGAACAAGAAAAGTTACATTTGGGTCTATTTAGTCGGAGCCTGAATACATTGAGACGGTCGAAGACCATCTGAAGATGTTTCAGATGATCTGGGAATGTGGGTGATAGAATGATAAGATCATCCAGATAGGCGAGGATAGTAATATCTTGGAAACCTGAACGAAATCTATCCATTAACCTCTGGAAGGTAGAGGGCGAATTCCTCATTCCAAATGGCATCCGGGTATAGCGAAATGTTCCCAATGGACATATAAATGCAGTTTTGTCCCGATCACATTCACGGACTGAAACTTGATGGTAGCCATACCTCAAATCCAAAGTGGTTATAAACTTCGTTGGACGAGCACTATGAAGAATATCATCGATACGTGGCAGTGGGTATCTATCTGCTTTGGTGATGGAGTTGAGTTTTCTGTAGTCTACAGTTAATCTGATACCTCCAGTCTTCTTTGGTAACCAAAACCACAGGAGCGGCGTAAGGTGATTCGCATTCTTCTATTGTGCCATCAGAAAGTAGTTTATTGATTTCATGTTCTAATTCTTTTTTCTTAATTTCTGACATTCTGTAAGGTGGTACGGCAATTGGTGTATCCGTTAAAAGTGTAATTGTGTGTTCGGCATAAGGAGTTGCTTCTTGACTTGGTTGGAATACTTCAATGTTTTTTTTCCAAAATGTCATTCAGTTGATGCTTTTCATCTAAACTTAAAGTGCATCCTTCACCAGTCCTGAGCTTAACAGCTTCCACATCTAACATATTTACATTGCATGGTTGCACGTTGTCATGTTCTTGTACAAATCTATGCGGTTGTGCGGGAGTATGCGGTTGTGTGGGAGTATCGCCAAAAAAACAGCAATCATTTGGGACATCAATTACAATATTTGCCGCTTTGAGAAAGTTTGCACCCAGAAGTGTCCTGCTATGATCATGATTGGGCACGGAAATCATATTGATTATATGCTTTCTGTTTTGTACAATGATATGTAATTTAAAGACAAGTGCTTGTACTTCGGTTGGTTTGCCGTCGGCGAGTGTCATCTGCACCATTTGAGAAGAGTAAGGTACTCTATCTGTTAGTAGTAGATTTCGGAGTGTAGCTCCAGCAATGCTTGATTGCGCACCAGAGTCAAGGTATGCAAGACCATTGTGACCTTCTATATTGGCGAAAGCTAGTGGGGGCTGTGATGACGTCACTTTTCTGTGCCGTTGCTGTTCGAAAGAGCTGCTCAAAAACTCAGTCAACATGGCAGACGTTGTTTCGGAAACTTCGTTCGGTTTAGAACATCGGGGACAATTACTTCGAATGTATCCTGGGGTTTGACATCCATAACAACTAATTGGTTTCGTTTCATTACCTTTTAATGAACTTTTAACAACTGCATTACCACTAGATGAGGATTTACCAGATTCAGAACGCATGCGCGCAGCTAACTTACGACAGTCATCTTTACTATGCCCGTCATTCTTGCAATATGCGCATTGCATTTTCGATTTCTTGCTATTTGCTATAGTAATGTTATTAGAATATTGCGCAGAAGAAACATTAATTTTTCGGAACGAAAGATTTTTTCCGAAAAATGTCTCTTCCACTTTCCGCGCTGCTTCAATTAACTCTTTGAAACTGTTAAAACTGTCACGCGACACTTTTTCTTTAATGTCCACACGTAGGAGACCATATACCATATCCCGTTGCACATGTTCACTTATTTTTGAGTCTCCAGTTAATCGCGACAAAAGAGCACGGGCTCTACTCACGAATATGTCCGTTTTTTCATCACCTTGCACATTCGAGAAAAGTTCACGATATATTTGATGCGATGGCTTTGAATAACCATATGCATGACGTAGAGAAACGATAGCCTGATCAAAAGTGATTATTGTTGACTTGATTCCTTACCACCACGTAGCAGCAGAGTCGGTGAGTAACATCGAAAGTCCTTTCAACGCGTGAGCATCCGAAATGTTAAGACAATCTTTGTACACAGTAATAGCATCAATGAATGCATCCACATTTGCATCCGGATTACCATTAAATCGCGACTTGCACGCAGAAAAATTACTGGAATTGATACTTACTGCAGCATCCATTGTAGGTTGTGTATTTTGTGTTAATGCTTGCATATTTGCTAGCAGATTCTGTAACATGTCTGGTCTGGTGTCATAATAATTTGCTGGACCGTAGGTTGTTTTTCAGGGGCTTCTGACGTGATATCTGCCTTCTCCTGTTGCAACATCTTACCAGACCTCAAAAACATTAACAACACAATCACAAAACTCTTTATTTCAGCCTTTATGCTTTGACAAAATGATCTAATTTATTGTTTATATGTGGACTAATTCTTTTGTCCTGTAGTGTACACTGATTTTATTATAACACTATTAAATCGAAGAAAAAATTCAAACCGCACGAAAGACACTTGAAAGTATTGTTTTTAACTGCAGAAAAAATGTATCACGGCGGCAGAAACTGTAAATTCAGTTAAAATTCAGGTAAATGCAGTTGCTAAACGGTGTATTCGCACTACTTTTACGAAGAACCTGTTGTAATTCGAACTGACACAGTGTCGATTTTACAACAATTCTGTGCTGTTGTTCTATTCACCACTCGAAAAAAACAGATCCGCGAAAAAAAACGAAACTTTAGAGGCACACGTTGGGCAGTCAGTGTAACGGGTGGGTTATAGATGGGTACCTATTTTGTTTAGTTAAATTAGGTAAAATTTGGTATTTTTCGAAATTAATTCATTTATTTAATGTTAAGTTATTTTCCAGTGTTTGAATTTTATTTATTTGTCTATATGTTACCTGTTCTTCCAAAGCATTATTTTATTAAATGCTTGTTTTCAGTATCCAGGTAAAACACCGAATAAGTTGCAAACAATAAAGTTATATTCTGTAAGCAACGTTAGATGTTCTCTGGATCATCCAACTGCTGTTGTATTGCCCAGTAATATTTGTACATTCAACAAAGAAGGTGAAGGAGCATGCCATGTAAGTAACGTGCCTTCAAAAACTTTCATCATTATACTATGTTCATCAATCTACAGAGTAATCACGAGGTGTCCATGCCTGTAACGCGTACGAATAGATATAATCATAACGGTGATTTTACATTCACAGTTAAAAGACAAACTGTGATTTCAGAAGAGTCATATTCTAAGCGGTGATTATTGTTGAATGGAGATTCTTATGATAAATAAACATTCATAAACTATTTTTATTATTTATCCGCAGATATGTAAGGACAGGAATTCGTTAATAGACAATTTTATAATACGAATCATACTTTTTAATTTCGTTTTATTGTTTTCATACAAATTTAACTGTAAATACTTAATTGCAAACGCCAATTAAGTTGGCGCGAGGAGGAGGTGCGCGGAAAACGTTTTTAAAAACGTCTACCCCCACTACTCCACTACCCCACTAAACTCAAGTAATTGTCAGAATACATTTGTCATTGACGTTTGACGGAACATAATGTCTTTGCTAGGGGATCATAAAGCGATACACGCTCAAACGATGCTTATAAAAATATTCTTAAAAACCTATTTATACATTACAATCTCATTATTTATATAAAATTTTGTGTTTGATGTTTTTTTAAACTGTTCAATTATGGTTTTTTTCGTAGAGGTTAGAATTATCTGACATTGCCGCCTACGGTATCTTGCGATTTGATGTAAAACTAAATACAAATCTCCAGACTACTTCTAATCCTGCGCGAACTTACCCCTCCTCGCGCTAACTTAATTGGCGCTTGCTACCATGTTTTAATATATATTTATAAAACTATAATCCTTAATCGTCGCTTAAGAAAGACTAACAATAATAACAACAATTTAAACAAATACAAGAAACGCAAATACACGGAACCATAATATACCAAAGGAAAAATTATATAGTTTAAAATGGAAGACAATCTCAGTAGGAGTAGGAATTATTTACATCGTTTGTTGTGAGATTTCTGTGCAGCTACAAGAACCAATAGAAAGGCAGTATTTAAAAATCACGCAGTGATCACGCCTTTTTACTATTCTATATGTTGAGTGAACCAAGTATAGAAACGGTCGTGTTTTTTGATAATGGTTGGTGACAGTGCACGTAATCTGTCACAAACGTATAATTTTGTTGGTTGTCTCTTACGAAGAAAGTTTTTGAAGGCACATTAAAATCATTTCTTAAAAATCTAATTAAACAATTTTTTTAAATTAAATTTCTAACAATTAGATAACATTTGAGTTTTTTTATTTTCACGTGTACAATACAATCCTGGAGTTTGGTTCGTTCCTCCCGACTCATCCCGTATAAAATAATAAGATCGCAAAATATTTTTGCTTTACAGGATAGATGAATTGACTTGTCACAAATTTAGGAATTGAATAAAATTCCATTATAAGTTCGTCATGCAAGGAAATTGATTATTTAATCTTTTAAATTTATTATAGGGCGATTCGGGAGGACCATTGGTTTATGAAGATTATCAAGTAGGTGTGGTATCCTGGGGAGTTCCCTGCGCGAAAGGAAAAGCAGATGTATTTACAAGAGTTTTTAGTTACCTAGATTGGATTAAGGAAAATATTATTTAAATATTTTTAATATATATGTTTTCTTATATACAGGTGTCACACAAAAAATGCACCAAGCTGTAACTCTGTTATTTATATTTCAATTTTCATGAGACAGGTACCAAATTAAATGGTTTATGAGTACTATGTTTGAGGCTACATTTATTTTTTTTCCAGCATCATCTTCAATTCCTAGCTGTGCCAATTTGCACGGTAAATATTTGTTTGCATCATTGGATAGAGATTTTTTTCTGAATCCATTGATATACAATACATCCATTTTAATTGTAAATTTAGAAGAGAAAAAATAATTAGAATATTTACCGAACATTCTCTTAAAGTCACTTGTGTTAAACTGCAGTATGTCATGAAAAAATAAGTGTAAAAAATATCGTTTTGTAATAAAAAAGTTTTGTAATTTTCACTTAACTACTGTGCAACTTGACACGTTGTTTTATCGCAAAATTACGGAATTTTGAATCGCAACATTCATCGCCAATGAAGCTAAGAAAACCCTAGATATGTCGTCGACAATCATTTTCAACATCGTTTAACTGTAATGTTTGGTATACCCTACTTGGAGACTTCTTGATTGGGCCATTTTTTATCGACGGTTCCTTAAATCAACTAAGATATCACCAACTGTTAAGCGAAGAAAGTTTTGTTGATGAATTACCACTTGAAGTATATTTGCAACAAGATGGTGCTACTCCCCATAATGCACGAATAAATATTGGTTGATTGAATAGAAATTTTAATGAACAATTGATTGGCACATATGGACCTATTCGTTGGCCTGCGCGTTCACCTGATCTAGATATCTTCAAGATCGAGTTTATTTAGCAGTGCCACAGAACGTAAACGATTTACGAAAGCGAGTAATCGACACTTATCGGGAAATACCTGATAAATTCGTATTAAATGCCACCCATGGTGTTATAAGATGTCGGTAATGTATTGAGCATGACGGTAATCAATTCGAACAATATTTGTAATTTTTTTTAGTTTTGAATTTATTTTTTAATTTGTTTTTCTTTGTCAATTAAAATTAGTTACATATGGGAAATGCGTTATTTTTTACACTTATTTCATGGCACACTACAGTATACAAGTAACTTGTTCGGAAAATGTTTTAATTTTTTTTTCTTTTCTAAATTTACAATTAAAATGGATGTATTGTACATCAACGGATTCAGAAAAAAAATCTCTGTCCAATGATGCCAAAAAATAGATACCGTGCAGGAACAGGAATTGAAGATGGCGCTGGAAAAAAGGATATGTAGCCTCAAACATGTACTCAACAAACCATTTCATTTGGAACCTGTCTCATGAAAATCGAAATATAAATAACAGAGTTACAGCTTGGGGCGTTTCTTGTGTGACAGCCTATATAATAATATGTCTAATAAATAAAAGTCTACATAAATGTTTGAGTTAATAAATTTTATCAATGTCGCATTAGTAGGACAATATATAAATAGACAAATTGTAAGTATTTACAAAATATATTGAATTACAAACATACACAACAATATTATTCTATTGTTTTAAATATAAATTAATTGGACTTCCAAACAATTCCGGGCGGGTTTCTTTAATTGCAGTTTTAAAATTTTTCTCTTCTGATTGACTTTTGATGTTGGGCAGTGAGTTTTTTGAATATCCATTGAATCTTTGACGCTCAGTTGCCTTATAACTGCGGGGGCTAAAAGTTATTCTAAATAAATACATAAAGTAAAACCTTATAACTTTTTCAGTACATTAATCCCGATTGTCTCATACTTAATTCTTTTTCTATAGAATGCGGTATTGACGTCTCATTCTGAAAAAAAAGTAATCTTAGAATGGGCATTTTTAAAATAAAAGAATCAAAGAGTTAATGTGATCTCTTAAAAGTAAACAACTTGTGTGTTGCAGTAAAAGTTAATGTAGTAACAGTTTAGTATTTATGCTTTGGCTATAAATATGAGGGTGATTCGTAAAGTAAGTTCCGTTTACGCCTAGTGAGCAGAGGAGTGGGGATATCGGCGCGATGGCAGCGCTGCGGTGTAGTCTAGTACAATGTGAGTGTGACAGTGCTAGTGAGAGAATCGTTCGGAGATTCTTTCAAGCTGTTTTGGTCGTTTAAAATGGCTGCTGCAATTAAATATCCCGCTGACTGTGAATTGCGTACTATTATCCGATTTCTATGTGCAAAGAACATGAAGGCTGCTGAGATTTACCGTGAACTTTGTTCTGGGTGAGGGTGATTCGTAAAGTAAGTTCCGTTTACGCCTAGTGAGCAGAGGAGTGGGGATATCGGCGCGATGGCAGCGCTGCGGTGTAGTCTGGTACAATATGAGTCTGACAGTGCTAGTGAGAGAATCGTTCGGAGATTCTGTCAAGCTGTTTTGGTCGTTTAAAATGGCTGCTGTAATTAAATATCCCGCTGACTGTGAATTGCGTACTATTATCCGATTTCTATGTGCAAAGAACATGAAGGCTGCTGAGATTTATCGTAAACTTTGTTCTGTTTATGGTGAAAATATTATGAGTGACAGAAGGGTTAGAAGATGGTGCCGCGTCTTTCCAGAAGAACGCGAAGAAAAAAATCGTGAAAATCGGCGATCCACAATCATAGAACTGAGTGCCTTTTTCCCTTAAATTTCACGTACAGTTTTGTACGAGATTGTTGCTGAACGTTTAGCTTATCACGAATTTTGTTCACAATGGGTGCCAAAACTTCTTACCGAAGACCCTAAAACAAAGAGAATGGGATTTTTTTGCATGTTGCATTTCTGGCATGTTACAATGCTTTAGGTGAAGATTTCCTCAGGCATATCGTAATAGGTGATGAGACTTGGGTCGTCTATGTCAACGTTGAGACGAAAAGACAATTAATGACGTGGGGCCCCTCTAACTCACCTATGAGGAGACCTTTAAAGTGCCGTCAAACTTTTTATGCGAGAAAAGTCATGGTCACTGTCTCTTAGGACAGAAAAGGCATCCTTCTTGTAGACTTTATAAAACGAGGGACCTCATGAAACACTAAAGTCTACTGTGAAACTGTGAAGAAGGTTAGGAGAGTTATTCAGAACAAGCGACGTGGATTATTAAGTTCGGGCATCGTTTTTCTTCATGACAACGCCCCCCCCCTGCATATCGCCGCTCGCATGGTAGGCCTACTGGACAGTTTTAAGTGGGAAGTGGTTGCGCATCCTTCCTACAGCCCTGATTTGGCTCCTAGTAACTATCATCCCTTTCCTAATATGAAGAAGTGGCTTGGGAGTCAACGATTTGATAGCGATGAAGATCTGCAGGACAGTGTTACCCCATGGCTTAATTCACAGGCGGCAGAGTTCTATAGAGAGGGCATTAAAAAGCTGGTTCATCGCTATGAAAAATGTCTCAATCCTAATGGCAACTATGTACACAAATAGCTGATATAGGACTTTCACGATAACAGACGAGTCACGTGATAAACAGTTACTTCGGGCCAAGTAATATTTAAATTACAATAATACCTAATAATCCTAGTAATTCTCTCTATTAAGTGAATATATTATGTTACCAGAACTGTGCATGGTTGGCAGCTTGTATTCTGTCAAATGTCGTTCGGATAAGTTGTTTATAACGAGTTCATATTCATAAGTTTCTAATTCATTTTATTTATAAATCGATATTATATATATATGTATATACGATCAGTTGTTTTCACAACTAAATCATGTAGTCTAAAATAAATAAATTCACATATATATTTTGATTTTGTTTCTACTTTTTTTTTTGTATATATAATAAAATAAAGCATATTAATAGGAGTTGTAAATATTTTTAAATGACATAAACCTAACCTCATAGATTATTTTCTAACAACAGCTGACTCACGCAATGTAAATTTGTCATCCCTGTTTTGTAACTATTTATTACGTGACTCGTTTGTTATCGTGAAAGACCTATAATAACCAAAACTTTATTAACAAAACGGAACTTACTTTACGAATTGTTCTCGTATATATATGAAAATTTAGTACTGCGGTTGTAAATTGTAATGGTATAGTTTCTAAGAATACTTGTATGAACTTTGTAACAAAAATATCATTGTATCATTAGGTCTGAAAACGAGCACTCATCTACCAACACATTTCGAGACTGGCTCGGAGACTTCGTGAAACAGGCACAATTTTGCCCAGACAACGTGATTCAGGTACATCAAGACATCGTCGTACGATCCAAGTTGAAGAAGGAATTTTGGATATTGTTCATCAGGATCCTACTTGCAGCACTAAACAAACAGCCCAGAAAATGAACATTCTATGTAAGACAACAGTTCCTTCGGTGCTTCCGGATAGCATTTTAAGACAGTTTTGTGTTACAAAAGTACAACCATTATACGTAAATGACAATTTGCGAAGAATAATGTTTTGCAACAGAATCGTAAACAAAATTCAAGAAAATCAAATTATTTTATCACTTATTTTATAGAGTGACGAATGTATGTTCACAAGAGTTGGTGTCTTCATCACTCACAATTTCCATTTTTGGGCGGATGAAAATCCCTGGACAGAATTTGGTCATCAAAGAAAGTTTTCTGTGAATGTTTTGCTAGGCATCTTAAACCTTCAAGCTGTAGAACCATATTTCTTCCAAATAGACTAAATGCAAATGAGTAGTCAAATGTGTTGCAGGAAGTTTTGTATAATATTCCATTAAATGTCAGAGCCAACATGTACTACATGCACGATGGTGCACCATTTTATAACTCCAGAATTACAAGAGCATGGTTGAACGAACGTTTTCGAGATAGGTGGATCGAGCGAAATAAACCAATATCATGGCCTACAAGGTCACGAGATATGAATCCCCTTAACTTCTTCGTTCGCGGTTTATTTAAGGAAAACGTTTAGGCCAATGAACAGGAACTAATAAAAAGAATTAACGCCAGAATACAATTAATTACCCCAGATACATTGTAACGCGTCCTAAATTCAATTCCACAAAGACTACAGCTTTGTATTCAAACCAATGTTTCCCAGTTTCAGCATTTACGTTAATTTTTATTGTTATTTTCATTAGACTTAAATAAAACACTTATTTTGTCATATCATTTATACTGATTTATTGATGGTTTTTTTACCATGTTGCCAAATCTACACTTCTTTTAAGCAATTCGTACGGCTTAACTAATAACAATACAACATTTCTGTATTAGGATTGTCGATTCAGACTTAATCATAGAATCGCCTTACCTGATGATTATCCGTGATTTTCTGACCATCCTATATAATTAATTGTTTGATTTATAATAATTTTAGTAAAAAATAAATCAAATGAAGAACTTACTTTAGATATATCTTGATCAGACATAGTCCAAATGTCAGGTGGAACCAGAATCGGCATTGTATCCTCAATCTTATTGATATTGTCAGCAGACAAAGTTGATCTGGCAGCTATTAAAGGTGATCGACAGCAGGTCCTCATTTAAAAAATATATTTACAATTTTTGTTTCTACAGTATTCAGAAAATACTTTAGAAAATATATGTTTACACTTTACAATAAAATTTAAATAAATAGATTTAGGAATTTATATTACATATATAGACACGCGCCTATAATTATGCACACCCATCTCTAATTAAAGAAATACTCTTCTGGAAAATTTAAAATAGTAAATGCGATTGAATCGTTTTCAATATTTGTGCCAATCTTATTAACACCTAATTGCATAGGTTTTTAAGACAATTTTCTGAAAAGTAGCCGTAAAAGCATTCTTACAACTGAACCTACACTGAATACGAAGTATACCGGGTGTTAAAAAAGAGTGTAAAATATTTAAGGAGGTAGTAGTATGAACCAAAATAATCAAAAAAGTCTTAATAAACTCCGCAAAGTAACGGTTTCGGAGATAAGGAAGTTTATTCTTTTTTGGAACATTTATTATTTATTATGCACAAACAAACAAAGGGAGCTCCTAGCAAAAACAAAAAATAAAGTTACATAAGATGTTCGAGGTGCCCTCCTTCCTTTCCCAAGCAGGCACGACATCTTAATCTGAAAGATGTTCGAACTCTTTCTAATACCCCCTCATTGGTTCGGATTTGTTGGTATTTTTTATTAATTCGTAGCTGCAGCTCCGCGAGGCTATTTACAGGAGTACCATAGACCAATGTTTTCAAATATCCCCAAAGAAAAAATCTTGAGGGTATAAATCAGGCGATCTTGCAGGCCACAGGTCCGTCCCTTACCTATTTACGTGAAAACGTTTGATGTAAATGCTCTCTAACGGAAATCGAAAAAAGAGCTGGAACACCATCATGCAGGAACCATATTTGTTGCCTTTGGTCCAAAGGAATGTCGTCCAAAAGAGCACACATTGTGTTCTGCAAAAAGCTTAGGTAAGCAGCGCCTGTTAATCAGTTTGGTAAAACAACAGGACCTAGAAACATGTCGTGTACAATACCCATCCAAATGTTTAATGAAAAACGTGTCTGATGTCCAGATTCAATTACGTAACAAACGGAAACCTGTGCACTAACAACAGCAGTCAAATACTTAACCCTATATTGCATTTTGTGTCCATTCGGGAACACCATGAATTAAACATTCTAAAAACTTTATTTTCAAAGAAATAACATCGGTATGCACATTGGTCCCACTAGGGAACCCTATCCTTTAAATTGGGCTACTCAGCTACAGGTGGCAGCACAGTACTACGACCAAAATTATTCAAACAGATGATCATGTCAAGCAGATTTGAGGTTACCTGTTGTCAACTTTGGTTGGTGATGTTAGTTTTGTTATAAAGTCTGCTTCCGAGTTCAAAAAAATTCTGTAAGGTGTGCTACAGTATAGTAAAGGTACGTATTATTTGATTTTTGTTATATCATATATACTTACCTGTAAACATTGACACAGGTATTTGTGCCTTTTTGGGAACACTGTGCATAAAGTGCACAAAATATAAAATGGATGAAAAGTGGGAACCCATCAGTTCGAGATCTTTTTATGGAAAGACAAATGATTCTTACCAGCTTAGAGATATTCCTAGTGATAGTGAAGATTCTGTTCTAGCAGATATGAAAAAAAGAATTGTTTCCTTGATTACCATAATGTAGGATGTAATAAATGAATACACATAATTTTCGTACAATATTAGTGACTGTGTCATGTTGGCACAATGTTCCCAAATGGGCTAAAAAAAAACAGTGGAAAATTTTTGAAAAATCAATTTAATATTTTTTTTGTTATTTTTTACGTGTAAAGGACGTTGAAAAACATTGTATAAAAAAATTATTTTGCAAAATTAAATTTCGTGCAATATAGGGTTAATGTTTATTTCACAAAAACTATCAGCCAACTATGATAAGAAACTCCAAGTTTTTGCAAAATAAAAAAGGGAGGTAAAAAAGAATAACATTCCATATCTTCGAAACCGTTACCTTGCGGGCCAATTAAGACTTTTTCGTTTATTTTGGTTCCTACTACAACCTCCTTTAATATGTGACAATCTTTTTTTAACAGACAATATAAATTAAAATAAAATAGAATAACAATTACTTAGTTGCATTTTAAGTGTTGTGCAGTAAAATATAACATGTTCGTCTAAGATCTATAATATTTTATACAAAATGAGAATATTGAATTGGGAAAAACAAAAGTTCTAAGTCATCTATATCAACAGTTAAGTATAATAAATATTTATTTTAAGAACAAAATATCTCGATGGTTCGTCTCCATAGCGGATATGTAGCCTGGATTGCGTTGCTTAATAGTCCTTTGTTCCCGCAGATGATGTACTCCTACGGCAGGCTGTGGGAGAAAAAAGGAAACGTGGATACTTCAACGATTTGTGAGACTTGAATCGCTCATACCAAAATACCATCTGTTATAGAGATGCAGCAAAAAAGAAAACGAATAAAAATTCAATGAATTTCAAAATTTCGCACCAGAATAATTCTAATGCTTTTTTTTTGTGTTTTACACAACTGATAGATCGTTAAAGGGGGAATCGTATCCTTTTCGGCACCATAAGAAATCCCCATTTCAAGTGAATGGAAGCTACCAAACAATATCGTGTTACTTTAACAAATCCCTGTTTCAGGAACGCCTCGGAATAAATAAAAAAAAATACGTCGTAAGATAACGATAATTATGCCCTTATATAAGCACACTTGGTGTACGAAAAACAGGATACGATTGGTGGTATATTTTGACTAATAGAGCTCGATGTCTCACTGCATCGGCGCAATAAAATGTATCCGTACGATAATTATAGTAGAGGGAAAGCAACAAAAAAAGCTAATACGCAATGATACCGATAGATATATGAACGGAGGCACGTGAGCCTACAGGTAGGTTTAAAATGAACGGAACAGAATAAAATAAAGAAAGACGCTGATTTGCGAACACGTAACAGCCTATTTCGAAGGCTTCGAACAATCTTTACTACATTGAAAAATATACTATTTTCTTGATCAGATCGACAACATTTTACTCCATCTTTGTTTATAGACTTACCCTTAGTAAATCATACATACCTATTGACATCTTCGAGTTTTCTAATTAGTCGTTCATTTTCCCTATTAATAATTTCTTGATCTTGCAAGAGTTGGAAACGTACTGAGTGCAGCTCCGCGTTTTCTTTTCTTATCGATTCATTTTCTTCAGCATATAGTTGAACTAATTCAATAAGTTGCTTATTGTCTAATTTAGTAATATCTTGAATTTTTGTTTTCTCGTAAATAGATGCAATGGGGCTTCTCTGAACTAAAATAGGTTAACTTTAATTTTTAAATGTTGCTTATTAATGTACAACGTACGCGAATGTCGATCTGTTTCATTAAACATTCGCAACATTGAACGAAGATAGTCATTTTCGTTTTCCAAATTATTGACCGTATTTTTTAGAGTAAGTATTAAGGCTTCTCGGGGATCCTGCAAATATAAAACATCTATTTTACCTTCGATGTGTCTTTCAAATTCTTTTTTTTTTTGTTAAATTCGTAATTAGAGAGTCTGCACATCACATCGATTTCTGACTTATTATTGACAAGAAGTAATAGTCACATACAATGTGACATCTTATTTGTGTGTAGAAAACACTAGTTGCAGACCTGTTGTAAGCCAAGCTCTGATATTTAGTGAAAACAGATATTTCACTTTAGGGCTTATGTTGCTATAGATCTGCAATTTGTGTTGTCAATACGCAAAAAAGGTGTCTGACTACTTCATAGGGTTGCTGTACATAGATATAGGGACTACTAATCAATTTCAAACAATGAACATTTTTCCATCAAAGTCATAGCGTTCAGATCTGTAGTTAAACGATCTTTAACCATGTTTTAATTACTAACATATATAATATTCTGTATAAAAATCATATCGTAAGTAAGTAAGTAAGTCATTGGGGCTCCAGTGAAGTTCAAGTCTTTAGTTAAGTAAATAAATAAGTCAGCTAAGTAAAATATTTGCCCTTAAGTCTAATTTAGTCATTGGTCGTCATCCGAGTCATTAATAAAATCCTCGTCCCGAAGAAATTCTCTGGGAGACAATGGATTGTACAACAATCCCGCTTAACGTAGAAAATTCATAGTCCGATCTAATTTAAACTCAGCACACCTGTTGTATACCGAAGTAAATTACCCGGAATGTGAGTTTTCTTTCGACAGCAGGAATTCCTTGTATTTTTGGCGACTCTCCAGGAGTTAAAATTTAAAGAATGGTTACCCGCATGTGCTCATACCCTTGCATTGACAGGTAGTTGCATGACTTTCAGTAGTCGCTGATGATAGTCGTTCCCTTATGAACCTAATCCTGAATAATAGGAAGCAATGTATCAGCAAGGTAAAAGGATTAGAATTAGGATAAAGAATATAAACAAGATATGGAGATAAAATAGTAATTATTGGTAAGAAGAAAGAGCTAATATCAATGCACCAAAACAATGTCAAAGCTTAAACAAAATATGAAGTTACTAGCATACATAAATCAAAAATGAAAATACAATCACATAAAACACAATGCATGAATTAGATTCAAATGCAAAGTAAAAATACACCTATCACAACGTGTGAATTTAAAGTTCAAATGCAAAATAAAAATACACCAATCACAATGGGTAAATTCGATTCAAATCTGGGAAGAAAACCTGATTGGATAAAAGAATTGTACGGACAAAAATTTTGAATTTACAAAGCAACATCACGACAAAATAGGGAAGAGAAAGTGTACTTTAATACTCTAGTTAATAAGACAAGAGACATTAAATGTTGAAAACCATATTATTAAATGTGAAAATGAGAAAGGAAATAAGTGTGTATGTTTATATATATTTCGGCAATTACCGAAAAGCCCCGAAGAAGAGGGTGTAAATCAAACTGCGAGAGCGAAGACTTCGACGAATTACACAACATTATAGACGTACTAGCCTCGGTCATAATAATTTTTATTACACATTGCATACAGGGTACACGTGGAACTGTTATAAAATTATTTTTACGTTGAAAACAACTCAATATAAAAATTTTCTATTTGATATTTTCGTTTAGACTAATATAAACATTAATATAACTGTATAAAAACTTCATATTATTTTAATTTTCATTGGGTTTGAATTTAACTGCTTATATAACGAATTCAGTTATTCAAATTTATAATTAGGAAATAATTTTATTCAGAATGTGCAAAGAAGAATTCTAGAATATGGGTGAAGAACAAAGGTCAATGTAAGTTACAAGCTTATATAATACGATTTGAAGTCTATAAAACTCATTAAAGAATGTTTTAAATAATTATGTAGACAAATAGCTTTTGAATTTATTACAAATAAATTCAACATTTTTTTGCAAACATTAATTATTAATATCTGATGTAACCGCGTAGGGTTGCGGATCGATAAAAGTAACCCAAAAAATTGTCATAATTGCATTTAATATTCAAACTTAAAAATTTAAGAAGTAAATAAAATAAATAACTGCTATGTTGGATCCACAAGTGCATGCAGCAAATTACATGCTTTGCTTTGACAAAAGAATTTATCAGTAAATTCCAGAAAATCCATATACAAAAATTTGATATACGAGGGTCAAACAAAAACACTTTGAAGTATTGTTTAGCGTTCGAAGGGTAAAGATCCCCTAAATAAGACACTAAAGAGTGATCATTTTTAGAACATTCTATTGAGAATCTAAAACAGACTTCAAATATATATAAGTTCTTATACAACAATATGTATGTATGTACGTTCTTTATCTTACAATTGGTTTTCCGTTGGACAATAAAGCTATTATTATTGGGATAGAAGGTATCTATAACCAAAATCTGGAGAGGAAATAATAGTAAGTATCTTATCGATTGGTGAAAAATATCTTCCATAGAAATAAATATTGCTTTTAATATCAAATTAATTCGAAAATTAAACTGCAATTAAGTCTAAAGTGATTTAAAAGTATGTATATTAATTGTCTGTAATTAGCTCTCTTTCTATAGTATGTTAACTTACCATAAGAACAACAGGTTTCGTTCTAATTTTCTTTGTTCTACTAGCATATCTTAAAGTATTTAGGGTTTCACTAATATTTGATTTGGCTGGTGATATACAAGCTATCTAAAATATATACATTAAATTGTGCTTAGGCTAGCTAAATATAATAAAATATTTTGATTACCATTAATGTAACACCATTTCCTGCTAAGGAATCAGCTAAGAGTTTTGTAAGTTGTGAATCTCTATAAGGAATGTGATTAGTTTTACGCTTCGCTTCACTTAGAGATGCGATGCAGTAGCCTGTAAGGAATTTGGTTTTACAGAAATTAAATAATAGTTCTGAGATGATTTAAACCATATGTGCAGGATTCAAAGCAGGTCTCTCATTATACGAGTATATCAAGTTTGTGCAAAAATATGATATCGCGCAAAATATAATAAACAAATCTGAAAATAGTTTTTGAAAGATTATAAATAACGTCTTTTAAGTGATTTTCGTTAGTGTCAAGGAACTGTTAGCTTATGCTTTCTGAATGTTCTTAAAAGTTTTCACCGATCTACTCAACCCACGATTGTGGAGATATACACATGCTTCACTATCTAGATACTTAGATGCGGGTGAACATGTGCTAGTAATATGTGAACTGAAAGACAAATGGAAATCAAAGAGCACGCCAAGATCTCGAAATTGTGAGACCCTAGGAATCATGTCATTGAAAACTGTATAATTAAAGGAAATAATACTTGAACGTCTAGAGAAGAAAAGAATAGCACATTTGTTAATATTTAAGCACACTCGATTATTTGTACACCATAAGTGTTAGATTTCACTGCAGAACTAGGCAGTCTAGTGGAGAAACGATATTATTAAAGATTTTTAAGTCATCTGCATACGCGAGAACAATTACAATCTAGAAGCATCAAGAGATCGTTAATATATAAATTCAAACATAGCGGGGCCAAATTGGAGCCTTGGGGAACGCTAGTGGTAGCGGTGAAAATATTACCAAATTAATATTATATACATAATTAATATTAACTAGTAGAGAGTGGTAAATCATATCTAACGCTTTACTAAATCCTACTAAAAATACACCAAGTTAGTGACAGTAGATCTGCCTCTAACAAAACCATGTTGATTAATTGAGAGAAAAGATTTAATGTTGCCATATAGTTTCGCGTAGGGTACATACTCAAACACTTACAAAATTATAAAGAATATTAAAAAATGTATTGGGAATATCATATTCGATTTTATGGAAAACTGAACAATGTGGATTAATAATGGATCTTTTTAGGATAAATTTATATAGTGAAATGTTAGCAGATCTATCTGTTTTCGATAACGGCTCTAATTATAGTTAATTCCTGTATATACGAATAATTACATTGATATGATTTGAATAAACAGAAACAGTATAAACGAATAGTTACCTAATACCATTAAGCTATTATTTATATTATTAGCTTCTTGAAGCGTTTTTCCAGCGCTTTGAGTTTTTTTAGTCATTTCACTGCCGGCTAAATCGACGAAATTAATTTTTCCAGATCTTGAGATGAAAACTCCATCATCAGTTGGCTGTTCAGATGTTATATATACTGTTAAAATAGTATGACTTCGACTGAAACCAATAGATAATAAAATTAATGCTATAATATTAATATATGATACTATTTTAATATTTTAATAATAAATTAACTTAATATTTGGCCAAATACAAAAATGTTAATGCTTTTAATATCTGAAAAGTTCGTCTATTTGAAAATTTAACTTATTATTTAGCTGGATTTGTTTACAATGGAAAGATACAATAACGAAAATTATTATATGTATTTAATATAACTTAAGTACAGATAGCTATTGTGTAATGTAAAATGAAATTAATCGTTAATTATTAAGTTGCTTTTGATAGAAGGATCATTTATAAAGAAAAACATTTATTTATTTCTGTCTACTTTAACTTATGCTTTAACAATGACAAAAAAAATGTTTATTTTATTTTCATAGAAAATTGAAATTGGTAAAATGCGGAATAGACAAGTATTGTTTACGTAAATAGACTAGTTGACAAAAATACATGCTGAAATATCAAATTTTTTACTGTAATAATTACTGCTAGTTTTTAAAAATGTATTTACTGTCTGTAAAGACATTAAAAGACATTCAATAGGTCTGTAGTATCTACAGATATTATGACAATCACCTTAAATACAAGAGTAATTCTACTAAAGTCGAAGTAGAGAGTGATAAATTAAATATTGCGATAAGTGGATGACAAAATATAAATGCACAAGAAGAAAGCCAGATAGACCGTCATCACCAGAAGCCATATTAGGTTTAAGCTTCTTGATTCCACGCAGTACCTACTTCATTCACTGCAAAACTCCCGATATCAGATGAAACGGGATTCAGATCCATATCAAGCTGATCAGGTTGTGGAGGGATAGGAGAGTTATAGATATTATAAAAAGTATCAGCAAAAGCGTGAACGATATCTACTAGTTGTTCGAGAATCACATTATTTAGTGCTAAAGATCCTGAGATTCTAGAGGAGTGTGGTCTATTGTTGACGAAATTCCATAAAAGTTGCGGATCAAGTCAATATTCGATTCAAGTCGGACTTGATATTCCTCATATGCAGCTTCAATCTCCACTTTAAGCAGTTAACGAATTCCTTAAACACGGAACGGTAATGTGCAGAGCTTGTGTGTTTCCAATTAGCAAAGTAATATTATTCGAGTTTCAGGTGCTTTTTAATGAGAGAAGTAAATCTGAAGTAATCTGCGATATGAGGTACTTTACGAGGGAAGATCGGTAAGTTTCTAGAACGAACCAGAAGATGGCGTTGTGCGCGCGTACCGGTCATGTGTTTTGAGTGCCCCATCTATTATATAACTGGTGTCAAATTTTTAGACAGATAGTGCATAAAGTAAAGCCGTTATAGACAAGCAAAGTAAGCAGTTCTGGGAAACCAAAAACATCTACCGATGAAGAAACCATTAGAAAAGTTCAGGGAATCGTGATGAATGATGTCATATGACCGCGCACATTGCATTTTACATCAACATTTGGACATGAGAAAGCTCAGTGGAAGATGGGTGCCGCGTTTACTGTCAGGCGACCAAAAGCAAACTCATGTGACCATTTCTCAGCAATGTCTAGACATGTTCAAGCGTAATCCGGTAGATTTTTTGAGACGTTTTGTAACCGTCGATGAAACGTGGCTACACTACTTCACACCAGAGACTAAAACACAATCCAAGCAGTGGACAGTACACGGTGGACCAACTCCAAAGAAGGCCAAGACAATGCCGTCAGCTGGAAATGTGATGGCTATCGTCTCTTGGGATCCCTGAGGAATAATTTTTACAATAACAGGGGCGTATTATGCGTCGTTATTAGACAGATTGAACGAAGAAATCAAAGTCAAAAAGCCTCTTATGGCAAAGAAGACAAGACAATGCCCCATCCCAAAGTTGGCAATTGCGATGGCGATACTGCACGAATTACGATTCCAATTAATTGAACATGCGCCATAATCGCCAGATTTGGCCCCTTCGGACTTCTTTATATTTCCGAACCTCAAGAAATGGTTGGCTGGAAAGAAATTCTCATCGAATAATGAAATCATCGAAGCTGTAAATGAACATTTTGAAGGTTTTGATAGTTCTTATTTTTCCGAAGGAATGAAAGGTCTTAAAAAACGTTGGACTAAATGTATAGAGTTACTAGGAGACTATGTAGAAAAGTAAATATGATTTTACCCCAAAAAGTGGTGTTGTGTGTCTCGTTCTAGAAACTTGCTGATCTTCCCTGGTATTGTTAAATTAATTGTAAAAACCGCCAACAGCATCGTTAACATCAGAGAAAGTCCTCAGAAACATCCAGTCAATCGCAATTAACGCATTATAAAGAGATATAAAATCAGCTTTTCGAAAGTCGTAACGCAGATTTTTGTTGGGATATTTATCTACCGTTAAAGGGTTCAGACCTGTCGATTTTGATGAATCAGAAGGATAACAAAGGCAGCATCACAGTTGGGAACACAAAAATGGAAATTATTTTTGACTCAATTTCATAGATATTTTGTTATTTGGCTGATAGAACTTTATTTTTATGATATTCTGCAATACCGTCGCGTAATTTTATTGATTTTCTCTTTACTACTTGCTAATAAATAATGTAGAAACTGACACAAGAAGCTATTTAAGTTGCTTGAATTAACTAAATATTTTAAATCTATGTAATTTCGCTTTTTTATTAAGATATTTGAATAAATTATTCGATAATTCATTGACGAGGACGAATAAAATTACCTAGAGTAGTCATTCATGTTGTGACGTCCCATTGAACGATTTCTTATACCCTCCTCCAGCACCGCAATTAAATCGTCTAATTCTTCGCAATCAACGGTAAATAAATTTTCAACGAAGAAACCCCGACATTTTTTACTCCAACGAACTGCTAACGGTTGTCTTCTTATACCGGGATTTAGTAAATCTATTACCTGAAATATAAAAACAAAGTTTGATATAAAATATTAATTACTTAACTTTCGTGCAGGAGAACCTTTTCGTTATAAATTTCTAAAAAACTGGCTTTCAGGATAAAATGAACATCTGGTTTTTCCTTCAGCAATTGAAATAAGTACATGAACGCTCGAAAAATTAATCCATGTTGTTCACTATATGGTGCAAGTTTTTTTATAAACTGTAACAAACGAAATAATATTTAAATACTAAATACTGAACTTAGTTATAATTATATTTTTAGTATACACATACATTCCTTTTATTCGTGTTATTGTTTATTAAAACTAGAATAAATATCATATTGTTTTTTTAAATAGTCCTTGTCGATAAAAAATCAAAAGTATAAACTAAAATCTAAAATAACAAACAAACAAAGCCGATTTTCAAAAATAATTTTAGGTGGCCCGTTTCTTTTTTGCACCTGAGTGTACATCTTTAAAAATTCACATACGAGAATAAATTTTTAACAGCTGACTTTTCTTTTGATACCAAGTTATCAAAACCTTAACATAGAAACCTGTTTAAACAATGTTATTTTCTAGAGGTTTTATAAACATAACCATAACAGCGGTAAATTCAATATTAATATTTTATATTTGTTACTTCTAGTAACAAAAAAACATTCACGTAATATACATGAAATAAAGGAAGATGTAATTATATTGAATATAAATCCAAAATATTTTCCGCAAAGTTCATGACAATTATTCACATCGCTGAAGGCGTTTTATATTAAATATACTAATTTGAAAACATTTAAAATATTTAATAAATTCCAAAAATTTATCGAATGATATATTAAATGAACGGCTAAGAAATTATCTCTATATTTTAATAGCTAAAGATGAAGAATTAGCAATTTCAAACTGACATCTGAATATTAACATCGGTGCTTTATAAACGTTTCCAATAAACTTTAAAACAAGGTCCACGTAGCTCAGTTAGTTAGAGCGACGGCCCGGCAAACCATAGACTTGGGTTCAAGTCCCGAAGTGGGCGAAAATTTTTCAAATAAAATTTCGTATAATTTGCGATATATATATATATACACACTATATATATATATATATATATATATATATATATATATATAAATACCTCTATATATATATATATATATATATATATATATATATATATATAACATTTGATAAATTATTGGAGTTTTTCGGCTTTATTTAAATGAAATATTTACAAATATTAAATTAGAATGTATGAAAATAAAGCCGAAAAACTCCAATAATTTATCAAATGTTATATTTAATGAACGGCTAAGAATTTATCTAAACACTTATATATATATAAGTGTTTAGATAATTTCTTAGCCGTTCATTAAATATAACATTTGATAAATTATTGGAGTTTTTCGGCTTTTTATATGAAATATAATATAATAATATAATATTATTTAATATTTGTAAATATTTCATATAAAAAGCCGAAAAACTCCAATAATTTATCAAATGTTATATATATATATATATATATATATATATATATATATATACAGATTGACGAGTAACGGTGGAAATTGCGAAGCATATTACGCACATTAACACACGCATATTTACACGTACATGTCACTCTAATGCCCGTAGGCGTAGTTTAGTTACAATAGTGGGAATACATTCGTCAGTATTTAATATGTATTTAGTACAACAGAATTAAAGTGTGAATGTACAGATTTGCTTTAAGGAATTGCAGCCTCTATTATAATAATTGATGTATGTATGCGTTAATATTGAACTGAAACAAAACTCTTTAAAAATTGTAACTAAAATAAAATTATTAATGGAAACTAAATAAAATTCTTATAAAAAAAACGAAACAAAATTCTAAATGAAATGTACAAAAAGACGCACGCATCGAGATGCGAACAACGAATGTTATCTCCGCTCTCCACATACCCCACTACATGAGTGAAAGCCATCCCTACCAGTATTCTTGAAAATTGTTATACAGGGTGCGGCAAAATAACCTCCCAATTTTTTTACGTAAATAAAAAAAGCATTTTTCCAGATAACACAATTTTATTTTTACCAACTTATTCTTTAACATGGGAATTTTTTTTTTACTTGGTTTTGAAAATAATATCTGACAAATGGTGGCCGTGGCTGTCGATACACTGCTGCAAGCGAACATTGAAGCACTCGTGGACTCTCTCAAGCATCGCTTGAGGTATGCGATGAATTTCCTCGCGAATTACTTCTTTCAGGTCTAGCAGGTTTCCGGGACGATGTTTGAACAATGCTGTCTGGTGGAAGACTTTCCAAGATGAGTTGACATGCTTCCGTACGACTCTGGCAATCACGTTGTGACAGTTCTTGCACAACAACCATCTTGTAAGGATGGAGATGAAGATCCTTGTGTAGGATTCGACGAACACTACGGTCAGACATTCGAAGGGTGGCTGCATGTTTACGAGCTGATCTTTTAGGAGACTGCAAAACTGATTGTCTAACCGCATTGATGTTTTCAGGTGTATGGGCACTACTAGGTCTTCCTCCCAGTTTTTTAACAACAGAACCAGTCTCTCTAAAGTTTTTTACCCACAACAAAATAGACTTTCTGTCCGGTACCGACTCACGCGAAGGAATTTGAAATCGCGCTCGAAAAGCACGCTGTGCCGTGACAACCGACTCATTGTTGCGAATGAACGCTTCGACCGCATAAGCTCTGTGCTCGTTCATCCACGCCATGATGGCGACTGGTGCCTACGTGCCAAATGCAACGTAAACTTCCCACTCTCCTGCGTCGAGTGCTACTATCCCCACTACTCTAAGTGTCTCCAGTTACTTACTACCGAGCATCGAAAATAGGGAGGTTATTTTGCCGCACCCTGTACATATACGTGTGTGAATTTGAAGCTAAATACATATCTACTTTTAACTACGCCAGTCTGTATGTATGTATGTATAAAAGCAAGTACTTCTGATAACTTTAGTAGGGGCATAGAATTATTAAAGTGAGTAATATAATAAATGTGTAGAAATGAAAGGTGTTTATATCGAAAAATAAAAAGAACATCTTATATTTATATTGCTCTTCATAGTTAGCTGTCACACATACTTTTGGCCAATAAATCGTGTATTTTAGAATTTCTGTATCTCGAAACAGCCTAGCTTGAAAATTAATTGCAAATTAGTATATATATTTTTATTTATTTATATAATTTTGAGTTTGTGTTAGATTAAATTCCGTACCAGTTTTGGAGGACCTGTTAAAGTATGCGTTTTACCACTACCAGTTTGTCCGTAGCAAAATATAGTGCAGCGAAATCCTTCCACTGCCATTTCTATTAACCGTTTGGTTCCGGAAAATTGCAAAATATCTTCTTGAGTAGCAGACGGTTCGAAAACTGCGTTATAAGAAAATAGTTTTGGTTTCCCATTTCCCGCGTCACACTAAAATATAATGTTCTCTAATAGTTTAAAAATGAACAAGTGACATATTTATAGAGAAGTTCATTCGAGTAACAACTCATCGGCAGCTCGCCCTCGCGCGTATATATATTTTGTCAGTCGTCCTCAGAACTCCATTCAGTGCACTTCGCTGGTTTACAGTGATAAATAATAATTTTATAATGTCACAAATAGCCAGAAAGAGGCCGTTTTACGATGTAGCTCATAAATTGATAACGAGATTTCCGGATTTAATGTGTACAATGGTAGTATAATAAAGTGTAAAGTGTGTGACATACCGCTAATGTGCTCAAGGAAATTTTATAGTGAAAGACACGTAAATAGTGCAATGTATAATCCCAAAAAAAGTGTCGAGACATTTTTATTTAATTCGTGTGTAATTTTCACAATGAGTAATGTACTGTTTAAGTTAATAGACAACGAATCAATGCGTTCATTTTGGGAGCACTACTGTAAAGGAACGTTATCTAACCAGAAAAGATTACTAAATTTCCTACAACAATAACAATGTACTGCCCAAAATAATTTCAGAGTTAGTGTTAAATACACTGGAAAAGTTTGAAATTTCAACAAACCAAGTACTAATGTATATGATGTTATGATTTATAATGTTATCCAGATGTAGATACATTAATTGCAAGTACAAAGGCTGTGTTTCTCGAATGCCCAAAACGTGTTCGCCAATTGCAGACGGTGTTCTGATATTCCCGAACCACCACGTCGATTCTTACACGTTGGGGAACATGGTTACAAGCAGCTTTTTACTATCATAAATATTTTGATAGTATTAAGAACGTGATTTCTAAATTCGATCCCATGAAAACTGCAGCTATCAAGTAAAACCAATCAAAATCTCAATATAGTCAAGGTTAAAATTTAAAAACTATTCAAAACAATTGCGTCGGACTAGTGGAGACAATAGAAAAATTAGAAAATCCTGCGGTGTCGTTAGTGGAACCTCTGCAAATAACGCAACATGTTCACGTAGAGCTATGCGCGGTAGAAGACACAAAAAATGTTTGTGTTCTGGAAAGGTTTGAAAGTGTTTCCGAAAAAGATTCAGATTTTGCCACATTAATACAAACTCGTGAAGGTGTGTTAACAGAACTGTTGTTTTTAAAAATTATTTTAATTATGTCAATATTATTAGTAGATGTAGAACCCTAGTTTTCTGCATATAAACACATTTTTTCTCCGCGACGCACTCGGTTTGCAAAAATTACTGTGGAAACACATTTGATACTGCAAATTGTTAACCGATTTTAAGCAGTTTGTGAATTCATGGACGACGTTTCAAACGATAACTGCTCCACCACTTTTTATAAATTTATACGTAATTATTTATTTATATAAGTTTCGGTGCGCTTAGGATTTTAACAGTAATAATTTATTACTCTAAACGACCGAAGTGCGCTCAACGTTGTCCAGCGACGACAAAATATGTATACGCACGAGAACGAGCCGCCTGTGTGATGTTATTCGAACATATTTAATTACCAAATGTATATTACCATTATTTGTCCATTGCCTATAAATTTAATTACACCTGTATCTTTCCTTTTAACTTCTCTAGGATTTAATGGACGAATTCTGAGCAAAATATAAATACATGTTGAAGTTAGGACCTTATTAAGAAACATTGAAACAGAAAGCTTACCTGACTACAACGTTAATATTATCTTCTCCATCGCCTGAATTAAGGTGCGTTCTGTCCAATTTATTGTCTATGTTCAGTCTATTTAAACTACCCGTTCTAAAATCGCAAAATATATAATAAATTTAATCAAATCTCTGATATTTTGGAAAGAATGTACACACAATAACGTGCCTTCAAAAACTGTCCTCATTGAGACGGACATGCTTTTTTTTATGGTTGGTGACAATGCACATAATCTGTCACAAACGTATAATTATGATAGTTTGGTTATGTCATGTAAATGTGCGTAATAATCAGAGAACGGACTCGAGCGATTGATGATTCAAAGCCCACAGGCGTTTGCCTTGTATTCCAATAGATTTGTTTCTGTAAGCAATCCGTGAGTTTCGAACAATTTGATGCGTGTGGCCACTGCATAAGTGGCACATACATATGCAGTTAATATGTATCTGTCAATGCACAACAAAGTGAATGTAATAAACGGTTCGGTAACCGGCAGCAACTACTGCTGAAATAAAAGTAATACTGACAAGCGAAATGCGTATCAAATTTTAAATAAAAATCATTTACAAAGAACAAAACTCAAAACTATGTATTTTCTGTGAATCATTGAAAGTGTAAAACATTACTATGAACAACTAAAATTTGTTCAAGGTGTTCCTGTGTTAAATTAGTTCTTTTAGATGTTAAAATGTCTAAAAATTGAAAATATCCGTTCCACATCACAACTGGTGATGGGTGCGTGATTAAAATGTTGCAAAAGTGCACCATACTTCGAATGTGTAGATTTTTCAATCGACTCTCTGCAGAATTGATATAATATATTCAAATCTGGATTTCAGCTAAATATGGCATCAACTTTTTGTCTCAGCTTTGAGAAATATCTTTTTAAATGATGAAACTAACTTATCATCATTTGGAAAATGACCCCTGATGTATTCACATACTCTGTGTAGTGCATGTGCTGCACAAGTAACGTGTAGCATATTGGAATAAGATTGCTGTAATAACTTCCCTGTTTTTAACATATAAGCTGCCGCATCAGTCAAAAATAATAGCATCTTGTCTTTATAGTTGTTTTCCGACGACAGAATATTATGAATTTACGACTGGAAATATTTTAGTTGGTAGGAAGTTGTCGAATGAAGACCAACAACTGCATTTAACACATTACATCCGTTGTTTCGTCTGCACTTACCCAAAAATAATGACCAGATAGGTTGGTTCGTATTTTTTTTAATGGTTCTCAAATAAGATTTTGGTAAGTGGTATTTACGTAAAGTAGATTCACCTGGTATATGGCAATCAGTATATTTTGTAAGAAACCTCTTGAGGACTGAATTGTTAAGCTTTTTGAATGGGATATTGGCCGCCATGAAATCTTCACACAGTTCTTCGTTAAAGTGTCAGGTGCAAATGGTCATACATATTGTAAAAGTTTGTCTTTTCGAGTTCTTAAATAAAACTAACAATAACTTTAGACACTATATTAATAATATTAATAATAAATATATATAATTAATATATATTATATTAATATTAATTATATTATATATAATTATATATATATTATATATATATATATATTATATATATATTATATATAATATTAATTATATTATAATATATTAATAATAAAATGAATAACAATATAAAAACTAATTACTAAATAAGCACATTTATATATCTGTATTTATGTTCACTCCGCGAAGCTCAGGTATTGAATGTCGCCATCCCTTCTTCGACGGCTTTTATATCGTGGCTTATATTTTCTCGACGTATGTGGAACGATTGAGAAAATGCTAGAGGGTATGACGCGCTACGCGTTGTTGGATGAGTCATCACAATGTGTTATCTTGATGAATTTTCGAAGAAACATGTCTCTGCACATTACACTTTTGTGGAAGCCCTAAACTTAATGAACAGACACTGCAATATATCTCGGTATCATTACGAATATGCAACCAATTTGTATGGCTTCTAATCCATCCTACCATTGTTACCCTACGAGAATTCCCGATAGTTAATGAAAATAAAGAGAAAGACTAAGAACAGAAATAAATTGACTAAAAAGAAAATAAGATAGTAAATTAAAATAAATATTTATAAAAAATTATAGGATAAATATACAATATAACACGGACTTTTTAAAGTACTTAACGTTGTAACCAAATAACACTGAAAGAAACGAAATCAGAAACAATTCTTTATAAAAGAGAATAGAAAATATACTATCTCAAGAATAATAAATACATATATGTATATGCATGAATAACAGCATGTAGACACGAGAATACACTTTGAAAATTAGCGGATATAATTTTTTAAGCCATTATTTCAACGAAGTCTAACAAAATAATATATAAATGTATATGCCGTCTTACACACCACTGTTGAATTAAATTTATGAAGAAATACACACAATGGTCACAATGTACTATTCATAACAACGGAAATAACATCTACTCGACGAATGCAATCGAGCAAGCAAATAGTGGGGCTGTTATAACATATATATATATATAAGGTAAACTTAATAAGTCGGCGATTAAAGGTCTGGTTCATTACTTCAAAGTATATATATTTAAAACAACCCTACATGTTTCGGCAATGATGCCTTTGTCAAGGGAATAAAAAATATAAATTATTATTTATATTTTTTATTCCCTTGACATACTATACTTTGAAGTAATGAACCAGACCTTTAATCGCCGACTTATTAAGTTTACCTTATCATACCAAGGTCACGAAAATATTATATTTTTATATATATATATATATATATATATATATATAAGTAAAAGTAAAAATTCATTAACGGGTGAGCGGTCTGTCAAGTAAAAATAAAACTACTTTATTCCACTCTATATTTCATAACGGATTTGTTACTTCATCAGGAGTGTAATTTAGAGTTAAAATTTAGCAAACAACGGCACTAAACATGTTAAAATTCGTCAAATTTAAAACATCCTATCTATATCTATATATATATATATATATATATATATATATATATATATATATATCAAAAATTTATTTAAATTCGGGTAAGCGGTCAATTAAAAAACTCCGGTCCTAGTGGTGTGTGCATTGCGCGGCGACGCGCAATGCACACACCACTAGGACCGGTCCTGGGCGACAACCTGGCTAGGTTGCCGTTAACAGCACACACACGTTCGACGTGTGTGCTATGCCCCCGCTTCGGCGGAAAACGTTAAGATGGCATAAGTGTGACCATCGTCGACCGAGGTAGCCACTAAGAGTGTTCCCTTAGTTGCGATGAGCAACCCCGTACAGGGTGCGCTTCGCATGTCTGCGCCTTGCCTCGTTGGGGCGGGGGTCAGACCGTCGAAGTACTGCACGGAATTGTAAAGAAGTTGTCGGGAAAGGGTTGGCGGCCCTACGCAACGGCTGGTTATCCGACCTCTCTAAATTCATGCGACCGATCACTAAACACACGCACGAACGCACCGACATACAAAACCCTACACTTACGCTCTCACACAAAACCACACACCCATAGAGAGACGCAAGCTGCCAGCAGCAACCAACACACAAGTTCATACCCAGAAGGAGACACAAATTGCTAGCAGCGAACAACACATATTTTCACACCTTGTTATCTATTTTTTGGAATATTAAGGCATGATTTATTATTATTACTAGAATGTATCTTTGAATAATTTAAACCATAGCAACTTAATTACTTGACATTTATATCCTGTCATTCATATTTTGTATTCTCTTGAAAAAGGCGTATACAGCCGAAACATGTAGAGTTTTTTAAATACATATATTGTGAAGTAATATACAGACCTTTAATCGCCTACTGATTAGGTTTACCATATCATACCAAGGTCACGAAGTTATTATATATATATATATATATATATATATATATATATATATATATATATATATATATATATATATATAAACCTGATACCGCCACGTTTTATCGGGGCAATTGGTCATTCAATCGCTTTACTCAGCTCTCTGTTAATAACTACTAATTTAATTTTTCAAAAAGCTCTTCGATTGTGTGAAGTCTGGTCTTGAAAATGATATTCCTTAAAACTGGAAAAATGAAATAGTCTAAAATTGTCAAATCTGGAGATCTTGGAGGAAAATTAATAATTCTTGTATTAAAAAATTCTTGCAAAAAAGCTATTGTTTGTCGAGATTTGTGCACTAGTGCATTATCTTGCTGGAAATATCCTTCCGTAAATTCATCATCATGAAGTTCATTAATAAACGGCTTTAATAATTCATTTCGATATCTTTCAGCAGTTATGGTTTGATTAAAAAATATAGGCTCATTAATTTGTCTCCTTCAAACTGCTAGCTAGGCACTTATTTTTTGTAGCTATAGCGTAGTTTCTACAAATTCATGAGGGTTTTCTGCAGGCCAAATTCTCATGTTTTGCTTCTTTAAATATCCTGAAAGCTTGAATCCGAAAATGTCATTATTAGTTATGTTATTTATGTAAACCCATAGACAAACTGTATTCTCGTAACAAAATCTACCTGTTTGAGTTCCGAAACTGCTTGAATTTAATATGGAAATAACTTTAAGTCCTTTTTTAAAATAGTATGACATGCTCCCATTGACAAATAAAGTTGCTGTGATAGTTTTGCTATTGATATTTTGGGTGAGTTGTCCATTCGACGTCGAATATTCTCTGCAATTCTATGCAATTTGTTCGTTTTCTAGGCGCTCCACTGCCAGGTTTATGAGTTATTGCCCCTGTTTCACGAAATTTAATAACACAAGCTTGAATATGTTTTTGTAGTTGTACGTAAGTAACTGGAAGATTAGAATACTGTTGCCGGAATAGTTAGTGGAATAAACCCAATCTCCATTTTATAATTTTTGGTCAGTTCTATAGTAACTTTGAATAATAGATATTTTATGTTGTAACTCTAACATTATAATAAACCTTTTATTACTTAATTAATTATACTGAGGAAAGTTTTTGAAGGCACGTTACTTTATTTTGTTTTAAACCCAGCACCAGGTAGAAAATACTTTTCACAAAATTAACTACATAAGCGACATTTTTGGTTCAATATTTATAATTGATATTACATTTATATAAATCTCTAGTACTTCTATTGGCAAATAACGAATTTAATTTCGCCAAATACAATCTTCTTCAGTGTTTCGCGTTGTAGCCCGCTTCTTCAGAATCTACTATCATACTGATTCTCTTTATATGCCGTTATCTTGAAAATATCAATAGACATGACTAATTAATTTATTCACTAGTAACAGAACACGAGGTGAGGTTACATGGACATAGTAGAACTGAGAAGCCTACAACATTTAAAAAATAGGATTCTTTCGTTTTTAATGTATTCATAGTACTGTTAGAGTTACGGTAAGAGGTGGTGTTAGTACCAGTACAGGTAAAAATAAATAATTATTATGACAAAATCTAAGATTTTCCTATTCATGATATTGTCGGTTAATAAAGACATTATGCGCTAAAGAAATTGCGGTGTTAACGAAGAATGAAGTTGAAGGAACTAAACATTAGATTATGATTTTGATAGGAGGTGCTACCCAGAAATTCCCGGAATTTAAATGTGGTGCGTGAAGGGATGGTAGTACAGTGTGAGTTACGTTTATACTAAGTCAGTCTGTCAAACGGTACTTTCCTAGATTGTGACAAACAATTTTTGTGTTTAATTTGTTGAGTTGTGTTTGAGTTATTCTGCGACACTAGAATGTCTGCTGTGAAAGAGCAAAGAACGTGCATCAAATTCTGCTTCAAACTTGTTAAAACGGCAGCAAAAACTCTGAAAATGCTTAAACAAGCATTGGGTGGCCAGACGCAAACTTATGGGTAGTTGTGTGGTAATGCTCTTTATCTTAGGTTAATAGAATGCAAACAAACAGAAGACAGAGTAATACTTAACAAAGCAACACAACTTGTATTTAAGTGTTATCTTGTTATTAATAACAAACATGGTGTCAGGTGTGTAAAAACATAAATTTGAAGAAGAAATTTGATCAATCTCTAGTACGTATTGATTTTAATCGTTAAAAAAAATGGAGTTCAAGCCGACGTAGCCATTGATTGTAATGATAATGCACTTTGGGCTAAATGGAAACAAAAGTTCACAATATTTTTAAAGGCGTCTGGAAAGGAAAAATGTGAGGAAGATATCAAAATAGTCCTATTATTAAATTCAATAGGAGATATGGGGGTTTGGATATTTATAACACATTTCCACATGACCACATGACGCAAAACCCAGTGCAGTACTGGCGAAAGGCTGTATTTCTAAAATATTTAATTTTATTTATATAATTGGAAAACGAACGGGTGGTGATCTATAAAATTACGAAATACATATTTATTTGTTGAAAAGTTGTATTTATAAAGTTTTTAATTTTATTTATACAAGGTGTGTATAAATTGGCGGACCCACTACACATGGCGACATTCTTGGTCAAGTTTTGAGTTAAAAGTACTAATCCTAAAACGATGTATCAGGCTTCCTTTGTCTTCAGAATGAATTTGACAGTAGTAATGTATTTGACTAGAACAACATTAGGCTGCCTACTTATTGTTTTACAACGTTGTCAGATGTGTTTTTCGTCAAAATAAGTTAATAAACAAATATTAAAAACAAACTTTAAAATCAAAAAGAAAACTTTAACGAAAGGATAATAACAACAATTCTTCTTTCTTCTAAATTGTAGCTCTTTCTGTCAACAAATATCGAGTAATAATGCTTATTTCAAGACTGAAAGTCCGAATTTTAGGAACCTCGTGCAAAGATATGGAGCATGGCATTTTCGTATTAGGATTTTGGACTCCGAATTTAACGAAGAACATCGCCGCGTGTAGTGGGTCCGCCAATTTATACACACCTTCAAACCTTGTATAATTGGAAAACATACGGGTGGTGATATATCGATCTAAAATTACGAAATACATATTTATTAATTAATTTTATTTATATAATTGGAAAACAAACGGGTGGTGATCTATAAAATTACGAAATACATATGTATTTGTTGAAAAGTTGTATTTTTAAAGTTTTTAATTTTATTTATATAATTGGAACATTTTTATTTGTTCATTTTGTCGTTCAAGTTGAGTAAAGGAGTATTAATATTGACTAGCAATAGTTTCTCAAGGTTTTCTTCTGTCAATTTTGTTCTCTTTGAATTAAGTACATCCTTATAAATAGAAAACGTTCTTTCTACATCGCAACTGGTTATAGGTGCATACTGGAAATATTCTTTTATTTCTTCATATTTAGCCGTTAGATTTTGTGGAATTGTCTCCATACATAATTGCTGCAATGTAATTAAATCTGGATTTCTATTAAGAATTGCTTGAAACTTTTGCCGAAGGCCACATCTGAAGTCACTTGGAATACTTTTCAAATTATTAACAGCCACATCTAATGTGGTTAATCCGTCATTTAATTTGAGATTTCGATTTTCAAAATAAGTGATTAGTTTTGGCAATTTTCCAAAGTGTTCGTGAAGAAAGTACAACTGATTTTTTAAATTTGGGATTTGTGTGAGCTCCTTGCACTCACCAATACTTCTAGCATCCTCCTTTAGCAGTGTTACGAAATGTTTTAGACTATCGAAATTCTCAGCATAATAACTAGTATAGCTTCCAGCCATGTTCCCCATCTAGTTATTACTGGAGTGGGAGGCAGTGACAGAGATGGAAATTTTTCCCTGAAAAGAGCTACTCGCAATGGTGCTTTTCTGAAAACTTTTTTAAAAGCTGATACAAGTCTATCAACTTCCGGAAAAGTGTCTCTGATATATTCACAGATTCTGTGGAGAGCATGTGCTACACAAGTAATATGCAGCATATTAGGATATGTTTTCTTCAATAGTCTGCCTGTTTTTAACATATACGCAGCACTATCACTGACAAATAAAAGTATTTTTTCTTTGTACGTGGCGTTCGAATGAAGCATTTTTTGCATATTCTCCTTAATGGTTTCAGCAACTGTTTCCGCATCAACTCTATTTATAACACTTGTTGCTATTACATATGAGTTATAGGGGATAGTTGGATGTAGTACACCAGCTACAACATTTACCACACAGCGTCCTAACATATCCACCGTTTCGTCGGCGCTTATACATATGTATTGATTTAAAAGATGGCTTCTAATGCGTTCTACGGTTCTCGTATAGCACCTAGAAACATAATATTTGCGTAAAGTTGATTCATCAGGAACATTTCGACCAGTATATTTTTTCAGAAATGTCTTCAAAATTGGATTGTTCAATTTAAATAATGGAATATTAGCTGCCATAAAAGTTTCACAGAGTTCTTCGTTAAAATTGTCAGATTCCAACGGGTTCAATTTTTTTTCGTGCTTTAACGATCCTACGTGACGTTTTACGGTTGATTTATTGCAATTTTTCAATAACGTTTCACACTCTTCACAATAAATTTGAAATGAAATTTGAATAAAATTAAAATGAAAAGAAAAGGAATGTACGTGCTATTTCTCTTACGAAATACGATAAACTTATTTATTTTATCTACGTACACGACACCACTGAAAACACTATATTCTCCGAATACAATAGCTGGGTTGTCCATTGTTATCGCTGCGAGACCAGGTGGCCGAGTAAGTCAAACAAATACTTCATTGAATTACGCCGGGATGTACTGAGCGACGTTATACACAATTCCAATTGCCGATTGCGTGTTATGGAAATTGCATCCGTTCTCTAATAATCAGTTTTTACCAAAAACCAATATTACAAGATTACAAGATTGATACGAGAATCTGGTATGACCCTTGAAAAAATTAGAGAATATTGAAAATCGATAGAATTTGCAAAAGAACACATTCAGTTATTAAACCCTGAAGAATCATTAATTCACTAATGAAACAAACAAAAATAAATGCAAAATATGTGTTGAACATTATTTAAATAAATGTCCAGCAAACAATAAAACTTGTATTTAAAGTTAAATATATCTTAAAATTATAAACTCTTGTTGTTATTTTGTTATTAATAACAAACAGTAGTACCTACAATCGTTTCAAAAATGGAAGTGTGTCGGTTGATGATGATGATCAGCCCGGTCGTCTATCGACGCAAACCACGCCACAAAATGTGGCAAAAGTGCGTGATGCTATCCTGCAATACTGAATGGAAACAATCCATGCCATTTATAACATTGTCGGCGTTTGTCAGCGTATTCTGTCTGACGAACTCAACATGCGGCGTATTGCTGTGATGTTTGTGCCGAGGTTACTCAACATTGAGCAAAAACGGCACCGTGTTCATGTGTGTACAGAGCTGAAAGAAACTGCCAAAAGGGATGCTAACTTCATTACCACAGTCAATACTGGCGACGAATCATGGGTGTACGAGTATGGTCAGTCATCGCAGTGAAAGACGCCATTGTCGCCACGACCGAAGAAAGCACGGCAAGGCTGAAACAACGTCAAGTCGATGTTGATTTGCTCCTTTGACGCTGATGGCATCGTGCACAAAGAATTTCTCCTACCAAGTGAAACAATTAATGGACGATTTTATTGCAATGTTTTTCGGCGTCTAAGAGAAAGCAGACGACGCAAGCGGCCTGCCAAGTGGCGACAATTTGTGGATCCTACACCGCGCAATGCACCAACCCACACGTCACTTGTTGTGCATCAGTTTTTAACCTTAACAAAGACAGCAGTACTACCCTACCCTACCTACACCCCAGATCTGGCCTCTTGGATTTCTTCCTGTTTCCGAAGTTGAAACAGGAAAAAGTTCAAAGGACGCCGTTTTGAGACGATCGAGGAGATCCAGGCCGAATTGCAGGCAGTGTTGAACACGTTAACATGCGAAGACTTCCACCACTGCTTTCGGTCATGGAAAAGTCGCTGGAATCGCTGTATTCATGTGGAAGGAGAGTACTGGGAAGCAGTGGTAGTCGTAGTGAATAAGTTATAAGAACAATTTATTGTGTTCTTTTCACATTCTGGGAATTTCTGAGTAGTACCATTGTGATAACGCAATGCAATTTGTGTGTATGCAAACAATCTCAACCAGGTCACAGCCTCGTTCCCGTAACGCAAGTGTAACGCGTGTTACAAATACGTCCTCGCTCACGCGAGTTGTTTGCAAACACAAGCTGCATGTCAGGGTTGTATAATATTCCCTAAGTAGTACGAGGATAATCTGATGGATATATAACGAGAGTAATGCAAGAGACAGACATTCACAGATTCACAGTCACGTTCACGTATTCAGTCTTAAACAAGAGTCAGATTCTTAACCAGAATCATGTCCTCTTTTATACTCTCTTTAGATAGACAGTAATAATATTAATGATAAGTATATCATAATGTATATAAACGTTATCCAGTTTTAAGTGTTAAATATTAATTATACGATGTTACCCAAACTTCGTGAGTGTCTTACTTTACCATAAGTCGCCCTACCTGTTATCCCGTGGGCTACCCAAAGGCCCAACATCACATGGCGATTCTGCCTACCTACGGCTCAGGACCATTCTGCCAGTCAATTAAGACTGCAGGGAACATGTAGGAAGCCGGAACGGACCAAGGAAGGAAAAACCTACAGTGTAGCAGGTCAAGATCACGAAATGGGCAATTACGCGACGAAGGAAGAGGTAATCATCGCTGGCAATGACGCCAACATAAAAAACAACGTAGACACCATCGACATCCTCGGCGTAGTGGCATTCGTGGGAGTTATGGTAATATTAACGTCCTGCTGCTGCTACGGTGTATACCGGCACGTGAACAAGAGGATGACGAAGGCCCTATCCGCTCAGGTTCAACTGGAGTTCCACCGAAGCCAGGAGAAGGTCTAGTCTAACACCCATGTCCGCCCCCGACCAATCCACACAAATATACGAAGAAGTAAAGGTATTTTTAGTAATTTAAGGAAAGACAATGTTAGTAATAAGAGTGATATTAACGTAATTAAGCGCAAACAAGCGCTAATAGACAATTTTAACCTTAGATTGTATGAAATAAGGGACAATTTTAATAAAGTAGCACATAGTTTAAGTACCCGGGAGGCAACTAAGAATTGTATTAAAGCCATTACCGCGACGTTAGATGAGGCTACTGAAATTTTAAATAACAGATTAAGTAATTTAAACGTAACAATTGGCAACATGGCTGAGAATTTCGATTTACGGACTGCCTCAAGTTTATTACCTGTAATGAACGGTAAAGAAGAAGTAACTCTGCAACTTATAGATTCGATCGAATTATATGACGCTTTGTTAAATAACGCGGGAAAGGAAAGTTTAACCAAATACGTTCTAAAAACACGGTTATCCCCTAAAGCAAAATTAAGGTTACTCAAAACATACCCCAGCAATGCCGCTTTAATTACAGACTTGAAACGCTATTTCATTGCGAAAAAATCGGTCGCAGCATTAACGTCACAATTATACAATGCGAAACAGGGCGCGAAAACGATAAACGAATACGGCGAGACAGTAGAAGATCTGCTCGCGCAATTATCAATCACGCAAGCAGGCGATGACGACACGTTAGTAGATAAATTCCGTTCTGCAAATGAACAAATTGCAGTTAATACATTCGCAAATGGACTCCGCGACCCCAACATAAAATTATTAATAAAAGCTCGCAACCCTAGCACATTAAGCGACGCGATTCAGGAGGCTGCAAACGAACAGATACTCAACCCCGCAAGCAATGCAATTTATCATTTCTCAAGAAAAGCTACGTTTAATAATTCAAAAACTACGTTTAATCATGCACAAGCCAAAGACAATCGGTACCGAAGATATAGGCAAACTAACAACGATAATAGACGAAGAAATTTTCAACATGACAATACACATGGCAATTATAATCAAAATTATAGAAAGAAATTTGTAAGGCGCGACAAACGCGATAGCCGCGACAGAGTATTCGCTGTATCATCAAACGCGACCCAGCGCGACGATAATAACGATAATCAATTTTTTCGAAGAGTAGTCACCTAAAAACAGATTCCAGTCAACATTTTTTTAACCTCGACGGTTTAACATATATTAATTCATATTTCAATAATAAAGACAATCTATTTCTAGTTGACACAGGTGCTTCGATAAGTGTTATATTTTTAAATTCTATTTATACAAACATAATTGTTGATAAAACACAGAAGGTAAACATAGTCGGCATCAACGGCAAAACACAAACACACGGATCCGCTTTCATTACGCTAAACCTAGGCGAGGCCAAGGTCAGGCACAAATTTGCAATATTAGACAATGTAAACAATAACAAATTTATAGGTATCATCGGTTCCGACATACTTGCCAAATACAACACCGTTATAGACTACGAGAAATATAATATTACGTTTTCAATTGAAGGTCAGCAAATTACATTACCAATGCATTCCGACGAGAACACGGTTGTTAATATTCCGCCTCGTTGTGAAATAATCAAATATTTTAAAGTAAGTACGTGTAGCGATTGTGTAGTTTCCCAGAAGGAAGCTGCCCCAGGTATATTTATAGCAGGCTCTGTTGTAACCCCAAAAAATGGTTTAGTGCCCGTAAGAATATTGAATACAAGAGATAGCGACGCGACATTGAAGAACTTCGCTCCTACGGTAACAGACCTTGATAAATACAACGTCTGCAGTTTCAGGTGTAATGACACTAAATCAGTCGAACGCGTCGACAAAGTTTTACAAACAGTAAACACCTCACATCTAAACAAAGAAGAAAACATTACGATGCAAAAAATTATCGCTAAGTATTGCGACGTGTTTTTCCTTGATTCAGATAAGCTTACGCACACGAACATATACAGGGGAGACATACAGGTTAACCCGCAGATAAATCCGATATATTCTAAACCCTATCGATTGCCACATTCGCAAAAACATGAGATCGACAGACAAGTA
Organism: Melolontha melolontha; assembly: GCA_935421215.2. NCBI lineage: Eukaryota > Metazoa > Arthropoda > Insecta > Coleoptera > Scarabaeidae > Melolontha > Melolontha melolontha. The sequence goes on from OW285240.1 coordinate 48,620,018, forward strand.
GAGAAACTTTTGTCCGATGGCATTATAGAAAAGGCAAAGTCACCGTGGTCATCCCCACTATTATTAGTTCCCAAGAAAAAGGATAAGGACGGAAACCGGAAGTGGAGGATAGTGATCGACTACCGCTTGTTAAATAAGCAGATAGTCGATGACAAATTCCCATTGCCATCAATCAACGAGATCTTAGACTCGCTTTCAGGCGCAGTCTATTTTTCTCATTTAGATTTAGCACAAGGCTATCACCAGATAGAATTAGAGCCCAAAAGCCGTCCCTACACAGCATTTACTACCGGCAAAGATCAATACCATATGTGTCGACTTCCAATGGGACTAAAAACAAGTAGTAGCGCTTTTTCTAGAGCCATGACAATAGCAATGTCAGGACTTAATTACGAACAATGTTTCATATATCTTGACGATCTCATAGTTTTAGGCAACAATCTCCGACAACACAATCTGAATTTAGTTAGAGTACTGGAACGGCTAAGAAAGGTTAATCTTAAACTTAACCCAGGCAAATGCGATTTTTTACGAAAGGAAATTTTATATTTGGGACACGTCATTTCGGCGGAAGGAGTCTCACCCGACCCTTCCAACGTAAAAGCCTTAATGGAATACACGGTTCCTAAGAACGCAAAAGACGTAAAACGATTTGTCGCATTCGCCAACTATTATAGACGTTTCATTCCAAATTTTGCCAACATCGTGAATCCCTTGAACAACCTTACAAGGAAAAATGTGATTTTCACATGGTCCGATGTGGAACAAAAGGCATTCGAAAAGCTCAAGCTAGCCCTACAGACACCACCAGTTTTGCAATATCCAGATTTCGATGCGGATAACATGTTTACTCTAAAAACAGACGCATCCGGCTACTCAATTGGTGCAGTGCTATCCAACGGCAACGACAGGCCAATCGCTTATGCCAGTCGATCCCTAAACAAAGCGGAAAGGAACTACTGCACAATTGAAAAAGAGTTGTTAGCCGTGGTTTGGGCAGTGAAGCATTTCAGGCCTTACTTATATGGTCGAAAATTCAAGATCTTCACAGATCATAGGCCATTAGTATATTTGTTTGGAATGACCAACCCGTCTAGCCGTCTTACGAAATTCAGATTAGTGTTAGAAGAATACGATTTTATCATCAATTACGTTAAGGGTTCAGAGAACGTAGTTGCAGACGCCTTATCACGGATAGAGATAGATTCCAACGACTTGAAGGAGGTTAGTAATGGGATTAATGACAGCATTTTTGTTACGACTAGAGCTCAGTCAAGACAGGTAGCTGCCGATCACACCATTACGAACCCAGCAGTCACAGAATCCACCGGCTCCAGGGTAGGCCACCCCGGGGTTGTGAAACTGTTGAAAAGGCCAGCGGGATCTATCGAACTTCGAGTGATAGACAAGGCAAGCTTCAATTCCCTCCAACGTCGTAACGGAACAAGCATGCGTTCCAAGGAAGTATTCCTATACGACGAAGATGCTCTCACAATTTTTATGAAGGAGACTGTAGTTACAATGAGTCCCCAGCAGTACATGCGCTTATTGGCTACACTCCAGGAGTTCTGCGCAGGACACGACATACAGGAAATATGTATAGTCAAAGACAATTCCAGGAACAGCGACTTCCTGAGAAATTTTATTCCATGGAAGAAGAGAGAGCCAAACGATTTAAAGATAAACGTAATAGGAGGAGTGGTAAGAATTGAAGACTACGAAACACAGCAACTAATCATCAACGATTATCATATGCTACGTACAGGAGGACACGGAGGAGTAAACCGAACATTTAACCAGATCAAAAGGTTTTATTATTGGCCAAAACTAAAGCACGACATCGAATCATTCGTGAAACGGTGTAGTGATTGCCAAAAACACAAGCACTCAATACCAAACAAAGAACCAATCAAGGTAACGACCACATCGTCATACGCTTTCCAAAAGATTTTTGTAGATCTAGTAGGTCCATTAAACCAAGACCACGAGGAGAACAAGTACATCTTGACACTCCAATGCGAACTAACAAAATTCGTGGAAGCATATCCTATTCAAAGCAAAGAAGCTGCCACAGTAGCCAGAGCCCTGGTCGAGAATTTTATATTAAGATACGCTATTCCCGAACAGATAGCTTCCGACCAAGGAACAGAGTTTATGGCTGCAGTTTTCAAGGAAACTTGCTCACTGTTAGGAATACAGCAATTGAGATCAACTGCTTACCACCACGAAACGTTAGGCGCATTAGAGAATACACATAAGAATCTCGGAGCGTATCTACGAATCCAATTAGATAACCATAAAGACAATTGGTCGACTTGGATACCTTATTGGTGCTTTGCGTTTAATAACACAGTGCATACTGAAACCAAATATACACCGCATCTTTAAATTTTGCAGAATAAAACAGCACTATTCATGTTATTTTGTTGGCGTTTCGACGTTCAAGTTCCTGTCTGTAAACACACTGATTACTTCCTCGTTTGTAAAAGTTAGCCTGAGACAGACTGCTAATTAGATGAACAATGAAAACCGTTTTAATACGATTTATAAATCATGCCCAGATTCACTTTTACTATTAAAAGAAGTATAATTTTCCTAGGAACAGAGAAATATTTAAATATCTATAGAAAAATTTAGAAAAAATTAATTGAACAAAGTGTGAAATGGTATGATGGTATTTTTGTTTTTATATTCCTCTTTAATATACCTGAAATAATTATATATAACAATATTGAACATATCAATATATTATCAATATCTAGAATACAATCACGTATTTGTATAAAAATTGTGAATTAACAAGGAAAAGACATTAATTATTAAGTGACTAACGTTAGGGACTGTGTCTTTCAAGTATAATGATACAAAAGCAATTATATTAATTACGTGTTTGATACCACGCATTCCATTTGAACTTTTCCATATTAATCAATTCATCAATAGTGTCTCTCTGTTAAGGAGACACGAACGTACAAACATTTAAGAATTATTAATCAATATTAACGTGCGAATATACCCCTATTTTACATTTCTCACATTTGCATATTCAAAAGGTTATCCAGGTTGCCATATTCTGAGTTTGTATTATTTGGTTATGAATTGTACTTCTGTAGATTACTTTTGATAGGTTTAACTAATTATATAAAAATTATTATTATTATTAAGATATCAATTGGAAGAATAAACTAGTGTTAGATATTAAAGATAAACTATTATTCTTCAAACTATTTTATGTACACGTCGTCTTACTTTAAACAAAATTTTAAGACTGCTATTGCAAAATATCTTCTAAGTCAATAAAAAAGCAAGAAAAGATACATGTATTAGTAAATATATACATAAATATATATATAAACAGGACACTTACGCACTACTTTTGGTATAAAATGAAATGTTATCCGCAAAATTTGAATTAGTTTCCTGAAAATTGTACGATAAATTGTAATGATTTGGACTGGAATTAAGACTTTTTGAAATGAACGTTTTCCCATTTTCCATGATATCTTTTTGTCATTCAGACCGAGTATGATCCGAATCTTTCACATAAACATGTAAACTTTAATATTGATTTCACCTACTGCACTTGACTTTGAAAAACATAATAGAGCGAATGAATTTGTAACGGAATCAAGTTCACAAATCGTCGCCATGGATAATAGCGATGAACACAAGTAACTCCTACACGCGCGTACACCTGTTGATATCTAGTTTACATAATAAATGTAACGATATGTAGTGGGCCTAAATTTAATCAAATATGCACAAAGAAGAGGTTGTACAATCAAAAATATATCCAAATTAAACTTAAATGAGTCTTCAATGATCAAAGATATATTTAAAGGTAAATTATTCTTTCTCTTTCTTTATCTGTCTAATTATTTTATTTATTCAACAGGAATATCATCAAGTGCACAATCATTACTGTTTTCTCAACTTCATTGGGCCAAACATCTTCCAAAAGGTAGGAGATGGACAGTAAAAGACAAAGTATTGGCTTAATGATTGAATTAGATTTTTCGTGGATGTCTTCCACACAGCATTACCATTTTATTTGATGTTCAATAATAGATAGTTTGTGTCAAAAAGACTTCCTTGGTACTGTACAAGGTTAGTAAGGAATTTACGGAACGAAAATACTACAAGAAAATTAAAAACATTAAATCATCAATTATTTATTAAGAAAATATGTTTTCTTTATTGTACTTTTAAAATATGTCTATTTTATACCATTATCGATATTAAAGATATTCATTTTCGTAGTAATATACTGTAATTTATTGATAAAAATCGACTGACTAAACAGAAAAATTTCAACTTTCTGATGTTCAAAATCGATTCAATCTGTTAGAACTGAATATTTTAGATTCGGTATAAAAGTGTGTGTAACCTAGCATATGTTATCCTATCAAATGTTTTGCTACGCGTGATAGCTATTGGAAATGAGATAAAAAGAAAATTATTTAAATTACATGTGCTGCCATCTATACAACAAGAATTGTAAGTAAGAATAGTTGGTTTAAGAACGTGTGTGTCAGCCCCTTTTAGTATTTTGTTCTTAATGTAATAAAGACCATATTTAATAGCACAGTGTCAATAGTTTACTTTATTAATTGTTCCACAGCATTCCGCAACAGGTTATGTTCCCAGAGTAGTAGAATAAAGTGATATAAAGTATTAAACAGTGTTAGCGTGGTTAAGCGTTATGGCTGTATTACACTTATCAATTTCTTGACCAAGTTATTGATCAAGAAATTGTCGTCAAGTTCTTGCTCAAGTTATTGTTGACCTTGACTGTTTTACACTTATCAATTTCTTCACCAAGTTTTTTGGTGAATTAGTAGTACCAATAGCGCAAAAGTAGTATTGACAAAATAACTAAAGAATGGTTGGTAAGCCTTAAGGTTCGGTGGCGGAAGTTCGCCATGCTTTCTCAGTTTTGTTTTACTCATAGTTAGCCGAAGAACTTGTGCGTCGATTTGTGGTGATATTTTTTTTTAAGTTTATAATTATACCAAAATGGCATTCAAATTTAACAAAGAATGCTATAAAACAACTTTATTTCTGTACTCGCAGGAGCCGGATTTATATAATGTGAAAAGCGAGGCGTAAACTTCTGTATGTTTCCCCGGTAGCTAAAAATCTTAGAGTGATTGTAAGTTTATCTTTAGCTGATATAGTCTCTCATGAATGTATTTTTCTTGTTTATTCTTGCAGACACTTTTGATAAAAGTGTATTAAATAAATGGTCATCCATCCGCAAGAAATTCCGAAATTGCTCTGGATCACTTGCAAAATCTTTTTGAATTAAAGAGAGGTTGCCTTTACTTCGGTCCAGCCAAGGTCTGGTCCATCACCTCCGTTTGCTCTTATTTTCTACATCTGCACAATATCTGGTTTTCCCTGTTAATAACAATGTTAATATTATTATTGCAGCTTTCAATTTCTTTATTCGTGAATTGCACTTGAATATTTACAAAGATGGCATTTTGTAAATCTGAATACTTCACACAAAATAATAAAACGTTAATTTTGGTGGATTTGATTTATTTTCTGTTAATACTTAATATGTGATTTTAACAGAAATGTTAAGTTGTGTTAAGTGCAATTGTATTTACATTGTACGCAGTTGGCAAAAAACTTTATAACACACATTTTACTAGAAATCACTAAAAACTTGGTCAAGTTGAAGAAAAAAATAGAACATGTTCTAAGCCAACAAGTTTTTGGTCAAGAAATTGATCAAGTCGACTTGACAAGTGTAATACAGGACTTGTCGTCAATTTTCACTTGATCAAGTTCTTGGTCAAGAAATTGATAAGTGTAATACAGCCATTAGAAGTAACAAGTGTAAGAACAATGGCGGTTAATTACTTGACCAGTGTGCCGCAATTAACGGGCCGTGACAATTACCAAGATTGAGCTTTCGCTGTTGAAAATGTTTTTGTACTAGAAGGGCTAACAAAATGCTTAGATGGTAGTGAAGAAGAAACAACACTAATTGCTAAAGCAAAGGCAAAGTTAGTTTTAACGTTGGATCCCTTCTTGTATTTGCACGTAAAAAAATGCAAAAACAGCTAAGGATGTTTGGGATACGTTAAACAAAACTTTATGAAGACAGTGGTTTCTCGAGAAGAATCGGTTTCCTTCGAACATTAATATCGTTTCGGTTAGAAAACAGTAATTCTATGGAAATCTACGTAAATCAACTCATTGAAACAGCTCAGAAATTAAATCGAACGGGTTTCAAGATCGACGATCAATGGATAGGATCGCTCCTCCTAACGGGACTCCCTGAAAAGTATTTGCCTATGATTGTAGCTATTGAGCATTCAGGAATCGACATTACTACTGATGAAACAGACATGCAATATACATATCTGTAACTGTACACATGGACAATACACCTCGTATTTTCAGCATTTACTTCTGCTTAAGACACGTGTTTCTGCCATCTATAGGCGTCGTCAGTCAAGCTAGTGAAGCAATGTAATACAAATGATACAAATCTTTTTAAGAACAGATTTGTATCTGTATATACATTTACGCTGAAATCGCCTACAAGATATAGCAAATTTCGTCCTATAAGGTGGCACTATTTAATAAGTGACATCTGACGGACGAAAGAGACTATGCCGAAAAAGGCGACCTTTCGCTTGACCAGCTATGCTGGTACATAAACGAAAAAATACGTATAGGTGTAGTCCATTAACACGAGCCAGATGGCGGTAAATATACGAAAAGGTTTAATTATATCAATACGTTATGCACCTATCACGCATTTGTTACAAATGAAACAGACATGCAATATACAGATAATGCAATATATACAGATACAAATCTGTTCTTAAAAAGATTTGTATCATTTGTATTACATTGCTTCACTAGCTTGACTGACGACGCCTATAGATGGCAGAAACACGTGTCTTAAGCAGAAGTAAATGCTGAAAATACGAGGTGTATTGTCCATGTGTACAGTTACAGATATTTATATTGCATGTCTGTTTCATTTGTAACAAATGCGTGATACGTGCATAACGTATTGATATAATTAAACCTTTTCGTATATTACTACTGATGTAATAAAATCCAAGTTGCTTGATATGAATCTAGATGGCGCTGACTGTAGTAAAGGGGCAGCTTTTATCAACTTCAAGAAACAACCGAAAAGTGACACCACAAATTCCACAACAAACACGGGTTCCACTAGTAAACAGACATATAACCAAAAGATTGTGTGTTTTAAATGCAAAAAGAAAGGTCATTTCATGAACAAGTGCCCAGGAAAAGACAGAAACAACCATAAAAGTAGCAATAATGCGTTTAGTGCAACTTTTTTAAACGGAAACTTCAAGAATACAGAATTTTACATGGATTCTGGTTGTAGTACGTACTTGACAGCAAGAAAAGATTGGATGTTAAATATTCGTGAAAAATTGTTACCAAAGATAACAGTTGCAAACAACAGTTCGTTATCAGTTGAATGTGAAGGTGACATAGAAATGAACACCTTTGTTGACAAAAAGAAGTTTGATGTAAAAATAGAGAATATTCAATACGTTCCAGGTTTGACAACAAATCTTTTGTCAGTATCACAGTTAATTAAAAGTGGAAATAATGTTATTTTTCAAGAAAAAGATTGTAATATATATTAGTAAATAATGTATATCGATTGGTTTTCGAACCAAAAGTGTGGTTTTCTTCATCAATAGCAGCTGCAGTGACTAGTGAGACATGGCACAGAAGATTTGGACACATAAACAACAAAGATCTAAGCTTGATGAAAAAAGGCATGGTTAATGGGATGAATTACAAAGAAGATTCTGCAAGAGGTGTCGTATGTGAGGTCTGTTGTGAAGGAAAACAGGCAAGACTGCCATTCAATCATACAGGAAACAGGCCCTCTGCTACATTGGAAGTGATCCATGCAGATCTTTATGGACCCATGGAAACGACATCAATAGGTGGGTCGAAATATTTTTTTATTCTTCAGGATGATTTTACAAAGATGAGTTTCGTTTATTTTCAAAAGAATAAGGACGAAACATTTGAAAATTTCAAGAAATTTAAAATTTTTGTAGAAAATCAGAAGGGAATAAAAATTAAAATATTCCGAACAGATGGTGGTGGAGAATTTTGTAGTAAAGAGTTTGGGAGTCTTTTAATGAAGAAAGGAATCATCCATCAGAAATCCAATGCATATTCCCCACAACAAAATGGCACTGCTGAACCTCTAAATAGGACAATTGTCGAAAAAGCCAGATGTTTACTTTTTGATGCAGGATTAGAGAAAAAATTTTGGGCTGAAGCAGTTAATACTGTGGTTTATTTGCGAAATCGTTCGGCTGTTACCGGTTTAAAGAAGACTCCAATTGAAATATGGACAAACAAAAAACCGGAAGTCAGCAATCTACGAATCTTTGGAAGTGAAGTAATGATGCACATTCCGAAAGAAAATCGTAGGAAATGGGACAAGAAGTCAAAGAAGACTATTTTAGTTGGTTTTAGTGAAAATGTTAAAGGTTATCGTTTGTATGATCCCGAAAAAGGAGATGTAATAATAAGTAGAGATGTCAATATAAATGAAAAACTTAAAAATGAAATTGACATAACAACAAACCTAGAATTAACAGATTCAATGCCAGACCAACAGAAATTAACAGATTCAGTGGGAGATAATGAAGAAATAGTCTCAGACATTGACGAAGAACAACCTCCTAGTGTATCAGAGGATAATGATGACAAAGAAGATGCTGATTATGTGCCAAAAATGACAACAACAGCACCCACTACAACTAGAAGAACAGAGAGGCAACAAAAACCCAAGAAATTCGATGATTACATCACCTATTTATGCATGGACAATGATAGTGATCCGATCTCTGTAGAAGAGGCATTATTGAGGCCTGATCGTAACCTCTGGATGTCAGCTATAGAAGAAGAATTGCAATCCTTTAAAGAGAATGCAGCATGGGATATTGTGGACACTCCTGACAGTGGTTGTGTAGTGAAGTGCAAATGGGTATTCAAAAGAAAAAGTGATAGTTCGGGTAAGGTGCGATACAGTGCAAGACTAGTGGCAAAAGGATATACTCAAAAATCAGGAATAGATTACAATGAAACTTTCTCGCCAGTTGTGCGGCACTCGATTTTAAGACTTTTGTTTTCACTCTCAGTCAAGCTGAATCTAAACATTTTTCATCTTGATGTTGCAACGGCTTTCTTAAACGGTAATTTAGATGAAAAAATTTTTATGATGTTACCGGAGGGTTTGCAATTAGAAAATAGTAAAAATAATGTTTTAAAACTTAAGAAAGCCATTTATGGTTTAAAACAATCATCACGCTCATGGTACCAAAAAGTTGATGATTTTTTGCGTAATGCAGATAATAAAAAATCAGATTTTGAGCCTTGTTTGTATACTAAGATGAAAAAAGATGGTTTAAAAACTATTGTTTGTGTATATGTAGATGATTTTTTTATTTTCTCTAATGATGAGATTGAGTCAGAAAATTTAAAGCTAGAATTAAATAAAGCATTTAAAATTAAGGACTTGGGACAAATAGAGAATTGTCTGGGTATGAGAGTAAAAATAGATAAAAGTAACAGTATGGTAACATTAGATCAGAAATCATATGTAGATCAATTGTTAAAAAGATTCAATATGACAGATTCAAAACATGTTAGTACGCCAATGGAGATAGGTTTACAGTTAAATATGGAAAATGATAATTGGACACAAGTATTTTACCAACAACTAATTGGTAGTTTGATGTATTTATCAGTTATGACCAGACCTGATATCTCTTTTGCTGTGAGTTTTACTGAAATGACTGTGATTGTTATGACAAGTAATTTACTTACGTCCTTTAGGGAAAAAAAGTGCATCAAAACATGTGTTCTATTAATTTATATTTATGGTAATATTACAGTTTGTACAATTAGTAACATTATTAACAAAATTGGGATATTTATTTATATTTGTTGATAATTCAATGTTATTATCACCTACTTTATCAGCAACACTTAATTCCGTGGTTTCATTTGACACTATCATCGCCGAAGATGTTTCAGTATAATTTGTACCCTGATTATCATATAAAACCTTATTAGCAATCGCTTTTTTGTTAGCAATAGAATCGGCTACGTAGGTTTCCGCAATATTACTAGACTTCCAACCCCAGTGCCTCTTTAGTGTGAGAACTTCTACTCCAGTATTCGCTAATAATGTTGTTGACGTTCTTCTGAACGAATGACCTGTATAGCAAATCCAAACAAGCCTCTTTCGCTTCATCTTCTACATTGGGAACACTCATTTTTAAACCACAATTAACACAACTGAATTGTCAAATTTCGTTTTATTTGTTTATAAACAATTGTATGTAGGAACTGCCTAGTAACGTTTCAGATGTGTCTAATTTATTAAATTCCGAGGTTGTTCACCGTTACAGTTTATCATGATTACATTTAATTTTTGAGGATTTTATTGTCTGGGGAGTAGGAAAAATGTTATAAGCAATTCGGGAGGTAACATTTACCAGTCTCGAACTCTATTGCAACTCCTCGGGCAAGCCCTCGGACGCAAACTAGTCCTCGACTAGTAAATGTTACTTACCTCCCTTATTACTTATATAACTATTTATTAGAGATGTTATAGCTGATAAACATGTAAGGTTGGTATATTTAAAGACAGAAGATATGCCAGCCGATGTTTTAACAAAGAGTTTGAGTAAAGTAAAACATGACAAATTCATCAATGAATTGGGTGTAGTTCAAATACAGTAATTTTTTTTTGTTTGTAGTTTGAACAGATAATTTTTTTCTTATCTAGTGGGAGTGTTGGAAATGAGATAAAAAGAAAATTATTTAAATCACAACATGTGCTGCCATCTGTACAACAAGAATTGTAAGTAAGAAAAGTTGGTTTAAGAACGTGTGTGTCAGCTCCTTTTAGTATTTTGTTCTTAACGTAATAAAGACCATATTTAATAGCACAGTGTTAATAGTTTACTTTATTAATTGTTCCACAGCATTCCGCAACAATAGCAATAATAAATGAATACCGCATAAACTGGCTTCGGTAACTCTTCGACATAAGAGGGAGTTTTTAGGACTTACCTCTGTAGGAGGGTTGTTAATACATCACAATTCAACTAATCAGTACCCAAGCTAGACCAGTGAAGACAGCGTGGGGTTCCTTTCGAAACGTTGTTACGTTTAATTGAAAAAGCGTGCCGCCGTGATTTCTTTGTTTTGGTTGGAGTGAAAACCGTAATCATGTCGCCCGGGGAAAAAAAAGTAAAAAACTTAACCTTAGAAATTAATAGATACAATAGTTTAGGATTAGCTTTAAATGACCAACTAGATTTAAACAACTCCTAACTGTGTTCAGTTTTGTTAGGAATAACCGCAAATCTCCCCGTTCTGTGGTATTCAATCTGCTCCTTTTTTTTGTTAAAAGGTTTGTAACGACACTAAAACTTTTCTCGACAAGATATGACGAGGGAAACGCTATCAAAAGCTTTCTCGCAATTCCCCACAGTCCAGGATATTTTTCGGGTATTTCTGCCTGCAGCCAAAATGTTTGATACCCTCTTTTAAATTTCACCTTCAGTTCCTCATTAGTGCTAAGCTCAAGTAGCTCCTCTATAATATCACATTCTCCACTTCCGTTTCATCAAGTGGATTTATGATCCATAGTGGAATTTCCATCGTCAGAATATCTTCAAATCTGATTTTAAAGTCATAATGCAGGGCAATTAAATGTTGAACGTATGTATGAATATCCTCATCAAGGCATTCTACCTGTGACAAGTTTGAAAACTGGGAAAATTCGCGCCGACTAATATTTTGCTTCATAAATTTCAATTTTCCAAGAAAAGCTGAAATTACACCATTTGTTTTTATTAAATTGAGGCTGTCCCCTTGTAATTGTAAGTTAATGTCATTAAATTTTTTGAACAAATCTGTCAAATACGCGATGTATGCTTTCAAATTGATCAGGTTTTCTTTTAAATCTGGATCTTTACTTTCCAGAAACTCTAAAACTGATTCAAAAAGTGAGAAAAATCTTGTTAAACATGCACCTTTCGACAACCAGCGTACTTCAGTATGTAAGAGCAATCGTTGGAAGTCTTCATCATTTGCATCGCACGATTGTGCAAATAAACGCGTATTCAATACATTGCTTCTTATTCTGTTAACTGCATTAATCACAAATTGAAGCGATTGGTGCAATTTAGCACTCAAAATTTTCGCTACTAGGTGTTGTCGATGGATGACACAGTGAATTGCAGTTACCTCTGGTATAATTCTTTTAAGATGGCTTATAAACCCACGACATCGCCCGGCCCGGCAGGAGCTCCATCTGTTGCCACCGAAATAACGTTTGTGAATGGAATCGATTTTTCCTTAAAAAAATCACTCAGGACATTAAATATTGATTCACTTTTAGTGTCCGTCTCCAAAGTTTTTGCGAATAGTAGCTCTTCATGAATTTCTTCGTCCATAACAAATCGAACATATGCCAATAATAATGCTTCATTACCAGGTAAAGTTGACTCGTCCAGTTGAATAGAAAAATGAGTTGTTTGCAGATAATTACACAAGAAACTTTCAATATCAGAGCTCATTTCGTCAATACGTCTTTGTACAGTGTTGTTACTCAAAGGAATTCTTTTGAGTATGTCAAATGGAGATTTGTGCAGAACAGTTTTTAAAACCTCTTTAACAGCGGGTAAAATTAACTGTTCTCCAATGGTGTGCGATTTTCCAAATTTCGCTATAAGTAATGAGATATTGTAAGATGCCCGCAAGCCATCATCGTTACTTTCCGACGTTGAAGCGAACATACTGTGCACGGTGGGTCTCTTTTCATATTTTTCCTTCAATGTTTGAAAATATTTCAAATCTTTACATTTTATCAGGATGACACCTTCTTAGATGATCTTCGAGCTTCGATGGTTTCATAGTCATTGCTCAAAACTTTGTTGCATAAAAGGCATATGGGCAATCGCTTGTCTGCCTTTGATGGAAGAAAACCAAATTTTAAATAAACACTGTACTGTCGACATTTCTTCTTAGATTCAGACATGTTTCGTATCAGTTACATACCTGTAAATAAAAAAAAAACTTTGTTGTAGTAATCTTAAGGCGGTCTTACTTAACAGGATATGGCTATTTTTACAGGATTAATTGATTATTGCAATGAAATAAACAAAGTACCGGCGGCAAACTGATTCTAATTATTAAAAGCAATAAATCGCTAAGATCAATAATTGAGTTTTATGAAAAGGACTGAACCGATGTTAATGTAATGTAAAACATTTTTTCATTAATTATATTTTGATATATTTCTGTAAATTCGATAGAAAATACTTGTAAATAATATTTTGATATCAAAACTTCGCGATTTTAATTATTTATTACTTTGATGCACGTTACGAGTATGTAGTATATAAAGCACGTACAATTTATGAAAATATAGTTAATTATTAGTGAACCACCACACAGTCGGGTAATAAAAAAATTACTAATAAAGTAGGGACAAGAAGTTCAACCTTTCTCGGCTTTCTGTTCTTTTATGGAAGTATCTAATAATGGCTCTGTTCAGTATTTAATTTTTAATACGTACCTACTACACGCAAACATTACAAATATACTTATTACAACATAAATATATCTCCTATCGCAGGTGGGTTGGAAGAGATTTCTTTTAAGAATAAGCCTCACCTTTTGTACATACGTATTTTTTTGTAATTTGTCCATTTTTGTTTATTTACGTGTACAATAAATTGTAAAATAAATAGATAAATAATAAATAAAATAAAAGTATGTATAACAAATAGGCAGGTAAGTACTTACTTTTCCGACAGTGGCAAACACTAACATCGATTCACTTCACTTTACTTTTCTTTTCGAAATTCGGGAAACAAATGAGTAACGTTTATCCGTGGCATTCGTATTTATATTGGTGAAGAATCAAACAAGTTCATGCAAGATTGCAAGCACACACACCATAAGTCGTACTTCGTCCCTTTGTACGTCTGAACAAGCATTGCGAACGGCGGCAGCGCTTTGCAAGTCTCGACACGTTGTACTGAATATGGAATATGCAAGTTTTTACAAGTAACAGTCGCTGAGCTTCTTAAAATATTATCTGCCTACATTGATAAGTGAACTCAATCCAACATTTTAGTTCTTCACTATCGAAACCAGATAAATTTTCGTGGACCCCCGCTTACGAATTGTGAACCCCCATTTTTTTGTCACGCTAACGTAGACCCCCGTCGAGTCTTCCGTGGACCCCTGGGGGTCCACCTGGACCACTTTGGGAATCAATGGTTTAAATGGACAAGAAGAAATGCTAAATAACCTTGATCTATTTCAACTAGCACTTGAAGATAAGGTAAATTGTATACATAATATTTAATAATTTTGCAAATACATGATTTGATTTTTTAGAAATTATTTGATGAGAGAAGAAAACTAAATGATGTACAACAAATGTATGTAATGGACTTAAAACAGGTGTATGACATACTACAGGATTTATTACAATTACGTTTTATTAATGTAAAGGAATTGGTTAAAAATAAATTGAACGAATATTTATTGAAATCTGGGATGTATCATTTAAGAACTGAAATGATGAAAGACAAAACAAAAATAGAATGTTTTACTGAAACATCAATATCATTTCAAGCATATAAAGAGTTTTTTAATCATTTATCTGAACAAGAAAAGGACTTTCACAAACAAATTGCAAACTTGACACAAATGAAAGAAAAGTATGAATTTGTAAAATGTAAAGAATAAAATGGAATTTTAAAATCTTATTTGCAATATAAAAATTCTATGGATAGAATGAAAAACTTGTATAGTCAACTAACAGAAAAATAGTTACACTTAGAACTAATTTAAATGAATATATTACTTAATTTATTAAATTATAGAATGTTATATATGTAATAATTCTAAAATATATTTAATGTATATATTAAGACCTTTCATTTTCATAATTGTCATATTTTAGTTATTATTCATTAACCTATCTTATACATTTACATATATTAATTTAGGGTTAAAAGTGTATTTTTATTACTATAAGTAACTATATATATATATATATATATATATATATATATATATATATATATATATATATATATAATAACTTCGTGACCTTGGTATGATATGGTAAACCTAATCAGTAGGCGATTAAAGGTCTGTATATTACTTCAAAATATATGTATTTAAAAAACTCCACATGTTTCGGCAGTACGCCTTTATCAAGAGAATACAAAATATAAATTTATATTTTGTATTCTCTTGATAAAGGCGTACTGCCGAAACATGTAGAGTTTTTTAAATACATATATTTTGAAGTAATATACAGACCTTTAATCGCCTACTGATTAGGTTTACCATATATATATATATATATATATAAAAAATAATAGATTTTTATTGGTTTTAGCGACCTTTTATTGAATTTAGATGTTTGTTTGCGACGTTTCGACTTTTATCAATTCAGTCTTTTTCAAGCAAATACATAATGCACAACCACCCAAAATATACGGCTTACCAAAATTACATAAAAAAAACATCCCATTAAGACCAATCGTATCATGTATACAAAGCCCGTTTTATGAATTATCAAAATACTTAACAAAAACACTAACAAATGTCATAGGTAAAAACCAATATTATATTAAAAATACTTTCGATTTCAAAAAACATATCGATACAATAAAAACAAAAAACAACGAAAAACTAGTTTCCCTAGACGTAGAATCAATGTACACCAATATACCTTTAACACTGGCCAAAAAAGTAATCACAGAAAAATGGGACTCCATCAAAAATTTCACAGACTTACCACTAATAGATTTCCTAGAAGCAATAGAACTAACTTTAACTTCCACATATTTTCAATTCGACAACAAATTTTTCAAACAAATTGAAGGACTAGCAATGGGAGCACCTATATCCAGCGTAGTAGCCCAATTAGTACTAGAGCACATCGAAGAAAATGTTATAAAATCCCTGAAAACAAAACCAACCTTTTTCAAAAGATATGTCGATGATTGCATAATGTTACTACCAGAAAATGAAATAAACAATATACAAAATAGTTTCAACAATTTCCACCCAAATTTAAAGTTTACCATTGAAATAGAAAAAAACAACTCCATAAACTTCCTAGACCTAACACTGACAAGAACAAAAAACAACATACAAACAAAATGGTACACTAAACCAACCGCTTCCGGCAGATATGTAAACTTTTTTTCTAACCAACCCCTAGCCCACAAAAAAAATGTAGTAACAGCGTTAGTAGACAGAGCCTTAAATCTCACAAACCCAATTTTCAGACCAACAGTACTAAATAAAGTTAAAACAATTTTGTCAGAAAACAACTATCCACCACAATTCATACAAAAAATTATAAAACTTAGACTCAATAAAATTTATAACAAAACAAACAACCAAAACAATAACATAAAAACCAATGAATTCACATATATCCCCACACCCTATATAACTGGATTATCCGAAAAATTAGACAACATATTCAAACCATTTAATTTTAAAATAGCACACCAAAGCGGTAAAAACCTAAAATTCCTACACACCAAACTTAAAGACTCAACACCTACACTAAAACAATCACACACAATATACAACATACCCTGCAAAGACTGTGACAAAATATACATAGGCCAAACAAAACAGTTACTACAAGAAAGATTGAAAGGTCACAAATACGCAAAAAATCAAACTGCTTTAAAAAAACACCAATTGACACTAAAACATAATTTTGATTTTGAAAACACCAGAGTAATAACACAAAAAAAGAACACAAAAGCTAGAGAGGTCTTAGAAATGATACACATTTTCAAAAATAGCAAAACAGTCAACGACAGGAACGAAATCGATGGGCTTTCAAAACTTTATTACCCTCTCATAAAACAATAGTAAAATCAACCCCCCCCCCCCCCCCTGCACGCACAAGACAAAAACGGGAAAAAAAAAAAAAATATATATATATATATATATATATCTCCCATTAGAAATAACAATGTTAACTTATACCCCTAAATACGGTCCTGACTACCATGCTCATTCCAAAAAACAGAAATTAAACCCCCGCAAACTAAAGCATTAGTTCACTAACAAAATCCGCACAAGCATGTTCGTTTAAGAAAATTGGTCCTGGGTGTCCAAGCACATGTGGCGCATGAATGCGTATCCGTGTAGAAAAAACAACAATGTGAGTTTGATTTGACTTTCTTTGTTCCCTTTACGTATTGTATTGTAATTCAACTTTCCTGTTCATTTTAGCCATTCTTATTTTTATTTTATGTAAGTTTCAACGTTAAATGTTAACTCAATTTGTAATCATCTTTAATCTAATTTTAAACTTAAAATTTGTTAATATTTGTTAAGTCTCCAATTAATTCATACAGATATTAATCACATAAATGTCCCCCTACCATTCTAAGCTAATTTAATTTAATGTTATTTAATTTTCAACGTAAAACACTAACCTAATCCGTAATTCATTTCTTAATATAATGTTAAATTTAAAATGGTTAATTCAATTGTTATATCACACAAAACAAACACATTTCTCATGTTCATTGTAATGATTCTTGTTTCCAGATGCTTGAAAAAGACTGAATTGATAAAAGTCGAAACGTCGCAAACAAACATCTAAATTCAATAAAAGGTCGCTAAAACCAATAAAAATCTATTATTTTTAATATTAAAACACGGCCAATAAAATAAAAAAGAAAAACAAAATTCTTTAAACACTAAATATATATATATGAATATATATATACAGAATATGCTGAGTATTCTGATAAAAAATCGTTATTGATATAATTTGAAGCCAATATGTTGCCTATTTTTTTAAACTAGAAAAATTTGGTAATGACATCTTTAATCAACGCACTTTAATTATATTCACTGACGGTTTGGTAATTAAACAGGGTAATTTCTGAGTCTTTCACAGTTTGTATTGTGTTGATCAATTTTTTCAATAGAAGGTACTAAAAAATCGTGATTTAAAAGTGAATTTATAGTCCAGTATTATCGTAATCTTAAAATTTTGAATTTAACAATAATATTTTATGGCTGAATTTTTTCATAGATTCATTAGTTGTTTCATAATCTTATATAGATTTAATCCTATACAAATTTTTCTATTTTTTATTGCAATGTTTAACATCTTTTTTTTGGTTCTTTTTTGTTTTAAAACCACCATTATTTCAATCTGAAACTATTACGATATTTTATCAACGACTCTCGTATGCAACCGCATATTGAAATTATTTTCGGCCAATGTAAGGCGTATATAATGTATATCGTAGTTGTCGCGCACATCAGGAGTTGGTAGAAAAAGCGATCGTTTGCATTGGGATACTTTTCGCTTTGCAGTTTCAAAGTGTTGGACGTGTTCGAGTCGAGGCCCTTTTGTGCAATTTTGAGTATTGATCGTGTTAATTACGAATTTATAATCACCCATTTGGTAGATGTGTGCTTTGATTCTGAAGCCAAGTTTGTGGCATCAGCTTTTTGCTGAATTTGTACACGCCATTCTTGATATCTACTTAAGACACGCTTTTCTTCTTTTTTTAGTTTTCCCCTATGATATATTTTATTAACCTTCTTATACACATGGTAGTATACACATATAGTATACACATATAGTATACACATAGGGTACTAAGTATATGCTAATCAATCTGGAACTGCATTAAATTGGAAGACCAAATATTATAACATCCAGAATACATCGATATATATCGTACAGCTGTGGCAAAAAACATTTAATTTCACATACGGCAATAAAAAGTTGTCAGCAAAAGAAATGTGTTACAGAAAAGATAGGTATATGTACAAATATGATACGAAACTTAAAATTTAATGTAATTATAGTTAATTTTACGTTTAAATGTTATTAAAATATAAGAATCTACTCAACTGATTTTAATTTGAAATATAAAGATAGGTTGAATTTGCAATGAATCAAAGCTCTAATATGTCACGTTAATTAATTAAGAAAGGAAATAGAAAACAAAACAAAATACTAGTACAAAATAATATTAATAATACGAACTACTGTCGTGAGCAAAAAAACGGGACACTGTTTCTGCGTGGGTTTAAATTGTGACTACTTAAGTGGCTATCTTTACTCATAATAGTAAGTCAGGAATTGTCAAAAATGTGTGTCTTATTGACATTTATTAAACATTTTTAAAATAAATGTAAATAAAAATTACTAAAAACGATAGAGAAAGATTATTTATTAAATTAAAATAATTATTACATTAAAATAATTAGTATTTCGTCATTCCACCGTTATTATTAACTGCATCTAATCTTGTAGACATTGAAGCAACAATATTTTGTACAAAATTTGTAGAAATTTGATGCCAAGCATTATGAACAATCTGCCAAAATTCTTCCTGGGTAGAAGCTCTATCTCATTAATCCCCATACATTTTCAATGGGATTTAAATAAGGACTGTAGGGCTGGATATCTCAAGTTTAAATTTCATTCTCTTGTAACCATTGTGTTACAAGATAAGACAGGAAATTGTGTTGTTCGTATAGCTTCCTTTAATGTTTTGAAAGGGTTGTGCCTAATCTCAGTAACTAATGTTTCGTCTTCCTGCGTATTCGAAATTTTGTTACGTGCGGAAATCATTTTCCGATTTATCCTCTTCCCTTCATTTTTTTTTATATATTCTTGCGGCTGAACTTTTACCAATATTAAATTGAACCGATACACTTCTTAATGATTTCCCATTTTTCAAACTAGTAACAAGTCTAGCTTTATCAGTTTTTGAAAGATGCGGCATTTTCAATTTTGATTTATCAACTATGTATGATATATAATTTGACGTAGAGTTTGAAAGTTAATCAAATGTTAAAATTACAACGCTAAAAAATAAAGGAAATTGACATAACGACTTTGACACTGTCCCGTTTTTTTTTGCTCACGACAGTACTTGTTTCCCTACGGTACGTCATATCCTTTGGTGATGATTTTTATTTTCGCCCTTGAGAGAAAACTCGCTAAAGTAAGGTTTTGTCTAGCTTGGTGGTAACCAAATAACTATCAACGTAATGACATAGGAATGTAGTGCCCAGATGATGTCTTCACCAGAGAGCTTATTCTTCCGAATATCGGACCGGAATGCCGTTATAATTACAGTTTGGTTTAATTGATTTTCCCCAAACTACTAAAGTTGCTTCAAACGAAATTGGCTATTCCAATAAATATAATCACTTCTGTATGGGTCGTTGAATTTTGTTCTGTGGTCGAAGTTGCCTTCATTTCCACTCCATTGTTTCGTATCTCCCAGGGTTGTGATGTGTTTGAGTCTGATTTAATCGTGCGTTGTTGTGTTTTTTTGTGCGGTCCTGTTTGTATTGTGCGTGTAAAGTCTGTGCGTCAGTCGCGTTTTGCGTTTAAGTCATGTGTGTTTGTTTGTTGGTCATCCCATTTTTTTTTTTTTTTTGGCGTTTCAGTTGTGTGTGTGTTTAATGTGTTTTATTGTAAAGTGTTATTATTGTCTGTGTTTGTTTTACGAAGTTTTGTATTTGTTCGTTTGTTGCGTTTGTCGAGTGTAGTGTTATTAGCATATTGCCTAAGGCAAGTGCTAGTTCGTCAACTGTGTTAAGTGTCGTGTTTTTTTGTCTTTGTGTCCATTGATTTGTTGTTGGAGGTGGTGCTGGTATGTATTTAGGTTGACGTGTGGTTTTGTTTGTGGGATTGTTTGGGTTATTGGGACAGTTTATGAAAGTGTATAGGTGAGGGCCACCGCAGTTTGCACACTTTGGTGGGGTTGTTTTTGTCTTTGTACATAGATATGTCGAATGTTGGTCTCCGCATTTCATGCATCTGTAGTTAACGTTGCAGTTTCTTTGGTGATGTCCGAAAGTCTGGCATTTGTGGCATTGTATAATGTCTGTCCGTTTGTTTAATTGTTCGATTTTTATTGCGAGTCCGCAGCAGTCGCGTATGTTGTAGATTGACTTGTATTGTCTCGTCAGTTCGATTAATACCAGTGGTGCTGGTATTCCGTGTTTGCCGTTCATGCGTTTAATTTTTAAAGTCGGGTATCCTTGGTCAGTCAAGTCGTCGGTGATGTCAGTGTCTGTGATAAAGGTAGGAATGCCACGCATGACTACCTTTAGTGTCTTTTCGCTTCTCAGTTGGAAAGTGTAAAATTGTATTTGTTCTTGGTCGAGTATGTGTTTTAGTTTTCGGTAGTCTTCGTCAGTTGTCGGTTCGATGTGTATTCCTGGTTTCACCAGTTTGTTTTCTACAGTGTTAATGTTGTTTGATTTAAGTAAGTGTCGTATGTGTGTCCATTTGTCTTTACTATTATTGGTGCAATTTTGTGTGGTTTTTGTGTTTTAGTTGTTGTGTTATGTGTGATGTTGGTTTTGTCACTTACCCTGGGTGAGCTAGCTGATGTTGAAGGCTGTGGAGTGAATTCGGAAGTTTCTTCTTCCATTTTTTCTTCAGTTTTGTTTTCGAGGGCGTCGTAAGAATTTTTAGTTTCGATCGGTGAGGTTGTTTCGTCTATTTTTGGCTTCTTCGTGAATTTCGGGTATATAAAGTCTTCTGCGGTTTTGATTTCAGTTTGCATCTTGTTCTGTGTTCGGTGGTGTTTTTTTTCTTCTTTGAGCGGTTCGGTGTTTTTTTCTGGTATCCTGACTTGTATTTTTGGCTGGTTTGGATCTACCATAAATATGTTTGGCGATGTCCGTAGAATGTGCTGGATATCTCGTTCGTTGAACGTTCGGTCAATTATCTCGAATGTCTCTTCTTTTAATTCCTGTGACCAGTGGATCGTGGTGTTTGGATTTAGAATTAGTTTTGTTAAAGTAACAATTCGGCCGGCCATTGCTTCCGGCTTCGTATGACGGTATAAAGTCGTATGTTCTCTCAGCTGGTGTACTGCTCGAACAGACGACGCAGTGAGAATTAATCACTTCTACGACTTGACCCGCTTAATGCGATATAACAATACGTCGAAGAGCTGTCAATATAGCTTTCTTTACTGAAGATTTGCAATACTCAACAAAAAGACCCAACTTATTACCACGAAGGTAGGAGGTCGAATCCCTTAATCACCCGTTGCATAGAAAACGATACAGTTACAGTTACAGGGGGTGATACAGTTACCAAATTTAATAGTAATAATATTTATTGATGTATATATAGATACATACGTCATATTGATATATTCAGTATAAAATATAAATGAGAAAAGTACAAAATAACAATAAAAGAAAAAATACATTAAAATTGATGATTGAAAAAATCACTTAACGAGTAAAAACACTCCTTTAGTAGTATGTCTTTGGCTTTGATTTTAAATCGTCCACGGTCCAGGCCTTTCATTCCATTGGGAATTTTATTGTAAATTTTTAAGGCTAGGTAATTTGTACTCATTTGACTTCTCTGTAACCGATGGCATGGTATTACTATGTTATTTCTATTCCTGGTGCCGTAATTGTGGAAATTACTATTTAAGTAGAACTTTTGGTGTGTAGTGTGGACATACTCCAGGCAGGTAAGTACATACAAGGATGGCAAGGTCAGTATTTTATGTGTTTTAAACAGTTGCCTGCAGCTAGTTTTGCTGGACACACTACTAAGAGCCCTAATGGCACTTTTTTGCATTTTAAACACCGACTCAGCTGCACCTGGCGCACCCCACGCTAGGATGCCATATGTAGTATTATGTAGCTCTACTCTGAAAATTAGAAAAGTAGGCCGTTCGAGCTGCTTCGTATGTTGCTACCTGTTTTATCCTACGAATAGAATAAACAGCCGCAGCAAGGCGGCGACACAAATCTTCCACATGGCAATCCCAACTCATGTCGCTGGTGAGTTGTAGACCGAGAAATTTGATGCTCTCTTTGCTCTCATTAGAGATCCTTTGTGTTGTAAGTGCTAACTGCTGTGTTTTATCTTGATTTAGCTTCAGGAGGTTACTGCCAAACCATTTCCCTGCCTCCATTAGTGCATGCTCCAAATTTATACTTCCCTCTCCCATTTCCTGGGCCCGAACCAAACTGGGTAACTCTGGGTAACCATCCGCAAACTGGGTAACTCTCCCTGCTGATATGAAAGAGCAGAGGACCTAATATTGACCCCTGTGGAACCCCTCGGTTTATATAATGTATTCGAATATTTATTAGTCTAGTAAACTGCTTGCTTTCTGTTAGTTAAGTAAGAGGAAATAAGTTCATTTGCTCGTCCTCGCACGCCGTATCTGTGCAGTTTCTGTAAAAGTATTGGATGGTCCATGGAGTCAAAGGCCTCGCTTTTTCAATTAAACGTAACAACGTTTCGAAAGGAACCCCACGCTGTCTTCACTGGTCTAGCTTGGGTACTGGTTAGTTG
The DNA here is from genome assembly GCA_935421215.2 of Melolontha melolontha. Taxonomy (NCBI): domain Eukaryota; kingdom Metazoa; phylum Arthropoda; class Insecta; order Coleoptera; family Scarabaeidae; genus Melolontha; species Melolontha melolontha. The sequence goes on from OW285240.1 coordinate 48,643,455, forward strand.
GATTCTTCAAATATTTAGTGAAAAAATCTAATCATTCCAAATCTTAAAAAGAAAATTTTAAAATTCAAATCAAAAGACAGTGCTATCAAAAATGGTTGATTGGTGGACCTGAAAAATTGGCATTAAATAGGAAAAACTTCAATTACTTTTAATACGCCAGTGGCGTCGCGAATATGTTCTTATTACGAATGAAATGATTAAGTTTTCGTGTTCTGTTATACAGCAAGCCCTATTATTACAGTTAAGTACGTAGTGCTGTTTATTTATATGAAATATAGAAATTTAGAAAATGCACGAAAATCTCTTAATAAAATACTTGCCACGCCATTGGTAAATATAAAAGAGATGTTTACAGTACGTGTTGCAAATTTAACAAACTTGAAATTTCTGGTTCCGAATCGGTAACCTAATAAACAATTTCATAGTTTTATTCATTTATGTTTGGACTTGTTTTGTGGAACAGAATTTGTTTTTAATTGATTAGTTTCTCTGTAGTGATTGGGGACTTTTTTACACATTGTTTTACTCTTTTTCTAATTTGCTGTTATAAAAGCATCGAAATCGATGCGTAAACGAATCATGTTTTATCTATGAAACGAATAGTTTTAATCCAGTGCAATCAGGGTTACCAACTATTTAGATGCGTAATATCGTACCGCGCACTTCAAATTACCGTACCAACCTCACTCATTCCCGTACATATTACAAAATGTTAGAAAAACGTTTTCTATAATAAAATAAAATAGGTAAGTAAATATGCAGTTTTTTTATTTTCAAAAAAGGTAACAAAATTGACAAAAATAAATAGATAGATAAGTATAATTTATACGCAAAAAAAGCACTAATCATTCAATTCAAAAGTAAAGTCATCATCGGACCCATCGTCCTGAATTCTAGATAGAGATAATGTACTTGATGCGCTTGACGTAGACGTCCCTTTAGAATAAATTTGTTTTGTAGTCATACGACTTAACATATCGCGATTCGGCTCAAAATTAATGCAATTTTCGCCAGAAACTCTTACACATTGTTTACTCAGTAAAGTGCCATTTACAGTCTTAGTTATTAGCATATTCCTACTTTTGGTTTTAATTGCGTTTGTTTCTGAAAAAATTCTTTCGCAAGCGGCATTTGAATGTGGTAAGCTAAGAATATTTAGAACGAATTGAGATAAATCGACAAACACGAAGCTATTATTGTCATTGGAGAAATCTTTTAATTTTCCCCCAAAAACATCGACATCGTCATCTACATTAAATGTGCCTGGAGGAAAACTAAAACCGGGCAAAAGTCGCCACTGATCATCAATCGATTGGCGATTTTCAAATTCGTAAAATCTTCTAAAATTTTCAAACAATGGAAGTAATGTTGGATATTGTTTTCGTATGCTATATGAAAGAGAATTTTTAGGCATAAATTTTTTTTAATTTCTGTGCATAATACTTTTAAAAAATCTTTGGAGCGATCATAAAAGTAATTTAAAGAATTTGGATTATTTTGAATTTCTGCCTTCTTTATTTCGTTCATAACGTCTACACCTAAATATAAATTCAAATTTGGTAGTATATACGAATTGTTTTCTGGATCAATTGCGGGTAAAGGCGTCATGCGAACATACTGATTATCTAAATAGTACTGTAAAAGTTCTGTATATTTTTCTTGAATGCACTATGCAAATTAATTACTAATACTTTTTCTGATTGAAAGAGCAAGTTAAGGCCATTTATTTTAGGCAGAATAAAATTTAAAAATAAAAAATATAATTTAATAAACGGATCATTCAAGCTATAATAGATTTGTTCAGTAGATAAAAGCCGTTGGTCTAAATATTTTGCAGTGAAAAATAATTGAAGAGCTGACCATTGCTCTAGCAATCGTGCAACTACTTGCCCCAAAGATAACCACCGAGTTTGTGCTGGATGCAAAAGTTTATGAATTTCCACTTGGGCAAAATGTTGAAACTGACGAAATTCAAACTGTCTTTTACCGCTAGTCTGAAAAAATACACCAGTATGATATTTCAGTGATGAAGAGAAATATACACATACCTTGAAAAAATTATAAACATTCCTAGCTAAATCTTCACAATTCCTCGGAAGACTTTTGCATGCTTGACTGCAACAAAGGTGGAGAGAATGGCAAATACATTTAAAAATTGCAATTCTATCACAAGCTTCTCTAAATCTGGATGCCACAGAATTATGTTCTGCCATCATTAAATTGCACCCATCTGAGGCAAACCCCACAATATTGTCGAGGGATACTTCCTTTTTTAAGAAAGTTTCAACAATTAAATTATAAAGATGTTCAGCAGTGCCTTGTTTGCCCGTATCATCTTCCGTAATAATTGCTATGACTATCCATAATAGAGTTTCAATTTTTTTATTGTCTTCTGAATAGAATCGCACCACGATACATGCAGTTTTTGTTATACTGACATCAGTAGACTCATCCACCAACACACTGAATTTTGTCAGTTTCAACTTTTCTACAAGGTCTTTTTTGTGACTTTTGCAATAACGTTGATCAATATATTTCGCAGTTTCGTTCTTTTTAAAGATAATTCTGCTGGAATTGCGGAGTCTGGGAACACCTTGCTTAAAAGTGGTGACAAGTAATCTATTGTTCGAAATGAAATATTATGTTCTGCAAAAAACGCACATAATTTAATTTCAGCGTTTTTAACTTCGTCCCTAGCTTTCACGTCAGCTTTCAAAAAAGTTTCGAAAACAGACGATTTTGTAGTCGCTTTTGCCCTTGCGTTTAATTGATGTTTTTCGGAAATTGCGTGTTTTTTTTATACTTGACAATTCTGCCATGAATTCATTTTTACACAAATTACATTGTGCCTTAAAAACATTGTTAGGCACAGGGCGGAGCCATCCTTTAAATTCAGCTGCATCGCACCAAGCCGTACGAAATTTCTGTAAAAAAAATATAGTAATTCAATAGGTATACAATTTATGCATTTTGCGGAATAAAAGTAGAAAGACAATAATTAGACATCAAAGTCAAAAAAATTTGATTTATTAACTCATGTTGCGTAAATTTATGATAAAGATGGATAAAAAGTACTTACTTGCTTTCTATGTAAACTTTTACTTTTTTTAACTGCACTAGGGCCTTCATCGTCACTGGACATTTCTTTATTCACTTTAGCAACTTAAGCGATTCAAATATATGACGACAATGAACACAGCGTACCGTTTAGTTCTATTTATAATCTTAAGCAAGAATTTTTGTTCGGGACTTTACCTATTTGAATTCAATTTTAAAACTTCCTTAAAAGAACGAGCTAAAAGGCAACTACACATTTCGTAATGTATTTAGCCTACTATACTCTATTTTTAAAGTAGAGAGACGAATTTCTGAACAGACACTTTGACAGTGAAATCTCATTGGTTGAAAGCAAGGCCAAATGACACCGTACAAATCTTGCTCAGATTCTGATCAACTGACATTGTTTATAATTAAGCCTTGTTTCTATTATTTCTCCGTTATTTCATTATATACTTTACCAGTTCTTTTCGGAGTTCGACAGTAATAGTTATCAGATACACTCGTAAGTAATTTATAAGCAATAGGTATATTGAAATAAATACAATTAAAAGAGTTTTATAGTTGGTCGCAGACCCTGATCAATGCTTACAAGAAAATTATAGCCGATACACCCAATATCAAGAAACTTGACATGATAAAACAAATTTCTGACGTAGTAGGCAAGTGACTACAATTGATTACATATGATCTATATTTTACAGAGTATGCTTACAGGAATTTCAAGAGCAACAGTGTATCGGGTGGTTAAGGAATATAAAGCCTCTGGAAAATGTGCAGATCCTAAAAAGATTAGTGGTAGGCCTTCTTTACTGAAATCCTTTGATGAGACTGTGAAAACTGCTATACGCCAAATAGTTCGCAATATGTTTCGACAAAATGAACCTCCGACATAGATAAGGTGCTGGTGCAAGTAAGAAATGACGAAGATTTGCCAAACATGGGTCGATCAACATTGTATTTGCTAATAAAGCAAATGAATTTTAAGTAAGAAATATTTATTATATAGAAATACATGTATATAATTGTGCTATGTCCTCTAGATACTTAAAAAGGAGCAGAAATAGTATTTTGACCGAAAGAGATGACATTGTAAGATGGAGGCGACAATATCTCAGAGATATTTCACAATATAGAGCTCAGGACAGATCAATTTTCTATTTGGATGAAACTTGGGTGAATGAGGGTCATACAGTACAGAAAGTGTGGACTGACACAAGTATTCACAGTCGTATACAAGCCTTTATCGAAGGGCTTACAACTGGATTAAAAAATCCAGCAGGAAAGGGACGTCGTCTGATTTTGTTGCACATTGGAAGTTGTAATGGCTTTGTAAAAGATGGCTTATTATTATTTGAAGGAAAGAAAACCACTGATTACCACGATGAAATGAATGCCACTGTTTTTGAAGAATGGTTCTCTCGAATATTAAACTATTTACCTGACAATGCTGTTATAGTTGTAGATAATGCATCATATCATAGTCGTAAAATAGAAAAGCCACCATCATCATGGAGAAAGGTGGATATTCAAAATTGGCTAACAAGTAAGGAAATACAATATGATGAGGATATGGTCAGAGCTGAACTGTTAAGCTTGGTTAAAATTCATAAGAATATTTATAATTCCTATGTTATTGATGAACTAGCAAAATCACAAAATAAAACTGTGTTACGATTACCTCCTTACCACTGCGAACTGAACCCTATCGAGCTTGTTTGGGCCCAAATAAAGAATGAAGTGGCTGCCAAAAACAAAACCTTTAAATTATCTGAAGTGAGACAATTATTACTTGATGCCTTGGGAAATGTAACAGCTACTACTTGGCTAAAATGCATAAACAATGTTATAAAAGAAGAATCCCGTATGAGAGATCTTGATGCAATCATTGACGAAGTAGTAGAACCATTCATCATTAGAGTTGAAGAGGATAGTGACAGTGAAGATTTTGATTGTAGTTCGATATCATCATCATAATTTAGAGATATATTAATTTACTTCTAATAGTTATGAGCAGCTCATAAGTTTATGATAAATATTTTTATTACATTTCCATTTCTGTAAATAAATATTTGAATGTAATTTTTGCTGAACCAGTAAGTTTACAATAAATGTATTATTAATGTATATTTTGTATTATAATAAATAAATGTTATGTATCTTATCTATTCTCCGTTTACACTTTCTAATATTTACTTAATTTCTTTCCTCTTCTATCATCCTAGATAAATTCCTGTTGTTGATTTCTGCATAGGTCTATACTTAATATATGCGTCACAAATGCAAAAATTATTTGAATTTTGCCGCGTACAAATTGTTTTCAAGATTTTCGTGCATGTACAGTCATGGCCAGATAAATGTAGTATAGCAAACGCCAATTAAGTTGGCGCGAGGAGGGGTAAGTTCGCGCAGGATTAGAAGTAGTGGGGAGATTTGTATTTGGTTTTACATCAAATGTCAGATAATTCTAACCTCTGAGCGTGTATCATTTTATGATCTCCTAGCATAGATATGTTCCGTCAAACGTCAATGACAAATGTATTCTGACAATTACTTGAGTAGTGGGGGAGGATGTTCTTAAAAACGGCTTCTGCGCGCCCCCTCCTCGCGCCAACTTAATTGGCGTTTGCTATACAACCTTAAATTTCATATATGTCATAAATTTGATATATTATTATTGTAAGACGAGCTTCAGCTTAAGCTACTTGTCATAATAAAATCAAATGTCAGATCATACTGGAATATATTTACTTTATTATTGTTTGAGTTAAGAAATATAAGTTAAAAGTATAATAATAAGTTAAATTTAAATTTAAAATTGAATTAAGGAATACGAAAAATAACTAAATTCCCTCCATCGCGACACTATGTTTGCACTATGACCTGGGCAATTGTCATGCTGATATATAAAAATGTTTTCAGGATACACATGTTGGACTGATGGTAACATAAGATTTTCCAAAATATGAATATAATTCTGGGAATTAAATCTCCCATTTATTCTATGACACATTCCAACATTGTGGTAACTTATCCATCCCCAAATATTTATAGAGAATCTGCCTTGCCGATCTGAATTATCTATATATTGCTCCTCGTATCTTGTACCGCCAGGTCTGTAGACACGAACAGAACCATTACTTGTGGATTGAAATGATTTAATGCGAACAAAAGCCTGGCTTGCTTCCTTTCTTCACTAACCTGAATTTTTTTGGCTGCAACACGCGACCTTATGTCGCTATCTCTTATTCTCCTGCTTGCAGTTCTACGTAAACCAGGAAAAATGGTCTCCGCAACTGCTACTTTCACTGAATCGAAAGGATGTTCTCGGAGATGGTTGAACTAGATTATGGTTCTGCTGTTCAGTCGAAATTCTTTTAAGCCCAGTACCCGGCTTTCTGTCTATGCTCTTATCAGTCTCGCATCTTTTCTTAACTTTCATCACGGTGGTTTTATTTAACTGCATTTGCTGCACAACTTCCCTAATACTGTACCTTTAATTTAATTAATATACGAACTTTATCAGTTGCGGTTAGCTTTCGTGCCATCGTAAAAATATGATTGACGTTTAATAAAATTTAAAATGATTTGACATATAATTGTCAAAATACTAACTTACACCATAAAAATTTATTAAGAAAAGCTTGTACTACATTTATCTGGCCACGACTGTACTTTGGGCCAGGCGTACGTTCAGAAATTCGTCTCTCTACTTTAAAAATAGACTATAAACAATAGAGAGATCAGAGCATTCATTACACACGGCTGCAACAATTGAATGATTCCGTAATTTTATGAGAAAATATATTTCAGTGGACTTTATTGAGAAAATTTTTTTTTTAGTCGGAACCGTACATTTGATGTACGGTAATTGGTTTGGTTCGTATACCGTATAGTTCCTAAAATTATCGTACATGTACGGTAATTACCGTACGGTTGCTAACCCTGAGTGCAATTTAGTTTTTTACGAGTGGCCAGCTGAAATTCAAACATTAAAAATATGTCAAATATCAAATAATTTAAGTACAAACGGGACAACTTTTATTTTAAATTATGCTTCTGAATTGTAGGTATTATAGTAAACAAAAATATGCAAAACTCAAACAAATCAAGTACCAAGAAATGAATAATTATTAAAATAGAAAGGAAAAGCTATATAAAAGAAAACAATATTACACATAATATCCGAATGTTTACATGATGATGAATTAAATGTTGAATTAAAGAATAGAATAAGAAGCATTCTTTTATCTGTAGAGGTGAATGGATGTATGGATCTCAAAACAGAAAAGCTATTCTAACTTGCATTGTACATATTCAGTATTCATCCACCTAATCAGTAACGCGCCAAGTATCTTCGGCGCCGTCGTGCGAAATACTGATAGGCGCCTTTACCCTATATGTATTGAGCCAAAATTACCAGCCACTCTCCCACAGTTCAACATTAAAATTTATGACGAACTCTTTAGACTTGTTAGTACTGGTAGGTATTTTTTATTTGAGGCAAACAATAGGTTCACATACAAAAAAATATTAAAATTTTTATTGCACACTGAAACAACAGTAACAAAATAAAAAACAGTATTCCAAATTATTAAAAAACAAAAGGTCAAATAATATATTTTTAGAGTGCCCGTGTTTTTAAATAGATAAACGTGAAGGAAAACAACGGAAATGTCTTATAGAAATTGGACTTTTCTACCTTTACTTTTGGCAAATTCATTAATAAGATTTTCAATATTCAGCTGCTTTAAAAAGTCAGACTCTATAGAAATGATAGCAAGATTTTCTAGCCGCTCCTGGCCCATTCTAGATCGTAAGTAATCCTTAATTAACTTTAATTTAGAAAATGATCTTTCGGCTGTAGCTACAGAAATTCGTATAGTTAACAATATACGTAATGCAATTGTAATGTTTGGGAATGAGTGGGTAAAGTTATTTATTGTAATGTAATTGAGTGTTTCTACTACAGACGTCACATTTTTGTCGCAATTTTGCAGAAATTGCAATTCATGTAAAAGTTCTGTTCCGTCTATATCTTTTTCGTTTCGATTTTTGTCAGTTAAAGCTTCTTCAAGTTTTTTACAAAAATTAAATTGTTCTTGGGCAGAATACTTGCCAAAATCCTCAATATTCCACAAAAATTTGAAAACATCAGAATGAGAGGATAGCAGTTCAAATCTTTCATTTACAGATGAAAGAGTAATGTCTAGCATTCCTAAAAAACAATTGACTTTGAATTTTAATTCTTGGTTTTCAATTGGCTGATCTTCACTTTCGTAGGAAAATTGTTTTTTTTTATTTTTGTGGCCTTAAAGTTTCTGAACATTTGAATATCGCATCTACTTCCAAGCAAGATGCTAATTCTTTGGCATCTACGAGCAAGTCACTGAAGCCTTTATCTGATCGATATTCCTTTAAAAAGGTATTTAGGTTGTTCAAACTTTCGCAAGCATGTGAAATATTGAATTTTTTAGTTTGCAGGATCTTGGTAACAACACTAACTTTACTTAGTATCTTGTACCACAACACTAACATACATACAAACTCATAATTTTAAATTTTTTTAACTATAGAAAAAGCCAGATGTTTTGTAGTGTTATCAAAATTATTTCCAGACAAAACTTCATAAAAAGCATCGTAAATTTCGCCTAACTGGAATCTTAGAGGGGTTACTGCATCAATTCTGCTAGACCATCTGGTTTCTGATAAAGGTTTTAACGTTAAGTTTGAAATGTTACTTTTCAAAACAGACCACCGATTGGTTGAAGCAGAAAAAAAATTATATACCTCTTGAACAGTTGAGAAAAAATTTATACTAAACATATTGGATTTCACAGCGTCGTTTATGACAAGGTGTAAACTGTGATTACAGCAAGGTACAAATATTACTCGTGAATTAATGTCTAAAATTCTGTTTTGTACACCTTGATGTTTACCCTTCATATTCGCACCATTGTCGTATCCTTGGCCGCGTATGTTATAAATATCTAAACCATAATTTTCTAAAGTTTTCAGTAAAAAGTTGGTTAAACCTTCACCTGTTGTATCATTTACAGGGCGGAATGTTAAAAAACGTTCTTCGACACTAAATTCATTGTTTTTTAAATTAACGTATCTTATGCAAACAGAAATTTGCTCCTGGTGGCTCACATCGGGAGTACAATCAAGTAATATAGAAAAATACTTTGCTTTTTTAACTTCATTTAAAATTTTGTTTCTTATATTATCACCTATTAATTTAATCGTTTCGTTTTGAATTTTATCTCCAAGATAAAATGGCATATTTCTTTGAGATCTATTAATATGTACAGACATCACTGGGTCAAATTTTGCTATCATTTCTATACATTTCAAAAAATTTCCATTATTTCTTTGAAATAATTTATTATTAGGACCAAAAATTGAATTGTATAAATTATTCTTTCAATGACACTGCGCCAGTGTTTAGTTTAACATTTTAATAAATTTTGCATTTCGGAATCTACGGTTCGATTAGTTTTTAATCTTTCTAATAAATCTGACAAAGAACATAAATTTTGAAAGTGAGATTTACTTTTTTCGTGATTTTTCAAATGTTCGCTTAAGTGATGCCAATCATTGAAACCGTCTTGGTTACTTAATTTAGTATTTTTAGTCAATGGATTATTGGTGTCACTGAATATTTTACAACAAAAACAGAAAACTACATTTTTCTTAATAGAATATAGTAACCAATCTCGCTGAACCTTTTCACCATTTGACAAAATTCGAGTGAAATATATATCAGAAAACTTACGTCCTTTTTTGTCTTTAGGATACATAGTTTTATTTTGATAATACATAGGACCTTTTTCGACTAGTTCTTGCACCTGGGTTGGAGATAATATACTCGGCCAAAGACCTGGATCGTTAGAGAGGGACGAATACGCGTCTTCGGATGATTCGTCTTGCTTACTCGAACATGATGGTACCGACTGAAACGTATCAGAACCTGAATCTATCGGATCCTCATCCTCATTGGCTTGCTTCTCTAATTCTGATGGCAACTTTGATGTTGATGGAAATGGAAAACCACTGTTATCAGTAGAAGTACTGTCTTGAAAATGTGTGAGCTTCCGAAAAAAGTTGGTAACTTTTAAATTGCTCTTCTCCAAGTCTTCCTCCCGTTTTCGCTTGTTAAGCAAGTTTTGATAACCAGATAATTTCTTTTTTTCTTCTCTGGCCATCTAAATAAAATCACTAAGAATTAGGAAACAAGTTTTATTTGTTTTATATAAAAAATTGTTCAAAAAAATTCGAAATTTTAAATTTTGTAATTACTGTAATGCCAAATTTCGTTAAGTTAAATATTTATAGAAATTAGGTAAACTGAATGTATAGTTAAAACTATGTAAGTTTTTTAAAGTTGAATAAAGCATTATTATAATTATTATTACTATATAAAGCTGAATTCACTTAATCACTTACCTTACTTTTTAATTATTTTTCACAATCACTATATTATCAAATCAGGACTTACTACATACATATATTTGGTACGCTCATACGGCTCACGCGCCTACGACAACGATAAGTTAATAAACCTGCACCGACTGCGAAAGCGTTTAAATACACCCAAAATTTTGCAAGTTTAAACCTGCAGCCAGATTCTGTAAGCTCGATATCGACCATATACATAATACCTACTAATACACGGCGCACTTGTTATATATGCAATGGTTCTTGAATGAAGCCGAAAAAAGTCTGTATTCATTTAATAAAATTATTACAGTATGATTATTAGCTTCTATTAAAATGCTTAAGATACCCCTTTCACCTTTTTTAATTATTAAATAATATTAATTAAGTTAAATTTATACAAAAAACAGTGTAGATGCAAATATCAAGAACACTCTTTGAAGTAACAATAAAATTATTGCTGTCAATGCTAAAATAATTGTAATAATTGTTTTATGTAAATTTGTTGATTTGTTGTAAACTTTCAAAAAATGTTTTTAATATTTTTAAAATTTAACTTATCACAAGTGGCCGTAGGCGCCTTTAAGGCCTTGGCGCCGCTGTGCGCTGCACGACCTTGCCCATATGGACGGCGCGTCACTTCACCTAATGAAGCCATTGTATGGCGAAACAATATTGTAGTGATTTACAATAAAAGAATTTTTGAAACTAGAAGTTTAATTACTTATTTCTTAGCGTTAATTCAATATTGTCTAAGTTTGCTAAACCTAATAGCTTTTCTGTTTTGAGATCCATACATCCATTCACCTCTACAGATAAAAGAATGCTTTTTATTCTATTCTTTAATTCAACATTTAATTCATCTTCATGTAAACATTCGGATATTATGTGTAATATTGTTTTCTTTTTTATATAGCTTTTCCATTCTATTTTAATAATTATTCATTTCTTGGTACTTGGATTTGTTTGAGTTTTGCATATTTTTGTTTACTATAATACCTACAATTCAGAAGCATAATTTAAAATAAAAGTTGTCCCGTTTGTAATTAAATTATTTGATATTTGACATATTTTTAATGTTTGAATTTCAATTGGCCACTCGTAAAAAACTAAATTGCACTGGACTAAAACTATTCGTTTCATAGATAAAACATGATTCGTTTACGATGATGATTTCGATGCTTTTATAACAGCAAATTAGAAAAAGAGTAAAACAATGTGTAAAAAAGTCCCCAATCACTACAAAAAAACTAATCAATTAAAAACAAATTCTGTTCCACAAAACAAGTCCAAACATAAATGAATAAAACTATAAAATTGTTTATTAGGTTACCGATTCAGAACCAGAAATTTCAAGTTTGTTAAATTTGGCAATGTCAAGGAAAGCATAAAGCCAACTTCCAATACAATTAATAAATTAAAAGTTATTATTATTTTATAATTAAAAGAAAAAAAAACATAAGGGTGTGATAAGTTTGTCCCGGAGTATACATAATTTGGTTATCCACTGGCTCAGATGGAACAGTGTATTACAGTCAAAATCACTCTAACAATTAATACACAATATAAACTCCAAAATTTGGAAAGAGTCAGTTTACATACTTGCTGGCACTGCTATACTAAACATCAACTTCAAACTTGACTGAGTTCTACTTGTATATAACTAAAATATTTTCAATATAAAATATTAAAAATTGAGTGTGAAGAACACAATGCAAGTTAATATATTTGTGAAAGCATCTCTCCAGAGACGTAGACATGTGTGTGATTCATTTTTCTACAGAATCATCGGTACGCCCCATTGGAGAAACACGTTCACAAAACAACAACCTCGCTATATCGCAGAAGGGATACTTTCAAAAATATATGAAATTCTTCACACCTGATTTTTAATTATATTTCTATATTATTAAAAATATTTTTGTTTTATACAAAATTTGGTGAGGTTTAACCTACTACTATAGTGTTTTCTGTTGTAAATTCGAGTTCCAATGTATGCAAACTGAGATTGAGTGCAATTTTATTTTCTGATCGCTGAGAGAGTGCTAACTTTATGATTAAGTTAGTCAACAATGGTATCGATGCTCTGAACTTACCCTGCTATTGGCATTATGGTGCTGCCAAAATATCCAACTAGAAAAAACGAAACATTAATGCTAACAGAATTTTCCGATCTTTTTTACCCTACCGCTGCAATTAACCATTGTATTAACCGTATATAATTGCCGTACGTAGGTTCAGACAGTTATACATATTTGTACTTATTGACAATGTATAAACTTTTGTTTAGCATTTCTTATAATTTTTTTTATTCGAATTACCTATTTTAACTTTAATTAGCTTTTCTTGGATTACAATTTAATATTTGACACTGTACTTGATTGTATTGTCTTCTTAATGGAGAGATCTATTGGACAATAGACAATTATTATAATTATTAAATCTCCTCAACGAAATCGGAAATTTCTTTGCACCACCAAGCCTCGAAGAAACGACAGCGAAAACGTATACCATGATTCGGATGTTTAATTGAACCAATTTGGAATTTTAACAAACTTTGATGCAAAATTAATCGCACACATCATTTTTTAAAAATATTTTTAACCCACCAAAATAAAAATCTCATGTTTGGTGATCGAATGCTTTATTAACGCATTACAAATAAAATCCATTATAAAAGAGCGAAATCCAAGCCAAATGAAGAAAATACATAAACAACTTTGAAAACAGAATAAAACTGCTATAAATATCCAATAAAAAAATATTAATTTGATGTCAAAATAACAAAAAATACTCAGTAGCTTGTACTCCCACCACGAGCCCTAATTACGGCTGCCATTCGATCAGGCATGCTCCTGATTAAAACGGCAAATTCCTCTTGAAGAATTTGGTTCCATTCCGCAGTTAGGGCTTCTTCTAACCTGTCCACGTCGCCCCAACATGCTCCATGCATGTTCCATGGGATTCAAGTCAGGGCTATGTGGTGGCTACGGCAACAACGCAATGCTAACTTTTTCTAAGTAAGCCTGCGTGATCCTTGCAATGTGTGGACGGGCATCATCTTGCATTAAACGAAAATATTCGCTAACAAATGGCGCGACAAACATTACATGTTCCTCTAAACACTGTTGAACGTAGCGGTCGGTAGTAATTGTCCCTCCCCGGATTCTCACAAGCTCTGTATTAACAGTCAACGAAATACCATCTCCACCGTATGGTACTCTTGGCGACAAGCAGGCTTCAGCAAAACGCTTTGCCTGGTCTTCTTCACATCCTATAGCGACCATCTGATGTGTATAGCGTGAATCTAGACTCGTCAGTAAAAAGCACAGCTCTTCAAGACCCCAATCAGCATGTTCCATAATGCTATGCGGTTAAAATAGAACCTGTTGCAGATCTTCTGGATTTTAAAGCACCTTCATTTAAGCGTCTGCGAACTGTATACATTCACACTATGTTATTATAGACGTCTTTCAATCTTTGCACAAGAGAAGATTCTGTCATCGCACGGTGACAGAATCTGCTCATGTAAGGCAGAAACCGATATTGAGTGTGATTTATTACTCTATCCCGGACTTCTGTGTACTCTTCTACTTCCTGAAACTTATGCAAGGCATCTGAAACAGTACTTCGGGGAATTACTAGGGCGTTTGCGATGTAACGCACACTTTGTCCGTTATTTCTTAAAGCAACAGCTTGAGCAACTTGTTCTGGAGCCATTGGATCCATGTGTCTTGTTTTCACTTTTCAAAAACAATTTCTCAATAAATTGAACGTGTTCCTACACGAATAACTTGGAATAAGGCAGCTTTCTTTGCGACATACTTGATTTCACTCTAAACAAGTTGTAACGTGTTCAAACCTAATCACTTAAAATGCAGCACAATTCATGCGCAGCATTGAAATATTTCGAAGAATTCAAAAGTGTCCGGTTAATTTTGCACCTCAATTTATATACTAGATAAGTGTTTCTCGATAGGTTGTATGTTCATTATAACTTTTAAATTCTTTCTTAAATAAAGTTACGTATTTATCAGTCAGACACCTAGGCCAGGGAACCTTTATTTACGAACCTTAATGATCACTAACAATATTTATGTCGCATTTAGATACTTGTAATAACGTATGGTCCCAAAGTTTTCGGAAAATTTTAGATGTTGATAATTTTCTGAAAACTGTTTTACTTTAAAAACTATATATTACAACATTTAACAATAAATACTTAATCTTCAAATTATTGATAGTGGGCCATTATCTTCGATAGTCCTCAGCTTTGTTCTGACTTGTCCCATCCTCTGGACAACAGCAGGATCTTCTTCTTCTGTTTTTGGTTGGACACTAGCACGTCCAAGCACTTGAGCACTATCCCCAACAGATCTCTCAGTTCCACTCTGTTAGTCTTGTGTCCTCAATAAAAGCCAGTATCCTCCTCAGGGGGAGTTTGAGTACCCTCGTAGGATTCAACAGATCTCTTCCGAAATGTTTCTGTCTGAGGACTTTCAGTTCCTCACACGTGCATATTACATGAAGGCTAGATTTCTCCTCTTTTTCACATCTTCTACACCAGGGCTCGCTAACCAAGCCCATGCTGTACAAATGTTTCCTTAAAGAACAATGTCCGGTTATTAAGCCGGTAATTATTTTAATTTTTTTTTTGTTACTACGAATTAGGTTGGCTGAAAACCTTCTGTACAACCTTCAGCACCCTTAGTAGTGTTTTAGTATGGAATTGGCCTTCCGTTAACCTCCATTTCTTTCCATTCATGTTCTCTTTCTAACCATAACCAGATCTGACTTTTAGTGGAATCTTTAGCGATTCTACATACAGGTTCTAGTCCTATAAAGTTCCTATTAGTACCTTCTTTGGCCAGTTCGTTGGTCTCATTGCCTTTAATTCTCTCATGTCCTGACACTCATATAAGCGACACAGTATTGTCTTGTGCCAGTTTATTGAAGACCTGTTTGCAATATTTCACCACTTTAGACCTGGTAGTTGGATTCATAATAGCTTTAATACCTGCTTGACTATCAGTCATTATGTTGACTTTTTGGTTTACCGAAATTCCTCGGCGCAGGCTGCGACTGCAAACCATTCGTCCTGGAAAACCGTCGCATGTTTTCCCAGACATATCGATATCTTCCTTCTAGGGCACATTCCGCATATGCCTGCACCTGTCCCCTGATTGGATTGTGATCCATCTGTGTACCAGGTGCCGGCACCACAATCGGTTGAGCGACTTTTTGCCTGTTCCCTGGTCGGTATAAATATGTTCAGCTTAGCTGTAAACATAATCTCAGGTGCCATACTATTCGCCGGCATTTGAAATATCGGCTCTTTCAGTATAGTTCCTGTGATATCTGTATGGCCCCCTACAACCTCATTAGGACACCATACGTCATTGGCCTTCAGCCCAGGATCGCAGCCATGGCTTCCGCTTTTACAAATAGTTCCAGCGGAGGGAGACCCACGATGGTCTCCATGGAGGCGATTCCCGTGCTGTTCATAGCTCCCGTGATTCCCAACAGAGCCTATCGCTGGAGAGTCGCGAGGAGAACCACCGACGATGTCAGCTCCGTTCTCCTCCACCAGACAAGTGCCCCATAGGTAATCGTTGGTCTTACTACTGCTGCGTACAGCCAGTGTACCAGATTTGGTTTTAGTCACAAACAGCAGGATTAAAAATGCGAGAAACAGCAGGATCAATATCTCGCATTTTTGAAAAGTTCGACGTCGTAATCTTCATTTGCAGCTTTCCATCCATTTTCATAATTTTCTGGTCAAAAATGCCTCTATTGGTCTAGCCTGAGGTACATTGGGAGGCTTGTCTAATTTAGGAACAAAGTTTATGTTGTTTGCGCGTTCTAATGCCATGAAGCTAAAGCAGGCCAAAACATGATATCATCATTGCCATGATGTGTATTTAAAAACTGAAACAGTTTAGAAAGGCATCTTTGAATGTAAAGTTGTGCAGTTAAGGCTTCTCCTCTAACACTATGACTGCGAGATAAATCCGGCGTCAGAAATGGCACACCACACTAAAATTTTGACCTCAAATTTGGATTTATCTTTGAATTTGAAATTGTTTGGTGTGTTTTCTATGCTGTCGGAATAAAAACCGTCGTTTCCCTTCATCTCTGAATCGGACAAGGTGAAATATTTCTCATCATCCATTACAATCAGTTTATTGACAAAATGAATGCGCCTTAGCGCACGACACCACCTGGGTATTCTAACTGGGCCGCGGTATATTTTGGTGCCTTCCTTCGTTTTCAAAACACTACGTTATATCGTGAAATTGTTCGAAAAATAGTGGTCTTTGAAACGCTGAATCTTCGACCTATTTTCCGCTGTGAAACGCCAACTTTGTCCTTAACGGCTTCAAGTATTTCTTGTTCTCCTACTTTGCTCAAAGTTCTTGGTCGACCACTTTTGGGCAAATTAACACAGGGCCATTCCTTCTTCACACTCCTTTATGGTTTGATAAACTGTTGATAAAGAAATATCTTGTTCACAATAAATGACAACATCACCCTTTACGAATATCTAGCTTATAAAACATTTTGCTGAACCAGATCACAAAAACTAAACTGTCATAATTAAAACAAGCTAATTGTGTATGACTTCCAGCGTCAACTTAACCAAACATCATTTAGTACAACTACAAATCATCTAAAATTTTTCCGCAGAATTTGGGACTATACGTTAATCGGCGATCATAAGCATAAACAATATATAGGTAAATCTCCTACGATCATAAGAGATATCTAAAATGTTTCAGTTGGAAAGCGTACACTTTCCATTTTCTCTTCACAATGTTTTAAGTTTACGTGTTTCTTTAATTTCCATTTGTAGTTTGTCCTGAATTCGCATTCCTCACAATTAAATCGCTCCAATTTTTCGTCAATATGTTTTACATTCGTATGTCTTTTCAAATCCCATTTGTGGTTAGTTTTGAAGTCACATTGTTCACATTTAAATCGTTCCACTTTGTCTTTAGCATGTTTGGAATTTGTGTGTCTTTTCAAACTCCATTTCTGGTTTGTTTTGTACTTGCATTCCGAACATTTAAATCGCTCCACTTTTTCTTCAGAATGTTTCGCGTTTATATGTTCTTTTAGATTGGATTTGTGGATTGTTTTGTATTCACATTCTGGGCATTTAAATGGATTCACCATTCCTTCACGATGTTTTACATTTATATGTCTTTCTAAATGCGATTTGTAGTTTGTATCGAACTCACATTCCGGACATTTAAATCGTTCCAGTTTCTCTGCAGAATGCTTTATAATAACATGATTTTTCAAATAGGATTTGTAGTTTGTTTTGAAGTCACACTTTGGACACTTAAATCGTTTCTCTTCACTGTGTTTCCTTTTTATATGTGTCTTCAGGTACGATAGGTAGTTCGTTACGTAGTCACAATCTGGACATTTAACTTTTTTTTCACAATGTTTTGCATTTATATGTTCACTCAGATACGATTTATTTTTTGTTCTGTAGCCACACTCCGGGCATTTAAACCGTTTCACTTCCTCCATATAATGTTTAGTGTTTAAATGTGTTTTTAAACTCCATTTGTAGCAAGTTTTGAAGTCGCATTCCGAACATTTAAATGACTTCTGCTCAGAATGCTTTCCATTCATGTGTATTTTCAAATGGGACTTGTTGTTTGTTTTGTAATCACATATGCGACAACTTTCCTTCTTTTCAAGATTATTATGGATGTTAATCACGTGGCGCTTGAGACTTCCTTTTTGTTTGAATCGTTTATGGCAAACTCCACATCTGTACTTTTTAATTTCGTAATGTTTGTTTGTGTGGTTTTTAAAGTCGGCTCTATATGTTGTCTTGTATTCGCATCGCGAACACTTATATAGTTCACATTGCTGTTTATTACGTTTACTAGAAACAAATGTCCGTCCCTTTACTTTCGTAATTCGATTATCTGCCGCAGGTAGGACTTCCTGCCTAAAAATAAATGATACTATTAGACGCAAGTAAAAGAACAAAGTAAAATTAATGCATTGATAATGTGTCAATCAATACTTCCATTCAACCTAAGAAAGGAGCAGATAACGCTGTAATCTAAGTGAAACTTAAAGGATAAATTTTGAAATTTTAAACAGGTAGAACATATGTTTTGCGGTCATATGTGAAGGTTATATACATAACAATAAAATCATTATTTTTTTTTTACTTTTACGTTATTTTATTTACGTATTTATTATTAAAAAGCTTAGATTGTGTTCAAAACATTCCCAGACGTTTGGAAAATGATACAGCTGATTATGCTTTAATAATTTTATTCAAGTATGAAACGGCAAATACGAGTATACAGGTGTTCGTGACATTCAATTACGACGCGAATTCAAAAATCCCATTATAATGTGTTGCATGTAAATGTGGTCGTAATAAATTTACGAGATTTTCCCAAACCTTTTGATAACTCTTTAAATCTTTCATTAAGAATTTCAAAAGGGTTGCTTCTATCCCGAAATTTTCGTCTATATAAACAAAATTCCATATAAGCATCAGCTCTTCCGCGAGCGACTATATTTTCCAAAGCGTTATGAATGATTGGTAACATCTATAACAAAAACGTGTGATGTTATATACTTATTTTTAACTACATATTTTCATTCAAACTTACTTCACAGAGTGCTAAAAACCTATTGACGAATTTTTTTAAACTTTTGTTAATTATTTACTTGATTTGACGATTACTATTTATCTGTCAATCAATGTCTAGACTCCAATGTTAATAATTATTAAACACTAAATTTAATTCAAATCACATTCCACAGTAGTTCTGATTTAGTCGATTCGAGTTTTGTCGAAAGGGAATGTATTCTTCGATTCGACTTCGACAGTAGTTCTGAATTTATGGCCACGCCTCGTACATATTGATATGTAAGTTTAGGAATTTATGTCCTAGTTTACATTTACTAAATTTATCTTGCCATTAACTTTTAAAAACATAAAACTAATCTTACCTGGCATTCTTCTCGCGACAATAATCTTTGTGATAATCGAAATATTCCCTTTCATCCAAGTAGATTTTACAAAATGAACAATGAACGATACCTAAAAATTAATAAAAACATACGAGTTAGATTCGATTATTTTCCAAATGTTATCATCAGAGAGCGGACTGAAGCGATTGAATGACCAATTGGCCCGATAAAACGTGGCAGTCTCAGGCATAGTATGCATGTTATAACAGCCCCACTATTTGCTTGCTCGATTGCATTCCTCGAGCAGGTGTAATTTCCGTCGTTATTGTGTCTATTCATTCATAAATTCTATTTTACAGTGGCGTGTAAGACGGAATATACATTTATATATTATTTCGTTGGACTTCGTTCTAATAATCGCTTAAAAAATTATATCCGCTAATTTCCAAAGGGTATTCTCGTGTTTACATGCTGTTATACACGCATATACATATATATATTTATTGTTCTTGAGATAGTATATTTTCTATTCTCTTCTAGAAGGGATTGTTTCTGGTTTCGTTTCTTTCAGTATTATTTGGTTACAATTTTTAGTATTTTAAAAAACCCGTCTCATATTGTTATATTTATCCTATAATTTTGTATAAATATTAAGTTTAATTTATTACCTTATTTTTGGAGTAGTTTTCGTTTCTTCTTTTTAGTCCATTTCTTTCTGTTCTTAGTATTTCTCTTTATTTTCATTAACTATGGAGAATTTTCGTAGGGCAACATGGTAGGATAGATTAGAGGCCATACAGATTGGTTGCATATTCGTAATGATACCGAGATATATTGCAGTGCCTGCTCATTATGTTTGAGGTGTCCACAAAAGTATAATGCGCAGAGACATGTTTCTTCGAAAACTCATCAAGGTAACATATGACCATATGACATCTGCAACTGACACTTTTACGAAGAACTGTGTGAAGCTTTCATGGCGGACAATATCCCATTTAAAAATCTTAACAATCCAGTCCTCAGGAGGTTTCGTACAAAATATACCGATCGTCATATAACAAGTGTTCATTTGAAAAGTCAATCTAGGTTACTTTGAAATTTTGATAGAATAAGACGCAAATATATTAATATATGTTTGTTGTTCCGTAAACGTAAATCCAAATGACATTTGATAATGTCAATCACAAATATCAGTTAGTGCATAAAATAATCGTGCGTCGATTCTGGTTTAAATAAATTGCTTCTCAGTTTTAAAATGGCTTTCGCTTTAGAACATAAATTTTTTTTAGTCCAGGCTTATTTTCGAAGTGGTAATAAAATTGATGGTTTATGGGTTTATTCAGTTCAAGATTGCATGGTAGAATTTCAAGTTGAGTTTCCACATTTTGTAATAGATTATATACAATTTAAGAATACTTTGGATAGAACTTTAAAACTTTTTCTGAAACTGGTAGTCTCTTAAGAAAATCAGGCAGCGGAGCAGTTAAGACACGTACACCTCAAGTTGTCAATCGTGTTAAAGAAATAATGGAAAATGAACCACAAAAATCTGTTCGACATTTGAGTCAACAAATAAACCTTTCTGTTGGTACAACTCACAAGTTATTAAAAAAAGATATGCAACTTTATCCATACCGTGTCACAGCAGTACAAGAATTGTTAGAAATTGATTACCCACGTAAACTACAGTTTTGTAATTGGTTTGTAAATATGAACAATAATGGAGAACTTTCCCAAAGAGTCATCTTTACTGATGAAGCATGGTTTTATAAAACGGGATACCTAAATTCACAAAATACAAGAATTTGGAGTAGTGAAAATCCACATGTAATTAATGAAGAATCGCTACATCCAGAGAAAATTGGTGTTTGGGCAGCGATAAGCCAAAAGCGAATCATTGGACCAATATTTTTTCAGGGAACGTTAACTGCACAAAGGTACTGTACGGAAATTTTACAACCATTTGGCAATCAGTTGCATGATGATGAACTTCAAAATGCATATTTCCAACAAGACGGAGCACCTTGTCACTGTACTGCAGAATCTTTGGATTATTTAAGAGAATTTTTTGATGAGCGTATAATTAGTCGAAATACTGAAATTGCCTGGCCTGCACGTTCATGCGATTTAACACCTTGCGACTTCTTTTTGTGGTCTTATCTAAAAAATAACATATTTCGAACACCTATATTGAATTTGAATGATATGCTACAGAGAATAGAACAGAAATGCATGGAAATTAATAACAATCCAGTAATGTTGCAGAATATCATCAGAAATTTTGAACGGAGGATTTTAAAGTGCATTGATCTTGAAGGACAACATTTTCAACATTTGTTATAGTTTTCAATAAATACCTATTATTTGTTATTTATTTGTATGTATGAAACTGTCAAAATATACGACTTCGTAGGTTAAGTAGTAAATTTTAATTTACGACATACTTCAAAATGTTCTCAGTAAATCATATGCTACTAAATTGACTTTTCAAATGAACACTTGTTATATATATACAACGTGTCCAGGAAAGTATGCAACAAAGGGAAAACTTTTTTATGGTCTATTTCGCTGGAAATTTTATTTATTATAAAAGTTTTTGCTTTACTTAAAACCCATTTACCCGTTAAAATAAATTAAATATCGCTTTAAATAATGAAAATATTCTTTAATAACTTAAAAATACAAAAAAAAATTATTTTCATGTTTTAAACAAACATCACTCGATATGATGCCCCTCTCGTTTAATACATAAATTTGTACGTCTACTTAAGTCCCTGACGGCATTTTGCAGGAAATTGGGATTATTATTTAAATGCGTTATCGCTTCCCTAATCATGTTCTGCAAATCTTCTTGATTATCTAATGACCTATCTGAATACACCTGATTTTTCCACTAACCCCATAAAAAATAATCCAAAGGATTTAAATCCGGCGAGCGTGGAGGCCATGGAAATTCATCATTTCCATGGCCTCCACGCTCGCCGGATCTTCCTATCCATTTTTATTGAAATTTTTTGTTTAAATACTGCACGACTCGACGAGAAATATGTGCAGGTGCACCATCCTGAATAAACCACAAAGAACGTCTTGTTTGTAAGGGTAAATTGTCAAATTCATCTTCTAATCCAGAAGTCAGAAATGCTAAATACCTTTTAGAATTTAGAGTTTGCTGAAGAAAAAAAACGGCCCAACCACTCTTCTCAAAAATTCCGCACCAAACATTTATCTTTCGTGAATATTGGCTCTTACAGTCCATTTAATGGGACAGTTTTGCGAACAAACTACACCATTTGTAGTTAATGTCGCTTCATCGGTAAATAATATTTTTTTGGGAAATGTTATGTCCGTTTCTATTTCACCTTGTGTCATGAAGGAAAACTCTAAACGTTTATCATAGTCTCGTTCTTTCAACGTTTGGACATATCATGGTTTAAATGTAGTAAACTTGTATGTTTTTAATATTTGATGTACTGATGATTTACGTAATCCTAAATTAGTTGCACATTTTCTTATAGATAATTTAGGATTCAATTACACTTTGTAAATCACAATTACACTTTGTAAATCATTTAAAGAATTATCTAAATTTCTTACTGGTCTGTCATGTTCCTTTTTAAAATTAAATTCCAAAGAGTCGATTTGTTTAAATTGTCGCAAAATTCTGGATACCGTGGACCAACTAACGTTTTTATTGGAATGCCTTTTTGTATTTTCAAGTTATTAAAGAATATTTTCATTATTTAAAGCGATATTTCATTTGTTTTAACGGGTGAATGGGTTTTAAGTAAAGCAAAAACTTTTATAAAGAATAAAATTTCCTGAGAAATCGACCATAAAAAAGTTTTCCCTTTGTTGCATACTTTTCTGGGCACGTTGTATATATGAATCTACTTTACGTAAATACCACTTACCAAAATGTTATTTGAGAACCATTGAAAAAATACGAACCAATCTATCTGGTCATTATCTTTGGGTAAGTGCAGACGAAACAACGGAAGTAATTGGATGAAACAGTTGCAGAAGTAATTGATCAATGTATTCATAATATTCTGTCGTCGGATAACAACTATAAAGACAAGATGCTATTATTTTTGACTGATGCGGTAGCTTATATGTTAAAAACAGTGAAGTTATTAAAGCAATCTTATCCCAATATGTTACACGTTACTTGTGCAGCACATGCACTACACAGAGTATGTGAATACATCAGGGGTCATTTTCCAAATGCTGATAAGTTAGTTTCATCATTTAAAAAGATATTTCTCAAAGCTGAGACAAAAAGTTGATGCCATATTTAGCAGAAATCCAGATTTGAATATATTATATCAATTCTGCACAGAGTCGATTGAAAAATCTATACATTCGAAGTATGGTGCACTTTTGCAACATTTTAATCACGCACCCATCACCAGTTGTGATGTGGAACGGACAATTTCTATTTTTAGAGACGTTTTAACATCTAAAAGAACCAATTTAATACAGAAACACCTTGAATAAATTTTAGTTGTTCATAGTAATGTTTTAACACTTTTAATGTTTCACAGAAAATACATAGTTTTGAGTTTTGTTCTTTGTAAATTATTTTCATTTAAAATTCTATGCGCAATTCGCTCGTCAGCATTACTTTTGTTTCAGCAGTAGTTGCTGCCGGTTACCAAACCGTTTATTACATTCGCTCTGTTGTGCATTGACAGATGCATATTAACTGCATATGTAGGTATGTGCCACTTATGCAATTGCTATACGTATCAAATTGTACGGAACTCACGGATCGCTTACAGAAACAATCCTATTGCGAATACAAGGCAGACGCCTATGGGCTATGAATCATCAATCGCTCGAGTCCGCTCTCTGATTATCATTTTAATAAAAAATAACGCCAGTAGTTTTTGGTTTTGATCACGGCATATTTAAAGTCTCAGTTTTGACCAGAGAAAATAGTCGCCTGCTAATTAAACATTAAGAGAACTAACAAGTTAAAGAAGAGATTATGCATATTCAACAAATTTGAAACTGAACATATACGAGTTGTGATCAAAAAATACAGTGAATAAATTTTTATAGCAGCAACTGCTGACGCTACATTTATTTGAAATAATAAATCCGATAGCCTGAATCGTTGAGACAGTCGGTGCCACGTTAGAACAAGTTATGACTTGTCAATCAGCTTTCAAAGCCGGAAGAGTGAATTTCGAATACCCCGTTAACATTAAGTTTTGTTTTAAGTTACAAAAAAGTGGCAAAGAAGTCTATGAAATGTTAAAAATTAGTCCACGGTGATAATGTGTGATTTTGAAGACTGTTTACAAGTGGTATTAGCGATTTAAAATCGGAAATGAGTCAGTTAAAGACGAGCAACGGTCGAAACGTCCTTCGACCTTAAAACTGCGATGACTGCTGCTTTGTGTCGTCATACCCCCCATACACCCATGATTCGTCACCGGTATTGATTCTGGTATCGAAGTTCGCATCGCTTTCGGTAGTTTCTTTCAGCTCTGTGCACACATGGACACGGTGCCGTTTTGTTTAATACTGAGTAACCTTGACACAAACTTCGCAGTAATATGCCGCATGTCGAATTCGCCGGACAGAATACGCTGACAAACACCGTACGACAAACCGACAATATTACAACTTTTGCCATATTTTGTGGCGTGTTTTCCGTCAATGGATGACTGGAACGCTTATCATCATAACAGACACACGTCCATTTTGAAAACGGTTGTACCACTCATAAGTTTGCGTCTGGTCTAAAGCATCCTCACCAAACGCTTGTTAAGCATTTTCAGAGTTTCCGCTGCCCTTTTTCCAAGTTTGAAGCAGAATTTGATGCACGTTCTTCGCTCTCTCACATCAAACATTGTGATTTCGCAGAATAACTCAAACACAACTCTACAAAAATAAACACAAAAACTATTTGTCATCACTTAGCAAAGTACTGTGTGACAAGACTGACTTAGTAATAGACGTAGCTTACACCATCTAGCGCCAGAGACCTGTACTACGAGTATGGTACTCGTAGTACATGTCTCTAGCGCTAGATGGTGTAAGTTAGCAAGGGATGGTCCTTTCGGGGGTCACATTCAAATTCTAGGAATTTCTGCGTAAGCTTGTATATCAGAAAGGACTCTATACTACAAAGAATAATGGACTAAATTCAATAGAAAGAAGTTAGAATTTTAATTTCTTAGATAGAATTCTAATTATTTGAAACGTTCATTATATACTTATATATATATATTTATATATATGTATATATATATATATATATATATATATGTATATATATATGTATATATATATATATATATATATATATATATATATATGTATATATATATACCGCCTAATTCTGAGCAAACGCAACGATGCGAATGTATGAATATTTCTCCCGCTCCAAATAGAATTCCCCTGAATGCTGTAGGCGTGTCAACATCGATGTCATATGTCATACATACTTACATATTATGGAGCCGCGTAAGAAAAATTATCTGATTACCAAATTACTATTAAAGGACTATAAATTGTTTAGTCCTGTGTTATTGTAATGATTTTATAATAAATAAATTGCAATACGTTATACTGACGATGGTCACACAAAGCGTAATAAAATTATTAATAAGCGGTTAAGAAAATTGCAAATAAGGCATCAAGAGATTTAATAAATTAAATTTTAATAATAAAGGTAACAAAAACTATTCATAGTAAACTAAATAAACTTCAGAAATAAATAAAAACGAAATTAAATTCTAGTAATGTAAAGAAAAATTTACTCTTACAGATAATAAAATAAATTGTTCATAATGAGAAATTAATTATATAATAACGGAAATTCATCCGTTTAAACTCATCACCGTAAAATAATTGATGATGTTTGGAATATTTATAATTACAAAAACCATTTAATTTTAGTATGCGGTTAACGGAAGAGCAGCATATGCCTAAATCGTTGGAAATATCGCTATGTGTCAAATTTGAATTTAGTTCTATTGCAGCGCATACTAAAATGAACGTATCATTAGGAACTCCGGCAAATAAGTCACATATTCTTTGATAAGAATTATCAGCGTGGTACCATTTCATCATTTCGGCTTTCTCTTCTAGTGTATAACGCGGCATTATCACTATTCAAACGCTTAAGAGGCTCCGTATAGGGTGACAGTGGTGACATTAATTTGTGATATTAATTGTCAAATCGTTGCGCGACAGACTGTTTTGTGATTGGCTAAACGCGTTCAGGGGATTTGTATTCGAAGCGGGAGAAATATTCATACATTCGCATCGTTGCGTTTGCTCAGAATTAGGCGGTATATATATATATATATATATATATGCAATATAGTACCTATATAATTATATGCAATATAGTACCTATATAATTATATGGCAAGATGGTATGCCATGACTTGTTTTTTACAAGAAATTTAAATATATGTTGTAGCTTTTAATAGTTTAGATTTAAAATATTTATTCATAGAACTTAAAAAAAGATTGCATAACAATTACCCTTAAAATAACATTGTTTCAATGAAATATTTTACTTTTATATAATTTTAAAAAGAAAAAGCAGAATTTATATGTTGACAATATCTCAGTTTTGCAGGTTGTAAGTACCTGTACCCTTACTCCCACAATTTAAAATATTTTGTATACTTACTTTCAATCGAGAACTTTCGATTGGTGCCATTAGAGCAAATGCCTTTGTGTTTAGCTAAATATACATCTGAATTAAATCCCAAACAACAAAACGTACAAGCAAATACATTTTCTTCATGTTTCTTTGTCGGTGGAATAAAATCTATTTCGACATCTTCATTCAGTGCAACTCTATATTCTTCACCTAAATACACCAACAATTCTTCATCCTCTGGGATTGCACGATTACTGGAGTAGTACAAATTGTTTTCATGTTGAAATACAAATAGATTCTGCTCTGAAGAAATTCTGGTAAAATTGATGTATTGCATCCAATGTGAACATTTTAACTGATCATTACGAACAACAAATTTGTTTGTTTTTATTTTCCATGCGCATTCATGAGTACTCAATTCAGTGAAAGGACCAAATTTTACACCCTCAGGTATAAATTTTAAAGCAAACACTCCCAAATATCCAAAAGATTGTCTAATTTCTAGAATATTGTTTGGTATTTCTACTTTTGTTAGATTATATGCATTACCAAAGGGACTTCTATTCAATATATGTATAAGCATTCGACACTTGGTACAATAATCTTGATAATATTCATGACAACTGTCACAATCTGTTCATAAAATTCATTAACATTAAACACTTTCTAACACATTACCATTGATCAGTTAAATATGCATTGCAATTTTCTAATTATAGACACATAAGGAAATAATAGTAACATTATTATTAAAACATATATGAATATTTACCAACAGACATTAAAACCCTTATAGGAAATATAAAAAATATATATGGTCAATAACCCAGAACAATTAAGAACATAAGTTAAAAGCATAAAAAACTTTTATCCAACACCTCCTAATAATAGACCTATAACTATAGCGATTTTAAATCAATTATGTAGCTTATAACTAGAGCTGAGGATGTTTGCGGTATAACCATGGTTATATCATGTAACCATAGTAAATTACTATGGTTACATGACATAACCATGGTTATACCGCAAACATCCTCAGCTCTACTTATAACTCACTAGTGAGTTAAAAACATAATTTATCTCACTAGTGAGATAAAACAAGGTGAAATTTAGATTGCATAGAGACATTCAAACTGCTATAGTATTAAAACATTTATATTAATTCTAAAGGGTAAACAATAGCAACTAATTAACATTTACATTAATATTAAAGTTGAAGGAAATCCTCTTTGTATCTGACTCTGCATTCAGGTTATTCGAATTTAGAGTTATACTAGAAGACGTATTTGAAGTATCCTGAACAGAAATTTGATGACCAGAAGTCGAGGACGTTAGACTGTCTGGACCTTGTATCTTTCTGGCTATATCAATCTTGTTGGATACTGAATCTTGTATATAACCTTCTGCCACAGTGGACGATTTCCACCCACCATGTCGTTTAACTGTTGTAATATCAGCTCCTGCGTTTGCCAGAAGAGATGCTGACGAACGTCTCAGACTATGTCCTGTATATAATTGAGCTTCTGGTAGGTTCAGGAAAGATGCAACTTTCTGAGGTATCTTAGAAATGGTGTTAATTCCAACTGGCTGGATAGTGCATTTTTCTTTCTTGTAATTTAGGAAGAATCTGCCATGTGGAATACCTTTTGGTCCCATACAGACATATTTTCTGTAGAGGTCAAGAATATCTGTTGTAAATCCTTCTGCCATAATAGTGAAACTTCTAGATACGTTTGTCTTTGTGTCAGGTATCGAAACATACAAGTATCCTCCTTTATCTTCTATATCGTCAACTTTCAGCTAAGTTATTTCATCACAACGACACGCACCTGATATACCAATTATTAAGGCAACCTGCATAGAATACACAAACGAATAATGAATAAATACTTTGAATTAAATATAAGAAAATAAATAATACCTTCATCATCAAATATTTATTGTTAGGAGCCTCATTCAGAAACTTCTCTATGTGTAGCCTCTCCAAGATTTTCGCCTTTTTGGACTTGTGGGTTCTTGCCTCACTCTTCAAATAGGAAATCAGTTTTCCGTATTTCGATATGTCAATTCATATACACTTTCAAAGTACTTCTTAACATGGAATACTTCGTCCACAATGAAGAAGGTGCTATTTTCCTTCTATAAATATGGAAATACGCCAGCATAACTTCTTCGTTAATTCCAGTGATACTTTGCTGTTTTCTCCATTCTTCAAAATGACGAAATTTTTTGTCGTAATTATCCTTCGATTTTTTTGGCAGTAATTTATAACATGCTGCTTGAGCTTCTTTCTTAACTTCTAGCGGAATGAAAACAGCCTCTTGCAACTCTTCCATTACCATCAACTTTTAACTGCAGTATTATTAATCAATCACTAATTTTGTTTGCTTGTTGATTTGCATTATTTATTCTCCATAGTAACTGCATTATTGCATATGAACTTTTTGCATTAGTCGTTTATAATTTAAATTTGACATGGAACGTCAAATTTATAATTTAAATTTGACATGGAACGTCAATTTTATAAACATTAAAAGCCATTTTGAACGGATCTTAAGAGGTGTTGGATAAAGTTTTGTATTGCACGTGTGTTAATTACAAATAAGTCACTTGAGAAAAGTAGCTCATTCGTCGTAGTGGACTCGTGAGCTAAACATTTTCTCGCATGACTTATTTGTAACATAACACACTTGTACAATAAATAACTATAAATTTAAAATAATTACAAATTTAATAGTATATGTAAAATATCTATAAAACAATTTGGAACAATATAGGATTTGTAATTTGTTGAAACTCAGAAAACCATGAAAAAAAAATTTACCCTCTTAAATTGTACATGAAGTAGGGGTAATTAAAAATATTAAAACAGTTGTTATTCATTGATATGCATTACATATTAACATATATCATATACTTACACAGCTGTTCATCGCATGACTCAATTTTTATGTCAGTAGTGGAAACAATTTCATCTTTTACTTCAATTTTATGATTTATTTTATTGTTGCCTATTTCCTGATTGTCAATATTTACCCATTTTATATCTGCCTCTTCTGTATATAATGGATCAACAAAAATATCATTTTCTGTTCTGTTATTATTTATGTTATTATCTGTTTCAAATGATAATGATTCTGTTTTGATATTATTCATAACTAATATATTATTTTGTTTTATACTATTATTTGCACAACTTTTTAATTCAAATAAATTATTTTCACAAGTCCTTGTATTTATAGCAGTTACAGGATAAATTACTTGATTAACTCGATGATCATCTACTTTGTATTCGCCTTTCATTTTTGTTATATTTCTTGAAAATATTGAATTGTTGACAAATACACAACTTGTTTTGACATTTAACTTTGACATGAAAAATAGTTAGAAACTTATAAAAAAGTATCATACTTAAATGTTAATTCAGTACCCTAACACTCGTGACATTACAATACGTAACGGCGGTATTTTTGAAACTAACCTTTTGGTTTGATTCGGGCATGAATGCCCGAATCAAACCATTGACTTAAATAGCTAGATGATCATAATGAAAATCACTCTACAAAGATTATGTGTTTAATGTAAGTATAGCAAGCGCCAATTAAGTTGGTGCGAAGAGATGGTGCGCAGAAGCCGTTTTTAAAAACGTCCACCATACTTAATTGTCAGAATACATTTGTCATTGACGTTTGATGGAACATAATGTCTTTGCTAGGGGATCATAAAGTGATACACGCTCAGAGGCACAGAGTATGAATAAACAAGAGATGTCAAGTCCATGTTAAAACGTGGAGACATTCGCCCTCTACAGTTGCGGATTTTAATTAAATTGCTTGCGCGGAAAATTTAAATGTATGAATGAATCCAACCATTTTATTCTCCCTAAAAATTCAATTTTTCTTAGAATCAGAGAAAAATTATTATGAACAATACAGACATAATCAAGAAAATATATACATATACTTAATGGGAAATGTTACTAGTTACAGTAAGTTAAAAAAATAAATTATCTTATATCTACAAAGCCTTTAGTAAATAAGTAGTAATTGCATATGTTGTGAATGAATGTGGAACTTAACTAAAACAGAATCTACATGTAACTTACGTCTTTGTGGTGTAATATTTTTACTGTGATATACTGGTGAAACTGATATAGAAGTTGATGTATTCAGACAACTTGCATCAACTGATATATTTCTTCTTTGCGGTGTGCCCATTTGTAAACCTGAAGTGCTTGGGCAACTTATAGCTAATGTACATTGCAAATCAGTATCTAATGATAAATGTACAGTAGCTTTTGTACCATGATTTAATTTTAATTTTTCTTCAGTTTGAAACTGATTATCTTGAAAATGCCTTTGACAAACACTATATGAATTTAGCACTTTTTTCTGAGGCATTTCTAACAGTGCACTATTATTTACTGCTGCTAACCAATTATTATATAAAGTTTCGTCTCTTGGAAACGTAAAGTACCGTATTTGTGGATCATCTACAAATCTCTTCCCACATCCCGGTACACAACATTTTTTTCGGTAATGGTACGATTGCTCCTACAAGTAATTTGATAAATCTATTAAGAATTTATTTCTGGTATTTATATAACAAAACAGTATACTTACCATTTCAAAAGTATTTTCGTATAAATATATATTCTATAAAATAATATGTTTAGGTATTGTTCTATTATCAACTTTAACCCTATTTTTTCTGGCAACTATTTGCGCCAAAACTAACATATATTTTAAAAGGTTCGCACAATAATACAGTTCTCTACTGCCTCACTTCCCGATTTTATTGCCATCTCTTATTGCGGATTCTAAACAAAAATATGTCCCGCATACATCCATAAACATGCCTACCCACTGCTCAGAGGTTAGAATTATCTGACATTTGATGTAAAACCAAATACAAATCTCCCCACTTTTAATCCTGCGCGAACTTACCCCTCCTCGCGCCAACTTAATTGGCGTTTGCTATATAACCACTTACTATTTAGAAATACATATAATTTTCACGTGTGGTTTATACCTATATGATTTGAAATACATTTATAAAATAAGAAATGCCTACATAAGTTACATGTTTAAAAACTGTTTATAGTTCATTTGAACACTTACAACTTTAAATATGAATAATGCATAATTTGTAGAATTACTAATAATAATTCTACAAATTTGCGTTATTATATTACAAATACGATAAAAATATTAATAAACATAACTATATCAAGCTAAACAATCCTTCCCTTCACTCCACTCGTCAAATGCCGTCATATTTTTTTGTATTTGTTTTTAACATGGGAGTTTCGTGTTTGCGTTAAGTTATTGATCAATCTTTTATCTTCCCTGATTCAATATTGTAACCGACAATGAAAAATCCTAATAATCTTCAATTTTCTAAGTGGATGGCTATTTTAATTTTTAAACCTTTTTAGTGATTTTGTGTTATTTACTGAATTTTCTATATATCAACAAAAACGTTGAGAAGGTAATACGAATTCAGTGTTTTCAGAAAGTATGGCGAAAATAAACGAAAATTTTGAAGCTGAAAATTATATAGATGATAAAGTATTTGTATGTGAAACTATTATTGATACAAGCAACATCAAGACTGAATTGCCTGATACAAAACCTGATATAAATCATGATGAAATCTTCATCACTGAATCAGAAATGGAGGTATATAATAAAATTAAAGTAGAAGATGTGTCTATGTCTGACACAAAATGTAAAAATGGAAACATAACTGGTATAGAGGACTATGTGCAGAACATGAATACAGAAATTTTGTCATCTGAAATGTATAATAGTGAAATAAATGACAAAGTTAAACTTGAAGCATACAATGAAATTAAAGTAGAAGATGTCTCTATATCTGACACAAAATGTAAAAATGAAAACATAACTGGTATAGAAGAGGACTATGTGCACAATATGAACACAGAAATTTTATCGTCCGAAATGTGTAATAGTGACATAAATGATAAAGTTAAACTTGAAGCATACAATGAAATTAAAGTCGAAAATGTCTCTATATCTGACACAAAATGTAAAAATGAAAACATAACTGGTATAGAGGACTATGTGCACAATATGAATACGGAAATCCAATCATCTGAAATGTGTAATAATGAAACAAATGATAAAGTTAAACTTGAAATATATAACGAAATTAAAGTAGAAGAGGCCTCTATATCTGGCACAAAATGTAAAAATGAAAACGTAACTGATATAGAAAACTATGTACACAATACGAATACGGAAATCATATCATTTGAAATGTGTA
This sequence comes from Melolontha melolontha, assembly GCA_935421215.2. Taxonomy (NCBI): domain Eukaryota; kingdom Metazoa; phylum Arthropoda; class Insecta; order Coleoptera; family Scarabaeidae; genus Melolontha; species Melolontha melolontha. The sequence goes on from OW285240.1 coordinate 48,676,825, forward strand.
ATAATGAAGTAAATGATAAAGTTAAACTTGAAATATATAACGAAATTAAAGTAGAAGAGGCTTCTATATCTGACACAAAATGTAAAAATGAAAACATAACTGGTATAGAGAACTATGTGCACAATATGAATACAGAAATTTTACCATCCAAAATGTGTCATAGTGAAGCAAATGACAAAGATAAACTTGAAGTATATAACAAAATTAAAGTAGAAGATGTCTCTGTGTCTGAGACAAAATGTTCAGAAAACATAAATGGTATAGAGGACTATGTAAACAATATGAATACAGACATTTTATCATCCAAAATGTGTACCAGTGAAATAAATGACAAAGTTAAACTTGAAGTAAAACACTTTGCCATGGGTGATATAAAGATTGAATTCAATGATGAACAGTTATGTAAGTAGATATGTCACGTTAGCATTGCTGTAACTGTTAACCATCATTTTGCAGTATTTTCTTATTGGCTGTTAATGATAATTTAGTAAAGAAAATATGAATACATTATTCTGAAGATGTTTCTAAAGGTTTTATTAGGTCGACAGCTTAGCTTATCAGAGTCATAGTAAGTCATTTGTCAAATATAGTTTGCCAAGTGAGAAAAGTAGCTACAGTATGCTCAGAATTAGATCATATGATGTCAAAGAAATTTGTATTTTAAAGGTATAAAATCATAACTAGTGTTAAGTTCTTAGCAAATCAGTTTCATCAATTTCTTTTTTTTTTGATAAGCTTTCTAGTTTAAGATTTTGTGATATTATTAGTGTTTCGCGATTCTTTGTGTTAGCTTTACTGTGCCTTATGTTGAACACTAATTAGTGGTTTTACCTACTGAAGATGACAACTTAGTTGTCGAAATGCGTATTTAGGATACGAGTGTTAATTGTGGTAAGGGCTTTTAAACCTTTTTAGGTTTTTACTTAACCACAGTCTCCAAAGAAAGATCTTTAGTAATTATATTGCTAGAAAATTCATTTTAATAAATTCGAAGTTTAGATGTCCTCCTGAAGGCTGGGTTGTCCTACATCTGGTTCTTACAATAGGATTCTAATTTCATAATTATGCCAAGAAAACTGATGAGGCTTAATTTACGCGTAGTATACACAGTTCATATAAAGCGTGTTTATTAAACTTACGGTAAAAATTCAAGGGGTTATTCCCTACACTATTCTAAGAATATTTTGTCCTTTGATGATTTTTGACTATTCCCTCAATATTTTGTCCTTCGATGATTTTTGAATAGCCGCTTTGTTTGAAGATATCGAAACGAACATCAGTTTAAACGTGGATTTCATTTGAATACGTCTGGTGATTGATCTTTCTGTATCTGCCGAACTCGTTGCGGTTGATTGACGTTTGGCTGTTTTTGACGTGTATTTCCTATCATTAAAAGTTAAACTTTTGTTGGTGAAGTTCTATTTCATGAATCGCTATACGAACGCCGAGATGACATGCATTTCATATATGGACTTGCTGATGGCAATTCATTACAAGCTAGGCGATTGTACATTGAACGATATCCTAACTGTAATGACCCTGATGGAAAAACCTAGAGTATTCATCAACGTCTTCATGAAACAGGCACATTGAAACGAAGTGGAGGATCAGGAAGGCCAATCACAGTAAGAACGGTGGATGTGGCGGAAGATCTGCTGAACATGATAGAGGAAGATCCAGGTACTTCTATCCGAAAAATTGCAAATATATTGAATGTAAGTAATGGGACTGTTTGGAAAATTAATTGTTAGGGACTATTTGTTGTAACCATACCACATACAACGCGTTCAATGACTTCTTCGTGCTAATTTTCCTGCACGTATTGCATTCTATCAACATTGGTTCAAATCCCTTAACTACGCTGATTCTTTTTATCGACGAAGCGAATTTCTCAGGAAATGTAATAAGGAATTTTCACAACCACGTATGGGTTGAAGAAAATCCACATGAGATGTGTGAAGATCGTTTTCAAAATCAGTTCTCGTTGAACGTTTGGGTCGAAATTGTGGGTAACTGGCTAATTGGACCGGTATTTCTACCAGGGAGACTTACCGGCGAGGTGTATCGCAACTTTTTGGAACAATCGCTACCTCAGTTTCTGGTGGATGTACCATTGGCAACAAGAAATGTAATGTGGTTTATGCACGATGGTGCACCAGCGCATTTTCGTGTGGTTGCACGTGAGTTTTTAACAGAAACGTATGGAGATCGCTGGATTAGTCGAGGTGGACTTCACTTGATCCTCGCACTTAAGCTCCTTGGATTTTTTTGTATGGGACCATAAAAAATCATTAGTTTATACTACTCCAGTGGAAAATGTGGAAGATTTGAGAAATCTGATAATTGCTGGGTGTGACTCAATAAGAAACGACCTTTGTGTTTTTGAAAGAATTCAGCAGTCAATAAGGAGAAGATTGGATTCTTGCATCCTAGCCGGAGGTTGTCATTTTCAACAGTTCTTATAGATTACAAAGCTTTATATGTATTTTTTGGAAATAAAATATTGTTTTCGTCCAACAACTTTTTCGCCCTATATCTTCAAAACAAAGCGGATTTTCTAAAAAAAATTTAAAAATTATTGTTTACATCAACGTTTTTTTTATCAATTGTCAACGACAAACTTGAAAGACAATTATTTAAAAAGTTGAACGAAGTTGGACACACTGAGTTGTTTTATGCAGAGAAACTCTGTCTGCATAATGCCTTATAAAAGTCGTAACTTGGTCAAACTTGTAAGTTCAACAAAAAACTGATTTTAAGCAAACTTTACGAAATATATGCCAATTTTTTTAGTATATTTTCAATGAGCTGTTTATCATTTGAAACCTATGTTGTAGATGTTAAAAGGCGTTAAATATATTCTACATACCTGCTTCATATATATCTGTTTTGTTTTTCGCTGTAAGTAATTGTGTAAACAAACACTTCAAACACTTTTGTAATTTAACGAACGCCGAACAGAGATACGTGCACAACAAAGAACAGTCAAATTCGAACTAATTGCACGACCGGATGAACAAAAACGGATGGTTTTTCTATTCTATATATAAATATTCTAGGAAGTTATCAGGGTCGTACTACGCGAAAGTTTTTAACAAGTATAGCAATCGCCAATTAAGTTGGCGCGAGGAGGGGTGCGCAGAAGCCGCTTTTAAAAACATCCACCCCCACTATTCAAGTAATTGTCAGAATACATTTGTCATTGACGTTTGGCGGAACATAATGTCTTTGCTAGGGGATCATAAAGTGATACACGCTCAGAGGTTAGAATTATCTGACATTTGATGTAAAACCAAATACAAATCTCCCCACTACTTCTAATCCTGCACGAACTTACCCCTCCTCGCGCCAACTTAATTGGCGTTTGCTATACTTTTGTTTGGATTTTTCATGTAAATACCACTATGTGCGTCGGATCAAAATTGGCTCTTGGGTTTTTGGCATATTAGGACACTGTTCATGAAATTGCCGAATTTGTTTGGGAGATGTGACAAATACTGCTATAGTCTGTGTTATTAATAGAGACTGGACACATCGGGCTGAAATGATGTCATTACGACGGACGAGATAAATAGTCTGCAACATCTGTAAGTACATCACGCAGTTATTGAATAGCACTATTCATTCAGTTAACCTCACACCAAAAATAGATGCGCAGTTAACCGAATGAATAGTGCTATTCAAGAACTGCATGATGTACTTACAGATGTTTTAGACTATTTATATCGTCCGTCATAATGACGTCCATTTCAGCCCAATGTGTCAGGTCTCTGGTTATTAGTTTATTTACATATGGATGGCAGTGGCAAATAGTTTCGGCTACGAAATATAACGCACGTAACATGTTGCAAATTAGAAAAAATATGCTTAAATAATCGATCAGTACGAAGCATAGTTGATCCGCCATCAGTCACAAACATTAACACTTGGATTGCTGAAAATTCGTACTTATGTAAAGTGGTTAATATCACTGTTTCACCAGTACACGATTGAAATATTTTACTGACTATTAAATATAGAGGTAACTATCCATTTGGTTTTGATATTTGAACTATAATATGTACCACTGAGTTTTTCTAATCCATCTACGGCCACAATTTTGCCGTGCACTTCACACCGAATTACATTCTTTATTCTTTTACGCACTCATGGTAAATAATTTCGCAATATTTGTTCACTTGACAATTTCTACTCGGCTTTTCCATTTTTAATTCGTGCAATTCACATGTTTATGGCATTGTGATCGTTTCCAAATAAGTAAATCCTTATTGCGCACAAAACGTCTGTTGTTACTTGAAGTATTTTGATATATTTGAAATAAATTTTCGAACATTAGTCACTATGCAATTATTTTTACGAATTGTTTCTTTACTCATAACGTATGGAACATAAGTTTCGAGAAAAAAATCAAAGGTAAAAATCGATTAGTAATAAAAATTTTATTAAAATATAAACATTAGGAAAAGATTATACACTATTGCGTCATACAAAAACTGATAAGGGCCCATGGTCCTCAATGGCGCACAATTTTGGTAGAATTCTCCCCATCATTCTCTGGAGGACGTTTACATTCACTTCTCGGATCTTCTGGAATATTCTGACCCGTAGCTGTGCTTCATTTTGGGCTTCCCAACCCTTGTCATAAACTTTCCTACTCAGAAGTGCCCAAAATTCCTCAATGGGGCGCGCCTGGGGTACGTTGGGGGTATTGTCTTTCTTAAGCACATAATTCACGTTATGTTCAATTAACCAGTTCTGAGTGATTCTAGCATAATGGCATGAAGCCAGATCAGGCCAGAATATTACATCATCATTTGGATGATGAGCATTAATGAAATTTATCAATTTATATAGATATTTGCGAATATAGACGTTTGCATTCACAGCTTCACCTCTAACTCTCCCAACGTAAGGTCTTGAAATTACTGCTTGAGAAATAGCGCACCAGACCATAATTTTGTCGGCAAATTTCGCTTTTGGTTTAAATTTTACGTTGTTAGGACAATTTGAAATATTGGACGTGTAAAAAGTATCGTTACCCTTTATTTCCGAATTGAATAATGTGAAATATTTCTCATGTCTAAAACAATAACTCTGTTGCCAATAAAATGTTGACGCCTTAATGTTTGGCAGCATCTCGGGATTCTCTCTAGTTGGGTTGCAGTGTATTTGGGACGCTTTCTTCTTCTTTTTCGATATTCTAATCCAGTCCTATGCGCAATTCCAAATCTACGGCCTAAACTGCGCGTAGACGTCATAACTCTGTCTTGAGCATTGAATGAGTCTGTTTACTTCATGTGGGGCCAAAACTGGAGGTCGTCCCCTTTTCGGTAAATTCATGCATGGCATACCTTCTTCACATTCCTTAATTATACGGTAAATGGTTAACAGTCCAATATTTTGGTCTCGAAAAATGTTAGGTATGTGCGTAATAAATGTTTTTATTAGTTATTACCGGAATATCACCGACCACTCTACACGTCTGTGGTCTAGCACCGGTTTTACGAACCTTATATCGTAGTTATATTAAAGTATCTTCGTTCCTTCAGCGCATTTTTAAATTTTTATGCCTAAACAAAAGCGGGATTTGGTTCTAGATTCCTGTTTCGTTTCTCGTCTTATTATTTTGATGCACTGCACCATTGAAGTCGGTTACGTTGATGCTGATGAGTGAGAGATAGCCCCAAAGAAGGACAGTATAATAAATGACTAAAACTAATTATCGACGATAAATTTTACACATTCCAGTGGGCGTTCCACGTTCTGTAAACCATTGATTTGCAATCGCTTTACTACTGAAGATATTAAAGTGACGATCTTGGTGCTCTGTAGTTGTATTCCTGAAAAGATAATCTTGGTTCTCGCAATCCTGGAACCCACTCTGTATCAAACTCCTTAAATTGACGAAAATTTGTATTTCTTTCACGGCATTGTTAACAATTGAAGGAAACGTTTTTAAACCCACCGTTCAGCAGCTCTACATATTCTGCTGTTACAAATTTTATAGGTCGCCTAAGCAAGTGTTAAAAGAAAAAGTCCAATAAAAATAATATACTAAACTTTTAAAATTAACAATATGAACACTTTTTACTTGCATTAAAAGGAAACACGTTCATGTATAATAAAGGGTCACGCTATATATTTTGAGATAGAAGAAAACTACAAGTCTTTTTACGAAATGACTTTATTTATGTTCAAAATAATCACCTTCTGCATCAATGCACTTTTGTAACCGAAGTTTCCACAACGTAAAAGCTTGAAGCCAATAATCTTTTCGAATGCCCTCAAAAAATAGATGAATTACTTAATATATCTCATCCTCCGTCGTGAAACGTCGACCAAGTAAATGGTTTTTTATGTTAAAGAACAACCAGTAGTTGCACATGGCCAAATCAGGCGAATAGGGTCGATGTTCATTGACTTTTATCTTATTTTCACGTAAAAATTCAACTGTCTGCTCTCCACTGTGTGACGATGCATTATCGTGATGCAACATTAACCCGCGGATGTTGACTGGTTCAAGAACTGCAGGTAAACATTTTGTGGTGTATCAGCTTCCTGTGACTGCACGTTGATTTTCTAGCTTGATTGCTTTTATTAATCCGGTACTACGGAAGAAAACTGCGTACATAACTTTCTTGACAGACTTTTGCTTTTTGGCCATTGTTGGTGTTGAAGTATCTTCGTGAATCCACACACTGCTCTCCTGGCGGGTAGGAATATCGTAAAATGGGATGTAAGTTTCATCACCTGTTACTATTTCTGATAGAATGCGATGTCTACCATTATTTAACATTTCTAACGTTGCCCGACCGATTCTTACTCGCTCTGCTTTTTGGAAATCGTTAGGCGTGTGTGGCACCCAACGAGTAACAATTTTTTTCATCCGAAGATGTTCATGTCAAATTGAATTTACTGTTGCGGATCCATCACCGAGAGTTGCCTCAATCGCTTGATAGGTGCATCTTGGATTTTCGTCGATCATACGTCTCACTCTCAATGTTTCCAGCGGTAACTGAAGAACAGGGCCTACCAGCACGTTCCTCATCACCAAGCGATTACCGTCCTCTTTTGAATTCGCTATACCAGCGAAACACAGTTGCACGTGAAGGACTTTCATCACCAAATGCGAGTTGCAATCGTTCAAGACTTTGTTGTCCGTGATTCGATCGGTAGAATCGATGACAAATCGTATCTGCCACGTTTGCCCTATGATAGCAACGACTCAACTGACAGTCAGAGTTTACTACTTAAGGATGGTGTTGGAAATGCAGTGTTGCCAGCTCTAACTTCCCTAGATTCGTGGCATCTCAAAATATATAGCGTGTCCCTCGTATACAAGTACTGGGTATTCGCTTTTCTATTATACTAAGTATATTTAGCATAAATAATATACGAGGTATTACCCAAAAATCCCCGGAATTTGAATGTGGTGCGCAAAGACATTGTAGAACAGCTCTATTGCGCTAAATGGTGTGAGCTACTTTATACTAAGTCTGTCAAACGATATTTTGCTAGGTGGTGACAAATAGTTTTTGTATTTATATTTGTTGAGTTGTGCTTTAGTTATTCTGCGACACTACAATGTCTAATGTGAAAGAGCAAAGAACGTGCATCAAATTCTGTTTCAAACTTGGTAAAACGGCAGCGGAAACTCTGAAAATGCTTAAACTTATGAGTGATACAATTGTTTTAGAAATGGACGTGTGTCGGTTGATGAGTGTTCCCGTCGTCCATCAACGGAAAACACGCCACAAAATGTGGCAAAAGTGCGTGATGCTACCCGCAAGATCGAAGGAGGACAATCTATGACATTTGTAAAATTGTCGGCTTTCGTACGGCGTTTGTAACATATTCTATCCGGCGAACTCAACATTTTTGCGAAGTTTGTCCCGAGGTTACTCGTTGTGCGTCAGTTTCTAACCTTAACGAAGGCGATAGTACTACCCCACCCTCCCTACTCCCTGGATTTAGCCCCTTGCGTCTTCCTGTTTTTAAGTGGAAACTGAAGTTAAAGGGTCGTTATTTTGAGACGAATGAGGAGATCCAGACCGAATTGCAGGCAGTGGTGAACACGTTAACACGCGAAGACTTCCAGCACTGCTTTCAGTAATGGATAAGTCGCTAGGATCAGTGTATTCGTGTGGAGAGGAGAGTATTTTGAAGGAGATGATAGTGAATAAGTTGTAACAACAATTTATTGCTTTTTTCATGCCGATAATTTCTGGGTAGCACCTCGTATATATCTACCATTAATAAATCTTTTGTGAATGAATTTTACCAGAATGAATAAATATTAACCGCTAATTAACATCGATTTAAACGATCTGTTAATGCCAGATCAATGAAAAATGAAAACACCTAACCTCTCTTAACCTAGGAATATGTGCGCGCAACTAAATATCTAAAGGATTATATTTATCAAAAGAATTTTCACCTCTTGACAAATTTATCTTGTAGATAAAGTCTATCTAGTATGTGTTTCCGCTATAATTATCTAGAAGATGATTTTCTCCGCTAGATATCGAAATGCGACGAAAACGGATATGAATGAAGTGGTTTACGTTCGTTCATGTGACCGGTTATGCACATATTTAGGCAACCGGATAACATTTACCGCAATATACAGGCGCCTCATGACAGGAGTGCCACAGCTTAAGAATGTGTTACTGAAGCAATTTCATGGTAAAAAGTCTAATGAACATAAGCCCAAAATTCATTCGAAACTGAGCTACAAGCATTGGAAGTTTTAGATAACGCTACGAATACAGGTATTTTGTACTGCTGCAAAAAAAATCTCATTGAAAATTATTTAAAAAGAAGTCGCTTTGTTGAACTGGTTGTTAAAAATATCCACCCAATTGCTGTATACATAGTGTAGCTCCTTTTTCGAATTGAAGAGGTAGCTCTGCTAACAGTTTCAGGGTCAATTTTAGGTTTTTCTGCATGAATTTCTCAAATTATTAAATACCTTTCCCCATAAAAATAGTCTAGGGGATTTAAGTCTGGTGACCTTGCTGGTCAAGAAACAGACTAACTTCTTCCAATCCAGCGCTTTCTATATTAAATAAGAAAATCTATTTGTCTACCAAAGTGTGTAGGTGCGTCATCGTGCTGTATCCAATAATGTTGGAAGGTCATTTTCCATGAAACGTATATAATGAACAGCCGTGAGACGTTCTTTGATTATAAACCGACCAATGAGACGGTCGCCGATAATACCAAATCAAACACTTACCAAAAATCTATCTTGAAAATGGGAATTCCTAGTTTGCCGTGAATTTTCAAGTGTCCAACACTAAACAATGTTTTCCGACAAAGCCTTCGATTTCTCACTAATCGGCGACTAAATTCAAGTCTTGATGCGTAGAGCTTGTATAAGTAAGATATGGTACTGTTACAAACCGAAATTGTGCAGAGTTCTCCATACTCTGATACGGTCTGTGTTAAGTCTGTTGGTTATTCTTCGGACATTAGTAAAAGGTTGAGCTTCAACTATATTAAGTATGTATTGCTTCTTGAGCAAATTTTTGGACGGGATGTTCAGAAGTAGCTGCAGGAAACTTACCTGTTTCTCTTAAACATCGATGGACATTGTTAAAAGCAGATCTACAAGGCACTCTACTCGTGGGAAATCGCTGACGATATTCATCATAAATTACAGCTCGTCGATTTCTATTACACGATCTATAAACAAAGTGAATATCCGCTCGAAAAAATGAACATACTTTTAAGAGTATTTGAATGTAACACAAGGAAATAATCACGCTAAATTAACTTAATTGTCCTTTACTGTCGCAATGAATAATAAACGAGGAATCATAGTCACCCCGACTTTGTAATAACAACGAAATCAACAGTGGCACAAAGTACCTGCATTAGTAGGGTTATCTAAAACTTCAAATGTTTGTAGCTCAATTACAAAAGAATTTTGGGCATATGTTCATTAGACATTTTGCTTCAGTAACACATCTTTAAGATGTGGCAGTCATGTCATGGGACACTCGATATATTATTTGAGATGTTTCATTAACTGGTGTAGTCTTTTACATTAAATTAACTCCAAATATAATTATACAAGTGTCCAGAAACTGCAGAGGGGGTATTGGTATCTGCGCCACTCATGTAACGGGGCGGTAAGGATAGATTCCTGCACTGCTCTTTAGAGATATAGTAGTTATAGAATTATACCCGGGAAACCATCGCGCTTTTTGCGTACGCGAATATTATCGCAATGGTGATTTGATAGTTACAGCTCAGCGTTTATATCGTGCAGAATTTAACGTACGGATGCACCGAAGGACGATACCATCAGAAAATGGATTTGAATGTTTAAAAATACCGATTCGACTGTAAAAATTGTCAATCAAGGTCGCCAGTGCTCTGTTCGAAGCTAACAAACTATTGAAGAAGTGCGAGTTTCAGTGCGTAAAAATACGTCTCAATCAGTTCGCAAACGCAGTTAAGAACTTAACATTAAAAAATCGCCGTTGCACAAGATTCTGACGCAAGATTTACAACTTATGTTCAAAACCTGAACGTTACCGACTATCCTCTCCGGCTGAATTTTGCAAATGAATTGCTTCAGCGTTTCCCAACGTTCGTAAACATTCTGTTTAGTGACAAAGCGAACTTTCACTTAAATGGTCACGTAAACAAACACATCTGCCGCTAGTGAGCCAACGAAAATCCAAGACAGAAACATGAACGACCATTACACAATCCAAAAGTATTGTGTGGGCTGCAATGTCTGATGAAGGCATCATTGATTGGGCCTTACTTTTTTGAGGACCGGCGAAAGCGAGCACTTTTTGGTTCCACAACTGCAGGAATTTGGAGGTTTTAATGTCCAAACATGGTTTCAACAAGATGGAGCCACTTGCCATATCTCAAACCAATCACTTGAGGTTGTCAATCAACTTTTCTCGGAAAAGGTGATCTCTCGTCGAGGCACCATCAACTGGCCCCCGAGAAGCCCTGATCTTACGCCCCTTGATTATTACTTATGGGCATACCTTAAAGAGAAAGTGTATGCAAACAAACCACGAACTCTACTGCAATTGAGGCACAATATCCGCACTGAAATGGCCGCTGTTTCCAGAGAGATGCGTAGACGCGTGGCGGCTATTTTCCGTGTTCGGTTAGAGGAGTGCCAGCAGCGCGAGGGGAACATACCCCCTACCCTTTCTGGACACCCGGTACTTATGAACGTAAGTGCGCGCCATATATTGCTTCATATAGAGAACGATACATTAGCCAATATTTTTAAGCAAATTTTATGAATTTATTTTGCATTTTTGAACGACGACAAAGTTTGTTATAATTAGGAATTGGCAGTCAGAGGTATATGACGTCAGTGCCAGGGACGGAACGAGGACATCATGAATCCCGATTTAACATTTTTCACATGCGAATCAAAATACGTATAGAGAAACAAGTACTTACCAAGTAAAAGTAAATACATCTCCAGAAGAAATATTGGAAGGTTTATAATACATATCACATATCCTGACTGTTCACCGTTTATATCCAGAGTTCAAATGATAGTAAATCACCAATAATTGTTCCATTCGAGAATTGTCCGTGACCATAAATCCATTTTTTTAGCGACGCACATTTAAGTCCGGTTTGGAAAAATCTACTTCTTTACCATTAAACAAGTCAACGACGTACAGTACGAAATCCTGGATTGTTATTTAGAACTGCTTCAAATTTTTTTTTTTACAGCAGCTCCAGGTAATTGGGAAAGGGATTGTCGAAGATCATATACAATATTCATGGCGTTATTGTGGGCTGGTCAGAGTAACATCTAGATGGCGGATGGTTACAGATATTATGGAATAATGTTCATGAATATTGACTAAATCTACCTGAATAGTTGGGTCCATAAATACTTGTTAAAATAGAAACAGCATCATTCCGATCCAGCTGCTGTATTATGATGGGTCTTTCAAATTGAGTGCCTTATTTTAAAAATAAATAAAATATAGATGGCGCACTGAATTCGTCTGGGTATTTTGACATTTACAAAGTGTGATTTATAAAAATGCCTTCTTACACGATACAACAATACGTTCAAATTGTTGAATTATTGAATTATAAAATGTTTTTACAAAATTACGTGGATTTTATGTTTTACATGATCATCCAACTGAAACAACTATTGGTCGAATTATTAGAAAATTTCAAGAGGCCGGTTCGGTGGAAGATCAAAAAAGAGAAAGATACAGTCGTAGGTAGTTGTTCACAAGAGCATTTTGATTTGATTCGTGAAAGTGTTGATGAAGCACCTGAAATGTCCATTAGTCGACGTTCACAACAAGTTGGACTCTGTGAATCAACAACATGGCGTATTTTACGAAAGGTTTTAGCTTTAAAGGCATATAAGGTTCAAATAGCACAGGAACTAAAGCCATTGGACCATGCAAAACTTCGTGCATTCTTCAGTTGGATTAAAGAACAGACAGATGATTTTTCACAAAAAGTAATCTTTTCTGATAAAGCACATTTTGAAATTGGTGGTTTTCTTGATAAACAAAATTGTCGAATTTGGGGTGAGGAAAATAGTATTCATGAAAGACCTTTACATCCTCAACGAGACACTGTTTGGTGTGCATTATGGTCAGGTGGTGTAATTGGACCATATTTCTTTCAAAATGCTGAAACAGTGAGTGATGTTCGATATCGTGAGATGTTAACTGAATTTTTGTGACCTGAACTGAATGATACTGATCTAGAGAATATATGGTTTGAACAGAAAGGTGCAACTCATTTTGCTAATCAAACATTTGTTTTATTAAGACAAAAATTTCCTGGAAGAATTACTTCAAGAAATGGTGATGTTAATTAGCCACCAAGATCGTGTGATCTAACACCGTTGGACTATTTTCTGTGGGGTTACATAAAAAGCCAGGTCTATAAGAACAAACCACAGTCGATTCCTGAACTAAAGCATGAAATTATTAGTGTCATTAGTGAAACAGAGCCTCAATTATGTTGAAATCTAATAGAAAATTTTAACAAAAGAGTGAACAGCTGTGAAGCAACAAGAGGTGGTCACTTATCAGATATAATTTTTCGTGTATAAATGTCACAACTGATACTACAATTACCAATTTAACGTTGTCAAAATGCATGTGATAATAGGATGCTGCTTCTATCCATGTTTCCTCTGCGCGTTATAACAGGTTCTCGTGGTAGTGACACACGTGGCAGTTTTTCACGAAATAAATTCTTATGCGTGTCCCGTCAAAAAACTTTCTTTACAGAATGTATCAGTTTATCTGCATTCGGGTAGCATTTTTTGATTTCCTCTGATACTCGATGAAGAACATGTGCGAAACATGTAATATGCGTCGTACTACTGTGCTTGCTGTAAGAGCCGACCTGCCGCTTTCGTATATGTAGCTCCAGCTGTATATAATAATACATTTTTCTGTATTTATATCGTGCTGTTCACCCTATAGCGATTTCAAACACGTAGTTACGTTACGTCACATAAATTCTGTTTTCATTTCGATTCTCTTAGATGCAGGTAGATGTGTAAATATTGCCGTGTCGCTGTCCATCACATATTTGCGCAATAGAACTCAAGTAACTAATAAAACTAAAAATAGATCGGCCCGCTATAAATTTGTTTAAGTCCCCTCCAGGAATGTATCCCTGACTGCCTAATCCCTAGTTATAATATACCTTGTTGCTTGCATTATTTCTTATTAATCACACAATAAGTAAAAATTTTTAATTTAAGTAAATTTAATTAACAGATTGTGATCAGTGTCATGAAAATTACCAGGATTATTGCACCAAATGTCGAATGCTTATCCATGTTTTGGACAAAAGAGCCACTGATTCCATGAACGACAAAGCAAAAGGACTGCCAATGAATATTTTAGAAATAAGAGAATTATTTGGGTGCTCCGGTGTATTTGCTCTGAAGGCTATATCTGAAGGTGTAAAATTTGGTCCTTTCCTAGGACCAAACGCTCCCGAGTACCCATGGAAAATAGGAGGGGGTAAGTTCGTACTTAGTAACGACCTGCCAATGTCGCATTGGATGCACTACATCAATTCCGTTCGAAACTCTTCGGAACAAAATCTACTCGTATTTCAACATGAAAACAATCTATACTATCGGACTATCCGTGAAATTTGGGAGGGCGAAGAACTGTTATTGTATTTTGGTGAAGGATACGAAGACGGTCTGAATGAAAATATTGAAATAGATTTCATCCCCAATGCAGAGAAAAACATTGAAAATGTATTTGCCTGCACATTTTGTTGTTTCGGATTTAGTGCGGAGTTATATTTGACCAAACATAAAAGCATTTGCCCTGAAGAAGCTTCGAAATTTTCGCCTAAAGGTAAGTGCAAACATTGAATTAGCGCTTCTAAATAAGATTGCACAGGATACGGAAATAAGAATTGATAGTTTTTACCGTATAATGGTCGTCTTAATTAATGAAACATACGAGGGCGATTCGTAAAGTAAGTTCCGTTCGTTTATCAAAAAAAAAAACCCATCAATACATGAAGTTTTTATTATATTGTGAAGAACTTGTTTAAATAAAACCATCGGTAATTAAAAACATTATATTAATAACAAAATACACTAATATCACTTAATAACTATAACAATAATATTTATTTATATTCACATTTATATAACAATGTTTGTATATTTATTTTGCATTTACGACTACGAGGTTAACTAGGCCGCGATTGCTGCTTGAGTAATCCTCTCCCTCTTTCTCGTTTTAAGCGTCTTCCAAGGATTGACAAACTGGAGAAACTCGATTGTATATTTTCAACATCAGGTGCCTTTCTAAGGTTATTTCTGAAAAACATGTCCGCCGTGAGGAAAAAACAGGTTTATATTCGGAAAACGAGCGTTCTACATCTAGTGATGTTATATTCGCATAATCAAAATATTTTTTTAAGCAACTTAACGCATCTATAATGTAATGTAATGTGTAAACGTGCCCTCACAAATACGTGTTAAGGTGTCAAAATCTGCATTTCTGTCTAAAACACTTTCAAATTTAATTAGAACACTTTCACTTTTTGCGCCTTCTACAGCACACAGTTGTGCGTGAACATCTTTAACGATTTGCAGTGATTCCTATAACGTTGTCGTCCTCGGTAATGTTTGATTCGCGTATTTATTCCAAAATGAAATAAATGAATCATTACTTAACAAGGTAAACGGCAGTGTACACACAATAAGCTGTTGTCGATTAACTTTGTTATTATTGTGCTTCGAACTGCTTACGTGTTCTTTACAATGTGTTTTTGACCAACACATTAGATATATATTGCACACTAAACACTTAATTTTTGAGCCATCGTATATTAAGTCCGGGAAATCCATAATAAACTTATTCACTTCGTCTGACAACGGGCGTTTTCTCGATTTATGTGTCGACGACATTTTATTACGTATGCTTACACTTACATGCAGTCTAAGCAAGTACCAAACACATACTGAATGCTTTTTATTAGTTCTGATGCAATACAATCATCCTCACATCGGCGCACATGGCGCGCACGGAAATTAGTCTGCTCTACTTATGAATTAAGCCATGCTGTAACACTGTCCTTCAGTGTTTGTGGTCTCTCGTTCCATAAAGTCTACAAGAAGGACCCCTTTCTTGTCCCAAAAGACAGTGACTATAACTTTTCTCGCAGAAATAGTTTGACGGCACTTTAAAAAGCTTCCTCTTAGGCGAGTTAGAGCGATCCCACTGCATTGACTGTCTTTTCGTTGCAACGTTGACAGGGGACCCAAATCTCACCACCTGTTACGATATGCCTGAGGAAGTCTTCACCTACAACATCATAAATTCCATTCTATATATTATATCGTTGTTATGCTTTGAATTTCGTCATATATATATATATATATATATATATATATATATATATATATATTTAACGTATTATCTCCCGGTATACCAGTTCCGTCACATGTTGGTTTAATTTTCATTTTCACGAGTACGCCATCGCCCTCTCTGTGTGGATATTGTTAATCATATCCCTGCACCGCCATCGATGCAATCGTGGCATGGAAAGTAATATTCGTGTTCCAGCCGTAAGTAATATCAGTTGGTTGTGCTAAGTGCATTTTATTATTATTATTATTATTCTTGAGGGAATTAAGTTTTACGTAATTCTACGTATTTTGAAAAATATCGCTATGTGGATAAAAACGTTGAACGTATACAAAATTAGAAATTGCCGATATCGTTCCGTATGAGATTTAGAAGTGTAAAAGGAGAAAAAACACTTTTTGCATGAGTTTTTAGGCGGAATTTCTGGGACATAAACATCGGAACAACTGTAAACCATCGGGAAATTGTAATCTAGGCACCGACGTTTATTTTTGAATCTCGAATTGAGGGAATCCATCGTATATCCCGATACCGGCTGGTTGAAGGCAGAAACCGTCACCCCCCCCCCTGGCATGGTGTAATCATAAATTTTCTAACGTTGGAGATTCAATTAATAATCTGTTCAATTTAAAATTTTAAGTAGAATCGTAAATTAATATTGCATTTAGATATATATTTGTAGTTATTTGTAAAATCTATTTTCAATTTTTATTTCAACTTTATTTGCATTGATGTTATAAATATTAATTTTTTAACGTAACATTTTTCTAATCTTTCTACCGCATATATATCTTATTTCTCTAAAAGAATATTCTAAATCTATTTTTAACGTGAGATGTTCGTTACTATAACTTTTTTGTGCGACCACCTGTACCGACCGTCGACTAGTTTAAACAAAAAAAGCTCTACATGTGTGCTTGGTACTTAATATAAGGTAGTTTATTTGATTTGGAAAATATTTTAAATACATGTATGACAATTTTAATACGTTCATAATGCCTGTTCCTTTATAAAGTTTTCTCATAGCTACCATAGAAAAGACTAATTTATTTTAATTAATCTGTAATCTAGACTTGAGGTCATTTTGTGTTTTTATTGTGAAATAATTCTTATTCTTTTGAAAATTTATCTAATTATTTTTTTTTTCTGCACTCATTATATTGTAAGATTAGTTACATTTCATTTATATTATTTATTTATATTATTATATATCACCCATCTAATTTTTTTTTATTAAATGTTCTAAATTTCATATTTTTTTAATATACAGTGTGACCCATATACAGAGTATATGTTTTATTTTATTGTATTACTTTGAACAGGATTTTGTTCTTTTGTTTTATTTTTATGAATTTAATTGTTAATATTCGAGTTAACTGTTGTCGAGCCTCTTCTTTACCTTCGTTTATTTTGTTTTATTCTCTCTATAGCAAGTTGGAGTTTGAGCGTATATTTTCAGGTCGCATGTATCCTGTGCAGCATTCTGCTGTTCCGTTTTTGTATTTAGCGTTTGTATTTTAGTAGTCTGATTGCGCGATGCATGCGCAGCCTAAGATCGCGCAATCCCTTTTCTCCGCTTTCAGACTGAGCTTCCGTAAACAAAACGGAGTGACCCTACCTACCATCTTTTAGTTTAGTCACCCACTCTCGTCTCCACTGACTAAGGGCATACACCTTAAATAGAAGCTCACACACTATTCTGCGATACGACTACGGATTTCGTTTTGATTTTGATTCGGTAAAAAGACTGTACACGAAATTTGAAGGAAAGTTCTGTGATTGTGAATCGCCGATTTTCACGGTTTTTTTCTTCGACATTTCCCACAAGTTCGTTCGTCGCAACAGTTCGGCTTCCACTCCGTTCTCCAGCATGGATATTAGTTTGTTCTTCTCGAAAGATACGACACCATCTTCTAACCAAACTGTCACTCATAACATTCTCACCATAAACAGAACAAACTTCACTATTAATCTTAGTAGCCTTCATGTTCTTTGTACACAGAAATCGGATAACAGCACGTAATTCACAGTCGGCGGGATTTTCAATTGCAGCAGCCATTTTAACCGAAATAGCACGAAGGAATGTTCGAACGTAGCACTGCCAGATTCACATTGAACCATACTACACTGCAGCATTGCAATCGCGCCGATATCCTCACTCTGCTCACTAGGCGGAACGGAACTTACTTTACGAATCACCCTCGAAGATATACGCGAGGATATTGATAACTACTTAGCCTACCATAAAAAGCGACACAATATTTCAATACAATACAAAATGTTATTTATTCAATAATCTCCTTTAAGGCTGACATATTTAGCAAAACGTTCGTAAAGTTATTCTAAGCCCTTTAAAAGAAATCTTTGTCGTTGTTTGTAAACCATTCCTCAACGGCTCATATGACTTTATTCGTCATTTTTCGCAAATCTTTTACCTTTCCAATGTTTTTTGAGTTTTTGGAATAAATAATAGTCTGAAGGGGCTAAATCTGATTTTTTGCAGTGCAATCAACAACTTTCTGCCGCTGTCAAATTTCTTGCATTCAAAAACCGAATCTCGAATCGTATCTTACAATTAGCGAACGACTCAATTTTCTTGAACATTATAAACTTCTACAGCTCAGCTCACAGACAAACGATACAGCTGCAAATGGCGTCTAAACGCGTGCAAAGCGTATTGGGAGCAGACGCGCATGCGCACTGCGGTTATCGCGCATCATTCTCACTCTCATTTACAAACAACGGACCTTATTTAAAAAATATCCCTCGTATTACTAATGTACTCCAGAAAGTTTTACTGTGTAATAACTAATAAAATTTGTGTTTTTATTCATTTTTAGAGATCGTCCAGTGTTCATTTTGCAAAATCTATTTGGAAAAAAGGGAATACTTAGAATGCCACGTGGAGAATTGCAGCGACAAAAGTGTCAGGTAAGAATAATTCTTATATTAATGAAGAATAAATTAACACTGCTATTCTATCGAAATTCACAATACAATAATACTTCTGGAGTCAATATTATTATTACTTAACACAGTTTTAATAAAATCATCAAGTTCAAAATGCGCCTCATTGGAGAAGATGATTTTCATCGAAAAATCACCATTCACTTGTTGCTGTAAGATCCATTCTGTGAACGTTCGGCGCTGCGCATGGTCTTCTGGCTTCAAATGTTGTGTCAACTGAATCTTGTAAGCATGCAGATGCAGATCTTTAATCAAAATTCGCTGTAAACTGCTTCATGAAAGTCTCAATTGCAGAGAACGATGGCGAATTGATGTGGAAGGATTCTGTTCAACATTCTCACTAACTACTGCAATGTTTTCATTAGACTAAGCTGCACGAACACGGGCATGTCTCTTCTGGGTTTAAACTAACCCAATCGCCTCAAATTTCTCTAATTGGACCACTGTACGGTGAGAAAGTGCGTTATGGTAACCGAAAAATTCACGATATCGCTGAACCGTCTCCGCAGAACTCTCATCTCTATGCGTTGTTCGTCCGTGTAATTCTCCATGACTAAACCTCAATGTTCACATATGACTGCTGTCAAACAACAACGCTATACGATCGACACCAAAAAATTGCGCTAAATTCAAACTAGGCAGTCTTAATGGAGCACCCATTATAAAGTTTTATCATAATTGCGTTAATGGTGTTTGAACTATCGTCGACCAAGCCACTTAATCGGGGAGAAAGTGTGAAATATGAAATATAATTTCTTGCAAAATTGGGCCACTTACTGAGATGTTAGAGTTTCTGCCCTGGATGAATCATTTCCTTAGGATGGCATCTTACTCTTCGTATTTCGCAAATCGTATTTTTTTACGGCTGATTCCTTCATGAACCGAAACAAATTCTCTCCGTTTTTTTTTTAAATCGTACGTAAAATTGACGCACTAATGTTCTTCGATGCGGCAAAATCTTTTTGATTTAAATTAGATTTATCAAACTCTTGCAGTAAATCACATTTTTCTCTTACCGAAAACGATTTTCGCGGCATTTTTTAAACTTACATATTGCTATGAATAGTGGTTTGAAAATTGGGCACGCCACCATCACAACTAGTTTTCCCAACTAGGTTTCTCAGCCGGTGAATTTTCAAATATGAGACTTCTAACTTCTCGGGTTCCAATAAGGAAAGTCGTGTCTGCGAATTATGTTAGGCGCCAGTGAAATGTTCACAAAAATTTATTAACTTATATTATATAAGTTACTTAGCAATATTGGAGTTATTACAATAAATGAAACACAGGATAAAATTTAAACTGAATATTTAATACAAAAATAAAAAAGAAAAAAAAATCTATCTTTACTAAGTATAAAGATACTGTATTTTACAAAAATACATGAGGTAAAAACATTCACTGTAAAATTTACAGCTAAATGAAAGGAAAACTTCCTCTTAATGACTCCGATCAAACTTATCTAAAAATAATAAAGTTCAATATTGATTTCTCCCCAGAGAACCACACTGTATAATCAAATCTGATACACGTACAAAATTACACATGCGCAATAAACATGTACAAAAAAACCCTGAATCCTCTCGAACAAATTATAATTACGATAATTTTAACATAGAAATTTTAATAGAAAGCTTTATTATTTATATTTGTAATAATTAAATCTCTTAATTAACAAGCCTGGATACAATAGAAATATACTTATAATTTTAAATTTATGTTTTATGATATCATAAAAAATTTCTACTTACAAAATTACTGGAGACGAACAAAGAAGGTGCATAATTAATTTAAACATCAAATAACTTACGAGAATTAAACTCAACAACTCTCTACTACATCAATAAATCACTTATCAATTAATTAACCGAATTAATTAAATATATTCAATGATATCACACCAAGCAACCTCCTAGTTCAAGCTATTATTTTGGTCTCCCCGAATTTACCTAGGCCTCTACAACACATTGGCGTCGGATAACTAGTTTTTATCACACGTTAAAATTTTAAAACATTTTCAATATAAAGGGTGTTTCAATAAGAGCGCAAGATTTCAGCGTTCAATAAAACATGGTTTTCTGTAGCAAAGTATTGAAATATTTATTGATTTAGACAATATACATTTGGGAGTTATGTATGAAACAAAATATCTTGTAAATGGCCGCTACGGCTTTGCTGGCATATGCGTACCCTTTTGACGAAATTTTCAATAATATTGAGTACATGTGGTGGTATTTCATTGATACAGCGTCTAATTTCGGCTTTCAATGCTTCGATGGTTGCAGGCTTATTGGCATAAACCTGTGACTTCAGATAACCCCACAGCCAGAAGTCTAAAGGCGTTAAATCGCAAGAGCGTGGAGGCCAATTCTGGTCACCAAATCGGGAAATGACACGACCAGGAACAAACTCGTGCAAGATCGTCAATGTTTCACGGGTGGTATAACATGTGGCACCGTTCTACTGAAACCACATGTCGTCAAGATCAATAGCTTCCAAATGAGGCACAAGAAACTGTTTTATCATAGCACGATAACGTTCGCCATTCACCGTTACTGCATTACCTTCTTCGTTTTCGAAGAAAAACGGTCCAATTATTCCTCCAGACCATAATGCACACCATACAGTGACCCGTTGTGGATGCATTGCTTTCTGATGAATCATTCGTGGATTTTCTAAGCCCCAAATGCGACAGTTTTGCCTATTAACGAAGCCATCGAGGTGAAAATGGGCCTCATCACTGAAAATGATTTTGTTTGCAAAATCAGCAGGTTGGTGAATTCTCTTCGCTGTTCATGGTCTACTGGCAGAAGTTGTTGAGTCAGTTGGATTTTGTAGGCATGCAGCTGTAAATCTTTAGTGAGAATTCGCTGATGAGTGCCTGTTGAAATGTCCAATTCTTGTGCCCGATGGCGAATTGACGTCTCTGGCCTTTCTGTCACACTCTCGCGAACTGCCGTGATGTTTTGTTCTGAACGACCTCTACGAGCTCGTATCGTGTGTTTCACATCACTAACCGAACCGGTACTTTCGAATTTTTCGATTATTCGTTTAACCGTAGATGAATTAGGCACATTATTTCGACCGAACATTGGACGCACTTTACGAATAGTGGCAATTGAACTTTCATCATTTGCATAATAATTTTTGACAATCAGGACGCGTTGTTCTACCGTGTAATGCTCCATGATTACTAACTCCCATCTGTCAACTTTCGATCTGCCACGTCATAATCATGTGACATGACTGTCAAACATGGCGCGCAATTCAAATCTTGCGCTCTTATTGAAACACCCATTACATACAGTCTGGTTTTAACAAAATATTTACAGTTTTAAATAAATTATTTTTAATTAAAAATCCATACCACAATGTAATATACGTACCGTGGATTGCAAAAGACAAAAAAAAAATTTTGATGCGTGGCCGTAAAACAAATGTTAAATTCTTGGAAACATCTTGTAGCGGTGTAATTGAAAGACAAAGAGACAATTCATAGAATTTGCGTTCACAAAACTCTTTGATCATACCGGCACTGTTTTCGCCTCTTTTGAAATTTTATTTTACTCTGTTTTTAATTTTTGGTTCTATTTAATATTTCCATAACGAAATTGACAAACGGGGCGTTATAAACGGGTAATCGGAGCGTTACAATGAATTAACTTTCATTGGAAAATTACCCGCTGGGACCGGGACTGAAGAAAAAGAGCGTTATAGCCGGGAAATCGTTATAAGCGGGAGCGTTATATCGAAGTTTTACTGGATATAGGTGTAAGTCCATTAACACAATGCCAGATGGCAGTAAATATATCAAAGAAATTTGAGTACATCAATACGTTAAGCACGCATTACGCATTTGTTACAAATGAAACATATGCATTACACACATCTGTATCTGTACACCTACGAGGCGTCTCATTAATCTTTACTTCACTAGCCAAACTGACTAAGTCTATTGTTGTGTACAGATACAATTGTGTGCAATGCATTTCTGTTTCATTTGTAATTATAACGGGTTTTAAAAGATTTTCATAATAAATTCATTTGTTTTTAGGTACCCTACCTCATCTTTACTGGATGACGGTATAGTAAAAATAGAGGATGACGGTGTAGTAAAAATAGAAGAAGATGCATGTGTTTCGAAGAAACGTAATAAACAGCAACGTCAAATATACCAATGTGAGCAATGCGAGTACAAAACAGCATACAGAGGGGACTTTAAGAATCACGCCCTGGAACATTATGAAAAAAAAACGCACAGATGCGAAATCTGCTACCAAAGATTTAAACGGCACGGAACTCTTAAGTTACATATATTTAATGTCCACACCAATCCTCAAGAGAAGGTATATCATCAGTGTTTTGCATGTGACTTTAAAACTTACTACAAATGGTATTTAAAAGTGCATGTAAAAGCAAAACATTGTGCACAGGAAGAAAAGCCATTCAAATGTTTAGAATGTCCGTATCGCTCGAACTACAAATCGTGTTTGAAAGAACATATGAACATAAAACATTATGGGAAGAGATTGCAACGATTTCGCTGTCAGGAATGCCAGTATAAAACTAACAATAAAGCCCATTTGACAGACCATGTAAACGCAAAACATCATGAAGTGAAACTGAGACGATTTACCTGTGAGGAATGCAAATACAAAACCAACAAGAAAGGAGATTTGAAAAGACACATTAACGCAAAACATGGTGTATCAATAAAGAAACTATATATGTGTTCAAAATGTGACTACGAAACAAACTATTCGAACAATTTGAAAGAGCACATGGACGTGAAGCATCGTGT
Source organism: Melolontha melolontha (assembly GCA_935421215.2). Taxonomy (NCBI): domain Eukaryota; kingdom Metazoa; phylum Arthropoda; class Insecta; order Coleoptera; family Scarabaeidae; genus Melolontha; species Melolontha melolontha. The sequence continues at coordinate 48,700,483 of OW285240.1, forward strand.
AGAGACGTTGCCGCGATTTAAGTGTCCGCATTGCGATCTCAGAACAAATCACAAAGTTAGTTTAAGAAGGCACATAAACACACGACATGATGTGAACAAAGTGAAACGTTATCAATGCCGAGAGTGTGACTACAGAACAAATGAGTGTTCGTGTTTGAAAGAGCACATCAATGCCATGCATACTAAAGAAAGAGTGAAACGATTTAAATGTCCAGATTGTGAGTACAAAACGAACAATAAGTGTCATTTGAAACAGCATATAAACGCGAGACATTCTGAAGAAAAGGTAAAACGATTTAAATGCGCGCATTGCGACTATAAAACGAATTACAAATTACGTTTGCAAGACCATATAAATTCAAAACACAGTAAACACAAGGTAAAACGATTTAAATGTCCGGAATGTGAATACAAATCAAATTTCAAAGCACATGTGCAAAGACACAGGAACACAGCGCATGTTAAAGTAAAAATTGAACCGTTGAGTTTGGAGGAACTCGCACATTTAAAAGAAACTAAAGAGAAATTGAAACACATTAAGTGCCCAGAATGTGACTACAAAACAAACTATAGATCTAACTTAGAAAGACATGCAAAATCGAAGCATTCCAAAGAAAACCCCAAGCCTTTTAATTGTTCTCAATGTTCGTACAGAACAAATACTGGAGCGAATTTGACGAGGCACATAAGTACGAAACATAAAGTAAAATGATTTAAATTGCGACGAGCTTTGCGATTTGTTGTGTCAAATAAGTGTTAAATAAATGCGTAAATAATGAATGTTTATGTAAGTGTCGACAACACACAATACGGAATCCGTCGAAACACGGTATAGTGAAAACATTTAGAGAATAGCACATACGTCATCACAAAGCATGTGCCAGGGCCATAGGTGATTTCGAGGGCAGATGTATAAGGGTGATAAGAGTGATTTTTGAAAAACTTTATAATTGTGAAAATTATGTTTTTTCATAAAACTACAATATTTCTAATAAATTTAATTGATATTGGGGAAGCAAATTATTATTTACAGAAGTATTAATGTGAATCTTTAAATCTACCTCGTTATGAATATTGCTGCTAATATAATTTAATAAAATTAACTCAATAAATTTTTTGCTTCATAAGCTTTCTTATTTTAGAGAATTATTTTGAACTCAGCGTAGCAGTTTAACTTTACTTTACATTTATCAAATCAGAATTATTATAATTTCAAATAGATATTGGCTTATTCCAAGCTACAATAAAGATACATATAAATATTTCATGTTGTCTAGAGAGTATATTGTTATAATTAATACAAGTTAACATCTATAAGGTGAAATTATTTAAAAAACTTAATTTTTGCTAAGTAATATGCAATAAAAACAATAACAGTGTAATACATGTATGTCAGTATCAGTATGTGGTATAAAAAAGTAACAAATTGTTCTATTTTTTTAATTTTAAGTTTTACAAAAGATTTAAGAAAAGTAACAGAACATCCAATGCCGCAAGTCTATTTGTGTCTGTTTTAGCCCTATTATTTTATTCTACTTCTGGCAGTGGTTGAACCCATCATAATCTTCAATGTCAGAGTCATCATCGCTATAACTATCTTCTTCATTATCAGTTTCTTCTGTATTAACTATAAAAATTAGATTATCTGTTACATCTGTAAGAAATTCTCTGTTTGTAAATAATTTTCAACAACTTTATCTACGTGGCTACAAACAGATGCCCACTCTTCTGCATTTACAGATGCGAATTTTTCTTTGGCCAAATTTTCGACGTCTGCTAACTGACAAGTGACATTTCTGGTTCAATTCTTTACAATCGCTCATATCCTTTCGATTGGATTTAACTCCGGGTGATAAGGAGGCAACCTCAATACATTATGTTTATAGGCCCATAATAGTGTATTCAGCTTATATCTTGGATTTTTACTTTTATTTTTCTTTATTAATTCATATAACTTCGGCTTCGTCCACTTCACATCAAACGCTATATTTCTTGTTACAAGCCACTCTATCATTTCTGCCTTTTTGGAGGATGATGTTGGATCACGTTCGATTTTGACATTGTGATATGATGCGTTATCAATTACCAGTACACTTCTTGGTGGAAGATTAGGCAGTAACTGTTTATTGACCCAAGTGAAAAAGTTTGTTGAATTTATTTCATCATGATAATTACCAGATTTTGTACCTATAAAAACAATGGAACTAATGGCAACAATAATTTTAACAACTGCGACAAATTTAATTTTGTATTTTCATTTATCGTCATTAAACTATGACTGTGTAATATTTATATATATTTATATATATATATATATATATATATATATATATATATATACCTGATTTAAATAGGATTAAAGCGTTTTGAATAAAACCCATTCTTCCACCAGCATGAACCATAATGAAACGATTACCTTTCGAAATTGGTTTCTTCAACCCAAGCAAAGAATTATCTGACCATTTTTTTGATTGCGTATGTGTACTGTGAATGTAGGATTGATCTGTAAATATTATGGGTCTGTTTTCATGTATGTAACTTTGCAATTGTTTTAAATATTTTATACGTTTTGCACGTATATCATATGATTCCATTAAAATTTTTCTCTTGTCAGCTGTTTTTTGCCATCTAGTAACAAATACAATATTTATTCCTTGTTTTATTATCAAAACACTATTGTTTACTTAAATTCCATATTTTTGAGCACCTTCAAAAAAGTTGTAGGCCCACCCATAAATGGTATGCCATTCTCAATTATCTTATCATAAATTCCTGTAAAGAAATTCAGATATAATAATTATAATTTATCTGGTAATATTTATTCTTACCTTTCAAAGTTGGACGTCGTTTTTCATGTATATAGAAGTTGTGAATGATGGAACGTATTGTGTCAGTATCTTGTGGACGAAGTGTGCTTTTCGTGCGAGGTCTTGTTTTATGTCGGGTACTAAATGAAACAACTTTTCCGGAATTTACATCCTCAGCTTCTTTAGCAATATTTCTATATGTCATATCAGAAACTCCAACCGCTCTCATTAACTTCTCTTTGTAATTTGTTAAAGGAATTATCAGATACTTATTTTCTGGTTCTTCCTTCATGAATTTTAAAACGTTGGCAATAATTTCTTTTCCTTGACTATTTATAACTTTGTCTTTTACTGTATAAATAATATCTAATTATTTACTTAAAAATAAAATTTATACTCTTTAACCTTACTGATTGAATAATATAGAAATGTTTTCAAGTGTCTTGATAAAGACAATTATTTAAATGACGATAATTTACTAAATTCAAAGAAGCAAAAATAAAACATAAACCCAAATAAAACTTAATCGTAATCGGCACGCAACTGTTATAGAAACACCCCTAAACTGAATCAGATGGGATATAATGAACTCGCACAACTTTAATATGTTCATAGCGCATTGTGACGTATGTGCTAATCTCTAAATGTTTTCACTCTACCAACCCAACATATACACCCTGCAAATAGAACTCTACCTCCTCCCGCCATAGGTGTGTACAAGTTGTTCGACAAAAAACGCCTCATCCCGTAACTTATTTATTTATTTTCCGATTTCCATAAATTTAAAAAAGTAGAAAAATGGTTTTGCAAACTTTACAAAGTGAATCTGATCCTAATTTTCTTCAATATTGTGTTGAAAATCTAGCGCTTGTCAATTTTTTTTAAATGAATACCTGCAGTTTTCTTGCTTAAATAATAATAGTGTTAATATTGTTTATTGCCCAACAGGCACAAACACAATTACAGGGCTACAATAAACAGATTCAAGTATAGCAAGCGCCAATTAAGTGGGCGCTAGGAGGGGTAAGTTCGCGCAGGATTAGATGTAGTGGGGAGATTTGTATTTGGTTTTACATCAAATTGCTACCGTAGGCGGCAATGTCAGATAATTCTAACCTCGTTGAAAAAACATAATTAAACAGATTAAAAAAACATAAAACACAAAATTTGATATAAATAATGAGATTGTAATGTATAAACAGGTTTTTAAGAACATTTTTATAAGCATCGTAACAAAATCTGTAAGCCTCGTAAGTCGGGAAAGTTATTATGTTCCGTCAATCGTCAATGATAAATGTTCTAACAATTACTTGAGTACAATATGAAACAAACATGTAAATAATTTACATATCTGTAACTATGCACATGGACAATACACCTCGTATTTTCAGCATTTACTTCTGCTTAATACATATGTTTCTGCCATCTAGGCGTCCTCAGTTAAGCTTAACTGAGGACGCCTAGATGGCAGAAACATATGTATTAAGCAGAAGTAAATGCTGAAAATACTAGGTGTATTGTCCATGTGCATAGTTACAGATATGTAAATTATTTACATGTTTGTTTCATATTGTACAAACGCTTTATACGTGCTTAACGTATTGTCATACTTAAACAAAACCTTTTTGTATATTTACCGCCATCTGGCTGGTTGTTAATGGACTACATCTACATACGTATTTTATCGTTTCCCGTAGCAGCTTAGCTGTTCGAACGATAGGTAGCCCTCCAGACAAAGTCTCTTTCGCCCGTAAGATGTCAATTATTAAATAGTTGTCTTCTTATAGGACGGAACTTGCTTGATCTATGCGGGCCATTTCAGTAAATTTAAATACAGATACAAACCAGTTGTTTATAACAGGTTTGTATTAATTTGTATACATTGCTTCACTAGCTTAACTGAGGACGCCTAGATGGCAGAAACATATGTATTAAGCAGAAGTAAATGCTGAAAATACGAGGTGTATTGTCCATGTGCATAGTTACAGATATGTAAATTATTTACATGTTTGTTTCATATTGTACAAACGCTTTATACGTGCTTAACGTATTGTCATACTTAAACAAAACCTTTTTGTATAATTACTTGAGTAGTGGGGATGGACGTTTTTAAAAACGGCTTCTGCGCACCCCCTCCTCGCGCCAACTTAGTTGGACCTTGCTATACATACATATTAAAAAATAATAATAATAATAACAGAGTAACAATAAAGATAATATACATTCTAAAACAACAAGAAAATATAAATTCAAGACAAAAAGAAAATGAAAGACTGAGATCGTCATTCTCAACGTACCCCTAACGCCGGCTCTCAGTAAATATGTCGAAGTATATTGCCTCGGCATTGGGGCCTTCCAGAAGATGTTCGTATTTGGTGTCCGATGGGCAAATGTGGAACATTGCCAGGAGGCAATACGCGAACCACGCAGACCAACGCCAGAAAGCGATCAGACAGTAGTAACTGAACGCCGTGCTGCTCCAGCAAAAAAGAATAGTCCATTCCACGATCCGGATAAATGCCAGATGTCTTGAAGCTCAGATACTTCAAAAACCGAGGCTGAATATTCTCCACAGCAACATTCTGAGTATTGTAAAAGGCATATCAAACAACAGATCCGTACTTATACGTACAATGAACACAAAATATAACGTTTTGAGGAGATCGACGTTATTGAAAAATTTGGTAAATCGTAGGATAAATCCTAAAGTTTTACTCGCTGAAAGGCACATGTTTTGCACGTGCAAATTGAAATTTAAACAGGGATTGAATGCTATCCCTCACAGAAGCGACTCTAGAAAGTATATGACCGCACATAGAATAGGAAGGAGGAATAGGTGTTCATTTCCTAGTAAAAGACATGACAAAACATTTATTTGTATTCAACGTCAAGTGATTGGCACTAGACCAATTAAAAATAAAGTCAATACCTTCCTGCAAACGTTCAAGATCAACTTCACTCGATACTACATTGAAAATTTTAATATCAGCATAATCCAAAGTATTAGAAGGCAAACTTACAAGTAAATCATTTACAAACAGTAAGAATAATAAAAGCCATAGATTGAAGCCTTGGAGAACCCCGGATGTAGATATAAAAGCATCAGACCATTATAGAAATCGTAATTAATTCTATTTAAATACGACTCCATAAGTCGGAGAAGACAAGGAGAAAACCAAAAGAAGAAAGTTTATTTAGAAGTATTACATCATCGATGGTATCGAATGCACGGGAATAGTAAAAATAAATGCAATTAACCTGACTCTGACAATCAATAGTTTGACTAACATATTGTGTGAAGCTTGCCAGAATGGTTACAGTAGATTTTCCAGAGAAGAAGCCATGTTGTCGCGGAGGGACTGGAACTGGAACTATTCTAGCCCGCTTCCACAATCCAGGAAAGACATATGATGAATGACATTAATAATCTTTTGCAAAGGAACAGCAAGAAAATTTCGAGACAAAAAACTAGGTATAAAGTCGTCGCTTGATGTGTATTTATTCGGAATAGAGGACATAATTTCTTTTAACTCCGAATTAGATATTGGAGGTATCCAAAAAGATGAGAGCTCCATAATAGGGACGTTCGATATGTATGTATTTACAGGGGTAGTATATACGCTAGAAAAAGATTGAGCAAAGGAATTAACAATATTTTGAAGATTATCCAGCTCATTAAGATCGTCATGCATATAATGATAAAGATTGTTTTCTGAATCTAACGATGCCCATTCACCTTTTCTACCTTGGAGATACTTTCAATTATCATTGGTTTATCGTCTTTCTGTTTCAATTTCAAGTTAATCATTTCGATTTTGTGATTCAACCCTACACAATGTTTACCATATTATTTATTTATTTAGCATTTGGCTTACGTGGATTGAAAATATACATACAAATTTACACAGAACAGAGTTAAATTTTAAAATCAAGGCCATTGATCCAGTCCAACATGGAGTCAGTGACTTCTAAGACGTCACTCATCTCGCCTCCACAGCGGGACACTCAGCTGTAATACGGTGAATAGTCTGGCGAGGTTCTCCGCATTTGCAAGTCGGTGTCTCAGCCAGTCCCCATTTATAGAATGAGTACGACAGATCCCGTGGAACGTTCTTACTCTATTGAGTGTCTTATATTCATGGTGAAGCAACCCCATTCCTGTGAAGGATACGATATGGGCCGCTTGAAAGGGTTTCAAATCTTCTCAATACTTTCTCCATCTATCATTTGGGTTGAAGTTTTGTGCTATAAGTTATTCTGCTAGCAGTAGTGGAGGAGATATAGACTTCAGTTTCGACAGGCCGGCATTAGACAGATTACTATTTACTGGCAGGTGGAGATTCGATATTATATTCTTTTACCAGACTTTTCTGTCTTCGGATGGTGGGAGGTACAATATAGCTTAGAACGGGCAGCTAAGGTAGAGGTGTACTTTTTAAACAACCTAGATAACATGCATTGAGTTTGTGGTACTCGTTAACGTTGTTCCTGTATCGAACCAACACCGTATGCTTTTCAGAATAACTTCCACATACACTTCCTTAATATATGCTCCAAATGGGTTTGCAAATTCGACAGGTGAAAGACAAAACGGTACCTAATCAACCGGTATATATGCCAAGGATGTATTTATCGCATGATAATCGGTGCTGGAGTATTTGAACCTCTCGTAAATTTACTTGGCCCGAATTCCCACGTATGCACTAAACGGCTTTTCTTGAAGAATACCATGCACGGAGAACCAAAACATTTATTCATATATAAAGTTCTTTTAGCTTGCGCGGGGCATCCCTTAGTACCGTCGATTTCCATTGTTCCACTTTCATCTTAGCCAATGCCACTTACGTCACGAGATTAAGTAAGTTGGGTAATTCCTGCATTCTGTCACGTCGCACGTCTTGAGGTTTACTGCGTTGTTCGACTGACTTTTCCTCGGCAGGATCTTTCAGAGAGAGAGGTTTGTGCAAGGTAAATATGGAAAGTATGTTCTGTTAGTATTTTTTGCCGTTGCAGCGCTGCGATCGCAGTTCCGTGTATGCGCGACAGTTGCTCTGAGTCAAGGAAAAGGAGGTGATACAATTTTGAGATCGCTGTTTGTTGTGTTCGCTTCGTAGTGCTTGTTTAGAATGGCGGCGTTGATTGAAAATACTGCCGCTTGTGAAATTAGATCTGTAATTCGTTTTTTAAATGCAAATAACATTAAACTAGTCGACATTTATCGACAAATCTGCGAGGTTTATGGAAAAAATGTAATGAGTGATTAAGGAAAACCGTAAGATTACAATTTCTACTCTTTTTATGGAGTTTCCGCAAATTTCAAAATCCCTTACTCATGAAGTTGTTACTGTAAAACTGAGTTTTTGAAAACTTTGTGCTAGTTGGGTACGAAAAACACTTACAGAACAACACAAAAAATAACGTGTGAACAGTGCACTTGACTTTTTGACGTTACGACAATGGCGGTGATTACTTTGTGAGGCAGATAGTGGCCGGGGATGAGACTTGTATGCTTATGACACCCCTGAAACTAAACGACAATCGATGGAATGGAGGCACACTTCCTCGCCAGCAAGGACTAAAGCCAAGTAAATCTTGACACCTCGAAAAATGAGCTCAAAGAACATGTTACCACATGGTTGACAATACAGCAACACAGCCGGCAACCAAAAACTTGTACCACGCTATGACAAATGCCTACAAAATGGTTTTTAACTATGTAGAAAAACTTTTAAGTAGATTGTTTTGTAATATATAGTTTTTCTGTATCTCTACTTGATTTCTTTTCATTTCCAAACGGAACTTATTTCTTGAACGCACCTCGTATTTACGTTGATAACTCGACATGTACGGGTAAATTATTTCCACACGATTTTCTAATTGGTTTTTCAATGTCAAGCGAGTCACACATTTGAATACATTATGCCAGTTAGGTTACGCAATAGTGTGAAAGTAAATGTGTTTACCTAACAAGGAGTGCCAATTTCCAGTGGTACTAAAACCGTTCCGAAATTTACTTATAGCTTCTTCATCTGCGTTTGAAATATCTTTAGCTGTTAGGGCCGTTTCATAGACCCAATCATGTTCTTTGGCAATACGATAATCTCCATCAACGGGTTTACCACTATTGAGACTATTCGTTCCAGGACTGAGATACTTTTGAAATGGTAACACTGGAAACTGACGCGAATTTCATTTGAACAAATCTACAGTACTACAAGTTAAAAAAATGGGGAAATGAAGACAGTATATGTTGCGAACGAGGAAAAGAATATCAACTGATATAGATCACAATTTGTTTGAATATTTGAGAGAAAATAAAAAAATGACAAAGCAAATTCATAGATCTCGTATAAGATTTACTAATAGGGAACAATTATGGAAATGTATTAAAAAAATTTCTGGGAAATCATTGTTCAACAATGCGAGATCTATGAATTTGCTTTGTCATTTTGTTATTTTCTCTCAAATATTCAAACAAATTGTGATCTATATCAGTTAATATTATTTTCCTCGTTCGCGACATATACTGCCTTCATTTTCCCATTTTTTTAACTTGTAGTACTGTAGATTTGTTCAAATGAAATTCTTCTGTGACTTGTTTAATGGTGCAACTTTCCAAGTTGGCACGCAACATGTAGTGCTTTTTTCTCTGCTGATCATTCTTCTGGTGAGCAACAATATTGCCGACAGAAATGCATCACGCGTTGCGTGCCAACCCAACTCGCGGTGCTGCTGCTGAAAAGTAAAAAGATCCTTTTTACACGACAAGCTGCTAGTACGGTGCTCTTTTCACGCCGTGTGACGTCACGGCGATCATCTTGGAAAAGGTTCTCCCCCGGAAATCGAGTATATTACTACATGTGCTGCTGTATTCGCGCCTATTTTTTTAAGAAGTAATTGATGCGAATGGCGGATCAATTATGTATTAGTTTATTGTATTTTCTAAATTGTATTAAAAATATGTTGACATTTGATTTGTCTTTCAAAACAAGTTTGATAAACACTAAGCAATATTAGAAAATTTTGACAAGTTAGGTTATACTAGATTAATGTGAGCTTAACTGTATATATGTATTAAAAAGTGACGAGAAGTACACGACCCGACGTATAGATGGCTGTCGTCGTTTGAAAAGAATTAGTATTAACCTTATAAAGCTTAAGCTTGTCCCTATTTGCCGAGTCTACTAATCATATTTAAAATGGAGTTAAGTGATAGTAGTTGAGGGTGTCCTAATACTATAATCGGGGGCCATGCAGATATCACGGTAACTATAGCAGCCGGTATTACAAATATCAGCGAACAGTATGGAACCTTAGATTATGCTGAATATACCGACTAGGGAAGAGGCGAAGAGTTGCTGGAGTGATTGGGGCGTTGGTATCTGATTCACGTATGGATCGCAATCCAATCATGACACAGGTGCAGGTATCTGCGGAATGTGCCCTAGAAGAAAGATATTATTGAGCCTGGGGAAATATATGACGGTTCTCCAGGCTGAATTGTTCGCAGCCTGGGCTGGGGAAATTCGTGAAGCTGGCTGCAAATAGAAGGATCAACATAATGACTGATAGTTGGGCGAATATTAAAGCCATAATCCAATTACGCTGTCGAAACTGCTTAGACATTGAAAGCAAGTCCTTGACAGACTGGCATAAGACAATACTGTGTCACTGATGAGATCCCAGGATATGAGGGAGTAAAGGCAATGAGATGGGCGATGATCTTTCCAAAGAGGGCTTAAAGGAGAACTACATAGGACTAGAACCTATATGTGGAATCTCTAAGGATTCCGCTAGAGGTAGATCTGGTTATGGTTAGAAAGAGAAAAAAAAGAAATGGAGGCTATCGCAAGATCAACTCCCATACTAAGACACTTCTAGAAGAGTTGGATGCTAGGTTTTTAGCCAATTTAATTAGAAGCAACAAAAGAGTAAGATTATCACTGGCTTGATAACTGAACATTGTCTTTTGAGGAAGCATCTATGCAGGATGGAGTTGATTAGCGTGCCCTGATGTAAGAAACGTGACAAACAGAAGAAACCTAGCCTTCATCTAATATGTATTTGTAAGGAATCGAAGAGAACTCCAAGATGAAGAAGAGGCCCAGAAGGCGAATTAATCTTAAAGCGGAGGCCCATTAACATTTGTCGAGAAATACCTCGTAATTTAATATGGAATGTGGCTTTTGGAGTGATTAGGAGGTGTTTGCCATGTGTGGAGTACAGGGACGTCAATTTGAGCAGCACATTTGTTAGTTGTTTCTAATTTGCTTTTATTTCCATTGTTATTGATAATGTGATTTTATATTTACCATTAAATCTTACTGACTTTTGTTTTTGACAAATAAGAAGATGGCTATGGTGGTGTTGTGTACCGAATAAAAAAAAATTAAATAATGCTCGTTGCGTTTTGAGTGGTTTACACAACATATTTAAAGATTTTGTGAGAAGTCGGTCCAGGTGCAAAATAATTAAGAAAAAAATACTATTCACCAAATGCTAACTAAATGAACATCACTAAATTCCAAAAAAAAATATCTATCAAACTAAAAGGGGAAAAAAGTACAGGTCTTCATTTACAAAAGAAAATTAACTATAGTAACGTATTCAAGAGGGCGCTGAAAAAATCTAAATTAGCACCTTTTTGCAGTGTTTGGAAAACCATTTCCTCCTTTTTAAATTTTTTTAAATCCTAAAATAACGGAGTTACAGGCTGAGACATTCTTTTATCAAACAGTTTGTATATTACATCGACGAATAGCACATAGTATCGCTTGACGTTACAGAAAAATATAGCAGAAGGTAACAGATAAGAAATTTTGTCGAAACGTCGTGATATATATATGTGTACACAAGTTTGCTTAAAGTTGATGTCATGCATTAAGCTCCTTCAGAATTCATACACACCCTGAAAAACCTACGCGTCTTTCCCACTATGTTGCGAAATTGAAATATTTGAATATGTAAACAAAAAATGTTTGATTGTATCGTAATCATTATACCCCGGAAATTGTTGAACTTTTAAGTTGTACTTAATCATAAACAGCATGCAAATTATAGAAAACTAAAATAATGTCAATTTAATAATTAGCGCAATAGTACGAGGTGGACAAGCGGTGAGCCTTTAATAAAAGGACAATTGATACGCTGAAAATCGTCATCATCCCCAAGAATCGAAAAAGCCCATCAAAACAACTCCAAATTCAAAATGAATTGCGTTTTTTTGTAAGATTGCTATAATTTTGACGGAATGGGTTTCAGGATATGTAACAGTGAACCAGCGTTGTATAGAAGTGTTATAAAATGCAGAGAAATATTTTATTTTTCATCAAGACAATATTTTTTTACACTACTTTCTCGGAAGCAAGTTTTCACCATTAAACATAGTAATGAACAGGAGTATCCTCCTTGTTTGTCAGATTTGACACCACACTTTCTTCCTAAATCAATGGACAAAGAAAACTAATCTGCTCCACTATTTCGATCAGTAGAAAATAAAGTTACATTGGAACCTAATTGGGAACTAATAGAGTTGTTATATGGATAAATAGGAATGAGTTATTGCATCAGTCATATTATTTAATAAACACACCCCGTATGCACTGGATGAAATACTTTTTGAATAAAAATCACCTATGTGATTAAGGGGGATAAAGAAGAAAGCTATTGAAGTCAAGATGTAAGCAGTTAAAGAAAGCATTCTATAACTTTCAACCTATTAAATAAGAGAATACAATTACAATAGATAAAAGTCACCTGCGCCGGTAATGAAGGAATAAAGAGCGAATATTTTGGAATAATTTTTATGCTTTAAAATTTGCTGAACTTATTAAATATAATGTTGCAACTACAATTTCTGGATGTAATTTTTCTGTATCTTGTACAACGTACCTTGCAAAACATTGTATTCGGTGTCATTGTAACTTGATAAATATCTGTGACTTTAAAATCTTGAAATGTCTAAAAATATATGTTTGAAATGTGAAAATACATGTATGAAACACCTTACAATTTTGCATTTTTAATTATATATCTACATCACGTTTCCCATTTTCCTATCGATATAAATTGTCTCACAAACATACCTTGGCAACTTCGCACACTCTCATTAAGGAAGTTGCATAAAATTTTAAATGCAGTGTAAAGTTCTGTTAGGAAATATTTCGAAAGATTCATGCGTAATTTTAAAAAATAATTAAAAAAAATTTGTTTTTGATATATAAGAGGCTTTTCAAAATTGGATAAAACCAGCCAGGAATCACGTGACACCAAACGCGTCGGTGATTGGTGTGACAGTGTGACGTCATTCGGTAGTAAACAGATCTAATCGACAGGCACTACCGTTACAATTGAGTATTTTCTATTGTGGGTGGTCAGAAACATTCGAAGTCAAGTGGGCTCTGAACCAAAAAATCGTATATCTTTACTTAAGTATAGCAAACGCCAATTAAGTTGGCGCGAGGAGGGGTAAGTTCGCGCAGATTAAAAGTAGTGGGGAGATTTGTATTTGGTTTTACATCAAATGTCAGATAATTCTAACCTCTGAGCATGTATCACTTTATGATCCCCTAGCAAAGACATTATGTTGCGTCAAACGTCAATGACAAATGTATTCTGACAATTACTTGAGTAGTGGAGATGGATGTTTTTAAAAACGACTTCTGCGCACCCCTCCTCGCGCCAACTTAATTGGGGCTTGCTATATCTGATTTGTAATAATTATTAAATGTCAACTTTTGTCTGTCAAAAATCAATCTATCTCAGACATGACTTTATATTTTCAAGCAGTGTTGCCAGAGCTAGGGAAATTTCCCTAGACCTAGGGAATTTAGGTGGGTGCTAGGGAAAAAGGGAATTTTTACGAAATAAGGCTATAATCTAGGGAATTATGCTATGTCACAATATTTCCAGTATATACGTTGGGGATTCCCTTAACGTAGAAACTTTAAATATTGTGAATCATGTAAGGAAACCTCGATATACAAAGATCCCAAAAATTTCGCATAGTAGTTGTTAATTGCAACTCAGTAGCGAATGGTTTTTATTTTGAAAAGCACCATTCCAAATTTATACGTTCATCTTATACCTACAAACCCATCTAATTAATACCGAATTACGATGTGGTTACTTTTATTAACTAATCAATAGATTTTTATGACCCGTAATAATGACACACATACTCATATTTTATGTGTTAAAACTTGAACAAGAAGTAACTTAGGAAAATTAAATAATTAAGATTGGAATTCCTATTTCTAGAAGTGTATGTATATTATTGTTTATGAAGCACGACTATTCTACAAATTTAGTATGCAAATGTTCAAGAAATAAATAAACGTATTGTTATATTAAATATATAAACCAAAAGAAAATACCCTTTGTGAACTACATTTTTAAAGTAACACGTGGGAATTACAATATATATAAAAGAGGATTTTATAGTAATAAAAACTATAAATTATGGGTAATATAGGAATCACTTCAGAGTAATAAATTCCTATATGTACATATTTACATATATTTGTAAATATTATTTTATGGTACGGGGCGGGGCTATTTATGAATTTATAGATAATGTATATTGTTCTAATAAAAATACAATAGACAAAATAATATATCTTTATTACGTTCTAGAAGTATATGTTAGCACTTTAAAGTAACACGTGCGAATTCTATACACAAAAGAGGATTATTGATAGTAATAATATAAAACCCCGAATTATTGAACATTTTTTATTTATGAGTATGACATAAAAGATAACCAGCTGATGGCAATAAAACTAAAATAGGTATATTATGTACTTACCCCCAAATTTTACCCAATATTTTTATATATTCAATCCAAGAATTTTATGTGAATTTTTAATTAGCGGTCAGTATCAAAAATACATTGACTAGTTTCAGTTCAGCCTCAAAGAACAGTTTTAGTATTTTAAAGAATACACTTATTACTATCTCTTAAATAAAAAGTTTTTTTCTAAAGCAGTGAATCAAAAGTGCGTTTCCATTCAAAAAGGTGAATATTTCAGATTTTGCTTTTATTTTAACAATTAATTAAAATATATTTGTAATTATTTTTATGCAGTAAGTAAAGGATCAATATGTCATCAGAGGCCGGGCCATCTTCTGTGAAGGATATATCTGAATTTTCATCAGCCTCTTCGTCCGAGGAGGCACAGAATATATCTAAGAAAAGAAAAAAGAAAATCCTATGCACAGAAATACAATATTCAGTGGGAGCCAGTGGCCTTTAACACCTTAGAGGATGGTGATATAAAAGAGCTTATTCCAATACTTGGTTTAAGAAAAAATTTCTCCAAAAGTATAACGTCTATATTAAGATTAATAAAGTAAGGCATATCTAAGATCACATATTTATTTGATGTGTACATGCTGTACATGGTTTTAATCACTTTTATAATTTTAATCATACACACTACAATTTCTGGAAAAAATCTAATGAATGATTTCTAATCAAGAAATAAGCAGGGTCTTTTATATTTCCAAAAATATCTTCTATCAGAGCTACATGTGTTTAGCTTGTGAAAATATAGTAACTTTTTTTGACAACAATTATGGAAAAGAAATTATCGACATTACAAAATCAAATAATATAATGGACAATTTTTAGTAATTATTTGTACTGCATGGTAAATTATTTTATTGTTTCCCTCAAGAACGTTATATTTTATGAAATAAGTGGAAAACGTTTCCAAATGATTCAGGTTTTTAAATTGCATATCGTAAATTGAACATTTTGACTAGGTACCAATACAATGAAAAAGCTTAACGGTTGCAATTTTCAACTCCTTCTGAGAATAACATCAATAAGATGATTGGTCTTAACCCATTCGCTGCGGATGACGCCAATTGGCGTCATTCTCCCATATACGAATAACGCCAATTGAAATCATCCGCAGCGAATGGGTTAAGGTATATTTGAAATTACATTATTTTATGTTTCCCGAAGTGAGTCTTTCGAGTGGTGTAACTCTCATACAAGAGATTTTCGAAAGCAAATTTTTATGAAAGACCACTCATCTTTTTAAAGGAATCGTCCCATAGAGTTGCATCCATAAGTGCTTATATTGTATCCCTATATTTGTATATAAAGTATACCTATATGTAATTCATTAGAACATTTTCCGTTTTTTAAATAATATATTACAATTGGAAGTAATGAATAAATATTACTAGTCTTCGAAAAAACTACTTGTACTATTTTTGTTTGTATTTCTCTATCGCATTTTACTGTATTATTATTTAATGCCCAGGTTGAAGTTATGACTCATTATTTTTAAGTTTTGTATTTTATTTAATAATAACAAATTTAATTGACTATTTGGCAATGTTCTAGGACACGAGTGATGATAAAAACTGTGGTGATAATTCTACTGTAAGTAATACATCAGGAAACTTGTCGATAGTTTCTCTGGAATCTGTAGTGATACTGGAGAGCACTTTTTCTGATGCGACCGAAACAAATACGCATTCGTCTCTTTCATCAGCCCTATACCATATACCAGAAATAAATCAAAGTACGTCTTTTTCTGGACTAGAAAATATCAGCGACAGTTTGGGCAACAATTTTCCTAAGATTGAGCTGAAAGAATTACTCGAAAACAGCGCATTAGGAAAAAGCGTTTTGAATTTTTACAAGCAGAAGTCAAATTTGGACAACGCACGTAGATCTATATTAGACATAATAATCAAATATCTCTATAACTACGTTGCCAAACAGTAAGTATTAACAATGTATAAAAGAATATTTAAAAACTCTGAAAATTAGTCGTTTGAAGCACGATCAATACTTACTACTGAGTAACCAAATCGTTGAATTATTTCCTAATGAAGCTTCCTCTACTTATTACATTCCGTATACTCCAAAACGACAAAGTTACACCGGAAAAGGGATTCTAGCTAAAGGCAGGTTGGTAGATAAAGTGAGAAATATACTTCATCTAAGTGGAGATACTGTCATGTATAAAAAGAAACATAACTTAGAATCTGGGAAAGAAGGAATTTTAACTGAAGAAGAAGTCCAAGAACCAAATGGTAAGTAGATGGAGTTAGATTTTAAGTTATAAGAACATTTTTTTCTTTTTTTAGATGGTGTTAAACAATCCATTTTATTCTTAAAACATTTCACTAAACCATGGGATGATGTCATAAAGAACTGGAAAGCTACAGTCTCATATCGTCAACAAAGCAAAAAGCGAAAAATTCATGAATTCTTAAAAGAATGGCCTATACTCAATTCACGAAATGCCGATAAATTAGTATGTATAGAAATAATAAAATATTGTCGTATATTTATATGTATAATTTTCATCTCTCCTAAACCTTGGCATTTTAAAAATTACGAAAATAAAAATATTAGCTCCTTTTTATTAGAAAATTATCATTACAATGCATATTTTGATTTACTAAATCAATTCTGCATTTAATAACGGTTTTATATTAATAATAAATTTTTTAACATCGATACTTGAAAATTTGATACTTTTATTTGATTCATACCTAACTAGGAATACTCATTGTCGGGGAGCTCTCAATTAAAAAGTGGAAGGCATTAAATTTGCATAATAAATAAATATAATAGTAATAAAATACGTCTACTATTCATTATATAATTTTTAAAGTTATACGAAAACTATTTTTAACGTATCCTCGTATATAAAAATCAAAACAATTTGGTAGTTCTATGCAAAACATTCACATTCACATAAAAAATATTTTCTTTCATTAAGAAAACGTAGCGTCTTGCCATAAGAATATTCTGCGACAAAACATACTTCAAGTAAGAATACAATGGATTTGATTTACGAATATTTTTCTTAAGCAAACACATTTTATGTTTCATTCAAATAAGAAATAGTTTTGAATGAAGTAAATAATTTTAAGAATATATTTATCTCTCCACAAGATAATATTGTCTTGTGGATATACAAAACAGAATTTCTTGAGTCAAAGCAGATTTATTTGATACAAACATGTATTTCTCTGCGTGCGCGCACGGAAAAGCACATACAAAATTAGTAACTTCTGTAACTAAACAACAGTCTTTGACTGATATATCTTCTTTTTTACAAACAGTCGATCTTCAAAAGAAAATTAAAACCGCTGAAGTAAGATTCGCCGCTTTTGCAGCCGAGCATAATATTGCGTTAAATGCATTAGATCATTTATCGGAAATTATAAGAACCACATTTACCGACTCTGAGATCGCAAAAAATTACAGTAGTAACCGCACAAAAGCAACTGCAATTGTTAATAATGTTATCGGTTCTTATAGTTTTGATAAAACTATAAATTTATTAATTTGTAATAAATTTTCACTGATTGTCGATGAATCTACCGATAAAGGATCCATTAAACATTTAGCGCTAGTAGCGCGAGTGTTTGATGGCACTAGCATCAAAGACTTATTTTTCGGTTTGTTGAAAGTGCCTAGTGGTACAGCAGAATCTTTATATAATAGCATTACGGAATATTTTGTTAAAAATAATATTAACTATAAAGAGAATTTGATAGGCTTTGCTGCCGATAACGCAAGTACAATGATGGGCAAACACAATTCACTATCTACTAAGTTAAAAGCAAATATCCCAGATTTATTTATATTTAATTGTGTTTGCCACTCTTTTAATCTTTGCGCTAATTATGCTTGTGAAAAGCTACCTTCTTCTCTTGAGGAACTAGTCAGAGATATATTCAGCTATTTGCAATACAGTTACAAAAGACAGAGTGAATTCAAAGAATTTCAAGAGTTTTTAGCTTTAAAACCCCATAAAATACTACAACTCTCTCAGACTAGGTGGTTATCTTTATTATCAGTTGTTAGACGATTTTTAGAGCAATACGATGCTTTAAAATTGTATTTCACAAATGCACAATTAAGTGATAAAGATATAACAGCGAAAAATATTTTCAATGGTCTCAACAATCCCACTATAAAATTATATTTTCATTTTCTAGAATATATTTTACCTTTTTTCACAAATTTAAACACAGAGATGCAGTCTGAGGGCGTTAAAATTCACATATTATATAGAAATGTAGAAACTGCATTAAAATCTTTAGTAGATTGTTACTTAAAAAGGACTTATCTCTAGAGCTGGGGATGTTTGCGGTGTGCCAGGATAGTATTCAGTTAAACGCACGAATATAATGACCTTGTTTCGATCGGTGATGCATGCGTGATTTTATTGCTTTACATGCATTCGCTATTTATATCACTTAGGTATGTCAGTTATGTGTACTGTATATAAATAACACACTTACCTTATTTACGATTATTATAGCATAGCGCCAAGTGGATAAGATTTGCAGTAAGTTTGTAGCATTAGATACGTTTCCATATTTGTAGCGGTGAGCGATGTACGCCGTAATGAATAAATTTTTTTATATTTTGAGAAAGACCGCTCGACATCTACGGATGTAACACACGCACAATTAAAATAATCTTTATAGATAGAAACCGAATCTACACTTGCACCGTTACTAATTTGTTTTAATCTGGTAAAATCAAAATCATTGTTTATCACACTCTCGAACTTTTCTATTACATTAACATTTTTGTTGTCATTTACTGCGCATAGCTGGGCGTGTACATCGTCCAGTATTTGCAGTGACTCCGCTAACGATAATGCAGTATTTTGAAATGTCTCGATTGCGTTAAACAATCCTATATGATTGTTATAAATAGTTTGTAAATCTGCATCAAGGGAAGGGTTTTGAAAGAGTCTCTGGCTTTCCTTAATTCCTTTTATTTGTTGGAAATACTTGGCATACTAAAATGCCGCCTTTAACCAACTTCCCCGACGTGTAAGGATTGGCTCTGGTGGTTCAGGAATACCAGGGCACCGACTGTGAAACTCTCGAATTCGTTTGGGAGATTTTAGAAACACTTTTTTTGTGGTTGCTATTAATGCATCCACCTCTGGATAACATTGCCGAATAGTTTGTGCCACAAGGTGTAAAGCATGAACTTTACATGTCACATGCAAAAGTCTCTCACAATCTGCTTTAAGAGAACGGCTTACAGAACGCATTGTCGCAGCACCATCGCTCATAAACATCAGGAGTTGATTAGTTGAAACTTGAAATTTTTGTAGCGTATCGAGCACTACCTTCGTAATTACTTCGCTAGTGCACTTTTCCAATCTTTTGCTGGCTAATAAAATGGGAAATGTTGATTTGACAGGATCTAGTACACGCACTATAATATTCACAATAGAATGTTTTTTTCGATCTGTCGTTTCGTCGACACATACCCATAACTGTTTATCATTTACTACTGCTTTCATTCTGTTTTCAATGCCTCACGCACAATTGGTAAATAGGTGAGTAACGTTCTCCGTGACGGTAGCTTTATGTTGGAATTGTATTTATTCCAAAAGTCGTGAAAGGCTTTTTTATCTAGCAGGTGAACTGGCACATCGCAGACGAGTAGCATTGTCAATAAATCGAAAAAGAATTGCGTTTTAGACAGCACATTATTTTTTTTGTCTTTGTGGTGTACACTTTCAACATGTCTTTTACAGTCGTATTTGTCCCAGCAAAGTAACTGTTTATCGCATAATTTACAAACCACTTTTGCTCCATTATAATACAAATCGGGAAAGTCTCGGATAAATTTATTCACGTCGTTATACAATGGGCGCTTTCTTGGCTTGGGCACGTCCATCATACTTATTAAATAGAGCTCAAGACAACACACGATCACGTTGCCAGTTCACGACTAACTAAAGTGTTTCGCTGCATCGTGTTTATACGCTGGTGGGGATGCACTACATACAGTCCTGCCGTACCGCAAACATCCTCAGCTCTAATGATAACATTGATAACCTACCGCGATATCATAAAGTTTCTGGGTCAACCATAGATTAGATATACTTATAGATAGGCCACTCCTCAAACAGCTGACGATGCTAAAAATAGTTAACACCGCAGTCGCATATAGCGCCATCGCATTTGGCGCGTACTTTTTCGTATTATTTATTTCAATGTTATTCAAATTCATTTCGGAAATTTAAATAAAAGTAATTTTTTTGTTGTTAATTTTTTATTTATATTATTTCTATATATAGATACATATAATGGTTCATATAAAAAAATAAATAAACATTTTCTATATGCTGTGTTAATTTTCAACTGTTTTATATATATTAAAAAGAATTGATGTTTTGCAGTAAATATCTATATAAATAGTAAACATTTAATAGTTTTAACAATTGAAACAAACAAACATAAAATAATAAAACAGAAGCGCAGATGGTTATAATTGTGGAAGTTGTTTGACTTCACATAATTTTCTTTTTTTTTCTCTATTTTTCTTGTATTTGGCAACAGCTATCTGTTTTATTGCATCGTTAATATTTTGCATATTTCTACCTTTTAAAATATCATTAATATTTCTAGTCCACATCAAAATATAAATTTGTACAAATTTATTAACAAATAAACTAAATAAATTGTGGTCTTTGCATGTAAGAGATACTTTGATATGGATGTAAATTTTTTCTATCAATTTCTTTGAAATATCATTCTGTGCACACAACTCAGGCAAATAAAAATGGACTACATCATTGCACTGTCCAAAAAGTTTGGTAAATGTAGTATTTGGCCGTAAAAGAGCTTTCGAAGAATAGGCTCTCTCGTTTATTAATTGATGGTGTTCTTGGTCAACGTCATGTAATGATATCAACTGATATCTGCAAATAGCACACTGGTGTATATTTTTTAAAATACATCTAGCCATATAGCCAGCCACATAGCTATGACTTTTTATTATTATATTTGAGAAAACTGTAAAATTAAAAGATACTTCTTCTTCCTCAATAGACAGTACTTCAAAATCATTTGTTGAAACCCCATCACCTTCAATAAAATGTCTGAGAGAAATTATTGATCCACTAAAACATACAATAATTATATAATAACAACATTAAACAATTAAGCACTGAATAACTTATTAAAACCTCTATAAACATTACTTACATTTACGGTTTTTATAATTTCACCAAGCTTATTTTATCACTATATAAAAAGTCTGAAACACAATTAAAACACACAAAAGCCAAAAACAGTTAAATATACATATATAATAAACGTAAATCTTAATATAAACAATCTCAAACTGTACTGGAAAAACCAAAATACTAATAATGCTGACACCGTGTTCAACTTTGAACTAATCGGATATTGGCGGGTAATTTGAATTTGTGTACAATAGCGAACCAAGCGACTGCGGTTTCAACTGCAAATAGAAAAGAGCGGGAAAGGGGTAGTGGGTTTGAGAAAAATCTGATAAAATTTTCAGGTTATGTGTCATACTGACATTAAGATTAATATATTGACAAATTTTAACGTCAGCATGACACTTAACCTGAAAATTTTATTAGATTTTTCTGATTTTGATATAAATTAAGACAGACGTTTTTCACCCCATGGCCACCGTTGACCCAGAAACTTTATGATATCGCGGTATAAAATTGTATTAAGTAAATGTATCAATCCTCAGACATGACTTCATATTTTCAAGGACTACTTTGACTTCGAATGTTTCTGAACACCCTTAAAATCAATTACAGTTCTCAATATTACCTACCACACCACAATAAGTGTGTAGCGCCACCATTTATTGGTGAAATTAAGTAAAACCTTGTAAAAAATGCTCTCGTAAGCTGTCCCGTTGGTAATTGTGAAAAGCTCAAAAATACGTGAAACTAACCTATTTGTACGAAATAAATGTTTAAAAAATTTTCATTTTTTTTAAGTGATTGTTTTTACAAGTAAACTTTAATCGGTCAACATTTGTAAACAGACACGTTTTATTTTAAGGAAAAATTCACATTTGTCTTTACAAAACCTCAATTTAATATGCAATGGCAAAGGTAAATACAAGAACAATATTTGTTTTAGACAATAAGTATCGTAAAACAATTTGTCAATTTTAATTTTAGTATAGAAAAACAAAAGGGCAAATCCATGAAAATGTGAAAAGCGACAGTGTCAACAATAAAAATCCTGTAGAAATTAAAAACCAGTTACAGCCTAAGAATATACATTCAAGTTGTATGATTAGAAAGAGAGGAAGGCCAAAGAAAAATTTGAAGTTAGTTGTTCTATTAGAGAAATCTGAACTTGTAGAAAGTTTAATACGGGATCTTCAACCAGGTAATTTAATAGTTTTTTTTAGTATGTATAAAGTCCTAGTGTTCGAGAAATTGAAACCTATAAAATTAACAAAAAATATTTAATTAGATAAAATAAATACTTTAGCTTGCTGTTAGAAATATAGCAAAAGTTTAATTTGATATTGGATAATTTTAAAGAACATTAAACTTAAAGTTATATAACTTAGACCGCTCAATATAATTAGTGTTATTTCAAAATAACTTTCAGTATTTTTAAAATAATTTCTTACAATACGAACCTTTTTTGATATTTGGAAAATTAATTTTAGAAATTGTACAAATGAACAAAACTTTTGATTTCATAGTGAATTATATTATAGATTTGTGAAATTTAAGTATTAAAAAAAGTATTTCTGCTTCTTTGTTATAATTGAAAATATTTTTTACGGAAATTTATCTATTATTAAAGACTAAATGCCAAAATGCATGTGTTCCGGTACATTTAATAGAAAACTATTTTATTATAATTTGAAATAGGCAATAATGAAAGAACTCATTTCAACAAATATTGCAATATTATTGGTTAAATAGTGGACATCTATTTGTTATTAGGTTAATTAATAGTAACTTAGTATTTTGCATCTGTCAATATTTGTATTGGCATTGCTTGGTGCACCAGTTAATAAAACATTAATGAATATATGGTAATGTCAATGTTTTACAAGAAAGTCTATTGTATCATGATCTATACAGATCCATTTTTGTTTACACATAAAGAACATTCTCTAACTATCGGAAACAAAAAGTCACTCTGAGATGTGATAAAAATTGGAAAGACCTTTCACGTTAAACATGTTTAAACTGTGTTTTGGAATTGAAATGAAATAATTTTGATGGACTGCCTATCAAAGGGGTCTCTAATCAATGGAGAATATTGTTCAAATCCTTCATCCAGGTGATTTTGACAAGCATTGATCAAAAACTGAGTTGGAAAGTTGTATTACAAACCATTACTGCAATACGGTAGCACATGACTACACACTGTTCCTGGAAGTTTTAACCCTAGAATATGATTTCTTTTGTCACATGTAATACCAGTTATGTCCCTACTCAACCCAAATAAATTTATTCTAATTATTCCGAATTGTAGTTAAGTAAAGGGATGCTTTATTAGCAAATGAATAGACATTTTTTTCTAACATACATAGGTATGTATTAGTTTAATACATTGATCAAAAATATTTTAAGTGATAAGATTTAGTTCAGATTTAACCATCTTTTGACTTACACACCAAATGAGAATTTGATGGTTGTTGCTTAAGTATTTATTATATTTTCCACATTTGCTGGAATATTTTTTATCTAAATTTCTGGAAATTCCCAGCATCTTCCACTTTATTGCTTTTGATTTTCTTTTATTTGGTAATTTTGGCCTGCCATCTACATTCCTGATTGGAAGGTTCTGCACTAACACTCTTTTTAATCTTTTAATGGCCTTCATTTATAATTCTTTAAATTTTGCTGGGTGGCATTATTGAGTCTGGTTTTATCTGTTGCTACTCTGGTCTCGTGTCATTTCCTCCTGAGTTTTCTTTTATTCTGAGATCAAGCCTCTTCTTAGGACAATTATTTCCTTTTGTTCGCTACGTAATAGACAGGGTATTATTCCATGCTGCTTGCTGTATGTTGAAAATGAATAGTTCTACTTCATTTAGTTGTTTAGATGTTTTTAACTGAACTAAAAGATAGATTGCATTTTCAAAGTCTAGTCTGAAGCTTTGCTAGTTTATTCTCCTGTTTGTTAATACAAGAGCATTTTCTTTTTGGACTATGGCATCGCTAAATATGAGAAGAATGAGAGAGTGATCTGGGTTCAGATCGCTCAGCGTCCCATGCTTCATCAACTTGAACTTGAATATTGTGACATGAGTTATCCGACGGAACGTCATCAAGCCTCTCTCGAACGTCCGAGGACAAGTCGAGAGGGTTCCGCGCCGATCTAGAAATATCCGACGGGCGATATATAAGCCGTCGAGGAAGGGATTTGATCATTCCACACCAAACCGTCGTCGTGTTACACATAAATACTTATTCGTGTGATAAATAAATATTTGTAGGAATAAATGTTCTGGTTATTAGTTTTAGTCGGTATTTAGTGTATTATGTTTTTATTGTTAATATAGCGTTTTTTAAATTACCGTTAGTTTTATTTATGAACCCCGCAGAAAGACAAACATTTTACAGACAAATATTACAATTTAGTTCGCTGAAATACTTTTTACACCAAAAAACAATTATATCTGGTATTTTATTTCTATCTATGGACCAATAAGTTGGCTTATCAGTTGTATGCCACTTACATTTTAGATGTTATCGCTTCCATGAATACTTTGTCTTTAGTTGTTGTTAACCTTGATCCCCAATGGGTATGTTTTGCATTAAATCTATGATAATATTTTCTGTGGACTTTCTGTGGCTTTCTTTTGTACAATTTTCCCAATTTCTTTCTGTTAGGCTTTCCGAATTTTTCTCCTACCTTTTTTATTTATGACTATACTTTTTCATTATTTTCGTGTCAAGCTCTTGACGCGATAATTCATTTATCATTTGGTTTATTACAAGATTTCCTATTTACGTATCCGGAATAACAAACATGAACGAATATTTATCGTAGAAAATGGTTTAATTATTTTTTAAAATATTCTCCGTGATGATCGATGCACTTTTGCATACGTTTGCACCAATTTTCACAGCACTTTTTCTATTTCGATTGAGGTGTTTCCAAAACATGCATTTTGAACGCATCAATCGCTTCTTCTAGCCTCGAAAATCGTTAACCATAGTTTATTCTTTATGTACGGAAACAAAAATAAATGATTGAGTGCCAAATTAGGACTGTGACCCGGTGATCTATAAATTCGATGTTTTGACGGGTTAAATATTGAATTGTTTCTGCCGATGTGTGAGAGCTCGCATTGTCATGGCAAACAAATGATTGTGTATCATTCAGAATTGACCGTTTTACAATCCTCTAGTGGTACTGTAGTCAAATGGCTACAGTACCACTCGATGTAAATGTAACCATTTGATTCCAAGTGCTTCTTGCGCGAACAATTGTTGGGTTTGATTAATCTTGGAACACTCACATCCTCGACTGTTGTGTGCTTTTGAACTCATACGCATAGATCCAAAATTCGTCACTTGTGTATATGTTATATATACTCGGCTTATATACACGGCTTCTGATGCACCACGATTTTATTTATTGAGTATTTTTTTGCACAACGGCGTGAGCCTTTTTTGAGCGATTATCAAATTATGCGGGATCCAACGCGAACAAATCTTCTCCAGGTAATATCTTATCTATGCTTGTCGTGCTAATGTCCCGGGATGCCTTAGTTTCACGATATGGCACATGACGCCCTTACATAATCAGTTCGCGCTCAGCATAACAATCGATTTTGAATACCTTTAAATTCATCCATGAGCGAATGACGGCCACGATTGAATTCACTAAACTATTGATATAGAGTGATTTTAGATGATCCTTCATTGCCAAAAATCGATGCAGTGTTTGTTGAGATAATTCGCGTCGAAAGTCGTAGTAAATCAGCATATGAAAACTTTCACAAATTATAGCTCCATTTTTTGACAGTTGAAATTTTCAAGTCACTGTAAACCACACAACTAGAGTCCGTATGACAAAACGTTGCATAACACTAGCAACACTAGTGTATACTGATCTGGATACATACATGGCTACCTTCGTATTGTTTGCCGACTATTTTGCGAAAGAATTTTTTATGCTTATATTTTTTTCTGCGGTAGAAATTTCTAATGTGCATTAATACTTTACTTTTTTTTATGTGAAACATCTAATAGCGCACCACGGGGGTAAACTCGGCTCGTGAATGCCGTCACGGGACGACCGCTCCGTCAGCGCCCCCCTCTCTTCGCCATACCGCTGGCGCTCCCCTCTGCAGCGCGTATACCGTGCGTGTATATCGATAAACACATAACCTCTGTGTATGCTGACGCCCCCTCTCTCCGCTATCCCTACAAGCTATACACTGGGTGTTCACCGCTTTTACGCGCGCGCGTGCGCGTATGTGTGTGTGCATCGGTGCGCGCTATAGTGGCTTTATTTGTGTACACGGCATCGTCTCAAGTTTTCCTTTCAATCGGAGCGTTCTTTCGAACATAGCAAAGTATTTCCAACCGAATACATTGCAACTTTTTATTAATTTTAAATATGTGGGACAATCTAAAAAAAGTATATATTAAAAAGATCTCTATTTTATTTTTTTTTTCTGTATATTATATACCAATTTGAAAAATATATTTTTTTTATGAACTCAAAATATTTCTTTACTTTACTTTATATTCCCCTCTTTAAATAACAATCGATTTCCATGTTTCACATCTGACGGCTAATTTTTTTCTAATACTTATAAAGGGTTTTCCAATAGTAACGCTCGATGTTTGGCAACTGCACATGACGTAGTCGATAGTCACACAGATGCTATCTTTGACAGCCATATTCAGTTAGTCTCTGCATTTTATTATGGAGCGTTACACGACTGAGCAACGCGTTGAAATTGTTACAAATTATTATCAAAACCAGTGTTCTATTCGGCAAAAGTTTCGCGCACCGTGCAATTTATGGTATCAACGATCGTCCTGCAGAATCCACAATTCGCCGTTTAATAAACAAATTCGAAACAACTGGGTCTGTGGCAGATCAGAAAGTGTCTGTACGTCAGCGAAACGCAAGATCCCATGAAAATATTGCTGCAGATCGGGAAAGTGTGCATGAGAATTCGCAACAGTCCATTCCGCATCGGACTCAAGAACTTGGCCTGTCTTCGACGACAACTTGGCGAATCCTGCATAAGGACTTAGGGCTTCACCCTACGTGCCATACATCACGTGATACAGTGACACTATTGCATGAGAAATTTAATGGTTTTGTTATATCGCGAAATGGTGACGTTAATTGGCCGCCCAGATCCTGCGACCTAACGCCACTGGATTTTTTTCTCTAGGGCTTTCTAAAATCCAAAGTCTATGCTGACAAACCGCGGACGGTTGCCGCATTAAAGGCCAACATTAGACGCGTTATCGCTGAAATTGAGCCACTTTTATGTGATAAAGTCATCACAAATTGGGTATCCAGGATTGAACAAACCAGGCAAAGCCGCGGAGGACATTTACCTGATATCATTTTTAAAACATAATTATAACACATATATAGCAAACGCTAATTAAGTTGGCGCGAGGAGGGGTAGTTCGCGCAGGATTAAAAGTAGTGGGGAGATTTGTATTTGGTTTTACATCAAATGTCAGATAATTCTAACCTCTGAGCGTGTATCAGTTTATGATCCCCTAGCAAAGACATTATGTTCCGTCAAACGTCAATTACAAATTCTGACAATTACTTGAGTAGTGCGGGTGGACGTTTTTAAAAACGGCTTCTGCGCACCCCCTCCTCGCGCCAACTTAATTGGCGCTTGCTATACTTTATAATACAAATAAAAATAGATCACTATCATTCTCACAATTTGTTTTATTGCGTTACAAAAAACGAGCGCTTCTAATGGAAAACCCTTTATTTACAAAAATTTTAAAATTTATATATTTACGGGATTTATAACGCAAAAAAAAAACGTTAAAATAATAACCGCTCCTCGTATACGTAAATGCATATCAAAATATTTAAGAGTTCTCTAATAACAACTCCTTTTATCAAGTTTTGCTTCCGCAACACATGTATATCTATATGGTCATTCGTACGTGCTCAATACAGGTTTATTAAGAACAGGAATGTAAGGTGAAGTTTTGCATTTGTACTGAAAAGATTCTGGATTTGCAATGTATGGGAATGTAAGTAATGTATGAAATTACCTATTTAACATATGACCGCGTTGATAATTAGATAAATTAGAAATATTTAGCATATACTGTTTATAATATCGTGCATTTTTGTTTTGGTAGGTTATATGCAATTTTTGGAAAGTATAGAGATTACTTAGAGATATTATTACAATTATGCAATTACATAGTGACTTTAAAAATATTTAATTTTGTTTTTAATTCTATAAATATAATTTCTAATATTGTAGTTGTTATCTTTATTAATATCAAATTTTGAGCCAAACCTCAAAATTCCGTTTTGTTTATACCTCAGACTTTGTCAGTTTGTTATCCCTTTGTTTGAACTTTTTATTATTTATCCCTCTTTTTTTTGGAATTACAATTTTCTACGAATTTAATTCGCCAAGGAGTTCCCCTTTCTCAATTAAATAATTCATGAGTCATGAATCATGATTCATGACTCATGACTATGATTTTACTTTGTTTATTTATTTTTAATCATGCATTGCGATTTTATAGTTGTTTACATAGAACATCTCTAATGAACAACGCCTAATGGGAAAAAATTTCCCTGTCTTGTGTGACATCTATGAATACTGATTGATACTATTTATGAAAATTAAAATAGTAAATCTCAACTGTTTTTACTTATAATTGTTTGAAAAAAGCAATGTTAAACGTGTACATTATGACATATTATACTCCTAAAGGCCGTTAGACACGGCATAAATTTTGTTATAAAGTTTACAACAAAAAATATTATAAAATTGATTTGTAAAATTAATAGCGTGTCACACACAATTATTTTTTGTAAAATTTTATATTAAATATTATTAGAAAATTTATAGGATTGGTTCTATAAATTATAAAATAAAGAATAAAAAGTGCACAGTAAAACTGCGCGTACGGGCGATGCCGGTATCACGTGGGAAGTTGGCATCAGAGAGTATAAATAAACAAGAGATGTCAAGTCCATGGTAAAACGTGGAGACATTCGCCCTCTACAGTTGCGAATTTTAACTAAATTGCTTGGGCGGAAAATTTAAATGTATATATGTATTTTTATTTACTCGTATTAGAAGTATACAAGTTTTTATACTTTATCTAGTGACTAAATGCAGATAAAATCTTCATTTTGTCGCTAGATAAAGTAAAAAAAATATTTCAATTAATATAATTAATATTTAATCTGCAATTAAACAATACGTACGCATCTTTTGCTAATGTTTGTTCCACATAACATCAAGAATAGAATAGTATGTGCCAGTAAGAACAATATTCACTTGTTTTGGCACATCTTTTGCAGGGTTTAAATTGAAAGTTTTAATAAAGTAAACGCTATTTTTTAAAAAAGCAATATTTTATTAAATATGTTCATTAGATAAATCATATATTACAACACTTTTGATGCATGTTGTTGTAAATAGGCATTAACAACCGTATTGGGTCTAGCATCTTGTTTAGACAATTTTTTATTCACGAGTTTTATAAAATGATTTGCCATAACAACTGTTAAGGAATAACACATACAGGAACTTATTTCTTCTCGGTGTTGACATTTTAAAAATTCTAAATTTAAATTTACGTTCATGTCTAATAAATTCCTATCCAAGTAATTTGGGATGTTTTGAATGATTATCTTCTTTTTATAAAGAATTTCCGCAATTAACACGTTTGATGGATACATTAGCTTTCTACCAGCGTCTTTAATAGTTATATAAGCGTGAATATCTGTTACATTGTCTGTTAATAAATCTCTCTTACAGTTTTGACAGTTGTTCTTCATTAATTTTTGACATAAAAATCCAGCTATATACACTGCAGTATTTTGTCGAATTTAGGTCACTTCTAAAAGTAGATTTCTGGACATCTCTTTTTCTTTAACGCCAGCTGGAATCTGCTCATCATTCTAAAGAAATTGTTTGCTTAGAATCTAATGAAATATTTGTAATAGCACATACAAGAATTTTAAATTTATTATAGACATATAATTCTTGTATTAATAATCAGAGAAAAATTATTACAAACAATACAGTCAATCAAGAAAATATATACATATACTTAATGTGAAATGTTACTAGTTACAGTAAGTTAAAAAATAAATTATCTTATATCTACAAAGCCTTTAGTAAATAAGTAGTAATTGCATATGTTGTGAATGAATATGGAACTTAACTAAAACAGCAACTACATGTAACTTACGTCTTTGGAGTGTAATATTTTTACTGTGGTATACTGGGGAAACTGATATAGAAGTTGATGTATTCAGACAACTTGCATCAACTGATATATTTCTTCTTTGTGGTGTGCCAATTTGTAAACCTGAAGTGCTTGGGCAACTTATAGCTAATGTACATTGTGAATCAGTATCTAATGATAAATGTACAGTAGGTATTGTACCACGATTTAATTTTAATTTTTCTTCAGTTTGAAACTGATTATCTTGAAAATGCCTTTGACAAACACTATATGAATGTAGCACTTTTTTCTGAGGCATTTCTAACAGTGCACTATTATTTACCGCTGCTAACCAATTATTGCATAAAGTTTCGTCTCTTGGAAACGTAAAGTACCGTATTTGTGGATCATCTACAAATCTCTTCCCACACCCCGGCACACAACATTTTTTTCGGTACTGGTACAATTGCTCCTACAAGTAATTTGATAAATCTATTAAGAATTTATTTCTGGTATTTATATAACAAAACAGTATACTTGCCATTTCAAAAGTATTTTCGTATAAATATATATTCCATAAATAATATGTTTATTGTTCTATAATCAACTTTAACCCTATTTTTTTCTGGCAACTATTTGGGGAATCACCAAAACTAACATATATTTTAAAAGGTTCGCACAATAATACAGTTCTCGACTGCCTCACTTCCCGATTTTATTGCCATCTCTTATTGCGAATTCTAAACAAAAATATGTCCCGCATACTTCCATAAACATGCCTACCCACTGGTTGGCATCAGAACATCAAACAAATAAATTATCGAAAACATGTCCATGTCAGGGAACTTAAAATGCGCATGCTTACAAATTATTCAATTAATTTTTCAAAGCGTGTCAAACAGTTTTATTTTTTTCTTACAATTTTATTTTAAAACTTTGAAGGTCAAATTACTATCGTGAGCAATTGAAAGTAAACGCACTATTATAGCTGCGTAAATTTTACCAAATTGTCAAGCTAATGTCATTTATGTTATGATTAAATGCTGACACTGACACTTCAAAAGTACTGTATACATTAGATAAATTTTGAAATTTCGACATGCTAACATAATAAAGTGTTAACTTTCAATTGCTCACGATAGTACATATTTCATAATATTTTTTTGTGGTAAACTTTATGACAAAATTTATGCCGGGTCAAACGGCCTTAATATAAATTAAAAAAATATATTTTAATAAATTTATTGTTTGCAGTGATGGACAAATGTGTGGAATCATGTAAATATCAGTTAAATTAAAAAAGAAATTGTAATAAAATTTTAGACATGGAAATTAGGAATGATCCATCATTTGAAGTATTTTTTAAATATACAGTGTTCAACAAATGTAACGTACTAAAGTTATACTTTTTAAAGTAAATTCTACATTTTTTAATTTTTCTTTTAAATAATGTAGTAAGGATGTCCGAAAAGCAGCACCGCGCGCAATAGGCGTACGCATCGTAACAAGTGTAATAAAAATAATAATACAAAATAACTAGAAAGAAATGCACTACACTGTTACAAGTAATTATAACACTGTGCAACACTTACTCTTTTAACTGATGATCTAGCATCATGATTATAAACCTCACGAACTGGAGATGATCCGTAAAAACTTTGCAGCATCAGGTATGTCTCCACACTTCTCTCAGTGGTGAAAATATGTTCTTATATTTAGACAACGATTGTTCATTTACTGATGTAACACAGGCGTAAAATACTCGTTTAACCTTCCATATATACAGAGAGAAGCACCGAAATTGTTCGAACCAGTCACATCTGTGCAGCAGCTTACATCGTATGCCGTCAACAACTGCCACTGTTGTACTCAGATAATTAATCTATAGATGCACTATGAATATTGGCAATATTATCACAAACTTGTTTTAATCTGTTAAAATCGGTGTCTTTCTTTAACACACTTTCGAACTTTTGTTTAACGCGCTCATTTTATGCATCATCTATAGCGTGTAGCAGTGAATTTACTTCGTCCACTATTTGCAGGGACTCCGCTAACAGCGACTCTTTTATAGTTGGTATGAATTGTTCTTAAATCAGTTTCAATGGAAATATCTGGAAACTGTCTGGCTTTCCTTAATAGCTCTAACCTCGGCTAGATTAAACTGTGTTTTAACAGTTTTTATTTGTTGGAAATATTCAACATAATAAAAAGTTACCTTCACCACATTCCCATCGGCTGTGGTGGTTCGGGAATTCCAGAACACATTTTGTGAAACTCGCGAAGACGTTTAGGAGATTTTAGAAAAATAGTTTCTACTCTCTATTGAACCATCACTAGGAAAAATATTATCGAATAGTTTTTGTTGCAAGATGTAAAACATGCACTTTACAGGCAATAAGTGACAATAAATAAAAGAGAACGGCCAAGCGTATCCATTGTCGCGGCCTCATCGTTCACAAATAACAATATCTAACTTGTTAACAAATTTTTCTAACGTTCCCAGCACCATCTGCGTAATTGTTTTGTCAGTACACTCAGTGAGTCTTTTACTAGCTAGTAGCAATGGAAATGTCGATTGCCGAGGATCCAGAACACGTACTAAATAGTGAGCCACAAAAAAGATATCAGAGTATGCCATGGATTAAATCAGTTATGTCTTAGATTGATTAAGGCCTGGTATTATAAACGATAAAATATTTTTTTTTTAGTAAGCAAGTAAATTTAATTTACTTTATTGATTTGGTATTATAAATAGCGGATAATGAAACTAAGCAAGTAAGTCTATCAATTAATTTACACCCGTCGTGGTATTAAATGTTATTCATTGGTTAAATGCGAACAGGTGTTTGGCTCCACTATGTTCAAATAAACATAACCTTATTTTTAAAAGTTTATATTTTATGTGTTTGATAACTTGAATTTTGATAATGCCAGATTTATCGGTTTGTATTTTACAAATATAAACAAAAAGAAATAGTAAAGAATTAGTATTTTTTTGTTTTTTTTTCATTTTATTCAGTGGCTCCATCGGTTATCGAAATGCTAAACTGCAAAATACATAGCTATTCAGAATTCTTCTACAAACACCTATTTTACTTGCGCATTTTTTATAATACCAGATTTCAATTTATTCGTTGAATAAATTTATTCAAGTTGTTATTCAGAGATTTATTCGCTCTTTATAATACCGGCCCTAAGTGATTTAACCTATACGTCGTACTCCTAATAATAAATTGAATAGTTAAATAAGAGTTGCCAAGTGACTTCATTAAGCTAACCTAATATCTAAGTCTACGGAAAAAGTGAATTTCAGAGAAAAGGCGGTTTACAATAATTACAATAATTTATTATAAAAATATAGTTTTTTTTTGGAGTGCTGTCGGTTTTAAAATGAAAAAAAACACTGAAAAATAAAATTTGAAAACTAACTTCAAAAGCCAAATCAGAACAACATTATGTACGTAAAACCTCATAATATTCAGAATAAAGATGAATTAATAATTAAAGTAAGCACAGCTATTTATTAATGCAGTATACAAAACAAGCAGGTATGACATTGAAGCAATCATTAATTTTTTATTTTAACACAAATGTGTTGGTTCTGAAGAGAAATATTTTTTTATTGAAGAAATTAATCTTCGTCATCTGTGAAGTCATTCATTGGAGTTTATCGTGTGGGGTTTTGATGATGCGTCTACCCTATTGTTTAAATTAAAAGAAGAACAAAACAAAATCTATTACGTAACAATATTCATTAAATAAGGTGCGTAATATGGCCACCGTCTTCATCTCTACAGCGTAAAGTTCTTCGCTTAACAGAGTTAATAACATTTTCTAGGATCCAAGTGAATTATTAATTTCTAAGACCTTATTAGTGATCTTTTGTTGCAGGCCATTAAGATCAAAAACGACTTATAAAAATAGAATTTTTTAAGCACGGCCATAAAAAGAAATCGCACGGTGTTAAACGCAGGAACGAGGTGGCGAAATTGTGTTTGTATTTAAACTAATAATTCGATCTCCAAAAAATTCTCTCAGAAAAACAATGTTTTCATTGGTAGTATGTACACGAGCTACATCTTGTTGGAAGTAGCCTTCCTGTAATTCATGGTGTAACAAGTGTGTACAAGTCGTATCAAGATTTCCAGTCTGTAACGCACAGCGTTTAATATTTCTAAAAGGTGTAGCATTTTTTGGCTACTGTTTAAAATTTTGTATTTTTAATCGCCATACCTACACAAAAAATATAGGCCCAATAATCTTTCTGTCACAAACAACTGCCAATACTCCAATTTTCTGTGGATGCAGTGGTGCTTCCACAAAAAAGTGCGGATTATTTGCGCTTCACATCCTCATGTTTTGAGAATTTACGTAGCTAGAGAGATGAAGCCATAATTCATCAGTAAACATAACATTTTCAATGCCTCCATCATTAACAACAAAATGGTCAATAAATCTTTGACAAAATTCCTGTCGTTTCGGTCTGTCCACAGGAAGTATTTCATGAGTCGCTTGCAAAGGGTAGAGGTGTAAATGTAGATCATGCTTAAGGATACGTCTACAAGTGTTATAAGAGAGATTTAATTCTTGGTGTAAATGTCGCACAGAAAACTGAGAACGTACTTCCACCAATTGCCTTACCGCTTCTACATTTTCCACATTTCTAACTGTTGGCCTTCCACTGCCCTTTTTGCGATTCACGTTTTCTGTTTCCTTGAATAATTACACAAAACGGCGAATGCATATAGAAAACTGATCATATGGATCATCTGGTATATCTGGAAATTCTTCTAAAATATCCTGATATGCATCTCGGATAGAATAAACCCATTCACCATTAATTTTACTACAATTTCTAAAATAAATTTCAACCATGTGCTGTTTCTGTTGTCCGTTAAATAGAAAAGCCATTATTAAATAGCTAATACGTTGCAAAGATATCTTCCAACTTGTCAATTTGACTTTTGATTATTTACAAATGACATTTCGTCAATTTTTTAAGCTCAGACGTGAATTATATGTCTATATCAGTCGTCTATGGCTTACCTAGGATACCAATTTCGTTGCTCGCTTGATATAATATCGACAATAGATTTTTTTTACGATCTATCGACTCGTCAACACAATCACAATTGTCTGTTTTGTAATATACATGTAATCTTCTCAATAATGTCGTCGCGTTCAGTTGTTACATATATGGTTTCATAATGTGTGACTTGGTAACTGGAACTGTAGATTGTAGTTGTACTAAAACTTTCTAAATCGTTGTTTATCTAATACGTGGAGTGGAAATCACACCTAAATTGAGGTTGCAAGGGCATGCCCCTGTTTTAGATTTTGAATTCACGCGACGTGTACAGTCGGATTTGGTCCAGCACATTAACGGTTTATCGCATACTTTATACATTACTTTTGTTCCATCGAAGAATAAATCACCAAATTCACCAACAAACTTTTTTTCATTTGGTGCGCATTTAAGGGTTTTCTGGGCTTTCGCATGTGCCACTGCTATTGTCTCAGTGACATTAGAAGTATTACACCCAGAAGAAATAGTTTGTTCAACTTGATTTTTTGACATCAGAATGACTATATTTAAAGCATGCTATAATAAGAATGTTAAATTTTTATCTTTTATCATTTTTTGCCAAAAAAAAATTTATCTCTTAATTTTTTGTGAAGAAACCTGTTTATGAGAGCTGACTAGTACATAAATGTTTAGTAATTGCCCGTCCGTCTACGAGTGTTAAGCGTAACAAAATGCCTAGAGTTCGAAGACATCAAAATTATCACCGTGTTAGTGACTTTGACGGGGGTAGAATTGTTGCCTGTCGAGATGTGGATTTCTCCTATCGCAAAATTAACCACCGTGTTAATTGTACTGCAATGACGGTAATGCGTATGTGTCGTGTGTGGACAGAAGAAGATAGAGGAACACGAAGGCCAACTTGTCAACCGAGGCATACCACAGAGCGTCAAAATAGGCGCTTCAAACAACTAGCTCTACGAGACCGTTTTTCTACTACGCGTCAAATCGCTGACCAATGTTTTAGAGAAGAAGATAGACCTGCTACTATGCGTACACTATATCGCCGCATTCGAGCCTTTTGACTTCTTTCATACCGTCCGCGATTAGTGCTTCCTTTGATTGCGGACCGCTGTCGTCAACGTTTGAACTAGTGCAGAGAACGGCAGTATAGGGACGCCGAACGACATAATGTCGTCTTCAGCGACGAATCGCGATTCTATCTAGGCACGATGGCCGTAGAAGAGTACGACGCTAGCGTGGAGAACGACGCGCTGTTGAGAGGCATGTGCACAAGACTGTTGAAGTAATGGTATGGGGGGCTATTGCCTATGGTAGCCGATTACCACTTCTCTTTATTCCAGGCAGTATGATAGCTGTGCTTTATATTAAAGATGTCCTACAAACCACTTTACTATCTTATCTAGGTAGCCGTTCACACGTCCTTTTTCAGCAAGCCAACGCACGTCCCCTTATTGCTCGTCGAACTATCGACTTTCTCCAAGAAGCAGGCGTTAATGTTTTGCTGTGGCCACCCCGTTTACTGGATTTAAACCCCATTGAACATGTATGGGATATCATGGGGAGGAGACTGTCCACTTTGCACCATCTTCCACAGACTCTGGTGCAGTTAATCCACGAAACTTAAGTTGCTTGGAACGAGGTACCACAAGCAGATATCGACCATCTCATTTTGTCGATGCCTAGACGTGTACAGGAGTGCGCTCAGCTTCGGGGTTGCCAAACATTATTAATTTCTTTTCTTATTACATGTTAATAAATTTTTTTGCAAATGTTATCATTTCATTTTTGATGTAAAACTATCCCATTGCCAAAAAATCAAGTTGAACAAATTATTCCTTCTGGGTGTAACACTTCTAATGTCACTGATATATTTTGACTGCAAAAGTACGCTTGTATAGACCCGTCGCATTAGCTAACGATCGATTGTCTCTATACTATTTTTTTGTTTTTGGAGATGAATGCAAAAAGAAATTTGCCTAAACGCTGCGAATTTCTAGTAATGTCAATGTTTCAACCCAAACGAATAAACATTGAACTTGGTGAATATCAGATACCCAATTAGATCTTGGTCTCCTATCTTTCGTCTCTAAGAAGTCGTTTTCATTTAATTAATTGAAGGTCTTAATTACTTTATTTTATTACAGGTAGTGAAATGGCGTCAAATTCTGCAACAGGCCGTAGTCCAGGTGCGGATTTGGAGACACAAGATCAGTATCAAGCGTCAATTGACGATCGATTGAGGTTCATTCGTACGTTTAAAATAACTGCCGAACTGAACACGCAATCTCGTAAAATTGATATGATATCTATACCAGTCGAGACAGTAAGTATGAACAATGAAAAATCCAAAACAGTAAATAGGAAGTTTCAATGGAATGCGTGTAATTATATTAAAACCAATACGTTAGCCGATATATTTAATGTTACATCAACAAATTCAATTTTTGAAAGTGCATTTTTGGAAGCGGCCACTTCATCACCGACGAATCTGAATTCGCCCAAAAAGTTCTTGACACGAACGGTTAGTGTTAGCAGTTTGAACAGCTGTTCAAATTTAAATCGTTGTCCTTCGAGGGCATCTAATATTAGCATCGACGAATTTCCCACTGATAACATAATTAGATTGAATAGATGTGAAACACCAATGAATAGATGTCAAACACCAATGAATAGATGTCAAACACCAATGAATATTTTACCAGCACACGAAGATTACGATTATCGTTCGCGAAAAGCCACCCAGGTTAGAAGCGACTCCAGTGGATATCATTCTGAACAAAAATTTAGTGATAATAGTCCAGGCTCTAGTACAGTATCCTCACCGAAAAGACGTCTCAGTAATAGTTATTCAAATAGTTGTCTTACGATTCCTTCGGGTTCGCCACCAAGAACGTCTCCGGTCTATACAGAACAAATTAATACCGCACCCGTTCCGATGAAAAGAAAATGTGATTTTAAAACACCAAAGCTTCCGGCATTTAAAAGACCTCCTACTCGAATTAAGAAAAGTCTCGAAAATGATACGGCGCGTGTTGTCGCTGCTCCGATGAAGAATGTAAATCGAATAAATCGGCAGCAGATCGAATTGGACGATTCAGATGCAATTTCTCTGTATGCTGAGTAAGTACTTTATTTGTATTACGAGACTTGTTCGTATTAAGATCAAATGTGTATTGCAATGTTAATAAACCTTTGTTATTGATTAATTTAGTAATTTAAAATTTATCTGTATTTGAAAATATTGACTACAGTGCTTTGCAAACGAATTAGGACCACACATAAAATAGTTTTTCTTATTAAATTAATGCCAAATATATAAATAAATTTATTAGGGTGATTATTTACATTAAATATTATTCACAAATAGCAATAAATTTTAATATTTTGTCAAACCACCATGAGTTTTCATCATCATAGCTGCATTCTCTTTGAAGATACTTCTTATACGTGTTTCAAAAAGAACTTAATCTCAGTAGGCACTGAGTAGCTAATACTTGCAAATTATTATAAACCACTTGCTTTTTATTTATAACTAACTATTTATCTAATGTCATTTTGATATTTGTCATTTTGTGATTAGCAATATATTTTTTTCGTACAAATATTTTTTTTTTTTACTTAATAAACAAAACTAACTACTAGAAAAACTCGTAGAAAAATATGACCAATATTTCTTCACAATAACAATAGCCAACGATACTTAGAACAGTTATTAACACCATTTTTAACTCAAGTGGAACGAAACAAATTCAATGGGGATTACTTCCAGCAAGATGGGGCTACTGCACATACAACTCTTGAAAATTAAGCGCTTTTAGAATATTACTTCCCTCATCGAGTTATAAGCAGAGGTGTTTGGCCAGCGCGATCACCAGATTTTTATATTTTCGGATTGGTAAAAAATGAACTATATAAGACAAGAATGAATAACTTAAATGACTTGATGAATACAATTACAATTAAATGTAATGAAATAACACAGAAACTATTGTAGAATATTTTTGACAACATGAAACGTTGTATTGCATTATGCATTCAACAGAATGGTGACCATTTTAAACACTTGTTATAAATTATAATAATTAAAGTTTCTGCAAATTAGTTATTTACCTTGGTTGTTTGATTAATATCCCATATTTGAAGTTTTCTTATTAACTAAATTAATAATCTTGTTATTAATTAATTTCATCACCTTATCTCTTGATGATAAATTTTGACAGTGTCAGGTAGATCGCCTTCATACCATTTAATCTATATCCGCATTTCAAGAATGCAGAACATTATTATAATTTATAGGAGAAAGATGAAATTCTTTTTGGAAGACGTTGTAGTACTTGTTTGTTAAAAAATTAAATCACCCAATAAAGTACAAGCTAAGATCTGCAGTGGTCCTTCCTAACTAGCAATAAGGTTATTACTAAAGAGGTTCATTCGAGTAACAATGCACATATCAGATGTGTTTGCACAGTAATTTCCGCAAACCGAATGTGTTGTGGAGAAAAAATGTGCTTATTATAATGTGCTAATGTGCAGAAACCGAGCGTTTCTACATCTCCTGATATATTTGCATAATTAAAATAATCTTTAATATGAACTTAACGGTTCTGTTGACGCACCTTCACAAGTTTGTCTTAATGTGGCAAAATCTGAATCTTTCTCTAAAATACTTTCAAACCTTTCTAGAACACAAACATTACCACGCATAGCTGTGCGTGAACATGTTACACTATTTACAGAGATTCCACTAGCGACCAAAAGATTTTCTAATTTTTTTATTGCTTTCACTAGTCTGACATAATTGTTCTGAATAGTTTTTAAATGTGTTTGAACCTGACTATCTTGAATTTTTAACTGGCTTTCCTTGATAGCTACAGCTTCTTTGGGATTGAATTTAAAAACCACATTCTTAATATTATTAAAATATTTATGATAGTAAAATTCTGCCTGTAGCCATGTTACTCCACGTGTAAGGCGGTACAGGAATGTCGGGATCTGTGAAATTGGCGAAACGTTTTGGGAATTTGAGAAACACAACTTTTGTACTTGCAATTAATGCATCTACATCTAAATAGCATCTACGAATAATTTCTGCTAGCAGATGTAAAGCATGGATTTTTAACGTAATATATGCAAGTTAGCACAATCCTTTTTCTCCTACAGAGAACATGTTTGCGGCACCATCACAAACATTAACACTTAATTTCTTTGTTGAAAGTTCTTCAATATATGTAGCACTAACTTCGAAATTATTTCGGAAGAACATTGTTGTGCTCTTCTGTAACCCAGTAAAATTGAAGGTGACGATTGATGTGGTTCTATTGTACGTATATTGCACCTTAACAACCGATTTTTTTTTACAATCTATTGTTTCATCTACAGATAACCACAGTTTCTTATTTTTCAATTCGGATTGAATCATATGTTCAATACGGAAAATTTAGTAATCTTTTCCAGCTAGGTAACGGTCCTTTGCCGTAGTGCTCCAAACATGAACGAAATGCTCGTTGTATACTAACTTAAACAGTATATTACACAATATGAAAGATACACATAAAAGAAACAAAAATGTCTCGCGATTATGCATTACACTATTTACATATCTTTTGCAGTGAACTTTCCTTGAACACAGCGGTATATCACACATTTTACTCTTTATTATACTGCCATTGTACATTAAATCTGTAAATTCGTTTATCAATTTATGAGCTACATCGTAAAATGGTCTCTTTCTAGCTATTTGTGACATTATAAAATTATTATATATCACTGTAAACTAGCGAAGTGTACTGAACGATGTTCGGACGGCGACCGACAAAATATATATACGCGCTAGGACGAGCCGCTGGTGGGATGTTACTCGAATGAACCTCTCTAGTTATTACTGAATCCTGTCTGGGTAGGTGAATCGCACAACTCCCATTTTTATTTATATCTCTGCTATAGCAGGGACATATTGCAATATTGCGTATGTATTTTAACGGGCACCTTCCTAGAATATTTTCCAGCCCGGTAGACAATTTGCAAGCTTTAAAAGTAAACAAAAGAAATATTACTAAATTATGTGAAATTATAGAAATTTCAATAGCAGTGAATATGTTAGTTTCTTACGTTCACAATTGAAATTCTAATAAAAGGTTTATAACGTGATTTCATATTTGATCATCAATATTTCAACTTTTTTTTCTTAATAAATTATTTTTTGTAGGAGTTTGTATTTTGATGATAACGAAACAGTTAGATTCAGAAATGAACGTAAGTCACCTGACATTCCCAAACCTGAATCTAATAAAACTGAAGTGATATGCCACCCAACAAATAATACTAAACAACATTCTTCTTTAACTGGATGCCCTGAGCCTATTGCGGCGTTGGTTACTAAACATTCGCCCAGGAAAGAAGGTAATTTAGATAAACCTTTGGCGACGCCTCTTACGAGTGATGCACTTTCCTATAATACCATAGAAACACACACGAGTAAAGTTGATCAGTGGATGGCGTCTGCTCCTTCATCAAAAGAACACGTTAATATCAGTGCATTCATTGCTTCATTGCAAAAACTGTGTTACCTTCACTATGGAAGAGGAAAATGTATGAGGGAACATTGCCGGTTTAATCACAATTTACCTAAAAACTTTCAAAATGCTTTACGTGATTTGAACGAGACCCAATTTAAATTGGTTTTTGCTGACATATTTAAACTTACTTATTTATTCTTAGAGACGTTCGACTTTATATTAATGTACTATAAGGAAAATAACTCAGCGGAGGACCTAATATATATGATTCAGGATATACTGAAACTGAGGGTAGACAAAACACCATTCATTAAAAAAGTTATCCTCACCTTAAAAGATATGGGCTTTTCCTTCGTCGAAGCAGTTGATGAGATTCTGCTTACGCATGGCAGGAAAACCGAAAGTTTATTAGATATCTTACTCATGTTCATTGTAGAGGAAGATGATTGTCTCGAAAACAATTGGCATTTTATAGATAAGCTGACGAAATTTAGGAAGAATAAATTAGATTACGGCGTCGTCTGCGAAATATTTCAGAAATGTTGCAATACTGAGAGTCCAAGCAAAGAATTTTGCGTGAACATCTACAAGGATTTAATAATAAAAAATCATGTGGAATTAGACAGAATCGATAGGAACATAGTTATAAAATATGTAAACGTGTTGTATTCCTTCAATTTGACTGATTACGCCGAACAATTGAAACAAAATAAT
Organism: Melolontha melolontha; assembly: GCA_935421215.2. Classification (NCBI taxonomy): domain Eukaryota; kingdom Metazoa; phylum Arthropoda; class Insecta; order Coleoptera; family Scarabaeidae; genus Melolontha; species Melolontha melolontha. The sequence goes on from OW285240.1 coordinate 48,743,762, forward strand.
GGAATAGGCGATCACGAAGTAATTAGAACCACGATTCAACCAACATCTATGCATGAAGATAATACACAGAGTTTGTCTAACGACGCGAAATCCGAAAGTGATAGTTCTAGCTCAAATTCAAGTACGTCCAATTGTTCGAATTCTTCCATACAAAGTGACCATGAGCAAAATCGAAGCCCTGAATATAAAGAATGCACCGATGCAGCAACTCCAATTCATTCAAATAGCTTAAGTGGCGAAGAAGATGGGGTGGAGGTAGGGAAGGACGATGAAAAATTCGAAGAAGAAGTACAAGTGGAGGTAGTTGAACGTCCTATAGAAGTTACTACCACAACTATCGAACACACCTCTAGAGTTTTAGAATTCGGCATTTCCTTGCAACAAAATTGTGACTATACTAATAATGATTTAGAAACTTATTTAAATTACGCTAATAGGAACACTTACTCCTCAAGCTATTATAGGTTGGACGATACACCTGTATGTAATAACAGTTATAGTGTATATGAAACCATGCCGTATTCATCACCCACAAGCGAGAATTCTAAGCCTATTCAAGGTAATTTATAAATATTTGTATAGTAAGATGGTTTAATATTGAGTGAGCCCCCAAAAAAGTTTTCAGAGTATGTAATGGATTAAATCAGTTATGTCTTAGATTAATTAAATAATTTAACCTACATGTCGTACTACTGGTAATACGTTGAGTTGCCAAGTAGCTAACCTAATATTTAAGTCTATGGAAAAATTGAATTTCAGGGAAAAGACGGTTACTTGAAAGTTTTGGTTTTTGAGATGTATGTTTTAAAATGAGAAAATACCGAAAAATAAAATTTGAAAACTAACATCAAATACCAAATCATTATAAACAACATTATGTATGTAAAATCTCATAATATTCAGAATAAAGATGTAATAATAATTAAAGTAAGCACAGCAACTTATTAATGCTGTATATAGTATTTTTACGATAAGAACGCAGTTGCGTCATCAATGTGCGTCACATAACGTTGACAAATCTATTGTTTACATCTTGCAAATAATTTTCATTTGGTTTATAGGTTACAGTACATTTATACACTTCAAATATTTTTTGTACAGATGGCAGTTAGGTTATGTCTTAAACTGTTTAGAATATTAATATTGTAAATTTGTCACTATATTAAGAGAAATACAGAAAGAATGGAAATAGTTTATTACTATCAGTATTAATAATCAGGATATAATATAGCAGTACATACGTTATATTAAACAATAGAATATAAAGGTTTTATATTTTTTAATTTTTATCACGTTACACTCACGAGATTCTCTTAGGCATAGGTAATAATTCGTGTTGCGTTCGAAGTTGACTAATAATGTGCCTCTAAAGCTTGTAAATATGGTGTAATATAAAGTCAAATAGATATTAAAATCAAAACACTATATTGGCTCTTAATTTCACAAATATTTTCACTGAAACAAAAGAATTCATAAATAAATCTATGATAAAAAGGTAAATGTGCAATCGTAAATTATAAATCTAAAACCACTATTTCTATGTTATGAATTTTCAATATCAACCAGAATAGTTAGTTCTTTAGCCCCAAATATATTAAGGAAGTATACCTTTTTCTAGATTTTATTTTTATTCTTGTTTACACGAAAAAGAATTATTTCATATGAGTAAACGTCAAATAGTTCCCGAGTTGCTCTAATTTGTCAACAAAATTCAAAGAGACAAAAAGGGTTAATCGCTTGAGCTTAAAACATCTCTTCTTCTAAACTAATAATGCATAGCAGTTACTTGATTTAGTACACACTTGCCACAACCTTTAACAGCCTTCATTAGTCCTACCATATTTACCTATATTACTAGAGTAATATCTTTTTACAATTCTCAATACAGTGATATGGAGGCAGTCGAAGAACTGTGCGACCATATTGCTCTGCTAATTCATCGGCTTCATAAATAGGTGACGGCTTATACCTTTAAATAAAACTTATTAACTATTTGAACTAAATTCAGTAATTAATTTATGTACTAACAGTCTAACCAACTCCAGTAACTATTATCGGGATAAAATAAAACAAATTTTAATGAATTTCACTACTTTTACTTTACACAGTAACGATCGTTTCGCTCCAACCTGAGCTTCGTCAATATAACTAACTTATGGATATATCTTTACACAAATGTACCGTAACAAACACATGTTTTGTTTTGAATAGTTGAAGGAATGGGTACTTTTTTTTACTTAAATGTCTATGAACAAAACTTTCACACTACTTTTCATCAAGAAAAACAAACTGGAATGTATTTTCATTTTTAAAACGCATATACTGTTGCAAAAAAGTTATTCCTTTCAAAGCAATATCAGGCAATTCCATTAATGCTCGTTTATAGTCGTCTCTCTTAAGATGGAAACCAATATTTTGCAATATTTTCCATAAGGAAGAAGTGCAACTAGTAAATATTTCACGTTCACGAAGAACACTTGTTCAATGTACCCAAAGTAATATGTTGTTCTGCATTTGTTAAAGAATAGCTAATATTTTTATAAGTTTTATAGAATAATAGAATACATATTATTACTATACTTGTCATAAATGAATTTCTAACTGCGCATTGACTAAAAGCGTCAATATTAACAGTTGGTTTATCCTTATTACGTTTTCGTTTAGGACTGGTTACAGGTTTTCCTTGTTTGGCCATAGAAGAAATCCGATTAATGGTATTAAAATTTATATTAAATGCATTAGCTACTCAAAAATAAATATGCATATTATATAGAAATAAAACAAACGATTTTTAATAAATTACTTCTCGTACACAATTTAACGACAATAAATGTCCCTTGTTAACGCGTTCTTTCTCAAAATATGTGATTAGGCGCAAAATTAACTCTCTTGCCTGCTTTTCAAGCGGTTTAGGCATGATTTATTAGTTCTAAGAAGAACTAGTTGTGAAAGACGAAAAATAAAGATAAATAAAACGAGAAAAATAAAATGAACAATAATAATATGAAACGGTGACTGACAGATGGCAAGCGGATTTCATATGATAATCATCCGTGACAACACTGCGCAGAATAGGTAACACTGGAAATCCAAATTTTATAAAATATCGGAGAAATTATATGTACTACGTTAGTAAATTGAATTTCTTAGGTTCTTGTACCTGATATTACTGGTTATGACGTGACTGATCACTTATCGTAAAAATACTATACAAAACAAGCAAGCATGACATTGAAGCAATCGTTAATTTTTTTCTTTTAACACAAATGTGTTGGTTCTGAAAAGAAAGGCTTTTTTATTAGAGAAATTAGTCTTCGTTATCTGTGAAATCATCCATTGGAGATTATCGTGTGGGGTTTTGATGATACGTCTACCCTTTTGTTTAAATTAAATGAAGAACAAAACACAGTCTATTACGTAATAATATTCATTAAATAAGGTATGTAATATGGCCACGCCTTCATCTGTACAGCGTAAAGTTCTTCGCTTAACAGAGTTAATGACATTTTCTAGGATCCAGGGTGAATTATTAATTTCTACGATCTTATTAGTGATCCTTTGTTGCAAGTCATTAAGTTTAAGAACAGGTGTCACAAAGATAGAATATTTTAAGTACGGCTATAAAAGAAAATCGCACGGTGTTATATCGCAGGAACGAGATGGCCAAATTGTGTTTGTATTTAAACTAATAATTCGATCTCCAAAAAATTCTCTCAGAAAAACAATGTTTTCATTGGTTGTACGAGGGTGGATCAATAAATACCCGTGTTAGGAAAGAAGACGCAAGTTTTTCACAAATTTATTTTTTATTTTTCAACGTAATCACCTTTTAGTACAATACACTTTTCCCAACGTTTCTGCCATTTCTTTAACCCCTCCAAAAAATACGATTTGTCAAACTCTGCAAAATACGCTTCTGTCTCGACGATAACCTCCTCGTTTGAGCTGAATCTTTTTCCCCCGCGCCACGTTTTCATGTTGGGGAACAGAAAGAAGTCGCAGGGAGCCAAGTCAGGCGAGTACGGTGGGTGCGGCAGCAATTCGTAGTGCAGTTCATGCAACTTTGCCGCGACAATTCTGGATGAATGTGCTGGTGCATTATCGTGGCGAAACGGAACTTTTTTCTTAGCCAAATGGGGCCGTGTCTCCTTCAATTTTATATCGAATCGGTCCAATAATAATTCACTGTAGTACTGCCCCGTGACCGTTCTTCCTTTCTGCAAAAAGTCCATGAGGATTATTCCGTTGGAATCCCAAAAAATCGTGGCCATGACCTTTCCGGCCGATGGGACCGTCTTTGCCTTCTTCGGAGCAGATTCACCCCGAAAAATCCATTGTTTTGACTGTCGCTTGGACTCTGGCGTATAATAATGGATCCAGGTTTCATCAACGGTGACGACTCGACGCAAAAACTCCTGCGAATTTCTCTTAAAGAGGTCCAAACACTGCTTCGACATTGACAACCGAATCCGCTTGTTGTCCACCGTAAGCAATCGCGGCACCCATCGGGCCGACACCTTTCTCACCGATAACTTATCATGTAAAATATTAATTGCCGTTCCGTACGACACGCCTACGGCCTCTGCTACTTCGCGCACTTTCGTTCGGCGATCAGCAAGAATCATGTCGTGGACCTTTTCAACGATTTCCTGGGTAACCACGTCTGCCGGGCAGCCTGGGCGCTCCTCATCAAAAACAGATGTACGACCACGTTTAAATTCGTTGAACCAATATCTTACGGTTGTCATAGATGGTGAAGGGTCCCCATAGACAGCATCCAACTTCGCTTTTATTTCTTCGCATGTTTTTCCATCCAAAAATAAAAAGCGAATTACGGATCGATATTGCTCTTTTTCCATTTTATCGAGAAACACGAAACACGTGTGATACAACTGGCTGCCAAATAAAAACTAACCTATGAATCAGTCTGAAATTTATTATGGTGATGTCTGACAGATGGTAGTACACGACGGTAATGCCAACTTCCCTCAGCAGCGCCACCTGTCTTCAAACACGGGTACTTACTGATCTTCCCTCGTATTTACACGAGCTCCATCTTGTTGGAAGTAGCCTTCCCGTAATTCATCATCGTGTAAAATATTTACAAATGGTGTCAAGAGTCTAGTTTGTAACGCGCAGCCTGCAATATTCCTAGAAGGTGTAAGTATTTTTTGGCTACTGTTTAAAATTTTGTATTTTTAATCGCCATACCTACACAAAAAATATAGGCCCAATAATCCTTCTGTCACAAACAGCTGCCCAAACTCCAATTTTCTGTGGATGCAGAGGTGCGCATAAGTGCGGATTATTTGCGCTCCACATCCTCATGTTTTGAGAATTTACGTAACCAGATAGTGAAATCAGGATTCATCAGTAAACATAACCTTTTCAATGCTTCCATCATTAACAAGAATAAATAAAACAATAAATCTTTGACAAAATTTCTGTCGTTTCGGTCAGTCCACAGGAAGTATTTTATGAGTCGAAGGGTGTAAATGTAGATCGTGCTTAAGGATATGTTTGCAAGTGCTATAAGAAAGATCTAATTCTTGGTGTAAATGTCGCACCGAAAGCTGAGGACGTTCTTCTACCAATTGTCTTACCGCTTCAACATTTTCTTCATTTCTAACTGTTGGCCTACCACTGGCATTTTTCCGATCCACGTTTCCTGATCCTCTAAATAATTACACAAAACGGCGAATGCATGTAGAAAACTAATCATATGGGATAGCAATATCTGGAAATTCTTCTGAGAAATCCTGATATGCATCCCTGGTAGAATAAACCCGTTCACCATTAATTTTACTACCATTTCTAAAATAAATTTCAACCATGTACCGTTTCTGTTGTCCGTTAAATACAAAAGTCATTATTAACTAGTTAATAAATTGCAAAGATATTTTCCGACTTGTCAATTTGACTTATGATTATTTACAAATGACACTTCGTCAATTCTTTAAGCTCAGACGTGACTTATATGTCTATCTCAGTCGTTCATGGACTACCTAGGATACAAATTTTGTGGCTCGCTTGATATAATTACGTAAGTTGGTCTTTTGAGAAGAATAAAAAGTGTTGCTAAAAAAGGCCCTCGGTCGTATAAATTTCAAGTGCGGAGGGGGATATTTATAATGGATGACTGTAAGCTGGCAACAATTCTGCAACTTTATGCAGACATGTGGTGATTTTTAAATTTAAATTTGACAATAATTTGACAAAATAAAAATCCAACAAGCAAATAAATAAAACAATTTATTGTTTTTACTTTCGAAATGGTCTTTATTCTCGAGTAAAATACATTTATTGGAATGGCCTATTTTGGAAGCGATTTTCAAAATAAAGATAGTATATATGTATTCCATGCAATCAATTTATCGAAATGTGTCCAGAAGAACAAATTGAAAAATGAATATCGTTACTTTTCACAACACTGTTAAGATAATTAAACAATTTTTAAACGATGGTAATATGGTTAAAGGTAAATCTACTGGTCGTCCCACTGTTACACCCGAGATTTTGGAAAATGTGAATCAAATTGTTGAACAAATTCCCCGAAATGTAAAAAAAAACAAATTCTTACAACTTATTTACCACCATCTCCTGCAAAGTACTTTTCTCCCGTATGAATACGTCGATTTCAGCGACTTGTCCATGACTGGAAGCAGTGCTGGAAGTCTGCGTGTTAACGTGTCTAACACGGCTCGCGTTTTGCTCTGGATTTCCTCAATCGTCTCAAAAGGGTGCCCCTTGAGCCTTAGTTTCAACTTCGGAAACAGGAAAATGTCACAGGGAGCAAGGTCTGGGCAGTAGGGAGGGTAGGGTAGTACTGTCTTCGTTAAGGCAATAAAGTGATCCACATTCGCACCCCGAAATATGAATGCCTCATCAGAAAAAAATGTTAAATTTTTAGTAGGTTGTATTTATTAAATTATGGACGAAACACTGGCAGTACGCAAGAGGTCTGGGCGGTCTCTTGGATATGTTTACATCTTATATGGATACATATTCGAGTTCTTTACAATGGTTCGGCATATTCCATAAGAAACTCCAATTTCTTGTAACAGGCGTCTCAAAGGTCTTGTGAAGTCCTGTTCCATATAATTACGAACGTCAATAATCACTTCTTCTGTACGAATATTTGGCCTACGAATAACTTTTTTATGAGTTATATGCAATACATATCTAAAAATCCTATTCTACTACTGCGAAATCTGGGAAGTACTCACGAAAATTGTCCAAATATAATCGCTGACTGTATTGCCAAATTCCATTAACTAGCACATAGGCTTCAATCACGCTGTTGTGAAATCCACAATTGAAGAACTACTCCAGATTCCATAGAGAAAATATATTGACAAATTTTATTGTCAATATGACACTTAACCTGAAAATTTTATCAGAACTATCTCAAAAGAATAGTATAAATTAACACAGACGTTTTCCACCCATGGCCAACTTTTATCAATATAATTTTTAATCTCGCGGTATTTGTATAACACCATTCACAATATGTTTCCAAAAACTTAAAATATCCTTAGGCATTGTAAATGCTATTCAAGAATATATAATTAGAGTAAAGGGATTGCTTCGCTTTGCCGCAGGGAGGCAGTTGCCAAATATCACCATTTCTAATCGAGCAACATGTCAACAAGCAAAATGATCAGGTTTACTTACAAGTGAGGTTATACGACAATTTAGCTGTTCGAACACTAGAAAGCAAACGCCGCTGTTTGTGATGGTTTGGGTTAGTGATGGAGTTAGTGATCGAGAATTTGTAAGAATCGAGTACTTGGTTCTCAAATACTTTTTGGAATCGAATACTTATTCGAGACCGAGACCAAAAGTATTCAAATACTTCGCCGTAAGTTCTCGAGAACAGCAAATTGCAAATACATGATTATTTTTGTTCGCGAATACTCGCATCACAAGTGTTTATACATACATACACACGCGTTGTTTTGGAATTGTTTTCTATCTCGGTTATACACATAACAGCTCTGCTTGTACTCGTATATAAATATACATACTCATTCACTGACTGACAGGAATAGATGCGAGAAAATTCGCCTTGATTTTTAAGCCAGAGGACAGCGCAGTATATCAGCAATGGCGCTACGCATATATTTGTTTATAGTTGATATTTAGTGCAATTTATGGGCCCCGCTTGTAATTTAACAGAGAACTAGCATACAATTATGTGAATTATTATATTTTTTCAAATTGTCGGGCCAACTTCTATTACATTAATATCATACATGCATACGCAGATTGATTATGTTTGTACCAGCGACTTAGCGTCTTTCTTTTTGTATGTAATGAAATAGTGATTTAAACATTGGATAATAAATAAAATCAATACTCATAAAAAGTATACCTATAAAGCGTTTAGTTAGTTGTAGACTTTACTTCTTGTATGTCTATGAAACAAAAAGTTTATTAAAAGTTATCTGTTTGAAGTTGTAATAAAACCAGGAGCAAAGAAGTCCAATGTTTGCGAATATTTTAAAAAACTTCTGATAAAGAAAAAGTTGTTCACTGTGCAGGAAAGAATTAAAATCTTTCGGAAATACAAATTTAAAGAAACTTCTTCAAGGTGTATATCCTCTACAATACCATGTAATGGAGAACCGTGAACACCTAATATTCGAATACCTATTATACATACATATACATATGAATGCGAGAACAAACGCGTTTCCGAGTACCGCCAGTGGCTCCGAGACCGAAACCAAAAGAATTCGAATACTTCACCGCAAGTTCTCGAGAACAAAATGCGTTTCTTACTGATCGAGTACCGGCAGTAGCTCCGAAACCGAGACCTAAAGTATTCGAATTCGAGCCCATTTAAATTCTTGTTCCTCACTTGTCTGCCAAAGAGATTTGCCTCAAACGAGGAGGTAAAGCCTCAAATTGGTCCCTATTTTGAGCGCCTCGACCAATTTTACTACAAAGAAGCTTGAACACTACTAGACCAAGTGGGTAGAATTAGTCTAAGAAAAATGAGGAAAATTGTTACTATTGAAATAAATTTTGTTTTCTTGGTTAAACTGAAAACATGTTACAATAATTAGACAACAGTACAGTACAGTGTATGTGCATTATAAGAAAATAAGAGAGCATTCTTACAATATACATACAGTCGGTTCGTTTTATGTAGGCGAGAAGGATGAATGCGAACTAGATTATATTTACTGCGTCGGTTGAATTATATGGTGCCATACTCCATAGAAATTGAAAGGCCTTGGCAAACGGTAATATCGTAATTATTATATTAAAGACGTCTAATTATATGCAAAATCGACAAAGAAGCGTATCTTATTAATTTTGTATTTCCTCTATGTACTTTTTATTTTAGCTGGAACGATTATAAAGGGATTAATGCATGTCAAGAATGCATTGTTGTTTAATTAATTGTACCATCATCACTTTAGGACGGTCAAGAAATCGTTTTAATTAATTACTTTAAAAAAAGCTCTGATTATAATCAATTACTTTAAATAGTTGACTAAACGGACTGATACTTGTTGAAACTCCATTTTAAAGTAATAAAATAAACCAGAGTAGTTTCAAAGCTTTTATTGTTCACTACAATACTGTTTCGCCAAACTTTGGCTTCATCAGGTGATGACAAACTGAACAATTTTACATTTATTTCTTTTACAGAAGTGTATGGGTATATTCTTAAGTGGATGGTGTGTTACATATTTTATATAAGTAGTAGAGGGGTGTTATTGAATTCTGTTTGTTCATTTAGAGTTAAACCTAATTTCCTATGTCTGTTTATTTCTATATTTTCTAACAGATTAAGTTTTTTGCCTTTGTCTTGTACATGCAGAATCTTGAATTCTCTATTAAATTTATAATTTTAATCTAAACAATGGTTTACGAAAGTTGAGTTCGCCTTTTTGTCTTTGTAGCTTCTTTCATGTTTATCGGTTCTCTGTTCAAAGGTATGTCCTGTCTGACCCAATACCTTATTGCACTCGCACGTCAACACATAAACCCCTGAGTTCGCCTTATTTTCTGTTTGGTCTTTATCATTTCTAATATATTTCTGGACTGAATTATTTATTTTAAAGGATAATTCATTATTTGCTTTTTTAATTAGTTTACCTATTTTTACAGATGTTGGTCCCATGTATGTGATGAATTATATTTGTTTTCCGTCTTGTTCGATATTCTAGAGTAAATTAAAGACTGAGTTTGAATTCTTAGTTTACGTTGCCGAATTTTATTAAGTAAATTGACTGAGTATCCATTATTGACAGCTATGGTGTATATTCTATTGAGTTCTATATCAAAGTTGTTCTTATTTAGAGGTACATTTATTAGTTTGTATGTCATGGATTCGTATACTGATAATTGTGTGAAATGGGGTGAAAGGAACTCGTGTGTATTCTTGTGTGTGTGCGCGCGTTGGTTTGTCATTAATTCCCCTCTACCACTTATATAAAATATGTAACACACCCCACTTAGAATATACTCATACACTTTTGTAAAAGAAGTATATGTACACTTGTCAGGAAAGATGATCCCTGCATCATCAATATAACATTGTGTGATTGAAATCAGTACTTCGGCGTCATATTAAATACTGTAAATTGCAAAATGAATATGGAAACTATGACTTCGTTTCTGGGCCAAATAAGTTTGTTGACAGTCGGTCGAATTTATAGGTTATGTGAACTATATAATCGAATTACATCTTAGTTGTATTACTTTGAAATTACTATAAATTGAACAAAGCTGTATAAACAGCAAATCAAATTAAACTATAACACAAGAATTTACAACATTTATGTCAACATATAAGGTTATGTAATTTTTTAATCATTTATCATAGTGAATTAATGAATGGCAAAACCAAATAGCTTCAAGTTAGTTGTAAAAGTATTATTATTGGAATTGAAACCATACAATAGACCAGAGTATCTACTTTGTATAACTATAATTACATATTTACTGTTATAACAGTTTCATAAACATTATTTTATAAAAAATGTATAATTTTTGTTTTTTTTAAAGGCCGGTTCTACAATACACTAACCCATCAATTATACCGTCGAATAACCCGAATGAGGATAAAGTTTAGTTAATCTCTAGTTAAACGTTCTACAGGCCTAATTTTAAATAAAATTTGTAATATATTGCAGTATAACTTAACATTTGTGCCAAAGCGTAGATAAGTTGAGTTTTGTGTTTTTTTTTATGTGAAATGATTCATTATCTACCTCTTGCACACATGTAATTAAATATTAAAACACCACCATGGTTTTTCTCTCGTTCAAAATATTGCAACAAATTTAAAATAAGTTGTCGCGACTGTGAATGTAATGTTCTGCCATGTGCTGCCATTATAGTTTTAAAAAAATATGTATTTATAAAAAGAAAATAAATAACAATTCGATCAAATATCAACGCAAATGTACTGTCAAATGTCAACGAGTGACCGACTACTAAGCGGAAATTGTGTATTTATCACGGAGTAGGTAATAACCCCGTCTTTGTTTTACTCAAGTAAATTGCCTGTGCCGTATGTCTGTACTAGGCGAAGTATCAAAATACATTCTTTTGTTCAAGCTATCCTTGTCATACAAGTAGGTACTGGATGTAGATCTCGGTTTCCGGGTTGGAACCGCGTCGAGTTAGGCATAATTGCCTCAAGTAGGTACTGTTTGTTATTTGGATGTGGAGATTATTCTTTGAATGTCGTTGATAGAATTATACGTAAGTGACGTAGGGATCATCTTTGGTGATTTTGAGTGTAAAATTGTTCAGTTTATCATCACTTGATGAAGCCAAAGCTTGGCGAAACAGTATTATAGTGAGCAATAAAAAATTTTGTAACTACTCTGGTTTATTTTATTATATCAATTACTTTCATAACTTAACTGTCAGTCGTAAGACAATTTAAAGGAAAAATGGAAACTTTTTTGCTTCATTAGAATGGTATTCTTCGCATTGGGTTCGTAACAACCACATTCACGCCAGAATTAAAATTTGCTCGCAAAAGAACTTTGACATGACAACAAATTTATGTCTGTTAAACAAGTACCTAGTTTACAATTAAGAGAGTTGTCTACCAACTGATTCTGAAAGCGTTTTACAACGTTGTCATGTTTACGCTTTCGTATTAATTCCTTGGTTTGTTTAATTAATATGGCTGTCAATCTAAAATTTAACTTGATCCCCATATATTTAGCAGTATTTTGCATTTGTATAAGAAATTTCGTCAATTTATAGCTACAATTTACTTAATCATTTCGAATTTAATGTTGTAACAACAGCAAATTAGAGATGCAAGGGTGGATCATTATGTCCGTCATTTTTCGAATGAAAGATAGTTTTTTCGTGAAAAAAACGTTTTGTTTCTCAACATAATCTCCTTTGAGCTCCATACACTTCGTCCAACGTTTTTTCAATTTTTCGATCCCTTCCAAAAATAAGGGGAATGTGGCGGATGAAGGAGCAATTCGTACCCTAATTTATGAAATTTCGCCATGGCGACTACACACGTGTGCACCCGTGCTTTGTCTTGACGGAAAAGCGCTTTCTTCTTGCCCAAATGCGGTCGTTTTTTCTTCAAATCGCTGTTGAACCGACCCAATAAATTGGCCGTTGATTGTTTTCCCTTTTTGAAGGTAATCGACGTGTATTATGCCGCGTGTATCACCGATGGAGTCACCTTGTTGCCCGATAGACCCACCTTGGCCTTCTTTGGTGTCGATTCGGCCGGAATTGTTTAGACTGCTGCTTGATCTCAGGTGGCCAATGAATATCGGTAGATTTTTTCAATTGTTTCGGGTGTAGTGACCTCAATTGTGTCTCGGGATTATTCGGCGTCAATCGTCCTTGTACGACCACAACGAAGTTCAGTAAACCATTCCTCTACCATTAATTCTGATTATACAGAGTCCCGATAGCATTTATCAAGCTTACGGGCGGTTTCATAATCTATTTTAATTGATCCTTAAGCTTAAAAGATCATTATATACCAATATCCGGTTCCATAATCGTCTTTTTAGAGGTAATATATATACCGACACCGATCGACACGTTTATAAATCATAAATTATTTTACAACGAATACGAATTATACGCTGTTAAAAATGAATAATTTCGATACAACTGATACGTCCAGTACCAGTTCGTCAGAAGAAGATGAAGTAATAGTTGTTAGAAGACGTAAAATTTACAAAAAACGCACAAATTATTTTAAACTACTCGACGATCTAGAATTTGTTTATTGTTTTGCATTATATATTTTTAATTTTTTGATTTCCTCCAGTAATTTCCTCTAGTTATATTTAGAAATTGTCATTACATTATTTCATAATTTTACAATTTTATCTTACTCTTTCTGACAAAAAATATTGGACACAAGAAAAAAATTTTACAACAAAATTAAAAAAAAATAACAGGGACGCTTATTTCAAATGTATGAAAATAGTGGAAAATCCCGTGATATAGCCTCTCAAACATTAAAAAATGTTGGATATTTCGCGGCAATTGTCAATTTGTATGAGTAAACATAAAAGGAACTATTTTTCAGGGCAGCCGACGTATAATAAATTTACAAATTGAAACTTTAGCTAAAGAAGCCAGTATCATTGATTATGGAACGTCGGTACATTAAATGCATCCCTAATAGGTCCATTACGGTAATTGGTTCATTTCGTAAAAGTACTTTTAGGGTGTGATTATGGAACCGGCCGTTAGCCTTGGTTTGACTGATGGTTCTCTTACGCAAAGAAAGTGCTTGATTAGCACACAAAATTCGCTTTTTTTCCATTTTCAAAATGCACTAGGTTATCTGCTTTAAAGGGCTATCAAACTTTAACTAAATCGCTGTCAAACTTTAACTAAATAATCCAGCTTCTTTAAACTTTGGCAGTAGTCTATCGACAGGTGATAGTTAACGGGAATAGTATTGCTTGCCGATTTACAACGCGGGAATTTCAACAAGCTACGGACATGATGATCCACACTCGTAATTCGTTGAATTTTAACTTTGCGACACAATTATAATGTTATTTGATCTCTCTGTATCTAGTTTCTTTATTACGCGAGTCATAGACAATCATAAAAAATCAACAATCGTTGCAGCAAGTCTAAAACACCCATGTACTTTGTACGAAACTTTGAATCTGTATTGCTGTAATTTTATGTAAAGTAAAAAAGTTTTTCTAATTGTATTTTTTACATAATCTAGAAAGTATTTTAACGAATAATGACGAGTTGTCACCTAGAAGTACCACCGATATGGAAATGTGTGATAGAGACATTATGAAATTAGTTGCTAATATCAAGAACGATGATTTATCAGGAATACTTAGTATAATGAAGAAAGCCGGCGATAATAATATGTGTCGATCGTTCGTTGTGCATACCATCACGGCATTAAAAAACATGCAAGGCTTACAAGTTTGTAAAATCATCGTAGATATATTTGAAAGTTTAGGTACGTCACGAAAATAAGTCGAAGGACTATTGTACTACTAATACAGTGTTAAATTTCAGAAATATTACATTCTGTTAGCTCATCTTTGTCCATGAAATACCTCGCCAAGTTGTTAGCTTTTAATGTTTTACCGATTTTGGATAAAGGAAAAGAATATGGAACTGCATCTCGAATACTTGATATTTACGCGAAAGACATGGAAAGTTTTTTAGAAACAAAGGTATGTAATTTTAAATTTACTTTCTTATAAATTTGTGCAAGTGTTGTTGGTATTCTTAAAAAGGTAAACTTGGATGTATTTTTGACAATTCTATTTGTACGAATCTCTATTCCAATTATTTAAAATATCTCTGTCTACCGGATAATTCTAAATTTAACTAACGTGCCTTCAAAAACTTACCTCGTTATAGTAGGCTCTTTTTTTAAGTAATCAAAGATTGGTGCACGTGCGAGGCTTTAGAAAACTTCAAATTCTGACAGTTGTCATACATAAATTTAAATTGTAAACGCTTATATTTTTTAAATTATTTTATCATGTTATAGTTACAACATAAAATATTTTTTATTCAAAGTTACTATAGAACTGGCCAAAAATTAGAAAATAGAGATTGGGTTTATTATGTGATGGTGGTCCAGCTAGCCACTAGCAGGATCGCCATGCGATGTTCCCTGGTCCTCGTTATAGCTTCATCTCCGAGGCGGACTCATTAGAGGCCGGTTTTATTTGTAAAATAAATAATAATAAATACTCGGAAACAATTCAAAACAACATTTAATAAATATTTAACAATAACATTACATGATATGATGTTCACATGTACAATATCGATTAGATCAGATTTACAAGACTGACTCGTTCTCCTCTGTCTTCGGTATATATATATATATATATATATATATATATATATATATATATATATATATATATATATATATATATATATATATATATATATATATATAGTCTACTTACTTAATAACTTACTTACTTAATGTTATGATGCTAAGCTAGTTACTCAACTAAACTAGAATGTCGAAAGGTGCAGCAATTAATGAGGACGTGTTACTTAAATAAGTGTTACATCGAATATGTAGAAATAGGGGGTCTAGGACGTTTCGTCGCCGCCGTTTCGGGGCCGCCGATTCGGAGTCGCCGTTTCGTGGCCGGGACGTTTGGGAGCCGAGCCGGTTCGGAGCCGAGCCGTTTCGGGGCCAAGCCGTTTCGGGGTCGAGCCGTTTTGAGGCCGAGCCCTTTCGGGGCCGAGACGATTCGCAGCCGGGCGGTTCGGAGTGGTGCAAAGTGAATATTTTTGATACTTTTAAAATCGTATGAAAGTAAACACTGTTTATCGGCTTATAATCTTAATCCACATGTTAGCAAGAAGAAATTACTTTAATCGGTTTCTGTCGGTTAAACGGTCCTTTACATTCACAAAAATAGTCTGGTAACTATGGCATAACATTATGCTGGATGTAAAAAATTTACAATACCGATATGTCAATTGTACGTACCTAGTTCAACCTCATGCTGGATGTTAAAAATTTACAATACCGATATGTCAATTTTACATACCAATTTGTCAATATTTGTTAATAATCTGTCACTGTCACTTTCCAAAACTAGTTTTTGAATTTAATTTTATACGTTCAATGTACAGAAACCGATTAAATCTTGAACACACCTCGGATGTAATGAATGTCATTACATCCTTAGATGTCTTAAAATCCTCGCTATAAGGTCAAATTTTTGCAAATCAGATTGTCGCGCCGTTCTAAGTGACTTATTAGTTTTGAAGAATTTTGAAACAACTTTACTAATTTTTTAAAGTTTTAAACAACATGTTTCTCCAGACTAGCAAAGAGAAAAGTTTCTTTTGACGAGTTCTATTACCAATAATTAATGCACTTCTTTTTGTTACACCTTGTTGCTGCCGGATATTACTATAGTAAAATAATCATTAGTTTTTGTATTTTTTTTTGTTTGTAAATTTCTTTTTTTAAATAAAATTTTTTGAAAATTCCCGAACACTTTCTGTATCATTCATAAATCATAACGCAAATAAAAAAAAAGTCTGAAGAGCACAAATGGTATTTTAAGTATAAATCTAAATCTAAACCTATATGTTTCCATTCCACCCTTCTAGATTTCATGTCAGGAATACCTTTAATACTAGAAGTTCCCAGATTATCCATTCATTTTTGTGTAAACGGACTATTATAACGACATCCTGCTTTGTAGCATCATAAAAGTATCTGTTTAATGGTTATTGGTAATCAGTAGGTAATTTTGTAAATGACATTATAATTAAAGTCCACATTTTTGCATGTTCGTGTCTGTTATTGAGTGGTGTCCGTTAAGCGAGTCTCTGTGCCAAGAAAAGTTATTCTTGCTACTTGCTAAAACAATAAAAATTTACCCCCAAAATTCTTCTTAATTCCCGAAATTAAAGCCATTTCTTCTTGCTAACATGTTGATTAAGATTATAAGCCGATAAACAGTGCTTACTTTCATACGATCTTAAAAATTTAAAAAATATTCACTTTGCCCCGCTCCGAACCGCCCGGCTGCGAATCGTCTCGGCCGCGAAACGGCTCGGCTCCGAAACGGTTCGGCGCCGAAACGGCTCGGCTCCGAAACGGCTCGGCTCCGAAACGGCTCGGCTCCCAAACGTCCCGACCACGAAACGGCGGCTCCGAATCGGCGGCCCCGAAACGGCGGCGACGAAACGTCCCATCCCCAGAAATAGGAGCCCTATTTTAGTTGTTACAATTCGACTAGTCAGTGTTTACAGGATTTCCGCTATCAGTATCCTAATCTGTCAGTTACGCACAACTGCATAAACATGTTCAAGCTTGTGTTATTAAATTTGGTGAAACAGGAGTAATATCTCGTAAATCTGGTGATGGAGCACCTAGAAAACGAACAGAAAATTGGATAGAGGATATTCGACATCGAATGTACAACTCACCCAAAAAATCATTTGCAAAATTATCACAAGTTCATTTGTCAGTGGGAACATATACTATTTTAAAAAGGACTTAAAGTTGTTTCCATATAAAATTCATTTTCGGAACTCAAACAGGTAGATTTTGTTACGAGAACACAGTATTGTCTATGGTTTTGAATAACATAAATAATAATGACATTCTTGACAAATGCTTCTTTTCGGATGAGACTTGTGCCATCTTTCAGGATATTTAAACTAACAAAATATAAAAATTTGGTCTGCAGAAAACCTTCACGAATTTGTGGAAACTACGCTATATCCACCAAAAATACACGTCTGGCTAACACTTTCAACAAGACGAATTATTGGGCCTATATTTTTTAATCAAATCATAACTGCTGAAAGATATCGAAATGAATTATTAGAGGCGTTTATTAATGATTATATATTATCATGATGATGAACTTACGGAAGGATATTTCCAGCAAGATAATGCACCACCGCACAAATCTCGAGAAAAATAACTTCCTTGTAAAAATTTTTCGATACAAGAATTATAAATTTTCCTCCAGGATCTCCAGATTTAACAATTTTAGACTATTTTATTTTGCCATATTTAAAGTATACCATTTTCAAGACCAGACATTACACAATCGAAAAACTTCGTAATGCTATTGTGAATTATTGTTGCTGCTGACATAACCCAAGAAATCCTAATAAATAGCTTTGAAAGCATGAAGCGTAGAGTTCAACTTTGTCTTTAAAATAATGGTTAACATTAACATCTGCTTTAGTATTATTTTCTGTTAATTTTTACTATTATAATAAATATTTTTTCAAAAACTAAATTACTAATTACACACATTCACATGACAAAGTATCAAAATTATACGTTTGTGACAGATTACATGCACTGTCACCAACCATAAAAAAGCATAGCTGTCTCTAATGAGGAAAGTTTTTAATGGCACATTAAGCCTTGTACACACAGCAGCCGCAACGTGCAGTGCAACGTGTAAAGCAACAAATAATGCACGTGTGGACATGCGTTACATTTTAAGACTTGTACACACTGCAGCCGCAACATGCAGTGCAAGTGTAATGCAACATGTGTGGACGTGCGTTGCATGCTACAGCTCGCGTTGCAGATATTGCGCGCATTTGATCCGTCGGTTTTTCGTGCGAACACAAAGGGATTCTCGGTTGCAGTTTGAACAAGTATATGAATAATTGGCGAGTGTGTACTTATTGCGCGCTCGTGCAACATCGAATTTGTATAAATTTGTCTAAATATACGTTATTAAAAATGTCAATATCACCAAAAAACTCATTATCAGAATCATGGGATGAAGAAAAATCCCTAATGCTCATTCAATTCATTCAATTATATAAGCAGAAGGAACTTTTACGGAATCCCTCAAATATAAATGATAAAAAAAAGTAACCTAAAAGCGGATGCATGGAATGATATCGGCCAACGCATGGGTACGACGAGAGATTTGTAAAAATAAAATGATTAGTGTCTTATCATATTTTAGGTGCGAAAAAGCCAAAATAGAGTGGTTCTCCATCATCTTCGTGGATTCCTGTCAGTGGTTAATTCATGTATTAACATATAAGCTCCGCACACTACAACTAGATGATATTAACAATAATAATTATAACTAAAGGAACACTCCATGTTGCTACAGTGCTCGCGAACCACTAGTGGAAACAACTAGAAACGCGTTTAAAGTAGGTTTCAAGCCGTCCATGTTGTGTTACAGGTTGCATAGCACGTTGCGGCTGCAGTGTGTACAAGGTTTTACTTGATTGATTAAGAGAATATGTATCGAAACTCTATTTAAATGTAGATTCAAATACTAATTTTAAAGTTTACAACAATATTTAATATACTTTACTGTATGTCAAAAAAATAGACAAATTTCTGAACAGACCCCAAACCTAAATTACTTCCTGTAAAATTCGTGAAATCAATTTTACGCGCCAAAATTAAATTGCAACAGAATTATAAATACATGTGAAAGTAAAGTAGAATAAAAAAGTAAATAAATCGGTAGTATCGTTACGTAATCCACGCATTAAAATTCTTGTTTTATATGTGTAGATATTTGTTTAGAAAACACATGTAATTTTATTTATTTGCTTAAAAAAGTTGAAATAGTACGTCTTAAATACATTACGTTTACATAATTATACTTAAAGTCAATTAATAATAACAACATTGGTCAACACAGTTTGTTTTTTTTTTCTACACCAATACGTGTACTTTATGTCTTTCGTTATGATGATTTTGAGTCTGATTTAGAATTTGCTCCATCACGTCAGGATTTTGAGTTATTTTCTTAAATAGTTTTTATTTTAAACTCATTAATTTACAGAATTTCAGTTATTTTTATATAAGAAAGATACTGCTAAATATATTGTTCTGTCGAACATTGAGTGGACATGTCTGAACGTGTTCTTGTATGTTTCCTACGTCAGTGCATTGAAAACACGCCCCTTTTTGGCTCTGGAACCAATCAAATTAAGAATTGGTAGATATCTGACTATATAAAGAGCTACTCACGGATCTTTCGATTTAATGTAAGTCGATTTGTGATACAATACATTATTTGTAACCAGGACAGCATTGTCTGGTAAATAAAGCAATATCCTAGCAAACCAGTCCTAAAACACTGTGGCGTTCATTTCCTCATGATAGACGTTTTCGTTCATTTTTCAAACCATTTTTGTGAAGCCATTTGAACTGCTGATGTGTAATGTTATAAGCAGACGTCCCTTTCCGGATCGTTTAATCCTGTGGTAAGTCCTTTCACAAAGGTCTGTCGACGACGTAAAACATTTGTGTCAGTCCGTACTTTCTGCATTGTATGATCCTCATTAGACTCGGCAAAGAGGGGTAATTTTAAACTTAATAAAGTTAGTACTCTTTTCAAACAACAACAGCCATCTATACGTCGGGTCGGGTACTTCTGCCTTATGTTAGCATAGCCATTTAATATAGAAATTATTAATAGTAGATTTTTATTCCTACTTATGAAAATCGAATTTGATGAACAGCATATGAATCCGAAGTGTTTTGTAATTTTTAAAAGTAATTCATTTTTGTAACGTCAAAATGACATTTTTTACTTTTTAATATCCAAAATGTCCAGAAAATGAAGGCAGTATATTTCGCAAACGAGGAAGAGAATATCAACTGATATAGATCACAATTTGTTTGAATATTTGAGAGAAAATCAAAAAATGACAAAGCAAATTAATAAATCTCGTATAAGATTTACTAATAGGGAACAATTATGGAAATCTATTGAAAATACCTGGGAAAACATTGTTGAAAAACCTATTTTTTAAGAAGTCTCATTGATTCTGTACCTAAAGAATGTTAAGAATGTGATACGAATGGCGGATCAATTTATTAGAAAATTTTAGGTTATACTAGATTTATGTGTGAGCTTAACTGTATATATGTATTAAAAAGTGATGAGAAGTAGCCGACCAGACGTATAGATGGCTGTTGTTTGAAAAGAATGACTATTGTAGGAAGTACTAACCTTATAAAGCTTAAACTTGCCCCACTTTGCCGAGTCTAATCCTCATTCAACCAAGTTTCGTCTAAATAGGAAATAGGTTTATTCTGGGAACTATATAATTAAATATCTTTTAGATATTGGCGTCTCTATCTTATGATATCATATTTTTCAGTGAAAACACTATTTTTGGTTCGTTTGAGGTATCTGTAATATATAGCAGAATTATATTTAGTTATATACTGCAAATATTCTTACTTAAAATTCAGTTGCTTCATTAATCGATATAGTGTTTTGAGCGACTCACATTTGGTAGTTTATTACTGTTATTTATGAGTCAAGCTTTATTAAACGTTATAGGTTCATTGTCACGAAATATATGAAGTATTTCATGAACAGCAGTTAATAGCCTCATTAAAATACTCCAGTACAGAAGGTCTACCAGTTATCTTTTTCAGCTCTAAAGTTTTCCCTGTCTTTTTATAATCACCGACAACCAAACGGCATTAATATTGCTAAATTTTGTGTTAAAACTGTTTTATTGTGTTATACTGCCGAGGCACAATAATTCATAAAAGTCGTGGTTTAGCACCTTACTTAATAACAAAATTGTATACTAAAAAATCGACTAGCGAGTAATAAAATTGTATACTTTATATGTATGAGGGATGTCTTTTTAGTGTTGCATATAGCCTCATAGAGGGCGCCAGTAATAAAGCGTCATATATAGTATCGTGAGTGGCGATGAATCATGGATTTATTCCTATGAATCCGAAAATAAACGTCAGTCTGCTGTTTGAGTGTTCCAAGATGAAGAGAATCCGACAAAAGTGATACGTTCGCGAAGTGTGTCGCAGAAGATTATCGCAACATTGTGACTGGTTTCTTGTTTGCCCTTATTGGGCACGTCAAATTGTAACGTGTGTCGGTCGGATTTCTAACTTTCGGTTAATTATAACTAATTATAATTAAAATGTCTTACTAACTACTTAATAAATCAACATGATTTTCTTATCGGTTGCTTTGTATTTTAATCGGAATCGGCATAATTAAATATATTAATTATAATATTAACTTTCACTTCTTAAAGTGAATGAAAATACCAAAGACAATAATTTATGTCAGTGAGTATACTTAAATCGGTAATTCAAAATAATATCGTGGCGGCGCTGTTGATCCTTTACATCAACAGGGAATTTTTAATTTAACAGATTCAGAAACCAAAAGTCACAATTAAATTTATTTGAAACAAACATCGTGAATTTCGGCTCTAATTTACGGGTAGTTTCAGTCGGAGGTAAAGGTTCGCTAAATCTTTATTGACTTATATCGGATGATATCTTTTAAAATATCTACTTTTTCTTATCAACACGTGGGTGTTATTCTCAAGTGTGAGATCATTTTTCTTTCGTTCATGATCTTTCGGCAATTTTTTATAAACAAAACAGCTGGATAACAATAGCAAAAAAGTAAGTTTATTCTCTTTTTTTGTAATATTTTACATACATAAATGAAATCTAAAATTTATATATAGAGCTGAGGATGTTTGCGGTACGGCAGGACCGTATGTAGTGCATCCCCACCAGCGTATAAACACGATGCAGCGAAACACTTTAGTTAGTCGTGAACTGGCAACGTGATCGTGTGTTGTCTTGAGCTCTATTTAATAAGTATGACGGACGTGCCCAAGCCAAGAAAGCGCCCATTGTATAACGACGTGAAGAAATTTATCCGAGACTTTCCCGATTTGTATTATAATGGAGCAAAAGTGGTTTGTAAATTATGCGATAAACAGTTACTTTGCTGGGACAAATACGACTGTAAAAGACATGTTGAAAGTGTACACCACAAAGACAAAAAAAATAATGTGCTGTCTAAAACACCATTCATTTTCGATTTATTGACAATGCTACTCGTCTGCGATGTGCCAGTTCACCTGCTAGATAAAAAAGCCTTTCACGACTTTTGGAATAAATACAATTCCAACAAAAAGCTACCGTCACGGAGAACGTTACTCACCTATTTACCAATTGTGCGTGAGGACATTGAAAACAGAATGAAAGCAGTAGTAAATGATAAACAGTTATGGGTATGTGTCGACGAAACGACAGATCGAAAAAAACATTCTATTGTGAATATTATAGTGCGTGTACTAGATCCTGTCAAATCAACATTTCCCATTTTATTAGCCAGCAAAAGATTGGAAAAGTGCACTAGCGAAGTAATTACGAAGGTAGTGCTCGATACGCTACAAAAATTTCAAGTTTCAACTAATCAACTCCTGATGTTTATGAGCGATGGTGCTGCGACAATGCGTTCTGTAGGCCGTTCTCTTAAAGCAGATTGTGAGAGACTTTTGTATGTGACATGTAAAGTTCATGCTTTACACCTTGTGACACAAACTATTCGGCAATGTTATCCAGAGGTGGATGCATTAATAGCAACCACAAAAAAAGTGTTTCTAAAATCTCCCAAACGAATTCGAGAGTTTCACAGTCGGTGCCCTGGTATTCCCGAACCACCAGAGCCAATCCTTACACGTTGGGGAAGTTGGTTAAAGGCGGCATTTTATTATGCCAAGTATTTCCAACAAATAAAATCTGTGGTTCTACAATTCAATCCTGCCGAAGCTGTAGCCATTAAGGAAAGCCAGAGACTCTTTCAAAACCCTTCCCTTGATGCAGATTTACAAACTATTTATAACAATCATATAGGATTGTTTAACGCAATCGAGAAATTTCAAAATACTGCATTATCGTTAGCGGAGTCACTGCAAATACTGGACGATGTACACGCCCAGCTATGCGCAGTAAATGACAACAAAAATGTTAATGTAATAGAAAAGTTCGAGAGTGTGATAAACAATGATTTTGATTTTACCAGATTAAAACAAATTAGTAATGGTGCAAGTGTAGATTCGGTTTCTATCTATAAAGATTATTTTAATTGTGCGTGTGTTACATCCGTAGATGTCGAGCGGTCTTTCTCAAAATATAAAAAAATTTATTCATCACGGCGTACATCGCTCACCGCTACAAATATGGAAACGTATCTAATGCTACAAACTTACTGCAAGTCTTATCCACTTGGCGCTATGCTATAATAATCGTAAATAAGGTAAGTGTGTTATTTATATACAGTACACATAACTGACATACCTAAGTGATATAAATAGCGAATGCATGTAAAGCAATAAATTCACGCATGCATCACCGATCGAAACAAGGTCATTATATTCGTGCGTTTAACTGAATACTATCCTGGCACACCGCAAACATCCCCAGCTCTATTTATATATCATGATATTCATGATCATGAAAATGAAATAAAATAAGATATTTGCGGTAATATTAATCTAATAAATTCGTCGACAATTTAAATACATATAATGTTTTCCTCGGCATACATACATTTGTTCAAAATAAAACACAGAGTACATATATTATCATCTGTATAAAACAAAATAACGATTTGTGAATAATATCAATTTAATAAAAATAGTGTTTTACATATCGTATCTGAATGCAAAATAATACTACGAATGCGGAATTCGTCGTTTCGGTTCTAAATATTGCGGAGAAAAATTCGCTTAATCGAATTAAAATATAAGAATTCGGCGGACGGTGGGATTCTAAATATATCTATGATAATAACTTTATTACTTTATAAATAAGAGTAATTCGGGAATGTTAATTACAACATGAAATACGAATTCGAAAATATACGGGACGGTAATAATAAATTTAATGCAAGTTAATTGTTAGTAACTCGGAATTTTAAATGAATATATTCGCTAATGTTGTTACTAACAATTCGGAAATTTTATTCTAAAACAATTCGGTTTTAATTTAATTTTAGAAAATTTGGTACTTTGAATCATTCAGCTTTAATTTAAAATTTTGTATCTTAGGCGATGTTAATACTAGAGATATTTTTTTATGCTTACGGTTGTTTCCTCTTTTTCCCTCGACCTTCCTTTCGTAGTAACGGACAGGAATTTGTCTCGTATATCTCGGTCACTACTTCGAATGCGGAAGACTTCTGAATATAGCGGATGTCGCGTTTTGTACAGATTAACGGGGTCGGCTCGTACAAACGTGACATAAAACGGTGTTAGAATGTTTATATAGAAGTAGGTTGTGAAAGAGTTGAGGCAAACAATATCGTCTCTGGAGTACGATTTAATTACTTATTTGTCAAACAATATCGACGCCTAAGCAACAAAAAAAGCGGTTCCTTAACTCGTTGCCAAACTATATCGACTCTTTAGGGGACTCAGTTAAGGGAGGTGGAAAGGTCGAGGGTATCTCTAGTATTAGTTACGAAGCCTCGGGGTGACTAGCTGAATAATTCCTATTTACTGTGAAATTCGGGCCTTTTATATGAAAAATTTTGGGGGTTCCACTTCTACAAATCTTTAGTGGAATATCTCCACGCCGGTGTGAACGCTAAGAAGGGGATTGGATATTTTCGTGTAGGACACGAAGCGAGTGTACGAGCGAATTTCAGTTACATAACATTTTCAACAATTATATTTACAAAAATATACACTGCTCCGCAAAACTTAAAAATATTTTGTGCTTTTGACTCTGATTGAATTAAAGAAGTGCAAACATTCCTAATAATCTTAAGTTAGCGGGCGAAGTTCGTTACAACATTCGTCTCAAAATCAGGTCATGAAGCTATAATTCCTTTTCAAGATCGAGAAATGATTAATGGGAATTGTACACAACCATTTGTTTGCCAGAAATAATCGTCGTGCTCGGAGAAACCAACGCACAAAGGCGAATTATCATGCATCATGACAGTGCGAACTTCCACATAGCTCGAAAGACGATTGAGTTTTTGGAGCAGCAAAATATCGAATTATTAGATCATCTTCCGTATAGTCCCGACCTAAGTCCAACGATTTTTTTACGTTCTCAAAGATCAAGAATGGAATGCGTGGTCGACGATTTCAGTCGCCGGATGAAGCGGTAGATGCCTTCAAAACGGCAATTTTGACTGTCCCAACTGGAAACTGGAATAATATGCTTTAACAATTGGTTTGAACGAATACAGAAGTGTATGAATTTTTGTGGAAAATATTTTGAAAAGCAATAAAGCACTTCGTGTCGATTTATTTATGGCTATATGCAACACTAAAAAGACACCCCTCGTGTTATTTTGCATAAATAAAAATGAAAAACTATTTTCTATTTTTTTTTTCAGTGCATTCCCTCAGTGCAATCCTTCGATTTGTTAAGTACAAAGAAGTTACGCTACATCTTTATATTTAAAATTTTTGTGAGAGACAGAAAGTTAAAGGAAGCTTTAAAATTACTGAAATCTTCCAGTAGATATTTCAATTTTTCTAATTATATTTTTCGACAATATTTATTTTTCTAGATTTGGAATTATTTCAAGACTTGTCGGATATTAGCCCAAACCAACACACACACTACAAGAAACGTCTATTAAAGGAATTTATAGAAACATCACTGCAAAGGGATTTACAGGTTGCAAGGGAATCTATTTTGTATTTAATCTTGAGTATGGATTCGCTAAAGAAACATGTAGGTAGGTAGGTCTACTGTACTCTGTAATTTTGTGTTAGCCATCCCCACTTTAAAAAAGATTATCAAACCTATTTGCTCATTAATACACTAATTAAAGCAATTCGGGAATATCATAGATGTATGTGTAAATTTCTTGGAATGAAGTATAGATGGCTGCAGTAATTCAAATCTATTACAATACACCGTATCTAGAATAATGGGGGTAAGTGTCAGATAGAGCGATTCTACAGCTAATTTTGAGTCGACAATCTTAATTGATAAAAGTACGGTCCTTCGTTAAGACACACGAGGCCATCAAACTTGAAAATGAGCGATAGAATTATAGGAAATTTTTTAATTTACTTATGAAAAATCATTGTGGTATATGAGGGATACCTTTTATATTTGTACAATCGACCACTAGATGGTGCTTTTGACATGTAATCACTATATTCTTAAAGTTTGACATTTGACAATGAGAAATCCGCAATAACTTAGAAATTGAGCCAGTAGTTTGCTGACAGTGACAGTTATAAGACAGTGAGTTTGTAAAATAATGGAGATTACTCGTGAAAGTTTTCGTTGGATGATTTTTTACGATTACAAAAAAGGCCTAACTCCACAAGAATGCATTATATCGCTTCGGTCAACTTTTGGTAATGAAGCACAATCAGAGAAGACAACAATTGGTTTGCAGAATTTCGTCATGGTCGCGCCTCAGGGAGTGATGAATCACGTAAAGGTCGACCAAAAACTGTTGTGATTCCAAAAAACATCGACGCTGTGCGGAAAATTATAGAACACGATCGACATGTGACTTACAGTGAGGTAGAGGCATCTCTTGGCATATCGCAGACTGCAATTCATTCGATTTTACATGAACATTTATTTGTAAAAAAATATGTTTCAGATGGATTCCATATAACTTGACCGAAGCACAGAAAGCAGCTCGTGTCAATTGATGTAAAGAGATGCGCAAAAAATTCGACGTGTAAACCGCAAAATCCGTCAAAATAGTCTTTACGTCGAATATGTCGACAACTCTATGGCACATTTGTAATTAATGTGTTGTCCAGCGTTGTTTGTAGCGGTGGATTCACGTATGGCCGCCCATATATTAACTGCGACAGAGCCGGACTCGAATAAAGAAAAATAGTTTTCTCGTTACTACGTGAACATTGGACCGCGATTTTTTGTACAAAGGCAGTACTCATATGTATCTTTCACCCCTTTTTTTCTTTGCCGCTATACAGAACTAATTGTAAGAGTGTATATAACGTTTTTTAATTTTTTAATAGATTTAGAGAAGTATTTGAATCAGCTAATGGTAAAATTATTGAATTCATATTCAACCCACAAAAGCGAATTATTAGGATTACTGGATAATATAATGAACGGTTGGTTTAAATTCCTAAAGAACAGTATTCTGAGAGGTATATTCGTACAAACCTTTTATGATATTCCTGAGCGAAAGTTAATGGATCTTTTCAATATCTGTGAGGAGAAGAGAATATATTCTTTAGAAGCTGATAAGGAGGTTAGTACAAATATCATAAAGTTTAAATAACGAGCCATCGAAAAAAATCATAATTGGAGTAGACTGTGAAATTGGGTTGATACTTTAACCACTTCCACATAATGACACATTACTTGATGCTTGACAGTTTCATTTGGTTTCATTGTAAAAATAGGTTATGGCTTTGAAATGATACTACAACAAAAAAGAAAACAAATAATTTATTTAATATCGAAATCATATTCAAAATTTACATATAGCTACAGAAGTTGTTGAAAATGTTGTCCATTTACATCTAAACACAAACAATTTTCTTAATAAGAGTTTTGAAAAATTTGACACAAACTTATAGTTTCAATGTCAAATATTAAATGTCATTATGTGGAAGTGGTTAAAGTACCAACCCAATTTCACAGTCTACTCCAATTATGAATTTTTTCGATGGCTCGTTATAAATGATCGAAATTTTTTTCTTAAGCAGACAACACTTCTGTAACCTAATGTTGACATACCTGATTTTTAAATTTAGTATTTAAGTCAAATTCAAATAAATAAAACAGTTGTTTTTGCTTTGGAAATGGTTTTTACTATTGACAAAATGCATTTACACATACATACATACACATGGTATTTTTATACGTTTATAACACAAATCGGTACGTTTTTAGTTCAATTGAAATGATTTTTCTATTGGCGCCATTATCTGTTAGTCGATATGACAGCGCAATGCTGCCATCATGCGAAATCATCTCGAAAAGTAAAGCCAATCTCAAAAAACTGACAACGGATCCCGATTCAGTGCATCGAAAAACGTTAAGAAACATGCTCGTCTTCTCAGGCCCAAAACTTTACCCGAATTTGTAAACCTGTGTAATTTAAAGTTACTAGTTTAACAGAACGATTAGTTATTATCTATTTCTGCTGTTCTAATTTCATTTTAAAGTAGAATGATTGGTTTGATAATTCCATTTTATCAACGAACATAAACATATATACCGGGATTTTCTTTTATCATTACACATAGGTATAATGCATTGATTTTTATTCATTTAGCTTTACACATAGGGATAAATGTATGGTGGCATAGTAGCCAACCAGTGAAATTTTTCCAATTGTCATATATTTCCGTTTTTCATTCATACTTAAATCATAAATTAAATACATTTTGGACGGTCGTTTTCTAAATTTCCACAAATAATAAAATGAAAACAATCACGTGTTAACAGAACACATGAAGCTGAATATCCTGTGCTATGTAGAAGAACGGTCTGTAGGATCGCTTTTAGATGTAGCCAGGCCATTTTGGAGTATCGTACAGTTCGGTGTTCAAAACGCTGAAGGAATTAAAATATAAGCCATACAGGATATCAAACCATCAAGAGCTTTTCTGGAAGATAAAGTAAAACAAAGTGATTTTTGTGATATAATGTTTAATTTGTTAAGTGAAAAAGAAATTTTATATAAAATAATTTTTACTGATAAAGGAAACTTCCGTAATAGATTTAAAGAATTTAATGTACATTCTGTATGGCAATCTAAATAATTTTCCTTTGAATGCTTAAACATGCATATCTTTAATAGTTAGAAAGCATAGTAAGATGAAACCCATTGAGTTATTTCTTTAGCTAATAGAAAAAGGTTGGTTGTAATTTTAATAAAATTTATTTGGGAACATTATCATATTAACATTTATCGGTTTTAGTCTTGTACACCTTTGATCTATTATTAAATGAGCTGTACTACACACTCTTTCCCTTTCTGCAGAACCTGCTGGAATACAGAAGTATTTCCTAACACATTGTTTAAGGGTTTCAGCTCCATTCCTGTTACCTAAAAAAAAAATCCAAATGAAAAATGCAACCCTTTTTTTTTAAACTTACCTTCCAAAATAAAACAGGATCTACGTCTTGTTTGAATTTGCTTTCTCTTATTCTTTCTTGCAAAAATCCAAATAATGAAAGTGAATTTTGATGTGGACTAACGTCTGTTTCGATTACAGGCATTTGTTCTTTATTTTCAGGATCTATTTTCTTCATAATATTAGACATTTCTTGTTCTAAAAAAGTAGTCCCAGTAGCATGTTCGGTACTACGAAAACCTCCTCTTTTAAATCGAGGGTCTCAAATAGTTGCTACTCTAGCAACTGATCGTCCTTCATATAAAAATAACCTTGCTTTTAACAGATTCCAAAAGTTTGTTGCATAATGTCTTCCCTTCCTCAATCTCATCTCAGTAGTGATGCTGTCAGATAATTAATTGTACAGTCCAAAAATTATTGGGATTATTAAAAAAATAGTAACATATTTATTACCTACAAGAATTTCCCGCTACTGCTTTTTAAAATAAATTTCTCCAGTTTATAAAACCACTTATTCGTAAGATACCACGAGGTGTTATTTGTTTTTATCATGTTACTGAAATGTCCCCAATATGTGGGTTACGTTTGGTAATTTATTAGAAGTAATGCGAGGACGTTCTTCAATTTCATAAAATGGTAAAATCTATTTATACTTTTTTGTTATATTTTCCACCTCTTTTGATACACTAATTTTACTATCTTAGATATATTTCATCCTTAAATAAACACTGTCCATCTTCTTTGAATTTGTTTAAAATATTTAAAATTGTCTTCGCACAAGGTATACGCCTGTTGGCATAATTAACTGTTTTAAATAAAGTATGTATTTTTCCAAAATGTATTTTATTTAAGATTTGAGTATGGATGAAAAACAGAAATATTTCACAATTGGAAAAATATCACTGGTGTATAACCGGTTGCCTACTATGCCACCATACATTTATCCCTATGTGTAAAGCTAAATTAATAAAAATCAATGCATTATACGTAAGTGTAATGATAAAAGAACAACCCGGTATAACATTTTCCGAAATCACAAATCCTATTAAATACGAATGTCAATTCTGATCATTCACGTTTCAATATTTGTCATTTACACTTATGGAAAAAAGTGATGCGCACAGCCTGTATAATCTGAACGTGTCAAGATAAATGCGTAGATTTAGCGGAGCACATTTAGTTTTCCGACGAATCAAGATTCGAATTGAGCACCGGTGACGCGCGAATTTTGGTTCATTGGAGACGTGGTGAGCATCACCTCGAGGAGTGCATCCAACCACGCCCTATCCACCGCCAGCAGGGCATTATGGTATGGGGTGCTATTACTCATGGTGGACGTACACGTCTGCTGCGTATACAGCATACAATGACGGCTCGCCGCTACGTAGATAAGGTGCTACGGCCCGTTGTGCTTCCCTACGTTCGACGGCGCCCACGTCTTCTATACATGCCCGACCGCACACTGCACTTGTTGCCCAGACCTTTGTGGAAGAGAACCATTTACGGATAATTCCATGGCCGGCACGTTCTCCGGATCTCAATCCGATCGATCATGTCTGGGATATGATCGGTCGGAGACTTCAACGTTATCCGGCTCCACCGGGTAACTTTGAGGAGTTATGGAGGCGAGTTGAAGCAGCATGGTTGGACATCCCTCCCGCTACCATACAACTACTTATTGACTCCATGCCTCGTCGAGTAGCTATGATACGCGCCGCTCGCGGAGGATACTCTCGCTATTAATGCATCCCTTCCCAGCAGTGCTGCGCCGCTCTCCAGGCGAGGGTAAGTTATGCTACGTTAGTACTACTTCCATACCAAATTTCATTGCGTTAGAACCACTTCTTCAGATTATACAGGGTGTGCTCGTCACTTTTTTCCAACAGTGTATT
Source organism: Melolontha melolontha (assembly GCA_935421215.2). Taxonomy (NCBI): domain Eukaryota; kingdom Metazoa; phylum Arthropoda; class Insecta; order Coleoptera; family Scarabaeidae; genus Melolontha; species Melolontha melolontha. The sequence continues at coordinate 48,775,507 of OW285240.1, forward strand.
ACAACTTTGCAGACAGACTTTGCAGTACCGGTTTGATTCATATTGCAATAATAAAAGGACTAAACATAGACAAAACAATGTGAAAACGACATTGTATGTTACTTGTTGTACATGTAACAATTTAAATAAATATACAGTGAAAGCCAAAATAATTTGTTCATTTTCAATTAGCAACATTATATAATTTATATTTTGACGATTAAAATGGAGCGTTAGAATAAGCAACAACATATATTTTACATTGAAAAATTTATTAAATATAACTCTATTATCCAAACAGCGTTTATTTCGTCAAAATTTTTATTTTTTGCCCGAACTGTTATTTCGTACTGGGTACGGAAGTAACGAAATCATGGATTAGTAGAGGAAAAAAAATTAATTATTAATAAAGATCGAGTAAAATAAGCCATTGTGCGTAGCCCTAATCGATCAATTCGACATGTGGCAACATTGCAAATATCCAACACAAGTACACGAAGAATTTCACCCATACAACATGGCAGTAGTACATGCATTAACTGATCGTGATAAACAACAGCGCGTTGAGTTTTGTCGACGTTTTTTGGAACTAAGAAATCGGCAACCGAATATTACACAACATCTACTCATGAGCGTCGAAGCGCACTTTACTCTAAATGACACGGTAAATAAGCAAAATTATCGGTATTGGGCTACTGAGAACCCGTGTGAAATCTGGGAAATGCCTTTGCATTCCCCAAAAGTTACCGTGTGGTATGCTGTATCATCTTTCAGAATCATAGGCCCATATTTTTTCGATGAAAACGCAAGAACAGTCACAGTCATTTCTGAACGGTATGCACATATGCTTGAACATTAACGCAACTTGACATTGAAGAAATTACTTTTTTCAACAAGACAGGGCGATCTGTCATGCTGCAAGAATAAGTATAGAAATCTTGCGTCAGACATTCCTGAATCGCTTAATTTCTCTAAAAAGTGATTTCAATTGCCCGCCGAGATCTGATATTTCTATTCTTGATTTTTTTTCTCTGGGGCTAAGTTACTAAGGGCAAAGTCTTCAAAAGTAAACCAAGAAATATGGAGGAGCTCTAAACAATTATTCGGCAAGCAGTTCAAACTATTTCCCAAGAGATGCTTCAAAGAGTGATGAGTGATTTTATTCGACGCTTAGAAGAGTATCTGGCGAAAGAAGGAGGAGATTTAACGAATACAATCAAGAAATAAAACTCCCATTCTTAACGTTTAAGATTATATTATAATTATTTAAATATTTAACATACTTGTTGTGTTACTAACAATTAAAATTGAACAAAACATTTTGGCTCTCACTGTATATTTTTTCTCACAAATAAAATTTCTGTATGTTACTGCTTTTAAATTAAATGCTTCTACTGTGTTGTGATATACGAGGGCCTATCCAGGAATTCCCGGAATATGAAAGAAACACATTATAATTGTTCTTACAACTTATTCACTACCATCCTCTTCCGCATGAATACAGCGATCCCAGCGACTTGTTCATGACTGGAAGCAATGCTGGAAGTCTTCGCGTGTTAATGTGTTCAACACTGCCTGCGATTCAGTCTTGATCTTCAGAATCGTCACAAAACAGAGCCCCTTGAGCTTCAGTTTCAACTTCGGAAACAGGAGGAAGTCGCAAGGGGCAAAATCTGTGGAGTAAGGAGGGTGGGGTAGTACTGCCGTCTTCGTTGAGGTGCATAGGGGTAATGAATTGGTGTATTGTTGTAGTGTAGGATCCACGAATTGTTGCGCCACTTAACAGGCCGCTTACGTCGAATGTTTTTTCTTAGTCGCCAAAGAATATCGCAATAAAATCGTCCATTAACTGTTTTACCTGATGGGAGAAATTATATGCGCACGTCAAAGTAAATCAACATCGACTTGATGTTGCTTCGAACTTGTCGTGCTTTCTTCGGTCGTGGTGACGATGGCGTCTTCCACTGCGATGACTGGTGCAGGCTTCGGGATCATCCCGTACATCCATGATTTGTCGCCAGTAATGAAGTTTGTATCCTTTTCTTTAAGCTCTGTGTACACATGAACACTGCCGTTTTTGGTTAATGCTAAGTAACCTTGGCACAAATTTCACAGCAATGCGCCACATGCTAAATTCGTTGGACAGAATAAGCAGACAATGTTACAAATGTCATGGATTGTTTGCCTCGGTCTTGTAGAATAGAATAGCATCAGGCACTTTTGCCACATTGTGTGGCGTGTTTTCCGTCGATAGACAACAGGAACGCTCGTCATCATCAACCGACACACGTCCATTTTTAAAACGGTGGTAACACTCATAAGTTTGCGTCTGACCTAAAGTATCCTCACCAAACGCTTATTTAAGCATTTTCAGAGTGTCTGCTGCCGTTATACCAACTTTGAAGCAGAATTTGATACATGTTTTTTGCTCTTTCTCATCAGACATTGTAGTGTCGTGGACTAACACAAAAACAGTTTGTGGCCACTTAGCAAAGTATCGTTTGACAGACTGACTTAATATAGACGTAGCTCACACCATCTAGCGTTATAGATACTTCGCGCGCCACATTTAAATTCCTGTAATTTCTGGATAGTACAAAAGTATTTTTAATAGTATAAAAAATATTATTAAAAATGGAATAGTACCTCGTATTAATATTTGGACACGTAATTTGAATTAAATGGTTCTACTGTGGCCTAGATTACAAGTCTAAATATTAATGTATGACAGCACAATAGAGCAGTATGTTAAAGAAATTTTATTTGTGAGAAAAAATATATACCTACACTTCATAAAGTATATCTTTTCAGTTCGTACTGCCCAAGTGCGAACTGCAAATTGTACTTTATCTCTTTCTAACACACATGAATACGCGCTGTAATACTACACACGTTTGTTATTTTAAGTTAAGACGTATGTCTTCGAAATATTATATTAAATGAAAAGGGTAAGTTGTCCAGGAGGAGTCTTATGATATTTTACTGTCAAATTATTTGAGCACTGTTGTTTATTGACTTTGTTTCCGGTATTCTAACTTTTTGGTTAAGCATTCTGACTTGACATATTTCTTTTTAAATAAATTTTTGATCGAATATTCTCGTGAGTTTATAATTATAAATAACGTTTAAAATAACTTGTTCGAATATTAAAGTTATAATTTCCGCATATTGCAAAACATGACGTTTATATTTTATGATGATAAACGGTTGTTTCCGCGATTGAATACTGACTCATTTGACTCTGAATTACTGATTTGAATCAAATGCTTTGAATTTGACCTTTAACTGAAAAGATATACTTTATGAAGTGTATCTAAATTGTTACGTGTACACAAGTAAGATTCAATAATGTCGTGTCGTACATCCTTCCCTTTGCCCAGGTTTAATAATAATGGGGCATTGGTAAACGTTACTTACTTAAAGCTTATTCGTTTTGTTTCCTTTACAGGGAATAGGAAATAGCATAGATATACCAAGAAATTTAGTCGCAGAAGAAATTCAGTTTATGTTGCATATTCAATTTCACAAAATATGTATCTCGAATTTTCCTCTGGAGAACATTATAATTAGTACTGAACGACAGATGGAAATGGACGAATATACCAATCAGATAAATATATTCACAAATAGCATGGTAGATAGAGCAGAGATGATCCGTAGGATACAAAATGTATTTAGTAAATTCAAGCATTTCCCCAGCCGAGACAAAATTAATACAGATACACCTGGAATAATAGGGATTCCATTGAAAGACGCGCAACATTTTTTTAAACCATATCGATCTGGTCTGCCTTTTATTACAAAGTATAGGTAATGTATATTATCTAAAACACTAATTAAGAATTTATTTTTTACAATACTTGTACATACAAACATTTTATGAAATGTTAACCATTCTAATTGTAAATAAGTTAAAGCTATTTTTAAGATCTGAACTTCACACGTTACGTTATTTTCAGAATACAATCATATATTTTTTTTCGTTCATTTTTAAATCTGGACATGTTATACATTTTTGTATGTTTTTTTTTTTAAATAAACCGATGATTATCTCAATTTGCGTTTTTTTTTTACATTTTTGTATTATAAACGCTGATGGTATGGCAGTGTGATTAAGGTAACGGTATTGCAATTGACACAGTCGAACAGATCTTACCTAGATTGGTTACTGCATGGGTGGTCAGTAAAAATAATAAATATGTAGTAGAAATAAAGAATAATAAACACAACTTATTGCTATAAAAAGAAAGGGTGTACAACGATTTATTCATATAATAGAAATTTATTGCCCAACAGTTTCTATGTGGTAAATGTAAAACAAATTGAGTAGAAAGATAAATCACATCTTAAAGAGTAGAAAGACAAATCACAACATCTTGAAGAGTAGAAAGACAAATCACAACATCTTGAAGAGTAGAAAGACAAATCACAACATCTTGAAGAGTAGAAAGACAAATCACAACATCTTGAAGAGTAGAAAGACAAATCACAACATCTTGAATGTTTCCAACATGAAACACCCAATTTTAAAAAAATACATACCATTTACTAACATTACATTTTGTCTATTTTCAAGCAAGCCAAATTTCGGATAATCGTGTTTTTGTCCTAATTAACACGTTCGCTGTCGCCATTAAAAAAAAACTATGCCACAGACCATTTTGCTTTTTTTGTAAAATACGCATGTAAATAAGGTACTGATACTATAAGTGTCCCATATCGTTATGTTCAAATTTTAGGAGTGTAAAGTAGACTTCATTTCAAGTAACAAAAACGCAAAACTTGTATATCCATTTTTATTTGTTTCAAACTTGCAGATCTATGAATGTGATTGTCAGATCATTAAAAAAAATGTAATCCTAAAGTCAATACAAACTGATTTTATTTAAAAAAAGTTATACGATTCAATAACAGGCCTGTGATTGTTAACGTCGCATAATAAAATGTTATCCTAAAATAAATAAACAGGTGTCGTAGTGCATAAAAAAGAGTACTGGAAATTGATTTATGATAAAGAAGTGCTGAACCATAAATATCATACAATAAACAAATGTTCAGATGACTGTTAACGTTGCATTTTTTAATAAAGGATTACATTACGTTTCAGTTCATACAACAGCTTATTAGTGAGTGGACACGTTTTCTTTATTCAAAATGCCTTACCGATTTTCTTCTCAAGAGTATGCGGACATGCATTTTGCGTATGGCTACTGTAACGCCAGTGCACGTCAAGCATTTATTGAATACCGACATCGGTTTCCCGATAGGCGGATTCCTCATTACAGAACGTTTCTGGAAGTATAGCAAGCGCCAATTAAGTTGGTGCGAGGAGGGGGTGCGCAGAAGCCGTTTTTTAAAACGTCCACCCCCACTACTCAAGTAATTGTCAGAATACATTTGTCATTTACGTTTGACGGAACATAATGTTTTTGCTAGGGGATCATAAAGTGATACACGCTCAGAGGTTAAAAAAACTAAATACAAATCTCCCCACTACTGCGCGAACTTACCCCTCCTCGCGCCAACTTAATTGGGGTTTGTTATACACAGACAATTTCGGTAATGCGGACTACGTGATTATCTTTTCGACCGAGGAGTAAATTTGCCAGCAAACTTAGAGGAAGAAGCAGTAACTATTGTTACAAGGGATCCAACTCTCAGTGTACGTCGAATCGCTAGACAACTAATAGTGCCACGAACGACAGTTTGTCGAATTTTAAAATGTGAGGGCTTATATCCATATCACTATCGCAGGGGACACGGTTTGCTCGAGACAGACCACTATGCTCGTCTAGTTTATTCTACCTGGATATTAAGACAGTCATGCTTCATTATAATTTCATTTTTAATTTCTGTCCGAAATTGGGTTAACGTCAATTATCCAAGATGGATTGGTCGAGGTGGTCCTGTTGCATGGCCACCCAGATCACCCGATCTTAATCCCCTCGACTTTTATTTATGGGGGTACATGAAAAATTTAGTCTACGCGCAAGTTTCAAACACAAGAGAAGAGTTGTTGGATCGTATTCACCTGGCTGCCGAGCAAATCCGACAAAACAAGTATGAAATTCGGATTAAGTACTTCTTCTGTTGGCATACGGGCACAAGCCTGCATTCAAGGAGGTGGACATTTCGAAAATATTATTAATTGAACTTTTTTAAATAAAATCAGTTTTTATTGACTTTAGGATTACATTTTTTTTCATGATCTGACAATCACATTCATAGATCTGTAACTTTGAAACAAATAAAAATGGATATACAAGCTTTGCGTTTTTGTTACTTGAAATGAAGTCTACTTTACACTCCTAAAATTTGAACATAACGATACGGGACACCATGTATATTGACGAATTTTTTTCAAAAAACATTGTTATTTTTTTTATTCTGATATGACTCACATGTGGGACAGTGGCCTACAGCAATAATTTTTACCAAAAGACCAAATGTCTCATATATGAGACACGGCTTCTGACTAACAATCATGTAAAAAAAGGAAATAGTTGATTCAAATACAAAGTAACTATTCAATTTTCACACCAAAGGAAATGCAAAGCAAAACAAAAATTTTGTTCTGGTTAATTCGAAAAATAAAATTTTTTAGAAATGGTGTTGCGCAAAACAAGAATTTGGGCAAAGTCCAACTGGTTTTTCTTTATCATCCACGCACACATTGCACACAAAAAAGTTTGCTTTCTTTTCTTATTTTTCGAACAAATGCGGCATCTGATCCTTTTTTTGATTTTTTCTGGAAAATGTGGGACTTTTGGGTTTGGAGTTTTTTCCGTCTTTTTTCTTGTCAGCATCCGTAGAGTCAATAAGTGATTGTATTATTTGGTCCCTGAAGTTTAGATATGCTTTTTTCTTTCCTGTAGTTTTCTGATATAGCCACTTACTATTCCATAAGCAAACGTCTACCAAATGAAAAAATAATTTTAGGTACCATCTAATGGTTTTCCTCGATGTGATGTAGTATGAAGTCATTTGACCCGTTCGATCAATCTCAGACATATATTTGTTGTAGTCAATATTTGGTTTCACAGATTTTATGCCCTTTCTGTTCCGCGTTTCTTGCATCTCAAATTTATGCGACGTCGAAATGACGAAGACGTCACGTTTGTCGTGCCATTTACCAACAATAACTCTACCTTTTCTTTTATGTATAACATCTTTGGGATCTCCTTTCTTATTTTTTCGGAGTGTGCCAACAATATGTGTTTTTTTTTCTCTAACATTTTTTCTGCAACACCTACACTTGCGTAAAAATTATCCAAAAAAAATTGTATGCCCCTTTTCTTCATAATGCTCCATAAGTTTCTCTACCGCAGCATATCCGTGCCCCAGTGCATCGTTTTGAGTGGTACCCTTATCAGTCCATTCATCTTCATCATCGCTATTATATACATTATCATCAGTATCATCACTATTTTCGTCATCGGTATTATTTTCGCTGTTATTAGCCACTGAACCTGAATTTTCGGCAGAAGACAATTGCCAGTCACTTCCAGAATCTTGATATGGTTCTTCAAAAGAATCGTCATCTTCATCAGAGTTTAAAACATTTTCATCAGCTTCAAAAACTTTTCTTCCTTCTTGTAGCTCAGTCTCAGTCAAAAGTCTTTTTTGACGAATACATATCAGAATAATATTTATTTACACATTTTTATAAAGATTTATTAGAGAAGAAATGATACTAGTTGAATGTACGAAAGCAACATAACCTCAAAAGATATCCAAAGACCGTTTGACTCACATATGTGTCATACATTCATATAGACCTCTACGGAGCTTAAAGCTTTCTATCAATAGACCATACAAAATAAAATTACTTTAAGTAAAGTCACGTCCTCGGCTCATATATGAGCCGGTGGTCTATAAGATAAAGCCAGCCGACTCATATATGAGCCGAGCGCAGTGTTGCCAGCCAGCGTTAACGTTACATCGGTAGATTTGTTGGAAAATTTTGGTAGATTCCGTAAAAAATCGGTAGATTTAAAATTTTTATAATTTTATTACCTGCTGCTGATTATTGCCAATGAGTAATATATAGGTAGATGTATCTATATAAGCTTTAATAAATAATTACTTATAGACCAAAGAAATTTGAGTACATCAATACGTTATGCACGCATTTGTTGTAAATGAAACATATATGCATTACACACATCTGTATCTGTACACACACTTCGTATTTTGCAACGTTTACTTGTGCCAAAGACACGTCTTTCTGTCACAATAATAGACTTCGTCAGTTTGGCTAGTGTAGTAAAGTATGATTGAACGCCTCATAGATATAGAAAATTTTGTCCTATCAGGTGGCACCAGATAATCTGGTATCTGAAGGACAAAAAAGACTATGCCGAAAATAGCGATTTTCTCACGCCCAGCTTACACCTATATACATATTTTTTCCCTTCTGTACCGGCATAGCTGGACGAGAGAAAATCGCTATTTTCGGCGTAGTCTTTTTTGTCCGCCAGATGTCACTAGATAATCTGGTGCCACCTAATAGCACAAAATTTGCTATACCTATGAGGCGTTCCATCAAACTTTACTTCACTAGTCAAACTGACGAAGTCTATGTGAGACTAAAACACGTGTCTCTGGCTGAAGTAAACTTTGGAAGATACGAGGTGTATGTCCATTTGTACAGATACAGATATGTGTAATGCATATCTGTTTCATTTGTAATTACTTGTAGGTTTCTACATACATAAGTACATATTTGTTATTTCTTATTATACCTTTCTATACAACCAATCTGCGATAAAAATTCAGAATTTATTTTCAGTTTCCTTTCCTTACTTAAATACATATAAGTCTAGCAGAACTGTAGTACATACAATATTTCAGAGGTGACAAGAAAACAAAATTACAAAGGATAAAATCAAAATTAAGTTGATATAAAATAAACAAATACAAATTTAAATTATATGACAACTAAATAGAATGTTTTCTAAAATATAAATAAACATAATTTATATCCTACTCAGTGGGATATAAAGTATGATTATTCATTTTTAAAAGCAATTTTTCCTCAATTGAAAAATCCTTATTCAATAAATTGCTTGGTATGCAATAATCCACATATTATGGTAGTCGCTAATCTGTTCAGTTTCCATTAAGTTAATACTTGAAAAGACTCTTTTCACATTTGCAGATGAGTGTGGAAGGCAAAGTAAATTTTGAACAAAATCTATTAATATACTAAACATCGGAGTACCATCACCATAGGTTGTTTCCTTGATCTGTTGCCGGAATTCTTCAGTATCACTTGAATACAACTCGATAATATCAGTATTGCGCTAAAGTCGCCATTCTGTATCCAAATTTTGTATATCATTAAGATCTTTAAGTAAATTTGGAACCCTAACGCCTACATCAATAATGGCACTTTTAACTATGTATGAAACCAAAAATTTAAATTTTTGTAAAATGTTTTTAATTGCAGGGAGTATTGCATACTGGCAAATTTTTATTCTGTAATATGAATACACATTGTCGATTCGCAATAAAAACATTTATATATTTCATTTAATATTTATACAAATTAGATGAATAGCTTGGTAATTCTGATTTTTTCGGTAGAATTATGTTGAAAATCGGTAGGGCTGGCAACACTAGCCGAGCGGTAGCGACGTGTTAAACATCACTCACGTATTTTTGCTATATTTATCAATTTTTTTTTTAAATTACGGTTCCCCATTTAAGTTTATACTCACAGTTCCTTTTTATGTTTTTAGAGTGTAAAGATACTTCTAATACAGACCTTAAATTGGTAACATGTAATTGTAAAATTTCTCAACAAACTTTTCAAAAAGTAATTCTTTTTACAAGTTATTAAGTGGCACTTTAATAGCCACTTGGTCAGCGTTGCAAAACTAATGGTTTTTATATGATTAACTAACATCAGAGTAACACTTTGTTATAGAATTTAAATATTTAATGTTTCAAGGTATATTTCTAAATATTACAAAATAAGTGCTGCAAATGCTTCCAATATATGCTATATAAATACATTTACTATAACTGTTTCAAAATTGCATTTTTGTTAATACATTTCATGTTTGTAAAGCTCATTTATTCAAAGCTCTTTTAATATACACATAAATAAATAAAATGGCATGTATTTTCCAATTCGTAACTTGCTATACAGAATAATTGTAAGAAAGATTTTTTGATGTTCAATTAAACTCTGGAATATCATCAAACGAATAGCCTGGAACTTCTTTGTAAGCATAATAAGCAATTCTGACGTGGTAAGCTCCAGGTATAAACATTAAAGCACCCAATATTATCATCGGCCACATTCTATCAGAATATTTCATATCAATGTGGCCTGTAACAATCATAGTTCCCATTACTAGTAAAATAGAGCCTATAATTAAAAGAAATGTGGCTAAACAGATCGATTTCCATGGAATCTTTTGGGGAGGGCGAATAAATTGGGCGTCTATGAAACCATTATCAGACGGAGGTAGTTTCGTGTAATCTACGGTATCGAAATCTTTTCCTTTTCTTCTTGAGATTTTAATGTCATCTAAATAATCTAAAATTTCGAAAATTAAAATACAAAATTGAACAAAACAATAAACAAAACCTAAAAAACTAACCTGTTATTGAATGTAGACTCATTGTTGGTAAATACGATAACTGATGAAGATAGTTTTCAATACTATGCGATAGATGGTGTCCAACGTTCAATTCAAACGACATTTTGTGTATTTTGAAAATCAATAACTTATAGAGTTTGATTGTAGTTTCAAAATTAAATTCCAATATTCAAAAATATTCTTTTTACTTACTTATTTCAATGTATAGTTTCGATATGTTTCTTAAGGCACAGATTTTATTGTTGTCGATGAAATATTTTATTACATAGAGATTTTTTCAGTAATTTTAACGATATGTTCTGCACTCATTTGTTGTAAGAACAAAAATACGTACAATCGATTATATGTTCCTCCGTCATAAGGAACATCGTGTATTTTTGCGCAGTGTTACTATGCGCTTGATATTTGAAAACCTCTGAAACTGACTGTACACAGGGTTGCTGCAGTACAAGGGGATATGTCAGGGGATGCAGGCTATCATTCCGCACCCTACATTTCGATCAATGTGCTTCGTATGAGCGTTAGCTGGTTCGCACCTTCGTCCTACTAAAAAGATATTTTATATTTATATTTCTAACGATTTCCGAATAGTGAACATTACCCTTTCTCGTGTGATAATTTTATAAGGGAATAAACAAATTCAGTCCTTGCTCGTTGAAGACGAGGTACTAATTTTATTTTTTTTAATATAATTCTTGGTACCCTATATTTAAGTTTTTATTCGTTATGTACTGCTTTATACTTGGCTTTATATTTGCAAGAGCTTTTGTTTAAGCTTATGTAGAATGTAGGTAGATTTATTAATTTGAAATTACATAATAATTATTTATTACCACGATATTCCTTTCTTTTGTATTATTTACTCATATTTAATCTAATGTGACATCGAATATTTTTTGAAGAAGAATAAAGAAAAATACATATTTTTTCTTATATTACCTTAATTTAATTATTTTTTATAGTTCTTACATTACTTACTAAACTTTTAATGTGTACCTTTATTTATATAATTTATTTATCTCTTAATTATTATTACTTTACGTTACATTATTAACATACATAATTTTATGTTTGCATGTTATAGTAGGTAATCGTTTTTTAAATCTGCAACATGTTAAATGAGGTAGCTTCGTTTTTCACATTGAAATTTTGCAATATACTTTAACCTTTTTTTGTCAGCAATGGAAGAAGTATTGTCCGAAGGCAAGAATTTTAAATTGGTAAAAGAAGAAGAATTACCCGCAATTTTGGAGGTTTTAGGAAAATATTTGCCGGATTCCATCAAGGTACGTTACATGTTTGCGTGTTAGAGGTTATTACCTACGTATATCTGCAATTTTTAAATATTAAATGTCAAAGGTTCAAGTCTCGCCAAATATAGTATTTTTGAAATGTTAGTCGTGTATTTAATTTGAAAAGAAGCACATTTAAAACGAAAAGAAATCTCTTTTTAAGAAAACTTTTGTTTTTGGAAATATACGTAGTACTTCTTATTTTTTGTAACAGATTTTAATATTAAATGAATATTTGTAATTTAAACTACAATATTTTCAAATACCATCCAATAAGTTCTCAATAAAATAAGATTTATTGTGTGATTTTTCGAAACTACATAAAGCAAATTCCATAATCAGTCTTTATTTAACATTATGTAAATTAATTGTTATTCAAAGAAATAATAACTATGAGGTCAATCATAATAACTAGAATGTATTGATGACAAATAAAACAATTACAAAAGACGATCATGTTGTCTTAACTAGTTTGCATAAATTGGGATGTCTTGAAATTCTGTTGAAAGTTATTCCTGGTTGATTTTCGTATATTTGATCTTGAATAGCTTGCAAATCATCAAGTCTAACATTTTTAATATCGACTTTTATTTTAGTGTCTGATACAAAATTGTTTTCTGTTTCTAATTTTGGAAACAGTATTGGAGAATATTTGTTTACATATTCTGTATTTATTATTTCTCCACGAGCTGTACTAATTCCGCATTCGACTGGAATTTCTATTAAATATGTACCATTTACTTTAAAAGTTTCTTCTTGTTGTTTACAATGTAATTTAATAGTTTCTTTCTTCGGAAATATACCAATCCATAAAATTGAATTTTCGAGTTGAATTATTAAAAATTTTGTAATTTCAAAATTTCTTTGAATACATGTTGACAAGTTTTTAGAATTTAACAACTGTATTTCGCATGGATTGTGATCCTTGATTTCATAAAGTTGTGTTTTTCCACAAATGTAATATTGTGATTTGATCATTGTACAACTATCGCTTAGAAATGTATAATAAAATTCATTTTTTAATAAATATTTATTTTGAGTAAGTATCGTCTTAAATTGACCATCGATTAATACTGGAATTGAGTAGAGGTGATAATAATCAAATACATTGGGATACATGACAGGTAGATTTAATAAATAAGTTATTCTATTGTTTGAAACATAACATTCGACTTTTATAATACCTTTCAAGGTTCCTATATTCTCAATAGTAATAGCAAATGGAATTTGTTCTTGTTTAATTCGTTTTTGTAAATCTATCATTATATTATATAAATCAACATTTCTTATAACACTGGGATGTAGAATGTTTAATTTTGAAAATGTAATTGAATTCTGTATTTCTTGTAAAATAGAATTAATTATTTCGTATAGATTGATAAATTCGTTTAAAGTTTCTGTTATTATTATAGTACCAAGACTATCAATATGTTGTTCTAGAATCACAGCAATACGTAAAACTTTAAATTTTAATATTTGTTCATTATGTGATATCTGTCTTATTGACTCATTGAATTTATTAATTATGTTTAATGAAATGGAATTTTGTTTCACAATATTAGATGCTAACTTCATTTGATTATCTTGAAGTTCTCTTATTAATTTATCGTATCGTTTTCCGTCATTAGCGTCTAAGTTTCCTGTTATTGCTTTAAAGATTGTACCTAATCCGTCAACTATACCTCTTTTAACTCTATGTGTCGGAGGAATAATTTCATTTAAGTTATGTGTAACTTGATATTTCGTTAGGTTTAAAATTTTCAAATAATTTATTACAGTAATTGTACGATTTAATTTAAGAAAAGTATTGTTCATTAAATTTGCTGATAGCTCGTCTAATTTATTAATTTCAATTATTAAGGGATCGAGATCATAATAGTGTATCAATTTATGTGTATATTCTTGAACTTTTGCTGTTCCTAATTTCAATGGTATAATTCCTGGATTATTTTCCAGATTTTTCATCGTAATTTTATCTTCGAAGGCGAAGGCAATATTAATTCTGAAATGATAGTAATATAATAATAATATGTCTTAATAATATATTAAAAGTACTTATGTATAGATTATATATAAAAGAGTATTTTAAGTGCTAAAATTATAAGTTTTCTTAAGGGGTCGTTTGAGATTATCTGTGTGTACTTTAGGCTGTTCAGGTGTAGAAATTGTATTTTGTCCTTCATTTATTTGTTTTATTACTGTTGGCTAATTAAATTTATTTGCCAATTTTTGTCGTGCTTGTTTTTTCACATAAGCTTTAGTTTCAGGATTAAATAAATTTGGGTCATCCCGTTCTTGATTTACCTTAGTAATATACATATTTCGTTTTGTTTTCTATAAGATTTTCGTTAATTTTTGAATAGAGTAACTTTGTTTTTTCTCTGTGTTCGTGTATGTAATTACTAAGTAACATTTGAGTTAAATCTATATTGAATACATTGCTTTCGTCAATATGACCGTTTACTATATCTATCGGTCGATATTTAGTAGAGGAATGAATCGAATGATTGTATGCTAATAAGGCGTATATCATTTTTTATTGTACTGTTGATTCTTGGAATCCTTGAGCATTTAACAATCGTATATGTTCAATTATTGTTGAATGGAATCGCTCAATTAAACCGTTTGACTGTGGATGATTGGGAGAACAAAAATGAATTTCAATTTTGTGTAATTTTAATAAATCGTTCATGATAGTATTTTTAAACTCTCCACCATTATCAGTCGTTATTAGTTTTGGTATACTATGATGTGAGAAAAATGAGATTAAGTTATCGATAATTTCTGTTGGAATAAGAGATGATAGTTTATACGCTTGAGCGTATTTTGAAAACGCATCAACTATAGTTAAAAATTTGGTTCTCTGTAATATAAAAGTATCTAAATGAATTACTTCAAAGGGTTTTGATGGTGTTGGAGTAATTTTCATTTTTGTTTTTATGGGATTTCGTTCATATTTGCATTGTTGGCAAATTTCACATTCATTAATAAATGTTTGTATTGATTTTCGCATGTGAGGCCAATAATATAATTTCTTAATTTGTTGTTCCGTTTCCTCTATACCGCGGTGGTTAGTTTTTCCTTCGTGGTAATTTTGGATAGTTTCTTTAATATCGTTTTTATCAATGACATCTATAAGTTTAATTGTACAGTATTTAAATTGAAGTGAAGTGAAGGCCAAACAAAGTGTTTATGTAAAACATTACAAAAAGGTTCATAAATATCAGGGTTCTCAAAATATAAGTGATAATTAACTTTTGAAGTTATATATTCTTTTATAAATTTTAAAACATCATCTTCGAAATTATTTTTAGAAATTTGAACATATATTCGTTGTTTATCTTCAAACAATTTAGTTATTTTAGCTTTTGCAGGACTATGAGCAACTGTGTTTATAATTATTTGATTTGAGCCGTAATTTACTGGTGTCACTGATATTTGAATATTAATAATAGGGTTTTGTTCTTGATTTGAATGAGCAGTGACGTCATCGAAATCTAAAGCGTAATCATTTGCTTGTTCGTCCGGTTGAGCTATTAAAGAAATATTATCGGGTGGTTCATTTTGATTATTATTAGATACATTGAAGTCTTTATTAAATTGTTCGATGTATTCGAAAAAATTGTTTGTTTCTTTGGTATGAATTTCTATACGTGAAAGAGCATCTGCGTTAGTATTTAATTTACCTTTCTTATACGTTATACAATAATCGAATTCTTCTAGTTTTATTCGCCATCTTAATAATTTCGAATTAGGATCTTTCAGAGAGAACAACCACTGTAGGGGTTTGTGGTCGGTAATTATATTAAATTTCCTGCCAAAAAGGTATGGTCTGAAATATTTGGTAGCCCATACGATTGATAATAATTCCTTTTCAATCGTGCTATATCGTTGTTCAGATTCGTTTAGTGTACGTGAGGCGTACGCAATGGGTAAATCTTTCCCAATAGGTCCTTGTGATAACACAGCACCTAACGATACGTTACTAGCATCGGTTGTTAAATTAAATGGTTGACTAAAATTCGGATATTGCAGGATGGGTTCATTCATCAAAAGGTTTTTGCAAGTTTCAAAACAGGACTTAAATTCGTCATTGTGCACTATTGTAGCACCCTTTTTCAAACATTTAGTTAAAGGCTTTGTTAGTTTTGCGAAATTATTAATGAAACGTCTATAGTAACCTAATAATCCTAAGAATCCTTTAATTTGTTTTGTCGTTTTGGGAATAGGATAGTTTTTTATTGCAAAAATTTTATTTGGGTTAGGTTTTACGCCTTCAGGAGTAACAATATGGCCAAGATATGCTACTTCCTTTCTTAAAAATTCGGATTTGTCTAATTGAATTTTGAAATTTGTTTCTCTAAGTCTTTGAAACACTGTTTTTAAACTATTAATATGTTCTTGTAATGATGTAGAGAAAACAATTATATCATCTAATTACACTAGGCAATGTTCGTTCTGAATACCACGTAAAATATTGTCCATTACCCTTTGAAAGGTAGCGGGCGCGTTCTTTAAACCGAATGGCATTCTGAGGAATTCGAATTGTTCGTGCATCTCAATTTGATGAAAGCCACTAGCCAAATCTAGAGTTGAAAAATATTGACATTTACCTAATTTATCAAGTAAATCGGTAATGTTTGGTAGAGGGTATTTATCGTCGATTGTCTTTTCATTAAGTTTACGGTAGTCGACGACGACTCGCCATTTTTGTTTGCCAGATGCATCAACCTTTTTTGGAACTATCCAAATAGGGGATGACCAGGGTGAATGACTTGGTCTAATAATATTTTGATCTAACATATTCTTAATTTGGTTTTCAACTTCTTCTTTATGAATAAACGGATATCTATAACTTTTTGTATAAATAGGTATTTCATCATTTGTGCGAATTCTATGGGCGATTTGGTTTGTAAAAGTTAATTTACTGTTTTCAACATAAAATATATCAGAGTAATCTTTACATAAGTTTTCAATTTGAAATTTTTCTTCTGAATTTAAATGATTTGTACGAATTTTTGAAAAATTAAAATTTTGTGTTGGAATATTATCAAAATTGTTTAAATTTATTTCTTGTATTTCTTTTCGAATAAATGGTTCTACTCTAATTGGTTCAGAAAAATTTAATGTTATTGGTTTTGTCGTATTATTTAAAATTGTAGTAATAGCTATGCCGTTATTTGCTATCGTTAAACATTCGGGAATTTCACAATTATGAATCTTTTGATATGGTATTATTATTTCGCCATTTTTAATACTCGTTTTTATTTTGATTATTTGTTTTGTGCGTGCATTAACCGTTACAAGGTTTAAATCATTTTTTAATTTTTGATGTTGTACCTTTATTTGTGCATACGGTGTTTTAAGAATACCTGATGCAAAATCTACATTGGCTTGTAATAATTTTAGATTATCTAGTCCAATTAGTCCATGGAAAGTGTTATGAAATTTAAATAAATGAAATTTTAACTTGGTTTGTTGTGGTAATTTAAATAAATTTGAAGCTGGCATGAACATACTATATTTATGAGCAGACTTCTGAAATACTGTTGAAACCATAAAAGGATCATCATATATATAATTAGAATAAAATTTATAAGCAAGATCTGGATCGATGAAAGATTTAGTAGAGCCAGAATCTATTAAAAATTTTAAATTATGTTCGGGTAGTACTATATATGGTAATTCACTTTCATTAATGGTATTAAAAGATATAATATGGGGTTTTACGTTTGATCGGTTATTTGAGGGGGTTTGTGAAAATTTTCACGATAATATGACTCGTCAACGTTATCGTTTGCCCTTTGTGAATCTTCTAAAAATTCTTCATTATTTGAATCAGAAGTTTCGGGAATTAATTCTGAATTCTGAAAATCATAATTACTATCGGATATCTCATCTACGTCGTTTACGTAAGGTTTGTAAAGTTGTTCAGAATTGAAATTTCTTTGCGAGTTTTGGGTTATTGGTCTCGAATAATTATTAGTTTGCCTGGTCGAAACACTCATAGGAGTGGGTGTTGGTAAATTTTTATGTTGACCGGGTCTAAATACGTTTTGGTTTGGTTTTTGGTGTGGTTGTTTAAATACTTGCGAGTTTGTAAAAATCTCTGAGGTGTAACATTTGGTCTCGGTTGTATAGGAATAGGTTGTGAAGGGAATTGATTAGTATTACGTGTTTGATTGCTAAAATTTGGATTAAAATAAGGACGTTGAAAATTTGAATTTTGTTGAATGAAAGGTCTTTGTTGTGTCGGTCTTATTTGTGTAAAATTTTGCTTAATTTGCGTTTTACCTGTTAAATTTTGAAAATAATGTATATTTTCTTCCTGATTAATAAATTGTAACGCTTCGTTTAAACTACTAGGTTTCATGCAACGAATAGTTGTTCCTAATGGTTCTTTTAATCCGGCTAAGAATGTTTTTAAAGTTAACTTATTATATAAATCACGTTTTAATACTTTTCCTTCTTCAGTTGTTTCATGCATATCAATATATGAACATAATAAATTTAAAATTTGTAAACATCTATCAAAAAATTGATGAGGTTTCTCGTTTGGTGATTGCCTCATTAAAATTAAATCTCTATTAAGACATATTTCATCTCTTTGATCCGCAAAATTCCTAGTTAAAGTTTGTTTTAATTCGTTCCAAGTAGTAACACTTTGTATATTGACAACAAGTTTTGCATTTCCTTTTAATTTACCTATCAATGAGTGAAGTAAATAAATATTTTGAAAATTATCTGGTTCGTTATCATTATAAAAATGAGTAATTAAAGTTTCACATGTTGCTATGAATCTACTGAGTTCAATTGGGTTACCATCAAACTCTGGTACTGTATTTAAATACTCTGGTTTGAAATTATTTGCCATTTTAATAATTTTAATATTACTTGTATTTTCTTGAATAGTATTATCGTGTAAATTATTTTTTTCTAATATTTTTAAATTTGTATTTTCGTCAGTTTGAGACGATATTTGTAAATTTTTAAATAAATTTTCTAGCGACATATAATACAATAATCGTACTTACATTAGTAGAGTCAGCACCGTTTTCATCTTAATTATGAGAGTCCGTTACAAGGGTCCAGCGATTTTTGTCTGTTTTCTTGAACTTCTTCTCGCAAGAAAGGACGATTTTTTTTCCGTTCTTCGTATGATTTGGAGATAGATCTTCAGCGGGTTCACGATGAACTGTATCTCGATGTATGAGACACTTCAGGTACTAACTTCCAAATTTCACACTGGATTGCCGATTAATCGTAAATACGAAATACTTGTTCGATACAAATATTGGACAAAATCCTACTGACTGCGCCAATTATTTGTTTCAATTAAGGCACTGACTTTTTAAAAGATTTTTTATAATTATATAAAATTTACATGTGTTTCTTACTAATGCTATTTACTGACTGACTGTATATGTTAAAACAGAATGTATTATAAAAATGTGATTCAAGATAAAAATGCATGGTTGACAAAAGATAAGCAAGTACATAGAACATACATATGAGTAGCAAGAAATATCTTATTTTTCTAAATGCTGTGTTCACATAATTTGCAAGAATTTTTTTTTGGATTTTCTATCTCGAAAAAATATGGTATACTTAGTACTTAAGTGCATCATTTAGTTTTACATAAAACGTTCTTAAATCAATTTAGACCGAAAGAAAAGTCAAAGAAATTTGAAAATGTAATCCCATTTTCAAATAAATCTCGACCCTAAGCGATGTATAATTTGTAATTTTTTAAATGTTAGTAGAAAGTTAGAAACCATGACCCATATAATACGGAATTTCTGTATTGTAGGTCTTTGCCCCTAATACAGCATTACTGTATTATGGGTTTCTGAAGTCCGGATACAAAGCGATACGAAATTAAAAATATTTCCTACTTTAATTCCTGTTGTTTTGTTAGTTTTTATCATAATAGTTAAAACAAGTTTAATTTTTGCAATTTATGTAGCTATAAAAGCATGTTCCGGTAAACATTTGAAGTTGCCTAACCTAAACTACCGAAACCATGACCCATATAATACGGACTTGCTGTATTTCTGTTAATTTTTGATTTTTTTCGCGGCTAATTGGATATCGTTATCCTCTGCGCGTCTTTTAATTTGTTTGAGTCCGTCTTTTTTAATTAGTCTCCGTTTTGGGTTTATTATTTTCCTTGTTGTGAGGTTTTTGTGTAACTTTATTGTTTCTATTGTTTTTAGTGTTCGTTTGCATATTATTGTTTCCAGTGTTTCTAGTTTCATCTCTTTATGTATTTGCGCGTTTGTCATATATCGCGGTGCATTTATCGCGAGTCTAATAACCTTGTTTATTTTCCCTTGTACCGATTATCTTTGCCTTTCGCTGGCTTGATGCCATATTTCTCCGGCGTATGTCGCGCCCGCGAGTATTATCGTTTTTATTATTAATATTTTATTTTCCAGTGTTAATTTGCTTTTGTCGTTTAGTATCGGGTACAGTGCGTGTGTTGTGAACCCTATTTTTCGTATTATTTCTTTAATATGTGCCGTGTATGTAAGTTGTGAGTCCATTGTGACCCCGAGATATTTAACTTTTTCCTGCCAGTGTATTGTGTGACCTTCGAGTTTGACTTCGTCCGGCCTTTTGTGTCGTTTTCTGTGTTGGAAGTAAATTGCCGCGGTTTTCAATGGGTTAATTTTAATTTTCCATTTGTCGTACCAGTCCTTTAGGAGGACTAGATTGTTTTATAACTGTTTGTGTATGTAAGATATTCGTCTGCTGCTTATGTATATAGCGGTGTCGTCTGCGTATTGTGCGATATTACATTTTTCTATTGTGGGAATATCCGAAGTGTATATGTTATACAGGAGCGGTCCGAGGACGGATCCTTGTGGGACTCCTGTTGCTATGTGTTCGATTGTCGATTTTTCGTTTCCGATTGTGACATTAAATGTACGGTTCTTTAGATAATTGTCGGATATTTTTATTAATGTGTTTGATATTTTGTGACGTTTCATTTTGTGTATGAGGCCGGCGTGCCAAACCCGATCGAAGGCCTTTTCAATGTCGAGAAAGATTGCGCCCGTTGATGTCGATATGTTCATTTTTTCGGTTATGTGTTATGTCAGTCTTAGTGCCTGTTGTGTAGTTAAGTGGTTTTTCCGGAAACCGTATTGAAAATTTGGGATTATGTTTTTGTTTTCGACTTCATTTTCAAGTCTTGTCTGTATCACGCGTTCTGCCAGCTTACTTATTGACGGAAGTAAGCTGATTGGCCGGTAATCTGCGGTTGTTTTTGTTGTTTTTCCAGGTTTGTGGATCATTATTATCTGCGCGTGTTTCCAAACCGCGGGATAGTGTCCGTGTTTTATTATTCCGTTTATTATGTCAGTTATTATTTGTATTCCGGGTTTTTGGTAGGTTTTTAATTGCTACATTTGTTATTCCGTCCGCTCCGGGGGCTTTTCGGTTTTTAATTATTTTTTCCATTTCGTCAGTGTTTGTCGCGCCAATTTCGCCTTCGATTATTTTTATTTGATTATTTCGTTCCCGTTCAATTTGGTTAGAAAATGTGTTGTGTTTTGGTATTGTCTGATTCGTTTCAAATTGTCGTTTTAACGCGTTCGCGAATTCGTCTGCTTTTTCTTTATCAGTTAGTGCCGGTCCGTTTGCGGTTTTTAGCGGTGGAATTTTGTTTTTAGTGTTTGTTAGGGCTGTTGTCATCTGCCAGAGTGTTTGATCTTGCGTGTTAAGGGATTCAATTTTGTTATTCCAGTTTTTATTAAAGTGTTCGATCATGTCAGATTTTATTTCATTAGTTATCGCGTTTAATTTTGTTTTTATTTCCGGATTTAGCGTTTTTTTAATATTCTTTAAGTATGTTTTTTTTGTTTCGTATTTTTATTTTTAGTTCAGTCGTGATGTTAAGTTTTGTGTCGATGGTTTTCGTTTTTGTCGTTTGTGCGATTGCGTTTTTTATGTCATCTTCCAGTGTAATAACTGCTTGATCAATGTCTTTCGCGTTGTGAATTTTTACTGTTCTGAGTACTAGGGATTCTTTGAATTTTCCCCAGTCTGTCTTATTAAATGTATTTTTTGTTCTAGTGGTGTCCATGTCAAGCGTTAATATCACTGGAAAATGATCTGAGGAGAGGTCGTTTATAGTTTCTATCGTATGTGTTGTTGTTATGTTTTTAAGTATAGCAATGTCTAAAACGTCAGTAGTACCCGTTGGTATGTGTATGTGTGTGGGTTCCACAGGCCCGATTACGTAGAGGTTGTTGTTTTGTGCTATTTTCTTTAGTTTTTTACCGTTTTTATTGGATGCTTTCGAGTTCCAGTTTTGGTGTTTCGCGTTAAAATCTCCCGCAAATATTGTAGGTGTGTTTTGATTGAAGATCGTTTGTATGTCTGATTCTACTATGTCTAATCCGGAGGGAAGATAACTTGCGTAAAGGTTTATCGGTCCCCTTTTTGTGTTTACTTGTATGCCTGTGTTTTCGATGATATCGAGTGTTTTGTATTCAAGTTCGCTGTGTTTTATTGCTTCGTGTACGAGTATAGCGGTTCCGCCGCCTTTTTGTACCGGACTATTGTGTCTGTATGTTTTGTATTTTTGTATTTTTAATGAGTGACTTGGTTTTAGATGTGTTTCATTTAGCAGCATTACGTCTATTTGGTGTTCGTCCAAAAATACGTGTAATTCATGTTTTGTGTGTGTTATGCTTTGTGCATTCCAATAGGCTATTTTAATGTTGTGTTTGTGATTCATTGTCTGCGTGCGTGGAAAAGTTCATTTGTTTGTTCGAAAAAGCTTTGTGTTTGTTGGGGTGTAGCGTTTGTCGAGCTGAATGTTAGGAATAGTTTCCCAATCATGAGTGCAATTGTGTCGTCAGCTTTTTCGTGTGAGTTAGGTGTTGGTGTGTTTTCCCGGGTTGTGGGTGTAGTTACGGTGATGTTATTTGTCTGTTGTCTTTGAGTCCACGCATTGTGTTTTGGTAGCGGTGCGTCTATGAGTTTGTGTGTTTGTATTGGTTCGTTTATTGAGTTATTTGGATTTTTTTGCATGATAAGCGGGTCGAGAGGTGAGCTCCGCCACAGTTTGCGCATTTAGTGGGGGTGGTTGTCGGCTTTGTGCATTCATGCGTCGAGTGTGACTCTCCGCACTTCATGCATGCGAAATTCACGTTGCACGTACGCTGTTGGTGACCGAATTTCTGACATCTGTGACACTGTACTACGTCTTTTCTAAGTCTGAGGGACTCTACTTTTACTTCTAATCCGCAAACTGTGTGGATGTCGAAAATTGACTTGTATTATTTGTCTATTTCTATTAAAATAAGGGGGGCTGGAAGGCGGTCTTTACCGTTCATCCTAGTGAGTTTCGCGATAGGATAGTATCTAGAATCTAGATCGGCTTTGATGTCTTCGTCGGTCAGGAATTGAGGTACGCCTCTGATGACGATTTTTAATTTCTTTTCACTACGGAGTTGGTATGTGAAGGATTGAATGGCTTTTTCGTTGAGAATTCGGTTGAGATTGCGATAGTCTTGTTCTGTTGATGGAGTGATTTGGACTCCGGCCTGGACGTATCTACTTTGTGTGTAATGAATGTTGTTTGAATTCATGATTTCTCGGACTAGATTCCATTGTGTTGGGTCAGTGATTGTAATTGGGGAGATAGTGGGCATTTTAGGTTTTTGGTTTGTGTTGGTTACTGTTTTTGTGATTGTTTTGTGCTGTTTGTGTGTTTAGCGGTACTTACCCCGGGTTTCTCTGCGGAAGTGGAGGCTGTCGGTTGGTCGTCGCTCTCCATTGGTGTTGTTTCTTCTGTTTTCTTTTCTTCTTCGATGGTTCTTAGTACTTCGTAACTGTTGCTCAATTCTATCTGCGGTGGTTCGGTCTTTTGTCGCTTGTTGGATTTTCGTGGTGGTTTTTCGTTCATCTTGATCTCGTTCATCTTGTTCTCAAAGGCGTTGTGCATAATCTTGACAAAGTTCTCGATTGTATTTTGAAGTTCTTCGTACGTGTTAATGTTCTGCATGTCCAGTGCTATACGTTGGGCGTTGTCGTTGTTGCCAGCCATTTCTTCTGGTTTCGCTGCGTTGTGGAAAATATATTATATTATAATATATCGCGTGCGAAAGGTCAACACAAACACACAAAAATGTAGCAAAACACACAGCATTCCTTATAGGCAAAACAAACGTAACACACAAACACACACCTACACACAATAACACAAAACATTCACAACCCCGGGTAATCAAATTGGAGTGGAAATGGAGGCAACTTCGACGACCAAACAAAATTAAAAGGACTCATATATTGTGGGTCTTTACCCATACAGCATTGCTGTATTATAGGTTTCTGAAGTCTGGATACCAAGCGATACGAAATTAAGGATATTTCCTACATTATGAATTAATTCCTGTTGTTTTGTTAGTTGTTATCAGAATAGGTAAAACAAGTGTAATTTCTGCAATTTATGTAGCTATAAAAGCATGTTCGAGTTAATATTTAAAGCTGTCTAAACTAAACTGCCGAAACCATGACCCATATAATACGGAATTGCTGTATTGTGGGTCTTTACTCATAATACAGCATTGCTGTATTATGGGTTTCTGAAGTCCGGATACCAAGCGATACGAAATTAAGAATATTTTCTATATTATTAATTAATTTCTGTTTTTTGTTAGTTTTTATCAGATTCGGTAAAACAAGTTTAATTTTTGCAGTTTATGTAGCTATAAAAGCATGCTCGGGTAAACATTTAAAGCCGCCTAAACTTTATAATTTATTATTACCTATTAATAGTATTTTATTTATCAAGAACGAAAAGTGACACTTTAAAGGACGAGAAAGTTGTTTACGGCCGAGGATGGAATTACTTGCGAGGACCTTAAAAACACTTGGTGAATACAACGATTTATTTCATACTGCAAGTTTAATGTATTTTAAATTTAAATTTAAAAAAATTAATTTTTGACATGAGTATGAAATAAGTGATTTTATAACAGTAACAAATATACATATTATAATGTTTATTAAACTAAATCGAGTTACAAACTACGTAATACAATGTTTATCATACAATAAGTTGCTTAAAAGTAACAAACTTTAATTTTTCGTAAGCTGTCAATACTATAAAAAAAGAAAGCCACTAAGCCAAGGTTTATCAGTGGCACGTTTAAAAGTAAATTAATTAATGAACAGCATTGAACCCAATATATTATATTATATATTATTTCTTACAAACCATTGTTTAATATTCTTTCTAGCAGTAACTGTCGTCACATTTGAACAAATATTTGAAGGTATAGATCCCAACAGTTTTGGAAGTAAAACAACTAATATTCTGGAAGCATATTTGTTATTATTATTAAAGCTCGGATTATACCGGGTGTCTCAGTTATATTGTTCCAATGGCGTACCTCCGTTAGCTAATAAAATAAAATTTAGGGAATCTAATATACACCTATTGTTCTTTAAATTGAGCCTAATACTCATATTCTTTCACTTCCGGTTTAACCGGAAATGATTCTTACTTTTTTATTTTAAATAGCACCCTGTATATTTTCTTCAAAATTTGAATTCTACGCAAAATTCTCTTTCCACTGAAGTATTACGCTTCGTATTTAGGCTTTGAAACAGAGGTGCAATTGCTTTTTAAATTTCAAAAATTGGGATTGTAGAAAATTATGAAAAGCATGTTCATTATTTCGTATTTGAAGTTAAAGTAGGAAAATACACTTCCCAAAAATGCGTTTCTAAGATCTCGGTTAGAAAGAATACTCGTTTAGACAAAAGTGATTTACAAACATTTTATTGAAAGTCAAATAATAGAAAAATAATGTGAAATGAATCACGAAAAACATTATACATACTTATTAATTTTATTTATGCAAGAACGGTATTCATGAATCTCTTAGTGGTACCAAACTTGAACGGTGAGCGCCAGAAAGGGTGCTAAAGAAATGTTCAAAATGTTGTCCATTTGCTTCAATGTAACATTCGGCTCGATGCACAGTGCGAAATTTCTTGAGTTTACCGGAACTTAATTATTCAAAACAGTAAAACAGTTCTATTTGTTGGTTTTTAAAATTTTTAAAATGTTTTATTTAAAGTTTTTGAGTTTATTTGTGTTTTTTTATTATAGAACAATTAAAAAAACATACATTTTATAACAACATTTTGAACACCTATTCAGAACTAGACTCATTGCAGTCGTTTGAAGACTCGCAATCATTACACGGGCCTGCAAATCTTTCTAACAACACTAAAACTTCTGGCGTAACTTCACTATGCTTGGTTTTGGGTGCTTTACGTAGACTAGCGATATACGGATCCGACGAAATAAGCAGTCGATAAAATAAATCCGTATTTGTGTCAATTCTTGACGTTTTTCTAGTAAAAAGTTCGCGATATTTTCTGCAGTCTTTGTTTCTTGCCTCCTGAGCTTGTTCTGAATATTGTCCGATCGGAAGAATGCAAGAGGCTATAATATCCTTTCCATGACAAAGGACTTTATGCACACTTACGGGCATTGAGTACCAGAAATATTCTTTCAAATACAATTCCAAAGTTTCTCTTGCATATTCGCCGAACTTTTCTGAATCAATTTTAAGACCACAATTTAGGCACTCTAACAGC
This sequence comes from Melolontha melolontha, assembly GCA_935421215.2. NCBI lineage: Eukaryota > Metazoa > Arthropoda > Insecta > Coleoptera > Scarabaeidae > Melolontha > Melolontha melolontha. The sequence continues at coordinate 48,802,019 of OW285240.1, forward strand.
ACATGAAAACGTTTGATCAATTCTAAGTTAACGCCAGTTATTTCGGCAGACTTTCCGGCATTTCTAAAGAATTTCCTCGCGGTATTACCATCGTTTGTGTTTCCGGTCTGCTGTTTTGGCATATCTATAAGCAATCCAAGCTCCTCTTTGAATTTTTGTGGAATGTTTTTTTTCTTCTCTGCAACTTTTTTTTTTTTTCTGCTCCACGAGCTTGCCATGCTTTAATATCAAGTTTGGTACGATATATGTAAAATACATTCCAAAAACCTTATCCATGCATGGAGGGGCGATAGTCCAAGGGATAAAAAGGATTCGATTATATTTTTTGAGGTATATCGCAAATGTTGTTCATTTCACTAGGTTTAGCCCCACATAAGTAGCATGTTTGTGATGATGAACAGGATGATACAGCATTGCATACTTTACCGTCAGTCATACAAAAGATCATATTTGCTGTATCCTGAAATTGCTTGCCATCTACAAGTATAGTGGTTGGAGTAAGTTGAGATATTTGTTCTTTCACTTTGTTTACTTCTGAGGTAATTACACTGACTGTTTCTTTGGTAAAAACGAACTTAATGGGGCATGTTTGTGATGATGCACAGGATGATACAGCATTGCATACTTTACCGTCAGTCATACAAAAGATCATATTTGCTGTATCCTGAAATTGCTTGCCATCTACAAGTATAGTGGTTGGAGTAAGTTGAGATATTTGTTCTTTCACTTTGTTTACTTCTGAGGTAATTACACTGACTGTTTCTTTGGTAAAAACGAACTTAATGGGGCGACAGTACCGTGTGGAAGAAGAAGCAGGGTTTTTCCAAATTAGTGACTGATTATCACCATTATCTTTTATGGAGCACTTTTGGATTGGTACCGTTGATACACTAAACATACCATCATCAGAGCTATGTTTGTCCATATACTTTTGTCGATAGTGAACTTGTTCCGCCCCATCACAACCCCACTTTACGATAATATTTAGTGCTTTAACGTTTGACAAAGTTCTAAGAGTCTCTTCTAGCCCTGTACAAAGTCTTGCTATGGTATGATTTATAAGCGACTGAACTGATACTTTAGCTGAAACTTCAGTTATTATTATGTCCTTTGGATAGCATAACCTCTTTGCCTCCTTTACAACATAATAAGGTGAATACAAAGTGCAACCGTGATGTTTTGCTTGATCCCGAACAATGTTGTATTGATTTGACGATAAGTTTGCATCAATAAGTAGCGCCAGAGCCTGGTCCGGAGTTAATTTTCGTGGGCTGTTTGAAGAAGAAGCCATTTTGATTTTGCTTCCCCTTTCTGGAGATGCCAGTTTCTTGACAATCGCTGCAGAGTTTCGTTTTCCAGATTGGTATAGCTTTGTTACGGTTGCTTTGGCTAACTCGTCTTGACTACCGGACTTCAAAAGATGATGCACTTTTCTGTTTTGCACTTTAGGATGACAATACCTAAATTCTTTTTTAGGTCTGCCTGCATTGGTCCTCGATCTACTGGGCAATGCATCCCTTACACCATTTGAAAACGTTACATTATTATTTTCAAGCCAAACAGCCAGCGGCGGCTCGTGCATCAAAAATGTGGGGGTTGCAAATTTAGTGAATACTAATACTTTTTACAGTAGGTAAACAAGGTAGGTCACTAAGTATGTTTTATTAAAAGTAATTTTGCTAAGGTACATATAAAGAAGAAAAAAGGCTTTTAAAACTCACTGATTCTGATCCTGATTTTATTGAAGCAAAAAATCCATGCGACGATCTTTCGCAGTCGCAAATTTATCTTTCTTGAGAAAGCAAGTTCAAAAGCTCCACAAATACTTACACAATTAATTATAATGTTCACTACATATCGATTGTACTTAACTTTCTCGTTGTGCAATGCTATATTTCTTCGATATGCACTATCCATCTGAGCAGCAATATCCACATTCCCAAAAAGCGATAATTGGACTACATTTTTCATATGCCTTTGTGATATACTGTGTTTTTTAATTCGATCGCTTGAATGATTTAAATCAGTTAAACCCATTTTCGTCCATAATTCTTCACCTTCAAATAGTAAGCAAGGAAAGCAGAATAATGCATTTTTTATACTACAACCGCAAATCCACAAATGTTTATTATAAATATCCTTATTAAATAGTCTATTAAAAGTTCGCGTCTTACTGGAAATCGTTTGTTTCAGATTTAAATTCGGAACAGGTCTGCCCAACCGCTTTATTTCAATTTTTTCGGCGTACGTTCTTTTATAGAACGGATCCACTATTAAACTCTGCACTGAATTCATTATTATTTAAAAATAAAGAGCATAAACACTTTTAAACACACAAATACAACTTTTTTATTCGCTTTTATACCGTTGCACCGTAAGCAAGAAATATGTCTAATGTTTTGGTTGCACTGCTGCTGCAACACTATTGTCATTTATGGAGATATACCCGAAAGACGTTCGACAAAGTTCGTCAGCCGTATAGGGATATATACGTTCGTGGATTGCAATGAGTCTGCAAACCAAGTGTGTTATTCTCTCATTTATTTAACGTATTCATATCCAATTAGATATACCTATTATAAGTAATTTATAATAGTTCATTTATTCTGTGAGGTAGTACAAATTTTTAATTTAAAAAATGTAGAATTACGCTTTTTTTCATTAAATTAAATCTATTAGTTTTGGTGGTTGCGCAAACTTGCAAACCATAGCAGAAACCGCCACTGCAAACAGCATTTTTATTCAGAAATTATGCTAAATTTCGACTGGATTCCCTCCACCTTTTTCGTATTTTACAAACCAGTGCGCGAAGAGTTGCCTTTAAACTGCAAAGAGTATCAGATCTTAACATTGGTGAGCCTATTTCTTCCAAAACAAAACCAATGATGGCATCCGATGTCGGTTCTTCCTTCCACTTTTGGAATATACAGTTATATGAAACTTGCAAAGTCATTCTGGAAAATGTTTCATTTAAAAGAAGATCGCAAAATATCGCAGAAGATCTTTTGAGTTTTCAACAGAGGGGAAAAAAACTTTAAAATGTGCGTTTCAAGCTGGTATTATGTGGTATCACTTTTTAAAATCTCCACTAAAGTTAAAAATGTAAATTTAACTTACTTCTTAAAAATCACTTTTTCCACGAACAAATCACACACGAGCAAGGAAAGATTTTGCAATTAATTAAATGCCAATAATTGACAATTTTCTAATAAAATACATGAAGAAAAAATCATGGCCTACTGATTTGCCATTTCTATGTACCACTCTATTAACTTTAACAAATCGAATAGCTTTCTATTGGCAAAAAGTATGATTGAATAAGTAATGTGAATTTCAGGTGCATTTTGCAGTTCTTTCGCAGGGTAAATCCCCAAACTGAGTATGAGGTTTTAGAGGCGAGGTATTTACCTAACAAAATAATAAATAATCTTATGCATTTTACGTATTTCAAAAATTTAATAAAGTTCCGCTAAACTTCCTAAATTTCGCACTGTGCGATGCGCGGAAAATTTTCAAGAAAACTTGGAAATTCACCTTGAAGGAATTCTAAATATGCCTCACCAGTTAAGGTTCTTTCATAAAACTTTGGTCCATACTGCACCCATCGATCATGCTGCACCATACATTAATTGCCCAAATTCTCTGAAAGTTGGTCTCTCTCATCCAATGAGGATTTTCTACAGACCAATAATGGCAATTGCGTCGATTTGCGGTTTCATAATATTCTCCTGGTTTTAATCCTTCATGCAGGTGAATTTTGAAAGGCCTGAATTTGGCGAATTTTAGGATTCGTTGAATAGAAGAATGAGATATCACATTCTGCTCCAATTTCTCTTATTTTGATAAGGAAAGCAAGATAAAAAAAGGTATCGACCTTGTGGTCCACATATTCGATGTTACGATGTTGTTCAAATATTTACAAAAATATAGATATCTCGAAATTCTCTAGGCTTCTTGCATATTTAAAAAGATTACACAAGTATACACGGTTTTGGATCTAAACAACCAAAAGCTGTTTCTATGGTTATTTGGGGCGCTGAATCCGAATCTGCACTCCGTTTTTTATTTTGGTTCTAGTTTTCGAGATATTAAACAAACACAATTTTTACAATTTTTGACAATTAATCTCCATTTTATTCATTAAAAAGTGTTAAATTAGAAATGAAGAGCAGTCGACTGAGTCGCTTGTACTGTTTGGGATCTGTTTCACGCATTAAAGTCCAACAGTAATCGCTCATCATGCCCTCGTCCCAAAATCCTTGGTATCGTTTTTCGATTTTCGCCAAATCTTGGTGTAGTCGCTCTCCTTGCTCGTCGCTTGTATCACCCAAGTTTTCAGGAAAAAAATCGAGATGGGAATGCAGAAAATGTATTTTGAGAGACATTCGAGCTCCAATCTTGCAATAATTTTGCAACAAACTGTCGATTATCTGCTTGAAATCCGGGGATTTGCGGTTACCGAGAAAGTTGTGAACAACATCTTGAAATGATACCCATGCTGCTGCTTCATTGGGCGTTAAACATTTTGTAAAGTTTCTGTCGGCCATTAATTTTCGAATATCAGGTCCGACAAATATCCCCTCTTTGATTTTGGCGTACGACAACTTGGGAAATAACTTGATCAAGTACTCAAAAGCCGGTCCTTCACGGTCGAGCGCTTTGACAAAGTTTTTGATAAGGCCAAGCTTTATGTGGAGAGGTGGCAAGAAAATGTTCTGTGGGTTTACAAGTGGTATAGAAGAGACGTTTTGTTTTCCTGGTTCATAATTAGTACGGCTTGGCCAATCTTTTTTCATATAATGTTGGTCAGTTGCACGGCTATCCCACAGACACAAAAAACAGCAAAATTTGGTAAAACCAGATTACATCCCCATAAAGAGACCAATAACCTGTAGGAATAGTATATAAATCATTTATTCTTTAAAATTGAATTGAAATTTATTTTCAAACCTTCAAATCGCCACAAATTTTCTATTGATGCTCTTTATATTTTATCTTGGTAAAAATTGTACATATTGTATCGTAGCATTCCTTCGTTTGTACTGCATGAGCAATCGGAATTGATGGTTTTATATTTCCATTGTGTATCAGAGCAGCTTTCAGGCTGTATTTTGAACCATCTATGAACAAACGCCATTCATTTATGTACATCGTATGGTGTATTCATCGCATCAAACAAACCGTTGATGTCATAGCAGAAGCATATATTCTCCTCTTTTTTGAAAAACGGTAAAAGCGCCTCATTTCTGGTTCTATATACAGTGACTTTTGTTTGAGTGTCAAGATATTTCCACTCCTGCATCCGTGATGCGAGCAATTCTGATTTTTGTTTCGATAAATTCAAATCACGAACCAAATCAATGAGTTCACTTTGGGAAACTAAATGTTTTTCCTCCATGTTAAAATCGCTTCCACTGTTCGTCGGTGATGAACTACAAGTTTCCATGTAATTTGCACTCGTACCTGGACAAATTGGCAAAGGATCATTGCTCGCACGGGGAACTGGCTTAGGCACTGATGATACTTCAGGATATTTATATTTTGATAGTTTTTTTGCATTTACACCGACGACATTCATCAAGCAAAAGTAACAATCATCTACATGATTTTTCGGCTCTCTCCATAACATTGGCAATGAAAATGAAAAACATACTTTTTTACCGCGTGACCACTTGTATAATATTGTGCTACACCCGTTACAAAACAATTTCGGTACCCACGGCTTGTGAGTGTTTGATACAGAGAAACCAAAATAATAAAAATATGCATTTCTGATCACATTAGTAATAACTTTGCCACTTTTTCTGATCATATAACATCCGCAAACATAACAAAAACACTTTGAATCAACTTTACAATTCTGTCTTTGCATTTTCACACATTTTGGATTCAAAAAAAAACTTTAAAAATACAAATTAAATATTGTTTCTAGCGACACCAACAGCTGACTGTCATTATGATAGCGCAGTGCTGCCAACATGCGCGAACTCACAAAGTAGAACCAATTTTGAAAAACGAAACCCGGATTTGAATTCAGCACCTCAAATAACGTCAAGATTTGTTCTCATCTGCTCTGATCCAAAAGTTGACCGGAATTTGTAAACTTGTGTTATCTGAAGGCTACGAGACTAAGAAATCCAAGATTTTAGAAATAGATCATATTAACTGTTTTATAATAGAAGCCGATGATAAAACATATTTAGCAATGAAAGTAATACAAACATCCTTGTAATAGTATTTTATTAATGTTCTACATTATTTTGTTATAATAGTCATATTAATATTGATAGGTTATCCTTATAATGGGTTATAATGGAGCTTGTCGCCGTGAAGAAATCATGAACGTGATTTTAGATGATATACAGTTTAAAAATGATGTCATAATGGTTAGAGTGCCAAAAACTAAAACTTATATTCCAAGACAATTTATTATAACAGAAAAATTATGGATTGATTTGGTTAAAAAATATTATTCACTTCGTCCCACTCATGTTACACATAAACGCTTCTTCCTGCAATATAGAAATGATTCTTGCGTGAATAATCCAATTGGCATTAATACTATAGGAAAAGTACCAAAAGTTATTGCTACTTACTTAAATTTGCCTAATCCTGAGCTCATCACTGGACATTGCTTTAGGCGTTCAAGTGTGACACACTTGGCTAATAGTGGAGGTGACTTAATAACAATTAAGCGCCATGGAGGATGGAAATCTTCAGCAGTGGCTGAAGGTTACATTGATAATTCCACCATGAAAAAAGTTGATGTTGCTCGAATACTGTCTAGTGCACCTAATACATCCACTAAAATCCCCATAAATGAGGATCATATTCAATTTTTCCTCATTGGTAAAATCGTCTTTATTCATTTTAAATACAACTTTGAGACAAATTTTAATTTCAACACTTTATGAACTGTCAAAGTTAACAAACAAATAATATCAAATTTTGCGTTAGTTTCCATTTTGTTTTGATTTCTACGATCCCAATTTTTGAATATTTAAAATGAAATTTTACCTCTGTTTCGAAGTCAAATACAAAATGTAATACTTCATGAGAAAGAGAATTTTCGGTAGAGTTCAAATTTTTAGAAAAATATACAGGATGCTATTTAAAATAAAAAAGTTAGGGTCGTTTCAGGTTAAATCGGAAGTGAAAGAATATAAATATTGGGCTCAATTTAAAGAACATTAGGTGTATATCAGACAGATTTTTATTTTATTAAATAACGGAGATACGCCATTCGAACAACATAACTGAGACACCCGGTATACATTTAGTAAGAACATACATATTTTTACAGAGATATGCACAAAATATTGACAAATATGCTCTAAAATATAAAAATCTGCATTAACATGCCAATTTTTTTATAATAACAAAAACCAAATCCGATTCTATGAAACAAAATTTTATTTTATATTTAAAGTCTGTTAGGTACATTACATAATATTTGTGTAACACTATTTATAATATGTTTATAAAAACTTAAAACATCCATCGAAATTATAAATACTATTCAAGAATATATAATTACAAATAATTAGTAACTATTATTAATTAATAATATTTAACATCTATCCAGTTATTATAATTAGGTACTATTAAAAAAAAATGACAATTAGATGCTTTTCTAAATTTTCTGTTTTAAATGAATGTCTTCTGTCGTCTGAATGTCGAAAACGATCGTTCAACATCCACGCTATATTTCAATTAGTGATGGGCAGAATCGAGAACTTTTAAGAATCGAATACTTGGTTCTCGAATGCTTTTTAGAATCGAATACTTATTCGAGACCGAGACCAAAAGTATTCGAATACTTCGCCGCAAGTTCTCGAGAACAGCAAATTGCAAATACATGATAATTTTTGTTCTCGAATACTCGCATCACAAGTGTATATACATACACACGTTGTTTTGGATTTGTTCTCTATCTCGGTTATTAATACACATAACAACCTGCTTGTACTTGTATATAAATAAGTATAGTTATAATAACCATTATGACATTATACAGAGACGCATATGTTTAGTCTCCTGTCTGTGTAATATCTACGTTCTCGGTCAAGAGGGTAAAATTCCATATCGTATTACAACGTCTACCCTAAAGGCCCACCTACGAGTGCCGATACTTATTATAGACATTTTTAAAACATATATACTTTGTAAGATTAAGAAGAAGATCAGTTGTTACCGAATCACTGTCAGAGTGCTATTGTAGTCAAACTCACATAATATATTATATATTTTATGTTACATTTAAATATAAATGTTAAAAGTGTAAATAAATAGTTTTTAAAACACAAGTTTGTTATTCGAAAACATAATTGGCGCAGTCAGTAAGGATCCAGAAAGGTAGAATCAAGAAGAATAAACTTCATTTTCAACCTTTGGTATCAACCATCAATTCTGGATCGAATCGACGAAGAAAATAGACTCCGAAGAAACTTAAAACAAGTAAGTTATTGAGTTCCGATTTTTCTCTCAACCTCATTTACCTTGAACAGCAACAATCGCTTTAATTTTAACTAACAATAATTTATGACCAGTAATTTTAGTATAGATAATCTCGCTGAATCATTAAGCAAAATGACATTAAATATTTCAAATATTCAAGCAGCCAAAGCCATTGCTGATTGTCTTCCAACGTTTCACGGCAATTATATACAGTTAGAAAGTTTTATTAGCTCTTGCGATGAATTTTATAACACGTATGGGGTCACTACTGATAATAATTTAAATAATTTCGCATATGTTTCAATAAGATCAAAATTAAGAGATGAGGTAGCAAATTACATAATGTGTAGACCAGATCTAAACACTTGGACCTTAATTCGTAAGGCTCTTAGAGATCAATTCGGAGATAGGATAGATAGACAAACATTAAATAGAGAATTTTTACATATGACAAAAAACCGCAATGAAAATATAATAGATTTCTTAGAAAAAATTAAACAAATGAAGTCGCGATTAGATTCGAAAATTAACTCAGACTCATCAATTCCGACCGAACGCAAATCCTTGTTTCTTGACCAAAATGAAAGTAACTCCTTAGATATTTTGCTTGTTAATGCAGATGATACATTACGAACAAAAATTGAATTAAAAGAACCAAAGACCTTAACGGAAGTCACTGATATTGTTTTTCGACACTTTTATAATACTCAGCGAATAAATTCGTTACAGGATATAAACAAGAACAGAAATCCAATTAATCCAAAACCAGTTATACCGTTCAATTCACATTTTAAACCAATGCCTGTTTTTAATACACATAAGTTCACATAACAATGCAGCAGTTAGACCACCGGTTCATATCAATCGAGGAAACAATTCAAACTTCTTTCATCAGAATCCACCATGGCAAACACAACAAAACCGTTCGTATTTCCCCAGTCAACCCATTAATATACAGCCTAAATCACAAATGCAGCAAAAATATTTTACGAATTCGCAAGTTTTTGGCAAACCAAAGAACGTATTTACACCACAAAATTCTTATCAACCTAATTATAGACCCGAACCAATGTCAACAACGTCACGAATTCCATCTGTCCGTACAAATCAAAGTACCAATAATAAAAATAACATCTTTCAAAATCGAGGACCTAGAAACTTTATTCCAGAAGAACTCACAAATATTGAACACGAAAGTCAAAATAATTATGATTATACAGGGTGCTACAATCATGATGAAAATTCTGAAAATTATTATCAGACATCTCATAGTATTCCCAACAATTTACATTCCGATTATTCTGAAAGTAATCTTTATGATACCTATGGATATAATCATTCTTATGATCCTAGTTATTTCAGCGAAAATAACCATCCCTCTTATGAATCAACCTCCGAAATTGACTATCATCCCAATACAGAACAACATCAAAATTCTCACAGGTGCGACACATCAGGGCACATAGACCTAAATAATATTTCTCCAAATTCTTTACCATTTATTCAAATTAATGAACCGCCCATGAAGCTATTAATAGATACCGGTTGTCACCCATCGCTAATGAGACCGTATATAGCAGAAAAGTATTTTGCCGATACGATATTTAAAACAGACACACCTATTATTACATGTGCCGGTTCATGCAAAGCTCAATTCAAAGCTCATATCCCTGCATTCAAAGAATTTAATTCCTCAAAAGGTGATTTAGAATTCGTTTTATTCAATTTTCATGATTATTTTGATGGAATAATAGGTATCCGTGATCTGAGAAAATTAAATTTAAATATTGACTTAAAAAATAAACTTCTATTTAACGACTATATTGCAATCCCTCTACAATATAGAAGTGACTTTGAAACACAGAAAATTGAAATACCCCCGCTGTCCTCCATTGTAAAAGAAATTAAAACAAATCTTCCTGACCACGAGATTTCGATACCCGAATTAAAAAATGAGCAAAACACCATTGTTATCCCAGAAAGTTTATTAACTAAGTAAACTAAGTAAAATTATAAATTACAAATACTGCAAATGACACACAAATTTTTGAAATTAATAGAGATTTTCTAACGCCTTTCGCATCAATTTTCATCGAAACCGATTATGAATGTTTTTCTTTCGATCAATTAACAACTTTGTTTGCTAGTGAAATTGAAAATAATGATGAAATATCCTTGTCCAATGTAAGAACGGATCATTTAAATTTAGAAGAAAAACAAGCATTACGAAATTTAATTAACGAATATCAATCTATTTTTCATGACTCTAACGACAAATTGACTTTCGCGAATCAAATAAAACATTAAATTAAAACTATAGACGAAATACCTGTTCATAGTAAATCTTATAGATATCCTCATGTTCATAAACAAGAAGTCCAAATTCAAATATCCAAAATGCTCCAAGATGGTATTATTCGACCATCACAATCCCCGTGGAGTTCTCCTATCTGGATAGTCCCCAAAAAGTTGGATGCAAGTGGTAAACAGAAATGGAGAATAGTAGTTGAAAAATAAATGAAAAAACAATTGATGACAGATATCCATTACCAAATATTTCAGATATTTTAGATAAGTTAGGTCGTTGTCAATATTTCAGTACCTTAGATTTAGCCTCCGGTTTCCATCAAATTGAATTACATGAAAATTCCATTCATAAGACAGCTTTTAATGTAGAGAACGGTCACTACGAATACCTTAGAATGCCATTTGGCTTAAAAAACGCGCCCGCTACTTTTCAACGTGTTATGGATAATGTATTGAAAGATCTTCAAAACAAAATTTGTCTTGTATATATGGACGACATCATTATCTTTTCCACCTCTTTGCAAGAACATATTGGTAATCTTAGACAAGTTTTTTCCAAATTAAATGAAGCAGGCTTTAAAATACAACTCGACAAATCAGAATTCTTATTCAAATCTGTAGAATTCTTGGGACACGTAATCACCCCAGAAGGTGTACGCCCAAACCCAAAGAAAATAACAGCAATTGAGAAATTCCCTATTCCTAAAACCGCGAAAGAAATCAAGTCTTTCTTAGGTCTTGTAGGTTACTATAGGAAGTTTATAAAAAATTTTGCCCACATAACTAAACCGCTTACACAATGTTTAAAAAAGGGTGTAAAAATCGAACATTCTCCCGCTTTTGTGAATTGTTTTGAAACCTGTAAGAAAATACTGATAAACGACCCCATTTTACAACATCCTGATTTTTCCAAACCGTTTAACCTCACTACTGACGCTTCAAACGTGGCTCTTGGTGCAGTACTCTCCCAAGGACATATAGGTCAGATCTTCCAATAGCATATGCCTCTAGAACCCTTAACCCGGCGGAATGTAATTATAGTACCATCGAAAAGGAACTTCTCGCCATTGTATGGGCCGTCAAATATTTTAGACCTTACTTATTTGGTGTTAAGTTAAATATCCTTAGCGATCACAAGCCTTTAGAATGGATCTTCTCCCTTAAAGAACCAAATTCTAAATTGGTAAGATGGCGACTCAAACTCGAGGAATATGATTACAATTTGAGGTATAAAAAAGGTAAATCAAACACAAATGCTGATGCCCTTTCCCGAATAGAAATCAATCCTATAAATACAGATGATAACGCTTCAATCATTGCGAATCCTGGAGATTTCGAAGATATTCTGAAGGAACTCTCACAATTAGGTCCCCAAGATATCATTCTCACGGATGTTGACGATATTGACAAAATCTTGTCCGACGAATATAGGAAACATCAAACTCCAAATCCTTCACCTACCACATCTAGAGTAACAATTTTACAAGACATACCACTAAAGCCAGATTTTTCGGAAAACGATACCATTCACACTAGCGTAGAAAACCCTGTTATGGAAATTCCTTATACGGAGAAAAATCTAAACACGTTCGCAAATCAAATTGTAATATCTCTGAATAAAACAAAAAGTGAACGAAATATACAAGTCAATAAAATAAAAGTCTTTGATAATAATCGATTCTATTTTAAAATTTCTGTCAACAACATAGAAAATGATCCCCTAAATGTCATAAAAGATTATTTGGAACCGAAAAAACTATATTGCATATATTTCACACATAAAGAATTAGAAACACCTCTTATAAAAATAATACAAGAGTTTTTCAAAAATAAAGCCTTCCACCTAGTAATTTCAAATAGCTTTGTAACAGATATATTTGACGAAGAAGAACGCAGATTAAAATTAAAATTATATCATGAAACCAAAACATGTCATCGCGGCATTCAAGAAAATATGAAAGCGATCAAACAATCATGTTACTGGCCTAGTTTGGATAAAGATGTCAAAAGGTATATAAACGTATGTGACATTTGTCAAAGATTCAAATATGAACGTCATCCAACCAAATTCGTTTTCAAACCAACACCTTTAGGGCATGAACCGTTCGATCACATATACATAGATACCACAGATTCTTGGGACAATGTTTTATTACAATTGTTGACAGCTTTTCAAAATTTGGACAAGTTTACCCTTTTCCAAAGCCCAAATTCCATAGAAACCACCAATAAACTCATATTATTCATAATCATAAGTCATTTCGGTCTTGCACGAAAAATAACATGTGATAATGGTACTGAATTCAAAAATGATGTTATTCAAGAATTTTGCAAAATACATGAAATTCAGTTGCATTATACAACAATCTACAATCCTAACAGCAACAGTCCAGTAGAACGCCTTCATTCCACTCTAGCTGAAAGCCTTAGGATCCTAAAAGAACAAAAGAAACGAGAAACCGTGTCAAACCTTATGAATTATGCTGTACTCCATTATAATAACAGCGTACATAATGCTACAAACTATACACCCTTCCAAGTCATTAGAGGAAAACTCGATTATAAGAACCCGTTCGAATTAAATGAGGAAAACAAAATAACACAGTACATTCAAAACCACTCCGAAAATTTAAGTATTCTTAATACAATAATTCATAATAAACTAATAGATAAACAACAAGAAAACTTAGAAAAAATAAATAAAGTAAGGAAAAATCCCGTTATTCATATAAATGAACCTCTCCACCGTAAACAAACAAGGTTTACTGAATCGAAAAAAAGCACTCCACCTTTTATTACTGCTATAGACCCTACTGTTGTAGATGATAATAAAATCAAAATAAATTCCAAAGTTTATCATCAATCGTTGTTTTGAACCTCAACGTTTTGGTCCAGATAACGATGGACACGGTCTGATCAACGCAAAGTTCATGCTAACACTCAAAATGCCTATTTGGTACCTTAGACTCTGATAGCTAAATCAATATTGACTCTCAATTCATAAATTTGTATAAAAATAATGAAAAATTGTATAACACCATGTGTGACCAAAACAAAAAAAAAACATATTGAAAGAATTAGTAAAATATACCATAATAGCTTTGAGACTTTGAAAACAAATTAAAATATTTTATAGAAAGTCTAATTCATCAAAATGTTGTAGTAAGCTTTCTCATTTACTGTCATTTACAGTTTAATGATACAATTATATTTTGTTCAAAATTTAATCAACAACATAGAGACAGCGTTTACTGTTTTCAACTCCAGTGATAGTTACAGCCAAAGCTGTTCAAAATCCATACACCTATCGTTGCTGTCCCATACAAATATTTCCAGTTTACTCTGGTCCTGTCTTTAATACTATGACAATACCCGCAGAACCCTTCCTTTTACTCAATAACACAGATTACTGGATTACATCAGAAAAATGTGCAAGAATCGAATAATTCACACTATGCAACGCCTGTTAGCATAGAAGAAAGTCAGTGCAACAACAACAGACGTATAGATATCCTTTCATTCACAAACAAGAAGTTCAAAACCCATTACAAAAAATGTTAGACCAAAATATTATTAGACATAGTAATTCACCATGGTCATCACCCATCTGGGTTGTACCAAAGAATCTCGATGCATCCGGCGAACAAAAATGGCGAGTCGTAATTGATTACCGCAGGTTAAATGAAAAAACTATCGATGATAAATACCCCCTTCCAAATATTACCGATCTATTAGACAAATTAGGTAAGTGTCAATATTTTTCAACCCTAGATCTTGCTAGCGGTTTTCACCAAATAGAGATGCACGAAGATGATATCGAAAAAACAGCTTTCAATACGGAAGGCGCCCACTTTGAATTTTTAAGATTACCATTCGGTTTAAAAAATAGTCCCGCGACGTTTCAGCGTGTAATGGACAACATCCTCAGAGGTATACAAAACGAAAAATGTCTAGTTTATCTAGATGATATTATAATTTTTTCAACGTCCTTACAAGAACATATCGATAGGTTGCGCACTGTATTTCAAAGGTTAAGAGAAACAAATTTTAAAATTCAAACCGACAAATCGGAATTTCTGCGCAAGGAAGTAGCTTACTTAGGGCACATAGTAACCCCTGAAAGCGTTAAACCAAATCCCGATAAAATTTCAGCCATTAAGAAATTTCCCATACCATCAACAACAAAACAAATTAAAGCATTTTTAGGATTACTTGGTTATTATCACAGATTTATTAATAATTTCTCTAAGTTGACAAACCTTTAACAAAATGTTTAAAGAAAGGTGCAAAAATAACTCACGATGAAGAATTTAAAACTTGTTTTGAAACTTGTAAAAATTTATTAACAAACCAACCTATTCTGCAGTACCCAGACTTTGCAAAACCTTTTAATCTCACTACCGATGCTAGTAATATTGCAATTGTAGCAATATTATCACAAAGCCCTATTGGAAAAGATCTCCCTATAGCGTACGCTTCACGTACATTAAATGATAGTGAATGTAATTACAGCACTATTGAGAAAGAACTCTTAGCTACTGTATGGGCTACTAAATACTTCAGACCATACTTATTTGGCAGGAAATTTAATATAATTACTGATCACAAACCACTTCAATGGTTATTTTCATTAAAAGATCCAAGTTCCAAATTATTACGCTGGCGTATCCGACTCGAAGAGTTTGATTACACCATAACGATAACGTATAAAAAAGGAAAACTTAACACAAACGCGGATACTCTATCACGAATAGAGATACATACCAAAGAAACTTCCGATATTCCAAATCAATCACAAAACCTCGAAATTGAAAACGACGATAATATATCAATGCAAGTTCAAATAGACGACCCACCAGATGTCAATCAACCGATTGAAAAATATGACGAAATTATTACTATCCATAGTAACTATAAACAAAATCCCATTGTAGAAATACCTATTATCGAAACGCCGGTTAATCATGGCCAAAACCAAATAATCATTAGTTCTGTTTTTCATACACCTATGAAGCCATAAATAATTAAATTATTCGGTAACAAACAGAGATTTAACATACAACTCTCTCAAAATAATTTCGAACAAGATATAATAAATTTTATTAGGACTTTTGTTGTACCTAAAGTTCAATATCACTTGTATTTCGAAACAGCCGAAATTTACGAAAAATTCTGTGAAGTAGTTCGCAAAAATTTCAAATGGCCTTCGCTAAAATTAAAAAAATGTAAAATTAAATTAATTGATGTCATAAACAATAACGATATGAAAGAAATTATTCAAAATTATCATGAAAGTAAGTCAAATCACAGAGGCATTGAAGAGATGGACCAAAAAATAAAAAAATTATATTATTGGCCCAATATGAAACAATCAATACAAACTTATATAAATGATTGTGAAATATGTCAACAAAGTAAATACGAGCGAAAACCTGTTAAAATGAAAATGAATATCACACCAACTGCAACTAAACCCTTTGAAATAATTCATTTAGACACATTCACCTTAGAAAAATGTAAATTTTTAACATTGATCGATACTTTTTCAAAATACGCACAAGTGTATACAATATCTTCAGCCGAAGCAACACAAATAGTGAACAAACTAATAACCTTCTTTTCACATCACGGTATACCGAAACAAATGATAGTCGATAATGGAATTGAATTTAAAAACTCCGTAGTTAAAGAACTATTGGAATTACATAAAATCAAAATACACTTTTGTTCACCAAATCACCCTCAATCAAATGCACCCGTAGAAAGGTTACATTCAACGTTAATTGAACACGTTCGACTTCTTAATTCACAAGGTTTCTTGAAAACACCAATTTCAATCAAAATGCCTTACGCGATATTAGCTTATAATCACTCAAACCATTCCGTCATGAAATTAAAACCTATAGATATCCTTAACGGACACATTAATAGTGATGATCCTTTTAATATAGAAATTGACAAAATTCTCACAAACGATTACATCAATGATCACAAAGATAGAACGAAAATACTATACTCAAAAATTAACGAAAAACTTTTAGACAGTAAAGAAAATGTGATCCACAAATTAAATAAAAATCGCGACGATCCCGAAATATTCGTACCCGAACAAAAGGTATTCAAAAAGAAATATATTAGACAAAAGAACGCAAATAAGTTTAATAAATCCACTGAGATAAAAGAGGTAAATTACGAAAGAAAAACTGTTAGCACAGAAGATGCTGAAAAAATACATATGGATAATTTAAAACGTCCATTAAAGCATCCTTATAGTTTTTAGTTTAGTAATATTAGTATATTAATTTCACCTTTATTCATTTTTACGATCTAAATTTAATTAAAATTCATTTATTGAGTACAATCAATATTTATTACAATTATTCTATTGAAACTTCAAATATTATAATACAAAAATTTATTTCAGCGAGTATAATTAACAAATTTGAAAAGACTGTCAAACAAATATCACATACTCTCAAAATTGATACTAATCACCGATACTCTAAATCAGTTGATAAATATTTACGAAATCATTAACTCAATTATACAAGACATTGAGAATTCCATTACATTTTCGAAATTTTAAGTAATGCATCCAAGCATAACGAAATCGACAAGCTTATACAATGAACTACAAAAGTTGCAAACCGAAATTAAATCAAATCAATTACTAATTGAATCACTTCTAAAAAATTGAATATACTTTAAACAATAAAATTACTTATTTGAAAAAATTTTGCGAGAGTATATTCCGGTCATTTTTAATTACTATCACCTAATATATTCAATTCCTATCTACAATGCAACTCACTTTCAAGTTATAATTCCTAATAACAGATATCTGGTAAAGAATGAATTTTACTTTTCATTTAAAAGTGACACTTGCAAAACACACACTTCCTCGAATCTATATTTGCGAAAAAAAAAAAAAAAAAATTTAAAACTACAAGAAGTTCAACTTCCTCGCCTTACTGCATAAGTTGAATCTTGGTGGGGAGGAATTATGTCACACTCTGTATAAGGAATGATGTACAAAAAAACGTCCGTCAAGTGGGCCACCCGACCGCAGAAACAACAAATACAAGCGATTTATTATCGACAATAGTTTACTTTATACAAACACTTTAAAATCATAGTATGTAGTTGTACTCACATACTGAAACGAATAAGATCATTGAAAATTATAATTATTGTACCAAATAATAAAATGTTTAAAAAAAGTTTCTTCGATTATACAAGAACAAATTTCATGCATAAGCAGATTGATTATGTTTGTACAGGCGACTTAGCGTCTTTCTTTTTGTATCTAATGAAATAGTGATTTAAACACGTTGGATAATAAATAAAATCAATACTCATAAAAGGTATACCTATAAAGCGTTTAGTTAGTTATAGACTTTACTTCTTATATGTCTATGAAACAAGCAGTTTATTAAAAGTTATCAGTTTGAAGTTATAATGAAACCAGGAGCAAAGAAGTCCAATGTTTGGGAATATTTTTAAAAAACTTCTGATAAAAAAAAACAGTAACATTGTTCACTGTGTAAGAAAGAATTAAAATTTTTCGCAAATACAAATTTAAAGAAACATCTTCAAGGTGTACATTCTCTACAATACTGTAATATTTGTCTATTCGGGTTCGTAAATAAAACTAACGGTAACTTTAGACATACACTATATTAATAATAAATACGAATAACAATTTAAAAAATAATTACTAACAATAAGCACATTTATATATTTATATTTATGTAAGTTCACTCGGCGATGATTTGGTATGGAATGAATAAATCCCTTCCTTGACGGCTTATATATCGGATGCCGAACATCTCTCGAGTTTTCTATATCTATCGCGAAGGTGCCAAAGGTGTGATACGTGACGTATCGTTGGATGAGTCATCACATTGCCCCCTTCTTAAAAATGAAGTTTTGTCCCGAAACAGGTCATGCTTTGGTTCCCTCAAACGATGGCGAAATCTACAGGTAGGGCCTTACATTGTGACGTCATATCGAAATAACAGTCCACAGTCTTATCTTGCCTGGGTGTACAGGAATATTCAAACCGGTAACTGCTTACCAGAATTTCCATACCAGTATGTTAGAATATTACTTCTAACATGCTCCTTACAATTCTCCAGTCCGACGGTCCAATCCACAACCCAATTTTGGAACTGCTAATTTCAAAATGTCTTGTTGTAACATTTGTTCACGTAAGTGGGCCAGGGCCTCCCATAAGGCAGATAGGTTGGCTTCAGGCTTGACAGTTCTTTCGTGACCATATAAAATATGGGCTGTTCTTCATTTGTTATTTGGAGACTCTTCCCAATTGCTGGTCCCTGCTGCCTTAATTTTTCGATTCTGCCAAATCTCTCTTTAAAGTCTCTGGCAATTCGCAGATCTCGGGCTACGCAATGAGCAAGCGCGTAGTCTGGCGGCACCGTAAATAAATCATGCTGTTTCTCGATGGTCATCACAATTCGAGTTTTTCTCGAACCAGAATTCTCTTCCATAAAGTCTTCGAAAGTTAGTTCCTGGTATTGGCTATCCAATCGGCGCAAGTCAGCGGCTTCGTCATGATTGTCTCCAGAGTATGGGGCTAATCGATTAAAATGTACGACTCTTGGCTTAGTATGAGGTGTTCGCCTTATGCGGTATATTACATCGTTAATCCGTTTCAACACCTCGTAAGTTTTGGAGATAGGCCGCGTCGGCGTTGTGGATTATATAATCAAACCCGATCGCCTTCATGATAACCACCCTTCTCGGTGTTAATGTCGTAGCTCTCCTTCATTCTGTCACTAGCATCTTGGATATTATGTCTTACTTGATCATGGATATTATCTAGTCTTCGTCTGAGAGTGCTGACATAATCTTCTCCGGCAAGATCTTCAACAGGCTTGCTCCCGAACTTTAAATAACAGGGCAATCGGAGTTCCCTCTCGAATAGTACGTTTGCTGGTGATTGGCCAGTTGTCTCTTGAACAGAGGCACGATACGCCATTAGGAATAATGGTAAATGTTCGTCCCAATCTCTCTAGTGTTCGGAGACCGCTTTGAATAAGTGTCTGATCATGGTCTTGTTCATTCGTTCTACCATCCCATCTGATTGTGGATGCAAGGGAGTTGTTCTCGTTTTTCGCATGCCCAAAAGTCCACACATCTTTTCGAATAAACTGGACTCGAAATTTCGCCCTTGATCGGAATGAAGTTCCAGGGGTACACCAGTCGCAGTCTGCTACAGTTCCTGGCTCTCGATTTGGTAGGGCATATGCTTCAACCCATTTGGTAAAATAGTCCATGACCACTATTATGTATTTATTTCCTTTGTCGTTTTCTGGAAAAGGGCCGGCGACATCTATGGCGATCCTTTCAAATGGGCTTCCTACATTGTATTGGCGCATGGGTGCACGTCGACGCCTCTGGGGACCATTGCTTCCTGCGCAATTAGCACACTTTCGGCACCATTCTTTCATATCTCGTGAAGAATTCACCCAGTAATATCTCTGGTGCACCTTCTCCAGTGTTTTATGGACTCCAAAATGCCCCCCAGAAGTACCATTATGGAGTTCTCGCAATACCTCTGGTATTCTTTTCTTGGGAACCACCATTTGCATCTTGCGCTCGCTTCCATTCGACCTCACGTCTCAGGAGATCGTCTTCCATGGTTAAGGAATCTCATTGTGCCCAGTATGACTGCAATTCTCGTGAATGGGGAGCAATTTCTTGCCAGGTCGGTCTTTGCCCATTTCTCTTCCAAGCCCTGAGGACTGCAAGATCCGGATCAGCTTCTTGATCTGCGCGCAAATTGTCAGGTTGCCATTGGTCATCAACAACGGTGGTTCGAAGAGCGTTGGCCGATTTGTCTACAATTCGGTTGAAATGTTGACAGTCTTCTGGGCAGGGACTTCTGGAAAAAGCATCTGCATTTCGATGTTTGAGGGCTGCTCTGTGTTCAATGTCGAAGTCATACTGTAGCCTCTCAATCCATCTAGCTACTTGACCCTCTGGATTCTTAAATTGCAAGAGCCACTTTAAGGCGGCATGATCAGTGCGGATCAGGAACTTCTGCCCATACAGGTACTTGTAAAAGTGCTCAATGGTCTTAACTACTGCCAATAGTTCTCTCCTGGTTACGCAGTAGTTCCTCTCCGGTTTGGACAGGGTGTTGCTGAAGAATCCAATGACCTTTTCTTGTCCACCTTGGATTTGAGAGAGCACGCCACCAATCCCGACGTTACTAGCATCCGTATCCAGACCAAACCTCCCAGATGGCAGTGGATCGTTTAAAACAGGTGCACTTATTAGAGTTTCTTTTAACAATTCAAAAGACGCTTGGCATTCGTTATTCCAAATGAATGCTCGATTTTCTCTTAGGCGGGTAAGTGGTTTCGCACTGTTAGAGAATCCGGGAACGTAGCGTCGATAATACGTGCACAATCCCAAAAAGCTTCTTAGCTCTTGTCTGTCTTTGGGCACAGGCCATTTTTATACAGCTTTTACCTTTTCTGGATCCACAGCAACTCCTCTTCCGGAAACCACATGTCCAAGGTAATTTACCTCTTTGCGGAAAAGGTGACACTTCTTTGGACTGAATCTCAGGTTGGCATCTCGCAACCTCTGGAATACCACCCCCAAATTTTCCATGTGATCTTCAAAGGTCTTTCCTACCACTAGCACATCATCAAGATATACCAGACAGGTATTCCAAGACAGTCCCCTTAATACAGTGTCCATGAGTCGCTCAAAAGTAGCTGGGCCGTTACATAGTCCAAATGGCATTATCGTAAACTGCCAGAGTCCTGTGCCTAAACTGAAAGCAGTATGCTCTTTGTCGTTGGGGTCCATTCCCACTTGCCAATAGCCGCTCTTCAGGTCGAGAGTGGAGAACCATTTCGCTCCTGCCAGGGAGTCTAGTGTATCGTCTATTCTTGGGAGAGGATAACTATCTTTCTTGGTCACACTATTCAGACGACAATAGTCCACGCAAAATCTGGTAGATCCATCCTTCTTTCTTGCAAGGACCACTGGTGAAGCCCATGGACTATTCGAAGGTTCAATTACTCGTTGGCCTTTCATATCTTGTATAATCTGCTTGGCTTCCTCGCGTTTTTCCAGTGGTAACCTTCTTGGTGCTTGTCGTATTGGACTTGCATCGCCGGTATTTATTTACTTATCACAGTATTGGTTCTTCCTTTCGTACCACTTTCAGTTTCAAAGACATCTTCATAATGTTTGATTAGATCCTTAACTTGGCTTTGTTCTTTCTTGCTCAATCCTTGACAGGCTGAGTCGATTATCTTGGACAATTTCTCAGGAACCTCCACGAATCCATTCTTCTTCGCCTCTACACGATGAACGACGGCCGACACTGGCGAACACCACCCCACAATAGTACCCTTCTTCAATGAAACAGGGTAATAGTTCACATTCATCACCCTTACCGGTACAGTCTTCTGAGTTTTAACCAGCATTTTGGCAACTACTATTCCTTGGCCTACCTCGTCATCATCAGCCTTTGGTTCCAACATTGTAACATTTCCTTCCAGATAATCACCTTCCATGCACGCCGTCAAAAATGTCTCACTCCTTGCATCCAGAACAACATTCTCTGCTGTAATTACTTGGACATGTCCACAATCTTTCCCATGAAGAAACAGTTCTTCATTATTTTTTTTAAAGTGCCTTCTTTCATGTTTAACTGGAAACCGTAGGTGTTCATAATACCTAATCCCAAGATTATTTTTTCTTCTATGTCGACTACGAGAACACGATGTCAGATGGATGTTGGTCCTATGAGAAAATTTACATCTACTTCACCTGCCACAGAAGCTGCTCCTCCAGTAGCTGTCTTAAGTCTCCATATGCCAGAAAATAATTTTTTATTCCTGGAAATCAAATCGGGTCGCACGATCGTTTTCGTCGATCCAGTATCTAGCAAGCAAGCATAGATCCTTCCTTCCATAATAGCGCCCACATAAAGGCCGTTGGTTTGATGTTGCAAGGATGCAACTTGTCCGAGCGTCGTTGGGGCTTCCTGATGCTGGACCAATGATTGCCACTGCTCATCGACCTGCTTTAGTTTTCCTGCTGCTTCAGCAGATGCTTCCTTGGCCACCTTTCCACATTTACTTCGAACTACATATACATATGAATGCGACAACAAACGCGTTTCTGAGTACCGGCAATGGCTCCGAAACCGAAACCAAAAGTATTCGAATACTTCACCGCAAGTTCTCGAGAACAAAACGTGTTTCTTACTGATCGAGTACCGACAGTAGCTCCGAGACCGAGACCTAAAGTATTCGAATACTTTGCGCAAGTTTTCGAGAACAGCAAGGACTTTCAACAATCGAATACATTACTACTTTTGTTCTCGAGAAGTCCCATCACTAATTTCAATGTCATCTACAATTTCCCCTTTCCTTATACATATTAGTATATTACTTAGAAACTTTTGAAAGAATTTTAAATCGTTGATTTTTTTCTAATACTGAGTTAAGCTTTTTAAAAAATGATTTCTCCAGCTCTTCTAATAGTTGACAATGCGTTATGGCATTTGTTTATTGAATTTACAGTTTCAGAAAAAGCAGTTTTCTTATTTCTAATTTCAAAATTGATTCTGCTACTACACAAAAATTTGTTGCAATCAATTCCAATTGATTTGGTATTAAGTAAAGACTCTTTTGCTTTTTATAGCATCTGAATCATCAGAGAACTCTAAAATAAAATGTATACAAAATCACACACCCAGAGAGAGACGCAAGCTGCCAGCAGCAACCAACACACAGGTTCATACCCAGAAAGAGACACAAGCTGCTGGCAGCGAGTGTCTCTTTCTGGGTATGAACCTGTGTGTTGTTAATATTTAGATAATTTTACGAATAAAAAATTGCTGCATTTAGCTATGTTCCCCACCTAGTAACTACTGGTTGTAGAGGTAACTGAAAATCGGGAAATGATTCTTTGTACAACTGAAATCGCAATGGCGCTTTTAAAAAGATTTTTTTACATTAGAAATTAATTAATTCAGATGAGAAAATGTATTTCTGATTTCTTCGACAATTCTACCAGGGTGGTCTGAAAGCTAAGGTAAGTAGTGTAAAAGAAGATACTTTATTCCTGTTTTTTACATTTACTTTTGGACATAGTCCCTTTCTAATTCGATGCACTTGTTCCAACGATGTTCAAGTCGTTTAAGGCCTTCACTATAATAGGTCGAATCAAATGCCGCAAAATAATCGTTTGTTGCTGCAATCACTTCCTCACTAGATTAAAATCGCTCTCCACCTAGTCATTTTTTTCAAGTTTGGAAACAAGAAAAAGTCAGATGGAGCTAAATCTGGACTGTAAGGTGCATGACGAAGTATTTAGAATCGAAATTCAAATAATTTTTTTGCGACATTGTTCGATATATGAGCCGGTTGTCATTATGAAACAAAACTTTTATTTGTACCAAATGAGGTCGTTTTTCCTTTAATTTTTCACTCAGCTGGTCCAATAGCGACCCGTAGTACCCGCCTGTATTTGTTTTGCCCTATTGCAGATAATCTATAAAGACAACACCACGAGAATCACAAAATACGGTGGCCATAACCTTGTTAGCATTTTTGCTTTTTTCGGTGCACTGCAACCGACTTCCACCCATTGTTTGGATTGAACTTTTGTTTCGGGGGATAGTGGTGTATCCACGTTTCGTCAACGATAATATATCAGCGCAAAAATTTGGAAGAATTATGCTTAAAAACGGTCAAACAGTACTCAGAAGCTGTTATGCGCATTCGTTTCTGGTCCACACTTAGCCGACGCGGCACCCACCTTGCTGAGAACTTTCTCATACCCAAGTGTTCATGTAAGATATTACCAACACGTTCTTTAGATATACCTATAGTATCTGCTATCTTACGCACCTTTAATCGACGATCATTTAAAAGAAGATCATGAACTTTGGTAATCATTTCATCAGCGGTAGCCTCTTTCGGATGTCCTGCTTTTGGTTCATCTTCGATGCTCATACGGCCACGTTTAAATTCATTCACCTAGAAACAAACTGATGATTAAATGATAACGCAGATTCGTCGTGAACCTTATCCAACTCTTCTTTAATTTCTTTGGGGTTTTTTCTCGGCGATATGGGAAATTAAAAGATTTCTACTTGAGTTGTAGCCATCCTGAATATTTTTCTAACAAGATAAGCTTTCCAGATGTCTCCCATTACAATAAACTCAGAGGTTAAATTACTTAAAATATTACTGCAACGTTCGTTAAAAATGTACCAATTAACTCTGTATATACGACGTGTCCCATAATTCGGGAACACCTGGATGATACGTTATTATGGGAGGACCAAGGATCATGACATAAATATGGAAAAATTCCATCGTTGTTAATTTCAAAGAAATAAATATTCAAAGTTAACACTTTAGATGTCGCTTATCTTAATTACTGGAAAACATTTTAAAGATTGGTTTTGATATGGTCAATGGGATAACAATTTTGCACAACTATAACCAGGTTTGTAATTATCCCTCTGCTAATTATAACATTTCGCGACAATCATTTTATGCTAATTTTACCTGAAAAAACATGGCAACGTGTTATGAATTTATTCTTAAACCACTTTAACGTAAAAAATATCGGAATGAAAAATGCTTATTATTGTCATTTTGACGTTTTCAAATTGTCATGCATATTTCAACCCTATTACTACATTATTATTTTTCGTTGCATTTTGAATGTTCAAGTTCTTAGCTGTATTTTAGGTTGATTAGTTTTTCAGTGTTTGTTATTTTTAGAGTTTTGCTGCTTTGTGCTGGTGTTTTTTTAAATTTATGTTAAAATGTTTTCAAACGACAATTATAGAGACATGCATTTGTTTCTGGGGGAATGTGGAAACAATGCTGCTGCTGCAGTTAGAGTCTATCGCGAAAGGTATCATCTGAGAAGACATCCTAGTAGTAATGTCTTTAGACGTTTAGACCGAAGAATAAGAGAAACAGGAAGCGTATCATCAACAGGTGCCTTTTGTCGAGATAGAGGTCGTTCAAAAACTACAAGGACCCCTGAAGTAAAGGATGCTGTTTTAAATTTATTAGCAGACAATCCAACAATATCATCACGTCCAATCAGTAATGTACTAGACATATCACACGGTTCAGTTGGCCGAATTATTAAGGATGAGTGGTTTCACTCTTATCATTACAGAAAAGTTCAAGCTTTATTACCTGAAGATTTTCCACGTCGTGATGTATATTGTAACTGGTTTTTAGAAATATCTTGTGGACGGATGAATTTTTCACGAGATGGATTTTTACAATCAGCGAAATTCACATTTTTATGCTTTCGAAAATCCGCACGTATTTAGACAGACTAACCACCAGCATAGGTTTAGCGTAAATGTCTGGGCAGGTATTATTGGAAATCGGTTAATCGGGCCAGTCATTAT
This sequence comes from Melolontha melolontha, assembly GCA_935421215.2. Classification (NCBI taxonomy): domain Eukaryota; kingdom Metazoa; phylum Arthropoda; class Insecta; order Coleoptera; family Scarabaeidae; genus Melolontha; species Melolontha melolontha. Next base: position 48,828,225 of record OW285240.1, read on the forward strand.
TCCTAACAGGCTGGCCTGGAACTTTTTAGAATTATTGGTAAATGGTTTACAAAATTTCGTAGATGAACTTCCATTAGCAGTAATAAATAATATGTGGCTACAAATGAATGGTGCTCCTGCTCATTATGCGGCACCAGTGAGAAACTGGTAAAATGAGGAATTTGCCGAAAGGTGGCTAGGAAAAGGTGGACCGTTCCTCTAGCCAGCTAGAAGTCCCGATCTCACCCCTTTGGACTTTTTCTTTTGGGGTCACATTAAACATTTGGTGTACAGAACACCAATTTTAAATGAAGCAGATTTAAAATAATAAAATAAAATAAAACAATAACTTTGTTATATATACCACTTTATTCACATGTAATCGTGACCGCGTTTTCGACATACAATGTCATTATCAAACTGCAAAAGTTACAGGCCTACATAGAACTTATAAATGACACAAAAATATATGGGGGTGGTTTATGATGTTATTTAAAATTACTACTATATACTTAACTATTATATACAACATTGGAAAAGAGGTGTATATATAAGATCCAACTGTTCGTTTAAAACGATATCTATTGTGTTGTTTCTGCTTTTAAAAATTTCTAGGGCCTCTAAAAGATTTAATTTACGACCTTTCTCGGCCAAATGCAATATTTTACGGTGACCAAATGTATGCCTTTCTGTAATAAGGTGGTTTGCGAATGTTGAATCTGTCTTCTTTAGTTTATATGACCTCATGTGTTCTTTTACCCGTATAATAAAACTTCGACCAGTCTGACCTATATATACACTTTTACAATCATTACAATATAATTTGTACACTCCTGATTTATTATGGATATCTGTTTTAGGTTTTGCGTTAAAAATGAAATTACTTGTTTTTACATATGGTTTGTAAGCTATACTAACATTACTATTATTTTTTGAAATTATATTTCCAATTTGCTCGCTTATTTTACCGAAGTAAGTTAACGAGACAAATTGTTTCAAATTAGCACTATCTTTAGGATATACTAAACTAAGGGCCACTTGTAACTGTTTTTTCTTTAGTATACTGTCAATTACGCTACGTTTATAACTATTGTTTACCGCTATTTGTTTTATAGTATTGGTTTCATCATTTTGGGATAAAGTAACCATGAATATTGTAACTTTGAATTATATAGCTTCTGAAGAACAAATAGCAGATTTATGTAAAAAAGGATTGGGTAAAATATTACACCAGAAATTTTGTAAAGAGATTGGTTTAAGTTAATTAACACTTGTTTTTATTGAGGGGGAGTGTTAAGTTGGCAACAATAAAAGAAAGCTGTCGTAAGCGTAAGTTAGTATTAAGAGTTTGTGTTATAGAAGCATCTTTAAATAAATACCAATTACTACTTCACATATAAGAAAGGGAGTTTTATTTTATTATTACCACAGCTTCATTTAAATACATTTAACCATAAGACTAATTGAACTCTCGTTAGAATGAACAATGTGGAATTTTTTAAATATTTTTTTCCGTGTTCCTATATCGCTACTTCAAACCGTAGTGTGGAGCTGTTCCGCGAATTTTGGGACACGTAGTATAGCCGTTTATTATTTTATCAAATTTTATTATCAAAAGACTTACCTACTAGAAAACGTCCATAAATATGTATGTATGTCATGTTCTTTTTTCAGTGTCATCTCATGAACTTGATGTCTATTTTTTCTTATTTTTCTTATACGGAATTACATAATTAATCATGAAACCGTACTAGATTAGGTTAAAAGGAAACCATAAAAATTCTCTCTTGTATATATTGGATGGAATTTAGACACGGATATAATGAAATGTTCCGCCATTATTTTCTTTAGTTTTCTTTTCTTTTTTAAAAGGTAGTTAATAATATCTACTGAAACTGTTTCTCATGACTGAATTTTTTGCGACAGCTTATTTTTGCGATAAACGAAAAAAATAACGCAGTCGATATAGCAGACATACACGCAATGTTATATACAAAAATAACTTATTCAAGTTTCAAGTTTATTATCGATACATATAAAGTAGTATTATTCTCATACTTTTTTCCATGTTTTAATATAAAGAGGCATTCATAAATGAAGCAGGACAAAGCAATGGATTCGCAGTAGCGTACAACTTCGCCGGGTAGGCCAAAGAGCTGCGATTATAAATATAATAATTAAAAATTCGGTGAAAAGCCACATCTACCCCTGGACGTGTGGATGCATTTCGCTCTTATTGGAGTTCGTCAACACACGGTATCCTGGAGACAGACATGACTTCTATACTTCGTGTGTACAGGGTTATTCAAATGTTCCGGAACACTTAACTATTTTTGAAACCATTGAAATTTTCAAAAAATTTTTCAAACAAAAGTCTTGGTTTTAAGCAAATTATTGTAAGATCATATTTCTCATCTACACGTTGCCCGTGTTATCATGGAAACTGTATTCAATTTGATTTTTTTTAATGAAATGTATATTTTTACATAGCTGAAATCCTCGTGAGATTGTAAAGTGCTTTTATGTATACAATTATATCTCCATTTTACTCCATTCTTGAGATATTTACTGAGACGTTTTTAAGTTATTTGCAAATAAACGTCTCGGCAACCACGCTGCCACCAATATGCAGTACGTTTATTTACAGTCACAAAAAATCAACCAAACAATAACAAGCAAACAAATGAACAAAAAAAATTGAAATCACTGTATAAATGTTCGAATTGTAAACTCTGGACGATTTGACAACGCACTAATCTCTCCTCAAATTCGCGTAAACAGTTTCCCAAATGATCTACACTAATGTTCCACGCTTCCTGACGAATACATACTGTCTTTAAATTTTTCAATATTTTGTGGCCTATTGTTATATATTCCTATGAACTGATGATTGACTCACCTTATGATCTAATGCTAGTTGGTTTGATCTAATTTTAGGAGCCTCTACTATTCGCTCCATTATTTCGTGTTTTATATTGAGTCGTAGCAGTTTTTGACCGACCTGTTTTCGACGAATTTTTTTGTAGATTGCAAATTTTCGTAACGATCTAAGGCACTTATAGGATTTCTTTTAGGAAACATTTCGTTAAAGAAGCGCAGTAGAGCATATTTATTTTCAAATCATAGTTCCGGGTTAGCTAAAAATGATGTTAACTTTTTTATTTTAAATGAATGTGTATTTTTACGAATTTAAATAGAGCTCTGCTCTGAGAGTTCAACAATAATAAGGTTTGACACCGTTTTGTTCAACAATGATAGAGATATTTAATTTATTAAAACTAATAATGCAAATTTTATTGAGAACAAGAAAAATGAACACAAAAAATTTAAACAAAATCAATATCAGTTAAGAAAGTTTTCGAAATGATGACCGTTCACTTCATGACAATATGCAAGTCTGTGAACAAAATCTTGAATTACATTTGCCAAAACCTCCTCACGAATAATTGCACCTCCTCAATTATTCTCTGCCGTAACTCATCCAGATTATGCGGTCGTCTAATATAAACCACAGATTTTAAATGACGCAAAAGGAAAAATCTAGGGGATTTAAATCTGGAAACCGTAGGGGCTATTGAATGAATCCTCTACGATCAATCCAGCGATTTTGAATGTTTCGTTTAACAAACTTCTAACATTAAGGGCATAGTGAGGAGGTGCTCCATCTTGTTGGAACTAAACACTTACAGGTAATTCCCTATCTTCTTCAATATTAGGAACAACCTGATCACGTAAAAGATATAAATATCTGTTAGTGTACCATGAATGAAAAAAGGACCAAAAATACGATTTCTGAAAAATACCAGCCCAAACGCCCCAGTTATTATCATAAAAACATGCATCAAACATTACGAATTTGAGAATTCAATATTCAAGCTACTAGTGTAGAAACAGGGGACTTGAATTGTTGGGTTTCATTATCGCCAGTATATTGTCCTCCAAACTCTGTTATTTCCAAAAGTGATTTTGATGCGTTTTTAAAAATACTGGGTCATAGGTGGAGATTACAATGCTAAGCCTACTCACTAGAGTTCGGAACAATAACTCCCAGAAGCCGTCAACTATATCTTGTTTTAAAGAGTGTTAACATTTATATCCTATTGGGATATCTTTTACGATATTTTTGTTGTGCTGGTAAAGCATTTCCATCGCACAGACCGTAAACATAATGAATATCTGCTTATTCTTCATTTGAAAATGACTTTGGCATTGTGAATCACTTGTGAATTACAATCGGAATAAAGATACAAAAAGGAGGCAAATAACATCAGCGTTACAAAACAAAAATTTGTTTTTATTTTTCACTTATGTATTATTTGTTTATTTCACCTTGGATACGGTTACCATAAACACGGTCATAACGCCCGTTGGCGTAATAACCGGACATTATGGCCCATAACGCTCGGTAATATTATATGAGTATAAATGACGCCTGACAAGAAATGATACACATTTTACAGAACTAATAATTTTAGATTTTAACAAAGTCTAAAAACAGAAGCAAACTTTAGCATTCTTTAATAAAATTAGGAGTATCTAAACATTGACAACTTGAAAACATCAAAGTGTCAACAACTGTCATTTAAAATACGTAAAACTTAATACTTGTTTATTTTTAACAATTTCTAAAGAAAGAATCAAATTTTTAGCATTATTTAGCAAAATTAAAAATACAGTTTTCGAAATGTCCTCAAAAATTATGTGATCGGAAGCTTTCCAAGTTTGTTAAAATTTTTGAAGGGAAAGCATCTCCACTAGTACTTTGACAAGCCAACGAAGATTTATCTGATGCTGTAACAGAATTTAGTATCGTGCTGGATACTCTATTCTTAGAAGAAATGCTTTCCTCTATAGTTGATTCAAAGAGTCATCTTCGATGCGTAACGATTGTCAACGATAGTTGACAGAAATCTTGGAACATAAAACATTTTTTTTTCGAGAAAAATAAAATCTTGTATGAACTACTGGCGTTATGGAAATTATATTGCCCTCGGTCGATATTCATCCCTCGGGCCAGAGGCTGAATTGACGTCGACCTCAGAGCAATATAATGTCCATTACGCCTTTGGTGCATAAATAACTATAATCATCATGGCAATTATTATATATTAGTATTTCGGAAGTCTGTTGAACAGCAGGTTGCGGATATTATTAAGAATAACCCGGCAACCATATTAAGAACGCAGGGATCTCTTCTGCGACGCGCGGCTTTGTGTATCGAACAAAATGGTGATAATTTTGTACATTTATTGTAAATAAAATACTGAAAATGTATTTACAAATTGTATTTCAATAAATTTCGTCGAACTAAAATTATGAACACATAATTTATGAAACAAACAATAACTTGTTAATGGTTACATTTAGGACATGACTTTTTGACTCTAAATAAGTTCTGCAATTCATCCTTGAAATATTGCTGGTATGTTTTGGAACAGCCCGTATACTATACATGTAGGTAGTAAAATATTTCAATTATTCTATATTTTTAGCATTACATTTAAAAATGAAATCTGAAAATTTCATGGTCCATAAAAACATCATGTAACATTTACATGCTTTCTTTAACGTTTCTTTGAAGTGATCAAAAATGCGCTCGTTCATATATATACATATATGTTATTTTGGGTTTTCAGTTTCATCAAACTCTGCAAACATATTTGAACGATCGAGTTTGGGATTTCCATTTCTACATTACCAAAAATTGGCCAGAACAGTTGGTAGTTTTGCATTTTCCAGGAATGACACACACGGTGAGTTAATATATGTACATATAAAGTAAAGTATTACTACTAGAGCAAGGAATATATGCATCAGTGACGGCTTCTTAATTGAGTCATATGGTCGATGACCTCCCAATCATTTCTAAAACAATATGAAGAAGAAAATTAGTTAATTATTTTCAATGTAAAATAGCAATTAGAATATAATTTTGATCGTCTCCTATACGTAGTCAATTTTATCTACATATATACGGTATTAGTCAACTCGGCTGGTGTCCTCCAACGGCCGCGATATTTTAACTGCATATGATTGCGTAACGAACTAGATCCAACTTAGTGTATAGCAAAACCTATGCGACGATCTGGGTCAACAGCCCAGTTTTTTTTAATTTGTTCGTGGATATAAATAATGGATATATTAACAAATAAATCGCACTTGATTTGTTTCATTAAAATTTATAAAATTTCTCTAACAATATGATGATGATGCAAGTTCTAAGTGCATTTAAGTATTCCATTTGTGTCTTTTATATGTTTAAATATATATGAAGTCTTTTATAAATGAAATACCCAATTTTAATGAACGCGAAGAATCTCGAGTGTAAAATATCCGATCAGTAATTACAATATAGGTGTCCTTGAAAGAAAAAGACCAGGTATGAAAAGTGGAAAGATGCAATTATATAGAATATGAATCCAAAAAATTGTAAGTTAATTACGACGAGAATCCCAAAATCTAAAAACCCCTGAAAAATGTATTATGTGCCACCTATAAATTCCGAATGTCTATAAAAAATACCTCTATTGAATTTACATGCAAAGATACTCGGCAATGTTTATGTTTATAAAAACTCTAGAAGATAAAGTTGTTTAGACAGCTGTTGTCGATGTTATAAAAACTCTTCGAGATACCAGTTTTGTATGCTAGAGCTCAAGAACGCGCGAATATAACGAGCGATCAAGATAATTTGTAATCGAGTCATTTATTAATTTGAGTCTGAATCACTTGATTATAAATTATCTTGATCGCTCGTTATCAGCTATGAATCATTTATAAATTCATAGTTATAGTCTGAACAAAATGCAGTGACGGGACAAATATTTTTTAAATATCTTTCTCATATTTTTTCTCGCATCTTTAAAGGAATTTGCAAAAAATATTTTGAATTCATATTCTATATAATTTGATCTTTAAATTTTTTATACGTTGTCTTTTTCTTTCAAGAACACACGGTATATTCATTAAAAAACTCCATTTTTTTAATCGACAATACTTTTTACCTCAAACTCCACATGACCTTCCCGTAAATTTGAGCAGGAGCCGCCACTGATGTGCATTAAAATTTAATGAAATAGGCGCATATGTATGCCCTAAAAATTGATAATATATGCACTAATATTAACTAAAATATGTACTAAATTTTATAATATGCATTTACATACCGACTCATAAGCCTATTGCCACTACTACTCAATCGTCTTCACCCAAAGATAAATAAAATAACAACAGTAGACGAACTATTTCCCGTACATCAATATGGTTTCAGAGAAAGACAATCGACAATTGAAAAATACCAAAGGATAATAAATCATATTGAAAGAAAAATATTATGGACTTGACAAGGACGTATTATGTAAAATAAAAAGAAAATTACGTCGTCAAATATATCTCATATTGAAATCTTACCTAATGGAAAGATACAAATATACATAAACATGTCTGTATCCGTTAATTTAGACATACACCACGTATTTAACCAGTGGTCACTTCAACCGTAGACACATGCGTTTCTGTTTAAAGAACGTCATTAGTGCGGATTTGCAAAGTATTATCCAATGGTTCGCTTTCGCCACTATTTTATCCTGTCAGGTGACAAGAGATAATCTCGTGACATCTGACGGACAAAAGAGACTCACTGATAAAAAATTCCCCTCGAATGGCTAAGCCATTACCAAAAAGGAAAGAAAGACGCATATTAGTATAGTCCGTTAACTCGTAGCCAGATAGCTCATGTCCATGTGTACAGATTCAGATATGTTTATGCATGCTTGTAGCATTTGTATATGGTTGATGTATTACGCATCGATATGGTATATTCTTTTGGTGTATAGGAAATACATTACTAAAGGTTAAGCTCGATAATAGACTATAAACTTACCTTTCTATTATATCTGGCGTTAAACAATGAAGCGGAATTTCTTTAACCTATGCATCACAGACGTCCCAACCACCGATTCCACATTTGCTGATGGTATAGCAATAATTTCGTCAAACACAAATCCATAAAGAACTTCTAAAAACTTACAGCAATACTTAAATTTACTATAAAGTTGCGTAGACCAATGGAACGAACAACTATAAATTATTTAAATAATAATTACCACAAACGAACCATCTGTACACAACTTACCATGAATAAACTGAGGTTAAATACCTCCGATTCCAGTTAGACCAAAAGCTGACATGTCATTATGCAAGCAAGATAAAAAACAGTTAAATTTGAAAACCCAAAAAGCGTTTTGACTAATCAGGGGAAAATTGCAGTTAGTTGCTTTTATAAAACAATACTAGGTAACCAGACCTTACCTAGTAACGTTAACTTTTAATAGATCAATGATAATCACATAATGATCTTAGCCAGAAAAATTTGGGAATTAACTGCCGGCATATACAACCAGCAGATAGTAAATAGAAGATTGAAAAGACAATGGCCAGAAGACTTCGTCGGAACTGGAAACGTATCATAGAATGGTGCCTAACTCCAGTTATATATTAGAAAAGTTAGCACTTACTTTATCATGAACTTAAAGAAGATATGCAAATAAATTATAACAAAGATTACTTGCTGACGTACAAGCTTAAACATGATTACAGATAATAAATTCCAGGTCTATAAGGATGATTGGACGGGAAGTAAAACTCGAAATGAAATAAATGGGTTGCGACTTTAAGCTTTTATGATTTTTCAACATATTACAATTGCAACACATTTGGCTAACTATGAGAACTTTCTCAAGATTCTCAAAATATTGGTCACTCAGTGCAATAACTTTTTCATTGACTGAATGTTCTTTCCAGCAAAAAAAAGAATGAATTTGTAAGTGAAAGTCACTTGCGATTTAGATCTGATGAATGGGATGGATTAGACCCAATCTGAAATCTCAATTGGCCGAATTCTTTCGCGAATAACTTAACTGGTATGATGTTCAAACTAGCGTCACGGTTGAGATAAATATCTCAGCATTTCCGGAGATTATGTCGATAAATAAACAAAAGTATTTAGTTTTTTTGTGTAACATACTAAATATTTTCTTTAATTATTAATGTTAATGTAATTTTGGCTTGTACCTTTAATATTGAGATACATACAAATTTTTATTACAAATTAAAATAAAGAATTTTGTTAAATTGAAGTACATTATATAAAGGTTCCACTGTATTTACTAAATGAATAAACTCGTGGAAATACTAACATATCAGATGTCTGTAAAATAACGAGAGAGACACTACTACAAACGGATTATATATGCACCAAAGTCGTACGACCGACAACTGTGTAGCGTGAACTTTCTCGTTAGATCTCCGCCCCTGGCGTATCTGTAGAGATAATAGTCTGACCATCGCCTCCGTTTACATAAGATCTATTTTCTTGTTTTGCCGGAAAAAGAATAAGTGTTTCAAGTTTCAAAAGAGCAGCGATTCTGAACTTGCTTAGCTTCGCAACCCCCAAAAATAGTAAATGTAAATAAAATTAATATTTTGCCCCCCCCCCTCCCCGCCGCGCCGTGTAAAGTAGTTGCGCGTTTATGTGTTAACTTTATGTGCCCCATGTGCGACACTTTCATTAGTGGTTTTACATACTGATGATGACAACATAGTTGTCGAAATACGTATTTAGAATACGATTATTAATTGTGGTAAGGGGTTTTATACCTTTTTTGAGTGGGCTTACTGTTATTATTCCTTTGGAAGGAGTTCCAAAGGAATAATAACGGTACATATTTTCTATTTATAAAATTCCGTATGCTTTCACACCCGTTATTACTTGTAGTACGGGTATCATAGACAGCAAAACGTCAAGTGAAATTACGACAGAATTTGGTATCAGACTGATACCAGATCCTGAAGAAGCTAGCCGAAACGTCGAGTGAAATTACAGCAACGACACGGCGAACCCCTCAAGAAGATTGTAGGTACTACATACTTTTTGTTTATTTACAAATTTTCACTGTCCATCCACTATTTTGTTGTCTTTGGTTATTTACTAAATATTAGGATGATTAACTTACATGAAATAACATATTAATTTAAAAATTTCAATTTCAGTTACTGGGATTGACGTTATTGACTGTGTACTGTAATAATTACGCGATAGCGTGTAATACACGTGTACATAAACACGATTGCAGATGCAATTACAATCTATAGAAATTCCAATTATTGGCAATGTGCCACGATTCTAGATTCCACATAACTATATGTACATACATAAGATTGATGTATAAACTTTGATAAAATATTTAAATTGCGACAGTATATAAAGCTATAATACGGATACTTTCGTACATACAGCCTGATCACAAAGTAAGTGTTGGTGCTTATACATCTGAAACGATGATTTTAAATTAAAACTAACTTCTTTGTTATGTTAGACTGGCGCATCTATTAGTAGTTATAAATTAAATTCACTTACTATGCAACAAATTGCGCATTGTTTTAATCTACAAACTTAAGATGAATACGAGAACCTATTTTGTCAAAAGCATGCAACGTTTAATGCTCAACATGAACCTACATAATCAACAAAGCCTTATTTTATACCCTAGGATAGGGATTTTCTCAATTTTTTTTCTCGTACCACTGATGTGTACTACGGATCCGCCACGTACTACTGAACTACAGAAAAATTAAAAAAAAATTATTTTCAGTAGGTTATAACGGGTGTTCAGAAACATTCGAAGTCAAAGTAGTCCTTGAAAATATGAAGTCATGTCTGAGATAGATTGATACATTTACTTAATACAATTTTATAGGTTATCAAATTAGTATCTTCGATATTAGATTCTGACAATTTTTGACAGACAACAGTTGACATTTAATAATTATTACAAATCAAATACTTAAGTAAAGACATACGATTTTTTGTTCAGAGCCCACTTGACTCCGAATGTTTCTGAACACCCGTTACATCCAATTACAGGAAATATAATATTCGAGTTAAAAATGACTGTCACCCAGGTGACCACATACTTATGCAACCAAATATACCGATATAATGAAATTCTATTAATAAATTCATTGTCGTATCATTTAGCTTAGGTGGCAAAATTTAGCCTTATTTCATTTTTTTGCAAAATTTTGGTGGCTTTCCAAACATACAATTATTACCTTTCTCTTGATGTTTTCAAATACTCTTTGCATTTCGACCCCAGTAATTTGTTATATTGCTGCAGTTCATCAATATTATGCATGCAATTTCTATATACAAGTGATGTCTTTTATGTATTGCATACTGGGACATAGAGAGCACCACTAATCAAATGTCAGTACTAAAAATTAGCTTCAATCCAAAGTTTCAGTGCGATATGTGTAGTGTTGTAGCTACAATGAACTGTTTTTGGAAATGAAGCATCACACCAGTCAACAATTTCTCAATGGTATGGAGAATTCAAACGTGGACGGATTAATCTTAGCGACGATCCAAGAGCATGTGCACTAAAAACGGCAGTCACTCAGGAAAACGTCAATACTGTGCGCAAGCTCATCAACGAAGATCGTCATGTGACACATCGCAAAATTGAGTCTTCATTGAGAATTTCAAAAACCTCAATTCAAAAATATTTGCATGAAGAATTGTGTGCAAAAAAAAATATTTCCCGTTGTATACCGCATCTGCACTCTATACCGCTTCAACGCAGGGAACTCTAAAAACGTGTACAAGATTGTGAGTGGCGATGAATCTTGGATTTACTGATACGAGCCAGAAAATAAACGCAGTCGTCTGTTTGGGCGTTCCAAGGTGAAGAAAAGCCGACAAAAGTAATCCGTTCTCGAAGTCTCTCCAAAAAAATGGTCGCAACATTTCTACCGAAAGCAGGTCATCTAGCAACAATTTCTCTATAATATCAAAGAATTGTTACTACCGATTGGTAGACAACCATTTGTTTGCCGCCATTCATCGCTGAGCTCCGAGAAACCAATCCACAAGGACGAATCATTCTCCACCAAGACAATGCAAGTTCGCACACAGCTCCCAAGGCAATTGAATTTTTAACGCAACAAATCGTCTAATTGTTAGACCGTCCTCCGTACAATCCCGATCTAAGTTCCAGCGATTTCTTTACCTTTCCGAAAATCAAGGACAGACTGCATGGTCAAAGGTTCCAGTCGTCAGAAGGGGCAGTCGATGCCTTTAAAAATGCAAGTTTGACTGAACCAACAAATGAGTGGAATAACTGCTTCCAGAGTTGGTTCTAGCGCTAGCAAAAGTGCATAAAACTTTGTGGAGAATACTTCGAAAAACAATAAAGTCTTTAAAAGCTATCTACTGTTTTACTCCAGCTCTATATGCAAAATAGACAATTCTCGTATTTTATTTTTCAAAGTCTCAAATAAGTAAAATTCTGAAGGTGATAGAGAAGCGATATTGTGATAACTTTATTCCTACTACAATATGAGAGGCCATTATAACTTATAATGGCCAATTTACTAGACAATCACTAAATATATTACAGCTAAATGTGGAAAAATTTTCAAGACCCTAATGCGACCATATACATCGCTTGACAGTTGATGAAGAACTGAATGTGCTTTGGTCGCAGGAGACACGCGTTTCTAGAGAGGATCAACGGAGACTATACGGAATTTAGAAATACCAGTTGGTAATGCATACAGTTTCTCGACAATGCGGATCAGCTATCTTTGTAGAGGGAATAAATGATATCCACTCCTGAATCCTAGTGAACGACGTTTGAAGAATTTGGGGTCCTGAGGATAATACTGAATAATACAAATATCATTTCCGTATACAAAGCTCGTCACTGGAGTGGCTACTACATGTCTTAATTGCCCTGTCTCATTCTACTACTGTATATACAAGCGATTTTAATAGTCTTCCCTCATAGCCAACATAGACACCGTCACTTATCTCTCTAGGAACGGACATATCATATATTGAATCCGCACAGATACTGAGATGGAACTTCCAAAACAAACTTTAAGCAAAAGATCGACAGATGTATACAAGATCTCCCTCCGACAATTGAAAACTATTCTAGATTTGTATCAGAGCTGATTAATGCTGCTAAAAACTCCATTTCTCGTGGCTATAGAAAACAGTTGTACATCCCGAGCTGGTAAAATGAACTTGAAGAACTTTACAAACAATATTCTGAAAGTGACGATAATGAACTAGCTGATCAAATTCTTAGTCAACTAGATGAGGCTCGGAAAATTAAATGGAGAGAACTGACCGAAAACATGAGTTTCACTCACTCTGGTAGAACAAATTGGTCGCGCTTCTTAGAAAAATGGGTTCGGTAGCATTACCCCCCCCCCCCCCCAAACAAACTTCGCCAATCTAATAGCCGAAAGACTCCGAAATATTTCAAATAATGTGCCTGTCGACGGAACGAGCTTTTGCTTGAGATATTAAAACAGAAATTAAGAATATCTTTTCTGGTCTCCCGCAGAATTCGCAATGGTCATCTCCTTTTTCTACTGAAGAAATTAATTCGGCCATTGCCTGATTCAAGTTAAGAAAGGCTTCTGGTATTGACGTCTTTTCTTAATTCATCAAAAATCTTGGAATGGATGGCCGAGAAATTTTAATGATTTTCTATTTTCTCTTTCCCAAGTATAAAACCAGGATAAAGATTTTATGGACTGGTTGTGCCAGCACTTGGCTGTGCATTTAGCGTTACCCAGGATGCACCACGAGGAGAGGAACTAAACTACACCCCAAACTTGTAAATAACCAGATTAAAATGTCAAACAAAATTTTTAGCAAAATAACAGCTCTCCTAAATTGTAATATGTTTGAAATTAAAATTCTGTTGACTCTTTGACACCAGATTGTTAAATCGTTCCTTAGCGAATTTTGCCTTAATCATTTTAATATCTCTTACAGTTAACTTACCTTTTTGAAGCTCTGATCAAAGTTTCATTTGTGTCCGAAGTTAAAAGTAAAATTAGCATATTTAAGGATCGACATTGATTAAGAAATTTACTGTAAATAAACGATATTATGAAGAAATTACTTTTAAATGTTTTCTGTTTTATTATTTTGTTTTTAATATAAGCAATATTCTTGTGTTCACAGCCCAACGGAAAATTATACGAGAGCTTTAGTGTCTTTTGTCCTTGTGATCGTCTGGACGACTTGGATTTATTATTTACCGAGGATGTCCTGATAGACTGGACCCAACCAATTTATTTAAATTTCACACATGGTAAAATTATGGAACGTATTCAAGAATTCTACTCGGACAAAGGAACAGTAGAAGCCCTATTAGGAGATATTTACGTGCTCACAGATAAACAATTAAATAGTGATATTTTTGACGGGTAAGTTGCTTAGGATTTTTCTCTTTTTCTTTAACTATTACCACAGATAAGTTCCTTACAGATAGCTGATGCCGTACAAAAACGTAAAATGACGCGGGTTGTATGCATACTAGGCGTTTTATTACAAATTTTAAAATATATAGAGTTCTGCGGGAACAAGTGGAGAAAAGGAACACGTCGTTATGCCACATGATGACATGATTGGTGGGCACGCTCTATGCGCTTTGTACAGTTCAATTTCAACTAAAATGCCGTGCCAAGTTTCGTATTCTCTTCAGCTATCTGTTATAACTTACCTGTGCCGGGCTGTGCCATTACTAATATTTATTCACAAAACCCATACATTCTGTGTACACAAAATAACCGCAATGGCTCTATTTTAACGAAATTAGTAGCGCTATCTATTGGTGGGAGATTGATTTATGTAGTACCAATTTTTCAAAATAATCACTAACAATTACGTAACATTTCGTTAACTAAAAACCAAGATACCTATTCCAAAAACCTTAATATAGCGTTCGTACATCACAAATACAAGTTTTTAAGTGACGTCGACGATGAAGACGAGATGTGGATGATAAGCATTCATTCTAAACTATCGGAGTGCCACGAACTATTAGTGGCGCCATCTACCGGTGGGAAGTTGATTTAATCAATGTCAATCTTTCTAAATAGTCTCTAATAATTGCGTAACATTTCGTTAACTGACAACTAAGATACCAATTCCACAAATCCTAATATAGAGATCGTTTATCATAAACACAAGTTTTAAAGGGGTATCGATGATGATAAGGATTCAGTCTGAACTATCAAGACAACGATATACCCATATCTCCAATAAAATACTAATATTTTGTCGGACAGGAAAGATTTGCTAATCCATTGTTAATTAAACGAGTTATTGGTTTTACCTAACTGCTTATAATTTATTAAATATGATTTATTTGTAGTTTTTAAATCCCTTTACGTACTTATTGGTCTATATCTAACCACAATGTACCCTTCTTGCAGTAACTTTCTTTCTTTTACTACGGTTTTCTATTGTTAAGTCCTACACAACTGTACTGATATAAATCATAAAACATTGTGGATTTATTATGTAGAAGCATTGTTATTTATTTTAACTTTATAGACCACAAAATGTCGCAGTGTTTCAACCGGCTTTCCCAGAACATTTGGAAATCTAGTATTTCCCATGGCCAGTTATTTTTGAATTGTTATTTTTAAACTTGCCACCTTCTGGAATTTTCAGACGGAAATTTGTAATTTGAAGGAAATATGCGCAAATATGCAGTATTACGTGGAATATGCATCGAATATGCAAAATATGCAAAATATGCTTTTTTAATTGCCTTGTTTTATTAAAAAAACATTAAATATACCCAGAAAATTCATAATTTTGTCGATACACCTTTTAACAACAAATATGCATTTTGCATATAATCCGAGCTTTAATGATAACTGTTTTTATGTTTGCACATTGAGCTTATACCGTCTGTAAATATGGTGAGTTAACGGTGGAGACGTGAACGATAACACACTAGTACACTAGATAAGAGAGAAGGGAGGTACCATACCAGGCGCCATGCGTGTTTGTGCCCAGTCTGATACATACATACGCAATACGTATTTGTATACCACACCTATTTCTGACCTATCCCTATTGCTTATCCAATCAAATGTTACACTATAGATTGAATAAAAATGTCGGGGAAGTAAAATTGGTGGGGACGCGTCTTGCGAAGCAGTGTCGTTAACTTACCACGTTTACAGACGGTATAAACATCTAAAGCAATAAATAATAAATTGAAAAACAAATTAAAATACTAACTTGTTGCAGAAATTTTACGGAAGAAGCGGAAATGATGCAATTAACTCCTGAACATGCTCAAATCATTCACGACCTATATCCAGCGAATCACATGGAATCGATAGATATATTCAAAAAACTTATTCAAAAATTACCGTGCTTCGGCGTATTTTCGGCCACCGGGGACCTGGCAGCTTGGATGGTCCAATCCTACTATGGTGCGATGTTTTCCATGCAAACTAAGCCAGAATATCGCAGAAAAGGCTACGGCATCTATTTAGCTAAGTACCTGACAAAAGTCGTTACGGAACGTGGTTACTTGCCGTTTGTTGTCATCCGTCCAGAAAATGATGCTTCTAAAAGTCTGTACACCAAATTGGGCTTCAAGAAGAATTTCCAAACCGTGCGAGCCATCCTTAGACCACATGAAATGAACGGTGACGGTCAAGGCGGAGGGACGGATGCGTCTTAAAAAGTCTTTACACCGTTCTACCATTCGGCTGCTTACGCACATCGCAGCTTTACTAAATACTATAATTAATTATTATCGCGGAGAAGGACTTTGTGTAAACAGTTTTGAAGGGAATTCGCTTGAAAATTAATGAGCGTGTGTCTTCCAAATTTATAAAAAGTAAAAGTAATACAGGGAAATTATAAAATTTAGTAAACGACACACTAGTCTTCCACCATAGAAACATGTAACGGTATACTATATTTATTAAAAGATAAGTTTCCCTTTAAACGTTGATAGATTTAATTAAAAAATAAATAAACGTGGACAAACTAAAGGTTATACATGTTGAATTCGTCCCAGAGCAAAGATAGAGGCGTGCCCGATGCCCCACCATTACGCCCTCCCCGACAGGCATGATACTAATGAATAAAGAGACGAAATTGAGCTTAGCGCCATACGCCTGCGCTTAATAGTAGGTACATGAAATAAAATAAGTAGTGAGTAGTCACTTATAAAACGTGGTGAAACACTTACTCTTCCATGAAGTCACAAACTGGGTCTGTTAAATATTTGAAGCATAAGATATCTTTCCACAGTTGTTTCAGCAAACCGAGGGCGTCGTGACGAAAATGTACTTGTATGCAAAAGAACGACCGCTCTACATCTACTGATGTAATAGTTGAAGGATTTAAATACGAAGGAAGATCGGAAAGTTTCTAGAACGAATCAGAAAATGGCGGCGTTGTGCGCGCGTGCCGGTTATGTGTTTTGAGTGTCCCATCTATTAGACACTCACGAGCAAAAATATTGCATATTTTGAATATGTAAAATAATTTATTACCCTTTCCTTATTTCTTCATTCTTTGTTGAGAAAATATTATATCTACGACTTATTTATTTGATTTTATGTAACAACAGAAACTAAAGTTGACAAACAAGTGTTTTTATTAGAAATTAATAAACCTAGACAGGTTCCTTAAATAAATGCAACAGTTTGTTATTAGCTGGCTATTTTCTAAAGTTGGATTTAATATCGCGTATTGGCTCCGCTAGCATCTATATAGTTTGCTCCATTCCAAAAATCAATTTTTTTAGATACTTACTCTTGTGAAAATTGTTGCCATTCTTCCTCCGATGCTATTCGTAGGTCTTGTAGAGTTCTTGGAGGCAGTTTTAGCTTCTTAATTTTTCTCTTTAAGTAGTCCCACACGTGCTCTATTGGATTACAATCCGGACTCTTTGTAAGCCAGATCACTATAAATTTCAACGTCAGTAAGATACAACATCAGCAATGTGCGGGCGTGCGTTATCATGGCTCGATATGAAGTTCATATTGAGGTTCATATTATGAACCTATCAAACCCAATAAAGCTGGCGTATTTAGTAAACATAGTAAACAGGATATGTTACAACTACCAAACGGCTGTCATTCTTTGAGTGACCGCAACAAGCTCAGTACGGCCTTCTCAACTTATACCTGCCTAACACATCACTGAGCCTCCTCCAAAATCAATATTTTTCACCAAAATATAGTAAGCGCCAATTAAGTTGGCGCGAGGAGGGGGTGCGCAGAAGCCGTTTTTAAAAACGTCCACACTCACTACTCAAGTAATTGTCAGAATACATTTCTCATTGACGTTTGACGGAACATAATGCTTTGCTAGGGGGATCATAAAGTGATACACGCTCAGAGGTTAGAATTATCTGACATTTGATGTAAAACCAAATACAAATCTCCCCACTACTTCTAATCCTGCGCGAACTTACCCCTCCTCGCGCCAACATAATTGGCGTTTGCTATACAGTGTAAAACATTCATTTCTTCGCCTGTATACTAAGTTACGCCCACCTGGATGATACAATTGAATCCGCGTTTCGTCATAAAAGAAATAAATAAACAAAACTTTTCACGCAGCATCAAATATTAAAAATATGCAATACTCTTGCTCATAAGTGTATAACTGATGTCAAATTTTTAGGCATACGGATTAGGCAGACGGATAGTGCACCAAAGTAAAGCCGTTATAGCCAAGCAAAGTAAACAGTGCGCGCATTTTCTTAATCGTGAATAAAATCGTATCCGTGCAGTTATTAAAGTTTTTTTTTAAGGCTTAAATACTAAAGAAATAAAAACGGAATTAGACGAAGTTCATGGAGAATCTTCATCGTCGTATGCAACCGTTGCGAACTGGATTCGTGGATTTAAACGTGTTCGAACAAGGCTAGGAAATCAAGGCTAGGAGACCAAAAACATCTACCGATGAAGAAACCATTAAAAAAGTTCAGGGAATCGTAATGAAATATCGCCGATTTAAGCTGAGAGAGATTGTAGAGGCAGTAAGTATATCATATGACCGCGCACATTACATTTTACATCAACATTTGGACACGAGAAAGCTCAGTGCAAGATGGGTGCCGCGTTTGCTGTCAGACGATCAAAAGCAAGGTCGTGTGACCATTTCTCAGCAATGTCTAGACATGTTCAAACGTAATCCTGTAGATTTTTTGAGACGTTTTGTAACCGTCGATGAAGCGTGGCTACACTACCTCACGCCAGAGACTAAAACACAATCAAAGCAGTGGACAGTACGCGGTGAACCAACTCCAAAGAAGGCCAAGACGATGCCGTCAGCTGGAAAGGTGATGGCTACCGTCTTTTGAGGTGCTTGAGAATAATTTTTATTAACTACTTGCAATACGGGAGGACAATAACAGGTATAGGTACATTATGCGTAGTTATTAGACAGATTGAACGAAGAAATCAAAGTCAAAAGGCCTCACATTGCAAAGAAAAAGTCTTGTTTCACCAAGAAAATGCCCCATCCCACAAGTCGGTAATTGCAATGGCGAAACTGCACGAATTACGATTCCAATTAATTGAACATGCACCGTACTCGCCAGATTTGGCCCCTTCGGACTTCTTCCTATTTCCGAACCTCAAGAAATGGTTGACTGGAAAGAAATTCTCATTGAATAATGAAATCATCGAAGCTGTAAATGAACATTTGGAAGGTTTTGATACTTCTTATTTTTCTGAAGGAATGAAAGATCTTGAAAAACGTTGGATTAAATGTATAGAGTTACTAGGAGACTATAAAGAAAAACAAAAATTATTTTTACCCCGAAAAGTGGTTCTAGAAACTTTCCGATCTTCACACGTATATAAATATATCGCAAGTTGACATTTGATTTTTACGTCGTCGTTAGATGCGGTAAATCTTTAATAAACTTACTCACCGCGTCTGACAACGGTCGTTTTCTCGAATTACGTAACCGCGACATTATTAGATACTACGTATAACAGTCCGTACAGAAGTCTACACATCTGAAGGAATATGCATCGCGGCTGAGATACATTCATCCAACGCGGTGATCAAATTATTACTGACGTTTGAGACCGTTTTTAATTAATTAATAGCCTTTATTGCCTAACAGGCGAACTCAATTACAGAGCAAAAATATATGTATAATACACAGCACATACAAAGGTGGTCCTTAAGAATTAATTATAAATATTAATTAACAAACTTAACTATAATTAATAAAGTTAATAATAACAATAAAAATTAAAAAATTAACAAAATAATTATTAAAGTAAAAATGACTGTTGAAAAAACAAATTAGCTGTCACGGGACGCCTGGCATATGTGAAACATCGAAATCGATTGTTATTTAATGAAGGGAATATAAAGAAAAGTAAAGAAATATTTAGATTGTCGCTATCACTCATATTTAAAATCAACAAAAAGTTGCAACGTATTCGGTTGGAAATACTTTGTTATGCTCGAAAGGATTGAAATGAAAACTTGAGACGATGTCGTGTAAGTAAAGCGACTTTAGCGCGCACCGATGAACACACACACACGCGTAAAAGTGACGAACGCCTAGTGTATAGCTTGTAGGGATAGCGGAGAGAGGAGGCGCCAACATACACACAAGTTATAGTGTTCACCGACATACACGCATACACAGTATACGCGCTGCAGGGAGAGGGGAGCGTCAGCGGTATAGCGAAGAGAGGGGAGCGCTGACTGAGCGATCATCCCGTGATGGCATTCAGGAACCGAGTTTACCCCCGTGGCGCGTCATTAAATGTTTCATATCAAAAACAAAGTAAAAATAACAATTTAAATGAAAGCAGTAATTAACAATCAAAAAATGATCAAACCCATAAAGATATCATTATAAATGCTGTTAGCGTTTCTGCACATATGAAGCAAAGGAGGCCTCTGTAGAAGATTTGTCCCGGGCGTAAGGCACATGAACGTGACCGCTTTTCTGAAGGAGCATGGAAGCGAAAAATATATGTCAGGAGGTCAGGACAGTCAATTCGACCATTCACCAACCTGTAAATAAGCATAGCGAACCGACATTCCTCTAATGATTTGACATTGTGCTCCTCTAGCAAAATATTGTAGTCGGTACCACGCAAAGGATACACGCCAGTATGTTTAAATGTTAAGAACAGAATAATTTGAAACGTACTTGAGTAGGCAAAAACCTCACCAATTTTATAAAATACAAAAGTATCTTTAATAACATAAAATATTATTAAAAATCGAGTGTGAAGAACACAATACAACTTCATTATTAATATTTTTGTATCAGAGACGCATATACGTATTTCATCTTTCTACAGATTCATCAGTACGCCCCTGCTGGAGAAGGAAACATTCACAAAAAAAGAACAAATTCGCTATCTCACAGAAATTATTAAGACCGGGCGTCTCTGGAGAAGGATACGTTCACAAAAATATTAATAATGAACGTGTATTGTGTCCTTCACATCAGAATTTTAATAATATTTTATATTATTAAAAATACTTTTGCATTAAATGTTAAGAACTTCGAAAACCGACGTTGAACACGTTCAATAGCATTTATTTGCGAGCCGTATATGGGATACCACACAGTCGACCCATACTCTAACTTACTAACCACCAACTCAAAGAAAAGTGTTTTTAGTAAACCAATATCACTGAAGTACTGTATAGTCCCCATCACGAAGCCAGTGCTCTTAGTCGCAGAGCACAAACAGAACACTGAGGTCTTTGATAGAGCCGACTTTCATGACAGTGTGTCCATCTATGTAGTATGATGAAGGAGCAGGAATAAACTTGCGGGTAAATGACATAACAAAGCATTTATCGATGCTCAAACGAGGATGATTCGCTTTAGACCAAGCTGAAATAAAATTAAGACTCTCTTGTCGATTATTAACATCTTCAATAGAGGAAATAACAGAAAAAAATCTTCACATCATCGACATAGCACAAGATCGGAGAAGGCAAGCCAAGTAGCAAGTCATTTATGACAACCAAAAATAATAACGCGCCGAGGTTCGAACCCTGGGGAACACCAGAAAACGAAGCAAATGTTGTCGAACTAAATCCATTGTAAAACACATAATTAACTCGATTGTATTAAATTGAAGAGACAAGGCGCGAAACCATAAGAGGATGATTTATCCTGCAATACACGATGATCTATTGTGTCACAAGCACGAGAAAAGTCAGTATAAATACAGTCAACCTTTCCCTGAACGTCCATAATTTCACAGGAAAACTGCATGAAACAAGCCAAATTAGTCGAAGTGGATCTACCAGGGAAGAAACCGTGCTAACGTGGAGAAATATAGGAGCGGATATTACTAAATATGAAATTATATAAGTATTGCTCGCATATCTTAGAAAGGTTAGAAAGAATTGTCACAGGACGATAATTTGAGAAACTAGATTTACCATCTTTCTTAAAAACAGGAACGATTCTGGCACGCTTCCAGGCTGAAGGTAAGACAGAGGTAGAAATAGCAAGATTGATAATCTTTTGCAAAGGAAGAGCGAGCGAATAATAATCTTTATAATAAAGCTGGGAATCATATCATCGCCTGCAGTGAATTTATTCGGAAAAGACTGTGACATAATCTGAATCAAGGCTTCTACAATAACTGGGTTAATCCAAAAAGAGGAGAGATCCATAGAAATATTAATGGGCAGCTCGTTTGCGGTGCTCTCGATATAGATACTACGCTCCTTACGCGCAGCGTAATATTTATTAGCCTCTTTACTAATGAATCTAATTAATGACACGCCAAGGAATGCGATACTAAGCAAGGGCAATGTCACTCAACAAAATAGTGTTTGCGGGGACGCCGAACGTGCGTAATTGGCCGTTGCCTTTGCAAAAATTCAGGCAGTATAGCTTTCTTTAAGAAGATTTTAACATAGAAATTATAAACAAATTTTTACAGAGAGTATGCTTGTGAATGTGTATTTTAAAAAAGGTGCAATACCCTTCATTACATGAATATGTATTTCGACAACTAAATTGCAATCTTCAGTGAGAAGTGATAACAGCGTTGAACATCCATTAGCATGGACACAACCTACCTGTCATATTTGTTTGAATTTTTAATAGTAGATATCAGAAACATTACTGAAATCGGCAACATAATCACCGTAACGAAAGTGTTGCCAACCTCTGAAAAGTCACCCTTTCGTCAAACCGCTCTCGTAGAAGCTGGATATAAATTGATTTTGTACTGTAACGAGTCTTTTGTTTAAAATATTAAACAGTCTACAGGATTTACAACGCTGCAATATAACATGTTAGAATATTTCGTCCTTGAATGCCACTAAAGGAGCAGAGTGATCCATCTCTAGTGGAGGAGGTTGGTAGAGAAAAATTAGTTTGAAATCATTGTAAAGTTGGCAGTAGCATGTTTCAATCAATTCGCAAACTTGAATGAATGTTTAAAAGTTATGTCATAACGACAACTGAATGACAGTACTATCAAACAAACTGTAAATAGCCATGATCGGTATCTGACAAACGTAAAAATGCGCTCTAATCTAAGGATCTTTATGGTACCACCACACTTAATTTGAGATGGATCTCTCTGTACATTTATGTAATTTATAAGGCGATTAGTTGCCCCCAAATAAGTCATGAAATTATTTAATTGGTTTTATAACAATTTAACAATCTAGTTGGCACTTAATATCTAAAATAACTGTTTTAACCATTCAAAAAGTCATAAGTCTTTCAAGCGAATTCGATTCAAACCTGTGCCGACAAAGTATTTTGCCTTTCTTTTTTATGAATTTATGATTTTACAATTTTTCGAGCATATTTTGAATATGCATTAGTTGAGAGATTTAAAATGCAGTAGCAATTTTACGATTAAAATTTATAAGAAAATACGCAAACAACAAAGTGTGCTTATTCAATCAATCTCACTTATTACAAAAAAGAAATGATTGAAATCAATTGTTGTTGGCTGGCTGTTTGTTTTAACTTGGCCCTGTTTCCTTAGCTAGAATACTCTATTTTGAAACGATAAAACGAAAAAAAAAATTAGTAAAAACAAAAATAGGAGGCTTTGGCAGGCATTTACAAACAGCCATTGTGATATTTATATCTAGAGAAATAAAGCTGACCTATGAAACACGCACCACCAGTGTCCACTTGGTGAGAAAATTCGATGATTTGTGATTATAGTGGATGCCAGTTCGGTGGTGAAACAGAAAAGGCATGCATAATGTCCAAGAGGTAAAATATATACATACACAGATGTTTTTAGAATAAATTAATGGAAATTTTTTAAATATCAGAAAAGAGAAAATATACCTTATAATAAAAGATTACGTTTAGCCAGGCATTTAGGATATAACGATTTAATTTCGTTTTATGGCAATCATATTTAGTAAATTTTTTTAAGCAAATCATTATACAAATATACATTTCCTTTATAATTAAAGATTTATTAAATATCGGCTAGCTTAAGACTAAAAATTTTTTTAAGAAAATATATTTAAAACTTTTTATGAAACGTTTTATGAAAATGCTTTTGCATTTTAGTAGAAGTATATCGTTTTTCTAAATTTACTAGTTAGGTACTTACTTTAGGGGCCAAATTGTACGAACAGTAGTGAATATATTTCCCTTCGCAAATTTCGCGTAGAATAGCAAGGTTAGTTTGCATGGTCTGCTTTCTCATCAAAATGCGATTAACGTTTTGCTACTGTTTCATGCGATTAACATTTCATCATTATTAGGCGCTTAATTTAGTCTTGTTTGTCATACATTAGGGTTATGATTAAACACCGACACCTAGGTAAGCAAACAGCGGCGTCACTGCGTCGACTTTACTGAAAAAAGTTTTGGTTTTCCAGTGATTCTTTGATTTATCTCCATTTTCTGTTTACCATTGATTATTACTCCAAAATATTAAAAATTATGTACGGTCAGTTAGCAAAAAATTTTGAGGCATGGTGTTGCCTTAACCACTTCCAGAATTCTAAAATTTACGTATTGTGAGTGCACTTTGCCAGACATTTACTGACGCTTACAAAATTGGAAGTTATGTGTTTTGCATCAATTCTGATAATCTGTAAAAAAAAATGTTAGATTTAAAAACTAATTCATGTGCATTGCTTATCAGATGGAATTAAAACACATTCTAATTACATTTAATACGATTATGGCTGTTATTTATTTAAAAAAGTTATAATTATTCATTCTCATTTTGTATGTCCTTAATACTTGGTCATAGCTCCATTGACTTCAATTACTTTCTGTAATCTTCGTGGCATGGAAGAAATAAGTTGCTGCGTATACTCTGGTGTAATTTGCTGCCATGCATCAGTATTTCGTTGCCTTAACTGATTCACATTTTGTGGTCGAAAATCGTGCTTATGTATTTCTTTAACAAGTGTTCCCCATAGGTTTTCGATGGGATTAAGGTCGGGACTTTTTGAGGGCCATTGTAAAACATTGATATTATGTTTCTCGCAATAGTTTTGAACCATTATAGCTCGGCGAACTGGAGAATTATCCTAAAATTTGAAGTAGATATTATATACAAGAACGTATTATTAAAATTCTAATATTTACATGTTGAAAGATAAAATCATTTCCAATACTCGTATAACTGAGGGCAGCATAATTTCGTTCAAATTTCGGCAGTATACTTGAGCAGTTAACCTTTCTTCTATAATCGCGACCACACCTGGGCCTCAACTACTTATTCACCCCCAAACATTCACAGAAAAATGCCCTGCTCTGTTTACAGTACGCACATATTGGTCATTATATCTTGTGCCACTAGGTCTATAAACACGAAGGCGCCCATTGTGACATGATTGAAATGACTTCTCATCTGAGAATACCACATTTTCACACAAATTTACGTTATTTACAAATAGTTGCGAACTCCAATCTTTGCTGCTTGTTAACTTCCGTCAAGTATATTTTATTAGCTACACATAGATTTCTTAATTCATTTTTAATAGCAAGCGTAAATTGAAAGGCAGTAAAATCAAAATCATTATCCAAGAAGATCTTACGCCGATGAACATGGGCTATTTGGAAATACATAACTGCAAAGCCGATCTCCCGCTAATAGCTCCTGGACAAACGACGGGAAAATTTACTGTAAGTGTAGTAATAAAACATACCTACTTAATTAAATCTGTGGAAGATATAGAAAAACCGAAATGTCAAACTTTTAGAGATTAGTCGAGCTTTAATTACGATCTCTTCATGAAAGATTTAACCATTATTCCCTTCGATCACATGTTTTTTATGACTCTAAATGACAAACTGGATTTCTTCAATCGTGTAATTCATAATCTATTCCAGTGGCGGCTGGCGCATAAGCGCTGCAGTGCTGCAGAGCTCCCAAAAAATTGGGCGGGCGAACCTGTATTAGTTATAAACTAGTTTTCTTTTACATAATTTTTCCGACATTTCTGATGTTTATAAAAGCGTAACATATTGTTGTGAAAATTCTCCCCCTACATATCAAAAAAATTGCATACTACAATTTGACACCTTAATCATCAAAATCCGATCAGTAGATGCCGAGATATTCGCTTGCGAAATTACAACACTAACGCCGGTTATATATAGAATATTATCAAATAATATACAATAGGCGACCAGTGGAATAACCCACCTAATTCGCGCGATCGCTCACTTGTTCCTTATCTGGTCCACACGTACGGGCTCTCAGAGCTCTTTGAAACACCCGCGCGCACCCCGCTACCACCGCGGATGTCTGAAATCAATACGTGATTTTATAAGGCATATTCGCTGCATTCTGTTCAGCACGTTCATATGATTCGGTATAGGTGTTTAATATTTACGCGTGTTGTTTACTGTGCGGCGAGTGTAACGTAAAAATAATAATATTGTGCGCGTGCTTGCTGGTTTTTGTATATTGTTGACAATTTATATAAACTCTGTGTATTATGGAGGTGGTCTTTAATTTAATTAATGTGAAGAGATTCTTTAAATATTCATACGAAGAGAAGTTAGAATTAAAAGCAAGAGATAGGCGATTAGTAGATATCACTATTGAAAAAACTGGTGTAAGTAGAGGGAAAAATTATACACGTAAATTTAGTAGCGATATTTATTCAAAAAACGATTGGATTTGTGGATGCAACAAAAAAAATGCTTTATATTGTTTTTCCTGTTTACTTTTTGGTGGCGATAAAGCTAGGACGGAAATAGGGGTCACGGATCTAGAGCACTTGAGTTTGAAAATAAAAAGACATGAGAATTCTAAAAGCCATCTTCATAATTGTATGGAATTTGCGTTACTAGGGTCAACTAATATTATGGCTCAACTAGATTCTGCTTATTGGGTAAATATACAGAGACATAATGAAAATGTGTCAAAGAATCGTTATATTTTATCAAAAATTATTAATTGTATAAAATTTTGTGGAGCTTTTGAATTGGCCCTTCGGGGACATGATGAGAGCGATACTTCCGAGAATCCGGGGATAATTCGTGGACTTATTAATTTTTCGGCTGAATTAGATGCAACTCTAAGTGAGCACCTAAAAAATTGTTCGGTATTTAAAGGCACTTCCAAAGAAATACAGAATGATCTGTTACAGTGCATACTTGAAGTCTGCCAAGAACAAATAATTGAGGAAATTAATAATTCTCCGTTTTTGGCGATCATGGCGGACGAAACAACGGATGTTGCTGCAAAAACTCAAATGGTAGTTATTTTTAGATATGTTCGTGATGGTGAGCCAATTGAACGTTTTTGAAACTACGTCATTCCTGAAAAATGTGATGCAGAAACACTTAGCAAAACAATTTTAAGTGTCATAGATGCTTTAATTCAAAATTCACCTAACAAACTGATTGCACAGAGTTACGATGGAGCAGCGGTGATGAGCGGACAACACGCAGGCGTTCAAGCATTGATTAAAAAAAAGTACCCTTTTGCGCACTATGTACATTGCTATGCCCATCAATTAAATTTAATTATATCTAAAGCTGCTTCTGCAAATTCGCAAGTACGTGTATTTTTTGGAAATCTACAAGACATTCCCGGCTTTTTTAATAATTCACCCCAACGAGTAGAAGTGTTAAACAAGATTGTAAACAGAAGGATCCCCCACGGCGCTACAACCCGTTGAAATTTTAATATCAGGACCATTAATGTTGTGTACGAAAATAGGGCCTCTCTCATTGAGTGTATGGAAGAAATAGAAGAACAATTCTCCAACAACACAGTCTGTAGTGCAGCCGCCTCTATTCGCCGTACATTCAATGATCCGATCTTCAATTTTTGGCTGACTTTTTTCCATCATGTAATGCCCCATGTAGATATCCTGTTTAATCAATTGCAGCAAAGAAAAATTGAACCCACTCTAGTAAAAGACGCTATCGAAAATTTTGAACGCAGTATAGGCCAAGTTCGAAATAATATTGACAACATCATAAGTGAAGCATCAGATTTAATAAGCGATGAGCCACCACCAGAAAAACGCAAACGTCCAAATAACAGCAGATTTAATCATCGAATTTCGGCTTTAGAGGTGTGTGATGTTATTCTAAATTGTGCAAAAGATCGATTTCATTTTAAAGAGCATCTAGTAGTGGCATCACTTTTTTTTTCGGAATGCTTTGGAGAGTATTGCAGTAAATTTCCTGAGGACAAACTCACTTCCGCATGCTCCTATTATCCCACCCTTGATAAAGAAAGATTACGAACTGAATTGTCTGTTATTTACTCAAGAACTGATTGTAGATCTTTAAAAGGCGCACTACCTCTTCTAAAATTTTTAATAAAAAACAATCTGGGAGATACGTTGAAGGAGACTAGAAAATTATTAGAAATTGTAATAACAACTCCCATGACAACATCAGAGGCCGAACGATGCTTTTCAACACTAAATCGAATTAAGACGTTTCTCAGAAATTCAATGACCGAAGATCGTTTAACATCTCTTTCCATGCTATCTATCGAAAAAAAGTTTATCTCCGAAATAGACAATTTTAATGACAAAGTGATAACAAAATTTGCAAATCGAAAAGAACGTAGAATAGATTTAATTTATAAGAAATAATTTGTTAGTAAAGTAGTGCTTAGTGACTCTTATTTTTTCGTGTGACAATTGACAATCGTTCCAGAAATCCATTACTTCAGTGCGGAAGGCGAAGAAAGCACATAAGATCGATGGGAGACAACCTCTTACTGCCCGTGCAAGGTAAATTTTTTTGTAAAACTTGCAGAACACCTCAAAATCTTTAGCACGAGCCGCCACTGATCTATTCAACGCTCATGCTCCCCTTAAAATTACGAAACTACATAAACCTTGGATAACTGAAAATATTAAACTTCTGCAGAAGTTACGCAACGATGCTAAGAGTAAATTTAGGAGAACCAAACTGGAGTCTCACTGGATTTATTACAAACAACTCCGAAATTATACTACTTTGGCGATTAGAAATGAAAAAACAGCTTATTTTCAACATTTGTCTTATAATAGGAACAGTAAATCTCTTTGGCGCGAACTTAATCAGTTAAATATTGGAAGGAAAAAGAAAAATGAGATTTCATACGAATTCTCAAATCCGCACTTGATTAACGCTGGGTTTATTAACAACAAACCTCTCGTTTCTGGAAATTTTCTGGAATGTATTAATAATTACATTAGTAATACTTCTCCGGACCTAAAAAATACTTTCGTATTTCACCCTGTCGACGAGAATGTCGTGTTTCGATTCATCTTAAGTATTAAGAGTACTGCTGTCGGTAGTGATGGCATTGGCATTCACATGCTGAGATTGCTCATACCGTAACGTGGAAAAAATCACTTGTAATCCCTATACCTAAAAATGTGAACGCTGCTAACATCGGTGACCTTCGACCTATTAGTTTATTGCCTGTTCTAAGCAAAGTCTTGGAAAAAATACTAAATACACAAATCACTGAACATCTGCAAGCTTTTGATTTGCTCCCTCAGTGTCAATCCGGTTTCCCAATTAATCATAGTTGTACTACTGCACTTTTGAAGGTCACAGATGACATTCTCAGATAGAGATTAAAACGCTATGTCTCTATTAGTTATACTAGATTACAGTAAGGCGTTTGATACTGTTAACCATGACATTTTATTGGCTATTCTTTATCATCTCGGGTTCAGCAGTGGTGCCTTGGGTCTGGTACTTTCGTACATCTCCGAAAGATATCAGTGCGTAACGTTGCGTGGCGACATATCAACACCATTGCCCGTGACAAGTGGTGTTCCACAGGGATCAATCCTTGGCCCTTCATTTTTCTCCATTTATACCAGCCACAAATGTGTCAAGCACTGCCAGGTGCAAATGTATACTGATGATACGTAGCTCTACGTTGGTTTCACAAAAAACGAAGTTCAAGTTGCTATTGATAAGATTAATCACGACTTAGAGCGCATACAATCATTTTCGCAAAATCATGCACTAAAGATCAACCCGTAAAAGACCACTGCCGTCTTGTTTGGTAACCCTGCATTAATTCAGAACATCAAAGAACAAATCATGATCAAAATTAATAATGCACAAGTGTCGTTGGTTGATTCGGCAAAAAAAACCTAGGTTTAATCATTGATAACACCTTCCGATACAAGAAACATCTTTCAAAAATTATTCAGTCAGCCTATGCCAATCTCAAAACATTGTATCCTTATCGATCAACTTTTGACATCCGTGCTAAAACCATGTTATGCGAGAGTCTTGTCTTGTCGCTATTTAATTTTGCGTCTACAATCTACGGCCCTTGCTTGGATAGTGCTGATCGAGCTCGCGTACACAAGGTTCAGAACGCGCGTATGCGTTATATTTTTGAAATACGCAAATTTGAACATATTTCGCATAAACTTCTTGAGTTGCAGTGGTTAAATATGGCCAACAGGAGAAAGCTTCAAGCCTTATGTCTATACCATAAAATTATAACTTTGAAAACGCCATCGTACTTAACTGAAAAGATACGTTTCCGGTCTGATGTACACAATATAAATCTTCGTAACACCAACTTGATTAGACCCCCAAACACACAGATTGGCGCTTTTTGAAAGATCCTTCACGCATCATGACATTTATCTGCTGTACAACTCCATTCCGGCTTGTTATAAATCCTTGGAGACAAAGGTATTCAGGAAACAAATCATGTACTTTCTTTTTAAGCGTCAGTAATGGTTTTCGGCTAGTATGTGCGTGTATGTATCTATATGCGTATGTGTGTGTGTGTATATATATATATATGTATATATTGTTGCTTATTTTTTCTGTTCCTTTCCATCTGTTCTGCTCTTGTAATTCGTGACTGGATGTACAGGCTTTATTGCATATTGCGATATTTGCATACTGTTTGTTTTATTTATTTTTTATGGATTTTTATTATTATTTTATTATTATTATGTAGAATAGCAAAATATTATTTTTAAGTTAGACTAGACAAACTTTTTATTGTTAGTGATCGTCTGCATTAAGGTTTTGGTGGAAGAACAGGCGGCGGAAATTATTTTCCGTCCATCTGAACCACGCCTTAAGGTTACAGCACTTTTTTTTGGCTCTTTTTTCTCTCTGATTTGTTATTTTCATATATGTAATGTGAAAGAAAAATTTGTGTTGAAATAAAGGATATATTATTATTATTATTCTTAATTCACTATTTTTAATCCCTCGACGCACAGTATAAATTGAAGCAGGGAAATTTATTTGTTCTCGTGCACTAATTGCTGTTTCGAATGGATTCTCACGCAGAAAATTTAGTAAATTTGTGTCTTCCTGTTAAGTCGAAACATTGCGCCTCTCAGATCCTCGCCTCCTGATAATTGATTCAAATTCAATAAGTTTTCTCTTTTCTGACAGCACCGTGTTTTTACTGATTTGTAATTCGGTAGCTATGGCCCTTATTGAGACACCATCGGCCAATCTGGCTTGTAACATCGCTTTTTGGTAGGCCCTCAAATTCGACATGTTTTAGCTTTAAATTAACCGCTGTCGCTTTTGAAATTATACTTCCATTTTATGAATGAAATTTACTATGAATGAAATTATATGAGATGTTCAAGTGAGCATTATAACTTTGGACAGTAACAGTAAAATTTGTCTTGGCCAAACATTTTTTGAAGCAGCAGAATTTTCGAATTATATTTTATGTATTTTGGCCATACTGTGTATATGCCAATATGAAAGAATTATTAAAGCAAACACCCTTAACGGATGACGTTACAAATAAAGAAAAAATAATTGAATACACTATATTTACAAACTCCAAAATATACGAGGGCATATTGGAAACTAATGCCTCCAGGGCTATATCTTTATTAGTAATAAATATGTGGTTTATATATAAATGTGAAATAATAGTATAAACTGTCCTCTACGCACTAATATATTCATTTTTCCGCATAATTGCCACTGACAGCAATACATTTACACCAACGTACTACAAGTTTTGCGAGTCCATCACGGAAGAAGTCTGAAGACTTCCCACGACACCATTGCCGCACCTCCGTTATCACCTCTGCATCCGAAGAGAAACGCTTGCCCTTGAGATGTTCCTTAAGCTTCGGAAAGAGGAAAAAGTCACAAGGCGCAAGATTGGGGCTATAAGGTGGATGAGGTAAAACGTCTGTACTCCATGGACTAACGTCATTTCAGGGTCGTAATGATGCGCCCACGACCCCGCCCTGCTTCATATCGGGTCAAGAGTTGTTCGCACATTTGTTTCCGATTGGCTATCATTTCATCGGTAAGCATTCGGGGCACCTAACGCGTGCATACTCTCCTATACTGCAGCACATTGCAGATAATGTGATGTACTCTTTCTTGTGAAATACCCACCCTGTTGGCAATGTTAGTTTGTTTACACCGTCGATTCTCACGAACCAGTTCATCCACGAGAGCCACCTGCCTTCAACACACGCAGACATTGGTCGGCCACTACGTGCTTCCTTTTCAGCAGGATTTGCGTCTTTCACAGTCTTTACCCATCTCCTAACAGTACTCACATCAACACACGCATCACAGTATACAGCACTCAACCTTCGATGGATGTCAATGGGTGCTACACCCTCCGCAGTAAGAAATTCAATGACAGCTCGTTGCTTTAATCGCACGTCCATGCCGTTGGATATGTTTAGAACTGTCGTGCACACACGTGATGTTCTTGAGAATCTCCACTAAGGGACTTATGTACAAATGCTTAAGGTAAATGGCAAACCACTTTTGACACGATCCGACCTGTCATTATAAAAATTATGGGTATGAAGGCATTAGTTTTTAATATGCCCTCGTATATTAAATTGTCTATTTCTATTCGGCAGTAACTACTGACGAAAAATGTGAATTCAAAAATCAACTTGATCAAGTTTTAATTGATTTAGGTAATGTTATCCTTGTAAAATTTATAACTGTTATAAATACACGAATAAGTACATAACCTACATACCGACTGATTTAAAATATCTTGAAAAAGCCAAACAGTTGCATTATAAAATACAAAATATAAAAAAAAAGGTCCTTGTAAATAAACACCTGTCTCACTATGCCTTTTCTTATATCCTTCAGGTATTATAAGGATGTTTGCTCCTTGACCAATATCGTGCAATAGCAGAATTATGTCGCGGATATTTTGAAAATGTTGACTTATCAATATTATTGTAAGCCAATCTCATGGCGTAGTTACATCTAACGTTGCGCCCTAGATATGCAAGATATTTAGAATCATAGTATGTATATAGATATACATAAACAACATTCTATAAATCATATAAACATTTAACCATACATAATCTTGTTAACTTTAATAGAAAATCTGTAATTCATACAATGGACAGATGACGAATTTGAGTTATTTAATTATTTTGAAAACATCTGTTATGAAGCGATGCTAAAATCGTGTTAGTATTTTAAAGTGTCTCTTCATGTAAAGTTAGACCTGTAGAAAATAAAGAATTAAAATATAGTTGACCAATGAAATGGTTATATTGTTTTGTAAAACATTCCATATTTTACTTTGAAAAATGTATTAATAAAAGCACTATATTGAATACAAATGATTTTTATTTTATTTTCAGAAAATGAAAAGAATAGCTGTAGATCGTGATGAATGTTTGGATAAAATTTAAAACGGCGAAAATTTTATCAAAAAAACATATTTAACCTATTTAGCAAATCATTACGTTATGCATTGAAGTACTGGAACCGTCTTGTGTTAATTCTGATATCGAAAACAGAATTTGCACCAATTTGCTAAACAAAGAGCCATTGTTCGGAAAACACTTGTCAACATGATTTTTGTAACATTAATGAAACGCTCTTCTTGTGTTTTATTTAGGTAGCTATTAAAATACCTTTTCTTACGACGTCCCGTTTTTCGAGTATCTGTTTGTCGCTTATATCAGAAAATTATTTACCGGTCTTTAAGACAGTGTAAGTAGAATTACCACGAGAGGTAATCATTAGAGACAGGACGCATTAGGCCGAAATTACGATGGACCATATAAATAGTCTATAACATCGCTAAGTACAACACGTAGTTATTGAATAGCTCTATTCATTCGGTTAACTGCACATCTGTTTTTTGTCGTTGAATTGTAACGCAATTACTCCAATATTACAGTAAAATTCCTTTCTTCATGGGCGTAGATAGAAGCGTGAGGAGTTTTTATAATTTATTTAATTTATTAGTTTATACTTCGTAAGATAAATAAAGTACGGTGAGTTAGTTTCTTTTTTTCATTATTTTAACTGTTAATTCCATACTTCGTCATTTTTGTAATAGATCCTGTTTAAATTAAATTATTTTGACGTAAGTGTCCAGTGAATTCCATTAAGTTTCAATATCTTATGCATACATTTTTAACTTTCATTTATTTAGATCTAGAACACTTTTTAAGTTACTTTTTCAGATATGATATGAAATAAGGTCGAGAATGCCATTGTGAAACAATGGCGAGTTGGATTAAGGGTCAAACTAATTGCATGTCCATTGCTAGTGATTCCGAAATTTATTGTAAAGTCTGTAAAATATCGTTAAAAAACGTAGAAAGTCACTTAGCATCGCAGAAATTAGATTCGTTGAAATCTGACAATTTTAACGAAGAACTCAAGAACTAAAACTTTAATGGCAGCAAATATTCCATTAACCTTTATGTGACTGGGAAAAATAACACCTTCTAATGACGACGTAGGTACCCGGGTACCCCACGTTGTATACCGATAGGTCCAGCCCGCTACGGGCCATAGGCAGCAATATACGTATGGAACGTAATGCGATGTGGCAACGTGTGTACGATGCCACTCCGCGTGCGCAACATAAGTCCGATGGTCTAGCGCAACAGATTGCCCGTCATTCGTATTTAGCTGTGCATACGTAAAGGTAGTTATCATGTCAGTGTATACAACCGCAGAGAAGGTACAAATAGTTTCGTGGTATCTTGCCGGCAATTCCTGTCGAACAACCGCTGATTTATTTGCTGTAGAGTACGTAAATCGGCCTATTCCTTCGCATTCGACGATTGAAAGGATCGTAAATGCGTTTAGGAAATATGGCTGTGTAGTCGGAAATTGCTGCAAATGCCAACAAATTGACGAACAGCCTCATATCCCTCTAATACCTGCCGATCGGGAGGAGAGAGACGTGAGGGTTTGTTCGTTATTTTCGAATCCTATATTGAGTGACTTTCTTAAAATTTAAATTTATTTTGCAGAATTATTGATTTTTTTACTTTTATCTTTTAGAAAACGTTATTGTTTTTTTTTTACTTAAATAAAATTACTTTTCCGTAGCAGCTAAGAATACAATAATAATAATAAATTGGACCTTATTATGTCTGAAACAAATGGGCAAATTACGTATACAGAACGAATATGCAAACGACTATATCCTTGCGCGGTTTAAGTCTTACTAAATTCTTAACTGCAATGTGCTGCAATTGAAGCAGCTGCGCGTAGAGGGGATTCGCTGTTGCCACTCATTGCTGACTATGGCCCGTTCCGAGCTGGACCGATCGGTATACGTTGCAGCTATACATATACGGGAGACAGTGGTGGGGAGACATAAACTGCGCTGTTATGAACAAGATTAGACATGTCTGAAAATCAGTAACCGTCCATTTTTCGAAGTGCTCGTATATAATTTGTTCGCTACAGTACATTTACTAAATATTTTTAGTGTTTTTGGTAATAACAAGTGCAAATTTTATTATTTTTATCGGAATGTGTGATAATACGCCTGGTCCTAGTTCGGGTTCATTTACAAAACCAAGATGGAGGAGAACCAGGTATGATATAGAAGTTAATATAATTACAAATCCTGTAAGAGTAAAAGTAATAGTAATAATAAGAACGTAATGTGATATTTTATGGTTTTCAGACTGACATCAGTAGAATTACTAAAGCAGCGGAAGAAGCATTAGAAGAAGAGCCATTTACTGCTTCGGATGAAGACGAATACATTCCGGAAATCGAATCTGAAGAATCTGATGCAGAAATAGAACCTGTAATCGAACAAGAGGAACCTTATTCAGATGAAATTAGTGATGAAGAAGAAACGCCTGCACAGCCTACTGTTTTAGTTGCTAAAGATGGAACTCATTGGACTAATACTCCATACCACAAGCGCAGACAATTAGTCGAAATATCTTGCGCGAAAAATGTGGCGCACCAAGTTTTAGTGCATTTTATACTGCTAATGAAACTTTTAAATCTATCATGGACAATGAAATTTCTACCATAATTTTAAGGGAAACTAACAGAAAAGGCACACAAGTAACTGGAGATTATAATGAAAAACAAGCTCAAAAGTACAAAGATTCTAAGCGGCAACCACCACCACGAAAGGTTTTCAAGGCATTTACTGAAGAGGAATTCGATGCATTTTTAGGAATCCTAATTGCAGCTGGTGTACATAAATCTAATAAGGAACATATATCTGAAATGTAGAAACTTGAATCCTTACCTCTTATTCGTGCGGCTATGTCTCGTGATCGCTTCAAAATGTTTTCACGATTTATTCGTTTTGATAATCAGAATACACGTGCTGAACGATCTAAAAGTGACAAAGCTGCTCCAATTCGTGATATATGGATAATGCTAAATAGTAATTTAGAAAACAACTATAAGCCGTCTGAATGCATAACGGTCGATGAGCAATTATTTCCTTATAGAGGACATACAAAATTTACCCAATACATTCCTTCAAAACCGGCAAAGTATGGGATAAAAATGCTTATCCTTTACAAGGTAAAATTTATACTGGAAAACCACCAGACGGTGAACGGCAAGTGAATATTTGAGAGCGTACAGTTCTAGATTTAGTTACTAAATATAAAGGTTCTGGAAGAAATATAACGACAGACAACTTTTTCACAAGTTTACAGTTGACTCATAACCTAAATTCTTGGAACTTAACTTTAGTAGGAACCGTTCGAAAAAATAAAACTTTTCTTCCTTCCAATATGCAATCCAATAAAAGTAGAGTTATAAATTCCACTAATTTTGCATTTACTAAAAGAGCAACTGTATGTTCCCAAAAAGAACAAATCTGTCATCCTATTATCATCAATGCATACAACAGGCAAAGTAGAACATACTGGTACTGCAAAACCCGAAATTATTAAATATTATAATAAAATCAAAGGCGGCGTCTACACGATGGATAAAATGTTATCAGAGTATACAGTAAAGCGTAGAACAAATCGTTGGCCCCTAGCATTTTTTTTACAATATGGTCGACCTTGCTGCACTGAGTGCATACATAATTTACACGGAGCACAATCCTAGGCTTACATCAACCGACCGACGACGGAGATTTTTGAAAGATCTTGCAAACGAGTTATGCATGTCTGCTGTACTAACTCGAAGCAGTATTCCAAGAGTTTTGGATAATCATTTTACACGTACATCACTAGAAATGGTTCTAGGACGCCAAATTACACAACCAGTCGTTACAGCAGTCAGAGATCAATCATCCCGAGATACTTCTGGGCGTATTTTGGTAGTTGGAAAATGTTACATTTGCCAGGAATTGAATCACAGACAAAGAAAAACGCGAAAAGCATGTAATTCTTGTTCAAAACCAGTTTGTAATGAGCATTCTGTTACTAAGGCCGTATGCGATACCTGTAACCAACAGGCGGTTTAATCCTATTATTATTTATTTTCGTTCTTTTTATACATCTTTTTTATAACATATATAAATAAAAAAATGTAAAAATGCTACTTTTGTTCTTTCACATCCATCCATATGTAATTTTAAATGGAGGTACCCGGGTACCCATACCGGTCTTAGAGGTTGTAATAATTTCGGATGCCATTTTTTCGTTATAAATTAAATCTAAATAACGAAGTATATATAATAAAATGTAATATAAAACAAGTTTAGAGATGTCACAGAATTTCCAAGCTCAGCAAGTTCAAACATAAAAAATATTAATATTTAAATCTGAAAAAGGCACCCGGGTACCCTTCCAGTCACATAAAGGTTAAATAAACTTAACAATCCCACCTTCAAAACATTTCTCAAAAATATATCTACTGGTCGAAATCTTCCTGATGAAACCACCTTATGTAAATATTATGTTCCTAAGTGCTACACGAAAGCAGTAGAACGCATTAGAAGCCATCTTTCGAATCAGTACCTATGGATAAGTGCCGACGAAACTGTCAATATATTAGGCCACTGTGTGGTAAATGTTGTAGCTGGTGTACTACATATAACGCATATGTAATAGCACCAAAAGTTATAAATACAGTTGATGCGGAAACAGTAGCTAAAACCATTTCCGAGAATATGCACCAAATGCTTCATTCCGACGACAGGTACAAAGAAAAAATACTTTTATTTGTCAGTGACAGTGCTGCATATATGTTAAAAATTGGCAGACTATTAAAGGAAACATATCCTAATGTGCTGCATATTACTTGTGTAGCACATGCTCTTCACAGAATTTGTGAATATATAAGACACCTTTCCGGAAGTTGATAGACTTGTGCCCGCTTTTAAAAAAGTTTTCAGAAAAGCACCATTGAGAATAGCTCATTACAGGGATAAACTTCCATCTTTATCACTGCCTCCTTTTCCCGTAACAACTAGATGGGGAACATGGTTGGAAGCTACTAGTTTTTATGCAGAGAATTTCGATAGTTTACAAAATTTTGCTACATGTTTAAATGACGATGCCCGAAGTATTTCTGAGTGCAAGAACTAATATAAATTCTAAATTGAAAAAATCAGTGTACTTTCTTTAGGAACACTTTGGGAATTTGCCAAAACTAATCACTTATTTTGAAAATCAAAATCTTAAATTAAATGATGGATTAACTACATTAGAGGTGGCTCTTAATAATTTGAAAATATTCCACTGCGGATGTGGCCTTCAGCAATAATAGAAATCCAGATTTAATAACATTGCGGCAATTGTGTATGGGGACAATGCCTCAAAATCTAACTGCTAAATACGCTGAAATAAAAGAATATTTCCAGTATGCACCTATAACCAGTTGCGATGTAAAAACGTTTTCTATCTACGAGGATGTATTTTATTCAAAGAGAACAAATTTTACAGAAGAGAACCTTGAGAAAGTATTGCTAGTTAATAATGTGAAATATTGTCTTTTCTATCTTTCATCTGGACGATATATTTTAAAGCCACAGGCTAGATTTATGCAAGGAAGTAAAAAAGTTTCCCTTTTATATTTTAAGTGCCAAGCTCAAGATCAAGATAAAAGTTGGGCGCCTCATGTTTGCTATGTATTAGGTAAGAACGCAAGGGTTTCACTTTACCGAAAACGGAATATTACATTTTAAGTTTTTATAAAATAGAAGGATCTCTATGTGGTTGTTATTATATTGATGTGTTAATGAATGAGCTTAATATGAAACATGTACCTTTTGAGTGGCATATCTTCAGTTTTTTTGAAATTCAGCCTAAAAGCAGTATTGCTTCATAATGGAAATAAAAAACCATCTATTCCTTTAGCCCAATTAGTAACAATGAAAGAAAACTATGATAACTTAGCTACCATACTAAATCAAGTTAAATATGAACAGCATCAGTGAAATATTTGTGGAGATTTAAAAGTGATGGGTATATTGCTAATGCTTTAAGGTTTTACAAAATTTTGTTTTTTTTGTCTCTATGGAGCAGTCGAGCATCATAAGAACATTTCATTAAGAAAGATTGGCCACTTAGAACTTCTTTTCAACCAAGTACATCGGACATCAAATATGTTAAATAAATATAAATTATATAAATAAATATATGTTAATCCAAGAAAGTGTTTCTGCCCCCTCTCCAATATTGAAAAGCTTTGTTAAAGGTTAAGTGATACGAGTACAATGCTAAAAGAAGACCTCATTGGATTGGACCTCATATAAGAAAACTTTTAAGTGATTTTCTTTTTCAAGAAAAATTAAATGACAAAGAATTGGCGGCTTGGAATTGTTTTGTAAGTGTAGTGAAAGGATTTTTGTGTAACAAGAAAACGCGAACTATAAAACCCCCATAGATGAACTCTTAAAAACCCATAAGCTACTAGGATGTCGCATGTCCTTAAAAAAACATTTTTTGCACTCGCAAAAATGAAATATTTTGTCACTGTATGATATCTTCATGTAATATTATATATGTTTTGTGATGATCCTTAGTAAAATGTCTTTGCTTAGATATTAAATAAACATTAGATTGCAAAAATATGTCGGCTTCTTTTTTGATCAGGTCATCAACCCTTATTTATAACACAAAAACTGTACCTGTTACAGGCTTCAGATATTGCAGAAGTTTGTTGAGAAATGCATGAAATATGTATGATATCCAAAGTTCCATAAACCAACACTTTAATACTAGACCATCCAGTTTCGCTTCTCAACAAACTTCTGCCATTTCTAAAGCCCTCTTACCTTATATACAAGGCGTCAGCAAAATCCGTATCAAATACAACATCAAAACCATCTTCAAACCCAACACCACAGAAGGATCGCAATTATCTAGAATCCCCTGGTGCTTTCAAAATTCCATGCTCGTGTGACAGAGTATACCTCGGCGAGTACTCGTCTTGCGAAACACGAGCGTTGTTTTAGGGCACTGCGCGCAACCGAATCTGTGCTAGCTTAACGTAGGTTGTAAACTGGACACCAAATTCAATCTGTTCAGATTCCATCTCGCAACCCATATGACTGATCGTAAAATATGTTGATCCACAAAGATTCTCAAGCAGCCCAATCAGGCGCGGCTCGTGATTACGTATTTGGGAGGGCGCGTACAATGATGCGAGGGCCTCGTGTGTTTTCGGTGTTTACTAAGAAAACGCTAAAGTTAATACACGAAGCACTCGCATCACTGTACGCGCCCTTCCAAATACGTCATTACGAGCCGCGCCTGAGCGGCTCGTAATGACGTAATATCAACGGGTGATAACGGATACCCTGTACACAACGCCTGGCAAACTCTTCTTTCTTTAAACTCAACCGTAAGCATGACGCACCAGTGAACGAAACATCAGCTCCTTTACAGCACCGTTCAAAGCAAACAAAGTTTCAGTGTAGCAACTGTCGTAGCGACTACGGAGTTGTACCTTGCAATTGTGGACGAAACGTCGGCTAGGAAGAAAGGAGTGCCAATGTTTAAATTTGTTGACCAAGGTAACTGACAAGAACAGAATGCTTATCAAATTTAGATTCTATATTGCTTGTTTATACTGTATTTAGCTTGGCCAAAAAGTATTAATTTGTTTCATACAAATAAAAGCGATAACGTGTCAAATTTTATGTAAACCTGTACCCATAGATAAATATATTGTATAAGTGAGAAAGCCGACCTGGGTAATAAGAGGGGCTGCCATTTTGGCGTATTAAATGGTATTAATGTCAAAGATCGGTAAAAAAAAAAACTATTTTATTTGTTGACATTCAGAAATGAACAAGCAATGTATATAAATATTAATTATAAATAAAGGCATTTTGCTCCTATGTGAAGCGAATTACCTTAGCACGCGAAGCACTGGTGAAGTGTCCCGAACCTCTTGTTTGTCCACGCCTCTATGAGCCGACCGAGAATAGCGGTGCTTACTTGTAATTAAAGCACAATTAATAATTGTTATGTTTTTATTAATAGTCAAGAGTATCTGTTTTAATGTTTATTCAAATTATCATTTATGATTACAAGTTACATGTTTCTACCATCTTGACCAATGCTGCCAACTGCCGCTTCAATGCTTGTTGAACATATATATCACA
Source organism: Melolontha melolontha (assembly GCA_935421215.2). Lineage (NCBI taxonomy): Eukaryota > Metazoa > Arthropoda > Insecta > Coleoptera > Scarabaeidae > Melolontha > Melolontha melolontha. Next base: position 48,870,297 of record OW285240.1, read on the forward strand.
GTAATAAGATACACATACTTACAAAAAAAAAAAGAAAAATCATACGTGTATGTCACAAATGGGTAAGTAACCGTATTTTCTATGAAAGTTACCGCCAACACCAACTTATATCACAAGCAACATATTAAAATGAAAAACACTAAATTTCCTTGGCTTCCCTCTGTTCGTTCAAAGGTATCATCAGTTTCAACTGCCTTGTAGAGTTTCGTAATTATAGTATTTTTACGATGAGAACGTAGTTGCATCACCAATGTGCGTCACACAATGTTGACAAATTTATTGTTTACATCTTGTAAATAATTGTCATTTTGGTTATAGGTTATGTTACGAGATCAGCCATGGATGTACTATACATATATGGATAGCGCACAACTAACCAAAGCAGTGCATTCAATTGACTCCAACATTAAAGAGAGAAACCACCGAGTGAGATAGAGCTAGTACTGGCAAGAAAAGACGCGTTCCCTATTAAAATACATAGGCGATCGACCGGGATAGGTAAATATACCTGCGGCATATACTTACCTGGCTGTTTAACTGTAATACATTTATCAAGTTACTTTAAAAAAATATTCGTGGATTGGTTTGTATCTTTATAAAATAAATATTTTGTTACTGAATTACAATATTAATTTAATTTAAAGATGCGGTATACGAAATATACACAGTACAGCTTTAAAAAATCCGAATGAGTATGAATTTAATGCACATATATTTATAGGATGAAATTAATTAAATACATAGTTACTTAGATAGAAAACACATGGGTAGTAAAACACAACTAGATTTAATAACGTTTTAATTTGATTTTTCATTCTTCTTGTTTTTGTTTCAAAGTATTTAACTTTGTGTTTTAGTTGCATTTTTGCGAAGTAATGTAAATGTAAATATTGCTTTCTACATTTTACGACGCTAATTATTCGAATTTTTTAATAGAAAATATTTCGTCCGGGCGAATTTTTTCAATTAAATAATTCGAATAATTAATGTCGTAAAATGTAGAAAGCAATATTTACATTTATGTTTCAGTGTTTTAACTATTTTCTGAGATGTTAACCAATATTTTTTTCTTTTCATATCCTCTAAATGTTGTGTGCCTCAAAATCTCTAAAGTAGGATGGTTTCCTACAATATAAGATTTATATTTTGTATAATTGATAATATATTTCCTTCTTACCTTTTCCTCTCATTAAAATTTTTCGTTTAGATACATTGGGAGCTTGAAGCCTCAACAACCAATTTTTCCACAAGTGCTTAAAATCTTGTATTTTGTGTTTCCTCAATTTCTCTATTGTGTAGCTCTTGAATTTCGTTTCCACTTTCTGCATTTGAAGTGCGTACAATGACTCGTCTAGATTTAAAATTCGTTGGTATAGAACCTTTCTTCAAGATTCTATTGCCATAGACATTTATTTCGTAATCATTTGTACTAAAATGGGTACTACATCTACAAATTACTGCTGTTTTTGAAGGTTCAAAATCTTTTCTTTTGAATGTTATAATCCATTTTTTCCGTAACTGTGGATCACAAGGGAATCTACAAATTTAAAATATATGCTATTATAGAAAAATGTAAAAATAAGTACACTTACCTATGGTACTTTGTGTTACTATTTTTATCAAAACGGTTTGTGCAACCGTAAGCGGAACACGAAATAACCATCTTTTACACAAACTATAACGCAAAATAAAACTACTACTGTTTATATTAATGACAGATACAAACAGTTGTAACTTTACTTGATGCAATTTCACCACGTGCTTAAAATAAAACTGATTTAACTATTCAAAATAATTCACTATCAGAATACGAACTCGGAAAGTTTTGCCAGTACTAGCTCTATCTCGCTTACAACTTTCTCTCTCTAATGTTGGAGTCAATTCGTAATACGCATAGGCAATCCATATACATATACTACATCCATGAGATCAGCTAAAAACTTCAAAAATCTTTTTTTCTTGCAAATGCCATTTAGTTTATATCTTAAACTGTTTAGAATGTTAATATTGTATATTTATCACTCAATATTTAGAAAAATACATGGTTTATGTTAATTAATAAAAGGAATTGCATTGCTACTTTTATTTTGCAAAATTTATAAATATATATCGGTTTTAGAATAAACAACGGAAGGAACGGAAATAGTTTATTACAGTTAGTATTAATAATTAAGATAATAACAGTACATACGTTAAACTAAAGAACAGAGTACATATAAAGGGCATAAAGGTTTTATATTTTTTAGTTTTATCACATTACATTCACGAGTTTCTCTTAGGCACAGGTAATAAATAAAGGTGTTGTACTCAAAGTACTTGCCAATCAGATAGTATTAGGTATATATAGTGTAATATAAAGTCAAACAAATATTAAAATTAAAACACTATCATATATTGGCTCTTCCTTTCACAAATATTTTCACTTGAAGAAAAGGTAAAAGTGCAGTGGTAACTTATAGCTTAAAATATCATCTTCCTCTTCTAAACCAATTATGAAAGGTCTGATATCATTTTTAGATTGCAGCTTCAGTGTGAGTGTCAGTTAGCTCATGCTTCAGCAGTTACTTGACTTAGTGGTTCTTGCACAACCTTTTACAGCCTTCATTTGTCTTACCATATTTACCTATATTAATAGAGTAATATCTTTTTGCAATCCACTAAATTAATTCTATAAGGTTAAAAATACAATGATATGGAAGAAGAAAATGAACTGTGTAGCCATATTGCTCTGATAATTCATCGGCTTCATAAATAGATGATGGTTTATACCTATAAATAAAAACTATGATCTATTTCAACTTCATTTAGCTATTATTTTACGTACTGACAGTCTAACGAACTCCAGTAACTGTGTTTTTAAAGCTCTCTTGTCAAAGTTGATTTTATTGTTAGTTAACCATTCTAGAATTTGGTATTTCGTCGAAGATGAAGTTGGAGATTTATTTATTATTGTAGTATGATAGCTTGCATTATCCATAATAATAACTTAAGGGCTTTCTAAATGTTCAGTAGCTGATTTTCGAACCATTATACAAAATTTTCTCGATTCATATCAAGTGTAGTAATCCATACTTTTACTAGTTGTGAACATTACTTTTGCTCCAGGAATGAAACCATTACTATTACCAGCATGTACAACATTGTATCTACAAAACAAAAGTCAAAACGTTATTCATTTCAAAACAATATGAGACAATTCCATCACTGCTCGTTTAGAGACGTCTTTCTTAAAATAGAAACCAATATTTTGTTAAATAAAGAAAAATAAAATGACCAATATTAATATGTAAAGGCGACTGACAGATCAGAGGCTGATATCATACGTGACATTGTACGGAATAGGTAACAGTGATAAAACAAATTTCGCAAGATGTTGGGGAAGTTGCATATACTACATTAGTAAATTGAAGCATTTAGGTTTTCACAACTGATATTACTGGTGATGACGCAACTGCTCTCTTATTGAAAAAATACTATTTAGTCTGTTTTTAAACTAAGAGGCTTTTAAATTAATTGCGCTAAAATCTGCATGAGTGGTTGTTTCACAAATAGATGGATACTGCCGAAATACCGCGATATCATAAAGTTTCTGGGTCCAAGATGGCATTGAAATAGAAAATATATGTCTGAACTTTATCCATATTATCATACTGGTAACTTAACCTTAATTTTTGAAAATTATTTTGATAGTGTCATCAATAAATATGTCATTTGATTTAATAAAGATACAATAAAACAACAAGCTCAGCTTGTATTCAAAATTTTATTAATAAAAAAAAGGCAAAATTAAAGCAAATGTTGAAATTGTTGTCCGTTATTTTCAATTCGCAATGTGACACGCCTTTTCATGTTGTTAAAGGCATTTTGCAGCATTGCGGGCGTTATTAATGCACATTCGTCAATAATTCTTTGTTGCATATCTTGCAAATTAGCAACAGGAGTTTTAAATATTCTATTCTTTAGGTGAGGAAACACGAAAAAGTCCATAATTGTCAAACAAGGTGATCGTGGTGGAAACTCAACTTCCGTATGTAAACTTATGATCCGATCGTCAAAAAACTCATGAAGAAAAGCAATATGTTCTCGTGTTGTGTGTGCCGTTGCACCATATTGTTGAAAGTATCCATATTGCAATTCATCATTATGCAACTGTTCAATAAATTCATTCAGAATGTTTCTATACCTCTCAGCATTAATTGTGAAATTAAAAAAAATAGGGCCAACAACTCTGCGGCGAGAAACTGCTAGCCAAACACCAAGTTTCGCATTATGGAGAAACGATTCAATAAAAATATGAGGATTTTCACTACTCCACATTCGAGTATTTTGGGAATTGACATACCCCGAAAGATGAAACCATGCTTCATCAGAGAAAAATGACAAATTTAGCAGGTCATCATCTTCTATTAAGTTATTTGCAAACCACTGGCAGTACGCACGACGTCTAGGGTAGTCTACCGGCAAAATAGCCTGATGTGATTGCATCTTATACGGATGCATGTGTAAGTTTTTCTTTACAATTTTCTGACATTTTCCATAAGAAAGTCCAATCAAAGGTTTTGTGGGTTCATTTACCATACGTTGACGAACATGATTTATAACTTGTTCCGAACGAACAGTTGGTCTACCAGTACGTGATTTATGACCCACAGAACCAGTCTCACGAAACACACCAACACAATTGGAAAGGCAATTATAAAAATCTTTGGGAATTACAGCTAACTCTGGAAAGTGCTCTCTAAAATCATCCAAACATGCACGTTGACTGTACACCCAAATTCCATCAATTCGCACTCCACTCCGAAAATAGGCTTCAATCATGTACGCTTTTTGCACTATATTGTAAACCATATTTGAATTTACTCGAATGTGCTGTTTCAAACTCGACGTTCAAACTTGCTTTCAGCAATTCTAACACATTAATGGATGACAGATAATGTCACTGTCAAAATAATTTACAAAACAGTTATAGTTCCTAACTTAAGTTCAGACATACAATTTATATTACAAAGCCATCTTCGTCCTAGAAATTTTATGATATCACGGAATATTTAAGATTGAGGGAAGTAACGCTATATTAAATGTTGCCTTTAGGTTCAATGAAGAAATAGAAGCTGATACTATAAATATAATCAAAACTAAAAAAATACCGAGAATGATGTTATTGATCCGATCACGTTCTACAGTGTCTATTCCGATTACTCCTTGTTTAAAAATAACGTATAGAAATTTGTGCTTAACAGTATTTATATTTACACAAATACTTGTTACGGATTACTTTTGTTTTCAATTTCAAGGGCTAATGTAAAGATATTCACCAATTATTTTTAGAAAAAAATTAGCGGAACCTTTAGTGTCAAAAGGAACTTTGCCTTATTAATTTATAATGGGAAACGTACCGTTAAACCTAGATTCAAAATGTTTTCTACATTTCCAAACAGAAGCATATAACGCCAAATTTCGGAAATTCTTTTTATTTATATGTTCTAATAGAACGCGTTCATTTGAAAAGTCAATCTAGGTTACTTTGAAATTTTGATAGAATAAGACGCATATATATTCGTGTGGTTGTTCCGTAAACATAAATCCAAATGACATTTGATGTCAATCACATTTGTTTTGTTTGTATGAAACTGTCAAAATATAAGACTTCGTAAGTTAAGTAGTAAATTTTAATTTACAACATACTTCAAAATGTTCTCAGTAAATCACATGCGACTAGATCGACTTTTCAAATGAACAGCCGTTATAACTTAACATAACTTTAAAGTATTTTTGTTGTATGTATGACCGTACAAGGTTAGGAGGTGAATAATAAAAACGTGTTTCTATACTATATTTTATTGTTTGTTCATAAAACAACGTGTTAATACAAAAAGTTTTCCAATCTAACTAAAAGAAATCACAATATTACAATACTTATTTTAGATTTGTGTAATCACCATACATATATATATGTTAAATAAAATGAAACACTGCAAGATACATAATTATGTATTCAAGTAAAACACACATACATTCAAATATACTCATGGATCTTTTCTTTTCTATATAAACATTAAAGATCAAACTAAAAAGAAATTCAGTGAACAAATCCTATGTATGTAAGAAAAGAGAAAGCAAAATAACATACAATTGCTAACTCAATACAGTAGGAATAATACAACTATTATTACTAAACTCAGGTGAATTATTTTGGAGTTTCTGTTACATCGCCGCCTTCTGTTTTAACCATCTTACCGCTATCGCCTGTAACAAAATTTAATTAATATTGACACGACGTTTAAGTCGTGAAAATTACTTTCGGAATCCGCTTGTTCACCACCAGATCTTCTTCGTTTTCTTGCAGACCTGTCACGGCGAAATACTTTCTGTTGGACGGGTAATGGATCCATACCCAGAACCTAGAAATAAATATGTATTGTTATTAAACGTCGATTTAATGGTAAGTTAAAGTAATATCAAGCAAGTCAAGAATAGGGGCAAATCAACCTGAATTCGCTTTAATTATACTGTTGTGATCAAAATAATGGTAGTGGTATGATTGTATCACGTGCTGAAAAAATTGATTTCGTGAAGTCAATGGTATGCCTGAACTTAATTCAACAAATCGGCCGTGTCATGTTATTACATTTAGCTGTCATTTGCATATTTATTTTCTATCATTCTGTTTTACCTCGTTTATTTACAGCGAATATTAATTTGAAAGTTCTTTCTTCTTAAAACAAACTGTTAATAAAGGTCGCTAACAACGCCATTTTCTCAAGAACACAAAAGTTTTATTATCGAATTGTACTTTCGAACTGGTCAGACAGTGGTCTTTGGAAGAATGTTTAGCTTGAATACAATCAGTTTCGTAAAACTTTTAAATCTTTGCGTGACATTGTTTCGTGAGAGAGCTAGTGCTAGCAAAAAAACAACGAACGACCTAAAAAAAATCATGTGGTAAGGTGTTTATACCTGTAGCCACAGTCCCTAATTAAAGACTTATGCCTCAATGTTATAGAAGTTAAAGCTACCGTATGTAGAATAGGTGATATGTCTTAAATGGGTGTTCATACAAGACAATGAGCCTAACCATACCAATAAAAGTAAAAGAATTTTTTGTCAAACACAAAATTGAGGTTCTGAAATTATCTGCGCAGTAGCCAGGTTCCAACCCATAGAAAATCCATGGACAAATAGCGAATCGAGTTGGCGGTCTATTTTATAAAAACAATGCCACTAGGTAATCGCGGTTACTAAATCTAGTAAAGAACTAATAAATTTTATTTGTAACTCAGTGTTCGTTAATGACTAAGTTGGTGGAAATTGCATCACATTTAAATCAATATATGTATAACAAAGTAATATCTGTTTTATTCTTTATCATGGAATATCACAAAGTTACAACTCACGGTAATTATCTTTTGAAATTGATTCCTTATTGCCAGTCAATTAACTACAATCAACACAAATTTACTTGACTGAGCATTGAAACAAGAATAAACTATTATAATTAAGTTAGTTTCGAACATTTGCTTCATCAACTAAAATGTATGTGAATGTTTGCCAAGACAACGGTTAATTACAGATATCCGCATCCCCACAAACAAAATTCGCCTAGGTCAGTGTCGCATTCGTTGTAGTGCCATATCAAGCCAACTGGAGAAAGTTTAGTGGAGAGGTATCAAACACGTCTCTATCATTGCCCACCAAGATGTATAACATGATTTAAGACATTTATAATTGCCCATCAAGATGTATAATACGATTCAAGAAACAATGTTCAATATTTAACACGTTAAAACTATAGATATACATATTGCAATGGTTTTTTCCCTGCAGAAGACAGAAGAAAAATTATATTGAACATTATAATTATAACATTTATGTAAAAATGTATTTTATTGTGGTTTGTGTGATTTATTTCAGGTGTATAACGATAAAATTGGTATTACAAATGATAAATTTTGTAAGTTTTGATTTTGATCCACGTCTGTATATTATTCAGGGCTAGATAGATGTTCAAAGTCGGCGCCAACCTGGATGTCAGAGCTTGTATTGAGATATATGCATTTTATCATTTTTTTGAGTTGATATTAGGTAGGGATGCCCTGGCGTTTCCTGGACCTTCATTTTCATAATTCGTTTTAGTTTTTGGTGCGTCGATTGTAGTTAAAGGTCATTTGTCGTGATTTTACAAGTCTTGTATACTTGTAATTGATTTAATTTGAAACACCTATATGAAGAAAAGAAATCTCTCGTGCTGTGTTACGATACATTAATTAATGTAGGTACCATTTATAATTATAATTAAAATATTGAAAAAAGCGCTATAATTTAATTTGTAAATTTTGTAAAATTTTTTGTATGTTCAGAAAAATATCTAGAAAATTTATCAGGCCGTTTTTGTTGAGTATAGTTTTTTATTCAGATAAATATTGTAAGACGTAGGAAGGTGGGGAAACTTTTGTGTGGTGTCATGTTAAATGCACGCATGACTGTAAGAGTTTGTTTTTTGCGCGGAAGATAAACAAATTTTTATCTTGACGTTTAGTTTGGGGTTTATGATTTTGTTGACATCTGACAAATATTGTTGTTATTTTATTTCATATCTTTGTTCGAGAGTCACAGGGGGTTTTTCTCCTTGCGCGTGTCATTTATCGCAAGGACTCTTTCCTCCTAGCTACTGTTAAAATTGCTTTAGCTCCCGTTACACTCGGTAAAGGGATTTTTTTTTTCTTTTTTAATTTTTTTAAATAAAATTGTAAATTAACAAATTGTGACCTTTTAATTAATGCTTGTTGTTTTAATTTAATTTTAACCCGTATCCGAGAGGATTCCCCCTGGAGAAGTGAGCTCAAGGAAGGATACCCGACTGAAGATAGCTAGCAGAATAAGTTGCAGTGTGAACTTAAATCTAATAAGCAATTGAAAGCACATTCCACTGCAATATGTTAGTGATTACAAAATTGAGAATGCAAATCTTTGTAAATGCCTTAAGGACATATTCACTACGAAAGTAAAAAAAAAATTACCTTGTGTATTTGTCTATAAGCAATTAATCGAAGGGCATATTGTGCCGAACAAGTCAGATCTTCTCTTTGCTGTGTTTTCAAGGCAGCAGCCGCGTCAGGGTTATCCTTTTCGCACGGATCTCCCAATCCCGGACCTCCTGGTAACAAAATTCCACCAGCTACAGCTTCCATAACTCTGCGTAAAGCATCTCCAGGCGACAATTGTATCTGACCAGGTACTGATGAAATAACTTTTTCTACTAATAATTCCATGGCCTGTCACAAAAGAAAATTCGAATGATTCACGGGAACTATTTCTTTATAGATAATACTTAAACTCAATCACTTCCTAATTACATATATACTAAGGCTATAAATAGGCTTACTTAACATTCGAAATTAAATTTACAAATCATATTTATTTAGTATAAAAACATTCTAGTTCAAAATTTAAGTCAACTGACAGTGGTACATATATGGAGTAGACGTAACATTGAAATAATTGGTCGCTCTGTTACATATTTCAATTTTTGTAGAATATATCGCGGAAACATGTGATATAAATAAAAGCTAAAGAGTAAATACTAATGCTCTAAAATATATTTTTCCCATACTATTGTTAAAAAACAGGCATTAACAGGCAAAAACAGGGGTATGGTCGTGCCGGTGTTCAGTCGACAAAAATACATTGTAGACTGAACGTCAAAATTAATACCTGTCGCATTCATGATGTTTGGACCCAACTAACAAACGAGTTTGCATTAAATTTTGACAAAAACTTGGTCATTGGTGTTCGGAAATCATCAGTAAGATTCGTCAACTACATATATGTCAATGAATTTACGATACACAAATTAAAGAAAGGCTCAGGTGATTTAAACGTGGTCGTATATGAGTTGAAAGTAACCTTAATTCCGTCATACTCGCAACCCAAGAAATCCTAAAAATGTGTTCACCACACCGGAACTCTCGTTCGGGTTTTAATTAATGAAAATCGTCTTTTAATTGTGCGGGAGCTAGAATCCCAAAAACTATAGTTTCGGAAGTTTTCAATCAAGAGATGAGTCGTGTGGGTACAAAATTTATGCTGACAGAAGACCAAAAGAATGATGAGTGAAAGTTGCCCTAGACGATTTGGTATTCGAGACAATCCAAAAATGTTCAAAAGAGTCAATACTGAGGGTGAGTCATGGGTTTATGGTTATGATCCTGAGACAAAACCTCACTTTATGTAGTGGAAAACGCCCGATAACCCACGACCCAAGAAAGCACGCTACAGGTGGAGCAACGATAATAAGATGATGTACATCGTTTTCTTCGACCAGGAAAGTGTTGTTCAACATTAACACACTCCCAAAGATTAAACGGTGAACAAAAAGTATTATTACCAAGAAGTCTTATTTATAACAATTATGTGACGCAATAAGCAGGAAGCGACCAGATTTGTGGAAAAATGGTGGCTACTGGATGCTTCACCACGACAACGCACCTATTTATTCATCACAACTTATCCGGCAATTTCTTGTAAAACCTCATTGTTCAGTTATGCCAACCACCTTAGAGTCCTGACTTAGCTTCTTGCGACTTCTGGCTGTTTGAAATATCCTATTAAAGGAAGAAGATTCGACCACGTGGAGAAAAAATTAAATTCAACGAAGCAGCTTTTAGCTATTCCAAACGCTGAATTTCTGAAAGTGAGAGAATCGTTGGAAGGTTGTGGCTTTCCAAGAGGAGTACTTTGAAGGTAACACCATCGCCATTGATCAGATTTTTTTTTTTTTGCCACAGCACAAAGTTACATACTTTCCAGACAGACCTAGTATGTAACCTGGAGTACAATCTATACACAATTTTATACATCTCGAACGTATCAACAATTACTAAAATTATCAAGCATAAAAAATTATGTAATTCCCAATACAAATTTGGACGCTAAGAAATAAGTAATTAAACTTCTAGTTTCAAAAATTCATTTATTGTAAATACCACTACAATATCGTTTCGCCATACAATGGCTTCATCAGGTGGATGAAATACTGAATATGTACAATACAAGTTTGAATATTTATGTGAAAATTATTGGGGAAATGGTGGTGGAAAAATTTTTACAATCTTAAATTTAGTAGAGGGGAGTTGTTTAAATCTAGTTGGTCATTTAAAGCTAATCCTAAACTATTGTATCTATTAATTTCTAAGTTTTCTAATAGGTTAAGTTTTTTCCTTTTTTCTTGAATGTGTAAAATTTTGAAATCTATATTAAATCTATTATTGATATCTATACAATGACTTGCGAAAGTTGAATCTGTTTTCTTTTCTTTATGGCTTCTCTCGTGTTCTTTCATCCTAATTTTGAATGTCCTCCCCGTTTGTCCTATGTATACCTTATTACAATCTTCGCATGTTAACTTATATACACCAGAGTTTGATTCTTTGTGTATTTTATCTTTGTTGTTTTTAATAATGCTCTGTATAGTATTGTCTGTTTTAAATGATATATGTTCGTTATTAAGTTTTTTAATGAAAGTACCAATTTTTTCCGAAATTTTTCCTAAGTGATTGAATTATAGGAATTAATTATCTCGTATTTTAATTGTGGATAAACTAAGGAAAGGGTTTTAGATTTTTGTTGGCTATTTAGGATGTTATTGACAATATTTATAGAGTAACCATTGTTTAATGCTATTGTGTATATTCAATTTAGTTCAAGATCGAAATTACTTTTGCTCATAGGTACATGAATTAATCTATATACAATTGATTAGTATGCTGATAATTTGTGTGTTATAGGATGAAAAGAATTAGCGTGTATTGTGGTATCTGTATGTGTTGGTTTATGGTATATAGCGAACTCGTGTTTATTAGTTTTGTGTGATATGGTTAAATCTAGAAAATTGGTACTTTCATTAAAAAACTTAATAACGAACATATATCATTTAAAACAGACAATACTATACAGAACATTATTAAAAACAACAAAGATAAAATAGACAAAGAATCAAACTCTGGTGTATATAAGTTAACATGCGAAGATTGTAAAAAGGTATACATAGGACAAACGGGGAGGACATTCAAAATTAGGATGAAAGAACACGAGAGAAGCCATAAAGAAAAGAAAACAGATTCAACTTTCGCAAGTCATTGTATAGATATCAATCATAGATTTAATATAGATTTCAAAATTTTACACATTCAAGAAAAAAGTAAAAAACTTAAGCTGTTAGAAAACTTAGAAATTAATAGATACAATAGTTTAGGATTAGCTTTAAATGACCAACTAGATTTAAACAATTCCCCTCTACTAAATTTAAGATTGTAAAAATTTTTCCACCACCATTTCCCCAATAATTTTCACATAAATATTCAAACTTGTATTGTACATATTCAGTATTTCATCCACCTGATGAAGCCATTGTATGGCGAAACAATATTGTAGTGGTATTTACAACAATAAAAGAATTTTTGAAACTAGAAGTTTAATTACTTATTTCTTAGCGTCCAAATTTGTATTGGGAATTACATAATTTTTTATGCTTGATAATTTTAGTAATTGTCGATACGTTCGAGATGTATAAAATTGTGTATAGATTGTACTCCAGGTTACATACTAGGTCTGTCTGTCTGTCAGGTTTCAAATGTCGTCGGTTATTCATTTTGTTTATTTATATTTTTAGATCCTATGAGTAACGACTATCAACTAAAGAAACTAAACTAAAACTGTAGACTTACCAGATTCAACAACAAAAGGCAGTAACTAAGCAAAATCAATGACTCCACAAATTTTTCACGAAATACAATATCTATACGAGCACCCTTCACAATAGCTGAAACCTTACTGAACAGTGAACTGAGTGAACAGCTTAGGAACTGATTTAGGGAAGTCCCTGCCTTTGCATAATATAAACTAGGGAAGTTCTTAATTATCGTTGACTTATATACGAAATCTCCATGGTAGTTTCAGGTAGAAAATGTATATTGAAACAAATAATTAATATCAACTAAAAATCAACAAAGTACACCAAAAGCAGTAAAGTCATGTAATCACAAAGTCCCCAAGCCCGAAATCTTTAATAAACACAAAATATAAAATCACTTTTGGGTCCATTTGACCCATTCGGTAGACAGAGGGTTAAAGTAATGTTACAGGAAAACGGGAAATCAGCGTGGAAAACATATCCAGACTCATGCTGTACGGTGTTATCTATTGTGTTTAATCTTTTCTGACCGGCGCGAAGTGCAATTTAAGATTAGTAATTTCGTTTGTCCATCAATATGTAAGCTTACTATTTAAATTAATTTTCCACAAAAATATTTTACTTACCCACGAACTTAGGGGTGACCATGTAGGAACACGTTGACATAAATCTCTCAATATACGAATGATTACTACACAAGAATGTAGTCCTAGCGCCCTAGCCTAAAAACATAACATAATTAAATAGTGTCCTTTTCGAAACAGTGTTAGTGTGCAGGGGTCTTGCCGGTTTTGGTGCACCAAATATCACCATAAAAATTATTCGAGAATTACGGAAAAAACAATTATAAAAAGTCACGACGATTGAATGATGGGTATTAAATTTAATAGCAGGACCCCCATGTTTCATTTAAGTAAATGACAACAATCTGATTGAGATGTGACTTTCTCCAATTCGTTAATACAAAATATATTTAAGCCTTGTGATTGTCTTTACGTTTTCAATATTATAAACTCAAAAGTAGTTTTATGTATGGGAATAGAAGCAAACACGTATATTAAGAACAAAAGAAACTGAGTATGTGAAAAGAAAAAGTCTGTGATTAAAAATGTAAACATAAAAAAATGAAATTTCAAAGCGACTATTCCCAAATGTACCCGAACTATAGAACAATGTAATGGTTTAAAACTCACATCGTCAGATTAAATAAGAACAGAAATAAAAATATAATTTTCGCTTATTAATTTGCAATTGATATACATACATAATATACATTTAATTATAAAGTATACATTTATAACCTAAGCGTATTAACGCGGTGCGCGGTGTGAGAGATAGACACAAACCTGGAACCATTTGGTATGTCTGAGGGCTGCCAGCGCCTGGAGACACTTGCCGCGTGTGAGAACATCCCGGTCCGACCCGCCGCTCGCAGCTTCTAGACATCAGAAAGGGTGTTTGACCATCGTGCACACCACAGCTGCAACATTGGATGCTGCAGCCGCAGTGTGTTAGTTGATCAAAAATCCTTATCCCACACCACCTAAAATCAGCTCTAAATCTGGCAATCAGCACAGTACAAATAGACATAAGTATTGGACCACATATATTGATGACGCTGCTGCTGTTGTGCAAAGTAGCTCTTGACGTACCATTCTTTATTTTTTTGTTTTTGTATGTTGCAGCAGATTCTATATACAGACCATACAATTTTACAATCTATAAAAGCACATAATACATTTTAATGCTGTATAGGAATACATTTTCATGACGGATTTGAAAGATTACATCTTAAAACTTGGAATGAAGATACAATTTTAGAGGGATACCTGAGTTGAGTAACGGTGTACCACTAGACGATTTAAAAATTTGTATTTTGTAGCAGATCTATTTTATGGCCAAGCTCGAACATTCGGTAAACATCAGAAACTGAGTTGATAGTTGAAACTGGCGGTTCGCCCAACGCTATAGTAACATCTAATACAAAATATTAAAAACAAAATTTAGCAAATCTAAAATATAGTAAATAAATTTCAAAGTTTTCAGTTAGAAATGCACTGGTTAAATGAAAAGATTATTAATTACTATGAAGAACATCTTAGACACATTCAAGCTGGGTTTATATGCTTCAATCTTGCGTTTGCTGGCATCGGTTCAGTTAACAGAGCTGCAGCAGCGGTTGGGGACAAAAATTGCAGCACTGCAAAATTAAACAAACCGCAAGCTTTCGCAGTAGTAAAAAGAAGGCAATATTTCAGAAACGGAGATTAAAAAAGTACACATTCAAGGGTAGCTGTTTATGTAACCAGAACTGGCAAGACTAGTGTTGCTAGACGCCATCTGACATATTCAACGGTATACGTACACAGAACATTTTGTCATACCAATGCCATTTGTTTTGGCTTGAAAATGGCTTGAAAATGTAATCTGTCAAAAACTGGAATTAATTCGTGAACATTTTCGTGCGATGATTTATTAAGACTTTCGATGTGATTATCTCAACAGTGCATAGAGCAACTCACGACTTTTGGGGATGACCATCTAAAACCACTGTATATCACTGGTTTAGTGAATACATCACCGGCTTGGGGTGTGGACTAGCTCGCGTCTGTGGCAGATTGGTACACGTGCACCTTGGGTAACGCTAAATGAGCTAGAACAAACATCGGCAGCCAGACTTCGGATTCCCTGGTTATTATACATGGATCCACGTGCTTCAGTCTTTCAGCCATGGCCTTTCTCAGAACCAAACAAGAAGTATCTACGAAACATTACAACTTTGAAGCCATATTGCGTTTCCCACCACCAGCAGAAAGGAACGCCTGGTTAGAGAATATAGTGGGGTATCAAATCCCCACCATTCAGTATATGTATATAACATTGTTTAGATCGCGCATATTTATCTGTGCAGGAAAGAGTTCACGCTTGAGCAGTGCGAACTGCAAAGAAACACTTTATGAACTGTACATCAAAATACTGCATGAAGAACATTTAGACCTGAAAAAGATGTTTCTGTTGGATCCCGCATAAATTGACAATCGCTCAAAAAATATAATCGTAGTGCGATCGTAGTCGATGGTGTCGGCGTTTTAGAATTAACCAAAACAAACGAAAATCGTTCGTGCAACAAGCGCTTTGAAGAAAATGGTCATCTGTTTTGGGGGGAAAATGAACATGTGACTATAAATGCCACTCATTATTTACCAAGACAATGCGCAACTTACACATTGGCACAAAAAACTGAATATTTGACCGGTCAAAACATTGAATTGATAAGTCGCCTGCCGTACAGTCCTGATTTGGCCCACAATTATTTCATTTTTTGTTCCCGTACATGATGAATAAACAGCGTGGTCAACGATTTTCAAAGCCAGAAAAGACGATTAATGCATATTTTGGAGATACCTCAATCAGTATGGAAAAAAGTATTGCAAAAATTGGTTCAAACGTATGCAAAAATGCATCGATCACCGCGAAGAATATTTTGAAAAACAATAAAACCATTTTCAATGACAAATATTTGTTTTTGTTTGTTATTTCCGGATTTGTTATTCCGAATAGCAACCTTAGTACCAGTGACACCCTAAGCATAACCTATAATTTCTGTTCATATTCTGTTATTGTATTGAGGAAGTAGTGGTATACATTAAATTAAATATAGATACCTTAACTAAAATATGCCCAATAGCGTATTTCAACCTAGGAATTAAAAATAAAAGATAAGAATGCTTAACGTAAGCGAAGAGTTTCATTCTAGTTCTAGTTATGAACTATTGGTTTAAATGGGCTTATTAATTTGAAACCTTTTACTGTTTTGTATCCCTTTGATAAGAAAGATGTTTCGAAAACCGGGTAAGCATCAATACAGAGATGGGTAGAATTAGAATATCAGAAAGTGGCGACAGAGATTGAAGCGAAAATAGTAACTTATAGCATACGACACCGCACATTTAATTCCATAAGAACCATAATTAAACGTACGAAGTAGCAAGAACTATTGACGTTTAGAGATCAATGTACGAATGAAATCAGTTTTGCGTGCTGACGAGAACAAGTAAAGGATATATACGAGGTGTTACAATTTAATTTCCGGATTGGCGCTGCTGTAGTGGAGTTACCTGAAATAGAACCAAAAATAAAACAGCATGTAATAATTAAGTCTCACCAATAGATGCCGCTCAAGTTAAGACAAAACAGCTGTTAGTTTCAGAGTAGGACGCTAGCGCGCACATCGTGTTTCTGTCAGTCGCTAAGGGAGCACGAGTAAATATTAAAATTTTGCAGTAAATTAGGTAGAACTACAACAGAAGCTTACTAGATGTTGAAATCTGTGTACAGTGATAACTAGAGAACGGATGCAATTTCCATAAAACGCAATCGGCAATTGGAATTGTGTATAACGTCGCTCAGTACATCCCGGCGTAATTCAATGAAGTATTTGTTTGACTTACTCGGCCACCTGGTCTCGCAGCGATAACAATGGACAACCCAGCTATTGTATTGGGAGAATATAGTGTTGTCAGTGGTGTCGTGTACGTAGATAAAATAAATAAGTTTATCGTATTTCATAAGAGAAATAGCACGTACATTCCTTTCTTTTCATTTAAGCAACATCTTCCAATTATTTCCAGTTATTTCCAGTATGCACCTATAACCAGTTGCGATGTAGAAAGGACGTTTTCTATTTATAAGGATGTACTTAATTCAAAGAGAACAAAATTGACAGAAGAAAACCTTGAGAAACTATTGCTAGTCAATATTAATACTCCTTTACTCAACTTGAACGACAAAATGAACAAATAAAAATGTTCCAATTATAGAAATAAAATTAAAAACTTTAAAAATACAACTTTTCAACAAATACATATGTATTTCGTAATTTTATAGATCACCACCCGTTTGTTTTCCAATTATATAAATAAAATTAATTAATAAATATGTATTTCGTAATTTTAGATAGATAGATCACCACGCGTATGTTTTCCAATTATATAAATAAAATTAAAAACTTTATAAATACAACTTTTCAACAAATATGTATTTCGTAATTTTATAGATCACCACCCGTTCGTTTTCCAATTATATAAATAAAATTAAATATTTTAGAAATACAGCCTTTCGCCAGTACTGCACTGGGCTTTGCGTCATGTGGTAAGCGTGTCCGTTCTATAGTGATAACACCTTAAGTCGTACTATTTTAAGCTATTTAAGGATGGACGTGAGTGTACAAGATGACATTAGAACTGGACGTCCGGCGAAATTTCTGGCAGGAGACTGACGAATGACTCTTCGAAAAATGGCAGAAGAGTTAAACATTAATAATAAGACGATCCGACAAATATTGCATGAAGATTTGGGAAAGAGGAAGATTTATGCAAGTTCGTACCACACAATATTATGAATGATCAAAAACAGAGAAGTTACACATCGTACGAAAACTTTGTTCAGAACTGTCCCGACGATACAAATTTTCTTAACTGCATTGTCACGGGTGATGAATCGTGTGTGTTTCAGTACGATCCTGAGAGGAAGTCCCCGACCATGCAGTGTTGGTAAAACATCACACAAGACCCAAAAAGTTTCGTTTGCAAAAATCCAGAATCAAAACCATGCTGATTACTTTTCTCGAAAGCCGGGGTGTAATCCGTAAAGAATTTTTACCGGAAGGACAATCACTTACTGGTGCATACTATCTTGAAGTGATGAAGAGATTACTGAAGCGCATTCCTCCAGAGCGACTACAATATCGAGCAATGTTGTTGATTTTTGTCACATGATAGACAATACACCGTCACATTTTTCATTAATTGTAAAGGCGTTTCTCCCAAAAGAAGGAGTTGTTGAGATTAATCATCCACCCTATTCACCAGACCTGGCAGCGGCGATTTTTTTCCTCTTTCCAACAATGGAAACTGTCCTCAAATGGAAACGATTTCAAGACGTAGAAGACACTCAGAAAAGTGTAACTGTAGAATTGAACGCCATTTCTTCGGCTGCATTTGTTGACTGTTTTCAAAGACTTTTAAAACGCTGCTATAAGTGTATGTGAACGGAAATTACTTTCAAATATAAAAAAAAAAATTTTATTACTGCAATGGTGTTCTTGTACATATTTTGTACCAATCCGTAAATTAAGTTGCCACACCTTTTTGATGAATTTTTATCAATTTATCTTCACACACACGAAGAAATTATACAATCCATAATCTTTCACTTAATGTTTTTGCTTCTGGTATTCCTGGCTGGAATCACGTCCTTGACACCGTTTCCTTCTTGGCCAAGAAGGAAGTAATGCCACCCCGGAATACCAGAAGCAATAATGAACAACGACCAGGGAAACCTAGAAACCAGACGTACACTTAATGTATTTATTTTCTTTATTCTGCGTTGCTGTAAATTTAAACTATCATTATTTAATAAAAATTTTGTTCATTAGTTATTTTGTCAGTGTATAAGATATTTAAGATATCAAACATTCCATCGACATTTCGGCGTTTGCCCGTGGTGTAAATTGTCAATTTAAAATATATAACCAGTCTGTATTCTATAAGAGTGAATATCGCCTTCCTAGATTAAACTTCTCTTAGTATTGCAAGACCATACAGAGCATTAACGTTGGGTTAGAATTTCCTTCTTGTCTTTCATTATCTTCATTAACTCTTCCTTGTCAATTTAAATAATATATTTGTTCTTGTTGTAATTTATTTTTTTGCTTATGTAGTCTTCATGACTGCAATATATAATCTTTTCCTACCACCTTGGATATAATTTCTACGGTGTATGCTGCTATTACGACCTTTTTTCGCTTTTATATTTCACATCCTTTCTAAAATATTGGTTGTACCACGTTTATTTCGCTCCATAAATATTCCAGTGACTTCTGATATTCCAACATATTGCATCTTACTATGTCCGATAGAGGGAGTTACAATACTAGCATTTTCGTGATTCACATGATTCGAATTTTTTGATTACATATGGAGGTTCGAGTGTATCCTTGAGTTACATATTTTTAGATACCCTGTTAAGTGTAATTTTCAACCATCATAAGAAAATGTCTACGCAGCATTAAAATATACTGCAAAAATCTAAGAACACAAACAATATTAAAAACACTATACTAGAAAAAACATATCAAAATGATTGTTTTCACATTATTTAAAATGCTATAAATACAACATAATTACCAGACTTCGGTAATCTTCAAAGTGTCTAAAAAGTCCAATATTTATTAAAAATCATCAAGGTTTAAGCTGGGAGTTCTTGGGAGTATTCCAGAACTCTGTACAACTTATAAAAAGTAATAAGTAACACGAAAAAAAGAAAGTTTAAAAAGAAAAACAAAATAGGTAAATAGGATGTTATACAGGAAGTATTAGAACTTATTATTACAAACCATGTAAATGAAGTTTAAAATAATATATCTTGTTTTGAAAAGTTTAACTTTCAAAACACACTTAAACTTATACAAAATGCAGTCTATGTAGTAAACTATACAAAGATACTGGTAACAGCAATATAATTTCGTTCACTATGCCAGTGTTATTATTATATATCAACTTGGATTGTTGTTCGGGCAGAAATTTCAGCAATGAAAAAAATTAACTCAATTCCTGTCTTAAATTCAAAATTGCTACAATTTTATATAAATTAATTTTGTACTCTTAATTTCCATTTTTGGTATAATATGCCATATTTGTTGTTCTTGAAATAAAATAAATAAAAAATGTGATTCAGGACCCTCTACCAAACAATACTTCATATATGTGTAGATGAAGACCCCCAATGATATCTAATACAAATACTCTCAACTAACATTTTAGGAATACTATATATGGTTACAAAGAATTGGTAAATCAGAATTATTGTCTATGGATCCAACAAAATTATACAAGGTAGTAACTTGTGATTTACATTTTTCCAAACATTGCAAATAAATTAGTTGCATCTGTATGTTGTTCAAGGTATCAAAGTTTGTCTATAATAAATTTGCCAAGTTTTATACTATTTATATTAGATTCTTTTGATTGTAGTCATAAATACTAGAGCGGATTGATATATAAGGTCTTGAAACTCTATAAAATAAGAATAAGACAAAATATGAATCTGGTCTCAAAATGAACTAAACTTACTGTACCAAAAATGTCCATAATTATTTTTCCACATAATTAGCATTTAATGCAACACATTTCTCCAAGCGTTAAATTCATTTCATCAATCCGTCCATGAAAAAACTTTCTTGTTTACTGCTGATAAAATTGCGAACAGTAGCTCGAACTGTCTGATGAAAAATTTTGACCTTTCAATACCTCCTTTAACTTTAGAAGGAACCAGAAAACTGAAGGTGCCTAATCGGGACACTACGGAGGGTGCGAAACAAACGTAAATTTCAGGTTCGCCACCGTTTTCATCGTTTCGTTGCTGCAATGCGGTCTGGCGTTGCTGAAAATTATCTCCTTCACGTCTATACTGGTAAAGAAATTCTTAACACATTTTTTCTTTGTTCGTTCACGATATCCGTTAATTATCGCGAAACCCATTTGGGGAAATTTTTTGTTATTCAACGTCGGAACAATGTAGCGAACTCTCTTGACTAAAGCCTAATTAGCAAGCAATTTGTTTTTTATCCGGGGATTTCCTTGAATCAGTTATTCACTTGTCTTCGATTCTTGTCAAGCGTTACTGATATTGGTCGACCCGATCACTTTTCGTCAAACATCTTAATTTCGCCTCTATGACAAAGTATTGCACGTCGAACATTCTTCACATCAATACAATCGTTGCCATAAACAGTTTTCAAACGCCTGCAAACTTCGATGGGCACGCAACTTTCCAGCGGTAAAAATTCCATAACGGAAATCGAACTCATGATAAATAACACTGTTACTACAAAGCAAAAGTAAACTTTTCACGATACTCGAATTACTATTTGCAGGTTGGAACTTGTTTCTATCCCCACTATTCACACAATGGCGTTGTTAGACACCTTATATATCAATCTGCCTTCGTATGAGCAGATAATTTTCTCTTCCAGATTTTTAAATAGAATCAAATCTCGGTATATGTAGTTTTCTAGACAAGTAAAATTATCAGAAGAACTAAACGAAGATGACAAACAAAATAAAAGCATAAATAATACTCTTAATAAAAATACCTTAATTGCATAAATACTAGAGATGCGTAGTTCTCGAATGAATATCAAAATAAGTCAACAGAGTCAATCTGTATTTTGAGCATAAAGCTAAATATGTCCAAAATAGCTGTTACTCATCAAACAGCAAGGGTAGTAGTGATTGGAAGATGTTTCTAAACTACAAGCTATTAGAGGGGATGCCAGTTTAGTTTCCATAAAACAAACATCAGTTTGGAAAATCTTTAAGAAACAAGAATTCAAGTGAAAAAACACAACACAACATATTAATTGCATATAATAAGCATAAAACTGATAGTTAAAATCTTCACTGAATTAATATTTATTGGTAAAACGTAAAATTGTTTCGCCAGCACAGTGGCTTCATCGGGTACTAGCTAGAACACGTTACAAACTGGTTAGTTTGTAACGTGTAGCACATATTCAAGAATTATTTCTTAGTTAGTTAACTTGGTACAAAAATCAAGTTTGTATCGTAAATCATAAGTCATATAAACAGTTATTGTCAAATATAATATTTTTAAAGAAATCACTTCATGGCTTTCCAGAGTATTAAAAGATTTCGATCATATGGCTTTTTAAATTGTTTTGAACGGTTATAGCATCATATTTAACGAGGCTATACTATTATTCCTATTAATTTTTCAATTTATTAAAGAGAAATTACATCAAGTGTACGTATATTTGCAATTTATAGACAAAAACTAATCAAATCAATTATTATTATAGACTGCATTTTCGTCACCATAACAGATTCCGATCAAATTTTAGAATTTTCTTTGCATTTTAAAATATATCATTTCATTGATATTTCTTTCAAACCATACATGGTCAGTAACTACTTTCGTCAAGGAAAACGGAAATAAACTGTGCGTTTAACATTGTCTGTAGCTTAAACCCTGCCTACTTAAAAGTACTGTACGTAACATTCATCCATCACCTCGATCGCAAATCTAACCTTGTTCTCGCATAACCGGACTGGTGAGTTGCACCAGAACTGTCAGCGAGTCCTCTGAAACTGTAAAGCCTGCTTCAGCTACGTTTATCGTCACTGCATAGCTGTGTTCTGTAGTGACTTGCTTGAGAGCGGGTGGCAACATCTCGACGACTTTACGCAGAAGCGTTAGCGTAGGCTTGTCAGCACAGAGTACGACTAGTTCTACATTTGTGTCACCCATTAACAACAATCCTTTGGCTAGGTGGCCAACACGCATAACTCCTTTCAGCGTCCTATTAGCATCTCGGTCTTGTTGGAATGAAAATCTGAAAAAACAATAGAAGAAATAGGAGTGATTGTTGCTAACAAATTAGTAAGTATTCAATCGGTGCATATGTAAAAATTGAGGAATTTGAAGACTACAGTATGAACTAAATATTTTATTGAAATATGTATATCAAACAAGGATATTCATACTGAAACAAAAGCTTCTTAGCAGATTAAAAAAAGTACATCCAAAATCTTTGAAAAAGTATCAAGCAGTGCATAGTAGAGGATTGTTAACTAAAAGCTTCTGACACGTTTTATGCGTTAATTAAGAATGAGTGCCTCATTGGCCTCGGGACATTATGAGATTAAAGGCAATGAGATGGCCGATGAACTGGCCAGAGGAAGGTTCAAAGAGGAACTTCATAGGATCGCCAAGGATTCCACTAGAAGGGAGATCTGGTGATGGCTAGAAAGGGAATATAAAAAGAAATGGGGCCTAACGGATGGTCAACTCCACACTAAGACACTACTAGAGGAGCTGGATGCTAGGCTTTCAGCCAACCTAATTCATAGTATTAAAAAATAAATTAAAATTATTACCGGCTTGATAAACAGACATTGTTCTTTATAGAAGCATCTATAGAGTATGGGTTTGATTAGCGAGCCCTGGTGTGGGAAATGTGAAAAGCAGGAGGAAACTAGCGTTCATTTAATATGCACTTGTGAATTACATTGGATCTCACGAGGGTACTAAAATTTCCCCGGAAGATGATATTGCCTTTTATTGCGGACACAAGACTAACAGAGTGGAACTGAGAGATTTATTAGGGGCTGTACAAAAAACGCTGTGCAAATGCCTGAACTTACTGGCGTCCAACCCTAAAGAATTAGAATAGAATAGAACGAGTGCCATAGTTTTATTAATTATTAAATAAAATAATCGAAATAATGGCCACACAGGTGATTTTATACCTATTGTAAAAGAATTAGCAGAGCTGTGTCCTAATCCCAATAGTATTTAACAAAGTATAGATAAGGGATTGAAAAGTTGTGGACCAAAGTTGAAGATATACGACTTGAAATTCTAGAAAATCAGAATAATTATAGATGTTAGAATTGAGCTATGCAAATGATATTTAATTGACACAGGCAGAAAGAAAACTCCAAAATAATACAGCAATAGTAAATGAAGAAATTCCAATAATCCCATAATCCAGGAGTGGTTATGATAGTTAAGGCAACATAAAGGAATTTCTATAACAGTTAAGCTTTTCAATGCAATAAAGAATTGTCTTCTGGGTAAGAAAGTGGTTAGATCAATACTATTCTAGAGGAGTGAATCGTGAAAGACAACAGATAGCCAAAATAGTATAAGGGTAAGATTTTCAAGAAAAAAAGAAAAACTAGAAAAGAAATAATAAAAAAACCGAGGTATATACAAAAGAATTAATTACAGAACCACCTATGGACACAAGGGTAGAACAAAACCAATTGAGACGACTGGAACATATACAAAAGATGGAAAATCGAAGGCTAATAAAAATAGATGAAGGAACAAAATTTGCTCGAAAGCGAAGGGAAAAAGAATTATATGGAAGGAAAGGTACGGAAGGCGGTGAAAAATAAAGGAATAAGATGCAAAAGATGCCTGGATTAACATTAAACAAAAATCATTGGAAGAAAAAATCCAAAGAATCAAACCTACTAACTCATCGACTCTAAACTGAAATATAGACATGGGTACGAAAAATCAGCGTCGGTAAAGTCTCCATCAATTTTTCAAGGCAATTGAATAAAAATATATATAGAAAAACACGCTATATAAAAATTTTCTTCGTAAACAAGTTAGTGGTCATATAAACACCGCTTCGAGATATTAACACAAATTTCTGTAGAATAAGTAACTGCATGCCCCTCATTCGAACAATTCAAAGATTCCTTTAATAGTATAATCACTTCTCATGATACAAAAAATTATTCATCGTTTGAGGGAGAAGATAATATTATTATATACCTCATTAAGAGTGTCCCTGTCAATGACGTTATATTGGCCGTTCGTTTCTGAAATTGTGACGAAGTCATTCGTACTATTTGCACTACAGTATGTTAAGAGTCGTATTACATATTCGTTAGCAAGCAAACTAACGGCACATTTCACCACCCATCAATATTATTATTGGCAAGCACGCATAATTCGCTAATAATATCAAATTACAATAAACGTTAAAGTAAGTTTTGTGTTAGCTAGGATATGAAAAATCACATCCACAGAAAATATCCCGAGCTGATCGGAAGGTGGAAGCTTAATCACAATAAGTTGCCCACATCTGCCGATTGTTGACAATTTTTCAAGAGGAAAAAATCTGAAGAATATACTGCATTCTCCGTATTGTAGATCGGTTTCTAGTAAAATTTTGTTACTGCTAGAATTAGTTAGTTTTTACAAATTAAAGAGAGGATGATTGATCAAGCTTAAACATCGAAGCTGCTAAATTTATTCAATAAAAATAAAATAAAGGTTCCTAGGCGTCAGTCAAATTATTACACCACAGAGTCAAGTCTAGCAAATTTGTACATCAGTTATTGACGAATAGAAATAACGTGTTTAGCTTATATCCGGTAATCTACAAATTAATCAACATGAATTTTCAGTTTCTAAACTTAATATTTACGTAAGTAGTGTGTCAGAAAGATCAAAGCCTGAAATGCATACAGAGTGGCATGACAGGTGTGAAGACTCTCATAATTTATATAAGACATAACTAAAATCTTGATATTATTTACTACATATATCAAAAGGAACGTATGTCTATTCAGAAAACACTAATTATAGCACATACATACAAATTACGATTGGTGTTCCATACCTAAACACTTTAAAAAAAGAAAATTTATTAATTAAAAAAAATAGTTTTCGATATCTTACTTAAACGTAATACACTTTTCGTGGTATTGTGTTGCTATGAAACCAATGACGTTCTATATTTGACAACCGTTAAACTGTCAATAATATCTTGCTATCACGCAGGACTGAAATGTCGTTAAGACTGAGCGTATACTGAGACACAGGTGACGCAGTACAAATTTTTGTAGCATATGTAATTCCTAAATCCCCCGTATACTGGAGATATAGACGAGTCCAGGTTCGTCCGTTTGTTTATCCAGTGCTGAACTGTTCTTTACTGTCTTAACTGCCTTGTGTGTCAGTATACGCCTATCCTAACAGTCCGTATTTTATAACGGCGTCCTTTTTTCAAAATTTCAAAATGATAAAATAAATGACGAAAACCAATGATTTTTGTTGGAACAATGTTGCATACGAAATTCTGTAGTGTTTAAAAAAATTAGAAAGTAATCGATCAATATTCTCGATAGTCAGCGGCTTTGCTGACGGAAAAGTAAGTTAGACAAAAGATTTATCAGTGGGTGGGATATTGAACGAAGTGGAGCTAAAGAGAGGGTAGCAATAGAATAAGAAGTTGTGATTGTAACGCGTATAAGCTATGCGAATCTGCAGAATACGTATAAATGTCTAACTGAAAATAAAAAAAGAAATGTATTTGTAATTCATCAAAAACTTCCAAATTTGTAGGGCCAAAATGTAGTTAAAGTCGGTCCATATCTGTTTATTCTGTATTTACCAAAATACAGCTGTAATTCAAATTCATTGATCTGAAAAAATCAATAATATTCCGAGACTTATTGTTAGACACTTATTGTTAGTTAAAGACACATTTACTTCTCGTGCTAGGGTTGTCGTACTTACGCCGGGATCCGCGATATTTAAAATATTATCTTCTGCTTGTTGCACTCTGCGTAAACTTTGAGGGACACGACCTTTGAAACGTGGAATTACTGATCGTATTCCGAAGTCGATTCACGGTTCTCACAACTGACTTTGTTAAAGAAAGACAGAATATTCGACATTGGTATAGAATGCCATTGCGAACGGACCTCAGTGAAGACTATATCCATACTAAATGTAAACCCCCAGCGTTACTTGTGCGGTGGATTTCCGAATTGCCCTCGTATATTAACTGCGACAGGGCCGGACTCGAATAAAGAAAAGCATTTTCTCGTTTCTGCGTGTATATTGGACCGCGATTTTTTTTATGAATGTCGTAACTCATATGTATGTTCACCCCTTTTTTTTATTTGTCGCTATACAAAACTAAGGGTGTACATACAAGTTAGGTAAACTAATTTAAGTCAAAGCGACAATGTACTTTGAATTTTATAAAGATTAAAGAACTTACAATTGATTATCGCGTCCATCTTCTTTTTGTTCATTTGAGATTTTATTCTCATCAGCCTTTGAGTTATCTTGATTAGCAGCTAAAGCTTGTCCTTGGTCCTCTTTTTTGCTTGTTTCTGCCATTTGGTCGGAAACTATTTTGAGAGCCCTTTCGGTATGAGAAACAATACGCTGAATAGCCTGTAATTCTTCTTCTTTGGGATAGATTTCCGAGTGACGCGCCATCACGTGGCGATCATCGCTAGATTCAATTCTTCGCGTCATCTGTTGACCTTGATAAAACTAGAATATCGAAAAATCGTTAAATAAAAGTTTAAAAAATAGGCAAGAAACAATATTACTGGTGGAGGACCACTGCCAGGGAATGGAGGTCTGCCTCGGGGAAACGGACCCATATTCCCACGCCGACACCACTCCATATAATCTTCCTCATATCGCCTTCTTTCCTCCCAATACATTCGTTCTTCCTCATCTTCTGCGGCCATGTGTCGCCTTTGCCAATATTCTTCTCTTAGGGCCTGTAAAAATTTCCGTAATTAATTTTGTTTTGCAGAAACGTAAGAATAGGAGGAAAAGATAGCTTTTTATATGATTGAATTTTTGAAATTAAATATGAATGTGTTTAAGAGCGCTTGTTGCAGAAAAAACTGACTATGATCGACACTATAAAAAAGAACTAGAGAGAACTACCTCGTGAATTTGTGACAGGCGACAGACCAGAAATAATTATGATGTACAATCATGCCAAGAGTGGTGTTGACACAGTCGACCAATTATGTGTAAACTATAACTGTGCCAGGAACACGAGAAGGTGGCCTATGGTAATTTTTTACCGTGTACTAAATCTAGCTGTTACAAACGTATTTTTTCAATTAAAAAAATCAGAACTCAAAATATGCTTCGAAGAGTTTTTCTAGAAAAACCTTCAATTGACTTTGTCACCGATTATCTCAAAAGGCGTGCAACAGTTCAACAAGTTCCACGTTGATCCCGAATGCGAATACGAGAAATCTGCCAAATGGAACCCGAAGTTATTGCCCAAGATCAAGACAGACCTTACGGTAGATGTTTCCTTTGCAATACGAAAAAAAAAGTCGGAAAACAAAATATAAGTGTATTCAGTGCATCAAATTTTTATGTCTAGAACATGTTACCGCAATGTATAGCGATTGCGTTGAACAGGGCAACACCGAAGAAGATTAATTTATTATTATTTATATTTATAAGTGTTGTTTATTAATAAATAACAATAACAGTACTTATATTTTTGTGTTTTTTACAAACAAACTCACTTTATAAAAATAAAGAGACAAAGAAAAATAGATTTGGTCTCGCAGACCGATGTTAGCACTAAGGGTACAAAAATCATGTTAGTACTGGACGGTTAAACGAACCAAACAGAAGAATTATCACATTATATCACCGTTCATATCCTTTAGGAAAATGCAGAGACCTGGAGGACGGACTTCGTCATGATAACAAGTCAAGAAATTAATTTGTAGCAGGATATATATACCGCCTAATTCTGAGCAAACGCAACGATGCGAATGTATGAATATTTCTCCCGCTTCGAATACAAATCCCCTGAACGCGTTTAGCCAATCACAAAACAGTCTGTCGCGCAACGATTTGACAATTAATGTCACAAATTAGTGTCACCACTGTCACCCTATACGGAGTCTCTTAAGCGTTTGAATAGTGATAATGCCGCGTTATACACTAGAACAGAAAGCCGAAATGATGAAATGGTACCACGCTGATAATTCTTATCAAAGAATATGTGACTTATTTGCCGGAGTTCCTAATGATACGTTCATTTTAGTATGCGCTGCAATAGAACTAAATTCAAATTTGACACATAGCGATATTTCCAACGATTTAGGCATGTGCTGCTCTTCCGTTAACCGCATACTAAAATTAAGTGGTTTTCGTAATTATAAATATTCCAAACATCATCAATTATTTTACGGTGATGAGTTTAAACGGATGAATTTCCGTTATTATATAATTAATTTCTCATTATGAACAATTTATTTTATTATCTGTAAGAGTAAATTTTTCTTTACATTACTAGAATTTAATTTAGTTTTTATTTATTTCTGAAGTTTATTTAGTTTACTATGAATAGTTTTTGTTACCTTTATTATTAAAATTTAATTTATTAAATCTCTTGATGCCTTATTTGCAATTTTCTTAACCGCTTATTAATAATTTTATTACGCTTTGTGTGACCACCGTCAGTATAACGTATTGCAATTTATTTATTATAAAATCATTACAATAACACAGGACTAAACAATTTATGGTCCTTTAATAGTAATTTGGTAATCAGATAATTTTTCTTACGCGGCTCCATAATATGTAAGTATGTATGACATATGACATCGATGTTGACACGCCTACAGCATTCAGGGGAATTCTATTTGGAGCGGGAGAAATATTCATACATTCGCATCGTTGCGTTTGCTCAGAATTAGGCGGTATATATATATATATAGCTTACTGTAATTTTACAAATAAGCATACTAATTCACATAGGGACATTCAATGCATACCAATCATTAACATACTTGTATTTCTGAATATAACAATGTCTGAAAATAGGGAGATTTATATTATAAAAAAGTATCTTCGGTTTCACGAAAAATTCGCTAAAATATGAAAATTATGCGAAAATTCAAAATATAATTCATGTGGACAACACTTACGGCTCGCCTCATTTTTTCTTCTTGCATTTTCCTTTGTCGTAACGACGGTTTAACATCCACTACCAAATCAGGATTTACTTTTTTCTTATATTGGAGACGATGTCTTCTACCTTTCATGTGCATTTCTTTGGCATTAGGGTCGTTAAAGCGGCACTCGCAGAGTTTACAGTTGAAACTGATTACCTGGAAACAAACATTGAAGAATTATTAAAATATATTAAATAAAGGTTCGAATAGCAAAATAGCAAAAGGTTTGGTACGTATAATTTAACCGTTCCAATCATAAAACTTTTTCTGAATGAATTCATCATATTAACTCCATCAAAGCAAAAGAGATTGTAATATATGGAGCGAATTATGGACCTGGCAATTGTTACGAGAATAAAATACACTTGGGCCAACAAATATCGTACCGGCTGTATCATGAGAATGTTAAGACAATGTTTAAGTAATATATTTAAGAATTTAAATCGAGTATCTGCATTTCCGTAAGTGGTGCATTGTCTTTAATACATTGCAAGGGAAGAAATGCATTTGACGGTTAAAATGATTCATAATTTACGTGAGTGAATTGTTCAAATGAATCAAGTTCTATAAAAACAAGCTAAATCACACTATGTATATTGTTTCCCTTTCATTAACTACTAATTCCACTAATTCTTACCTTGCCATCGTCACTCTTTATCTCTTCGATGTAGTCCTGCCCAACGGGTTGAATATCCGGTTCGGGAGTTTCCTCAGCCTCATCCTCCTTAGTGTCACCGTTGCCTGTAGAAATGCCCAAACCACCAGACTGCACAAAGTTTATTTTAGGAGTAGAGCTGACCGACTTACGTGGACCACCTATAATTTCAGGTTCCTGGGGAGGAATCGGTTTACCTAGTTTGGTATGCAACATCACCACTTTGGAATGTTTCGCTCCGCGAATGTGGGCCGCGTATGCGTCATTTCCTATAATTAGAATATAATCATTTCAAACAATATCCACAGAAATAATGATTAAAATGTACCACACGGCAGACGTCTACAATACAAGTAAATATTGCAGTACGGATATTGTTGTATGGCTTAATTATTATAGCAAGGTGTCTGAACAATAAACAGATAAGCAGCTGTTATTGGAATTCTCCTTGCGTAAAAAATACGTTAAGAGTAAGCAGCATACCTGTACAAGTAACATCGCATAACTGGCAACGAAGTGAATTCCCAGCCCTGTTCTGATTGGTAACTGCTACTGAAGCGGTCATCTTTGTAGCAGCTTCTCGTTTCTTGTGCTTTTGTCCTTCTAAATGTTCTCTGTAGGTCTGTGGTCCGGCACAACTAAATGCAGAAATAGTAAACCGCATTTAATCACAACAGTTTGTTTAGTATAAATACCCCAAACCATTATATTATATACCTTATTTTACACACATCACAGTAATGTAATTGCTGCGGTTTTGGAGGTGCTTTTGTTCTCATATTCTTTGCTCCGCCACCTCCTTTTTTATAGCCTTGCCAACCGCCGGCCTTTTGCTGATTTGCGCCACTGGACTGCTGTGCCACGTACATAGTGGCAGCAGAGTACAGGGCGGCGTCGTATCCGGAATACGTGGTTGTGGAGTTTGCTTCTGAAAAGAAAACCAATAATATTCCTAAAAGTTCACATATTATACTAACAGCCAGCCCTCATGCATCCATTAATTTTTTTTTATAAACATACATAAAATAGGCTTTTTAACTTCATTTAATAAATGTGTGAGCATTCCAAATAACAATCACTTAAAAAGCTTTCATTTACGCCGTGAAATGTGAAAATAGGAATTTGCAAGGGACAAAGAATGCAGATTCTCTTTAGACGGGATCAACAAATCATACACAGACTATTATTATTGCCTCTTCAACACATACTTTTTTACAATTACTCACTTTGCAATTCTTGGCTTTATTTAGAACACAAGTACAAATTTCACTCAAACAATGAAACGTTTACAAATATTAAACGTAATTAATCAACAAAAGTAATGTAATGTTCAGAATTTTGGGCTACAAAACTGTTCAGATCGTAAAACAATTTTGCGAAAAGTTCCGATAGATACTGTATCGCCCATTTGAAAACAGAAAATTGAACGAAAATCAAAAACTGTCAAGCAAAATGGGCAATCATTTAAAGGCCTGGCATCCAATAAACTTGGAAGTACTTACGCTTCGCCTGTGTAGTTGGTTGGGCTGCAATTGTTGTTTGTGCAGCCGGTTGAGCGTAAGTCGCTTGATAACCAGTTGCGTTCGCTTGGTATGTTCCAGTATATTGGGCAGGCTTAGCAGCTACTGTCTGTAAATTAATTGATATATCTAATAAACAAAGTTCGACAATTTCTAGCATTAATAAATACTTGCCTAAACATTAACATATTTCAAATATATCTATAGATATGTATAATAGCAATTTTACAAATATGATTTGATGGAAGGCGAGACTCGCAAATCGTGTTTGTTTGTGAAAAAAATTATTGGGTATTATTTTCGAACAGACCATGCTTTTACAAGAGGCTGTTTAGTTAAGTAAGAAGATGAACGCAACTGAGATTTTGGCGTATATGCAGCAAACATACGGATACGATTTGTTGCTAGGCTGCTCGCTATAAACGTGGCGACACTGTCACCACAATAAAAAAACATCCTGGCCCACCAAAACGTTTTACCATTCCAGAAATTGTTGAAA
This sequence comes from Melolontha melolontha, assembly GCA_935421215.2. NCBI lineage: Eukaryota > Metazoa > Arthropoda > Insecta > Coleoptera > Scarabaeidae > Melolontha > Melolontha melolontha. The sequence goes on from OW285240.1 coordinate 48,903,010, forward strand.
AAGTTCATGATGTATTACGTGACCGAAGAGTGAAACTGGATTTGCATGTCTGAGCTCTCTGCCAGGTAGGTGCTGTGTTTACTGAATGTAGATTAAAAAAACCGTGAAATTTCCAAAGACCAGTAGATTTTTGCATAATTTTGCTATAGTCAATGAAATTTGTCTCCATTACTATCTGTCAGAATCAAAACTGCAATCTGAACTATGGAGACATCATAGCAGTCCTCCGCCAAAACGTTTCCTACGGCTGGAAAGATAATGGCCACGATATTTTGGGATTCGAAGGAGATACTTCTTATCGACTATCTCACAAAGAGCCAAACTATCAACGGGACATATTATACCGCTCTTCTGGACAAAACGAACTTGCCATTACCCCCCAAAAAAGTGCTCGAAAGCTCGAAAGTGTTATTTCATCATGAGAATGTTCGGGAAAAACTAGATGAGTTATGATTCCAGGTTTTGCCTCGACCACCCTATTCATCGAATATAACTGCTTCACTTACATCTAAGTCTCACCTTGCGTCAAATCATCCTTGTATTACACATATGTAGAATACTAACTAAATCTATTCACTAAAGCATACTTAGAGAAAATCAATAACTATTTCAAAATAGCTTTACATCGTTTTAAAATTATATAGCTTATCTGAATTTTTTTTTTAAAGCTTAATTTTCTATAATTTGCTGTAAACATGTAACCTTAGTGATACAATTCCTTAAACTACGTTCTAAATAAAGTAAATGTGGTTAAGAAATATTATATTAATTTAAATTCACTTATTACAGCATTGTGTGTCGTCTTAAATGCCTACATATCGGCAACAAGTTGTCATCTTCAGTAGATAAATCTATAACTAATATAATCGATGTCTGTTATCGAATTAATTATTTATTAAATCTTTTTTACTGATGATCACAACTTGATAAATACATTTAGTACAATGAACAGTGTCAGAAGGAAACTTGAATTGACTATACTTAAATTCTAGTTGATGATTTTGATTTTAATATTTTGAAGACGTGCTTACCGCTGCTTGGGCTTGAGGTTGAGCAGCTGCTCTTTGTGTGTAGGTAGTAGCGTAGGTTGTAGGTTTAGCTGCAGCAGCGGTTTGATCATAACCTGCTGCGTAGCCCGCAGCAGCCTGTCCGGTAGCAGCTTGTTGGTAGTATGTCTTGGTCGCGTCTGGATAGCCAGTAGTGGCGGCTGCAGGTCTACCGTATCCGTATTCGTAGGCAGGAGTAGTTCCCGTGCCGACAGCAGCATAAGTACCTGTCATATCGAAATTATTAAGAATGTAGAATACAATCCCTAAATTGCTAAAATGACTTAATGTGAGACGAAGAAAATAATCCTTGTAAACAACAGAACGAAAAGCTCATTTCTTTATCTTAATCTCGTGTGATATAATACACAAGAATGCCATTCGATGGTATTCGAATTTAAATGAATTGAAAGCCAGCCAAGGGCTGTTACAAATGAAGCATACAATATATATGTAGCAAGCTTTGATTGAGACAAAGTTAAATTTGATTAGCAGCTAGTGTGAAAGGTGCAAAGAGGCGGAGAAAATATAGGAATAATTTTCTAAATGAAGTCGTTAATAAATAAATGTACAACAAAAAATAAATGCATAACCGCCATTTTACTAATGCTCTTTATACTTTCTTATGCACTCAGTGAGTGCACTGTTAAAGTCCTATGTAATTTTGCAAATACTAAATAATTGAAAAATGTCTAATTTACAAACAATATTTCAGAGCTAATAAATGATGCAATTTCTGTACCTTTAACCTAGGCCATAATTCAAAATTGTTTACGAAACGGTAGTAAAACATACACAGCACACTAGGTTTAGCAGCTATTACTAGCAATAAACGACCTCCCTCGCGTCCTTCTACTACCGAATATTGCTGACTACTATAGATGACTGTAGTACGCACGCTCATATGGTATATAAGTTTGCGTTTTTTAAATCTTTTAAAATATGTTTTTATTTGACAGCTACTTTTTAATGTTTTGTCGTGTAGTTTGTTCGATTTGCTCTAATAGTTTCTTGATTATCATAATTTAAAAGTTATGTATTCACCCAAAAATAAATTTGACTAGAGAACATTTCCGTGATAATCTTTTACGATGTTAAATCGTTATTAATACTTAAACAATGTGAAGATCAGATTAGAAATGTATTTGACGAAGCACCCCAATCTAAGGCAACAATTTATAATGGATACGACGAATTCAAGTGATCATTTTTTTAGTGATGAATTGGGTGAAGGACGCCCGAAAACTACCGTTACTCATGAGAAAATTTCCGCTGTTCGAGCAATATTTGACGGACATAATATGAATTTAATCGGGTGAGTTTGGGCATAGGTATGACTCAAATACAAAACATTTAACATCAGTAGTTAGACGTAAGAAAACTTTATTGTCGATGGATTCCACATCAACCGACTCCCGATCAAAAAACACCACAGAGAATGGAAGTCGCGACTCGCGATGACGTAAAACGTGGGCACCTGGACGGATGAGACTGCTTCGAACAATTTCGGTTGCACTTAGTCGCTTCTCTGCATATATGAAAACTTAAACGAAGCAGTCTCATTCGTGCAGGTACCCACATTTTACGCCTTCACGAGCCGCGACTGCTGAATGGTGCAGAAAAACTCTGGAAAAACTCCAAGGCAGCATTTCAAATACAGTTTAGAATATCGTTACTGGTGATGAATCATGAATTTACTGTTATGATCCTGAAAAGACGTCAATCGGCTCAGTCTTTCGAACAGAACCTAATCAAACAAGTCAGACGATATCGCAGTGCTGGTAAGAAGACTAACAACTGAGTATCTGGATACCCTAAACGTCAGCACCATGGATTCTCCACCATACTACAGCTATGACCTAGCAGCTTGTGATTTATTCTTCTTTTCAAAAATTAAAGATAAAATATGTTCTGATAAAGCCATGGAAGATTATAAAAATCTGGTTTCTGAAGTGACTCAGGAAAAGTGATATCATTGCTTTAAAGACTTATTTCATCAAATGAAAAAATGTATTTTAAAAATTTTCAGTGTTCCCTTCGTGTATAAATAACTTTTTTTTTTTTCAAACTGTAAAACACGAGATATAGTGTATGGACAACAACTCAGGCTAAATATTTATCTGTGTGGCGTATATAACTCTCAATTTCGCGAGGACAATATAAATAGTTCGGATAAATAATCAAAGTATTGAGAACGCCATACTGCATAATTAGAGATATCCATTGAATAAATACAGCAGGAAAATAAATAGAAGGAAAATCTCAAGTTTTCATAATGTGATCAATCTACAGGTAAAATATATTTAAATTTGATTTTATTCTTTTCCTAAATATGATGGTGGGAAAGATAGTACTGGAGATATGAAGAGTGGTGGTAGTATTATGCTTGGTTGAATAAAAATATAAGAGACCAAACCGATTTCTTGTATAAAAATACTGTTCAAATTATTTGCTTTCTATTACGCATAATTATAAAGACAATATCACAGAATAATTGCTGCTCAACGATCAATTCCAAGTAAAAGGTTTTCATTAAAAGCGACGCATTTTATTTGCAAAGTAAAGTAAAAGAGACATCGTGAGAAATTTAAGATTTGTTGGATGTAAAACACAATTAATGTCATTATTAATGGATATATCACTCAAATGTATCATGAATTGCCACTATTAAAAGCGTTTTTCCTCCTTTGTAATGGCTTAGCCATTCGATAGGAAACCGCTTTTATCTCGTGTTACCTCACAGAATAGAATTATTACTTACGAAAGCGGACCTTTAGACGTCATTTTGCAAACCCGCACTGATTAAATCAATTAAAGAGGTGCGGTGTAGGTATCTGCACGATCACAGCGGTGCGGCGCAGTCTCCTGTGTGGAGTGACATTTTTTTCGTGCTATTTCGATCGTTTAAAATGGCTGCTGAAATTTAAAATCCCCCGACTGTGAATTGCGTGCTATTATCCGATTCCAGTGAGCAAAGAACATGAAGGCTGCTGGGATTCATCGTGAACTTTGTTCTGTTTATGGTGAAAATGTCATGGGTGGCAGTATGGTTAAAAAGAAGGTGCCGTATCTTTTGGGATGGACGAACTAATGTCCATGATGAAGAACGGAGTGGAAGACTGGTGCGACGAACGAACTTGTGGGTATTGTTTTAAGAAAAAAAATCGTGAAAAATCGGGGATTTACAATCACAGATCTGAGTGATTTTTTCCCTCAAATTTCACGTACAGTTTTGTACGAGATTGTTACTGAACATTTAGATTACCACAAATTTTGTTCACGATGGGTGCCAAAACTTCTTACCGAAGATCATAAAATAAAGAGAATGAGATCGGCACTAACTTTTCTGACACGTTACGATGTTGAAGGTGAAGATTTCCTTAGGCATATCGTAACAAGTGATGAGACTTGGGTCGTCTATGTCGACGCTGAGACAAAAAGACAGTCATTGCAGTGGGATTCGCTCTAACTCGCCTACGAGGAAACCTTTAAAGTGCCGTCAAACTTTTTCTCTGAAGAAAGTTACGGTTGCTGTCTTTTGGGACAAGAAAGGTATCCTTCTTGTATACTTTATGGAACGAGAGACCACAATAAACACTGAAGTCTACTGTGGATCAGTGTTACAGCATGGCGTAATTCACAGGCGGCAGAGTTCTATGAAGCGGGCATTAAAGAGCTGGTTCATCGCTTTGACAAATATCTTAATCTTAATGGCACCTATGTAGAAAAATAGCTAAAAGTAGTAGCTTTAAATTGTATAGAATGAAAACCTCCTCATGTATTGGTGTTTTTTTTTAATAACCAAATAGAACTTACTTTACGAATGGCCCTCGTAGATGCCTTATGATAAATGTATAATTAATTCATACAATACTAATTTCCCTTTCTATTATTAATTAATCGCAATGAATAATTTTTCAAATATATCCAAACAATAAAGAATAGATAGTTCTAGGAGAAACTACAGGAATTTGGCAGTGTATATGTAGGTCAAACTGTTAAGCTAGAAACACATTTGGCCCGCGCAACGTCTTACCATGGCATCCCATCCAACGCCTTAAGACGAGCTAAATATCTGATCGCATTGCATCCTATTCATTTATATGTAATACATGCATGTTTGAATACATTTATTCAATGCCACGCCTTCATACCCCACTCCACGCAACGCCCATCAAATTTTTTTACAAAAACGTGTTAAACAGATGTGCAGAAGGTTTCGCAGTTTAACCGAAACTAGACCGATAGTTAAGTGCTAGAGTCCGCACGTTTTCCACTGACACTTGCGCAGATACGCATTTTGATAAAAACTAAGAAGGTATAATGATTGAAATGAGATGAAGATACGAACTAGCCGCTGTAAAAATATCGACTGGATTTGTGTTGTTTATATTTGTTGTTGTTTTTTTTTATATTTGCGTCTTTATTTTCTTTTATTATATATAAGTTTTTTCAAAACTAGACACCATATTGTTATCATGTTCAAAAGTAATATAATGCATTATAAGAATTTCATGTATTAATAAATTGTACAATTTAATATTTTAAGAGGTTATAATGTTGGAACTGTCAACATGCGCTCTTTCTAGCGAAGCCTCTAGTGCGATTAAGAAAAAAAAAATTCTCAGTTACTCGACTCGAGAAATAATCTGGAACGTTTATAATTATTTTAAGAATCAGTCTACACCAAGTGCACTATATATTTCAACGTAATTATAACATTTACTTTTTATAATACTGCCATATTTAGGTGACATTCTCGTAAAAGATGTCAAAATAACTAGAGTTTCAAAGAGTATAGTAGTACGAATTGTTGGTGATGCTCGATAAATTGAAACGGGAAAAAGATGCATTTCTGTCTCCCTACATAATAATTCAAAAAGTTCCAACAATTCAAACAAGTAATTCGACATACAATATATAATTTTCACGTTACTCAAATGCAAAAACCTCAGTGCAAGAAATTTTGAACAAACTTGGAAATAACGGTGTTACTTTTGCTGAAAAAGTAACTTCATTTAGAACATTGTTACAAATGAAGTTAGAAGTTATAACTTATAACTTCTAACTTCATTCACCTAGTTCAAGTAGGTAGTATATATAAAATATATGCAAAATATGTGCTGCCAGGCTTTGAAAGGCTGTGTGACAAGATTTTAATAAATCGAGGTTTCTTTTGTTTTCGTAGCTTTTATTGCATTTGGTTATAAAAATAATATAATAAATAGTAATAAACACAGCTTCTAATCTAGTAATATATTATCAGAATGTGTTTTTCTGGATTTTAGTTAAATTTACACCTTGTTTTAGAATATTGTGAATGAACACTTTACAATTGACTACTTACAACATGGAAATTCAATGAAACTAAAACTTCAACACTAATAAAAGGCCTTTGTTGTTTATAATAATAGCTCTTAACGACAGTAATAAAATTTTCTAAGAATAGGGGCTTTACTTCAGCTCCAAAATGTCCATTTTCGATCAATTATGGAAGTTATTCGTAGAGTTGCACACTTTGTCTCGAATCAGTGGCGGCTCTTGATGACGTTCGATGTGAGCTGCTGCACGCTTCGTTTAAGCTTTCATATATACAGAGAAGCAAGTAACCGTACCGAAACCTTCCGAAATAGTTCGAAGTTGTCTCATCCGTGCAGCAGCGCACATCGTACGTCATCAAGAGCCGCCACTGTCTCGAATGCATGTATTGTAAGGACGGCTTGTCGTTAAAATATTACGATTCGTTTTAAGTTTAAATTGAATTCACAACCAAATACAAATACATGCGTATTTTTATTTATGATCCATAAATACAAATGGCTATTATGATTTTGTATAATAACAATATCCAGTGCATACTAAAATATCACTCTATTAATTTATGAGATCCGGCAAATCATTTCAGAGAATATTTAGATAAATAGTTAAATGTGGGGATGCACTACATACGGTCCTGCCGTACCGCAAACATCCTCAGCTCTATTTATAACCCAAGCTGTAATGCAAACATGTAATAAAAATAAACAAATTGCAATGCACACTTGGTTCAGTTTTCAAAATAACCCGTTAACATAACTTCAAGATATTTAAATTTTACGCCGTAAACTTTTGTCTCCGAATGTACCGTTCAAATCGACGATGTTGTTTCAGATAATCAATATTTGCCTGCACTATAGCGCCTAAATTTAGTAAAGAAACACCGAAACTAAATAACGAATGACTTAATGGAAGCAATCTTAGATAGACATTTTTCGTACAATTGAACAATTCATATCGTCGTTTCAGATTTGCTTTTTTTGGCAAAATACTAATACATATCCTGATTAAAAAAGCGTTAACAGATCACGAGTTAACTCGTGTTGGTACACTTACAGCAACTATTTCAATTTTTACAATTAAGTATATTACAGGATATCGCAAAATCTTTCCGTATGCGTGTTCACTTTATTATAAGAACAAATAACTTTTCTTGATATTTAGGTTTTTATCACAATTTTAGTATTACAAATATTTAAACTAACAGATCGTAACGGTGGCGAACTTTTCAACGAATTATATGAATAGATTTTATTGTCAATAAGCACATACAGTGCGTGTACAGTAAGCAATATACACATACAATTACAGTATAAACACATAATAATAAATGATTAGGTTGCCAAAACAAACAAATACATGTCACCTAATAAAAAATACATGAGCAAAGCAATATTTAAAATAAAAACAATTTAAAAATAAAAGCAAGGGATTCCAACGTCAACCCGTAAGGAACCCATCCAGCGAGTACAAAACCTGCCCGAGGAGCAGCACCTTTAATTTTCTCTGAAACTGTTTTAAGCTTGAAGACTGCCTAATGTTCAGTGGCAGTCTGTTGAAATACTGCAAGCCCATATAAACTATTGAATCGCGACTCGCACTTGTAGCGGGCTTTGGTCAATTTAGAAGTTGGTTGCCGCGTGTATCATACGAATGAATATCAGACCTATGCTGGATATTACTTTGCTTTTTAAAGATGATAGACAATGATTCGTATAATAACAATGAATAAACCGTCATGATTCCACTATCCGCATACAACGGCCGACAGTGGACGTCCGCTGCCACCCCGCACAAGAGCCGCACCGCCCGCTGCTGCAACCTAAAAATCGAAAGATTCCCAGCGGTCGTGAATCCCCAAAATGCTATACAATACCGTAGACGAGACTCAAACAACGAAAAATATACCGTCCTAGCCGTGGACTCTCCCAGGTTACGACGCACCACTCCAATCGCATAACAAGCAGATGAGAGCTTACACGAAAGGCGACGAACATGCCCGGTCCAACAAGGGCCTGGCTCCCACAATCAGACCAAGGAACTTCACGGAGTTCACAGGCTCTAAAGTGATGCCACCAATCTCAATATTCACACTTACACAATTTAGTTTGTGAATTAAAAGTTGTGTTTTACTCAAATTTAGGGTAATTCCATTAGAATTAAACCAATTCTGAAAAATCGGAATCTCGTTGTTCATCAGGCCCTCCAAATGCCTTATCTGATTACCCAAGTGATTTTAAAATATATTGTGCTTAGGGGCTATACCAGTGTGACACTTTCAAAAAATCGACAGTTTATATTTTCGAGAATATCCTGTGAAAATTTCAAGGCCGTATCTGTAATACTCCCCGAATGGCAGCCTTCTAAAAAGCAACCGCTCGCAGGTATATAATATATATCATTTTATCTTGAAAAAATCGATAGTCTAAATCTGATTTCCCCTATAACTTCTCTCAAACAAATTACTGTATACCATTCAGCGTTAAGTTTTTCGATCCTCTAAAGCATTGATTCCAAAAGTGGTCCAGGTGGACCCCCAGGGGTCCACGGGAGACTCGACGGAGGTCTACGTTTGCGTGAGGGGTCCACGAAAATTTATCTGGTTTCGATAGTGAAGAACTAAAATGTTGGCTTGAGTTCACCTATCAATGTAGGCAGATAATATTTTAAGAAGCTCAGCGACTGTTACTTGTAAAAAGTTGCATATTCCATATTCAGTACAACGTGTCGAGACTTGCAAAGCGCTGCCGCCGTCCGCAATGCTTGTTCAGACGTGCAAAGGGAAGTACGACTTGTGGTGTGTGTGCTTGCAATATTGCATGAACTTGTTTGATTCTTCACCAATATAAATACGAATGCCACGGATAAACGTTACTCATTTGTTTCCCGAATTTCGAAAAGTAAAGTGAATCGATGTTAGTGTTTGCCACTGTCGGAAAAGTAAGTACTTACCTGCCTATTTGTTATACATACTTTTATTTTATTTATTATTTATCTATTTATTTTACAATTTATTGTACACGTAAGTAACAAAAAAAATGGACAAATTACAAAAAAATACGTGGGTACAAAAGGTGAAGCGTATTCATAAAAGAAATCTCTTCCCACCCACCTGCGATAGGAGATATATTTATGTTGTAATAAGTATGTTTGTAATGTTTGCGTGTAGTAGGTACGTATTAAAAATTAAATACTGAACATAGCCATTATTAGATACTTCCATAAAAGAACAGAAAACCGAGAAAGGTTGAACTTCTTGTCCATACTTTATTAGTAATTTTTTTTATTACCCGACTGTGTGGTGGTTCACTAATAATTAAATATATTTTCCTAAATTGTACGTGTCTTTATATACTACATACTCGTAACGTGCATCAAAGTAATAAATAAATAATTAAAATCGCGAAGTTTTGATATCAAAATATTATTTACAAGTATTTTCTATCGAATTTACAGAAATATATCAAAATATAATTCATGAAAAAATGTTTTACATTACATTAAAATCGGTTCAGCCGTTTTCATAAAACTCAATTATTGATCTTAGCGATTTATTGCTTTTAATAATTAGAATCAGTTTGCCGCCGGTACTTTGTTTATTTCATTGCAATAATCAATTAATCCTGTAAAAATAGCCATATCCTGTTAAGTAAGACCGCCTTAAGATTACTACAACAAAGTTTTTTTTTATTTACAGGTAGGTAACTGATACGAAACATGTCTGAATCTAAGAAAAAAGTGTTGATTATTTAAAATTTGGTTTTCTTCCATCAAAGGCAGACAAGCGATTGCCCATATGCCTTTTATGCAACAAAGTTTTGAGCAATGACTCTATGAAACCATCGAAGCTCGAAGAGCATCTAAGAAGGTGTCATCCTGATAAAATAGGTAAAGATTTGAAATATTTTCAAACATTGAAGGAAAAATATGAAAAGAGACCCACCGTGCACAGTATGTTCGCTTCAACGTTGGAAAGTAAGATGATGGCTTGCGGGCATCTTACAATATCTCATTACTAGAGAACGGACATTCTTACCACATGACTAAGTTCTCCGAATCAATAGCCGTTGTCCATTGTTAACGCTGCGAAAATCAGGTGTCCGAGAAAATCAAACACAAATACTTCATTGTATTACGCCGGGATGTACTGAGCGAAGTTTATAAACATTTCCAATTGCGGATTGCGTTTAATGGAATATATCCTCCGAATACAATCGCTGTGTTGTCCATTGTAATCGCAACGGACCAGATGGCCGCGTAAGACTAACAAATACTTCATTGAATTACGCCGAGTCATGTGGTAAGAATGTCCGTTCTCTACTCATTACTTATAGCGAAATCTGGAAAATCGCACACAATTGGAGAACAGTTAATTTTACCCGCTGTTGAAGAGGTCTGCACAAATCTCCATTTGACATACTCAAAAGAATTGCTTTGAGTAACAACACTGTACAAAGACGTATTGACGAAATGAGCTCTGATATTGAAAGTTTCTTGTGTAATTATCTGCAAACAACTCATTTTTCTATTCAACTGGACGAGTCAACTTTACCTGGTAATGAAGCATTATTATTGGCATATGTTCGATTTGTTATGGACGAAGAAATTCATGAAGAGCTACTATTCGCGAAAACTTTGAGACGGATACTAAAGGTGAATCAATATTTAATGTCCTGAGTGATTTTTTTAAGGAAAAATCGATTCCATTCACAAACGTTATTTCGGTGGCAACAGACGGAGCTCCTGCCATGGCCGGGCGATGTCGTGGGTTTATAAGCCATCTTAAAAGAATTATACCAGAGGTAACTGCAATTCACTGTGTCATCCACCGATAACACCTGGTAGCGAAAAATTTGAGTGCTAAATTGCACCAATCGCTTCAATTTGTGATTAATGCAGTTAACAAAATAAGAGCAATGCATTGAATACGCGTTTATTTGCACAATTGTGCGATAAAAATGATGAATACTTCCAACGATTGCTCTTACATACTGAAGTACGCTGGTTGTCGAAAGGTGCATGTTTAACAAGATTTTTCTCACTTTTTGAATCAGTTTTAGAGTTTCTGGAAAGTAAAGATCCAGATTTAAAAGAAAACCTGATCAATTTGAAAGCAGACATCGCGTATTAGACAGATTTGTTCAAAAAATTTAATGATATTAACTTACAATTGCAAGGGGACAGCCTCAATTTAATAAAAACAAAGGGTGTAATTTCAACTTTTCTTGGAAAATTGAAATTTATGAAGCAAAATATTAGTCGGCGCGAATTTTCCCAGTTTTCAAACTTGTCACAGGTAGAATGCCTTGATGAGGATATTCACACATACGTTCAACATTTAATTGCCCTGCATGATGACTTTAAAATCAGATTTGAAGATATTCTGACGATGGAAATACCACCATGGATCATAAATCCACTTGATGAAACGGAAGTGGAGAATGTGATATTACAAGAGGAGCTACTCGAGTTTAGCACTAATGAGGAACTGAAAGTGAAATTTAAATGAGGGTATCAAACATTTTGGCTGCAGGCAGAAATACCCGAAAAATATCCTGGACTGTGGGGAATTGCGAGAAAGCTTTTGATAGCGTTTCCCTCGTCATATCTTGCCGAGAAAAGTTTTAGTGTCGTTACAAACCTTTTAACAAAAAAAAGGAGCAGATTGAATATCACAGAACGGGGAAATTTGCGGTTATTCCTAACAAAACTGAAGCCAAATATTGATAATTTGCTGTAAATCCATCAAGTACATCCCTCCCACTAAAATTATGACTATTTTGTGATTGTCATTGTAGAAGTTACGTCACGTTATTAATATTTAAGTTTCATTATATTACAACTGTTATCATATTACAATGTAATATGATAACAATAATAATTAATAGTGTAATAATTACATATTTGAATAAATACAACACAAGGAAATATACTATTTTTCTTTATTATTTTTACCACTCCGAATGGGGAGTTTTCTAAATAAAATATGTGAGAATTGATTGGTTTCTTGTGCTGTGAGTAGATGTCAAAGGAGTAAAGTTGGATGGAATCACTTTTTTGATTTGCTAACTTTACTTTTTTGACATCCACTCACAGCACAATCAATTAATTAATTAACCAATAACTCAGCCGCGACGCAAATTTCCATAGTTAGATCTAATCTTCACATTTTTTGTCGAGTTTTGGGAATATGGTAGAAATGTAGCTGCAGGGGGTCCACCGGAACCAGCAAAACTTTCAAACTGGTCAATGAGAAAAAAAGTTTGGGAGCCTCTGGTCTAAATCTTTATCTAAATATTAGTGGAAGAGAATTGAAAATAGTGTGCTTTATTCAATGCATTCAAAATTTACTATAATTACAATTTATATAACAAAAAAAGATCTAAACAAATCTACCAAATGATGGATATTGTCCACACCAAGAAATTAATGCTGAAGAAACACCACTATTTTGTAAAAAGTATCAGAAAAAACATTGGATTTAGAGTAAGCGAAGATCGAATAATATTCTTTCTTTGTAGCAATGCATCGGGAGATTAAAAGGTGAAACATGTTATGGCAACTCGATCTCTAAGATCACGTGCTTTAAAAGGCAAAGATAAAAAACAACTGGATGTACATTAAATTGTTAATACCACAGCTTGGGTGGCAAATACAATATTTACAAACTGGTTTAATAATTGTTTTTTACCAATATTTGATGACTAAAATTTCATTATTTGTTGACAAAGCACCAAAAGTCATTCACATTTAGAACGCCGAAATATAAAGGTTGATTTCTTTCCACCCATACAAGCATTATTCACCCATTAGATCAAGGTTTAATTAAACAATATTAGGTTAAAACACTTTTCAACGACTGTATAAATCACGCTGCATTTGCTATTAGTCGAATAAAAACACACACTTGAATACCTGTTGGAAAAATACCTCTTGAAAGCAGTGCATTTATTCAAATATTGGCATTATCAGATGAAATCATTACATTGGCACATGATATTGGTGGAGAATGTTTTGATGCCTTTAGCCAGAGTTGCTTGAGGAAAATTATATTATTCAATAAGTATATACACCGAAAGATTAAAAAAAGATAACAAAGCAGAAGTAAAACCTATACTGCAAAAATGATTGAAGGTTTCAACTACGTAATCAATTGGAAAATTATTTTATAGTTAATGACATGAATTCTTAACGACCTTTTAAATTCTTATGAGTTAAATAACTATGTTTAGATATTGCGAGCATCATAGACAATTAGTGAAATCATGTCTCGAAGCTTACATTACATTGTCGTCAGAAAACCATTAACAGAACGGGACAGAAGTTGGTGGTTGTTCTGCTGTTGTTTCCTCTATAGAGCGTTTCACGCCCACGATGAAGTATGGGCTCTTATGGAGCATTCCCCTCTTTTATTTTCTGTAAGAAATTGCATCGCACTATCCTTTTCCACCGCTCGCTATGTCGAAAATTTATATTAATTTTTATTGGGGATTTTTAATTCGTACAGATAACCAGACTGCTACAGTACAGTAGTTTGTTCACTTTGTTATCTTGTCAAGCGTCAAATTGTTCCTTTGCGTATTTTTATTAAATATTATTTGTTGTTCGTTCTTATTATATTGTTATGGTGTTATTATATTATATACCTTATATTCTTATTATTATATATTATATTCTCTCTCTCTTTATTATATTCTCCCGTTGTTGTTTACAAAAGTTTGTGGTAAGTTGGAATGTGAAGGAAATGTGCTCGTAAATAAAAACATTACCGTTACAGATTCTAAACTTCAGTAATGGAGCCTGGAGAGAAAAAATCACGAAGGGGTGTATGTTTTAGTCGAAGAGAAAAGCAGATGATACTAAATGTTTTTAATCATTTTCTTAAAAAACCTATGACTGTTACTGCTGCTGCTGAAGCAAGTGAAGCACTACATTGTTCAGTACACAGCATATACAACATGAGAAAGGAACAAGAAAAAGGGCCGTTGTTGAGTCCAAAAAAAAAAAAACAAGCAGAAGAGAAAAGGGGTTCAAGTAAATGCTCGTCTACACCGTTATGATGAAAATATAAACGCACTTGAACGACAAGTTCATAGATTTTTCATGCAAAACAAACCACCCACTGTTAATACAGTTCTTGCTACCATCAACAATGACAATGATCTTCCTACTTTTACACGATCAACACTTTTGAAAGATATTGGTTTTGAATTTCAAACTGTAAAACGGAAAAGCATACTCATTGAACGAGATGATATTATAAGTTGGAGACACAAGTATCTGCGAGATATCAAGACATTTCGAAATGAAGGTAAAGTTTCTGTTCTTTATATAAAAGCATATACCTAAATGTTTGTTCCAGGTAGGTGTATAGTTTACACAGATGAGTCGTGGGTTAATGTAGGACACACAGTAAGTAAAGTCTGGCAAGATACTACAATAAAAAGTACTCGAGAAGCATTTGCATAAAATCTCCGAGTGGTCTTGGTCCTCGCCTTGCATTAGTACATGCTGGCAATGAAAATGACTTACTTCCTGGTGCCGAATTAATTACAGCTGATGCACATAATGAGATGGATCAGATACGTTTGAAAAGTGGTTCATTGAGCATTTATTGCCAAATACTCCTGAAAATGCTGTAATTGTTCTAGACAATGCATCGTAGCACAGCAGAAAGGTTGAGAAGATACCTACAAATGCATGGAGAAAAGAAAATATAATTGACTGGCTGACTGAAAAAAATATATCCGTTGAAGATAATATGTTAAAAAGAGATTTGTTGTTTAGTGTATCACAAGTAAAATATCAATATGACAAATATAAGCTTGATATGTTGGCGAAAGATGCTGGCCGAGAAGTTCTACGTTTACCACCTTACCATTGTGCGCTGAATCCAATAGAGATGGTTTGGGCCCAAGTGAAAAATCACATAAAGATGCACAACACTACGTTCAAAGTAAAAGATATGGCACCATTAATTACGAGTGCCTATAGTAATGTGACAGCTGACAATTGGAAGAATTATATTCAGCATGTAAAAAAAATTAAAGAAGAAATGTGGATTGTTGATGGATTGCAAGATGATGTTGAGGAGTTTATCATCCATGTGGGAGACTCAGGTTCAACTGATGATATGGAAGACGATTTATTAACTGACCCTGTCAGCTATTCGAATGCTGCATCAACATCCAGTGGATTGTAGGGCTGTTCCAAGAACGAATCTCTGACAGTTTGCATCTCTTTTAGCCAATTGATAGGCAGTATTATTATAGTACACGATGATGGCTGTAAAACAGATTTAAATTCCGATTCACTAAAAATAATAGGGATTCTTCTCGGAACAAACCTATAACTAATGTTACTACAGCAGTCAAGATTTAATTGAATTAAAAAAATAAGGTTTTTAAGATGTTGATATTTTTATGTTATTGGTTAAATATATCTATATTGCAGTATTTTTTGTATGTTTATGGTTTACACAAAAAAACTTTTTATGATTATTGCTTGTATTCTAATAGACAAACCAAACTATTTTTTATAATAAAGGAAACCAATATACATGAAATAATTGTTTTAATTCAAAACAAACCTTGAGTATACAAATGGTGTGTTGGTTAAACCAAATTACAACTTAAACAAACAATTTTAATTAGTTGTTAATATAATGATTTACTTTTCATATACATTAACTAGAATGATATTTCACTCTTATTTACTTTTTCTTGGCATCGAATATATTATAAACAGATGCAAACAGTGGAAGAAGATACTTTTCTGAAAATGAAGCTACTAGTAATGCTACAGTACTTGGATCTGAACAACATGCGGGCTTCAGCAGGATGGTGTAGCTTGCCATATAGCTCATGAGACCATAACTCTTGCATAATCAATTTCCAGATCGTGTTATCTCTCAGAATTCTGACATTAATCTGACTGCAAATCATGTGACTTAACACCATTGGACGCTTTTTCTCTGAAGTTGAGTAATGGGGAAAGTGTACACCAATAAGCTAGTAACAATCAATTGGGTCAAAGAAAATAATCAACGTGTTATTCGAGAAATAGTCAGATTTATGTGCCAGTGATATTGAAAATGTTGCCAAATGAATAAGATCATGCCAAAGCAGTCGAGGTGCCCATATGTATGATATCCTTTTCCATTGGTAGCCGTAAAATATAGAATTTATGTTGAAGAATAAAAACATCAGTGTTACAAATAAAAAGTAATCAAAAAGAAAAAACATATTTGTATCGAATGACAAGAAACATTTCCAAGGTATATGGAATTCAGTACTGTTAAAACATTGCTACCGAACAAAAACTTAGATGCGATTTTTTAGAACATTTTTAGATATTGAATACGAGTATATCACAAATATAACAAACGTTTCCATTAGAGTCCTGAATTAAATTTGTATAGATTCACTAATAAAGTAGGTACGTAATTTTTTTAGAAACGTTTGAAATTTGTAGCTTGTATAATTTGAGAAGAGGCTCTAGTACTTATTATTTTGATTCATTGGAGACAATATTTTTCAAATACTAAATTATTTTAAAATTGTAGTGCAGTATCAATATGATTGCTAATTGATTTCAATGTTGTATTATTAATACTATAAATGTTTAATATTATATATCGTTCATCAATATGAATAAAAAATAATCTGCTCTATTAAAGACTTCTAAATTTGCCTATATAACATTCTTGTTCTTAGAAATGTAGTAGCATTCAAAGTACTGAATATAAATGTTTGGTATTAAAAACATATAATTCAAAGTAGTATGGATATTTTTTCTTTGTTCATATATCAAAAGACAAATATAGACGGATTTTTTTACAAATTACAAAATGGCACTACCATTATTTTCACGTTGAATATAAGATGGCTGCATGAGGGCAGAAAAAACAGTTTCTTGTGAACGCAAATAATTAAATTCTAAACAATACCTGGCGTGGTTGCTGCTTGATAAGCAGTTTCGTATCCTGCAGGTCTTTGTGTAGCGTATGTAGCGGCGGCGGCGGCGGCTGTAGCCGGCGTAGCTACTGCATAACCAGCTTGACCCGCCGCTTGGTATGCCGCTCCAGTTGCAGCTGCCGCACTGAAATACATCGAAAACATTCAAGATATCTCACAAACAGATACCTTAAGCGTGAAAAGCGTCATAAATCACTCAAAATGTACTCACAAACAACTAAAAACTACGCAATTAGCGAAAAATCCGCGTAGACAAAAAACGCTTTCCGCCTAGCTTAATGTGGTCGTTTTATTGATCGAGCAATATGCCGGCTCCAAACATTCAAGGACGCCGGTTGCGATTCAGAAATACTTATATATTCGTATTAAATCGAAATACGCGACTATTGTATATCATATTAAAATGATTGACAAAAAGCTAGGATATTTTCTATAATTACGATACTTACCTATATTGCGTTCCTCCGTGAGCAAAACCAAAATAATTATTCGTAGCCATATTACACGCACACACTCATTGACAACTATTTTAAAACAGGACTGCCAATTGTTGGCATTCCGGATATAGACAAAATCAACGAGCGGAAGTACGTAACGTTGAATTCAGGATGACATCTTATAGAAAATAAATAAATAAATTACCTAAATGTCAAAATTAGTCAATTCATTATTTTTCTGTTGATTTTTGTGAACTGATTAACTGAATATGTTAACTATTTTCTACTAAGACACTGTAACATTGTCATAAATAGAAAATAAATCGTAATGGTATTGATAATCAAATTTATTCTTTGATATGTAAATAAACTATATTTTGGTTTCAGTCTGCTTTATTTAATTTTCAAAGTTTATTAAGTGTTATCTTATTATTAATATGTACATGTACATACTTAAGATCTCTATTCCCAAGTATTATTGATAGAAATAAAGTTGGGTAATTAATCAGAAAAGTATAAGATATAATTATTTATTTTGAATTATTTTAGATTTTCTGGAACGTTCTGGAAGTGTGCACGAATAGGTGAAAGAAAATCACCTTATGTGGCAGCATTTTGTATAGGAATGGCATTTTCCATTCTATTTTTCTCATAATATAGTATTATTAAATAATTTTTATATAAACTCTTTGATTTACTTTTGTAAATATATGATTTTTTTATAGCTATTCATAAATTTTCTTGGGACGCTCATATATCATGGAGAATGGATGAGTTTTAAGTGATGGGAAAATCGTAAAATATAAAGTGGAATATAAACATATTTTTAAAAAATCTTACTCGAATTCAAATCACTTTATTAATAACACAACAATTTTATCTATTACACTTATGTTACTATTTTTTGTCATCTATAAGTTCTACCTTTATTTTGTGAATTTGGCAATATTCTGTGGTAAAAATTTTAATTGTTTATAACAAGATGAGAAAAAGGGGAAATTGCATGAAAATAAGTTTCTCATCAATAGCAAAGAAAATTCTTAACTTAAAATGCTATTTCTAGCATTAATTAATAATAGTACCATAGTAACAATGCCAAATTATAAAAATAGCATTAGTAGCTACAATTTTCAAGCAAAGCTATTTATTGAATGATAATTGAAAAAGTGAATGACCTGTAAAGTAATAAAATAAACACAAAAAACGAAAATCTGTCAGGATCAGATACACCAATGTGATAAATATTTGATTAGATATAAAAATAATTTAATTCTAGTATTCCCATAAAAGAATTTTCAATCAAGTTCTTCATAAATTCTGTTCAGGGAAGAATCAAAAGAAGTAATATTACGAAAAGAAAATGTATTTTAAATAACTTTTTTCTTAATGGTCTGTTATTTTACTAGTTATAAGCACCAAGACTGCTGTATTTTATTCAAGATACAGAAGAATCCATATTTGTTATATTACATTAAAAATAACATGTATACCTATATAAATTATGCGTCTGTAATAGTGGTGTGCAAAAAGTATGTATTCGAATTATTCGATACTTTTGTATCGAATACCTAGAGCGAGCAAATGTATCGTATACCGACAATGATAAGTATCGGATACTATTAAAGTATGGGATACTATCGACATTTATTAACTTTATAGATACAGATGTATTTGCATTTTTCTTTTCCAATACTTTTAATAGATATACTTATACATACTAGTAGTGTGCAAAATAGATACTTTTATGTATCGAATACATACCAATACTTTACACTTTGGTATTCGATACTTTGTATCGGATACTTAGTCTCCGATACTTTTGTTTCAGCTCATGTCGATAACTATATTATACTTGTATTTCATTTTTGATAGTTTGGTATACATTTAATACGATGCCGTTGGCGATCAGTTATGTAAATGTACCTATATATATGCTTTATTACAAATTAAATAATAATGTATCAAATAAATACGTACTATGCGTGTTGCGAGAAATTTAAGCTATAGTTGAATAATTAATAAAAAATATTTATTCACGAATTATAGTAAATACGGTAATGAATATAAAAGAAAAAATATTTAAATGTAAATGTTTGGAAACAGGAAATAAATGAATAGGAAAAATAAAATATATTACATACAAGTATAGTAAAAAAAAATACTTATACATATTACATATTTGCTTTTAAAAACTGATTTTAAAAAAGATCGTGACTAAAGAATAAATGATATCCAATTGTACACGAACATAGATCTACATGAACATATATACCCTTATTTCATAGAAAAAATCTTTGGCAACAAAACAACAATTATTATATATTAGAAATATGTTTAAATTTAGAATAAAAGGAAATACCTCATAACTTAAACCACATTTATTAATAAATAGACAGTTATAAAAACATAATCTAGTTCAATTTTCACGCCGAACACTATTTTGTAAATGTAAGTTGTGTGGAACCTGACCAATATTAACATGAACTATTGTTCGGCACTTTAAAACTTTATTAATATATGTATCCATAGATAATAGATATGTATGGAAGAGGCGCGGAACCTTGAAACCCTTGGCAAGTACTGATGTGGAACACACTTTGCAAAACACTGATCTAGTTTATTGTTTTGTTTAACTTTTTAATTTGATTTCTATTTAAATCAGTATTAGTTTTCATTATTATTTTGTTAGTTATAGCATGTTTGGCCTTTAAGTTCCTGAAATCAATGCGAATTATAGTTCTTAATTTGCAAACATCTTTCAGAACACGATATAAACTTTGATAATTTTTTCTTTTAAAGATTTTGTTAGCCAAACTTTTTACAACTTCAGGACTTTTGTGAAAGGACCAATGGCGGCTGGCGCATCAGTGCTGCAGAGCTCCCAAAAAATTGGGCGGGCGAACCTGTATTAGTTATAACTAGTTTTCTTTTACATAATTTTTCCGACATTTCTGATGTTTATAAAAGCGTAACATATTGTTGTGAAAATTCTCCCCCTGTATATCAAAAAATTTGCATATTTTTCTACATCATCCTGTAGAGGACATCAAACCCTACAATTTGACACCTCAATCATCAAAATCCGATCAGTAGAAGCCGAGATATTCGCTTCCGAAATTCCAACACTTAACGCCGGTTATATACCTATAGTATATTATCAAATAATATACAATAGGCGACCAGTGGAATAACCAACCTAATTCGCGCGATCGCTCACTTGTTCCTTATCTGGTCCACACGTACGTGCGCTCAGAGCTCTTTCAAACACCGCGCGCACCCCGCTACCACCCCGGCTGTCTTAAACCAATGCGTGATTTTACCAGGCATGTTCGCTGCATTTACACCAGCGCCGAGGGCGATATGATTCGGTATCTAAACTAATATTATAAAGAGAAAACATTTGTGTTTTTGTATGTATGTTTGTAATGCTTTCACACAAAAACTACTGGACCGATTTCAAAAATTCTTTCACCATTAGAAAGCTGCATTTTCACTGAGTGACATAGGCTATATTACATTTTCAAAGAAAAAAGATATCCCCAATAAAAATGCATTAATGTAACCCAAGGTGTGAAAAAATTAGTCACAAAAAATCTGCCATCGCGTACGCTGCGGAAACTATTGTTGATAGAACAAAAAAATGTTTTACAGTATTATAGAACGTATTAATATCTACAAAAAAGTCCGCGAAACCATATGTCCAACTACTGTAGTTATGCCACTATAACTACTTTTTTACATTTTAAAAGTTAATAAAAGTGCCAACAATAATCAAACCATATTATCCATACCTCTGTATTATTTCTTATCCTATTAAATGATATTTTATTAAAGACCATTTCAATACCAGTAAAATACTTTTTAAATTATTAAAATCGGACATTCCATTCAAAAGATATAACGAATTTAAAAATGTCAATCTAAAGAAAATAATGTTATAATATAATGTAGTAGTATTGCGATGGCCATATTCATTTTGTTTGTAATAAATTGACAATCGAAAAATTATAACTGGAATAAGAATAGTATTGGCAGAAGGAATTTAATAACAAGTTCAATGAGAATGAAAAGTAATAGGAAACAGGCACAGAGAAGCTGTTATAGAAAGAAGTTAAACATAAAGTGATATAAAATCCAAAAATTAAGGATCACAAGAAAGGAAGATTAAATATTTAAGAGAATACACTCACTATTGTATTTATTCAAGGTAGGATCGAAGAAAAGACAACATATACGATACAAATTTTATTAAAAGAATTTAAATAACACTGAGATATTTGAAAGATGACGTTTTTGAAGTAATTTCGACAATGTGTCAAAAGCCAAGTGACAGGAACATTATTAAAATAGCGGGTTACATTGTTTATAAGTTATGTTAAATTAGTAAATGGACTAAACAGATTTAATAAGCGATGAGCCACCACCAGAAAAACGCAAACGTCCAAATAACAGCAGATTTAATCATTTAATCATCGAATTTCGGCTTTAGAGGTGTGTGATGTTATTCTAAATTGTGCAAAAGATCGATTTCATTTTAAAGAGCATCTAGTAGTGGCATCACTTTTTTTTTCGGAATGCTTTGGAGAGTATTGCAGTAAATTTCCTGAGGACAAACTCACTTCCGCATGCTCCTATTATCCCACCCTTGATAAAGAAAGATTACGAACTGAATTGTCTGTTATTTACTCAAGAACTGATTGTAGATCATTAAAAGGCGCACTACCTCTTCTAAAATTTTTAATAAAAAACTATCTGGGAGATACGTTGAAGGAGACTAGAAAATTATTAGAAATTGTAATAACAACTCCCATGACATCAGCGGCCGAACGATGCTTTTCAACACTAAATCGAATTAAGACGTTTCTCAGAAATTCAATGACCGAAGATCGTTTAACATCTCTTTCCATGCTATCCATCGAAAAAAAGTTTATCTCCGAAATAGACAATTTTAATGACAAAGTGATAACAAAATTTGCAAATCGAAAAGAACGTAGAATAGATTTAATTTATAAGAAATAATTTGTTAGTAAAGTAGTGCTTAGTGACTCTTATTTTTTTGTGTGACAATTGACAATCATTCCAGAAATACATTACTTCAGTGCGGAAGGCGAAGAAAACACGATAAGATCGATGGGAGACAACCTCTTACTGCCCATGCAAGGTAAATTTTTTTGTAAAACTTGCAGAACACCTTAAAATTTTTAGCACGAGCCGCCACTGGAAAGGACTCTCCATGATAAATTTCAAAATATTTATTCCATTTTTTAATATGACTTTGCCATTGCTCAGTCGGTTTTATAATGACTCCATATGACAATTGTTGAACGCAAAATAGAATGCTATATGGCTATAGCTTTGCTCCATTATGTGATATTGTTACTCTACCATTATGTAAATCTCGTTCGTAATAATTTTCAACAAAATGAAGTGCACAGATTCTACTTGTATCTAGATTAAATTTATCCTTTCTTCTGCACCTGTTTAGCCATTCAGCTCTTATGGTTTGTGACACTAGATCTTTGCATTTTGGAAATACATGAAAAACTATATGTTGTCCTGCAACCTTTTTTGACAAATAAGTATTGTTACAACCAAATACAGTGCACCTTGTTCCTAACATTTTAATCAGATTTATCTAAATAAAGGTACTACAACAAAAAAGAAAACAAATAATTTATTTAATATCGAAATCAATCAAAATTTATTGCAGGTAAAATATTCTGCAGGTTTACCCAGAAGTTGTTGAAAATGTTGACCATTTGCATCTAAACACAAACAATTTTCTTAATAAGAGTTTTGAAAAATTTGACACAAACTTATAGTTTCAATGTCAAATAATAAATGTTATAAGTCATTGTCATTATGTGGAAGTGGTAAAAGTATCAACTCAATTTCACAGTCTACTCCAATTATGAATTTTTTCGATGGCTCGTTATATGTATGTAATCAACACAAATAGAAATTTATACATACATAAATACTCCGTATAAGGGCCAAATACGGTTTGTGAACTTTTGAAGACATAAATGAATTAGGAAAATACCAAAACTTTAGGCAACTACTCAAATTGACCCGCGAATACGAAGCGTGGATAGATTGTTCATCTTCATCAAATACTACCAATGTAAGGTCATTTGAATGGAAAGTGCTGTATTAAGGTTGCCATATACTACTGTTCGTCAACATTTAATTTTCTAATTGCAAGAAATTTTTTATACAATACGTTGTAATAGTTTTTTTTTCGCTAGTCCTATTTAAATTTAGGACTTATAAAATAAAACATTTTTAACGACTTATTGCATTAATAGGTATTTTCATTACGAATACATATTATCAAAAAAATTTTCGACGGAAGTCCATGATAATAGAATGCTTATTAAATAAAATACAAAACTTTTATTTATTAAAAAATTTATTTCAATTATTAAAACACAATTTACTCCATTCCATTTATCACAGAAGTAAAATAAATCTAAGAAATATGTACAAAAATTAAATAATATACACAATATATGTATAACATATTCAATGATATATCCAGATTTGTTTCTTTTTATGATTTAGCCTAAAGACTTTTGAACACATGATTGCTTATTAGGTTGTATTATTGCTTTTTGATGACAATTATTCATTTCCTATTTTTATTTTATTCACACAACTTTCAATTTTTTCCTGTATTCAAATCATATTGCACTCAAATTTTAGATGGGCACATACAAATAAAAAAAAAACAAATAGATTCATGTGCAGTTTGTTTACTTCTAATATAATTTCTAAAAAGACATGTCCAATTGATTTGCTATATATTTGGTAAGAAAGTGACAAGTTAGTACAGCTGCAAGCTTATAGTATTTTTAACAATTATATAGGTTTGTCAAGCAAGGTTTGGAAAGTATATATGAAAGAAAAAGTCTAGACTTCTGTCAAGATAAGTTATGCATCGAAGTTCTTGAAACGAAATTGTTATATAACTTCAATATAAAATGATTGAAGAAGTATTAAAACATATTTCACATTAGCAATTTAAAACAAGAAAAAAACTAAGATTAATCTAAACAAAAACGGTTGTCATATACGCATATTAGGTGACACCATGAGTATAAAGAAAATAATCTTGCTAATGGATGCTGCGATGGTTCTTGGCAAACATTGTATTTAGATACACTTAATACTTGCGGTTTTTTAAAATAATTTGTATTAAGTATATCTAAAGAAAATCATTTTGAATTTAGATTCGAGAAAATTACCAACTCGCCATCTATCTCGAAATCAACGATAAAACATATTGCGGTCCAGCTATCAGGAAGGGTTCTTTATTACTAATGCTTGTTGAAACCAATGGAATGAAAACTCCCAACGGGATGCTCAACAAATGCTTTTTATTAACATAACACCACTGGTATAGGAGTTACCATGTAAAACCTTGTCAATCTTAAACACAATCAAGTTAAACAGTGGAAGGTGCGCGGACAGCCTGCATATATGGAGTAAGATTGCTGACCTGAGATGTCACTGCGAGCTGCATCTCAATCATTCGGCATATTGACGAGACGGTTTGGAAGAGAGTTTGGGGAATTCTTGAATATGACGGAAAATGCAATAACTATATTAAATCGTTGGATGTTTGCTTGTGAATAATTAATTTGTGCTGTATACTTTTTATTTTTGATATGATCAGATGCTTTTAGATGCCATATGCTAAATAAATAAATCAAAATAGAATCTTTTCAAGCCGATTGAGAAAGGCTTAGTGGTAGCATATCAAATACGTCCATATCGTTGGCCTAAGAAGAAAATTAGCTTGTATGAGTTATGTAATACCCTGTATACATAACATCATGCACTTAATAATATTATGGTGTTTAATTCAATATAATGTTAAATTATTATTTTTTAACATGGTAATTTCGAACTGCTACTTTCCCAACCATCTGTAAATTAGCCAGGATAAAACCAGTATTTAAAAAAAGGCGATAATGCTCATGTTGATAACTATAGACCCATCAGGCGCGGCTCGTGCTGACGTATTTGGGAGTGCAAGTACAATGATGCGAGTGCCTCGTGTGTTTTCGGTGTTTACTAAGAAAACGTTACAGTGAGTACACTAGTATACACGAAGCACTCGCATCATTGTACTTGCACTCCCAAATACGTCATCACGAGCCGCGCCTGAGACCCATATCAATTTTTTCGAATTTTTCTAAAGTATTTGAAAGTGTAATTTGTTCCTATCTGTACCATAACACTAAACCCTACATTTCTTTATTTCAACATGATTTTATACGAGGTAGATCAACAGTGATAAATCTTGTAACTATTTGTCAGTTTATTAGTTAGCAGCTTGATAGTCGTGACTAAATCGACGTCATATATACGGACATTAGTAGTGCCTTTGACCACTGCCCTTGACCATGGAACTTTAGTTACTCAGTTGTCTGCGCTTGGGTCAAGTCTTTCCTTGTTACTTCTTCTACAGTCTTACTTACGTAGTAGATTTCATATTTTTTATAACGGCTATAAATTCTTTGAGTTCTCTCCTCTATCTGGAGTCCCACAAGGTTCACATTTAGGTCCTCTTCTATTTGTCTTGTTTCTAAATGATCTATTATCGCTTTTGTTTTGTACATTACTTACCTATGCAAATATATTCATCCATCAGAACTTTGAATGATGTGTTACATTTGCAAGAGAATTTGAACATTCTCCCCCAATGATACTCTACTTACTTGTAAATTGAGATTGAACATCAATGAATGCTGGATACGTTTCTTACATAAAAAAAGTTTAATTTTACTAACTCCAGTTATTTTGTGAATTCTTAATAAAGTTGATAACAGTGTTGGGAAAAACCGATTTATTTCAAAAGCCGGATAAACCTAATGATCATTCATATGATTTTTCACTTGAATGTTTATAGTCGTATTAATTAATACATCGTTAAATTTAATATAATGATGAAGTTCTGTAATGGCCCGCGAATAGTCCGAATTTGAATCCAGTGGAAAATATTTGGAAGAAGATTTAAGAAAATTTATAATCGAAATTTCCATCCTCAAAATTCTGATCAATTTTGGGAAGCCATTCAAAATACATGGGAGGGAATAAGACAGGACGAAAATTTTATTGTGTCTTACATTTCATTAATGCCTAACAGACTTCAGCAAGTTATTTTATCTAAGGGTGTATCTATAAAATATTAAGACTAGTTTTTCTTTTCGTTATTTTAATGTTTATATCTTAAAAAAGATTTTAATTTTGAATAAAATATAATGTGTCACTTTGATATTTCGCAGTTTCACAATGCTTAAAAATACAAAAATAGTTTACAAGAGTTGTCCCACTTTTTTTTGTGAATGCATCTGTACAATTATTAACCATCAGAGTGATAATTAAGTTTATTGTTCTAGATATATTATTTGCGGATGCTTTTGTTACATTTGAATAGTGTTTTTTATCAGAAGGATATACATATTTATTTTTAAAATCTATGTATACATTTAAATATTAAATGAAGTTTATTACCTAAACAAAGATTGTTTATTCCATGAAGTGCGTATTGATTTTTATTTTCATCGATATAAGCATTACATATGTCATACGAAATATACAATATTAAGGATGTGATAAATAACAAAGGGCTGGATCAAGGACTAACGTGTATACCCTAACATTACGTTTGTTAATTGTTAGTTGCGACCTACACCGATAACTGCATATTTTATCTTTATCAGATACAATAAATATGATCTCCTATACCGTTTTATTTGCAGTCACAGTTGATGATTTTTTATTCGGCTTTTTTCAGTCGGCCATCTCATGAACCGAGTTATTTCGATAATTTCAAAAACTGAATAATCGGTTATTTTTCATTCGAGTGATCCATCACTAATTGATAACATAAAGGACATTGATGCTTTATTCGATTCTCGATTAACTTTTGTGCCGCATATTAATAACCTGTGTGTCGCTGCTTCAAAAACATTAGGGTTTGTTGAACTCATGTCACCCATGTCATCGTTGAGCGCATTCAACAGACTGTCGCAGCCGAAGCGAAGGTTTCGTTTCACATTGCTCCGTTTCAAATGTACAGTGTCTGCTGACTGTTTAGGTTACCATTTGAACACTTCAAGTCCACGACATCAACTGATAGTGTTAAAAGGTGTAAGGTGTTTGCGCAGACTCTAAACCTAGCTGTAACAGCAGCTACTTTCCTTCGCGTCATCCGCTGCGAAGCGATGGAGTAAAATTGTCTTAACAGTTTTCAATATTTAGTGGTGGCACCATTCATTTCTATGTCTATCAGCCTTCTGTTCATTGATTCAACTGCATTTCTTACGTGTTCTTTGTTCAGCTCTATCCAAGCCTGTTGAATCGCTCTCCACAATTCTTCCCTATTCCTGGGAACCATGTTCCATAAACGAATTTTCTTCACCATTAAACCCCATAGATTTTTCACAGGATTTAGGTCTGGGCTACCCGAAGGTCACTCCAACACGTCAATATTATTGACCCATAACCAATCCTACAGCATTCTGCTAGTATAAATGGGACAATTTCAAAGTAATATATAAATATATATCGGTATATTTCAAAGTAATATATAAATTTATCTTCAAAGTTTCGTATTGTCTTGTGTTTGAGTTCAAGTTCAAACGATGGACATGCAATATGCAGTTATCATCTCAGTCAAATCAATAAAATTATTTGAGTACCTGTTATTATAAGTTATTCTAAAAAGACATCGACTGTTTTGTTAACTAAATAACTATTCATTTAGTTTGAGTTATTGGACACTTTTTAAAAATACTGATTTACTTCAAGTCATACAAAAATCAATCGATTTTTAAGAATCTAATTGTTTTTCTTTTTTTTTAATGCGTTTTTAGAATTATTAATTGATTTCTTTTTGATTTGGCACATTTAAACGTTATTTTGTGTATTAATGTTGTTCGAAAACGATTGCGATTTTTTACTTCAAGTACCTATCCCTTTTAAACATCTTCAGCGTCGTTTTCCGGGTTTTTGACGGATTTATCGAGTTCTCGGGATCCGTAGATATTTGGCATTCGTTGGTAATGTGGTTTCCAAGTACTTTGTGGCCTAGTATAGTCTAAATGGTCGTATAAATCTGCAAATTAGAAAAATGTCCGTATATTTAAAGCACTAGTCAAATATAGGGATTTTAGTAATAGTGATTACGATTACATATTAAAAAAGGTCACGTGGGTTCAGTTGAAGAGGTTATATTTCAAGCATGGTAGGTAATTTATTTTACTTAATAAATGAAGTTTTAAATGATAGTTATAATACCATAACAACAAAAATACACTTACCAGATTCTTTTACATCTTTTTGCTTAATTTCGTCATAAACATGATCCAATTTCTCAATACTATGATAAATATTAGGATTTGTAGCATCAGCATCTTTGTTTTTTAAGGACTGCAATTCCATATTTAAAGTACCTGCAAAAAACAGTAAGTATACACTACCAATTATTATTTCACATATGTTATACTATAGAAATGGTTCTATGCTACTTTAAGGAGAAAAATGGTAATAAAATTATACCTTTGCCATCTATATCAGATGAACAACTGGCATTCCCAAGTCTCTGCCTTTCCATGTTTGTATTTATCTGTTTAACTAAGTTGTTCCTAATTTGCGGGGAGTTATTTAATAATCTCAAATCATCATCCCTTTTAGAATTTTGATAAGTATACATGGGGTTATCAACGTGATTACGATCTAAGGGAATTGAATGCTAGTAATAATTTTTTAATACACAAACATATATGTTGGATAAAAGTTCCGAAACTGCTTGTTTAAGTGAATAAAGACTATTTGGTCGATTTTTTGTTGTTTTTTCTGTATTGTGCTATAACCTTATTTAATGTATTACAATAATTTCTTTAAATAAACTGAACTATTATTAGAGTTGTTATTTTTCCCCACATTCCAGAGTCGTACTCAGTACAAGTTAATATTCACAATTGTTTTCAATATACATCGCGTTTTGTAAAGAAGGCGTCAAGATCTACGCTTAACTAAAATATAAACATCTGGTCGCCATATACGACCCAACACAATGCATATAATGAACCTGTTTATCGTCAAATTCGCAATATTTCTTTTGTAACTGGGTGCGTCTAGTAAAAGGAAAAAACAAAACTTTTCGTAAACATCTCTTACAATAAGTAATTTCTTTGTTAATTTTTTTTTTTGTTAATACTTAAATATTATCGGATTGTATATATTAACAAAAATGCTGATTTGTAATTTCATACGAACATGTGTTCTTTTATAAAACCCGATGTGTTTTGAAAACGTTCGTACGTATATATTAACTTATACTGAGTAGGATCCTGGAATCTGGGTAAAATATGACAACTTTAACTATTACATATGCGCTGGCAAGGAAAAAATTGAGGCCATTAATAGTATGGGTATATTTTTCGAATTTTCAGTTAAATGGTTATATTTTCACTACTAGTTGCTTAATAATTTTTTTCCCCAATTTTTTCCGTCATATTATTATTTTCATGTATTGCCACCGTAGTTACGATTTTAATGAAACAGCGTGAATTTGTTATAATTGAAAATTCCCATTTTAGTGTCTGTGTTACCGTGTTTAACGTCGATTTCTTTGTAAAACCTTTTAATTCATCGGTGAAGTGCTTGTAGAGTCTATTTAATTGGTCATAGTGCCTTCAGATCCTGTTGTTAAGAATTATAGCGTTGTTACAAGATCGTCGGGGACAACGTGAATTTGCAAGAATTTTTGGTAAGAGGCTTTGTGTTGTGTAAAAGGTGCACCAACGCCTTAGGGAGATTGGGCTGATAACCAGAAGACCAGGATCCGGTCAAAAAAGGGTTACCATTCAAAGAGATCACCATATATTTGAAAAATAGAACGACTTCTCCGGCTTGGCTGCGAAATCAATTTGAAGAAGATATAGATGTTGTTAGTGAACGGAACGTTAGAAAAAAAAACTTCATGCTTCGGGATTCTCTTGTAGAAGGATGGCTACGGATCCACCAACGCCGGCATCGAATTGTCAGATTGGCTTTCACCCAAAATCACCTGGCATGGAATAATGACCGAAAGCAGAGTACTGTTTTCAAATAAGTCGAGTTTTGCCTCAGTAGATCAGACGGACGTCAGTAAGTATAAATAATATTTGGAGAAAGATACGCTACAGCTTGTATTGATGAATGATTTCCATTTGGTGGCAGATCGGTTATGATTTTTAGCGGGAATCTCTTCACAAGCACGTACAGTTGGTCTTCATATAAAAATGGCTGCTTGACAGCTGACAAAATACATTACGGAGATTCTACACGATCATTGTACGCCTACATGATTCCTATGGGCGTGCATGGTATTTTCGTCTAATATAATGCTATACTTCATGTAGCCAGAGTTGTTACAGAGTATCATGTTATGGGAATTACACAGTTCGAGTGACCAACCCTCAGTCCAGACATGGATCCCATTGAACATGTAACTATGGGATGAGTTGGGACGACGTATCTGAAGGCATACACGAGCTCCAAGAACTGCTTAGCAGCTGAAAGAATTGTTATTGTTGGGTTGGAATAACAGCGACAAGAATGTCATCCTCAACTTAATTGAAAGTATGAGCTGAAGTATATGCTGAAGTATGAGCATCGAGAGAAACATGCTGATGTATTAACATGAGCAAAATTTTTACAGCAAAATGAGTTGGAGTGCTTTAATACAAGTACTGCTTCCAGACTGATTTCTTGTAATAAGCTGGGTATGAGCTGAAGTATATGCTGAAGTATGAGCATCGAGAGAAACATGCTGATGTATTAACATGAGCAAAATTTTTACAGCAAAATGAGTTGGAGTGCTTTAATACAAGTACTGCTTCCAGACTGATTTCTTGTAATAAGCTGGGTTCTAAAGACATCGAGAGAAACAGTGTTGAGTGAATAAAAAATAAGATGTTGTGTAAGAAATTTAGCGTGCTTGATATCTTTGGATAGCTTGGAGAATAACTGCATTAATTGGAGGAGTGGTCTACTATGAGTAACCACAGCGCATGATTATAGCACTTTGATATAATGGGTGAGCCAATTCCAGTTTTCTAACTTTTATTTGAGAAAAAACGCAAAATGTAACGACGAATTGTTATTGCTGTAGAACAATTGAGCAATTTTAACGCATTGAGCGGTGGTTTCGTAAATGTGTTGTTTCAAACTATGTGTAAACGTGTTTAATGTGTCAAACACGTGCCATCAAGACAACTGTCTAATTTACAGTGTAGCCAATATTGGAAACTCGAATCGATTCATCCATTATAATGCATTTCGAGAACTGATACGTCGTACAGTTATGAGGCAATAAGCAGTGCTCTCATATTATTCGTAGATGATTGGGAAGGTTGGACCATGTACCACGCTGATTTCTACAACGTATTCCTTGCCTGCTTCTTACTTTCAGCCCTAGAGCAGGAACCATATCGTGTGTATATAGTTTTTTTTTGTTCTTTCATATAAGTAAAATTCTAATTCACGGGTCATCGTAGATTCCCTTAAGGGATCGGATAGACGCTACCTTGTACCTACGAACGCGACTTACGTTACAAAATTATTGTATACAAATATATTCAATAAAATAACAGGAAAAGCACATAACAAATTCGAATCTTATTAAACGAACAGTTTCGGATCTTCGGTCCAACACTCTGCACATGCAAAATAATAATATTACCGGACGAAAGAGTTTGCTGGTCAGCGATGTACTGCACGTGAGCGATCTCATTTTTCAAATTGTTCACTCTTTTCTTGTAGTAGTACCAAAGACCGAAAAGCATTGCTACTAATACTCCGATTATTACTATGACGTATGCCACTATGCTACCGTAATTGTTCTCGTCAGGGCGCATAACATTCGCTTTAACTAAGTTGTCTTCACAAGTCGAACCTGTATAGCCATGTCGACAAACGCATCCATGAGCCGGGTGGCACATAAAATTATCATTTAGGCACTCACAAGGATTCATACAGTGGTCCCCATAATATCCCTCGGGGCAAACTGAAAATTAAATAAAAATATAAAACAAAAGTACATTTAAATTTTATAGATAGAGGTATTAATTTTCTCTGCGTAATATGAAACTTTGTTAATGGATATCTCAGAAAAAATTAACAATTAGAGTTAAAGAGGCAATGTGGAAAAGCAAATTTACGATCGTAAATACTATCAAACTTTGTATGGGAAATACAGGGGTTCGGAATGTTCTAGGCTTGACACAGAGATGGCGTGAATATGACCAAATGGCTGCAAAGTTTCAAACACAGGAAGCCTTACTTCTTAAAATAAAATCCGTAAATAGACTTATAATTAAACGGCATCGTAACCTAAATAAAGATTGACAAGATGTCTATATAGCGTTAATTTTGTGTTTAATTACAGGCGCGGCTCGTCATGACGTACTGTTGCGGCAAGTACAATGATGCGAGTGCTTTGTGTATTCTCGTGTACTAACTGTATCGTTTTTTTAGTAAACACCGAAAACACACGAGGCACTCGCATTATTGTACGTGCCCCTACAGTACGTCATCACGAGCCACGCCTGGTTAATTAACCTTAAATCAGATTTTATCATATTCAAGGAGACTTCGTCTTCGATACTATGTGATATTAGTGATATAACATTTGGTAAAACAAAAGTTTTACAGTAACCACTTGCATATTTAAGATGCCACAGAGGATTGTGTGCTAAATTCAATACTTACTTTCTGTACATTGTGTCCCCGTCCAGCCAGGAACGCATTTACAAATTCCATCACTACCTCTACATTTGCCGTTGTTGGAACATTTACAGTGCTGGGTGCAATTCATACCATAGAATCCTGGCGGGCACGGAGTGCCACAATTTTTGCCTAACCAACCTGGTAAACATTGACACTCTCCTAAAGAAAAAGAGTATAAATCAGTTTATTATAAAATACCTATACTTATTGTTTATTTGTAAAAGAAAATATCATCATCCTGTCTCAAATGTCTCAATTTACGCGAATCTGTTTTTTTACACGATCAGAAAACATTTTAAACATTGAGACGTTGGAATCTCGTCAACCTTAACAACGGTGTATTAAACTACAAAAGCATCAATAGATGACGCTACTAATTTCTTAAAATAGGATAATTCCAGCTATTTTCTGGACAAAGGTGTACAAATTGTACATATATTAACAATTATTATTAACAAATTACATTTGTAGATAGTATTTGCAAAATACGAAAGAAAGATTTGACATCTCAGAAATTAGTTTGAAATAGAACCGTTTTGGTTATTTTCGGAACAGAGGACGTACAAATTGCTTTAACAAATGAAGTATTCGTAGATAATATTAAAAAAAAATTGACCTATCGGTCTGACTGTCGTGTCGTCTTGATATTGTAACCACATATGAAGCAGTAAGTCCGCATTCTATATGCTTAACCGAATAAATACCGTTTATTACTGTTGCGCATATTTAGAAAGAAATTCATATGTTTTTCTTTATTTAAAGGATTACGGAGTTAAGATAACTAAATTAATAATTTCTTTTAATCGGTTTTGAATAACAGATTATAACCTCACTTCTGATAATATTTAAACATTGCCCACGACAGGTTTTATTATCCCTTTCTGAAATATTGATTTGATTCACACAGTAATAATAATGACGCATTTATCGACATTAACACTTTATACTGCAATGTGTTTACCTGTAACGTGATGACAATCAGCGCCGTTTTTACATTGGCATTTTTTCATGCAATGCTTTCCGTAAGTACCTAGCGGGCAAGGATGTTCGCAGGTTAGGCCTATATATCCCGGTCGACATGTATATTCTCCAGTAACGTGATCGCATGTTTTATTTGCTGAAAAGGAATAGTTATATTAGAATCATCTAGAGACGAATAAAGGTAATTAATACGTGTTTATAGTGCAAATATTAATCTAAACATTTAAATGTAAATGTAAAAATTATGTAGTTGCTTTTTTTTGAGAATTCACCTTTATAAACAAACCTAGCTACGTATCCAGAGTAAATATGATCGCAAGCCTTGTTTGTATAGCAGACACGTACTGATAAAAAATAAATGCTCGCTAATTGAAAATATATTCCAAACTAGTTTTATTGCAAGTAAATGTCAACATATTTTTAACACATTTTCTCTTGTAAAAATATCAGGTTGATGTATAAATTTGAAGCGTTTTTAGTTTCTAGAATAAGGGTGTCTTTAAAAAATTGTTTAAAGTTATTTTAAAGTCACTGTATGAGCACGTTACGGCTATCATGGGTAGCTGCGAAACATACCCTATGGGAGTATTGACAGTTGATAAGAGGTACTATACAGTAAAACAACTTGAACTACGAAAGCCTATTGATAGGGGAAGGTAGTGGGAGGTAAAATTAAATGTATCCATTTTAGTATTGTCAACTTTTTATATGACAGGAATGTCAGTGGTATGTGAAATACTTTAGCGAACCATCAAACTTTATCCTAATGGAATACACAATTAATGAAAAAGTGCAAATTATAAAGTGGTTTTATGGACGCTACACACTTTCATCAATTGTAAATATTTGGAGAACTACCTTCATTAATCGTCCTGTTCCATGTTTAAATACAATTCATCGAAATGAAGAAAATTTTGAAAAATACGGATGTGTCTCTCCCTCTTTACATAAAAAGCCCGCACATGATAATGCGGATCGGGATATCATGATATGCGCTACTGTTGAAGAAAATGAATACCAAACGTTTGGCAAAATTAGTGAAAGTGTCGATGTCTCCCGTGAAACTGTTAGAAAAGTATTAAAGAAGAATAAATACCGTTCGTATCATGTACAAAAAGTAAATGAAATATTTCCTGGAGATCATTATAACCGAGTTCAGTTCTATTTGGATATAATTGAGAAATGTGGTGTGGATGAAAATTTTATTTCTAATATTCTCTTTACTGACGAATCTTCATTTATTTTACACGGTCGACATAATCCTATGTTAATAAGGTATTGGTCAAAAGACAATAAACATAAATCGTATACAGCTCATACACAATACCCACAGAAATTGAATGTTTGGATTGGAATGTTAGGGGACAATATAATTGGTCCATTTTTTATAAACGGCGTGTTAAATTCACAAAAATATTTACAATTGCTGCAATATAACATTATTCCTTTTATCCAGAACATACCCAATATTGAAATAGGAAGTATTTGGTATCAGCAAGACGGATGTCCTGCACATAACAGTGCAATTGTGCGTCAATTCTTAAGAAATACCTTTGGAAATAGAATTATTTCTCTAGGCGGTACAATTGAATGGCCGGCCAGATCACCAGATTTGTCCCCTAATGATTTTTTCTTGTGGGGGTATCTAAAGTCAAAAATTTACGGTTTCGAACATCAACGGTCAAATAATTTAGATGAACTACGTCAAAAATTAAGAAATTTCTTAGCATCGATTACGCCCGATATGCTGGCAAATGTTAGACGTGGTTTTTATGATCGGGTAGCGTATTGTTTAGAAATTCAAGGTGCACGATTCGAACACGTAATTAATTAAAAGTATTGTTTATTAAAGTTGTATTATGATAATAAATATTATTTTGTTGGACTTATTTTTTATTTGACGGTTCTTTAGTTGCAATTAGTATGCAATACAATTTCAGTTTTCCCATAATATAAACTTAATTTAACAAACTCTACACGTTTATATTAAAGAACATATTATAAGTACTATAAGTAGCTAAATAAGCTAAATGAATACATTTAATTTTACCTCCCACCACCCTCTCCTATCAATAGGCTTTCGTAGTTCAAGTTGTTATACTGTATAGATATGTATTAACAGTATTTTTATAAAAGTAAATTCTTAATTCTTATCAAATGTTCATTTAATTACATACCAACGAGTAGAACAACGGAAGAACAGCTCGCAGATCCTAAAGTTTAACTGGAGCAAATGCAACGTGCCTTGCAAAAACAGCCACAAACTATCATAAATCAGGTACTAGCACCGGAAGTTTTAATTTGAAAAAAAGGAATAGCAATCATGGATAAACTATTATGAAAGATACAAACTGGCGGCAAAATTACCAGACGTGGACGAAAAGGTACAAGTAATAACTTATTAGGAGTATTATTTATGGGTTCCAAAATATTAAAATTCATTGAAACAGTGGAACAAAGTGAAAGTAATTTTCAAGGTTACAAAGAACTTAAGGAGTTTTTCAACAAATAATTTATAAAAACAAAGAATATTATCTATGCCCAAGCGAAATTCAAAATGCGTTTTCAAAAGGAGGCTGAAGCAGCAGTAAAGTTACTAGAAATAATACTAAAGAAGAATATAAACGACTCATACCTAGCACTTTTAATATACATCAATACAGGGATGGAATGTGGTGCGTCACCAGCACAATTTCTTTTTGTACGAATGAAAAGTTAACTTCTAAAGTACCCAATCATAGCGAAGTAAAGGAAAATATGCTTTAACAAAAGGAGAGACAGGAGATAAAGTATGATAGAAGGCTTAAGGTGATGGAAAGAGTAGATTTGAAGAGTGGCGATTGAGTTTGGATAAAAAATTTGCAGAGGGAACAATCGAGAAGAACGATACAGAACCAAGATCTTACTGAGTTAGAGCAGAGAATAGAAAAAAAAGGTATAAGAAGAAGAAGAACAGACGTCTTCAAGTATTACCAGAATGTTTAACCCACGGACAGCAGCCGACGTAACTGAAAAACTAAGAAAAACTCTAATACGAAACAGGAAACTTCCTAAATATTTAGAAGATTACATTCTCAAATTAAAAGATTATTATTATGCTTAGTTCCTATTAGCTTCTATATATGTATCATGTTAGTATTATATATTTTGTTTAATAATAGTAATTGCGCTAAAAAGAAAAGGGGATGCAGTATGAGCACGTTACGGCCATCATGGGTGGTTGCGGAACATACCCTATGGGGGCGTTCACAGTTGATAAGAGGTACTGCATACTCGTAGATATGTACTAACAGTATTGTTATTAAAGTTTGTTCTTAATTCTAATCAAGTGTCTCTTTAATTACATACCCACGCATAGAAACGGCAACAAGACAGTCACATTATTGTTTAATATTAGATTTTGAATTTATGAAATTTGCAAAAATTGTATTAATCATTGACAAAAGACAACGGAACCTCAAGTAGAATAAAACAGGCATTTCCGACATATCCTTTTGTTTGAGTTAACAGAGGAGTTAATGTATCAGTAGCCGTTAGAGATGATCCACGACAATTGGGCAT
Organism: Melolontha melolontha; assembly: GCA_935421215.2. Classification (NCBI taxonomy): domain Eukaryota; kingdom Metazoa; phylum Arthropoda; class Insecta; order Coleoptera; family Scarabaeidae; genus Melolontha; species Melolontha melolontha. Next base: position 48,941,113 of record OW285240.1, read on the forward strand.
TATAATGGATCATGATCAATCGGCTATAAGACGACGACATTTACATTCGATGGGAAGTCCAAAAGCTAGGTGTTTGGTTATTGCATCTTTTGAATGAAAACAACAAGAATCAGCGTGTTAACATTTGTATTTCTTTGCTAGCTCGTCAACATCAATTGGTTTTGTCCCACATTATTGGGGTCGACGACGGTGCCTTCATGTTAACGTCAAGACAACAAAAGCGAAAGGCTTAGCCCTAATGAAAAGGTAACACCCCGGGCAAAAGCTGATACTAATTCGCGTAAACTGATATTGTACATCTGATGGGACACAGAAGGCGTCGTCTCCTAGAATTTCTTCCGAGGAATAACTGCTGAGACTCGCTATCCATAACTTCATCGGCTTGAGACTGAAGTTCAAGAAAAAAGACCGGAAAGACACTTAGTTATTTTGTAGCATGATAATGCTCGCCTTCACACTGCTAACATTACAAAAGCGATTAATTAACTCTGTTAGGAAGTTATTCCACATCAGACTTATTCTTTTGATACCGTTCCGTCGGATTTTCATATCGTTCCCTCTCTTATCAAACAACCTTTGAGAAATTTACTTTAATAACGAAGTCGTGCTTCAAAATTGGCTTGACGACTTCTTCACTTCCAAACCAACAGATTTTTTTTAGGTGTGGAATCGAAAAATATTTAAAAAAAAGCAATGACCTAACAGTAGCCAAATTATCAAAGTTTTAAGCTATTCTTATGATAAATCCCAATGACTTAGTAACGAGTTAGACACCCATTACTTGTTCTGCAAACGTTAACTTTGAGTAAAATGTAACACTTTAAAAGATATTTTCTGAAACAATGGACTATTGTCAATATTATATGAAGAGTGTGCCAAAAGTTTAGTCGTTTTGGATAAGAAACAAAACAATACTTGGATGTTTATATATAATTTGTTATCGATGTCCCAAGTGCACATCCTATTTATGTTGCCGGTTATCTTTGTTTGTACCAATATGATAAAAAATTATTAGATCGTCCGCACATGCCAGCACAGAATAATCCAAGAAAACGATAAGGTCATAAAAGTATAAATAAAAGTGGACCAAGATTAGAACCCTGCGGAACTCCGGAAGAGGACATGTAAGTACGAGATTTATAGCCGTTATATAGTATACATAGTCTTACCTGTTTGTCAAGTAAGACTTCATAAATTAAATCAAGGCATTACTAAAACCAAAAGAAGAGAGTGTGTGAAGCAAAATATTATGATCGATGGTATCAAATGCCTTTACCTTTACATGTATCTACGAAAGGAGCCGATTTTTATATCACTGCGCGTCCAGTTAAACCGTTTTGCCTTTCAGCATGTTACGAGGACGGTACATACAAGTTACTTACCAGATGTACTTGTTTGGCAAATTTCTTTACAACCCATGCCAAAGTATCCTTCATCGCATGGTTCGCTGCAATTTTCACCCTGCCATCCACGTGCACAGATACATTTGCCAGTCTCGGGATCACAAGAACTATTATTAACGCAATTACATTCTTCTTGACAGTCCAAACCATATTTTCCATCAGGGCACTTTGTCTCGCACTCGATTCCTACAAAACATACAAGAATATTAAATAATTTGAATTTTCAATCATTAAATGAGGATCACAAAAGGCTCTTATTATAATGGCTCAGCACCTCAAAATAATTACGAAATTTGACATGTGTTTCTTGAAATTAAATGTTGAAATTTAAATTTACCAAAAATATCTAACTAAAATACTTTTAAATTATTACGAAATTTGACATGTATTTCTTGAAATTAAATGTTGAAATTTAAATTTACTAAAAAGATCTAACTAAAATAGTTTTAAAATTATTATTTATTGAAAAGCAAGTTTGTTAATGCTTAGAATATTGTGTATTTTTTAATTCAAAAGTTATTGAAGCTTAAGGTCACTATTTGGACCTCTAGAGACGTGATGTTCAACTCGGTTCTCTTTCTGAGTTATATTTGACGCATATTTTAATTGTTATATTATAATTGATGATTTTTTTTCCTAATGAAGTAGGCTAATGAAATATTTTTTTGAGCTCAGATTGACATCGTCGCAATAGTTTGCCCCTAAACTTTTATAATAACTAAAACCCTAAATAGAAATGGCCAATGTATTTTTATAATAAACGTATGCACAATATTACTTTCTAATTTCTAAGAACTTGTTCAAATACCCAATTGTTTTTACTGACGATATGTAGAGCCTTCATTTAGAACTAAAACCAAAGTGGCCTCTTTTTAATATGCATTAATATTACAAATTCGTAATATCTACAATCAAAATATCTATATTTCACAAGTCATACTTTTATGTAGTCCATATGGGAGTGTAAGAAAATAACTTTTAAGCTCATCTTGCATCCTTGAGCTTTAAACCCAGGCAACATGCATTGTACAACAGTGTGTAGTGAGGGTCTTTAGTTTTCACCAAAAACTTATGCACTGCGTCTTTGAAAGAGTCCTACGCTTCTTTTTCTTCCATTGTTTCAGAAAAGAAGGGATCGGATAACAGTTTTCGTATGTCGGACCCTGTAAAAACTCCCTTTTTCAACTTGGCTTCAGACAGTTTTGAGAACTTGGAGCACATATTTGAAGCATTCCCATCTTTTGACAGTGATTTAACAAATTGTTTCATGAGTACCAATTTAATATGAAAAGGTGGTAATAAAAGCTTTTCAAAGCGTTATTTTCGCCGGGGATTAAGGCGTCTCAAAGTGGCCAGTCAGTTTTTGTCCAATGGAAATCTCTCTTAACATCATGGTTAGTATTTTGAAGTTTCCACAAACCATCCAGCAATGTTCTTGACATTTCATTTTCTCAAGAATCATTGCCAAATCGTTTTCCAAATATAGTTTTCCTCCTAATGTACCGAGTGCCTTACAGGAACTGACGCAACTTTTATTCCCATTATGCTACAAGATTGCTTTGAGGCTTGTTTTTGACGAATTAAGGAATAGGCGCCACTCAGATGAATAATATTCTATTTCAAAGCACTACATTGACCCTAGAACATCACTACAAAAAACAAGATTTCCCTCTTTGGAGAAAAATTTAGTGAATTTTCTCTCTCGTTGCCTGTACCACGAAAATGAGGTTCCGGGTGATAGGTTTTTATTTTTTAGTCTAGACGCCAGCAATTCAACAGCATCATTTGAAAAGCCAAACTCTCTCACCAGGTCATTGAATTCGCTCTAAGAAAAAAGTTTGGATCCCTCATCAACAAAAAAATCTGAACTAGATTTGTCCTGGGGAGGTAATAGGTTTCCATCCTCAGAGTCACTCAAGATACCATCCAAACTGCAAGGTCGATGTGAAACTGGTATGTCAAAGGTATGAGACATTATAGGGTAAGATATTTTCTTTTTATTTTTGTACTGAAGCATTTCATATCTACCGTACAGAAATAGCAGTCGGTATTTTATTTCAAAGCTATGAGACACTATAGGGTAAGATAGTTTCTTTTTATTTTTGTACTGAAACCTTTCACATCTACCGAACAGAAATAGCAGTCGGTATTGCGTTTTTTACCCTTGAAATACAAACGAAGACCTTCCTCGCCCTTCTGCCACCCTATGAGGAGCCCAGGCTTGATCCCCGAGTTTCAACTTGAAGTAAGCAAAATACACTTTCTTCACGAAATCACTTGTTTGTTGACTTTTGACGGTGTATTCACCACAAATAAAACAAAAGTTGTCAGGAGAAATAACACAATCTCTTGGTGCCATAATACGGAGTGTCCCAAAAAAATGTAGATACTTTAATATCTTATTCTTTCTAATTTATTTTTTCTGTTCTAGGTACAACCTATTTAAAGTAATGGCTGATATTAGATTGCACTTCGAAAAACGAAAATTTATTTGCTAAAATTTAAGTGCTACCATAAGTGTGGGAACGTAGTGGAAGTGCAAAGACGGTTTAGAAGGGAGTTTCAGAGAGATTCATCTACGAGACTCAGCATTACTCGCATCAGGGACAAGTTTGAAAGAGACGGGACTGTTCAAGATGTCCACAAACAGCGTTCTGGGAGACCACAAACATCTACAAGCGATGCAAGAGAAGAAGAATTACTGGAAATTTATCGCGAAATTTCACGAAAATCTGTTCGGCAAGCGGCGCGTGAGGTAGGCATATCCAAATCGAGTATTCATCGCATTTTGAAGCGCGCAAAATGGAAGAGTTACATTCCAAGACTAATCCACGCTCTCAATGAAGATGATTATGATCGGAGGGTGGAGTTTTGTCAGTGGTACTTAGCAAATTGTACAAAGCACATACAGTTTTCACACAAGATTATTTGGAGTGATGAGGCAACATTAAATTAAACGGGTCGATCAATCGCCACAATTCCAGCTACTGGGCACCAGTGAACCCTCATGTTACAGAAGAATATCATTTAAATTTACCAGGAGTTACGGTGTGGTGTGGATTGTCAGCGCGGGGTTTGATTGGACAATTCTTTTTTGATAACACTGTAATTGGTGCCTTTTACTTGAATTTGCTGCAGGAAAATATCCTGCCAATTATTCGTGAGCAGTTTGAGGATGAAGAGGACTATTATTTTCAGCAAGATGGAGCACCTCCCCACTATAATCGTGATGTGAGAGCTTATCTCAATGAAAATCTAACAAACAGATGGATTGGGCGAAGAGGTGCCATCGACTGGCCTCCGCGATCTCCAGACCTCACGCCACTGGATTTAAGGCTTATCTGTCAAAACCGGCTACATTACATCTATTGAAGGCGGAAATTGAAAGAGAATGCTACGAAATTTCTAATGAAATGATTCGCCACGTTTGCGATTCCATTGCTTCGCGTTATCAGCAATGTTTGGATCAAAATGGGTATCAATTTGAACATTTGCGTTGACTAAATAAATTCTACATCTGTCTTCTTTAATTTGTAATCCATCTAAATATATACTGTTTTTATAATCACATAAAGTGTGTATACATTTTTTGGGACACTTTGTATATAACTTAAAACACGAGTACAGTCAGTTTGAATAAAAAAATGTAATCTGATGTGGCTTATACAGCAACCAAGATCCTAAACTTATTTATCATGTTGAAACGTGATCAAATCTGACAACACGCTTATTTATATTCATTCCTAATACTACGACAAAACATGTATAAACATGCTCGACCCAGCCAGTAAGATTCCTCACTTTTCGCTAAACGGGCGTTTCACTCTAAATGAAACTATTAACACGAGTTTTACAAGAAAACCTGACAAGATGGAATTCTTAGAGTATTTTTCCCGGTTTCAGCAAGTAAAAATTTATAAGAAACAGCACTATAAAAATCTTGTGCGGTTTTTTGGTTGCAGACCTGTGTAATCGTAATTACGTACTAACAACTTAACAGCATAGTTGATCTTCCTAAAAACTCCGATGATGAGTCACTTGAGTACAATACTATTAGTAATTATTTGCTTATCATCGTTCTTTGTGTTACACAGCATATCAGCGGGGCCATTGGGAAATTGAAGAATAAACATACTGCTGGAGACGATAATATTCCAACGTATCTGGTTAAACACTGCGCCAATATTTCAATTTATTCATTCAAGTATCTTCATTCCCACAAGCATGGAAAATCTCTAGAATATGTCCTGTATTTAAAAAGGGTGATAACACTGACACTTCTAATTATAGGCCAATAGCTATTATTTCCGATTTTGCGAGAATCTTTGAATCCGTCTTGCACAAAATTATCTCGTCCAAATGTCTGCCCTTTATTTCTCCTTCACAGCATGGATTTGTGAAAAATCGCTCTACTCTAACAAAGTTGTGCTGCATAACCCAAGATATAGCCGAAGCTTTAGATGATGGTAGTCAAATAGATGTTAGTTATACGGACTTCAGTCGCGCATTTGATACCATCGACCATATTTTACTCTTACAAAAATTCTCAGCTTTTGAGTTTAACGACCCTTTACTTAGGTTTATGAAGTCATATTTGACAGATAGACCAACTATGTTACTTACAACTGCTATAAATCAAGATTTTTTTACTCAACTTCTGGAGTTCCTGAAGGTTCCAACTTAGGCTCGCTTATGTTTAATATATTTATTAACGACCTAATAGCATCACTTGACTGCAATGTATTGGCTTATGCAGATGACCTTAAAATATATCAAACCATTTCAAACATAACTGATGTGGAGTTTTTGCAAAAGAACTTGAATACTGTCCACAGTTGTGTCGCATGAATAAATTTAATTTAAACATTTCCTAATGCTGTGTTGTAACTTCACAAGGACAATAAGTTACACAAACTCTCTTTATTACGTTGATAACTGTTATAGAGAAAGGAAGTTCTACAAGTGATCTTGGTGTTACATTAGACAGTAAGTTGACTTTCAACGATCATCTCTTAAACATCACTAAATCTGCTAAGTCTCTGGGTTTTATTATTAGATTGTCCCGAAATTTCACTAATGTCGGTATCATTAAATCTCTATATTTCGCATATGTCGTTAGTAAGTTGGAATATGCGTTTACCGTTTGGTACCCAAGCTATGACTTACACGTGAATAAAATTGAACGCGTTCAGAGTAAATTTTTGGAGTATTTGAGTTACAAACTGAATGGGGCCAATCCAGAACAAAATATAGACTACGAGAATTTGATTGTGAGGCTTGGATTGGAATTGCTAGCGGTGCGAAGATGAAGGAAGAGGGCATTATTGGTGGCAAATCTCCTAAATAACAGGATCGACTCAGCACGAGTAAATTTAACGGTACCACGCATTGCTGCTAGACACTCCCCATGTTTTGTGTTTTCAACACCAAGGACTAATATATTGTGCAGGGCTCTATTCATGCATTCGCAGAGAAACGCAAATGATTTATTTAACGTTTATGAAATTAATTAATTTATTTATTTATGTATTTTTTGTTTCCCTATTTGGATTAATCTGCTGGGCAAAATAAATTATTATTATTATATCCAACCTATATTACAATAGCACGTGGATTTGGCTTCCAAATGAAGGCTCTGTAGTTAAAGATGTTTCAGTTAATGACTGAAAACCATACGGTATATTCTAAGTAAATAATTACTTATCATTTCCAATTAAACTATAGTATTTAAATGATTTAACAAGAGAGTTAATATTAATAAAGTGAAAATGTCCATTAACTTACATGTTAGATACCATGCTTAATACTTAAAGTCAACTCAAAGGCGCTTACTTCAAATAAATAGCCCAGGTTTCTCATAAAATTTCTCCATTCCACGATTATGTTTAGTTAGTTTAGACATACATTTAATACTAATTAATGAAAATATCCATTAATCTATGTGTTAAATATCATGCTTAATATCTAAGTTCAACGGTGCTCAAATTATTATCGAAGAGCAAAATTTGAAATTTTCTTTGCTTAGCAGAGCTACAACCACTACACTGACTACTTCTAAATTGCTGATACATTGCACTACATTTAATGATCGTGTTTTAGTATGTTAGATTTGCAAAATAAACTACAGCAGTGACTACATCAAATAAGTGCCTCTAAACATTTATGGACATACATATACAGGCGAGATATTCTTCCGAATTTACAGAATTTCGTAGGAACTTCCGGACAATGGTATTGTCGTTGTTATATAATTCAAGTATAATATTTAAAGATCACAATATTGACTTTAATTACTAATTTCAAACACTAGTGCAAAAGAAACGGAAGGTAAGTCACAAGGGAAGGTTTCAAACGCAAAAACAAGAATTTTTAATTTGAGAATAAAATCATCTATTCAAAAGTAAACACAGAATAATAATAAGGAGACCGCCCTGATCTAGTTGAGGTAATGCCTATTAATTACTACTAACGAAAAAATAAAACGAAAAATTCGAATAAAATAGCGTCGTAAAGTGTAGAAAGAATATTTACAATTACATTACTTCGCGAAAACGCAATTAATTTGCACAATTGCCGTACTACGGGCAAGATATAGTCATCTGTTTCCTTTGATGTAACTCAAAGCATTCCCATAAAAGTTTCTAATTCACGCCTCAACAGCTCAGTGGTCGAGCAATGGCCCGGCAAGCCAGAGGTCGTGGGTTCGATTCCTACTTGAGGGCGAATTTTTTCTATGAAAAAAAATAAAATAGCGTCGTAAAGTGTAGAAAGAATATTTACAATTACTACTAACGTTAGGCACTTTACCATCCTTAGTTCACTGAACGACCCCAGTCATGACGATGTCTGTTTATTACAGTTATCTATTATATAAATTGTTTTAAGAAGGTGAAAACATCATAAAATTTCTTTTGAAATTTAATCTATAGCAATTATTTCGGTAACAAACAATTGTTAAGTGTTAATAATACAATATTTCCTGGTTTTGTCATATGGTCGTTTTAAGAATCGACTTTATGATATTCATACTATCAGCTTTTTCAGCATCTTTTTTAGCCGAGAATTTAATATTCAGGTAATAATTTTCAGTCAGTTAAACTTGAGCCAGCCAGAATAACAGAAATCAAACTTGCTTTGCCAAATATATAGCTTTGTGAACTACCTTCTAGACCAACACGGGTTGTCTCTGAATTATAGATTTATAAATATAGTTCTGTGGAGGGCGAATGGATAGTAGTACAGCTATATATCGTTAGATGAGGTAAGTTACGTCTATACTTAGTCAGCCTGTCAACCGGAACATTGCTAGGTGGTGACAAGAAAATGACAAACTTATGAGTGGTACAACCGTCGGTTGACGACGATAAGCGTTCTGGAAGACACCTAAAAAATGTGGCAGAAGTGCGGGATACTATCCTGGAAGACCGAAGAAGAACAATCGATGGCATTTAAAACATTGTCGATTTGGCGTACGGCGTTTATCAGCGTATTCTATCCGACGAACTCAACATACGGCGTATTCCTGTGAAGTTTGTGCCAAGGTTACTCAGCATTGAACAAAAACGGCACCGTGTTCATGTGCGCACAGAGCTGCCGAAGAGATGCAGAGAAACTGCCGAAAGGGATGCGACGAATCATGGTTGAACGGAAATGATCCCGAAATAAAGCAGCAGTCATTGCCGTGGAAGACGCCGTCGTCACCACGACCGAAGAAAGCACGGCTAATAAGTTCAAAGCAATGTCAAATCGATGTAGATTTGCTTCTTTGACGGTGGTGGTATCGTGTACAAAGAATTTCTCCCACCAGGTGAAATAGCTAATGGACGATATTTTTCGGCGACTAAGAGAAAACATTCGATGCAAACGGCCTGTAAATTCGTGGATCCCTACTCCTCCCTACTCCTCAGATCTTGCTTCTTGTGACTTCTTCCCCTTTCCAAGGTTGAAACTGAAACTCAACGCCGTTTTGAAACGATTGAGGTGATCTAGACCGAATCGGAGACAGTGTTGAACATGCTAACATGCGAAGAGTTCCAATATTCCAGTCATGGACAAATCGCTGGGATTGGTGTATTCATACAGAAGGAGAGTACTTTGAAGGAGATGGTGGTGAATAAGTTGTAAGAACAATTGATTGTTTTTTTTATATTTAATTTTTGGGTAGCAAGATTAAATATATTATCATTATGTGCTAATTTAATCAAATAGAAATTTATAAATAGCAGTTGTTTTACGAAACCTTCCCTTGTTAATGTTTTTTGTGACTTAGTTGCGACACAACGATTCTGTTTTTAGTGATATTTTATTGTTTTACTATTAAATTACTTAATTGAGACTGATAAACAGTTCGCAAAGTTTATTAGAAATGATTTTTCTAATCAAATTAATTACATTGTTATCCAAAAAAGGGACGCTTTATTTCCATATATTTAATATTATCAGAGAATTGGGAATGATGGATAACAAACTATCGAAATATTTTAAAGAATTTCACTTTGGTAAATACATATTAAATAAATATGTATCCAGTAGTAAATTGTTTAAATTATATATGCATATTTCACATTATACGTCTAATTAAATATACAAAAAAAATATATATATATATATAATTAAAAAACCCTCTCACTTAATTAAGAATTTGATAAATCTATTTCGGTAACTAAGCTGTTATTTTCAGTAGAATAAAAACATGTTGCCCTGTTTTCTGAAAATGACGATAACTAGATACGAATTTTTAGCTGAATCACATTTTCTGGGGCTTTATTATAAACTCGACTATTAGGATTGTTTCGTGGTGGCCAGTTGATGTTGCCTCTTCTTGATATCAATTTATCCGGAAACAATTCTCTTACAGCTTGTAATGCGGTATTTAATGTATGGCTAGTAGCTCCCTCTTGCTGGAACCACCACGGGTCATTGAAATCAATAAATTCTTGGAAGGCAGGTCTAAAAAATTCACGGATAATTTGGGCGTATCTGTTAGGGCTAGTTTACACGACAATACACTGCACGTTTTTTCGCAGGATAAAGATTACGGAATAAGTAGTGGCGCATATATTGAGCATAGAACCGTTCACACGTTGTTTGTACTGCAAATAAACGTACACGGTTGAGGATGTCTACCGAATACTCACCGGATTGTCAAGCCCAATCGAATGAATTGAAACGTATTCGGTTTGCAGTAGCGCATAGTATGATACCATCTCTTTCACACGGCGTGATGCGATACGTTTTTTATAGAATAGCAGCTAAGAGTAAAGAGGATTAAAAAACTTTTGTTCATCGTTTATCAACTTTTCGTAAAATTTTTCAAATGTTTTATACACATTGCTTCTTTATTTATAGCATGAACCCAAAATATTCTATTATACCAGCGGCGATGCCGCTACCGTTTTCGATACCAATATAAAAGTACCACGACGTGTGGATCCATAATACATGCATCTTCTGGTCGCTGTGTGCAAACTGCAGCTATTCGTTTTTTACGAGTGAAAATGGAATCGTGTGACCTGCTCGCTTTTGATTCGGTTAAAACAGAATACTGTCAAAAACGTGCAGTATATTGTTGTGTGAACTAACCCTTAGAATTAGCAGTAACTCTCTGTCCGTTATTTTCAAAAAAGTATGGACCTATCATACCTCTGGAGGATATTGCTGCCCAAACAGTAACTTTAGGAGTTTGATGTTTCTACTGGGAAATTTCTTGCGAGCAGAAACGACTATTTTGCTTGTTGATGTAGCCATGCACATGAAAATGTGCATCAGAGAAGAAAATACTGTGAAAGTCGTCAAATCTTTCCAAGATTTGGTTAGCAAACGTCAATCTTATAGGATAATCAGTTTCCTTTAATTCTTGCACTAACTGAGTTTTAAAAGGGCGGAGTTTCAAGAATTTTTTTTAATATGCGAAAGCCAGTAGAACACGGTCAATGTTTTGACTAATGCGCACACTTCGCGGGAGTCCATATGGGTGAATATTTACAGTCAAACCAGTTTCGTTAAGCTTCTGTATTCAGGACTTGATTCGATTCGTACTAGGTGCTTCACTAACGTTGTGAAGAGCATAATGAGCCGAACTGCGATGTAATAATGATTTAATTCATAAAAACTGCGAACACAAACGTACGTACGTTGATGGGCATTAAACCGTTTTTTTGTGATATATGTTAATTCTAACATTAAATTTCCAAGGTTTGCTTTATTCTTTGCAATGAAATCGGACAGTTAAATTTCAACAGACTTTAAAGCTATGGATAAAATACAAGTGCAAAACTCTGAGACACCTTGTAGTTTGATTTTGCCCCATCTTGCATCAATAAGCAAGTAAACACACACATCAGCAACTTATATTAATTTATTCTTGTGTTTGTAATATTTATTTATGCCCTTGTACTATCATCCACATGCTGTACATTTGTAAATTAATACCAATAATTAGATTAATACGTTTTCTCACTGACTCTAAGTCAAGAAGTGTCATAGATCTTTTTAAAATAATTAAAATGAATCATGAAACCATTATTTCGAGTTTAAAGTTTAAGTTTTACTAAATATAAGCTTGAAGTGTATTGTCATGGCTGTGATGGCACAATAAAGAACTTTCAGATTTAATAATTGTTTACAGTTAGTCTAAGCTCAACACTACTTTTATTGCTTACTGAAAATAACAGCTTTCTTGTTAGAAGACGAACATAAAATCTTTTTTGTGACTAATATTTGTAATTTTTTATTGACGGTTTTAATCACGGTCTTCAATTTAATTCTGTTATTTATGATGAAATATAATATGGAATAGAAAAGAACTGTATTTGAATGATAATAGATGTGTAGGTACCTTTCCATTCAGACATACATATGCACTTTCCAGATACCGGATCGCAGCCTAAATGGTGCCCTTCTACACATTGACAAACCTGTTTGCAATTGTGACCGAAATAACCCAATTCGCACTTCTCTTCGCAATAGTCACCTTTGAAACCTGGTCCGCAAGTGCACGTACCTATCAACATAATTAATAAACATGCATTTTACCACACACATGACAAAAAAAACGATACTAAAATAAAACGCAACTAATGAAAAGCCGTGCAGATCATAATAGAAGCGTTAATGAAGCAAAGAAAGTTCCTAACCGTTTTGTGGGTTACAAGCGGCACCGTTTTTACACGAACAATTCTGAAGACAATTCACACCGTAAAACTGACCGCTGCATGGACGATCACAGTTCTGACCCACCCAACCTGGACTGCAGTGACACTGACCGGTTTCCGTTGAACATGTTGCCCCGTTTTTACCTAGAAAGGAAAGAATTATATAATAATAATATTTATTGCCCAACAATCAACACTAATTACATGACAATAAATAATTAATGTATAATGAATATACAGGGTGTAAACAAAATATGTCTGCGTAGTTGAATATGTAATAGCTGTAATAATATTAAGCATAAAATGCTAATGCACGTAAACTCTACCTCGAACGAGATCAAAGAAAAAAAAATTTAATAAATGCGTGCGACTCGAGCTGACTCTGGTAAATTTAGTATTCCTTTATAACTGCAGCGCTACCCCTACTGAAGCGTAATAGTGGGAGTAGTAGATGAGATGATGCATACTGTCAGTCTGAAGTCAGTCTGTTATCAACTTTCGTGAAGTATGGTTTTAAAATCACGAATTAACAGATATCGTCTTACTATACGGTGAAGCAGCTGGAAATGTTAGGGATACTAGTATTTATGAAGTGCGGTATCCGAACCGAAGATGTCCATCAAACGATGTAATTTTACAAACCGTGTACAGATTGAGAGATTGCTGTATATTGCATCCAAGTTATGAAGGCCGTGGCCGTGAGAAACCTCGTGGGGTAGTAGATGCGGAGGAACAAATTTTGGATATTGTAAATGAAAATCTAAACATAAGTTCCCGAGCGGCAGCGGGAGAGGTAGGCTTTGCCCACACAACAGTCCATAACGTACTTGGAAGGAATTTGTTACAACCCTACCACGTGCAACGTGTCCAAAAACTTACGGAAGCCGATCGCCTGCCACGAATTAACTTTTGTAGACGGTCCAGTCGGAAACTTACAGAACAACTTACAACAATGAGTGTACTTTTACGAGTATTTTTCTCGGTGTGAATTTAATATTAAAACAACTAAATTACAAATTCCATATCACCACAAAACTCTTATACCGTTTAAAATGTTTAAAGAAACTGGATATTGTATTTTTTTTTCGGGATATTACAGTTGACTTACTTATAAATAACAAGACAACAGCTGACGCATAAGAAAATTTATGAATAAATACTACATGTCATAAAACTTTCACACAAAGATGTATCTATTATTACCCGAAATGTGAACGGAATTTTTTGGTGAACTTGAACAAATAAATGCCTATTTGTTTGTTGGATCGACAACATATAAACATATAATTTCTTTTTATTTAGATTCAATCTGAATACAGGATCGTATTTGAAAAGTTTGTGTTTCGAAAAGAAAGTTTCGATAGAATAAATTTTTTTGTAGTTTTGAATTGCTGTCTTACGTATATATAATACATTAGCGTACGTAGGAATATTTCATTTATACCCTGTAGACTTAATTATAAATTTAAATTAACTAACACACAAGAAATATATGTAGGTTATAAACATAATTACTTGTTGTTATGACTGTAAGTCTCATATTGTTTCTGTTGTATTAATGTAAAATTTCTGGTTTTGAAGTGCTTTTGAAGTTGTTAAATCAAAATGCCACAAAAATGTGTAAATTTAGTGAATCATTTTTGTTACAGTGAAATAACATTTCCGTCATAGAAACACAATCTTACGCTTTTTGTGAAGACTACCTATCAACATTATTTTAGTATGAAGGTAAGGGACCAGAACTAATAACGGATGAGCCTTAAAGGGAATTATTCGTGGATTTTTAGTCAACAAAAGAGATGATAACTACACTCGGTGACAGTACTTCTACAAAAATACCATCAACTCGGATACAACATTAAAATCCATTTTCTCCAGTCCCACCTAGACTTTTTCCCTATTAGTTGTGGAGCTGTCAGTGATGAACACTGAGAAATATTCCATCAGTATATTTCTATAATGGAGCAAAGATATCAGAGCCGTTGGAATGAAGCAATTCTTGCGGATTACTGGCGGTCTGGGTATAGGGATGTTCCTGAACTGAAACTCACTTACAAGAGCCAAGTCAAAAGATAACGATCTGATGAAGCCACCACATAATTCTATTCAGACCCAACCACCTGCCAGATATTCTTCCATCAATTTTGAATTATTAGATTGTAACTGTCATTAAAAAAATTTCAAATGGACTTTCAATGTTGTTGGTATATGTTATCCTATGTACTTCCATCTATTGTATATTGCAGAAACTAGAGCTAATAAAAAAGGTTTTTTCTCATATTCGTTTTTCTCAACGCAAAATTAGTACAATTTGACTTATGAATCAGTCGTTAACTGAAGGAAACATTAAAAAAAAATTTTTGTTAGCCAGTGTAATAGGATATAAATTGATGTAGCGCATGGGTATAAAGAGCACGCGTTATATCCAATTTTGAGAGTTTCAAAATGACGAAAAAGGTAGAAAAGAAAATATTTATTTGGGGAACAATAAATGTTACTCACAGTTACATCTATTCGCACACTCTTCTCCGAACGTCCCCGATGGGCAAGTTTCATTACAATCTATTCCTCTAAATCCTGGCGCACATAAGCAGGTTCCGTTAATCGGTGAACATTGAGCGTTATTTTTGCAGCTGCAAATTCCGCGGCAATCTTTACCGAATGTCAGTAAAGAACATTGTCGTGTACAATCTGCAGTGGTCCATCCAGGCTTACAATCGCATTTACCCGTCCACGGATGACACCTGAATAGTAACATTTCAAAAACAAATTTTTATTAATTTTAATAAATTCTTACTTATTGTAAGTGATAACATTAATATGCTATTCGTTCTTTAATTATGACTTTCACCCGTATTATATTTTATTACGAGGCCAGATTGACATAAAAGGTCTCCAACGCAGGCGCGACTCGTGATGACGTATTTGGGAGTGCAAGTACAATGATGCGAGTGCTTCGTGTATTCTCGTGTACTAACTGTAACGTTTTCTTAGTAAACACCGAAAACACACTTCCAAATACGTCATCACGAGTCGCGCCTGCTCTAACGCCATTACGTGAGTAGTGGGGATAGGAACTAAGTTCTAACCTGCAAACAGTAATTTCGAGTATCGTCTTAGCACGCAAAGTTTCATTTTCCTGTGTACCGTCATTGAGTAATAGTGTCATCTATCATGAGTTCAATTTCTAAGATGCGTACCAGGCAACGATCCGTGGCAGAATTTTTAACGCTGAAAGGCTACGCACCCATCGAAATTTACAGGCGTTTGAAAGCTGTTTATGGCAACGATTGTATGGATGTGAAGAATGTTCACCAGTGGGTTTGACGTGTAAAACTCTGCCATAGAGGTTATTTAACGAAAAGCGATAAGGTCGGCCAGTATCAGTGACGCATGAGAAGAATCAAAGACGGATTCGAGGAAATCACCGGATTACGCAAAAATAAATTGTCTAGCATTAAGACATTAGTCAAGAATTACAGAAAAGTTTGCGCCAGATGGGCCCCGCAATAATTAACTAATGTCATGAAAGAACTCAACTTAAAGTCATCGACGTAAAGGAGATGATTTTCTCATGAACATCGCCACCGAGAATAAATCTTGGGTTCATTATTATGGCCCCAAAAATAACCGACAATCAATGGAATGTCGTTTTGATTCTCCCCTATTTACTAGTACACAAAGGGAAATCATTCATACCTGCAAAAATTTACGATCACTAAAAAATCGTATCCGTGGAGTAAGGCCGGAAATAACGATTTTTTTGTCGCATCGCGACAACGCAAGACCCCATTGCAGCAACGCAACAGACAGTGACGAGACTGAAATTCACGGCTGCTTAGCAACCTCTTCACAATCGTGATTTGGCAGCTTTGATTTCTGGTTGTTCCCAAGGTTAAAGGGTTAAAATGTCAATACTTTTCATCAGACACCGAAGGTCGGACTGCTGTTCGCAATTGGATCAACAGTAAATAAGAAAGATTTTTGATGGACGGAATAAAAAATCGATTCCAAAGCATCGATACCTATTGATACTTTACCGATTCCAGTACTCAGAATCGATACCCGATACATAGTTAAGTATCGATACCTCGATTGGTATCGGTACCCGATACCGAAAACGTCGGTATCGCTCAGCCCTACTGATTAGTTTGCTGAAAATAACATGCATGTTCTAAACTGGCCGAGTAATAGCCCGGATTTAAACATTATAGAGAATGTATGGGGTTTGCTAATGAAGAACATTCAAAAACAGCACGTTTGACCTCGAAATAAAAGCGAACTATTAGAAATCGTGAACACAGCATAGGAAGAAATATCAAACGATTATATTGACAGGCTATATGAATTTATACCACATAGACTAGAGTTAGTTATTGCTGGAAATGGAGCTATAACGAAATATTAATATAAAATGAAAGTTGGTATACCATCGCTGCATAGAAAAGTGATACAGTAAAAAAAATCTATTTACCCGAATATTTGAAAATTTGAGTTGTGTAAGAAGTCTGATTGTTAAGTGAAATGGAAACTGGGCTGCTTGAGATCCTGTGTTCTAAATAAAAAACTTTAAAGCAAACTAAACATTTATTAATAGACGGAACAAAAGAAAATTCAAATGAAACGTAAATAAATTATTATCCTGGTATGAGGCGCTCTTGTGCATCGTTACAACTCAATAATTTGTCAGTATTTTGTTATGTCGCCGTTATTATTTATCACATTCTGTAATCTTCGGGGTATGGAGGACACTAATCGGTCAGTGTATTCTGGAGTAATTTTCTGCCATGCTTCAATAATTCTCCGTCTCAATTTATGGCTATTTCTTGGTCGAAATCCTTCCTGATACATAGTTTTCACCATTTGTCCCTAGACATTTTCTATGGGATTGATATCCGAGCTCTTTGAGGCTCATGGTAAAACATTTAGTCCTTTCTCGATGAACTGGACTATTATCATGCTGGAAGTACACTTTTTTCCAAAACGGTTTGAACGCAAGGCAGTAATGCTTCTTCCAATACTCTCTGATACATAATAAGCAGTTAGTCTCTCTTCCAAAACAACGCAAACACCTCGACCTCTATGGCTGATCCATGCCCAAACGTTCACTGAAAGACGACCACTTTTGTTTGTTTTTCGAGAATAGTGTGGGTTATATCAGGCGTGGCTCGTGATGACGTACTGTGGAGGCACGTACAATGGTGCGAGTGCTTCGTGTATTCTCATGTACTAACTGTAGCGTTTTCTTAGTAAACACCGAAAACACATGAGGCACTCGCATCATTGTACGTGCTCATCACGAGCCGCACCTGATATATCGCTCTCCTCTTGGCCGATAGACACACACAGTGCCGTTATGGCATGACTGAAAACATTTTTCATCTGAGAATAGGACGTTATCCCAGAAATCATCCGCTTATCTTATCAAATCCTGTGCGAACTGAAGTCTTTGTTGTTTATTCACCCATGTCAGGAAAATTTTGTTGGCGGCTTCTTATCTCAGTATTACGAATCCTACCCCATGCAGTATCAGATTATCCTGGAAAATCAGTTTCTTCTTTTGCCCTGATTGCCGCCTGGAATGGATTTTCTCGAAGATAATTTACTAATTGGTTGTCCTGCTGTTGAGTTGTTACTCTTTTATGGCATGTTCCCTGTTTTCGTCCTATTACACCTGTGTCAATAATCTTTTTCTTTGCGAGTACGATGGTGTTCTTATTAACACCAACCTCATGCGCAATTACTCTTATGCTGAACCCAACATGAAGCCTAGTTCGAATTATAGCTTTTTGAAAGTCGTTTATTTCTGGCATATTAACCTGACAATTTAATTTTGACATGCTACAGCCCAAATCGATCAACCTAAAATTAACTGTACCAGTTTTCTATGCTGCCGATGGTACCTAATTATAAATATTTCCGTTGTAGTGATGTTATTAACCATTTTTACAAAATATTTAGTAAAGTTATAGTAAGTACGTAGGAAGTTTTGATTAGAATGCAATAACCTAAACTCAGACATATACATACTCCAAATCACCAAAGATGATGCCTGCGTCATTGATCTATAATTATATCAACGACATTCAAAGAATAATCTCCACATCCGAATAACAAACAGTACCTACTTGTATGACAAGGATAGCTTGAACGAAAGTATGTGTTTTCTAGCAAAGACATACGGCTCAAGCAATTTATTTGAGTAAGACAAAGACGGGATTATTACCTACTCCGTGATAAATACACACATTTCCGCTTAGTATTTCTGTTGTTACTCGTTGACATTTGACAACATACATTCGTTGATATTTGATGGAATTGTTATTTATTTTCTTTTTATAAATACATATTTTTTGAAATTTATTTTTTCAAAACTATAATGGCAGCAATCACGACAACTTGTTTTAAATTCGTTGCAATATTTTGAACGAGAGAAAAACCAAGGTGGTGTTAATACCTATTACATGTGCACATAATATATTTAGATTTTAATAAACCTTTTGTTTAGCGAGTGGCAGATGCATTGTGCTTGGGATTAGTTACAGTAAAACGCATTAAAGCTGTGTAGCAGCAGTTTAAATCGTGTACTTCACAATATTGGATTTAAATATAAAAAGGATAATAATCATAGAGCATTAGTGGAACGATCCAACATTGCAGAGATAAGATTGACATTTCTTAGGAATTACATAAAGAATTTGAGTTGTTCTGTTCAGAGAGAAGTGGTATTGCTTGATGAGACCCGGCAAGATAATAATCTGCAGAGTGTGCGTAAACCTGAGGATTACGAGGGCAAGCGATATGTAATATGTTGTATTACATTGTGGTTCAAAATTATGTTTTGTGTCAAATGCTTTCATTTGTTTTCAAGCAAATCACAAATAGAAGATTATCATGGTGAAATGAATGGAGAAATGTTTAAGAAATGGATCGATGAAGATTTAATACCAAATTTGGAAGAACCGGCACAAATAGTGATGGGCAATGCACCCTACCATTCACTGGTAGTAAAGAAACATCCATCATCGGCTTGATGTAAAATGATATTATTACATACTTGTCGAAACATAATATATCTTGCGAACTCTATTTAAAACTGACCTACTACCCTTGCTAAAAATTTGCATAAAGAAAAACGGTATCAAGTAGATGAATTGCTACAAAGTCATGGACATGAAATATTGAAGATTGTCTCCTTATCATTGTGAATTTAATGCTATCGAAATTATTTGGGACCATGCAAAACAATATTATAATAAACATATTTTCAGGGATGGACATGGAGATGATAAAGTTATAGCTATGTGGAAGTAATCACTAGAGCAGTGTATGGAAGAAATTTGGAAAAATTGTGTTATACACACGGAAAGTATTATAAAAAAATGGTATGATAGAGAAAATACATTTACATTGTGAAATCAATGGCTTTATAATTAACATTGATGATTCAAACAGCAGTCAAGATAGTGATTAACAATACTTCCTATATGACCGCAGATAAAAAAACTGTTAGCTATCCCATGTTTTTACTTAATCTATATTATAACCCAATAAGCCAACGTACGTGCTACACGTCGTTTTTAGTTCACGCCAAATATATCAAATTTTCTTGTGTTGGCAGTAAAAGTATCAAGTATTAGTATACAGCTGATTAGTTGTTTATGTAATGTTAGTTTCTACTTTTAGTAACTGATTTTTTATGCAACAAATACAATGATATTAATACAAATAATCATACAAAATGTTACACATGCAATTGCCAGACTGTGACCACAATTTTTATCTAAATATGTCTAGAAAGGTAGAAAAATTACAGAAACAGATTTTATCAAGTAGCTAGATTTCCTAATGTACTAAGTAGAATTGATTGCACTCACATGAGAAAACATGAGAAAACAATCCCCTAGTGGTAATAATGCTGAGCTGTACCGAAACAGAAAGGATATTTATCATGGAATATTCAGGTAATAGGAGATTCTCAATTAAGAATTTGTAACATCGTAGGCCAGGATGGCCAGGATCTACACATGACCAAACAATTTTGAATGGATTGGCAATAAAAAGAAGCTAAGAAAATGAACATTTCAATAACCCAGTTATACTTTGTGATAGTTGTTACAATATTACAAAATATTTATTAACCTCTAGCAAATCCTCAAAGTCGAGCAGAACAATTGTACGATGAATCCCATTTTAGAACCAGAAACTGGATTGAAAGATTTTTTGGTGTCTTAAAAAGATTTCCCATCTTATTACATATGTGGTATGAAAGTTAATGTGGAACTCTCGAAAGCAATAATAGTATCAGTTCATTTTGCAAATTTATTCTAATATCGACTATTATATGTACTATCTTTTAAATATTTTTATATTTCCTTTTTTTGTATATATACTCATGATAATTTTATTATTAAACAAATAATAAGGCAATTTTGTTAAATGATTACCTATGTATATTAACTTATTAAACAATTATAATTCCCAGTTACATTGACAATTTAATATATTGAAGTTTTTTCTTAATTGGCTCCTTTTTCTTACTGCGTATTCTTTTTCGTTGCAATTTTAATATTTGGAGTTAAAAATACAATACATATAAAAAAAATGTATGTCCAATTAAATACATTTGAATGTGTTTTCATCTTTTTGTAGCAAGTTTTTGCAAGATACACTAGTGAAATGTGTTTCGACTGCCTTATTTGATTTGGTGTCCATCAGGTCTAATCTTCTGGTGTTAACTTAAACATTTTTAATATACACAAAACAGATTCATACAATTTGATGAAAACAATAAATAAAATAACTATTGTTTGTATATATTATATAAATCTATAACTTATTGCAAGTAAAATTTTTTGTTTGCTATAATTTAATTTTTGAAGTTCAATTACTAAACTTTTTCTTTCTTGCTCCATTTCATGTTCCTTTTTCAAAATTTCTTTCTGCATCGTACAAGTTTTCTATTTTACTAGCAGTCAACAAATTATTTCAAAGCAAAAAAAAAACATTTCACAGCAAATAAGTTTGTATGAATATGTTTTGTTTATAATGCATACTGCGATTTCAAATATTTATACCGACCTTTGTGCAAAACTCAACTTATCTATTATGGCAGTGTTAAGTTATATTGCAATATATTCCAAATTTTATTTAAAATTAGGCACTGTAGAACGTTTAACTAATATCTAGGGTTATTCTATGATATAACTGGGAAGATAATGTTTATAAAGATATCATAACAGTGAATATGTAATTACAGTTATACAAAGTAGATACTCTGGTCTATTGTATAATTTCAATTCCTGTAATAATGCTTTTTCAACTAACTTGAAACTGTTTGGTTTTGCCATTCATTAAAATGAGTAAAGAATTACATAATCTTATATGTTCACTTAAATGTTGTAAATTCTTGATAGTTCATTTTATTTTTCAAGTGGTGTTATAGTTTAATTTGATTTGCTCTTTACGCAGCTTTGTTCAATTTATAGTAATTTTAATATAACTTAAGATGTAATTCGATTATATATGTTCATATAACCTACAAATTCGACCGACTGTGTCAAATATATTTGGGCCGGAAACGAAGTTACAATCCATATTCATTTTGCAATTTACAGTATTTAATATGACGCCGAAGTACTGATTTGAATCATACAATGTTTATTGATGACGCAGGGATCATCTTTCCTGACGAGGAGTGTATAGTTTTTGAACTGTCATTTAAAGATAGACACCATCTAAATAAAATAAGTGTCCTGTTTTCCGTACTCGCGACTGTACATTAGTGGTACAATAAATTGACTTCATTTTAAGAATGGTTTCATTATTTCATCCTTTCTTATTCATATTTTATAGAGATGAAGGACCTAATATATCAATCCGCCCTCGTCATTAGTCAATTAATCACTTAGTAGCAGCAACAAATACAGTCGAAATACAAATTTCTGTAAATTTGAAAGTGAACTATTATTAAAAAGTTATCCAAAACATGAAAATAGTAACTCACGATTCCGTATTTTCTTTACTACATTCACATTGTTTGTCACATTCTGATCCCCACAATCCATCAGGGCAATTCCTTGTGGTGCAATTCTGACCTGTCCAACCGTTAGCGCAAGTGCAACTTCCATTGATATTCGAGCACTTGGCATCATTTTGACAAGTGCATTTTTCGGAACAATTCAAGCCATACGTGCCTGTGACACATGCGTCCAAGCACTTAAAAAATCGATTGCTAGAGGAAAATAATTTTTATACTGTTTCTTACGTACCCTGTCACCAATAAATCCGGGCTGACATTCGCATTTCCCGGTGATATGATTGCAGGTCGCACCGTTGTAACAATCGCAGATGTTTTGGCAATCTTTGCCCCAATAGCCGAAGGGACATCGGTTCGCGCACACGGTCCCCGTCCAACCGGGTTCACAAAAGCAATCTCCAGTTTGTGGGTCGCAAGAACCGCCGTTTTGACAACGACATTCGCTTTTGCACTCGATTCCGTGTGTACCAATCGGGCATTTATCGTCGCATCTGAAACATTGTAATAATTTAATATTTCTGGATATATTTTTAAATAATTGTTAAATATATTTTGTAACATTTAAAAAGGTCAAATAATAAATAAAATATATTAAAAATAACGCTAAGAAATAAGTAATTAAACTTCTAGTTTCAAAAATTCTTTTATTGTAAATACCACTACAATATTGTTTCGCCATACAATGGCTTCATCAGGTGGATGAAATACTGAATATGTACAATACAAGTTTGAATATTTATGTGAAAATTATGGGTGAAATGGTGGTGGACCACCAATAATTTTCACATAAATATTCAAACTTGTATTGTACATATTCAGTATTTCATCCACCTGATGAAGCCATTGTATGGCGAAACAATATTGTAGTGGTATTTACAATAAAAGAATTTTTGAAACTAGAAGTTTAATTACTTATTTCTTAACGTTATAATGAAGTTTCAACAAGTATCTCCTTCATCAATTAACTACATATATTAAAAATATAAATTAAATATAGTAATAATAATTATTTCATTAATTGATGTTGCAGACACTTCTTGATGAAACATTTTAGTAATTATTGATGTACTTTGTAGGAACAACACACTTGGCTATATTTCACAAATTTTATTATATTTCTCTAACATATATGTTTCGGCTGTTATGCCATTCTCAAAGAGTTTCTTACAACTAACTTAATCTACGTAACAGTGTAACTTATATACCTAGTTTTGTGATAGGGTGGTGGTTAGATGATGTTTATAATGGTGTCTACGATAGGGGTGTTTATAAATTCTAGCTGTGTATTAATGACTATTACATTTTGTTTCTGGACTTTTTTAATTTAATTTCTAGAATTTCTAATAAATCTAGTCTTTTACTTTTTATTGCATTATGTACTAAGCTGCAGCTATTTATATTGGGCAAATGGTTTTGCTCAATACAGTGTTTCGAGAAACCTGTATTTTTAATGCTATATTTCACGTCTCTTACGTGTTCTAATATACATTTTTTAATGGATCTTCCACTTTGACCTATTTTTACATATATATATATATATATATATATATATATATATATATATATATATTAAAAATAATAGATTTTTTATTGGTTTTAGCGACCTTTTATTGAATTTCGATGTTTTTACGACGTTTCGACTTTTATTAATTCAGTCTTTTTCAAGTAACTGGAAACAAGAATTATTACATGAAAACATGAGAAACTGTGTTTGTTTCGTGTGATAGATATAACGATTAAATTAACAATTTTAAATTTAAAATTAGATTAAAACAATGAATTACAAATTAAGTTAACATTTAACGTTGAAAATTAAATAAATAAATTAAAAATAGCTTAAATGAATAGGTAGGAAGACATTAAAGTGATTAACATCTGTGTGAATGAATTGGAGACATAACAATTAAATTAACAATTTTAAATTTAAGATTAGATTAAACAATGAATTACAAAATTAAGTTAACGTTTAACGTTGAAAATTAAATAAAACTACAATAAAAAATAGCTTACATGAATAGGTAGGGAGACATTAAAGTGATTAAAATCTGTATGAATAAATTGGAAAGTTGAAATACACTACGAATACAGTAAAGAGAACAAAGGAAAGACAAATAAACTCACAGTTGTTGTTCGTTTTGGTTTTACAAGGGTACGCATTCTGTGTGACACATGTGTGTGTGTGGCAGATATGTAAACTTTTTTTCTAACCAACCCCTAGCCCACAAAAAAAATGTAGTAACAGCGCTAGTAGACAGAGCCTTAAATCTCACTAACCCAATTTTTAGACCAACAATACTAAATAAAGTAAAAACAATTTTGTCAGAAAACAACTATCCACCACAATTCATACAAAAAATTATAAAACTTAGACTCAATAAAATTTATAACAAAACAAACAACCAAAACAATAACAAAAAAACCAATGAATTCACATATATCCCCACACCCTATATAACTGGATTATCTGAAAAATTAGACAATATATTCAAACCATTTAATTTTAAAATAGCACACCAAAGCGGTAATAACCTAAAATTCCTACACACCAAACTTAAAGACCAAACACCTACACTAAAACAATCACACACAATATACAACATACCCTGCAAAGACTGTGACAAAATATACATAGGCCAAACAAAACAGTTACTACAAGAAAGATTGAAAGGTCACAAATACGCAAAAAATCAAACTGCTTTAAAAAAAACACCAATTGACACTTAAGCATAATTTTTATTTTGAAAACACCAAAGTAATAACACAAAAAAAGAACACAAAAGCTAGAGAAGTCTTAGAAATGATACACATTTTCAAAAATAGCAAAACAATCAACGACAGACACGAAATTGATGGTCTTTCAAAACTCTATTACCCACTCATAAAACAATAGACAAAATCAACCCCCCCCCCCCTGCACGCACAAGACACAACAGAAAAAAATTAGCTATTAGAAAAAACAACGTTAACTATATACCCCTAAATACGGTCCTGGCCACCTTGTTAATTCCAAAGAACAGAAATTAAAACCCCGCAAACTAAGACTTAGTCCACTTACAATATCCACACAAGCACGGTCGTTTCCTTAAGAAAATAGGGTCTCGGATGTTAATATTAAAAAAAAAAAAAAACACGTGTCACACAGAATGCGTACCCTTGTAAAACCAAAACGAACAACAACTGTGAGTTTATTTGTCTTTCCTTTGTTCTCTTTACTGTATTCGTAGTGTATTTCAACTTTCCAATTTATTCATACAGATTTTAATCACTTTAATGTCTCCCTACCTATTCATGTAAGCTATTTTTTATTGTAGTTTTATTTAATTTTCAACGTTAAACGTTAACTTAATTTTGTAATTCATTGTTTAATCTAATCTTAAATTTAAAATTGTTAATTTAATTGTTATGTCTCCAATTCATTCACACAGATGTTAATCACTTTAATGTCTTCCTACCTATTCATTTAAGCTATTTTTAATTTATTTATTTAATTTTCAACGTTAAATGTTAACTTAATTTGTAATTCATTGTTTTAATCTAATTTTAAATTTAAAATTGTTAATTTAATCGTTATATCTATCACACGAAACAAACACAGTTTCTCATGTTTTCATGTAATAATTCTTGTTTCCAGTTACTTGAAAAAGACTGAATTAATAAAAGTCGAAACGTCGTAAAAACATCGAAATTCAATAAAAGGTCGCTAAAACCAA
The DNA here is from genome assembly GCA_935421215.2 of Melolontha melolontha. NCBI lineage: Eukaryota > Metazoa > Arthropoda > Insecta > Coleoptera > Scarabaeidae > Melolontha > Melolontha melolontha. The sequence continues at coordinate 48,967,418 of OW285240.1, forward strand.
TAAAAAATCTATTATTTTTAATATATATATATATATATATATATATATATATATATATATATATATATATATATAAAAATAGGTCAAAGTGGAAGATCCATTAAAAAATGTATATTAGAACACGTAAGAGACGTGAAATATAGCATTAAAAATACAGGTTTCTCGAAACACTGTATTGAGCAAAACCATTTGCCCAATATAAATAGCTGCAGCTTAGTACATAATGCAATAAAAAGTAAAAGACTAGATTTATTCCGATAATTCCGATTTTTCTGCGTCCAACCGACTTGGCAACGCTTAGGATCGGCTCGTTTATTGGTGCTTCCTACATTTGTGAGTAAACTGTTTGGGTAGTATTCGAATTTATTTCTATTCAAGATTCTTTAATAACAAGTTACGGTTACAGTTACAGATACATATATAAATAAACTAAACTGCTTAATCTTAAATTAAGCTCGGCTATTTAATTGTTAGAAATACAACCATGAACAGGACAGAAAAAATACTCAAATTAGTTGCCGAGTCGCAAGCTAATAAAAAATTTAATTTACTGCTTCCACCGAAAATTACGAAAAGAACAAGTTACCACGACCAAGAAATAGGTAAGTATTTAGTAAATATGTATAGTATATAGGTATTCTATAAGTAGAGGCATACCAGGATTTTTAATTTAAGTTCTTTATATAACATTACACTAACTAATTCAACAGTGCTATAATATTAAGTCAGAAGATAGAGGTAAAAACATACACTTTCGTCCAGCGCTCATTTTTAGTAGATTATTATTATCATTTATAAGCCTGGACAAGGAGGCTTAGCAGCTTGGTAATGATTAATTCTGGACAAGGCGGTCGTATGCAATGACCACAATTTTTCCAGAATACGAGCAAGTCTACAACATCTGTAAGTACATCACGCAGTTGTTGAATAGCACTATCCATTCGGTTAACTGCCCATCTATTTTTTGTGTGCGGTTAACCGAATGAATAGTGCTATTCAATAACTGCCTGATGTACTTACAGATGTTGTAGACTATTTATATCGCCCGTCGCAATGACGTCATTTCAGGCCGATATGTCCGGTCTCTAGTTATATATGTACCATTGTATTATATTATTATTATGAATCAAATTTTAAAACATTCAAACAGCTTTTAGAGGATGCATGGAAATTCGAAATATCCACAATAGCTGCATCTGATTTAAGTACCAAAAAATGGAATAAATTAACAATATTACCTTAAGCAACCGATTTAAAAACATTTCGAACATATCTTGTACAGAAAGCAAGTGAAGCTGTGGAAATTCTTAAAGTCAATGAAAAGAATGTTAACGCATATAAGTTGCTAATGGAAACCATATTTTGTAGGCTTTTGTCATTAAATAGGAAAAGAGTAGGAGAATTGCAGCGAATGCCATTGCATCTTTATGAGAATGCTAATATTCATCAGAGTTATGAAGAGTTTAATGATGCCATAACACCTACAGAGAAGATATTATTAACAAAATTTAAAAGAGTAATAATTCGTGGTAAACGAGGCCGAGGCGTACCTGTTTTGTTTAGTACTGATTTACAGGATCATGTAAATCTTTTAATTCAATTGCGCAGTAATTTTGTCAATGACACAAATATATACCTGTTTCCCAAATTAAATACAAATAATCCGGAAGCTATCATCTCTACAAGATTACGAAAGCATCTTGCTACTTTGGCTCAGATTTTTAACATGAATTTGAATGATATTGAACAATTAGCCACTTTTATGGGACATACAAGTAATATTCATAAACAAGTTTATCGTCTACCTGATGATGTATACCAAACAACTAAGATATCTAAAATTCTAATGCTTATGGAAAAAGGTAAAGCAGGAAATTTTAAGGGAAAAGCTTTGGATGAGATAGAAATAAATTTGGACGACAAAAGCGTTGAAGAATGTGAAGAAAATAGTGATAGCGACGATGAAAAAAAGATAGAAGAAATTAGTGACTTAAGCCAAGAGGTGCCAGCTACTGCCTCAGTTAAATCTATCGTAACTGTTAGAAAAAGAACCTTAATCCCTTGGACAGATGATCAAAAGAAACTAAGTAAACTATTTTTTAAAACACACATAAATTCAAAAATTCCTCCCAAGAAAAGCGAATGTGAAAAATTAAGGGATAAACATCCTGAAAAATTCCATAATAAGTCATGGCCACAAATCAAAGGAAATGAAGTCTACTTTACACTCCTAAAATTTGAACATAACGATACTGGACACTTGTATATATATATATATATATATATATATATATATATATATATATATATATATATATACTGGACACTTGTATATATATATATATATATATATATATATATATATATATATATATATACAAGTGTCCAGTATCGTTATGTTCAAATTTTAGGAGTGTAAAGTAGACTTCATTTCCTTTGATTTGTGGCCATGACTTATTATGGAATTTTTCAGGATGTTTATCCCTTAATTTTTCACATTCGCTTTTCTTGGGAGGAATTTTTGAATTTATGTGTGTTTTAAAAAATAGTTTACTTAGTTTCTTTTGATCATCTGTCCAAGGGATTAAGGTTCTTTTTCTAACAGTTACGATAGATTTAACTGAGGCAGTAGCTGGCACCTCTTGGCTTAAGTCACTAATTTCTTCTATCTTTTTTTCATCGTCGCTATCACTATTTTCTTCACATTCTTCAACGCTTTTGTCGTCCAAATTTATTTCTATCTCATCCAAAGCTTTTCCCTTAAAATTTCCTGCTTTACCTTTTTCCATAAGCATTAGAATTTTAGATATCTTAGTTGTTTGGTATACATCATCAGGTAGACGATAAACTTGTTTATGAATATTACTTGTATGTCCCATAAAAGTGGCTAATTGTTCAATATCATTCAAATTCATGTTAAAAATCTGAGCCAAAGTAGCAAGATGCTTTCGTAATCTTGTAGAGATGATAGCTTCCGGATTATTTGTATTTAATTTGGGAAACAGGTATATATTTGTGTCATTGACAAAATTACTGCGCAATTGAATTAAAAGATTTACATGATCCTGTAAATCAGTACTAAACAAAACAGGTACGCCTCGGCCTCGTTTACCACGAATTATTACTCTTTTAAATTTTGTTAATAATATCTTCTCTGTAGGTGTTATGGCATCATTAAACTCTTCATAACTCTGATGAATATTAGCATTCTCATAAAGATGCAATGGCATTCGCTGCAATTCTCCTACTCTTTTCCTATTTAATGACAAAAGCCTACAAAATATGGTTTCCATTAGCAACTTATATGCGTTAACATTCTTTTCATTGACTTTAAGAATTTCCACAGCTTCACTTGCTTTCTGTACAAGATATGTTCGAAATGTTTTTAAATCGGTTGCTTAAGGTAATATTGTTAATTTATTCCATTTTTTGGTACTTAAATCAGATGCAGCTATTGTGGATATTTCGAATTTCCATGCATCCTCCAAAAGCTGTTTGAATGTTTTAAAATTTGATTCACTATCGGCTGTCAAAATAGTTGAATTATTATATTTTCGTTTCAGCGTGAAAAAAATTGCTATATCACAACTGTTTTTTAAGGATGTCTGTATGTTCATAGCATAAGTTGGTGATTTGAACACTTCTGTATTGGGATAAAATTTTGCTACAATTTTTGTAGCTTCTACAAACAAATCAAAATAGATAGGTTGCAATGCGTCGTACAATTTTTTTATTGAAGAATTTAGTTTCTTTATTTCTATTAGTAATTTAGCAAGTTCCGAGAACACACGTTTATCAGATGTTTTTCCCTATGATTTCTTAAATATCGAGATCCGAATTTACAAATTAATAAATCCTTTTTAGCTGTAAGTGATATTCTATCCGCCGCCATTCTCGGAAATACTGTTTCTCGAAGATGTTTATCAATAGGCAAATGTTTCACTAATAAATCTTGTGCGTCACTCAAATGAGAAAATTTAGTTTTTCTTCTGTATTTAAATCACAGATTTTAATATGGCGCCAAAGTTGATTTGGTCTGTAGTATCCGTAGCAATATTTGCAGGGAACACATTCTGAGTTTTCTTTTTCAAGATGTGATTTTTTAACAGGTTTTACGCAAGTATCAACATTTTTTAAATAGTTTCCTCTTTTTCGAAGATTCGATATAAGTTTTTTGCGAATTGGATGGCTGGTTTGGAAAGAAAGTATTTTCTGAACTTCGGTTTCTCTAGAATAGTTCCGTTGAATATGTCGGGCAAAATTAAGTACCTCTGATTCGCAGTAGTAGCAGTGATCAGGCACTCTAATTACTTTCTTACATATCTTTTTCATCAGATCAGATATACTCGGCTTATTTAAGGATTCTTTTAATTTTTTTCCTTATTTTTGTTCTCGTCTTCTAAACATTCATTATTAGCACTTTATAGATTATTTAAAATCCTTGATATTTTAGACCGTGTATATGCTGCTATTGGTATTTTATTATTATTTTTGTTTGTTTGTTTTTTGATTGACATTTCTCATCATCAGAGGATGAAGTTTCTGTATCTTCACTATTATCAGGAACATACTCTGAGTGAATTGGACTGAACTCTTCGCTTTCATATTTTAAATTTTTCTGCAAATAATCTGTAGATGAATCACTTTCAGTAGGAGGAACAATTGAATCATTATCACTTTCTTCTGAAAGTATAAACATAGAAATTTATTTGTTTTTTTTTTGTATGTATAAAGCAAATATTTACCATTTATTGAATACTGGTTAGATAAAGATTGGAAACAATTCTCCGCTAAAAGTTAAAAAAATAATAATTTATCGTTCTGCTTATGATTTTACGAATATAAATACAATCGTTATTTATGTTTGAGGCATGTAAAATGTACATATACATATGTATATACTATTGCTTTGATAATTAAACCTAGATAAAGCGGTTCGTAAATTACAGACCAAGCAATAGATGCAAGTTTTATAAGTTCGAAGACTTCAAAGGAAATACATATATTCGTATCAAACGTTTATTCAACATCAACTACAATATTGAACTCTACATGATTTTAAGAAGAATATAATATAGAAAAACCTAACACAAACATATCCATGTGTGAATCATTGGAACAACTATACAATGAATATTGGACATTGATGATACTTTACACTCCTAAAATTTGAACATAACGATACTGGAGTATATATGTGTATATATATATATATATATATATACAAGTGTATATATATATATATATATATATACAAGTGTATATATATATATATATATATATATATATATATATATATATATACAAGTGTATATATATATATATATATATATATATATATATAGCTTCACAGTCTTGACATTTAATGGTATATACTCCAGATTAGAAATTAAAAAAGGCCAGAAAAACTGTAATAGTCATTAATACGCAGCTAGAATTTATAAACACCATCATAGACACCATTATAAACATCATCTAACCACCTTATCACAAAACTAGGTATATAAGTTACACTGTTACGTAGATTAAGTTAGTTGCAAGAAACTCTTTGAGAATGGCATAACAGCCGAAACATATATGTATTATAGATAGAATAGTAAATGACATGTCTATAGTCAGCGACAACCTTCAAGTTTAGAACGTGCGCCTACGTACATCGCTTGACATGTGCACACCGAAACCAGCACGCAGTATGCAAAATGGCGACGATGCAGCAAAAAGCGTTTTGCGTAGCGCAGGCCGTGGAAACTGTTTGGAAAATTTTGCGGAAGGGTTTGCGATTCAAGCCGTACCGTATACACATGGCGCAAAGTTTACGTCCAGACGACGATGTCAAGCGAACCTAGTTTTGTTGTGACATGCAGACAGCAATAGAGGACGACGAATTTGCTAACCGTCTCGTGTTTAGCGACGAAGCAACATTTCATTTAAGTGGCAAGGTGAACCGTCATAACATTCGGATATGGGGTGCGGACCACCTCATGTCATTGCGCAACATGAATGGGATGCTCCAAAACTGAATGTCTTCCGTGCTGTATCGAACACAAAAATGTACGGACCGTTTTTCTTCCGTGAAAAAACTGTGACCGGTATATCCTACCTGGATATGTTGCAATTGTGATTATTTTCACCTCATGTCATTGTGCAACATGAATGGAATTCTCCAAAATTGAATGTCTTTCGTGCTGTATCCAACACAAAAGTGTACCGGTATATCCTACCTGGATATGTTGCAATTGTGGTTATTTCCGCAACTGACAGATGATTTAAACAACTTTATATTCCAACAACGTTGGTGCTCCGCCTCATTGGAATAATGAAGTGTGTCGGTATCTAAACGAGGTGCTACCTCAACGTTGGATAGGCAGTTGTTCTGAAACAGATGTGGCATTGTACGCGTGGCTTCCCAATTCTCCCGATCTTACCCCGTGCGACTATTTCCTTTGGGGGTATATTAATGACAGGGTTTACGTACCACCATTACCTACAACACTTTAGGAATTCAGAAGACGCATTACTGCTGCTGTTAACAGTATCGACCGAGACACCTTGCAGCGTGTATGGATTGAACTGGACTATCGTTTGGACGTTTGTCGTGTGACTAGAGGAGCCAACATTGAACATTTGTAATGATATGCTCACAAACTTGATTATTTTCTCTGCAAACAGACCTGTCATTTACTATACTATCTATAATACTTTCTGAAATATAGCTTGCACAAACCCGATGATTCTTTTGTAGTAACCTGTATAATAAAATTTGTGAAATATAGCCAAGTGTGTTATTCCTACCAAGTACATAATAATAATAATTACAACAGTAATCATAAACAGTGTGATTATGAAATAAGCTGAAAAACATCAAAGAACCTAGAAATGTGGTGTACAGAACGCGAGGCTTTATAGGTATAACGTGGCACAGGGAAACATGCAATTTTGCAAATAGTAGTGGCAGCTTTGAGGAGCTGATGGAAAGGTGGAAGTGGCATCCATCTGTGTACAACTAGCTGCCATCTAAAAATCATGGACCAGTGAATAGGAAGGCATTTTACAAGAATGATGACAGGGTGACTGCTGCTCAACAGAAATTCCGACGTCATTACAATGTAGGTCGTCATGATCGCGTCCCACCTTGCCACGACATCAATACATGCGTTAATTATTTCAAGGACGCGGGGTCGCCTCTACAAAAAGAAACCACAAGGAGGACAACGAACCCTAGAAGACATTGAAGCAGCCCGGGCCTCAATTGCAAGGAGCCCACGATGATCGGCAAGGAAACACGCAGCAGCATAGGATCTAAACCGAACCGTCCGTCGAATACTCCACAGTGATTTGAAGTTTCCCTCTTACAAAATTCGAGTTGTACAAAAACTGAAACCGTTAGACTACGTGACGTGGCAAAAATTCTATGAGAAAATGATTGAAAAGGATAATGACGACTCCAATTGTCTTATGTCAGATAAGTCTCATTTCCATATCAATGGGTATGTAAACAAGCAGAATGCAGGTATTGGGCAGCTGATAACCCTAATCAATTGCACGAATGACCATTACAAAGCCAAAAGGTTACAGTTTGGTGTGCCAAATCAACCAGAGGTGTGATCGGGCCTTACTTCTTTGAGCCATGACAGAATGCAACGACAGTTAATTTCCGAACGATATGTTGATATGCTTCAAACTTTTGTAGCTGAACATCTTCAAAACTTTCTCGATCTTCATAATCTTTGGCTTCAGCAAAATGGAGCCACTGCCCATACTGTTCGGGCGTCAATGATAATTACGTAATTTCAGGATTTAGCAACATTCATTGACCCCCCGAGATCACCAGATTTGTCGGTGTGCGATTTTTCTTGTGGAGCCACCTCAAAAGTAAAAATGTACACCACTCTCCCAATGAGAATTGCCGAGTTGAAAACTAAGATTCGAGAAGAAATCGCTACAATTCTTATAAAGTGCTCTGCCTAATGTCAGCATTCGCCTCCAGGAATGCATACGTTCGAATCCATCATCTTATGGACATTGTTTTTAGAAATTTTTTTTTTTTGTTGGGACACATAATGACATGTAATTTGTTTTTTTCTTGAATAATAAAACTTGTAATTTTTTTTTATTCTTGTGCGTCTTTGTGTGATAGTTACTTCAAAATTTCCTGTTTCCCTGTGTGCCACTTCTGTACAAGGCAGGCGCAGCTCGTGATGACGTATTTGGGAGTGCAAGTACAATGATGCGAGTGCCTCGTGTGTTTTCGGTGTTTACCAAGAAAACGTTAGTTAGTACACGAGAATACACGAAGCACTCGCATCATTGTACTTGCACTCCCAAATACGTCATCACGAGCCGCGCCTGGTACAAGGACATAGGAAATGGAACGGAATGATCATTCAAAACATAATTGACAAAATTTACGTTTATTTTGATCGTAAACACGTTTATTTCAATAAAAAGCGAACTGTTTTTAGCTTGTTTTCAAACATGGAAAAAGTGGAGTTAGATATAAAAGCTTAATCATTGATCAAGTTCTTATTTTAAAAAACAACAAAGTATAATATCAACGCTGAGTTAGAGTTTCTTTACGGCGACCAATCTTCATCGATTGCAACCATAAAATAATGGACAATTGGGTTTAAACGTGGCCAGATTCATGTATTTGATAAACGACGCAGCGGACGTCCGAAAGACATGTACTCCAGATATGATTAAAAAGGTACACGATGTGAAATGTCAGAGGCTTTACGCATCTCATCTGGTTCGGTGCTTTAATTTTGCATAATGAATTGAGTATGAAAAAATCTCCAAGATGGTTCCCGCATTTGTTACTGTGGACTACAAACGCGAACGAAAACATTATTAAATTAAGACATGATCCGAAGAACTATTGGTGCAGAATAATAACGGTTAATAAAATCTGGATACACTGTTATGATTGGGGTTGGTACAAGTAGTCTGAAGAAAGTAAAGACTCTACAGTCGACCGGAAAAGCTATATCTAGTATTTTGGAACACAACAGGCAAATACTATACATCTCTTTTAGATTAACTCCACGATGCAATCCAACGCAACAGGCCTCACTAAAAGAAGAAACGACTGCTTCTTCTTCAGGATAATGCACGTATTCACACTTCAATTGTTTCAATAACAAAATATATACAATGATATACATTTTGAAGAAATGAAAAGACTTGAATATCTATGGACTAAATCTAATGAATTACAAGGAGAGTAAGTTAAAAATCAAAACATTTTTTTGCCAAAAAGTGTATTTTCTTGTTTCGACTCACTAATTACTGAATTTCCTTCGTATCTATCCTTCGAATAGGCAAAATATGACCAATGACCACACAACAATTTCTAAGATAAGATATTCTCTTATTAATCAATTAAATCTATTGCGATTAATAACACCGTCACTTACAGGGGACCAACCCAGCCGGCGTGGCAATGGCACTCGCCAGAGACATGGTCACAATCTCCGTTTACGCACCGACAAGTTTCCATGCAATCTTGACCGTAGGTTTTCTCGCCACAAATATCTTCACAGTATTTACCTTGAAAGCCTCTTGAACATCTACATTTGCCATCATATGGTTCACAGGTGGCGTTGTTTTTGCACATACATAGGTTCTGGCAGTCGATACCGTATAATCCGTGGGGGCATGCTGAAAATGAATTATAAAGTTATATGAATTATCAATAAAAAATAGCCATAATCAGAATATAATGGGTGCTCAAATACATATGGCGTCAAGTTGGCTTCGAACCAAAATTTTCATTAAAATCGTCGAAACCAGTCTTGCAAAAATTGATGACGAATTGGCATACAAAATCAGACTTTTGAATATTGGAACCTGAAATACCGGATGTCCTAAAACGTACTGGCAATAGTACAAGGATAAATTGCAGAACTTACTAAGAGTGGAAAAGTCCACATAAACGTATGTCCTAAACGTGACCATAAACGATTTATTATTTCATAATTTACGTGGCTAAAGTTTTAGTTCTACAAAATTTATGAAATACATTTTTTTTAATACGTTTATTTCATCCTGTCACATTCTTTGAGTTTCCGGACTCATTTCAGTCAGGAAAATGAAACTTTACAGCATTAAAATACTTTTTTCTACAAACACCGTTAAAAGTTGACATTTTGACACGGCTAACTTCAATTAAAAATGCGATTTTATAGCGTAGCGTGTTAAAAGTAGTACTTTTAACACTAGTGTTAAAAGTAAATTGACGTGACAGTTTGTCAAAAATGACAACATATATTAAAATGATTGAAAATTACATATTTCTTGGATAATTAATAATTAATATTAAATGTACAGCTTGTGTAATTCGAGATATTTATTTCCTGTGTTGCAGTACTTTCAGAATTATTATTCTCGCTATTACTTCATTTTCTTTATTAAAATACGAACTCACCTTTTGTATGAATTGTGACTTAATTTGACGTAATTTAACGGCTGCGTCCAGTTGTGTCAAAACGTATTCATGAGCTGTCAAATTTGGTCAGTGTAATTTCTTTAAATTTTATAATAAAAAATGTGCTTGTAGAAAAAATATTGTACGATACACATGTTAAAAATGCTATTTTATTTCACTCGTAAATTGCGACACTCGCTAACGCTCGTGTCGCAAACTTTTACTCGTGAAATAAAATCGCACTTTTAACACTTGTATCGTAAATAACTATTACCGAACTACACTTTTTACAAGATATATTCAGATTTATACAAGCAAAATACATTAAATATTACAACATTACATTCTCATTGACTGTTTCCACTTGGTTTATTCGTTTCCACTGATTAAATAACTCAAATTCTTTTTTATATTGGTTTGCCGATTCGACAGTGTACGATATAAAATTATGATTGATAGCCTTAATGATTTTTGTGACATTTAAAATATAATTCCAAGTTTTTTCAAACGAAATTGCTCAAAAGATAAAATAAAAACGTTGTACGATATACGTCCGGCAAAAGATTTTCCACAGTACTCGTTTCGACATTCTTGACTCGGCTCCTTCGTCGTCTCGTCCAAAAACATCTCACTCGTAACTGTAACAGCTTATTTGCCGAACTTAGAACGTAAATAACTATTTTATTATTTGATTTATATATAATAAATAGAGAACGGACGCAATTTCCATAAAACGCAATCGGCAATTGGAATTGTGTATAACGTCGCTCAGTACATCCCGGCGTAATTCAATGACGTATTTGTTTGACTTACTCGGACACCTGGTCTCGCCGCGATAACAATGGACAGCCAGCTATTGTATTCCGAGAATATAGAGCTTTTTAAAGTGTTTTCATGAGCGTAGATAGAAGCGGGGTTTTTATAATGTATTTTATTTATTAGTTTATATTTCGTAAGATAAATAAAGTGCTGTGAGTAAGTTTCTTGTTTTCATAGCTTTAACTGTTAATTACATCGTAATTTTTGTGATAGATCCTGTTTAATATCGATTGATTGAATCTATTTCTACCAATTATTTCGACGTATGAGTGTGCATTGAATTTCGTTCAGTTTCAATAACTTACGCACACATTTTTAGTTTTCATTTATTTAGATCTAGAGCATTGTTTAAGTTACTTTTTCAGACATGATATGGAAGAATGTCGAGAACGGCATTGTAAAACAATGGCGAGTTGGATTGACGGTCATACTGATTGTATGTCCATTGTCAATGATTCCGAAATTTATTACAAAATCCGTAAAATATCGTCAAAAATTCGTCACTTAGGATCGCAAACACATCTGAACTCTGTGAAACTTTTGTGGCAGCTAATATTCTATTATTTAAATTGAACAATCCAATTTTGAAGACATTTCTGAAAAAATATACTGGTCGAAATGTTCCTGATGAATCAACTTTACGCAAATATTATGTTTCTAGGTGCTATACGAGAACAGTAGAACGCATTAGAAGCCATCTTTTAAATCAATACATATGGATAAGCGCCGACGAAACGGTGGATATGTTAGGACGCTGTGTGGTAAATGTTGTAGCTGGTGTACTACATCCAACTATTCCCTATAACTCATATGTAATAATCAGAGACACTCAGTAATAACTAGATGGGGAACATGGCTGGAAGCTACTAGTTATTATGCTGAGAATTTCTATAGTCTAAAACATTTCGTAACACTGCTAAAGCAGGATGCTAGAAGTATTGGTGAGTGCAAGGAGCTCACACAAATCCCAAATTTAAAAAATCAGTTGTACTTTCTTCACGAACACTTTGGAAATTTGCCAAAACTAATCACTTATTTTGAAAATCGAAATCTCAAATTAAATGACGGATTAACCACATTAGATGTGGCTGTTAATAATTTGAAAAGTATTCCAAGTGACTTCGGATGTGGCCTTCGGCAAAAGTTTGAAGCAATTCTTAATAGAAATCCAGATTTAATTACATTGCACCAATTATGTATGGAGACAATTCCACAAAATCTAACGGCTAAATATGAAGAAATAAAAGAATATTTCCAGTATGCACCTATAACCAGTTGCGATGTAGAAAGGACGTTTTCTATTTATAAGGATGTACTTAATTCAAAGAGAACAAAATTGACAGAAGAAAACCTTGAGAAACTATTGCTAGTCAATATTAATACTCCTTTACTCAACTTGAACGACAAAATGAACAAATAAAAATGTTCCAATTATAGAAATAAAATTAAAAACTTTAAAAATACAACTTTTCAACAAATACATATGTATTTCGTAATTTTATAGATCACCACCCGTTTGTTTTCCAATTATATAAATAAAATTAAAAACTTTATAAATACAACTTTTCAACAAATAAATATGTATTTCGTAATTTTATCGATCACCACCCGTTTGTTTTCCAATTATATAAATAAAATTAAATATTTTAGAAATAAAGCCTTTCGCCAGTACTGCACTGGGTGGTAAGCGTGTCCGTTCTCTAATAATAAATGTTCAAAATGCGGCTTTGTGTATCGAACAGAATGGTGATAATTCTGTTCGATATACAAAGCCTACATTCTTAATATGGATGCTGAGTTATTTCTAGTAATATCAGCAGCCAGTTTGGTTTCAGTAGGATGGATACCCTGCTCATAATGCTGATCACTGTTTAGAAAACTAGTTTGGGCAGCATTACCTCCTAAACAAACTTAGCTGAAAGACCCCGAAATATTTCAAATGTTTTTTTTTTTTTTTTTTCTATACGTCTATACGTGGACGCCGTGTAAAGTAGTTGTTGCGTAAGCCGTGTTCTAGCTTTACTGTGCCCCATGTGCGACACCTTGATTAGTGGTTTTACCTACTGACGATGACAACTTAGTTGTCGAAATACGTATTTAGGATACGATTAATAATTGTGGTAAGGGGTTATATACCTTTTTAAGTTTTTACTTAACCACAGTCTCTAAAGAAAGACTTTTCAAATAATGTGTCTGTCGACAGAGCTTTTGCTAGAGATATTAAAACAGAAATTAAGAAGCTTTTCTAGTCTCCCTCAAAATTCGCAATATCATATCCCTTTTCTACTGAAGAAATTAACTCAGCTATTGTCCGGTTCAATTTAAGAAAGGCTCCTAGTGTCATCAATGTCTTTCCTCAATTAATCAAAAATCTTGGAATGAATGTCCGAGAATCTTTTATAACAATATCTTAGATACTGGAGGTATCCTAACATTTTCCGGAAAGCAAAAATCCTAGCAATATTAAAATCTGGTAAGTCCCCGGAGGATCCTGGACACCACAGACCTATAGCTCTCTTGTCTGTTTGCTATAAACTTCTGGAAAGCTTATCTGCAATAGAATAGCCCCCACCATCGACGAGATTATTATCCCTAGGACTACCGAGCGTGTCCAATGGACCCAAAACGATTTCTAACCATTGTTTTATCGTACTTATGGTTGGGCTAATTTACTGGTATTAATAGACTTTTAAGTACGAGTTATAGCTTAAAATTTTGACAAAAAAAATATTTTAGAAAGGATGGTTTTGGCAGTGTAAAAATACTTTTACGATTTACTAACCGGGTCCGTTGGACCTATATCTCGTTTACTGTATAAATGTACGTAAAGGAGTGTGTTTTACAATGATAGTGGTTCGCTTATCAATTTCGGACTTCCCCGCTGCTGATAAACCTTTCTTGGCATTCCCCGATGCATACAGAAAGGGATCCTTTATCATGCGGATTTTGGGGACTATACGTGTTTCAGCATATTTATAGCAGCACGTCGTGAACAATGCATTAGAGCTTACCGAATCTGTGTAGTATTACGGTATCCGCCAGAATAAACAGTACCGAAATCTAAGGTGCTATGGAGTTGCTTATGTAATATGCATTTGTTATTATTGACTTAATTGTCATTAGTTAACGTATGAATGTTACGCTGGAGTTGAATTTGAATTGAAAATGGTTTTAACAACAGCAGAAAAAGTGTTTTTGGTAGAACATTATTTTCGCTCATACGGAAATGGTCGCAATGATGGTCCAAGCTTACAACAGGTGGTAGTAAGGTATCAACAACAGTTTAATGAAGCAATCCCAAGTAAAAGTGTGATATTAGCTGTTGTTGAGAAATTTCGTCGCACTGGTAGTGTATTGTGTCAACGTAAAGGTTCTTCAGGTCGTCGACAAACAGTGTGTACCAACGAAAACACAGGACGTGTTTTTGATGAAGTTGTGCAGTCACCGCAAAGAAGCCTTGTAAGAACTGCATGTAAACTCATCATCAGTGTAACATCTACACGTCGGATGTTCAAATCAATTGGTGGTTATCCATACCGTATTCAAGTTTGACAACGACTAAACATTGCGGACAAACATACAAGGAAAATTTACTGTGGTCGCATATTGAGCTTAATTTACGAAGATTCCAATTTCTTGAAAAACATATGGTTTTCAGACGAGAGTCACGTTCATCTTAGCGGCTATATTAATCGACAAACAACTCGATTCCTTGGATTTGAACGTCCTGATGTTATTGTAGAGAAACCACTCCACAGTGTCCGAGTTACAATTTGGTGCGCGGTTTCTAGTCATGGAATAATTGGTCCATATTTCATTGAAGACGATAATCAGAATCCACTTACTGTAAACCAAGAACGTTACAGAGAGAACATTATCATACCTTTTGTGAGAGATCTACAGAACTTTTGCCGTGCACGAAATTTACGGATGCGCACACAATGGTTCCAACAAGATGGTGAAACGAGCCATACAGCTGCGCGCACTCTCAATTTACTCCGTCAGCATTTTGATAATAGAATAATTTCCCGAAGAACAGACTTCGAATATCCTTCTCATTCACGGGATCTGACGCCACCTGATGCATACATTTGGGGCATGATGAAAGACAAAATATTTCGCTCAGAAAATCCGCCGGAGAATATTGCATAACTACGAGAAAGAATTCAAACATTTTTCAGGCAGTTACATCAACCACTTTATATATATATATGTTCAGTGACTTACAAAATCGATATGAAGCTTGTTTGCGTCGTAATGGTGAACATTTTGAACATTTAAATTACAAAGTTTAAAATATAAATTTTTTTAATTTCGGTACTGTTTATTCTGGCGGATACTGTACTTTGTTACTGTGAATAAGGCAACATTTATATTTTGCTCAGATGTGATGTGCGATTTGATATTTTAGCATCATTTTTTATCAATTGTCAGGTAGTTATTTCTGAATCTTTTATTGCGGCTATTTTACACTTTGCGTTTTACTCATTACGGAAAATGGATCGTAGAAATAAGGAATACCTTACACAACAACAGCTAGAGGCGATAGTAGCCGAAATGAGTGACGTTGAATACAATCGCGGATATGAAGCTTTAGACGACGATGGAGAGGTAGATGCAGTCAAAGGCCTCACCGATGGAGGTGATACAAGCACCAGATAGCGAAGAATCTGCTGAGAGCAGCGATGATGACCACAACAGAAATCCGGCTGGAGCTAATTCTTTTATATTAAAGAACAAACACGTTGTTTGGTACCAAGATCCTATTTTACCTTATCACGGAGGACAACCATGACACAATATTTTACGAGAACTTTCAGGCCCAACACGTTTTGGAAATCACGAGATCGATACACCTGCTTCTTTTTTCTTCTTTTCCTTCTTTTTTCTTTTTTTTTTGATTTATTTTCGTAAACTTCTTCTTCAAATTAAAGTGGACGAATGAAGGAGAGATTGTTTTCGTAAAAAATTGGATAAAAATGGATGTCCAAGAATTGAAGAAATTTATTGGAGGTTTCATACTAATAAATGTATACAAATCTTATAACGAGGACGTAACACAACTTTGAAGCAAAAACAATGGTCGAAAAATCTTTGGTACGGTAAGTAACAATAGGCCGTTTTCCTGGTAGTCCTAGGGTTAATAAGCAGCAAGCCGGTTTCAGAACGGGAAGGAACTACTGTGACCAAGTCTTGGCGTTAACAACGCACATTCAAACAGGTTTTCAGAAAGGCCGGGAAACATCCACTGTTTTTGTCGATTTATCCAGTGTATATGATACGGTCTGGACGAATGGTATGATTTTTAAATTTGACAAAACCTTTCCGGGCTAAATTAAGCAAACTATCCAGAATATTGCTGAGTAATCGCCGAATCGCAGTTTGCCTAAACAATTGAATTAGCAATGGCAAAACTTTCAAAAATGGCCTTCCTCAAGGCTCAGTTCTGGCTGCCCTAATGTTCTACATTTACACCAACGACTTTACCCATAAAATAACGGAAATTTCTATATGCAGATGACCTGGCTTTATGTATCCAAACCAAGAATATAGAGGATAGAGAATTACAACTTGCTGAAGATCTACAAGCTTTAGCCGAATATTATAAGGAACAGCACTTACAACCAAACCCTTCAAAATCCGAATCATGTGCTTTCATTCGTGTAACAAAGAAGCTAACAGAGAGCTGAATGTTGAATTTGGTGGTGGTCGGATCAACCACAACTTCCGCCCTAAATTTCTGGGCGTAACATTAGACCGGTCTCTGACATTCAAGCGACATCGTTATAAAACTAATCAAAAGGCGAAGACACGCAATAATATATCACATAAACTTGCCAGCGATTCATGGGGACCGAATGGAGACCTTATGCAGGGCAGTCATAACACGGGCTTACTCTTCTACTGTGCTCTTTAGCTGTAAATACCTAATGAAACCACTGTGCTGGCGAAACAATTGTCATTTTACGATTATGTATTAAAAAAGTGAAGATTTTAACCATTAGCTTTATTTCTATTTTAAATAAATAAATGTTGCAATTGTGCGCCAATATTTAAACAGTATATTTGATACCAAATTGATAACTGGTGGAAGCGCTACTCGTGGGCCTGCTAGGTCCCCTGATTTACCTTTAAGCAATTTTTTCTTGTGGGATTATGTAAAATCGCCCATTTACGGTTTTCAGAACAACAGAGCTGGTACTGCCGCTGATTTAAGTGTGAAAATTGATAATTGCATGCGAAACATATTACTTCAGACAACATTGTTGTTTTCTTTTATTTAATAAACTTTCTTTCAACATACTGCATACGCCCTGGACCTTTAATGCATCATTGCATTACATTATTATTTTACATAATTTTTATTACTGTTACGACGCTACAGCTGGCCTGAAGCACATCAACACAAGCCACAAACCTCCATCTTTTAATAATTTGACGCCCAAACGTGTGGCAATCAATACACAACTTCTTTTAACACTTTCTTGGTCGAGAAGTACTATGTTTATATTCCTTTTATTCAATATCTGCATAAAGTTTAATGTAATTTGATGATCAATTTCTCAACTAGAAACTTGTATACAAAATGAACAACATATTTATGGGAGAAACGTAGTTACAGGACATAGAATGGTTTATATCAGTATTTGTAAAGTATAAATATTTAAAATAAAATTATTGTTTGGTTCATTCAAGTATTGCTTGATACGCTAAAGGCACTACGCAATTTTTTTAAATTGTTGAATTTTCTCACTTACTTATGTCACACCTTGGTCCGCCATATCCTTCAGTACATTGGCAAGTGTCTGGTGCAATACAGGTACCATGTAGACATTCATCTTTACAGACTGGAATGCATCGGTCTTCGCTATCAATTTTTGCGTAACCCGCACAGCACTGTTCAACCGGTCTGGATTTGAATAATGTTTGTGTTTTGTTTACAACTTTGTACTTTATGGTATATTTGGAACAACGAGGGGGAACACTAAGGCACCATACGTATTCTCTAACTTGATAAGGTTGCTTCTCAGATACTGTAACTGTTATTGTATATCTGAAAATAAATTTATACAAATTCACTTGATTTAAAATTTTATGCAAATTCTTTGCTCAAAAAAATCAGACATGATAATCGTAAAAAAACACTCTTTCGTGACAGAAAAACAATCGTTTGTTTACTTACAAGAATAACAACATGAAATTTTGTACAAATGTCAAAAAACAAGCCCCGATATTTTTGATAAAGTATACATAAACAAATGCGTGGGTGATTTGACGAGAAAAGTGATTTTTCAAAAGTTGGCAACACTTTCACCATGATGAGTATATTGCTGACTTCAGCCATGTTTTAGAAGCCCCCTATCAAAATTTCGCTCGAATCTGTCAGACACATAAGTTTTTACAAGTATTTAAATTAGTGCTTATGGGTTAATTACATCTTAAACAGTCCTATTAACTTCTATACTTTTCCAGGGCTGGACAGATTTGTGCCTTTGTCTCCGCTACTAGCTAGCGGATCGTGCAGGTTCACCATGGTTGAATTGCTCAGATGTCACGAATTTATCTTACGCATTGATATACTGTTGTGGGGCTGTTATAACATGCATACTATACCTGATACCGCCACAACGTTTTATCGGGGCAATTGGTCATTCAATCGCTTCAGTCCGCTCTCTGATAATTACTGTGAACAATATATTCGCGCATTCCTAAACTGGGGTATCAGTCTCCCCTTGGGTGGTGGTCTGTCATGAGGCTCGACCAACTATCTTACCATCGGACACTCTAAGCTCTCTGCTCTAGTCCACGTCCTCGCGGCTAATATCTTTAAGTACCTCCATTAGAGGGGGAATATCTAAATTCTTTGGAGGTGTTCATTTCTGACAAACCATGAAGCATTAGAGATCTGCCTCAGAAGTTTATTCTGAAGCATGTCCATTGTCTTGTGCCACGATATACCAAACGAGTGCTCCCTAAGTCAGAATCGGTCTTAAAAGGATTTATAAATGAGCAGTTTGTTTCTCAGGCTAAGCGGACTGTTACGACAGAGTAGAGATATAAGGGAGTTTCTCGCGGACAGAATCTTACTCCTACTTTCCGTAATGTGTGCTCTGGAGGTCAGTCTAGGACCGAAGACAATACTTGACTTATAAAACAAGGAAAAGTTAAAAAAATTATTCATGACGAAATGTTGGATGTTGCACGAATGATTGCTCTTCCAAGTTAACTATTTTCGAATGGTCAAAATTATTTAAACAATGGTCAAGAATCATTGAATAATAATGATCCCCGTCCAGGTCGCCCTAATGACGTGATCACTTCAGATGTTGTTGAAAAAAACAAGTGTTTGGTACTGGAAGATGCAATATTAAAGAAGCGACAATTAACAGCTTTACTAGGTGTTTCAGAAATCATGGTTTTTAGAATTTTATATGAGCACCTTGGAATGGTAAAAGTTAATACAAGGTGGGTTTCACAAATGTGTGTTCGGATAGCGAACTAGATTTTAATTATCGACCGATTTGTCACTGGAGATGAAACTTGGGTTCATCATTATGATCCAAAACCAAAACAAAAGTTGATGCAGTGGCATGTTAAAGTCTCGAATCACCGCAAGAAGATCACCCTTTCTGCAGGAAAAATAATGGCATTTGTTTTTTGGGACTGTCAAGGAATTTTGTTGATTTATTATCTGTATGAAGCCTGGGTGAAGATTAGAATCAACGTCAAAAGGACCGGAGAAGAAGCTGTAGAAAAACGACAAGTTGAAGTAACTTCATAACACAGCAACAAGAAAAGCATTTCTGAGATACAAAGCGACAAGAGATCCAGAAGATTACCTAATGTATGTACAAGAACGAAATATGACAAATCAGAGGATACGGCAGTTGAAAGAAATGTACTTGGAGAAGTACTTGGTAAAGATTACGGAATACGATATCTACAGCTCGCAAAAGAAAGTCTGGAGAATGTTGAAAAATAGAAAAGTAGAAGTGAACGAGTATATAAAACTGAACGTCATAAATAAGAATCAATTGGGCAAATTCTTTAGACACCTATAGACGTGCGCACTCAGTCAAATAACACATGATAGAAACCGACAATAAAAAAGTAGAAATAACTAACAACGATGTTAAAAAAGCCGTCAAATGTTAAAAAAAGAGGAAGGCTCGCGGAAGTGATGAAATCACCAACGAATTTCTGAAATATGGCGGAGAGCCCATGCTGAAAGAATTGACCGAACTATTCAATATCATACTAAAAAGCGAAAGAATGCCATTGGAGTGGAGGACCAGCATAGCTGTCCCAATATTCAAAAAAAGAGAAAACTAACCCAGCGAATTATAGGGGAATAACCTTATTGTGTTCAACCCAAAAGCTATTCACAAAAATTATTTGTAAAGTATCTGGGAATTGGGGTATCGAGCGACAGAAACAACTATGAAGAAGTAAGACAATAGGTTATGAAGTGTGCACGTATATCAGGATACTTGAGAGATATGATATGGAGAAGCAAATACCTAAGAATAGACAGCAATGTAAAGATCCACAAAATGATCATTAGACCGGTAATGACATATACAGCGGAAACACGAGAAGACAGAAGCAGGACGAAACAACTACTGTGCACATAAGAAATGAACACGCTAAGAATAATAGCCGGAAAAACCAGAAGAGACCGGGTTCGAAATAAAAAACGATCACGTCCAAAGGAGCTGAAAGTGGAAGACTTATAAGAATTTACGAGACCAAAGACCAGTAGGGAAAAGAGACCCTGGAAGACCTCAAGAGATGGCTCAAAACCTAGGTGTCAACTTCTATCGAGACACCATAACACTCGTCAAGAATAACAAGCTACGGCCTAAAATAGAAGAGGAAGAAGAAGATTATCTGAATAAGGATAGAACAGTAAACGAAGGATATTATGCAAACTTGATGCATCGTCGCAGAGATTCTAATAAAGCGAAAAGTCCACAAGACTTTCAAATGCTGCTCTTGCTGCTTGTGAATTTGAAGAAATTCAACTCCTACCTTATAGTCCTCACTACTTTTCGCTTCCGAATCTCAAAAAAAAATACTTACAATTAGAGGTGACAAAATTTAGGGACGATGACGAACTTATTGCAGCTACAGAGAAACAAAAAGAATATTTTTAGGAGGGATTAAAGATGTTATTGAAACGGTGTAATATCTGTATTCAAAAGCAAGAAAACTATATTAAAAAATAATTTTTTCCCACTCCCCTTATAGTAAGCATACCATTAATACGAGGTAAGTACCGTTTTTCCACACCGCGACCGCAGCGCTGCGGTCGGCGCTCTGCGTATGAGCACCGGGGACCTACATCTCTTGCCTACGCACTGACGCCATTACAGTCTGATTCTACCTTGTTTACGTTGTTTACTGAGTGTTTAAGATGCCTCCGATAATCGTGAGTCCCGCCGACTGTGAAGTACGGGCTGTTATAAGATTTCTTAGTGCTAAAGACCTAAAACCGATCGATATCCATCGTGAGATTTGTGCAGTTTACGGACAAAACATTATGAGTGATGGAATGGTAAGAAAGTGGGTGAGAGCATTTAAAGATGGCCGCACAAATGTGCATGATGAACAACGGAGTGGGCGTCCTTCGGTCGTTAATGAAAGTTTGGTGCAGGAAGTGGACAATAAGGTGAGAGAAAACGACGCTTTGCGATGTCCTCCTTGTGTGATGGCTTTCCTAATGTTTCGCGTAGTGTTTTGTATGGCATTGTGAGCGAGCTTGAATTACCGAAAATTGTGCTCACGTTGGGTACCGAAAATGTTGACGGATGTGCACAAAACCAAACGTTTAGGCAGTGCATTGACTTTCCTTGAGCGGTACCGCAACGACGGTGATGATTTCTTACCTACGTCACACCTGAATCAAAGCAACAGTCCATGGAATGGCGGCATTCAGATTCACCCGGAAAAGTGAAGTTTAAGCAAACAATTTCTGCCCGGAAAATCATGTGCACAGTTTTTTGGGACAGAAAAGGAGTATTGCTTGTGGAATTTCTGCCTCGTAATGAGACAATCAATGCAGCAGCTTATTGTGAGACCTTGAAAAATCTGCGCCGTTCAATCCAGAACAAAAGACGAGGCAAGTTGAGCAAGGGCATCGTTTTGCTGCATGACAATGCCCGTCCGCATGTGGCTAATCAGAGCAAAGATCTCATCACATCTTTTAAATGGGAAACTCTAGATCATCCTCCGTACAGCCCTGATCTGGCGCCCAGTGACTACCATCTGTTCCTGCACTTGAAGAATCACCTGGGCGGCCAGCGTCTTCAAGACGATGACGAAGTCAAAGTTGTGATGCAGTGGTTAACAAGTCAGGCGGCAGACTTCTATGAGGAGGGTATTCATAAACTGGTACAACGTTATGACAAGTGCCTCAATATTGAAGGAAATTATGTAGAAAAGTAGATTAAGGTACAGGCTTTCATGTAAAAATAAAATTATTGAGATATCTTTGCACGTCTTTTTTTAATTTCAAAACGGTACTTACTTAAAAAACATGCCTCGTACATTGTTTCTATAGACGTAAGTTGGTTTTACTGAAATGACTGTGATTGTTATGACAACGGGGCGTAAGTAATTTACTTACGTCCTTTAGGGAAAAAAAGTGCATCAAAACACGTGTTATATTAATTTATATTTATGGTAATATTACAGTTTGTACAATTAGTAACATTATTAACAAAATTGGGATATTTATTTATATTTCTTGATAATTCAATGTTATTATCACCTACTTTATCAGCAACACTTAATGTCTAATTTATTAAATTCCGAGGTTGTTCACCGTTACTGTTTATCATGATTACATTTAATTTTTGAGGATTTTAATGTCTGGGGAGTGGGAAAAATGTTATAAGCAATTCGGGAGGTAACATTTACCAGTCTCGAACTCTATTGCAAGTCCTCGGGCAAGCCCTCGGACGCAAACTAGTCCTCGACTAGTAAATGTTACTTACCTCCCTTATTACTTAAATAACTATTTTTGTGAAATTGATAATCAAAAATCGTGAAGAAAAGTGTGACTTTTCTCGTTAGTAACACTTTTCTTCACGATTTCAGTTAGCAGCACCATATTCATTCATTTTATTTATTAGCGTAAATTGTAAATAAACGATTTGTTAAATTATTAAATATTACACCTGAAGATGAAGAAACTGACCGC
Organism: Melolontha melolontha; assembly: GCA_935421215.2. Classification (NCBI taxonomy): domain Eukaryota; kingdom Metazoa; phylum Arthropoda; class Insecta; order Coleoptera; family Scarabaeidae; genus Melolontha; species Melolontha melolontha. The sequence continues at coordinate 48,990,868 of OW285240.1, forward strand.
AACGCAAACTCTTACAAATTAGAGTTTATTACTTCGCTTGCTGCGATTGTTGATGTTGACGTTTCAGAGGTCGAAGATTGCCCGTATGTTTTGTTACTACTCGACATACCTTGATAACATGTTGTTATTCTTCGACACTGTCATAATTTAATTTTTTTTTCAAATTAACGTTATTTTCGTCGACTACACGAAAAAATAGCATGATCTACACCAGGGATGTGGAAATGGCGGCCCGCGGCCCAGATCCGGCTCGCGACATGATTTGAACTGGCCCGCGATCGGTAAGAGCCATCTATATAAATACGGATTGTTTGCAAGTAGCTGATATTTTGTGTCCAGATAAAAAAAAAACTTTTTGAATCAATAAATTTATCGCGCCGAACCATAACGTCAAGGATTAAAAAAATTACCCAGAACATAACATTCCAACTTAAAGAGAAAATTGAAAGTTTTGTGGCTTTTCCATAACAATGGACGAAAGTACAGATATATCAGATACCGCTCAATTGCTTATTTTTGTGAGAGGTGTTGACGACGAATTTAACGTTTTTTTAAGAATTAGCCAGCATGAAGTCGGACATTTATAGCGAGCTTGAAAAATGTTTAAAATCACTACATTTGCCATTACAGAAATTAATAAACATTACTACACAGGTGTACAGTGCGAAATTTAGGAAGTTTAGTGGAACTTTATTCAATTTTTGAAATACGTAAAATGCATATGATTATTTATTATTTTGTTAGGTAAATACCCCGCCTCTAAAACCTCATACTCAGTTTGGGGATTTACCCTGCGAAAGAACCGCAAAATGCACCTGAAATTCGCATTACTTATTCAATCATACTTTTTGCCTATAGAAAGCTATTCGATTTGTTAAAGTTAATAGAGTGGTACATAGAAATGGCAAATCAGTAGGCCATGATTTTTTCTTCATGTATTTTATTAGAAAATTGTCAATTATTGGTATTTAATTAATTGCAAAATCTTTCCTTGCTCGTGTGTGATTTGTTCGTGGAAAAAGTGATTTTTAAGAAGTAAGTTAAATTTACATTTTTAACTTTAGTCGAGATTTTAAAAAGTGATACCACATAATACCAGCTTGAAACGCACAACATTTTAAAGTTTTTTTTCCCTCTGTTGAAAACTCAAAAGATCTTCTGCGATATTTTGCGATCTTCTTTTAAATGAAACATTTTCCAGAATGACTTTGTAAGTTTCATATAACTGTATATTCCAAAAGTGGAAGGAAGAACCGACATCGGATGCCATCATTGGTTTTGTTTTGGAAAAAATAGGCTCACCAATGTTAAGATCTGATGCTCTTTGCAGTTTAAAGGCAACTCTTCGCGCACTGGTTTGTAAAACACGAAAAAGGTGGAGGGAATCCAGTCGAAATTTAGCATCATTTCTGAATAAAAATGCTGTCTGGCTTGAAAATAATGTAACGTTTTCAAATGCTGTAAGTTCGTTTTTACCAAAGAAACAGTCAGTGTAATTACCTCAGAAGTAAACAAAGTGAAAGAACAAATATCTCAACTTACTCCAACCACTATACTTGTAGATGGCAAGTAATTTCAGGTTACAGCAAATATTATCTTTTGTATGATTGACGGTAAAGTATGCAATGCTGTATCATCCTGTGCATCATCACAAACATGCTACTTATGTGGGGCTAAACCTAGTGAAATGAACAACATCTGCGATATACCTCAAGAAAATATAAACGAATCGTTTTTATCCCTTGGACTATCGCCCCTCCATGCATGGATAAGGTTTTTGGAATGTATTTTACATATATCGTACAAACTTGATATTAAAGCATGACAAGCTCGTGGAGCAGAAAATAAAAAAAAAGTTGCAGAGAAGAAAAAATACATTCAACAAAATTTCAAAAAGGAGCTTGGCTTGCTTATAGATATGCCCAAACAGCAGACCGGAAACACAAACGATGGTAATACCGCGAGGAAATTCTTTAGAAATGCCGAAAAGTCTGCCGAAATAACTGGCGTTAACTTAGAATTGATCAAACGTTTTCATGTGCTGTTAGAGTGCCTAAATTGTGGTCTTAAAATTGATTCAGAAAAGTTCGGCGAATATGCAAGAGAAACTTTGGAATTGTATTTGAAAGAATATTTCTGGTACTCAATGCCCGTAAGTGTGCATAAAGTCCTTTGTCATGGAAAGGATATTATAGCCTCTTGCATTCTTCCGATCGGACAATTTTCAGAAGAAGCTCAGGAGGCAAGAAACAAAGACTGCAGAACTTTTTACTAGAAAAATGTCAAGAATTGACACAAATACGGATTTATTTTATCGACTGCTTATTTCGTCGGATCCGTACATCGCTAGTCTTCGTAAAGCACCCAAAACCAAGCATAGTGAAGTTACGCCAGAAGTTTTAGTGTTGTTAGAAAGATTTGCAGGCTCGTGTAATGATTGCGAGTCTTCAGACGATTGCCATGAGTCTAGTTCTGAATAGGTGTTCAAAATGTTGTTATAAAATGTATGTTTTTTTAATTGTTTTATAATAAAAAACACAAATAAATTTTAAAAACCAACAAATAGAACTGTTTTACTGTTTTGAATAATTAAGTAAACTCAAGAAATTTCGCACTGTGCGGTGCCCCGAACATGGTGAGAATATCCAGGCAACTGATATTCTTGCATTGTGTGATATATCAAGAAGTGTTGTGTAAAGCTGCACTTCAAACAAAGCATGTCCTTGATATCGTTGCCAAAATCGTCAATACCATTCAAGCCCGTGGACTAATATATAGACAGTTTCAAGAATTCCAACGCATCTATAGAATCAGATTATTCTGTATCATAATAAGGTCCGGTGTCTAACTGCTGGGCAAGCTTTCAAAGGAGTGTCGCAATCAAAAACGAAATAATGAATTTTTACGACAAAAACTGAAGTTGGATGACAATAATTAATTATTTGAAAATGATTGAAGATCTTCAATGGATTTCGGATTTCGAATGTATTACCGATTTTCTTGGGTACTTATTGCAATTAAATAAAAGTATCCAAGGCAAAAATATACTTCTTGATTACATGAGCTCAAATAAAGACGTTAAAATTAAAGCTACGTTGGTTTTCGACACAAATATCACAAAGAAATATCACTCCTTTTCCAAATTACAGACAGTTGCTGAATTGACTACTGTAAAAGTTAATTTTTATGTTAGCCAAATCAGTTGGAAAACGAGTTCAACAGGAGATTTGAAGGTTTGAAAAAGATAGAAGATGACAAATATTTTCTTCACCATTCGCCGTAAATTTCGAAGAGATTGAAGCTGACTACCAAGTTGAAGTAATTGAACTACAATGCAACGATACGCTAAAGCAGCTGTTTAATAATTCATCAAGGCTTGCGTTCTACAAATGTTCACCGAAGTTTCAATTCCCCCACTCGATAAAAAAAACGCTCAGAAAATTATCTCAATGTTTGGGTCTTCATATACCTGTGAACAGGTGTTTTCAACAATGAATCTCCGTAAAAGCAAATTGAGGAATAAGATGACCGACGAACATCTTGGATGCGTTTTATGAATTACTTCTAGTAACTTGGAACCAAATTTCAACGAGATGATTAAAGAACAGTCTAAATTTCATTTCTCACACAGACCTAGTACGTCCACATAATAAATTAAAAAATAAATTTATTTGGCCCGCCTAAATATTTTAATTATTTTACACGTTAGAAAAGTGAATTTCCATGTTTGTGTAAATTTGATCCACTCGTGAGCTGCGCTCACTTGTGAATTCAAACATTTACACTCACTGGAAAACTATTACTTTTCTAAACTTGTAGATCAATATACTATTTATTAATCCTCGAATCTATTGTTTTTATGCCTAGTCCGGAAAGATAAAAATGTCCCCACGTGTATTCAAACATTTCCCAAATTTAAGTTTGCAAAATATTTGCAATTTTCCAAAATAAACAAATAATTCCAGAAATTTTTTCCAAAATTAGTAATATGTACTATTAAACGATGTAATGATACTCCAATAAACATAAAACATAATTAATCATCTCTGAACCGCTAAAATGCATATCAATTTCATTGTTGTGGTTAATATCACGATTACAAAAGATTAATTCCCGAGAGTGTTGTTAAACAAAAGCAAAAACATTTGTATGTACATACAAAGAAAATTTCCAATGAAGTATTCGTTGAGAAAAGGCATCACGTATTATTAAAAGAACCATTAAAAAAAACAAGCAATTACTTACACTTCCTGTTTAGTGCAGACGTTTGGTCCCTGGAGTGAGCAGACCGTCGTTAATGTTAATATAAAAATAACTACACTAAATAACATATTTAAAGAACTAATTGGATCTTTTAATAAAAATAATGTCGATCTTTCACTACGGATGGATATCACATCACTACTTATACTACAATCGTTGGTTTTTCTTCAAGTGGACCACTTCTTCTGGCCGATAGCCGGAGCATCTGAAACAAAGCAGAATAATTGTACAAGACTGAATCACATTATCTGTATTGTCGTCCAATTATTTTGATTAGAGGGAACCGGAAATGTGATGGTTAGAGACGCACTCATTGGGTTCCCGCTTTCTAAAACTTACGCTACCCAGTGTGTTATGTTTTTTTAACATAATCTGGCATTAGATGAGCTATTATAATTTGTATAGTAAAGGAGGTTTGATGTTTATGTTCACTTTCTTGTGTTATAATTAAAACAGGCAATAATCCTAAGAATGTGGGGTAAGTAATAAAATGTAATAGAAATAAGATATATTGAGTGACATTTCAAAAAAAAAAAAGAGTTTTATATATTATATTGAATTAATACATATAGTAGCTAACAACTAAATTAGCAATTCTAGTAATTTTGTAACCGAAAATAATATAATACTTCATTTTGTAAAGTTTATTATTATTAATAAACATTGTAAAACAATAACCAGTGGAGTATTTACCCAGTGTTATAAATAATTGAAGTAAATACGAGGGGAGTCTTTTATGTTATCTACCCAGCTATGAAAACAATATGCTATCGTGACAATTTTTTTGCGTCAAGTTTCTGTGACATCTTATAGTGTCATATCCATGTTTAGTTCAAATCACTTAATATTTCTTACTTTTACATTGTTTCATTATGAAACAGACATGTAAAAAATTTACATATCTGTAACTGTATACTTGGACAAGACCTCGTATTTCCAGCATTTACTTCTGCTTAAGACATATGTTTCTGCCATCTATAGGCGTCGTCAGTTAAGCTAGTGAAGCAATGTATACAAATGACACAAATCTTTATAAATAGATCTGTATTAACGTATAGATAAATTAAAAAGCTTTTTTGTACTTTTACATTGGTTTAAAGAAGACAAAATGAGTGATTTGAAACTTGAACACAGAAGCGTTATGAAATGTTTATCAAAAGAAGGCAATAGCGCGAAAAATATTCATAAAAGAGCGGTTGCAGTACATGAAGAAAATACCCAGTTCTATTTCCAAGTCAAATTTTGGTGTAAGCAGTTTAAATGGGTCAGAGAATCCATTCACGATGACTAGAGACCGAACGCATTAGGCCGAAATTACGATGGACCGTACAACACGCAGTGATTGAATAGCACTATTCATTTGGTTAACCGCACATCTGTTTTATGTCGCTGAATTGTGATGCAATTACTTCAATATTACACTTAAGTTTCTTTCTTCATGGGCGTAGATAGAAGTGTGAGGAGTTATTATAATTTATTAGTTTATATTTCGTAAGATAAAGTACGGTGAGTTAATTTCTTTTTTTCATTGTGTTACCTGTGTTCAATGAATTTCGTTAAGTTTCAATAACTTACGCATACATTTTTAATTTTCATTTATTTAGATCTAGAACGTTGTTTAAATTACTTTTTCAGATATGATATGTAACAATGTCGAGAATGGCATCGTGAAACAATGGCGAGTTGGATCAAGGGTCATACTGATTCTATATCCATTGCCAGTGAATCCGAAATTGATTACAAAGTCTGTAAGAAATCGTTAAAAAATTCCAAGAAGTTGCACGTAAAATGTCAGCAGCCCAAATACATACATAGAAATTAGACACGTTGGAATCTGACAATTTTAACGAAGAATTCTGTGAAACTTTAATGGCGGCAAATATTCCATTAACCCATTAAGGCCCAAGGGTAAAAATAACTAAAATCTTGAAAAGAAAACGATTTAGTTTTATTAACTATCCACAAAGATAGAGACACATAAACAAAAAAAAACTGAAAAACTTTAAACCTAAGGCTACAATAAAATGTTGCGTATACGCAACGTTGGGCGTACCCACTAGCGTTTGTGAAAACTTTCAAAGCAGGTGGGATGTAAATGACAGTTACATTTTTTGCACATATAGATCGTGGTACTTTTACATTGTCTGCATCTACGTCTAGCTTTATTTTCTTGCTCCACAATGATATGTTGATATTTATCAAACTGGACTTCGGGTAAAAGAGCAAATTTCAATGGTCGTCCAAGATTAGGTTTACTTGTTCCAGTTGCTGTCTCAGAATTCTCATCTTCTACAAAAGCGTCTTCACTTTTTATTAGAGCAACAGCCAGATACGAACGGAAGTTAAATTGAGACATTTTCTCATTATTAGCCCTAGTGTACACTTTCCATGAATTCACTATCGGGCTATCAACCACATTGATGAAAAGTGGCCACCACCACTTTTTGCCTCTAACACGAATTCTATAGTTGGCGATACCATTATCATGTAGATCTACACCACCCATACTTTGATTGTAGTCGTTTATAACGTTAGGCTGTTGCACAGAAATATTGCGTTTTTCTTTTCTGCTGTACCTTTTCACAGATACAAGAGGTTCTATAGTACCATTGTTGGTCGCAACAGTGACAACAGAATTGTCGTTCCATCTTACAAGCGTAATTTGGTTTGAAGAATCAAAAGAATAATCATATGATCCGCGATCTTTTTTTTTCACAATTTTGCAAGACTCTAAGGTATTATTAGATGTTCTGTTTTCTCTCACTGTGCCGGTAGCAAAAAAATCCCTTTTGACCCAATGAACACAAAAGGTTATGCGATGTAAAGAAATTGTCGAAATAAATACGGTGACAAGATGAATTTTTTACGACGGACAACAAATCCATTACTACTTGTTCCCCTAAACTTAGTTCTCTTTTTTCTGTACTTGCTCCACCATAAGGAATAAATTTGTAAAGGTAGCCATCGGAACTGCACAAACACCATAATTTAAACCCAAATCGTATGGGTTTACCTTTTATGAACATTTTGGCCGAATGCCGACCATAGTATGGCACCATTTCCTCGTCAATGGATAGATTCTTAGAAAATATACCAAACTGCATGTTTTTTTCGTTGATTCTGTCAAAAAGAGGTCGCACTTTTGAAAATCGGTCCTGCTTGTCCATCATTGTCCGAAAGATGAAGCTTTTGCTTCACGGACATAAACCTATTGCGGCTCATACATATTCTAATTAGAGGAATCCCTTTGTCTTCATCCTTCGACCAGTATAGTTTAGTGCTTGGTAGGGTATGATACCCGGTAAAAATCAGTATTCCAAAAAATCTTTTCATCGTAGGTGTGTCTATCTCAAATGAATGTCTATTATTGTCGTAGCCGTACTTTTTAGAAAAATTTACGATATCATTCCAAACATCATCTGAAAAATATAACGAAAATATATCATAAAGGCACTTTCCTTCTAAATCAGCAAAAATGTCTTCTGCATTATTTATGACATTAGTATCGGGAGTTGATTTATAAACAGGATGCATTTTCTTCCATTTTAAATTTGGTTTCTTTTGTTTGCCTGTTTTATTTTTTCTGGAAGTGGATGCTGTCAATACGGCTTCATCTTTATCTTTAATATTTTCTACTTGTTTCGAATGAATTTCGAATGTTCCCGGTATGTCTGTCAATTTGTCGTCCTCTGCCAAAATATCGTCGTCAATGTCTTCTTCGTCTGTGACCTCATCAACTGGTGGTGGAATATAAACCGCTTGAACTGCGTCAATGTCGTCTAAATAAAAATCGTCTAGTTCTGCCAACAACTCTGCAATAGTTAGCGGTCGGATCGTCTCCCAATCTTTACTCATATTTAAATTTTCATAATTTCATAAATATCAAATTTTTTTTTTGTTTTCTAACTTTTGTTTTTTCATAGCCTAGATAGATAATATAAAAATCTCCTCCGTATTCAATTAAGCAACCCTCAGAAATTGGCTGGTCATTCGCAATTAAATAAAATTTGGAAAAAATGCGTCAATAGGCCAGAAAAAAATTCTAAATAGCCATAAAAAAATAATTGGCATTAAAATTCACATAAGGCAAAACAGGCGTAAAAAACTTGGTCTTGTTTTATTTCTTTTTATCTGATTGGTATAGATTTTTAAATATATTTTTCATACCTTAAATTTTAATATATATATATATATATATATAATCCAAAAATCCCTATTACCATAACAATGGTGTAGGGCGTTTATCTTCTTCTAGCTTTTTATAAACGTTTTCCATTCATTTCTATTCCTTGTCATGTTCTTCGCTTCTGTCCATGTTTTGCCTTTCCTTCCCAGTATTTCTGCTATGACATCATTCCATGTTGTCCTTGGCCTTCCTCTTCTTTTATTTTTCATTATCCTTGCTTCCCATATCCTTCTTGTTTGTCTTGTATTTTCCATTCTATATAAATGTCCCCACCATCCTAGCTGTCTTTGTTCAATGTATTCTAACACTGACTGCATTTTCAAATCTTTTCGTATTTCCAAGTTTCTTATTCTGTCCATCCTTGTAACTCCTCTAACTCTTCTTAAATACTTCATTTCTACTGCCTGTAATTTATTCTTTTGTCTTCTATTTAATATCCAGGATTCACAGCCATATGTTAATATCGGTCGGTAAATTGCCTTATATACTTTTAGTTTTGTTTCTCGGGATATCTCTTTTTTGTTAATGAAATTATTCCTCATGCTGTGGTACAGCTTTGTTGTTTTTTCTATTCTTTGATTAATCTCAGCGTCCTGGGTCCCTCTTCCATCAATTCGTACTCCCAAGTACTGGAATGTTCTCACTTGTTCTATTTCAGTTCCTTCTATTACGATTTTCGTATCTACCTGTTCATCTCCAACTACCATTACTTTAGTTTTACTCTTACTCATCGTCATTCCACTGTCCTTTAGTGTCATATTCCATGTTGTTAAATTACGTTTCAGATCTTCCTCATTGTCGGCTATAACTACTATGTCGTCTGCGAATGCCCCTTCAGAAACTTCGACTGCATTCAAGTTAAGGTGTCCAACCCTGAACTTTTTACTTTTACATGCACACTGTTTGATAATGTCATCCATATAAACAATGAACAGCATTGGGCTCAGACTTCCCCCTTGGCGCAGTCCCTCGTTTGTTTTAAATATCTCCGATTCTAAATTGTTAGCTATTACAGCATTAGTATTGTGGTTATATATTTTCTGTATTAATCGTCTTATTTTGCCATTGACACCTCTTTCTCTTAATACATTCCACAATCTTTCTCTTGGTACTTTATTGAAGGCTTTTTCCAAGTCTATAAATGCTAAGAACACTTTCTTCTGTTATCTAGAGGCTTTTTGTATTATTTGTTTCACAGAGAATATTTGGTCTTGTGTGCTCCTTCCTCTTCTAAACCCACTTTGTGACTCATGTATCGTATTTTCGAGTTTTGTTCTTAGTCTTTTATCTATTATTTGCTCGAGAATTTTCATTGCAGTACTTAGAAGGGATATTCCTCTGTAATTATTGCATTCTTTCTTATTTCCTTTATTCTTGTATATTGGTACTATCAATGACTTCTTCCAATCGTTTGGTATTTCCTCTTCTCTCCATATTCTGTTATATATTTTCAACATTAATTCTCTTCCTCTTTGTCCTATATTTTTTATCATTTCTGATGTTATTTTGTCACAGCCTGGCGCTTTTCCATTTTTCTGTTTTTGAATTGCTTCTTCCAGTTCGTCCATGGTAATTATTTCTTCTGTCTCTTCTTCTCCTATTATTTGTTGTTCACTAGCATTCTCGTTTTCCACTCCTCCGCTTAACAATTCCTGAAAGTATTCTTTCCACCTTTCTATAATCTTCATTCTATCGCTTAGGATCTCTCCCTTCTTATTTTGTATATAATGTGTAGATTGTGACCTTTCTTCATTCCTTACTGATTTCAAGACTCTATAAAATAGTTTTTGGTTCTCTTTACTGTTTTTTTCCATCTTTTCCCCAAATTCTTTCCATGTCTCCTTTTTTGCTTGTACTACTAAATGTTTCACTTTTTTTCTTTCTTCTTTGTATATATCGTATTTTTCCACTGTTTGTTCTGCTAAGTATGTTTTCCATGCTTTTTTCTTTATCTTAATTTGATGTCTTATTTCATTTGTCCACCATTTTGTTTGTTTTTTCTTTTTATTTTTCCTTACGCCACATATCTCTTTCGTTGTAGTTATTATTATTTCTTTAAACCTATTCCAAATTTCTTCGATAGTTCCATTAATTTCTATATTTTCTACTCTTTCGGCTATCCTTTTCTGGAATTTTTCAGCAATGACTTCACTTCTTAATTTGTATATTCTAAGTGATTCTATTTGGTCTTGTTTCTGTGTATATATATATTGCTTTTTCTTGTTTTGAACTTTTTCTTTTATTCTTGATATAACCACAAAGTGATCGCTTCCTATTTCCGGCCCTCTTCTTACTTTCGTGTCGCTCACAATTCTTCTGTTATTTTTGTCAACTAAATTTTAATCATAAGCATATTTTCTATAATTCCGGTCTTTAATAATTATTGTTACAAAAAGTATATAAAAATTTCGCAGCGACTAAACCTATCGGTTACAACTATGAAATAGAGACAAAAAGTATTTTTCAAACAAATTTAAATGATAAGAAATATTGTAAAGATTAATCGAGAAGTAAAAATGAATATAAAGACAAGAAAATTTCGTAATTTCTAGTATAATTTGGAATTTTAACAAGTATTTGTATCTATATTTTTTTAACTAAATTTAGTAAATAATTAAATTTTGAATGATTATTTTATAATTTTTAGTTTATAAATTGTGGACGTACTTATTAGTGTTATAAAGATGCTGCTTCACATTTCGTTAGTTGAATAAAACTTAAAATATAATTGAAGTCATTCTGGACGAACCGGTTTATGTGGGTTGGTAACACGAATATAAGTAAAGGTATATAAATGCAATGTTCCACATTCCGTGACCCAAAATAAAGGTGGCTACGGAGAAAAAATGCATATCCGTATACAGACCATACACAGACATCAGAAGTGAAAGACACGAAGTAATCTTATCGTTTTATATTTATACAAATAAAGAATTCCGATAAACTTACATTTCTACAGTTAAGGACCAAAATGTTTTTGTTCATTTTTAATTGTTAGTGACACAACAAGTACATTAAATATTGAAATAATTATAATATAATCCTAAACGTTAAGAATGTCAGTTTTATTTCTTGAATATTGTATTCGTTAAATGTCCAATTTTTTCGCCAGACACCAGGCGCGGCTCGTGATGACGTATTTTGGTTTGCAGTACAATGATCCGAGTGCTTCGTGTATTCTCGTGTACTAACTGTAACGTTTGCTTAGTAAACACCGAAAACACACGAGGCACTCGTATCATTGTACTGCAAACCAAAATACGTCATCACGAGCCGCGCCTGCCAGACACTCTTCTAAGCGTCGGATAAAATCACTCATCACTCTTTGAAGCATCTCCTGGGGAATAACTTGAACTCCACGCCGAATAATTGTTTTGAGCTCCTCCACATTTCTTTGTTTACCTTTGAAGACTTTGCCCTTTAAATAGCCCCAGAAAAAAAAATCAAGGCTATTCTTCTTCTAATTGTTTGGGTTGGGCGCCAGCACGTCCAGGCACTTGAGCAGTGCTCTTTGTACCATCACCAATATATCTCTCAGTTCCACTCTGTTAGTCTTGCGTGCTCGATAAAAGCCACTATCCACCTCAGGGGAAGTTTGAGTACCCTAGTAGGATCCAATAGATCGAACTGTTTCTGCCTGAGTCCCTTGAGTTCCTAACAAGTGCATATTACATGAAGCCTTGTTTCCTCCTGTTTTACACATTTCCTTCACCAAGCTCGCTAACCACTCCGGTTATAAACCCGGTAATAATTTTAATTTCTTTTTTGTTACTACTAATCAGATTAGCTGAAAGCCTAGCGTCCAGCTCCCTTAGTAGTGTTTTAGTATGGAGATGACCTCCCATTAGCCTCCCTTTCTTTTTATGTTCTCGTTCTACCTATAACCAAATCTCTAGCGGAATCCTTAGTGATTCCACATACAGGTTCTGGTCCTATGAAGTTCCTTTTACTGCCTTCCTTGGTCAGATCGTCAACTAACTCATTTCCTTGAATTCTCTCATGTCCTGGCACTTATATTAGTGACAGTGTATTGTCTCGTGCTAGACCTGTTTGCAATGTTTCACCAGTTTAGACCTGGTAAATGGATTCATAATGGCTTTAATAGCTGCCTAACTATGAGTCGTAGACAGGTAGCTTTATTAAGAATTGTATCATTTACAAAATAATGAGTTAATAAAATTAACTTTTTTTTTAAGAGATGTAGCAGCATTTGTTAATGTTCTATTTCAATTTACAAGTAGAGCACCATTAGGAGAGAATGTTCAAATCCCTTGCAAATGTAACACATCATGCCAAGTTCTGATAGATGAATATATTTTTAGATAATCTGGATAGGCAAGTAGTAGATAAGACAAAGACGATAATAGATCATTTAGAAACAAGATAAATAGCAGAGGACCTAAATATGAATCTTGTGGGACTCCAGATTGCGGAGAGAATTCAAAGAATTTATAGCCATTGTAATGAAATATATTAGCTGAGTAAGTTTGTGGAAGAAGCAATAGGAAAATTCATGGTCAATTACATCAAAGGCAGTACAAAAGTCCGTATATATGACGCCAACTTAGCCACGAGTATCACGCTACTCACAAATAAAATGACAAATAGTCACAAGATTTTTAACTGTCTATCTACTTCGCATAAAGCATAAAATTCGACAATATTGATATGGATCAGTAGTTACCAACATAAACATTTTCACCTTTTTTTAAACACCGGACTTATCCTAGCTTATTTCCAAATAGCCGGAAAAGTAGCAATACGAATTGCCATATTAATAATAAAAGTCAGCGATTGTACGAAAGCAAATCATGCATCATACATATATGATAAAACTAGGAATTAAATGATTAAAGATAGCACAACGAAACAAATTCTAGAAAAATACATTACCTAAAGCATTATATTATAACACTTGTTACACAGCAAAAAATTGTAAAATGGATATCGTTTTCAGCATAAATACTCACGAAAGAATAATGTAGGCTTGAGCAGCTTGAGAAACAGCGTAATATTTCCAGGATTATGATGTTATCAGTAATATGCATTAATATTTAGATTATTTTACACTATATTTTTAACAAACAAAAACGTTCGTGTTTTAAGATTTTTTTCTGTTAAGTCGACTCTAACAGATTTCTTGTTCACGCTATAAAAGACAGGCGAATTGTAACAGTTGTTTTAGTACATACACAATTACACTTAATAATTCCGTGTTTTGTAATTTATTTACAATTAGTGTTATTGCTTCATATTTTATACGCAATGTAAAATCGGAGAAACCAATGAAGTTTATTAAGCTATTCATGCAAGACTCGGTTTTCTTCGAGAGAATAGAACGTTGATAAGAAATGAGTCGTATTTTCTCATTAAAACTCCACGTTCGCGCTATTGTATTATTCATTTGTCAAATATCAATGCATATGGTGTCGCGATTGAATCGCATTTTTTGAATATGTTTGTTCATACCTCTTAACTTTTAACGATTGTTTTAGGTTAACGCTTTATAGATGTGGTAATCAATGAATTTGATAAGTGCATTGCAATTCTTAATTGATTAATTCACAGGAGCGAATTGAAATATTCCAAATCAAAAAAATTGCATTTGGTCTTATGATACTTACAAGTGAAGCTACTTATCGCTTCCGCCATTTGTGTATCTATTGAATAATGTAGGGGCTGCATTTAATAGATTATATAAGTTTTCCATTTAATTACTAATCAGTTCATGCTTGCCCTTGTCTAAATTACACTTAGTTAAACTTGTATGTACGTTCTGTATGTATGTATGTATGTATGTATGTATGTATGTATGTATGTATGTATGTATGTATATATATATGTATGTATATATATATATATATATATATATATATATACATATATATATATATTATAATAAAAATGTTAATTGATTTATTGAAGACACTAGCTTTAATTCGTTACATTTCTGTTATTGGGATTTCTTAGAAGGTTGGAAGTCTATTGTATTTGTATTGTTTTCTTAAATCTATAATTAAATTTCAAAAGTATACCTATGACTTTCTTACATTTACCAAAATTATAGAACTATGTAAATCTAGTTAATTTTGTATACTATTGTTAATGTTTGGTAATATCAAAGGTTATGTGTGAAGGAAAATTTAATTGTAAATCAATAAGTTCATAATATTAATTTAGAATCAAAATTATAGTATATGTAAATGTCAAATATTTTGGAAAATTATGTATAACTAAAGCGACCAATGAGCTTCAAAAACAGAAAAAGCTGTTGGGTTGCCACAGTGAGTTATTGAAAAGAATTAGAGAGAAGAATTTTTGCACTGGAATTGATGGAATATGTTTTGGATAAAACGAATTTTTTTGAAAAATATAAAAAAAACAAGTATAATTTATATTACCAAGATTTGAACTGTTTTCATCTTATACTCCGCTATCAATTAATGAGCCAAAAAAAAATGTGTACCAGCTTTAGATAAATATTGGGAAACATTACAAGGCCTTATATTACCAGGATTGTGACCGTAAATTAGGAAAGCAGAATTTAGAAAAGTTTGTATACCTTTGAATAATCCTGAAGTTAAAATATACCAGCCGTACGTCAGGGAAGCAAGACTTAATTCCAGAGACTTGACGGATAATTGTGATAGAATATTCAGCTAAGTTTTTATTATTTGCATTTTTTTTTAAGTAAACAGAAACATTTACTTACCGAAGGTAAATAAAGATTCCTTTAATGACCATTTTGTTTAAAACATTGTAAGTAGGGAGGTTATATATACAAATTCATTTATTCAGCAATTTGATTTATCAGAATCTATTTGTTTATGTAGCCTAGTATTTGTCCCATTACCGTAGATTCAATTTTTCACCTATAAGAAATTCCACATAACCATTAAATTTTATAATTAAGTTTTCAATAAAAATAAAAATTATTAATCTATTGTTTATTCCGAATGTTTTGTTAAATATTACCTAATATAATGTACCTAATTAAATATTCACTTATAAAGATAAGATTTTCCTTTTAATAAACGGAATTTAAGAACCAAGACAAGTCGTTTGAATTCAATTAGTTTATCATATTAATACTGAGCTAACATACCTTTTAATTTCTTTGTCAGACAGAATCTTCACGACCCTGGAGATATTAGAAGAACTCATGTTCGTTGTTTCTCCAAATTATATTAAATATCAAACTTTCTTTAAGACCTAAGTACTATTTGGTTGTAGAGGTTATGATTGTTAGCTGCAAACGTTTATATTCATTTATTGGACCTGCGCAGAAGTATACCAGAATGCGGGGGTAAAAATTCGGGATTTAAATTCATTTTACTGCTTTAAAGTATAATATTTTGTCTTTAATAACACTTTTTAGTAAACGTTTGTATCAAAGATTTTAATATTTTGACGGTCCAACGTGGTGCTGCTAAATTATTCAATATTTTGGCTGTTCCCAACGTTTGACTCGAAGAAGAATAGTATATTTTAGCACTCCAGCGTTTGACGCAAAAATATATTGTTACATTTGGCACTCCAGCGTTTGGCTTGACTCAAATATTGTTATAATATATATATATATATATATATATATATATATATATATATATATAGATATTGTTATAATGCCGAATGATTATGCAGAGAAAAAGCTATATGAAATTTAATTAAATATAACTGAATAGCTAGCTCAAATTCGATAATTATAAAGATAAACTAAAATTAGCAAAACACTTCTTAATCTCAGGTCTCAAGGTAGGTTCAAGATCCTCAGACAGAGCACAAACATACATAAAATAAAACGATATTATAGAAAAATAAATATATATATTTTGAATGATAATTTGTCGTTAATTATACAAGATACAAATAATGAAATTACAACATGCATCTAAAATGCTAAAATATACACAAGACAAAATAGGGTTGCATGTAAACCCCTTCTTTCAAGTTATATTGGGTTGCCTATTCAGAACACATAGTACATAAAGTAAATACATACATCGAATTAAGTTTATCCAAGAGATTAATATTAAAAATTTATAAAGACTGATATTAGAAAATGGTATTATGCCCCTTGAAATTACGTGAGTTAATATCTTTAAAATATGTATCAACAAGAGAAGTTATATCTTTTAAGAAAATACTAGTATCTATTTCACTTGGGTACCTGTTGTGTTTGTAGAAAATGGAAATTTCAGGCCCTGAGATATTTACTAGATGATAAAAGTTCGGTGTATATCCAACAAGAACTGGATGGTTAGGTGTTGTGTTGCGCTTCTTGTACGGCTGGATAATATCCTCTTCGTAGAACTGTTTATGGACCAAGTCCTCGAGGTTTTCCTCTAGGTTATGTAAATTCTATTCTATTGAAATGTTTTCTTTAATATACCAAAAAGGATTTAGGATCTTCTTTTAAGTCGCTGCTTGATTATTAACCAATTTAGATACGATGAAAAACTTATTTATGATAGTAATAATGAAAAATAGTACTTTTTTATCGAAGGCAGCCTAATAACAAGGTAAATATACTTTCCAATATTTATAACACCACCTTTGAATACTAATAGGTATTTATAATAAATTTTGAATATTTTAAAGGATGAGCTCAAAAATTGTCGATTCTCAATCACCACATGCAAAAAATCTCTATTAATAGTCACTTTTGTTTTTGTCGTCTTGACTACCATAGTAAGTTGTTGAAAAATTATATTTTCATTCTAATAATGCCCTCTCACGTGATCTCAATTGCCTATTTTAAATAAGGTTCAGCCAATAGTCATATTTATAATGATGTTTACAAAGATTTGTACAAAGATATTTTAATCATAATTAGTTTTAAAATTCTTGATTTCTAGCGACATTAAGTTAAGATAAATTAATAAATGACCGAATAAAATAAATAAACAAATAAAAATATTCAAATTAGTTCGGCATCGTGATTTAAAAAACTAATTTTGATCTTACATCGATATTACATACTTTTAAATTAACTAATGACATTTTTCAAACCATTATATTTCAGATATAACAATCTTGGGACAAATATTTTATTATGTAATGAATATACTAAGGATGTAAGCTGTACTATATCAATATATATATATATACATATATAGTAAATTCAATCAGTTGGCGATTTAAGGTCTGGCTTTACTTTAAAGTATACAGGTTCGGTCTACAATCATCTTGCATGCGGCTTCCCATACATAAGGCGTGAGAAGTTGCCAAATCGTACCTATCTAACAAATATACATACGAGAGCCGGCAAGTAGACCTTTAGAGAAATAAAAATGTTCTTCTAGATTAGTGGTTTGCCGAAGCAGATGTGATAGACAACGTACTTTAATTTTACCAGTACTTTTGTTGGAGAATTGACAAATGAATATGAATGTATTCCGTAATAGTGATATACGATACAGCTATGCACATGTACAATATTGTTAACAACGAGCGCAAAAAACATAATTTGAGAATCTTTTAGGTAAATAGTCATTAAATACAATCTGTAAAAAATAGTAAATGTATAACACTACCAAAGTAGACGTATTGAAGTAAGAGAAAAAAAAATGCTCTTCTAAAGGCAATAAATTTTAAAATAAAATATATAAAAAAAATAAAGAAAATTCTTGGAAAACAAAATGAAAAAACTAAAAGATAAACTAAAAGAATAATTCTAAATAATGGAAATTAAAATATACTTCTAAAATAAACGGAATTCTTGAAAAACATTCGGACATTCGAAAACATTTCCGGGGTTATCGTATTTGCACAATCAACAATTTTTTGTTGTAGTTCCCCAAGATTACGTGCTCGATTGTGCTGATGACTATACAGGGTTTGTTTTACATACCCCCAAAAAAAGAAATCCAGGGGCGTTAGGTCGGGGGATCGTGGCGGCCAAACAATTGTACCAACGGAACTTATTAGACGTTTATGAAATGTTTCCCTTAAAAATGCTTGAACCAGACGAGCAGTATGGCCAGGACAGTTATCCTGCTGGAGCCAGATATCGTCAAAATTAACCTCAAGGGCACGAAGAGCTGGTATAATTTCATTTTGCAGCATTTGCAAATATTTAGCTGCTGTTAAGGTGCCGTCAATAATAAAAGGACCAATGATGTGATCCCCCAAAATGCCGGTCCACACGTTCAATTTTTGGGGATACTGGGTACGCAGAGGTAGATAGATATGACAATTTGCTTTAGCCCAATATCTTGTAGCCATTGGATTATGACGCCCATGTAAATAAAAGGATGATTCGTCCGTAAACAAAATATTTGCAATAAAATTGTTATTGGCAATGACCTTCTCCATAACCTGTTCGCAAAATGCAACGCGTTTTGATTCATCGTGAGGAAATATTTCTTGACGTTTTTGAATTTTAAAGCTACGGTATCCTTGCCTATTCAAGATTTTCCTTACAGTTCTCGCTGGTATATTGACTTGTTCGGCAATTTGGCGCGATGAGCATGGTTCATTATGTTCAACCGCGCTACATACTAAAACTTCCCGTTCTTCTCTTCCTTCATTCAATACGCGCATTCTAGGTACCTTATTTATACATTTTGGACAATTTTGCACACACCCAGTAGCTTCAAACTTATGAACAATACTCATTATTGTTGGTATTGTAGGCACAGGTCTATTTTGGAAAGAAAAAATAAATCGCCCTACTACCTCTTGAGCAGTACTACCAGAGTAGTACCACTTAATAATTTGTATCCTTTCCTCGTTTGTATAAACCATCATATTGAATAAAAACTATAAAAACCAGGCCAAAATCAAATAATACAAAATATAACTGCCAATTAGAAACAAATTAAATTCAACAATAAAATTAATAAATGTGAAGTAGGTAATTCTTATAATATTAACTTCAGATACTTATTAAGAATATCACGAACGTGAATAATAATATAAAAATTAAGAAAACAACTACCAACATGCACAATATTGGTCTCTTATGATCGAAATGATCGTATCGACCTGTCTTTAAGGGTTCCCGCTACTTTTCTCGAACAGTACTTGCGCACTTGTGTATTTAACTTGGCAACTACGTTCGTTTATATACATGGACTTGTAGCTCGCATTTAAGGGAAAACGGGCCAAACGTGTATATATTTAAAACAACCCTACATGTTTCGGCAATGATGCCTTTATCAAGGATATAAAATATAAATGACAATATACAAGTGTCATATAATTGAGTTGCTATGGATAAAATTACAGAGGAACTTCTCTAACTCGAACTTCTAAAACTCGACTTATTCCGTAAGTCGAATATTTTTGGCGAACAATGAAGTTTGAATATTATTATATAGTATTTTTCTCTCCCTAACTCGACTTTCTATTTTTCGACTTTTTCTATTACTCGACATAATATGCGAACACGTAGGTACACCTAACTCGACATTTTCGGGGAATTACGGAATTATCTCTTGGAATCAGCAATATGAACAGGCAGAAACGTGTGCTGGGTGCTTTCGGAAGTGCAGTTGTGTAGTACGCGTGACAAAGTGTACGGTAAATATGTCGAAGCGAAATATAAAAATTTTAACATTGAATGAAAAAATAAAATTAATAGCAGAGGTGGAAAAAGGGGAAAAGAAGAAGAACGACATTGCGGAACAATTTGGGATCCCTCATAATACGCTATCGACAATTTTTAAAAATAAGGACAAACTTTTGGAAAGAAAAAATTATACGTTTAACAATAAACGAAAAAGGCTTAAAGCTTGTGTTAACGATGATATTGACGAAGCAATGTTCAAGTGGGTTACTACCGCACGTGCTAAAAATATTCCTCTTTCGGGGAGTTTAATTAGAGAAAAAGCGAAAGAATTTGCCGCTGCCTTGGGACGGGAGGAATTTTCAGCTAGTATAGGCTGGTTGGATAAGTTCAAGAGTCGCCATAATATCGTCCAAATGTCACTGTGCGGTGAAAGTGGTTCTGCAGATTTTCGATGTGGTGAAGAATGGCAGAAAAATGTTTTACCGACTTTAATCAGCTAGTATGACAAAAATAATATTTTCAATGCTGATGAGACGGGGCTTTTCTTCAAATGCTTGCCCAACAAAACCCTTGCATTTAAAGGACAAAAATGCTTTGGTGGTAAAAACAGCAAGGAAAGAGTAACGGTTATGGTTGGGAGTAACATGAGTGGTTCTGAAAAGCTAAAATTGCTTGTTATTGGCAAAACAAAACATCCACGTTGTTTTAAGGGTATAAAGTCACTGGAAGTGGATTACGAATATAACAGAAAAGCGTGGATGACAAGTGAGATTTATGAAAAGTGGTTATTAAAGCTTGATAAGCAGTTTGCAGTCCAGAAGAGAAAAGTTTTGCTGTTCGTTGACAACTGTCCGGCGTACCCCAAAACCGTAGCAGGAGAGCTGAAGAATATTAAATTGGAGTATTTTCCTCCTAATCTAACCTCAATCTTACAACCGATGGACCAGGGAATTATAAAAAATCTAAAGCAACATTACAGAAAACGGATTATTATGAAAATTTTGGCTCATTTGGAAGAGCCAACACTTACTTCAAATGTTTCTTTACTTGATGCGGCTTTGGTAAAGATGATTTAGTGCAGGATGCTAACCACTGGGATGAAGATGATATCCTTCCACTGTCTGAATTAAAAAATTGGTGGGTCTTATACAAATGATGTTGAATTTGAGGAGTATGTTGATGTTGATCATGATGTGTCAACAATGGACTTCCCAAGTGATGAAGACATTTTAGAAAGGTAATACAGCACCTTGCTCCTAATGAAATGGGTAAGTTTACCCATCCATGTTTTCTATGTTTCAAGATGCCAAATTTTATTATTGTCTTAGATACAGATGAAGAAGAAGATACTAATGAAAACCAGACTGATACAACTGGCATACCTACACTCAACGAAGCGTTTTCTGCCATCGAAAACTTAAGAAGATTTGTTTCATCTAGGGAGAATGTGCCATATGCATTGCATGGTTCTTTAAATTAACTAGAAGATTTTATAACGAATGAAAAATGGACCAGTGTAACTCAAAGAAAAATTACTGATTTTTTCAATAAAAATTTGATGCAGCTTTTTTGACGTTTTAACGAATTTTCTAAGTTACTAATATGTACATAGTATTAAATGTATAATACATATAAATAAACTTTAAGATTCAAATTTTACGTAATTTTCCGTAACTCGACATTTCCCTAACTCGACTTTTATTCCCTGCCCCTTGGAGGTTCGAGTTAGAGAAGTTCCACTGTATTCAAAGATACATTCCAATTGAATAATAATAAATCATGCCTTAGTATTCCAAAAACAGATAGACAACAAAAACAGGGAAAAGCAAGACATGAGTTATTATTATGTATGCGCCCGTGGAGCGTCTTAAGATGCAAAGTTGTCGCCATTCGCCTTAAACGAGAAGGAAAACCACGAAAACCTACTCGGACAACCAGACAGGAATCAAAACACGCAACAGTCAGCATGATAAGCAAATGTATATGATATTTAAATGTAATTGATATTTAAATAACTTAAGATATATAATTATATAACAAAAAAAATATATTATGATGGTAAATTGCAGATCGTTATACAATTAAGTTATAGTATATAGTGCTTAAATTTTACTGCTAATTTTTTATAGCTACAACATATAAACTTAGTAATACTAATAAACATTTATTTTCAAAACTTAAACCTAAAATAGAAAGAAATCGAGAAACACATGTCATATATAAAATACCATGTCGCGATTGCGATAGTTACTACATAGGCCAAACGAAACAATATTTATACAAAAGAATACAAGCCCACAAATACTCTAAAACAGACAAAACTGCTTTATCTACACACAAACTACAACGCGATCACCATTTCGATTTTGAAAACACACAGATAATTGATAAAGAACAACACACAATGAAAAGAGAAATTAAAGAAATGATTAGTATTAAACAGGAAAAAAATTCAATTAACAACAGAAATGATAAAAAATTATGCAGTATATACTATAACTTAATTGTATAACGATCTGCAAATACCAACATAATATTTTTTTTTTTGTTATATAATTATATATCTTAAGTTATTTAAATATCAATTACATTTAAATATCATATACATTTCCTTATCATGCTGACTGTTCCGTGTTTTGATTCCTGTCTGGTTGTCCGAGTAGGTTTTCGTGGTTTTCCTTCTCGTTTAAGGCGAATGGCGACAACTTTGCATCTTAAGACGCTCCACGGGCGCATACATAATAATAACTCATGTCTTGCTTTTCCCTGTTTTTGTTGTCTATCTGTTTTTGGAATACTAAGGCATGATTTATTATTATTCAATTGGAATGTATCTTTGAATAATTTTATCCATAGCAACTCAATTATATGACATTTGTATACATACTGTCATTTATATATTATATCCTTGATAAAGGCATAATTGCCGAAACATGTAGGGTTGTTTTAAATATATATACTTTAAAGTAAAGCCAGACCTTAAATCGCCAACTGATTGAATTTACCATATCATACCAAAGTCACGAAATAATTATATATATATATATATACAGGTTCGGTCTACAATCATCTTGCATGCGGCTTCCCATACATAAGTCGTGAGAAGTTGCCAAACCATACCTACCTAACAAATATACATACGAGAGCCGGCAAGTAGACCTTTAGAGAAATAAAAATGTTCTTCTAGATTAGTGGTTTGCCGAAGCAGATGTGATAGACAACGTACTTTAATTTTACCAGTACTTTTGTTGGAGAATTGACAAATGAATATGAATGTATTCCGTAATAGTGATATATTATACAGCTATGCACATGTACAATATTGTTAACAACGAGCGCAAAAAACATAATTTGAGAATCTTTTAGGTAAATAGTCATTAAATACAAGCTGTAAAAAATAGTAAATGTATAACACTACCAAAGTAGACGTATTGAAGTAAGAGAAAAAAAAATGCTCTTCTAAAGGCAATAAATTTTAAAATAAAATAGATAAAAAAAATACAGAAAATTCTTGGAAAACAAAATGAAAAAATTCAATAAATATAATATCTGGCGAAACAGGAAGAGTACGATAAACTAAAAGAATAATTCTAAATAATGGAAATTAAAATATACTTCTAAAATAAACGGAATTCTTGAAAAACCAAATTAAAACTTCTCAATTAATCAAATGTTCGAATAATCCAACTCTTTGCTCCTGACAGTACGCAGGTCTATGATAAAAATTATTTCGTACATTCGAAAACATTTCCGGGGTTATCGTATTTGCGTAACTATAAAAACAGGCCAAAATCAAATAATACAAAATATAACTGCCAATTAGAAACTAATTAAATTCAACAATTAAATTAATAAATGTGAAGTAGGTAATTCTTATAATATTAACTTCAGATACTTATTAAGAATATCACGAACGTGAATAATAATATAAAAATTAAGAAAACAACCACCAACATGCACAATATTGGTCTCTTATGATCGAAATGATCGTATCGTGTCAACCTGTCTTTAAGGGTTCCCACTACTTTTCTCGAACAGTACTTGCGCACTTGTGTATTAACTTGGCAACTACGTTCGTTTATATACATGGACTTGAAGCTCGCATTTAAGGTAAAAACGGGCCAAACGTGTTTATATGTAACGTGTTTTCATTTGAAAAGTCAATCTAGGTTACTTTGAAATTTTGATAGAATAAGACGCATATATATTAGAATGTGTTTGTTGTTCCGTAAACGTTAATCCAAATGACTTTTGGTAATGTTAATCACATTTGTTATTTATTTGTATGTATGTAACTGTCAAAATATACGACTTCGTAGGTTAAGTAGTAAATTTTAATTTTCGACATACTTCAAAATGTTGTAGATTGACTTTTCAAATGAACACCCGTTATATTGAAATACTAAATGATAAATAATATATAATTATAATAAGGTATAATCGTTTTAATTGATATGAATAATTGATTGAATGAATAGTATAGAAATTATACTATTGGTTGGGCGCCTTGGTTTGTTTAAAAACCTATTACATAAGTTCACCAGCTCTTCTCATATAATTTCTGTGTCTGCGGCTAGATGTCGGAGAGCAAGCAATATTTTGCAAAGTTGACCCTCACAGGCTCCTCGTCGGTCTATTTATCCCTAAGTGTATGGTAGAAAATTGTATAATAAAATAACTAAGTTATCTCCAGCTAAGCTCTGATAAATAAAAGAGTTTGTTAAGGAAATATGTGTAAAAGTTTATTAAAATAAGATTTCTGTAAACAATAACAAATAAACGTGCCTAACGACGAATTATGGAATTAATATTAAGTGCACGTGTGAATTGAAAAGGTTATGTTATAATGGTAATGATATTTCATGTAAATTATAATATAAATTAATCGACAAACAAATTCAGGTGAGTACTACAATCCTTAATAATAAAAGTTCTTTCACAAATTCTGTGTAAGTTAAAAATGTAATTTTTAAAGTAAAATTAAGAGTTTTTGATTTAGTAAAATTTTGTTTAGTTGTAAAATGTTTTAATAAGACTTTTTCGAAATAATTTAGCTTAATTAAACCTCTTTCTCGAAGAATATGGGCAGGTATCTTGAATGATGTCGGCGTTGGTCAGGAAATTCGAAGTATGGGTCAAGTACGGTGTTTTCGATACTGCGATGCCGGTTTTGGCGTTCTTCGACGGCGTTGGTTTTTCACGGGCCGGTGTTCCAATCGAAAAGATGCTTAAACGATTACTGGCCGATCTTCGGGATTATCGTCTTCAAAAATGGTTTTAAAGTAGCTCCAAATTTAAGTGTTTCTTTTCCGGGTGCTTTTAAAATTCTAACACAGGTATTTTAGATTTTATTAAATTTAAAACTTCGGAGTAGCACTTTTTCCTGGCACTCGTTATAAAAATTTCTACTGACGCCTTGATGGCAAATATTTCTGCCGTACTCATCTGATTTAGCAATGTGTGAGTTTTGGCTAATTTTGGACCTAAACGCAATTTACAGGGTAGTAGATTTTCATTTGAAGAAGAGATTGATACAGGCTTATTATGAAGGTATTCCGAAAGAAGATTGGTCGTGAGCTTTTAAACAGTGGAAAGAAAGAATGGTCAAGTGTATCATTGCTGAAGGCAATTACATTAAGAATATTTAAAATAAAATCCTAGAAAATATTAACCCTGTTTTTTATTTTCAATAACTTTAGCTTATCCCTCGTACTTTATTAAATTTATTAATTTCCAAACTTTCCAATAAATTAAGTTTTCTACCTTCCTCCTGTATGTGTAAGATTTGGAAATGGTTATTCAATTTATGATTAAATTCTAACCAGTGGTAGGAAAACATAAAGTCTGGTTTTTACCATTATGACATCTTTCATGTTCCTTCCATTCTGGTTTAAAAAATTCTCCCTATCTGCCCTATGTAGACTTTTTTACATTTCTCACTTATAACTTATAGACACCTGAACAAATTTTTGCGTCCGATTTATCCTTGCTATTCTTAATAGCTTTCAGTGTAGAGTTGGTTTTAAATGAAATTGATTTGTTATTAGATTTTTTTATAACGGTTCCTACTTTTTGTTTCCAATATACGTAATCAGAATGTAATTATTAGATTTTTTATTTTTATAATGGCATAAATTAAAGAGTGTTTTAGCCTTTTGTTGTTTTAAAATTTCGTAGGCTTTCACGGCCGTTGTCACTTGTAGTACAATCTTCTTGCGGGTCTCGCTGTGTTGTCGTAATTTCAATCTTTTTTTTTATTGTTTTGATAAATTTCATTTACCATGTCTATGGAAAAACCAATATCTAAGGCTATCGTGGAAATCCTATTGTCTTCTAAATAAAAGTTATCTTTGCTTATGGAAATGGAAATTAATCTGTGGATAACAAAGTAATTTGAAACATACTTGAGTAGGTTTTTGTTTTATACCAAATTTGGCGAGGTTTACCTACTCAAGTATTTTTCAAATTACTTTGTTATATACGCATTCGGTTTGTCCGATAAAGAGTGCACAGCTTCTGCAAGTGCGGTTGTATCCATCAAATGGAAGCCCCTGGTTTAGTTTTGTACCTGTTATGGAGGCAGTAATAGTTGTTTTGGCGTTCGTCAATGAGCAGCGCTGAATGTTCTTCTACGCTTTGCCTTAATAACTTCTGTAATACTCTTCTGTAATTCTGTAATAGACAAGGGTGTTGTTTTTGTGAACATATCTCTCCATTGTTGGCGCACTGACAATTCTATAGTAAGATGAAACACGTGTCTGCGTATCTGGAGAGTACTTTCACACAAATATGAACTTGTATTGTATTCTCCACACCCGATTTTTAATAACATTGCATATCAATATATAATCCACGAATTAATTAGCATTCCCATGAACAAAGTTAATTAACATGTAATTCAAGTTAAATTTGATATTTTAGGTAATATAATACTGCTCGTTCGCTTGTTTTACAACGTGAACAGTCACGTGGATTATATGCAACTCGTTAATTTCGCTACAGATAATTAACATTTTCATCACTGTTGCATAAATAAAATTTTAAGTGTCCATATCTCTTGACCACGTTTGTATAAGACCAACAAAAACCTAAAGTTTGAGATACGCGTATCAATTTTAATGACGCAAATCGCCATAATAATCAGTTATCACTTCTTTTAATTGCGAGTCCGTCACTACATCTCGGTTAACCATTAATTTAGTAACGATTCTGTTGTATATGGTTAAAAGTGTCTGACTATTCATTTCCTTAACCACATTATTATTCATGAGTTTCATGAGTTTCATGACCTATCTATTTGTCGCTTATAAATACTTTCTTTTGTTTTTTAATGAGGAAACTATAATTTTACTAATGAAATTATTTGGATATTGAACAATACGTTCAAAGCTTATAATATTATCACGAGTGATCATAGATGATTGATATTTTTTTCTTAAGCTGGCAATAATTTTGCAACTTTATGTTGATGTGTCTGATTCTTAAATTGAAATTTATCATAAGTAAAAACACAAGAGCTTTTTTTTTATCGGATAAATTTCTCTTTGTAACGAAATTATTTTGCCAATCAGTAATTTGACGAGAAAAACTTACATGAAAAAATCGCGAGACCGAAAGGTCGAGCGATTTTTTCTAATGTAAGTTTTTCGAGCGAAATTACTGATTGGAAAAATATTGAGTTAAAAAGAAATTTATCCGATTGAAAGAGAAGCTCGAGTGTTTTTTGGCAAGATAAATTAACGACATGAATAAAACTATTTAAATTGTCTCCATTTTGACGATTTTGTATTTCTTGTATATTGCGGTATTGATCTTTTGATATTTGTTGAAATTTCCCCAAACCGACTCGTACATTTTACGTTCAACGATACTTAATAGTTATTACCTGTCAGCTGCCAAAATAAATGAAGTGATGCAGGGCTACTAGATATGTAACAGGAAGAAGCATTTTTATCGGAGGAAGAAGCATTTTTATCGGTGATAAAAAGCTATGTAGGTTTTTATCGCTGTCAAAGTGACAAAAATGTCACGCGCAAATGGACATTTTTATATAGGAGTTAATTTATCAAAGTAAAAGTCAAGCAAGTAATTCTAACCATATGTCATCAAATAAGAAAAATCTAAACGGAATGTTCAAGCAAGCTAGTTTCTCAGAGTTGCCAAATTAAATATTTGCTTCAATAATTTATAGTCACTCCGAAGTTGCCCGTTACATGTATACGAAGATGATTTGGCGGAAAATAAGACTGGACTACTGGCACCATCCTTCAGAATTACTTAGCATTACATTCTAATTCTGTACTTTATACTGCTTTTCTATGGTGATAGCTGACAAGTGAAATTTGGTTAATTACTGGCATTTAACCTAGATGACACATCGACAAATAAATTCTCTTGGATTTCGTTTGAATTTAGCCATGCTCTCGTTTGAAATTTGTAACACAAGTTTGCATTTGCTCAACAATAAGCAAACGTGACACCTATTGTTGAGGATACATTTAATATCCTTTCCTAATATTTTAATTTCAGACATTTTTTATTGTTAATTTTTGACACTATTATAGTTAATGAACAAAACATTCTTGTCGGTTTGATCTACGTTTGAAGTTGTAAAAAATTACTAATCAAAAACGTTTGTTAATTAAATTTGTTCAATTTAAATGATTATAATTTCAAAACGGTAGGCTATTTTTTTATCTGTCGCTTTGGTTTAACTTACAATAGATAAAAAGGGAACATCATAATGATTAATATCAACAAAACTCTACCTACTGGTTGTGCTCAGTATTAAGATAATACCTATTTTACAAGAGAATTTTAGTGGGTTGAACAGGTTGTCGGGTCGAACAAGTTTGCGGACAGTGGGCGAAGCTAACGAGTTAACGGATAGGCCGGACAAGAATAGCTTTTAAAATGACCGCCTTTATTATATAGAGATTTTGGTATATTTTTGTGTTCCAACTTTAATTCTTTCTTTATTTTTTTGAAATAATAGTACGCTTCGAAAAAATGTGATTATTTACAAACTTTGTTTATTTCTCGGACTTTTTATATTCTCCTCCTCCTAATGCTACTACCAAATATATTTTGTAGTACGGGACTATTTCTAATTTCATTAATTTTATTTATAATGCTGTCTTGCAGATCTACGAGGGTGGTTCGGAAACCGCGTGGCCTAACAACGAAAACGGAAGTTTTCTTGACAAGAAACATTTAATTTTTCAATTTTGTGATGGCTCCACACACTTATTACAACGATATTCCAAATTAGTAATGCCTTCATTGCAGGTCGATGAATCTAAGTCCTCGAAATAACTATTTACAGCAGCGATTACCTCGGATTTAGACGAAAATCTCTTACCGCCAAGCCAGCCATTTTTTCAAGTTTGGAAAGAGATGATAATCGCTAGGAGCTAAATCTGGGGAATAGAGCAAATTAGGTACTAATTCAAATGCCAATTCATGAATGTTTGCCATCGCAATCGCATTTTTTTGCGCACTTTGATTGCAAAAGGTCAACCTTAATTTTATATACTTTCGTGGATAACATTGTATATAATAGTATATTAAAGTACAAGTTGCATAAGACATGATTTTTGCGCACGAGTTCAAGGTTTAGAAAACGAGCCGTAGGCGAGTTTTCTAATGAACGAGTGCGCAAAAAGGTCTTATGAAACGTGTATTTTATACTATTTTTTCTATTTCGGACATTAAAAGATCAAAAAGACTTAAAATAAGAGGCATGTTTTGTACGAACATTGTAGAAATTTTCTTTTTTTGAAGTTGGTAGCATTGATGTTTAACTAGAGCATTTTAAATATTTGAAAATCGGCGGTGTTATATGTCATTTTAAGGTTAAAATTTCGATTGATTTATGCAATGACCAACCTCTAAAAACAAAATTTTGCGTGCGAAAAAGTAATACTTTATGCAACCCAAACGGGTGTCGAAAAGTGCACTTTATAGCACCGAAATAGAAAATAGTATATTAAAAAACGAGTTTCATAAGGCACCATTTTGCCGCACGAGATCAGTTTAGAAAACGAGCCGCTTGCGGCGAGTTTTCTAAAGAGCGAGTGCGGCAAAAGGCCTTATGAAACGAGTTTTTTATACTATTTTTTCTATTATGCGTTTTTTACATTAATAAATTGCTTAAATTGGAATTATTTAATTTGAAAGTTCAGAGTTTAATTTTTATATAAAGCATGCAGTTGGTCACATTGATACTTGACATTTTCAAATTTAAATCTTGCTATCCGCGAAGTATATTATATTACATATTATTTATTAATTTTCGTTAACATTACTTGATATTTCATTTAAAAATATAAACATGAGTGACATAGAAACATATATATGTTGTTGTCAATTGTATACAACATACGTTGTTTGTGTAAAATAAGGACATATATCATATCTGTCAAATGTACATAAATTCTTAAAATCAAATGACAGCAATGATATTTATTTCTGTATTCGAACAACGCCAACATTGAAAAATGAAAAAAAGCGTATCGAAATGAAGCTCATTTCGATACTGTTTTGGGTTTCATAATGAGTTCATTTCGAACGCAAAATAGAAAAAAGCATTTTTTTAATTAAAATGTGGATTTAGACATTGTTCTGTTAATACTGAAAATATTCTTCATAGTAGCCATTTGACGTTATTCCTAGAATGTAGATGTTATTACTTTATTAGACGTAGAACGCTTATCTTCCAAATACACAAATATTTTAACTACGTCATAGGACTTTAAATGAATCAACAATGGAAGGCTTATTACGAGGATTGTTCGTAAACTATATGGTCTAACACAGAGATAGCGTGAATTCGCAGGAATTTTCTTTACCATTCTGTAGAATCATCCTTTAATTGGTTCTTGGTCCTGTTCTTTTCCTTATTTATGTAAATGACTTGCCTCGCAGCGTTTCTGCACTTCAATTCCATTTGCCGATGACACATTGATGGCGCTACACTTGTAGTGGAAGATGGCTTCGCGAAAGATTCCAAGCAATGGTTAAACAGCAATTCTCTGAAGCTAAATGAAGACAAAACGGAAATGATTTTAGTAACAACTCGAAAAGTGAGAAGTGACCCAAAATCTACTCTTAAGTTTTTGGGTATGCATGTTGCCAGCGACATCAGCTGGAATTGCCATATCGACCATCTCTGTCGGTGACTAGCAACTGCAGTTTATACAATCAGAAGGTTAAAACTAATTGCAACTTATGAAGCGGCAAGAACTGCTTATTTCAGTAATTTTCAGGCATTTTGTTTAGGAGGGGGGGAGGGATTCATGCAAAACCGAAGCAGTGTTTAAAATACAAAAAGAAAGTATCAAAGCCTTAAATGGAGTTTCCGGAAGAACCAGTTACAAAAACCTATTCAAATACAACAGAATACTGACTGTACCATCTATATTCATACTTTAGCAAACAAATTTTACTAAAAGTAATGATTTTCACCATTAGAACACCAGAAATGGAAGAAATATTACCATCCTTTTACATAAAATAAATAAACCGCAATTAATCAAGAACCATTTGGGGATTAAATTATACAACAAGCTGCCAAGTGAAATAAAAGACCTGGATTTCCGAAAATGCTCTGCTGTAATGAAGAAATGGCGTGTGGACCAATACCTGTATACTGTTAAGGAATATTTTGTTTGTGATCTTTTTGTGTTGCTTTAAGCTGCTGGGTAAAATCAGCAACACGTATGTATTGGTATTTATTATAGATAGCCTGAATTGTTTGTCTATCTTGTTTTTATTATGTCTGTTGTTTTTTTATTTTTATACTTACTGTATTATCAATCTAAATCGACTTTTGTAAATTTACAACAATAGTAGATTATGTTATTAGGCGTAAAAGTGATACTTTATGCGACGAAACTGAACGATTATTTTACCGAACGTAGTAAGACAAATAAATATAGAAATTTGGTTGTGTATTGTAACGTATGATCAAAAAGTCTGTGGATCGTGATAGCCATGAAACGTAAAGCTATCTATAAAATTATTTACTTCTGTGATTCATTACCTTGAAGTACGCATAAGTCACAAATAAAATAGATTTTTTGTACTCGCTTATCAAAACCTGTCATTTCACGATTCGATTTGCGTTCGTAAAAAGTTACTTTAAACACGAGTGCGTAAAAGTAAAGTTGGTACTTCCTGGAACTTGATTAATTTAGTGACATTTTAAAATCATAAATCCCTAACCTTAATAATATGCTACCCAGTTCGTTGTTTTTCTATGAAAATAAAAGGAAATGAAATAGAAATTGTTATATTTGGAAGGTATGTAATTCAATGTCAGAACAGCAACAAATATTATTTTTTAAATTTATAGAAAACTAAAAAAAAAATTGTCAGAAGTGGGATTCGAACCCACGCCCTCAGAGATGACCAGAACGCTCGAGAACCCGTATAACGGGCAAGGTAAACCTTGAGTCTGGCGCCTTAGACCGCTCGACCATCCTGACAGATACTAAGTAATATTGTTAAAAATACTTATAAATATAAAAATTTTGAAATTATATTTATATTTTATATAAATATTATTATTGTTTATAGTTCTCGTACAAAAAATATTGTACAAACTTCGTGCGTGAAACATTTCGCAAATTCGTGTCCATAAAGCGCTCGCTTGCGGCTCGCGCTTTAAACTGGTCACTCATTCGCGAAATATGATTTCACGCACTTAGTTCGTAAATAACTATTAGGTTATAGTATTTATTTACATTTTATGTATGTTATATTTAATAACATTTATAGAGATTACAGAATGCATTTATAAATAAATGAAGTTTTAATAAATAATAAACAAAAAATAAGGCTCATTACAGTTAAGAAAAGAACTCCCACAATGAAACAATAACATTCAGGTAGGTACACTTTTACAATAAAAAATTATAAAAGATGTTGAAAATGTCTTCCCTGTTCTTGAATACACCGGTTAACACGTCGGCCCATGTTATTAAAAACTTTAATTAAAAGATCAGGTGTTACTGTGAGACAGTTTTCAACAATACGTTCTTGTAATTCATCTAAAGTGTAAACTGGAGTTTTAAAAATGTTATTCTTAAGCAATGGGAGTAAGAAGTAGTCTAAAGGACTCAAATCACAAGACCTAGGTGGGTAACGTCCGTCTGATATTAACCTTTCATCATAAAATTGACGTAAATATTCCATGGTTACTCGAGCAACATGCGCTCTCGCGTTATCTTGCTGAAAGTATCCATTATGAAGTTCATCATCGTGCAATTGATTGATAAAAGGATCAAGTATTTGATTTATATATCTTTCAGCGTTTATGGTATCTTGAAAAAATATTGGCCCTATTACCCGTCTACCAACCCAAACACCAATCTTAGGACTATGTAAAGGAGCCTCACTATGAAAATTAGGATTATTCTCGCTCCACGTACGTATAACTTGTTTATTAACGTATCCAGATAGGTAAAAATAAGATTCGTCTGTAAAAAATGTTAAATCAAGGATATCGTTATTCATATGGTCATTAAACCAGGTACAGTACGATACTCTCTTCTGATAATCTGGTGGCAGTAACTTCTGACACATCTGCAGTTTATAAGGAAACATGTTCAAGTCATGTTTAACAATGGTTTGACACGTCCCATATTTTAAATTGATTTCTTGTTTCAATCTACGCAAGGATAAGATAGGTTCTTCCTGCATACGTTGCCTAACCAGATCAATAACATCATCATTTCTAGCCCGTCTTTTTCCAGATCGAACACTATCGCTGATATTACCAGTTCCTTCAAATTTGTCCACAGTTCGTTGAAGTTGCCGAAAAAAAACTCGTTCGATTATTGCGAAGTTGGGAAATCTCTCACGGAACTCATTCAAACATAAACGAGGTGAATAAACCCAATTACCATTTTCACCAATATTTCCATTACTGTAGTATGATTTGATAATAAAAATTTTATGTTCTAATTGAAACATTTTTAATTATAACCAGCTGACTTGAAAGTTGTCAAGTAAATGTCAAAACTAATTGAAATAAAAAATTTCATAGGTTCTCGTAAATTCCACGGCAATAGCGATCCAAAGACTTTTTGATCATACGATACTAATAATAATTAATTAATGAACGTGATTATGTTCAATACTGCAATATTTAAAATTATTGCACATTTATTATCTCAACGTGGTAAAGATGCGTGTTTTTGAGCCCGAATTTGTTTGCCAAAGAAATAAACAAAGAAAATGGGATGATCATTAGGATGGCTATGAACTGTACATAAAATTGTATATTGATTTTATTATTAAACAGCAAGCGAATTCGAATAACCGCAAACAATTTTAGATACAATTTTTGATATCAGGTGCTTACAAATGTTTAATCATTATTAATTCCAGTCGTTTACCAGTGACACAGACGAAACTACGTGAAACGTATATAAATGTAAATAAAAATAATAAAAAAATGTAAAAAAATGGTCTACAAGTTTTACACTATGTAATTCATACCTGAATTATTTCTTGCATTATTAAACTATGTATTTAATACATACACGTAAAATTTCATTTTTTTGGAAAGCATAAGGCAAATATCAATGTATGTTTTAAATATATATAAGTACTTTGAAGTAATGAACCAGACCTTTAATCGCCGACTTATTAAGTTTACCTTATCATACCAAGGTCACGAAAATATTATATTTATATATTTATATTTATATATATATATATATATATATATGCGTAAAAATGTTCTACAAGTTTTACACTATGTAATTCATACTGAATAATTATTTCTTGCAATATTAAACTATGTATTTAACACGTAAAATACATAAAGCAAATTACTCCCAGGAGTTGCCGCAACTACTGTTTCAAATGTTTTTGACGATAAGCGCCGGTACACGAAAACTAACTCGAGACAACAGAGCAGGTGAATCTTGTTCGCTATTAATTTTTTTAAGAAGTTCCTACTAAATCTGCCTTCTTTTAGCCAGTGATTGAAACCTATGTCGTACAAGTGCGGAGCATAATCAAAACCACGAGCAAAATGAATTCCATCAGTCTTAAATGAAAGGAACTTCAGAAATTTTATTTAGACTTTATTATTGTCAGTATTATATTACTCTGGACAAAAAGTAATGAGACTAATTAAATAAAACACACAGAAAATATTTTATTCATCCAAATTTATTCTGCCTCCTTCAAAATAATCCCCTCCCATTTGAATACACCTATTCCAACGTTTCTTCCAGATTATTAAAGCCAGCTTCCGGTACAGGCTCTAAAGCGGCCAGCGAATTCTCTTGGATGGCTTCTATTGACTCAAAACGATGACTCTCCTTTTTTATTATAATAAATAATAAAAAATAATAAAATCGGCACGTCAATAAAGTCCTACATTACGTACTTGTTACATAAATAGCTATTATCTGCTTAATTTGATAAAGTGATACTCTTACCTTGTCAACGATGACAAATAAGTTGTCACTTCTATGATGTTTGAAGATAAAGATTATTATGATTATTATTAGGTTAAATATGACAGTACAGAGCGACCTGTCAATTAGACTGTTTTTGACAATACGCCAAAGTGAACGTCTCGTGTGATTTCGTAATTGTAATGGAAAAAACTGAGTTGAGAGCAGTGATCAAATACTTTCATTTGAAAGGCTTAACACCAACCGAAATCAAAGCTGAGCTGGATTCAGCACTATTAGAATGAGCTCATTCGTTTTCAATGGTTAAAAACTGGGTTGCCGAATTTAAGCGTGGTCATATGAGCACAAATTATTGAAAAAGTTCACCGTATCGTCTTGGACGACCGTCAAGTAAAAGTGCGCTAGATAGCAGACATTGTAGGTATCTCAAATGACGGTGTGCACAGAATTTTAACTGAAGAATTAGAAATGAAAAAATATTCGGCGCGTTAAGTGCAACGGTTACTTATACCAGAGCAAAAACTGAATCATTTGAGTGTTTCTCGTGACCTTTTGGCACGTTTTCGCCGCAATCAGAAGAATTTTGCACGCCGTTACATTACCGTAGATGAAACTTGGGTCTGCCGTTACATTCCCGAAACCAAAGAACACTCCAAACAATGGACAAATAAAGGTCCTCCGCTACCAAAGAAAGCAAAAACGGTTTCGTCAGCAGGAAAGGTTATAGAAACTGTTTGTTGGGATACACATGGAATTATCTTGATCGACTACTTAGAAAATGGAACACAATAAATGGGGAGTATAGCGCCCATTTGTTGCAACAATTAAGCTACAAAATCAAAGAGAAACAGCCTCATTTGGCACTGAAGAAAGTCCCTTTCCATCAAGATAACGCACCTGCCCACAAGTCTGCGATTTCAATGGCAAAAATTCATGATTTTTGATTTGAATTAGTGCCTCATTCGCCCTATTTCCCAGATTTGGCTTCCAGCGATTATCATCTCTTTCCTAACCTGAAAAAATGGCTTAAGATTTTAATTAATTAATTTAATTAATTTTAAACATTGTTCAAGGTTTGATATGTGTCTAGAACGAATATCACCACAAATCATATCATATAAACTGCATCCTCAGCATAGTTAACTGGAGTTCTTTTCGAAGAGCATTCGACGAAAAAAATATCATTAAAATAGATAACAAAAACAAATGGTCCTAAAATACTACTCTGCGACACACCACAATTTATAAGGATTTCCTTTGAGAATACACAAGTATTTGCTGTAATTTGCAAGTAATATGAAAACTACATATTTTAAAGTTATGTCTGTAACCCCGTAGTTTGGTTTTAGAAATTAAATTCGAATGATTGCCAAATGCCTTCTATAGGTCAAGTAAGACGCCAAAAAGGAATACATTTAGTTTCAATGAGGTTAATTTAATAAAATTTAATATTTTACCCCTATGAAATGAGATGATGACTATTTATGAAATGATATTTGATAAAGAATTTATACATTTTTGAAAAACCTGTTAACAAATTTATAGGTCTATGATTGATTATTTATCATAAGATAAATAACCTAAAAATAAAATTAATGTGAAAATATAATTTGAGAGGAAATACAATCACAAATAGTTAATTAACTCAGTGGTTTAAAAAATAAAATGATGTAGACCTACATATTTAAATATTATAATACGAACCCTATCCTACAAACAACACAAAAAAACATAAAGGAAACACACCTGCCTGTCAGAACCTGTAGCTTGCTACATTCAGACCCATACTCACAAGCGAACGTGACCAGCCCGTCGCGACAATAAAAAGAACTTCGGGCTTTTTAAATTGGAATGTTTAGATTCCAACCTGGTCAACGTCCTTATTAAATTTAATTGTGTGTGTTGTTTACATGCAGTACTTTCTATGTAAGAAAAAGATTTCTTCGTGATACTGATAACTAATCAGATAGCTGTGCATATTTACAGTAATGTCAGTCTACGTTATATCACTTGGGAAGTACATATAATGTAAAATAAACAAGAACCGCTCCAAAACATTTAATGTGAGTATTAGTAAACAGCAAGTAAAGATCGTCAAGCAAATATTATGGTAATTTTAAGTCATATGATTTATTTTCGAGGTCGTTGTTGACGGCATGGGCATACCTTTATTGTTACACTTACCTTTGTTTTAAAATTGTGTAAATACAAATTTTGTTTCGACGCTCGATTTGCGTTTATATGTTTATTTCAATGAAAAATTAAATTATAAATCTGTTTCAATAAAAAGTAATTGTTGTTATTTCAATAAAATGAAAATGATTTCTAATATTTTGTATTTGTTTTATTTATTATGACACTGATTCATGGGAATTATGACCTATGTCTTACCCCAAAACTAATGCTAAGGGTATTAACATGCAAGTTCTCCAGGTCTCACAAGCATTACACGACGGAGATTACTAATAAAAAATCAACAGAATATTTTATATTTTTATTGGATTTTTATTAGTAGGTGTCGGCCGTTTTGCATTTTAGTTTCAAACTAACTACAGTAGAGCTCGATTATTACAACGGACTCGTACATAACGTACTTTCGGATACAGCGTACACATTCCTTGGTCCCAGCAAAGCCTTATTTGAAGTAATGTATTTTTGTTCTGATATTACGTACATATTTATTACGTACTTCTGTTATTACATACAAAAATCTTGTTAAAAAAGTATGATTTTTATAACAGACTTGATTTTTTTTAATAACCTACTTATTATATAAATCTGGTATAATACCTGTTAAATATCGGCGAACTACCTTTCTCGACGGAACAGTAGAAGCTCACACACCACAATCACTATTAGAGACATCTGTTTCGGTAGATTATTAAGTGTAACTTTACGTGTTAAAAATGAGTACTTGTACTGAGCAGCAGTGTAAAGCATTATCAGTTGAAGAGAAAATAAATATAATTAAAGAAATTCAAAGTGGTAAAAAACAATCTGATATTTGTCGTGCTAAATGTCTGTCTGACAAAACAACAGTTTCTATCATAATTAAACATACAGATAAGATTTCAAACTGAAGTGGAAGAATTTGCCAAATTATTCAACGACAGTGAATTTAATTGCACAGCAGGTTGGTTACACCGTTTTAAAAAACGTCATAACATAAGTGCTAGTTACATTCATGGTGAAAGTGAAAATGTAAATTTGGAGGAATCTAAGGTGTGACTGGAGTCGACCCTAAGTGGTTTTATGAAAGACTATAACATATATATATATATATATATATATATATATATATATATATATATATTGAACTTCATGTGTATGAGAATTAATAATTATTAAATCTCATTTTACATGCGATTGTCGCTATAATTTGTTGCATTTAATTCTACAATTCGGCAAATCACTTTTGCCCTAGATTGTAGACGCAACAAGCCGCGACATCAACTGTACAAGTTGTCAGCACAAATGAAAAATTTTGTGAAAAACTTATCTGCGCGGAATGTGCATATATCGATATTTCACTGTTTTTTACAGATCATCAGTGCACCTTACCGAAGACAGACATGATATTCACTTCTATACTACGTGTATATATACGAACTGTAATGAACTTCATGTGTATGAGAATTAATAATTATTAAATCTCATTTTACATGCGATTGTCGCTATAATTTGTTGCATTTAATTCTACAATTCGGCAAATCACTTTTGCCCTAGATTGTAGACGCAACAAGCCGCGACATCAACTGTACAAGTTGTCAGCACAAATGAAAAATTTTGTGAAAAACTTATCTGCGCGGAATGTGCATATATCGATATTTCACTGTTTTTTACAGATCATCAGTGCACCTTACCGAAGACAGACATGATATTCACTTCTATACTACGTGTATATATACGAACTGTAATGAACTTCATGTGTATGAGAATTAATAATTATTAAATCTCATTTTACATGCGATTGTCGCTATAATTTGTTGCATTTAATTCTACAATTCGGCAAATCACTTTTGCCCTAGATTGTAGACGCAACAAGCCGCGACATCAACTGTACAAGTTGTCAGCACAAATGAAAAATTTTGTGAAAAACTTATCTGCGCGGAATGTGCATATATCGATATTTCACTGTTTTTTACAGATCATCAGTGCACCTTACCGAAGACAGACATGATATTCACTTCTATACTACGTGTATATATACGAACTGTAATGAACTTCATGTGTATGAGAATTAATAATTATTAAATCTCATTTTACATGCGATTGTCGCTATAATTTGTTGCATTTAATGATCTGTAAAAAACAGTGAAATATCGATATATGCACATTCCGCGCAGATAAGTTTTTCACAAAATTTTTCATTTGTGCTGACAACTTGTACAGTTGATGTCGCGGCTTGTTGCGTCTACAATCTAGGGCAAAAGTGATTTGCCGAATTGTAGAATTAAATGCAACAAATTATAGCGACAATCGCATGTAAAATGAGATTTAATAATTATTAATTCTCATACACATGAAGTTCATTACAGTTCGTATATATACACGTAGTATAGAAGTGAATATCATGTCTGTCTTCGGTAAGGTGCACTGATGATCTGTAAAAAATAGTGAAATATCGATATATGCACATTCCGCGCAGATAAGTTTTTCACAAAATTTTTCATTTGTGCTGACAACTTGTACAGTTGATGTCGCGGCTTGTTGCGTCTACAATCTAGGGCAAAAGTGATTTGCCGAATTGTAGAATTAAATGCAACAAATTATAGCGACAATCGCATGTAAAATGAGATTTAATAATTATTAATTCTCATACACATGAAGTTCATTACAGTTCGTATATATACACGTAGTATAGAAGTGAATATCATGTCTGTCTTCGGTAAGGTGCACTGATGATCTGTAAAAAACAGTGAAATATCGATATATGCACATTCCGCGCAGATAAGTTTTTCACAAAATTTTTCATTTGTGCTGACAACTTGTACAGTTGATGTCGCGGCTTGTTGCGTCTACAATCTAGGGCAAAAGTG
Organism: Melolontha melolontha; assembly: GCA_935421215.2. Lineage (NCBI taxonomy): Eukaryota > Metazoa > Arthropoda > Insecta > Coleoptera > Scarabaeidae > Melolontha > Melolontha melolontha. The sequence goes on from OW285240.1 coordinate 49,031,308, forward strand.
ATTTGCCGAATTGTAGAATTAAATGCAACAAATTATAGCGACAATCGCATGTAAAATGAGATTTAATAATTAATAATTCTCATACACATGAAGTTCATTACAGTTCGTATATATACACGTAGTATAGAAGTGAATATCATGTCTGTCTTCGGTAAGGTGCACTGATGATCTGTAAAAAACAGTGAAATATCGATATATGCACATTCCGCGCAGATAAGTTTTTCACAAAATTTTTCATTTGTGCTGACAACTTGTACAGTTGATGTCGCGGCTTGTTGCGTCTACAATCTAGGGCAAAAGTGATTTGCCGAATTGTAGAATTAAATGCAACAAATTATAGCGACAATCGCATGTAATTTGAGATTTAATAATTATTAATTCTCATACACATGAAGTTCATTACAGTTCGTATATATACACGTAGTATAGAAGTGAATATCATGTCTGTCTTCGGTAAGGTGCACTGATGATCTGTAAAAAACAGTGAAATATCGATATATGCACATTCCGCGCAGATAAGTTTTTCACAAAATTTTTCATTTGTGCTGACAACTTGTACAGTTGATGTCGCGGCTTGTTGCGTCTACAATCTAGGGCAAAAGTGATTTGCCGAATTGTAGAATTAAATGCAACAAATTATAGCGACAATCGCATGTAAAATGAGATTTAATAATTATTAATTCTCATACACATGAAGTTCATTACAGTTCGTATATATACACGTAGTATAGAAGTGAATATCATGTCTGTCTTCGGTAAGGTGCACTGATGATCTGTAAAAAATAGTGAAATATCGATATATGCACATTCCGCGCAGATAAGTTTTTCACAAAATTTTTCATTTGTGCTGACAACTTGTACAGTTGATGTCGCGGCTTGTTGCGTCTACAATCTAGGGCAAAAGTGATTTGCCGAATTGTAGAATTAAATGCAACAAATTATAGCGACAATCGCATGTAAAATGAGATTTAATAATTATTAATTCTCATACACATGAAGTTCATTACAGTTCGTATATATACACGTAGTATAGAAGTGAATATCATGTCTGTCTTCGGTAAGGTGCACTGATGATCTGTAAAAAACAGTGAAATATCGATATATGCACATTCCGCGCAGATAAGTTTTTCACAAAATTTTTCATTTGTGCTGACAACTTGTACAGTTGATGTCGCGGCTTGTTGCGTCTACAATCTAGGGCAAAAGTGATTTGCCGAATTGTAGAATTAAATGCAACAAATTATAGCGACAATCGCATGTAAAATGAGATTTAATAATTAATAATTCTCATACACATGAAGTTCATTACAGTTCGTATATATACACGTAGTATAGAAGTGAATATCATGTCTGTCTTCGGTAAGGTGCACTGATGATCTGTAAAAAACAGTGAAATATCGATATATGCACATTCCGCGCAGATAAGTTTTTCACAAAATTTTTCATTTGTGCTGACAACTTGTACAGTTGATGTCGCGGCTTGTTGCGTCTACAATCTAGGGCAAAAGTGATTTGCCGAATTGTAGAATTAAATGCAACAAATTATAGCGACAATCGCATGTAATTTGAGATTTAATAATTATTAATTCTCATACACATGAAGTTCATTACAGTTCGTATATATACACGTAGTATAGAAGTGAATATCATGTCTGTCTTCGGTAAGGTGCACTGATGATCTGTAAAAAACAGTGAAATATCGATATATGCACATTCCGCGCAGATAAGTTTTTCACAAAATTTTTCATTTGTGCTGACAACTTGTACAGTTGATGTCGCGGCTTGTTGCGTCTACAATCTAGGGCAAAAGTGATTTGCCGAATTGTAGAATTAAATGCAACAAATTATAGCGACAATCGCATGTAAAATGAGATTTAATAATTATTAATTCTCATACACATGAAGTTCATTACAGTTCGTATATATACACGTAGTATAGAAGTGAATATCATGTCTGTCTTCGGTAAGGTGCACTGATGATCTGTAAAAAACAGTGAAATATCGATATATGCACATTCCGCGCAGATAAGTTTTTCACAAAATTTTTCATTTGTGCTGACAACTTGTACAGTTGATGTCGCGGCTTGTTGCGTCTACAATCTAGGGCAAAAGTGATTTGCCGAATTGTAGAATTAAATGCAACAAATTATAGCGACAATCGCATGTAAAATGAGATTTAATAATTATTAATTCTCATACACATGAAGTTCATTACAGTTCGTATATATACACGTAGTATAGAAGTGAATATCATGTCTGTCTTCGGTAAGGTGCACTGATGATCTGTAAAAAACAGTGAAATATCGATATATGCACATTCCGCGCAGATAAGTTTTTCACAAAATTTTTCATTTGTGCTGACAACTTGTACAGTTGATGTCGCGGCTTGTTGCGTCTACAATCTAGGGCAAAAGTGATTTGCCGAATTGTAGAATTAAATGCAACAAATTATAGCGACAATCGCATGTAAAATGAGATTTAATAATTATTAATTCTCATACACATGAAGTTCATTACAGTTCGTATATATACACGTAGTATAGAAGTGAATATCATGTCTGTCTTCGGTAAGGTGCACTGATGATCTGTAAAAAACAGTGAAATATCGATATATGCACATTCCGCGCAGATAAGTTTTTCACAAAATTTTTCATTTGTGCTGACAACTTGTACAGTTGATGTCGCGGCTTGTTGCGTCTACAATCTAGGGCAAAAGTGATTTGCCGAATTGTAGAATTAAATGCAACAAATTATAGCGACAATCGCATGTAAAATGAGATTTAATAATTATTAATTCTCATACACATGAAGTTCATTACAGTTCGTATATATACACGTAGTATAGAAGTGAATATCATGTCTGTCTTCGGTAAGGTGCACTGATGATCTGTAAAAAACAGTGAAATATCGATATATGCACATTCCGCGCAGATAAGTTTTTCACAAAATTTTTCATTTGTGCTGACAACTTGTACAGTTGATGTCGCGGCTTGTTGCGTCTACAATCTAGGGCAAAAGTGATTTGCCGAATTGTAGAATTAAATGCAACAAATTATAGCGACAATCGCATGTAAAATGAGATTTAATAATTATTAATTCTCATACACATGAAGTTCATTACAGTTCGTATATATACACGTAGTATAGAAGTGAATATCATGTCTGTCTTCGGTAAGGTGCACTGATGATCTGTAAAAAACAGTGAAATATCGATATATGCACATTCCGCGCAGATAAGTTTTTCACAAAATCTTTCATATATATATATATATATATATATATATATATATGGTAAACTTAATAAGTCGGTATATATATATATATATACAATATATACCGGGTGTATTATGAAAAACCTTTCGTGCTGTAACTTTTTTATTTTTTATCCGAATGTAATAAATTATACGTCGAACTAAATCGTTTTAAAAACACTGTAACGTGATCCGCTTTGAATTTTTTTTTTCACTTTGTTTTTGACAGAGAGCTGCAAACTGTGTTTTTTTAAATTGCACTATTTTTTTTTTCTTTATTCAAATATATTACTTTTTCTGAATATGAAACTGTAAACAACGATATCCTTGAATGAAAAAAAACGAGAAATTGTAGGTTTTTTTTTTAGTTCGATTTATTCTGGTTTTTCCGAACACAGAGATTTCTTAAATGCATTTTAAATACTCTATTTCATTTTATTACCAGCAAATGTGTGTACCTTTTAAAATCACTTACATTCAATACTATATAGCCCATAAAGGATTACAAACCAATGTTATCAGTAGAGCTGAGGATGTTTGCGGTACGGCAGGACCGTATGTAGTGCATCCCCACATTTAACTATTTATCTAAATATTCTCTGAAATGATTTGCCGGATCTCATAAATTAATAGAATGATATTTTAGTATGCACTGGATATTGTTATTATACAAAATCATAATAGCCATTTGTATTTATGGATTATAAATAATAATACGCATGTATTTGTATTTGGTTGTGAATTCAATTTAAACTTAAAACGAATCGTAATATTTTAACGACAAGCCGTCCTTACAATACATGCATTCGAGACAAAGTGTGCAACTCTACGAATAACTTCCATAATTGATCGAAAATGGACATTTTGGAGCTGAAGTAAAGCCCCTATTCTTAGAAAATTTTATTACTGTCGTTAAGAACTATTATTATAAACAACAAAGGCCTTTTATTAGTGTTGAAGTTTTAGTTTCATTGAATTTCCATGTTGTAAGTAGTCAATTGTAAAGTGTTCATTCACAATATTCTAAAACAAGGTGTAAATTTAACTAAAATCCAGAAAAACACATTCTGATAATATATTACTAGATTAGAAGCTGTGTTTATTACTATTTATTATATTATTTTTATAACCAAATGCAATAAAAGCTACGAAAACAAAAGAAACCTCGATTTATTAAAATCTTGTCACACAGCCTTTCAAAGCCTGGCAGCACATATTTTGCATATATTTTATATATACTACCTACTTGAACTAGGTGAATGAAGTTAGAAGTTAAAACTTATAACTTCTAACTTCATTCACCTAGTTCAAGTAGGTAGTATATATAAAATATATGCAAAATATGTGCTGCCAGGCTTTGAAAGGCTGTGTGACAAGATTTTAATAAATCGAGGTTTCTTTTGTTTTCGTAGCTTTTATTGCATTTGGTTATAAAAATAATATAATAAATAGTAATAAACACAGCTTCTAATCTAGTAATATATTATCAGAATGTGTTTTTCTGGATTTTAGTTAAATTTACACCTTGTTTTAGAATATTGTGAATGAACACTTTACAATTGACTACTTACAACATGGAAATTCAATGAAACTAAAACTTCAACACTAATTAAAGGCCTTTGTTGTTTATAATAATAGTTCTTAACGACAGTAATAAAATTTTCTAAGAATAGGGGCTTTACTTCAGCTCCAAAATGTCCATTTTCGATCAATTATGGAAGTTATTCGTAGAGTTGCACACTTCATTCACAACCAAATACAAATACATGCGTATTATTATTTATGATCCATAAATACAAATGGCTATTATGATTTTGTATAATAACAATATCCAGTGCAAACTAAAATATCACTCTATTAATTTATGAGATCCGGCAAATCATTTCAGAGAATATTTAGATAAATAGTTAAATGTGGGGATGCACTACATACGGTCCTGCCGTACCGCAAACATCCTCAGCTCTAGTTATCAGTGATAACAGCGGTGGGTCAACAACAACATTTACAGTGTTTATTTTAAAAATTTAAAAATCAAGCAGTCATATTGAACGATAAAAGTGCATTCCAAATTTTCGAAGAGAGCTGTGACATCTGTCAGTCACACATTCATTATAACATTTTCAACGATTTATTTCTAAATTTGGTTATTGAAATGGATAATGGCGAATGTGTGGATGCGATTCAAGCATATTTTGAATGCGGAACAAATTCTGCGGCTGCTTTGCGACTTTATGGAAATCGTTTTCCTGACAGACTGCGTCCAAGTGCTGATAAGTTTGGAAGGCTCGTGCGAAATTTACGAAATTTTGGATCATTCAAAAAACCGAAAATAAACGCACGTGTAATTCAAGATCAAAATTTAGAATTAAGTGTCTTGCTCTATGTGGAAGAAAACCCTAATACGTCTACGCGAGAAATTGCTCACTACATGCAGGTATCACATTCTACAGTTCAGCACATTCTGAAGAAGCACAAGTTCTTTCCTTATAAACCACGGAAGGTGCATGCTAGTGGTGTGCAAAAAGTATGAATTCGATACTTTTGTATCGGATACCTAGAGGGAGCAAATGTATCGTATACCGACAATGAAAAGTATCGGATACTATTAATAAGTACTCAACGGTTAAGTATTATAGATATGTATAGATGTATTTGTATTTTTCTTTTGCAATACTTTTGATACTGTAACGTTTGTCTTTTCGGGTTCTTAAATAAAACTAACAATAACTTTAGACACACACACACTATATTAATATTAAAACATATAACAATATAAAACTAACTATTAACATCAATAAGTACATTTATGTATTTATTATTTATGTAACTATATTTATGTTTACTTCGCGAGACTTGGGTATCGAATGTCCATCCCTTCTTCGACGCGGCTTTTATATCTGGTGAATACTTTTCTAGAGTGTTCACGTAGGCCTCGGGAAAACATCCAGAGGGATGACGCGCCTTGCGTCATCGGATGAGTCATTACATTGCCCCCTTCTTAAAAATGAAGTTTCGTCCCGAAACATGTCATGCTTTGGCTTCCTCAAACGATGACAAAATCGACAGGTAGGGTCTTTGTTACATTGTGACGTCATATCGAAATAACAGTCCACGGTCTTATCTTGCCTGGATGGACAGGAATATTCAAGCCGGTAACTGCATGCCAGAATTTCCATACCAGTGTGTCGGAAGATTACTTCTAACATGCTCCTTACAATTCTCCAGTCCAGGCGGTCCAATCCACAACCCAATTTTGGAACTGCTAATTTCAGAATGTCTTGCTGTAACATTTGTTCGCGTAAGTGGGTCAGGGCCTCCCATAAGGCTCGATAGGTTGGCTTTAGGCTCGACAGTTCTTTCGTGACCAAATAAAATATGGGCTGTCCTTCATTTATTATTTGGAGACTCTTCCCAATTGCTGGTCTCTGCTGCCTTAGTTTTTCGATTCTGCCAAATCTCTCTTTAAATTCCCTGGCAATCCCTTTGGCCATTCGCAGATCTCGGGCTACGCAATGAGCAAGCGCGTAGTCTGGCGGCACTGTAAACAAATCTTGCTGTTTCTCGATGGTTACTCCAAATCGAGCTTTTCTCGAACCAGAATATTCTTGCATAAAGTCTTCGAAGGTTAGTTCATGGTATTGGCTATCCAATCGGCGCAAGTCAGCGGTTTCGTCATTATTGTCTCCAGAGTATGGGGCTAATCGATTAAAATGTACGACTCTTGGCTTAGTGTGAGGTGTTCGCCTGATGCGGTATATTACATCGTTGATCCGCTTCAACACCTCGTATGGCCCCTCCCAATTCTTTTGAAGTTTTGGAGATAGGCCCCGTCGGCGTTGTGGATTATACAACCAAACCCGATCGCCTTCATGGTAACCACTCTTCTCGGCGTTGATGTCATAGCTCTCTTTCATTCTGTCACTAGCATCTTGGATATTATGTCTGACTTGTTCATGGATATTATCTAGTCGTCGTCTGAGCGTGTTGACATAATCTTCTCCGGCAAGATCATCACCAGGCTTGCTCCCAAACTTTAAATCACAGGGCAATCGGAGTTCCCTACCGAATAGCACGTTTGCTGGTGATTGGCCTGTTGTCTCTTGAACGGAGGCCCGATACGCCATTAGAAATAATGGTAAATGTTCGTCCCAATCTCTCTGGTGTTCGGAGACCACTTTGGATAAGTGTCTGATCATGGTCTTGTTCGTTCGCTCTACCATCCCATCTGATTGTGGATGCAAGGGAGTTGTTCTCGTCTTCCGTATGCCCAAAAGTCCACACATCTTTTCGAATAGATTGGACTCAAAATTTCGTCCTTGATCGGAATGAAGTTCCAAGGGTACACCAAAACGGCTGACGAACTCCTTCACAATCACGTCTGCTACAGTTCCAGCTTCCTGATTTGGTAGAGCATATGCTTCAACCCATTTGGTAAAGTAATCCATGACCACTATTATGTATTTATTTCCTTTGTCGCTTTCTGGAAAAGGGCCGGCGGCATCTATGGCGATCCTTTCAAATGGGCTGCCTACATTGTATTGGCGCATGGGTGCACGTCGACGCCTCTGGGGACCATTGCTTCCGGCGCAATTAGCACACTTTCGGCACCATTCTTTCACATCTCGTGAACAATTCACCCAGTAAAATCTCTGGCGCACCTTCTCCAGTGTTTTATGGACTCCAAAATGTCCCCCAGAAGCACCATTATGGAGTTCTCGCAATACCTCTGGTATTCTTTTCTTGGGAACCACCATTTGCATCTTGCGCTCACTTTCATCGTGATTTTCGACCTCACGTCTCAGGAGATCGTCTTCCATGGTTAAGGAATCCCATTGTGCCCAGTATGACTTCAATTCTCGTGAATGGGGAGCAATTTCTTGCCAGGTCGGTCTTTGCCCATTTCTTTTCCAAGCCCTGAGGACTGCAAGATCCGAATCAGCTTCTTGATCTGCGCGCAAATTGTCAGGTTGCCATTGGTCATCAACAACGGTGGTTCGAAGAGCGTTGGCCGATTTGTCTTCGATTCTGTTGCAATATCGACAGTCTTCTGGACAGGGCCTTCTGGAAAGGGCATCTGCATTTTGATGTTTGAGGCCTGCTCTGTGTTCAATGACAAAGTCATACTCCTGTAGCCTCTCAATCCATCTAGCTACTTGACCCTCTGGATTCTTAAATTGCAAGAGCCACTTTAAGGCGGCATGATCAGTGCGGATCAGGAACTTCTGCCCATACAGGTACTTGTAAAAGTGCTCAATGGTCTTAACTACTGCCAATAGTTCTCTCCTGGTTACGCAGTAGTTCCTCTCCGGTTTGGACAGGGTCCTGCTGAAGTATCCAATGACCTTTTCTTGTCCATCTTGGATTTGAGAGAGCACGCCACCAATCCCGACGTTACTGGCATCCGTATCCAAAACAAACCTCCCAGATGGCAGCGGATAGTTCAGAACGGGTGCACTGATCAACGTACCTTTTAACAACTCAAAGGCCGCTTGGCATTCGTTGTTCCAAATGAATGCTAGATTTTCTGTTAGGCGAGTAAGTGGTTTTGCAATGTTGGAGAATCCAGGAACGTAGCGTCGATAATATGTGCATAATCCCAAAAAGCTTCTTAGCTGATGTTTGTCTTTGGGTACCGGCCATTTTTCCACAGCTTTTACTTTTTCTGGATCCACAGCAATTCCTTTTCCGGAAACCACATGTCCAAGGTAATTTACCTCCTTGCGGAAAAGGTGACACTTCTTTGGACTTAATCTCAGGTTGGCATCTCGCAACCTCTGGAATACTACTCCCAAATTTTTCATGTGATCTTCAAAGGTCTTCCCTACCACAATCACATCATCGAGATATACCAGGCAGGTATCCCAAGACAATCCCCTCAGTACAGTGTCCATGAGTCGCTCAAAAGTAGCTGGGGCGTTACACAGTCCAAATGGCATGACTGTAAATTGCCAGAGTCCTGTACCTAAACTGAAGGCAGTCTTCTCTTTGTCATTGGGATCCATTCCCACTTGCCAATAACCGCTCTTCAAGTCGAGAGTGGAGAACCATTTTGCTCCTGCCAAGGTGTCTAGCGTATCGTCTATTCTTGGGAGAGGATAGCTGTCCTTTTTGGTCACACTATTCAAACGACGATAGTCCACACAGAATCTGGTAGATCCATCCTTCTTCCTGACAAGGACCACTGGTGAAGCCCATGGACTATTCGATGGTTCAATTACTCCTTGGCCTTCCATATCTTGTATAATTTGCTTGGCTTCCTCACGTTTTGCCAGAGGTAACCTTCTTGGTCCTTGTCGAATTGGACTTGCATCGCTGGTATTTATTTTGTGCATTACAATATTGGTTCTTCCTTTCGTACCAGTTTCAGTTTCAAAGACGTCTTCATAATGTTTGATTAAATCCTTAACTTGACTTTGTTCCTTCTTGCTCAATCCTTGACAGGCGGAGTCGATTATCTTGGACAATTTCTCAGGAACCTGCACGAATCCATTCTTCTTCGCCTCTATGCGATGAACGACGGCCGACACTGGCGAACACCACCCCAGAATAGTACCCTTCTTCAATGGAATAGGGTAATGGTTCACATTCATTACCCTTATCGGTACAGTCTTCTGAGTCTTAACCAGCATTTTGGCAACTACTATTCCTCGGCCCACCTCGTCATCATCAGCCTTTGGTTCCAACATTATAACATTTCCGTCCAAATAATCACCTTCCATACACGCCGTCAAAAATGTCTCACTTCTTGCATCCAGAACAACATTCTCTGCAGTAATTACTTGCACATTCCCACAATCTTTCCCATGAAGAAACAATTCCTCATTATTTATTTTTAAAGTGCCTTCTTTCATGTTTAACTGGAAGCCGTAGGTGTTCATGATGTCTAATCCCAAGATTATTTGTTCTTCTATGTCCGCTACGAGAACACGATGTCGGACTGATGTTGGTCCTATGATAAAGTTGACATCCACTTCACCTGCCACAGAAGCTGCTCCTCCAGTTGCTGTCCTAAGTCTCCATTTGCTAGAAAATAACTTTTTATTTCTGGGAATTAAATCGGGTCGCACGATGGTTTTCGTCGATCCAGTATCTAGCAAGCAAGCATAGGTCTTTCTTTCCATAACAGCGTCCACATACAGGCCGTTGGTTTGATGTTGCAGGGATGCGACTTGGCCAGGCGTCTTTGGGGCTTCCTGATGCTGGATCGATGATTGCCCTCGCTCATCGACCCGCTTTAGTTTTCCTGCTGCTCAGACGATGCTTTCTTGGCCACCTTACCACATTTACTCCGAACGTGACCAATCTCTCCACAATTCCAGCATCGCAGTACTCTTTTATTTGATTTGATCTGGTTTAGAACTCTACTAACCACCTGCTCCATGAACTCCTCATTTTCCTGCTTGTCAACAGTGCAGACACGAGCATGGTTCCGAGAGGCTTGCTTTGCAGTCTCAAACTCAAGCGCGTGCGCCAAAGCATCGATCAAGGTTTTCGGTCTTGCCAACCTTAATGCTTGCTGCGTATCAATATCCCGGAGACCGTCTATGAATGTCTGGACCGCTAGGTGTTCCATGAAATTATCCGGCGCCATCGGATATGCAAGTCGAACTAGACGAGCAATATCTGCCTCAAATTCCTGCAGATTCTCGCCTTTCTTCTGTGATCGATTCTTCAGTTGGGTATGGTATACTTGCTCCAAATGCGCATGGCCATATCTCATCTCCAAGCGTTTAATGAGTTGAGAATAATCTTTACGTTCCTCAGGAGGCAATGTCTGCAAAATATCACTAGCATCACCCCTCAATGCTATGACTAAAGCAGTCGCCTTCTCGGCAGAAGACCATGCGTTTGCTTCTGCGGCCGCTTCGAATTGCGTCAGGTAAGTTGCCCATGACGTCTTTCCATCAAAGGTTGGTGGCTTGATTCTGGTCCTTGAAATAGCCACAAGTTCTTCTTTTATTTCGATGGGCCGCGGTATGACTTCTTCGTTGCCCTGCCTGGGATCAGAATGACTCATGGTAGCGGGTAATTTCATCTCGATCATTATTGCCTCTAAAAGTCTAGAATGTTCTCCAATTTTCTCTTCTACAGCTGTGAAAACCTCTTCTTTTAACGCTTCTGATTTATCCGCTAATCGCTGTTCTAGAACTTTCTCCACTTGTTCCAGACTTTTTTCGAAGTTTCTAGAATTTTCTAGTAATTTCTTTTCCAGATTTTTCTCGAGGATTCTAGCGGTTTCTAGGTTTCTTTGTTCCATTTGTTGCATTTGTATTTGCGCATTCTCTATTAATCGTTGTTCCATATTTTTCGCGCTATCGAGATTCTTCTGTTCCATTTGTTCTAGAGTTTTCGCTAAGTTTCCAGAAGTTTCCAGGTTCTTCTGCTCCATTTGTTGCATTTGAGTTTGTGAATCTATTAGACGCTGTTCCATATTTTTCGCACTATCCAGATTCTTCTGTTCCATTTGTTCTAGAGTTTTCGCTAAGTTTCCAGAAGTTTCCAGGTTCTTCTGCTCCATTTGTTGCATTTGAGTTTGTGACTCTATTAGACGCTGTTCCAAGGTGTGCGAATTATCTATTAGTCTTTGTTCTAGAGTTTTCGCTAAGTTTCCAGAAGTTTCCAGGTTCTTCTGCTCCATTTTAGTTTGTGAATCTATTATTCGTTGTTCCATATTTTTCGCACTATCCAGATTCTTCTGTTCCATTTGTTCTAGAGTTTTTGCTAAATTTCCAGAAGATTCCAGGTTTTTCTGCTCCATTTGTTTCATTTGAATTAACAGCAAATTCACGTCAGCATCTCCGCCTGGAACTTGAAAGACATAATTCTCTGGATCCTCGCCTTCTTGGATCAACACATTGCGAAGCCGTTGCTGGAGGATCGACTTTTTGCCAGTTGTATCCTCATCCCTCTCTTCTAATTCTCGTTTTAACTCGGACACTTTTAATTCCGACAGTTTCATTCTATTAGCCATCACGATATTTAAAATAACGTCTTTCCGCACTGTATATTTATTTAATCGAATACTTAATTAACACTTAATTGTCTACTTAGTTTATAATTTATTAATTAGTCCACACCTGAATACCACTGTAACGTTTGTCTTTTCGGGTTCTTAAATAAAACTAACAATAACTTTAGACACACACACTATATTAATATTAAAACATATAACAATATAAAACTAACTATTAACATCAATAAGTACATTTATGTATTTATTATTTATGTAACTATATTTATGTTTACTTCGCGAGACTTGGGTATCGAATGTCCATCCCTTCTTCGACGCGGCTTTTATATCTGGTGAATACTTTTCTAGAGTGTTCACGTAGGCCTCGGGAAAACATCCAGAGGGATGACGCGCCTTGCGTCATCGGATGAGTCATTACAATACATATACTCGTTGATGCATATGGTATACATATATGTATACGATATGTTTATGTAGATCTATGTTTGTGTGCAATTGGATATAATTTATTTTTTAGTCACGTTCTTTTTTAAAATAAATAGTATATCAATTGACTATTTACAAAGTATAGATATATGAATAAAGTCATAATATTTTTACTATTCAAGTGGTTCGATACTCATGTCAAAAGCGTGGCTCTATTTCAATGTATGGATGAATTATAGAGTTCGAAATGATATATACACATAAATAATTATGTGTATCAAAGATGAAATATAAGTATAGTTATCGACTTGAGTTGACAGAAAAGTATCGGATACAAGTATCCGATACAAAGTATCGAATATTAAAGTGTAAAGTATTGGTATTTATTCGATACATAAAAGTATCTATTTTGCACACTACTAGTGCATGCTCTCGGAGAAAACGATCCTCAACGAAGGGTTCAATTCTGCACGGTTTTCATGAATAAACTAAGGGAAGATCCAATTTTTTATCGTCGTGTGTTGTGGTCAGATGAATGCACTTTTGGGAAAAATGGTGTATTCAACAGAAATAATCATCGCCATTGGAGCACTGAAAATAACCGTGTTGTGGTGCAACACAATTTTCAAAATCGGTTCAGTGTAAATGTATGATGTGGCATTTTAGGCGATAGAGTAGTAGGGCCTTTTTTGTGGAGGATAATCTAAACCAAGAAAAGTATAATAATTTGTTACGCAATGAATTAGGCGATTATTTAGATGAGTTGCCACTTGCTGAGTTAAACAGGGTGGTGTTCCAACAGTACGGTACCACACCCCATAATGCACGAATGAATACTGATTTTCTAAATAATTATTTTGGCGTCAGATGGATGGGCACTTACGGACCTATTCGATGGCCTGCTAGATCGCCAGATCTGAATCCACTGGATTTCTTTCTGTGGTCTTACATTCAAGATCATGTCTATTTGACTCCACCTGATACCAGAGATGATTTAGTAAGAAGGATAGTACAAGTATGTCATGAAATACCACCAAATCTTATATTAAACGCAGCAGTTGGAGTTAATAGAAGGTGTCAAATGTGTCTGGAACAAAATGGGGCCAATTTCGAACATTTAATTCATTAAAATATATGATAACTTGATTTCTGTAAATTTCGTAGTTTTTTTTTAATAATAATAAATTTGTCACTCAATTTAATGGAGGTGTCTTCAGGAAATAAATGTTTATTAGAATAAATAAAAAAAAATATGTAGTACAATTTAAAAAAAAAAAATTACTACTGTCTGTCAAAAACGAAATGTCAAAAATTTTTTTTTTTTAAAAACAGGTTACAGTGCTTTAAAAACGATTTCGTTTGACATATCATTCATTAAAATCAGATAAAATATAAGGAAGCTACAGCCCCAAAGGTTTTTCATAATACACCCGGTATATATATATATATATATATATATATATATATGTATATATATATATATATATATATATATAAATATAATATTTTCGTGACCTTGGTATTATATGGTAAACTTAATCAGTCGGCGATTAAAGTTCTGGTTTATTACTTCAAAGTATATATATTCAAAAAACCCTACATGTTTCGGCAATTATGCCTTTTTCAAGGAATATAAAATATAAATGACAGTATATTAATGTCATACGTATACATTTGTAGTTGTTATGGATAAAATTATTCAAAGATACATTTCAATATAATAATAATAAATCATGCCTTAGTATTCTAAAATAGATAGACAATAAAAACAGGGAAACACAAGGCATGAGTTATTATTACGTATGCGCCCGTGGAGCGACTTAAGATGTTAAGCTGTCGGCATTCGCCTTAAACGAGAAGGAAAACCACGAAAACCTACTCGGACAACCAGACAGGGATCAAAATACGGAACTGTCAGCATAATAAGCAAATGTATAGATATTTAAATAACATAAGATATATAATTATATAACAGCAACATATATTATGATGGTAAAAAGGAAAAGGGAAATTAAAGAAATGATTAGTATTAAACAGGAAAAAAATTCAATTAACAACAGAAGTGATATAAAAAATTTAAGCAGTATATACTATAACTTAATTATGTATGTGTGTCTCAAGGGCTTGTCAAATATAATGATAACATCGATGATAGATAATTTGCCTTTAAGTGAATGGTTACAAAATAATTTGCAGGATCCTAGTATCGCGAATCTAGAAACAATATATCAATTTGTGTCAGTGAATAATAATCTCATTACTTCGTGTATCCCCAGTGATACAGATTGTGTTGAGGAAGTTTTAAATCAAGAAGATAATAATGATAAGATGATAATGAAGTGGACGAAGAAGAAGAGGCAGCTGAAATTGTAAAACTCAGTTATGAATAAAGATGCGTTTACCGGAATAAGGACAGCTGCACGATATTTAGAAACTAAAGAAAGTACTACCAATACAATTTTAAGTAATGCATTAGGTACTGAACATTTTTTGGAATCTATTTATTTCAAGAAATCAAAGCGTTGCGGACTTTTTTACTAATTAAATTTTTAGATGTATTTGATTATTACCTACAATTTATTATTTTGTATATCTTTCTATTATTTTATAAATAAAAATACATTTTGATTATATATATATATATATATAGTAGATTAGATTAGTTGGCGATTTAAGGTCTGTTTTACTTTGATATGTACATATTTAATATTTTAATGTTACATGTTTCGGCACATAGTGCCTTTATCAAAGAAATTAAAAATATAAATGACAGTATATTAATGTAAGATTTATATATCTGTTGTTGCCATGGATAATATTAAAATATTCAAAGATACCTTCAAGCCCAATAATAATAATTCATGGTTCAGAACTTAAGACAGCAAGACTTTAATTACGGAGGATTAGAAAGAGTTATTATTAGGGAAATTCAAGAAATGATTAATATTAAACAAGAAAAAAATTCAATTAACAACAGAAGTGATATAAAAAATCTAAGCTGTATATACTATAAGTTAATAATGTAGCTATGTGTAGTTTACCATCATGAATATATGTTGTTATTGTATATTTATCCATCATGTGTTGTTTGAATATCTGTACACTGGCTTATCATGCTGGCACTTCCGTGTTTGGATCCCTGACTGGGCTGTCCAAGTAGGTTTTCGTGGCTTTCCTTCTCGTTCAAGGCGAATGCCGATAGCTTAGAATCTTAAGTCGCTCCACGGGCGCAGACATAATAATAACTCATAGCTGGCCAATCCCCCGTAATTGACGTCTTGCTGTCTTGAGTTCTGAACCATGAATTATTATTATTGGGCTTGAATCTATCTTTGAATATTTTAATTTTAGCCATGACAACAACACATACAAAGGTCAAGAAATAATTACCTTTATATATATATATATAATTGAAAAGAAATTATCGACCGTGATATATTATCAAAAATTAATAAAAATTCGGGTAAGCGGTCAATTAAAGAACTCCTTTATTAAATTACCCTATATTTCGCGACAGACTTTGTCGCTTCTTCTGGGGTAAAAAATGTAGAGTTAAAAAATAATAAAATTGACGTACAAAATATAAAAATCATTTTTATATTTTGTACGTCAATTTTATTATTTTTTTGGAGATTGGGTTTATTCCACTAATCAGGGCTTACAGGAATTCCGGCAACAGTATCCTAATCTGCCAGTTACTTACGCACAACTGCAAAAACATATTCAAGGGCAATGACTCGTAAAACCTGGCGGTGGAGCACTTAGAAAACGAACAGCAAATTACATAGAGGATATTCGACGTCGAATGGATAACTAACCTAAAAAATGAATCACAAGACTATCACAACAAGTTCATTTGTCAGTGGCAACATGTCATACTATTTTTAAAAAGGACTTAAAGTTGTTTCCACATAAAACTCAAGAAGTTTCGGAAGTCAAACAGGTAGATTTTGTTACGAGAACACAGTATTGTCTATGGTTTTGGAACAACATAAATAATAATGACATTCCCGACAAATGCTTCTTTTCGGATAAGACTTGTGCCATCTTTCAGGATATCTAAACAAGCAAAATATGATAATTTGGTCTGCAGAAAACCTTCAAGAAGTCGAATTATTGGGCCTATATTTTTAATTAAACCATAACTGCTTAAAGATATGGAAATGAATTATTAGAGCCGTTTATTAATGAACTTCATGCTGACGAACATACGGAAGAATATTTCCAGCAAGAAGATGCACCAGCACACAAATATCGAGAAACAATAGCTTTTTTGCAAGAATTTTTCGATACAAGAATTATTAATTTTCCTCCAAGATCTCCAGATTTGACAATTTTAGACTATTTTATTTTTCCATATTTAAAGAATACCATTTTCAAAACCAGACATCATATAATCGAAATGCTATTGTGAATTTTTGTGCTCACATAACCCAAGAAATCCTAATAAATAACTTTGAAATCATGAAGCGTAGAGTTCAACTTTGTCTTCAAAATAATGGTCAACATTTCCAACATCTGCTTTAGTATTATTTATTTTAATTGTGACAATTGTAATACATATTTTTTTCAAAAACTAAATTACTAATTATTACACACATTTACATGACATAAGTAAACTATCCAAATTATACGTTTGACAGATTACGTGCACTGTCACCAACTATTAAAAAAAAAGCATAGCCATCTGTAATGGGAAAGTTTTTAAAGGCACTGTTACAATGAGACTTTTTGCTTTTATAAACTTACTTTTTCTTTTGTCAATTATAAATTTAATTTTGAAATGTTCTTTTGTTTACTAAATGTTTATTTTATCATTCCGCATTGTTTATTTTAAGTAAACATGTATTCTTAGTTCTTGCTTTTGTTTTTAAATGGGTTGTTCAATTTCCTTTTATTAAATAAATGTTTGCTTTAGCTTTAACGCTTTTAATACAAAACAGAAGCTAAACAGAACCTGTCATTTTCACGTAATGGGTTGTTTTGGACCCGAACAGCTTATGGTTCTTATGTGTGTAGACAAAATGAACGATGCGAAAAAAAATTTAATCATTTATAGTTACATTAGTTACCCGTTATAATAGAGTTTAAACATTATATCCGTCATCAATTATCAATTTGTATAAGATGGTTCTATGTACTGTACCAAACAAAAGATAATATACTCATTGGAGACATGCTACATTAAACATTAATAAATGGAACTTGAGATAACGCGAGAAAATATAAATATTTACGCGAAGAGAAATCCTGTTCTTTTTCCAGCATAGTATTAATAACATAGCAATGGATATATTTTCATATCAGAGCGATAAATGGCTAATTTCATCATTGCTTAGTACGATTACTTACGTCTGGCATTTCTGTTTTTATCTCATGGGTGACACTGATAAGTAAATAGGAGAATAAAAGAATGGGCTTTGTTGTTTGTTTTATAAACAACTAAATCACAAATCTCTGCAGAATATATTAAGCATAGTAGCACTCATCAAAGAAGACAGTATCTGCTTATATACAATTGCTTACAACCTAATGCAAGTAAAACAAACATTGTTTTCTCAAAAATCATATCAGAGAGAGGAAAAATTATTTAAATATGGCATATCTCTATAATGTTAATGGAAATCTAGATACTAGAGTTGCGGACTTTGTCCGAAATGCAGGGATGTATTGTAGTGACAGCCGCCTGATGTAAATAGCAGCAGTGCGAGTAGTTAAGCCCGAGTAATAGTAAAATGTAATAAGAATGACTGCCGCTCTTTGGAACTAGATAGAATGTATAATAGTTAAGAGACCAGACGCATTAGGCTGAAATTACGATGGGCCATATAACATTGCTAAGTACAACACGCAGTTATTGAATAGCATTATTCATTCGTTAACCGCACATCTGTTTTGTGTCGTTGAAATTGTGACGCTATTACTTCAATATTACACTTAAATTCCTTTCTTCATGGGCGTAGATAGAAGCGTATAATTAATTTTATTTATTAGTTTATATTTCGTTAGATAAATAAAGTACGGTGAGTTAGTTCCTTTTTTTCTTTGTTTTAACTGTTAATTATATACTTCGTAATTTTGTAATAAATCCTGTTTAATATCGTTTCATCGAATCTACTTCTCCCAATTATTTTGACGTAATTTCGTTAAGTTTCAATAACTTACGCGTACATTTTTAATTTTCATTTATTTAGATCTAAAACATTGTTTAAGTTACTTTTTCAGATATGATATGGAACAACGTCGACAATAGCATCGTGAAACAATGGCGAGTTGGATTAAGGGTCATACTGATTATATATCCATTGCCAGTGATTCCGAAATTTATTGTAAAGTCTGTAAAATATCGTTAAAAATTCCAAGAAATCGCACATAAAACGTCACTTAGCATCGCAAACACATACATAGAAATTAGACCCGTTGCAATCTGACAATTTTAACGGAGACTGTGAAACCTTCAATGGCGGCAAATATTCCATTAAATAAACTTAACAATCCTACCTTCAAAACATTTCTCGAAAAATATACTGGTCGAAAGGTTCCTGATGAATCCACCTTACGTAAATATTATGTTTCTAAGTGCTACACGAAAGCAGTAGAACGCATTAGAAGCTATCTTTCAAATCAGTACCTATAGATAAGTGTCGACGAAACTGTCGATATATTAGGACGCTGTGTAGTAAATGTTAGTGCTGATGTAGTACATCCAACTATTCCATATAACGCATACGAAATACCAACAAAAGTTATAAATACAGTTGATGCGGAAACAGTAGCTAAATCTATTTACGAGAATATGCACCAAATGCTTCATTCGGACGACAGGTATTTGTCAGTGACAGTGCTGCACATATGTTAGAAACAGGCAGACTATTAAAGGAAACATCCTAATATGCTGCATATTATTTGTGTAGCACATGCTCTCCACATAATCTGTGAATATATCAGACACATTTCCGGAAGTTGATAGTTATAAAAGCACTCATTTTGAGAGCTTTAATGGTTCTCTTAGCAACGCTAATTGCAAAAAAAAAACAATAAAACTTAATAAAATGTATGGCAAAAAATCAGTGGTTTCCAAGTATAAAAAATATAAAGTTTCGTTTTTTAAGTTGTTTTATCTTGAATAATGCATATTTTATACAGTGAATGCAGAAACAGAATCCAAAAAAAAACTAAGGATAAAATGGTGAATAATTAATCATTTCCATGAAAAAAATTCCCATATTGTCGTCCCGCGATTTGGATATATTATCGATCCCGACCTATCTTACTTAAATCTTTATTGGGGGTTTATTTACTTTTACTTCGTTGACCTCACAATATTTGTCTAAATACGCATTATTAATGTTGTGTTGGATATATTATTCAAACGAACGTCGATACAACGGTATTATTCCATAAAAGAAATTTTAAATTAGTTTAAATTTGTTCCTGTAGTGTAAATAAGTAATATAAAGTAAGTATAAACATAGTATATAACATCCAAAATAACCAAAAAACCTTTTGTTAGAGTATTTAGTAATTTAAGTTGAATTTTATCAAAATTTAAAATGTGAGGCTGTCATTTAATTTCGTATTGCTATGATTAAATGTACAACTCGTGTGTGTATATATATATATATATATATATATATATATATATTGTTATATTTCGTTGAATGAATGTAGGTAATATAAAAATATAATAGTGAATTATTATGAAGATATACAATACTTAACTTTATTGAATGGCTAGCTCAAAATCTCTTAATCGTCAGGGTTAAGGTCGGTTCAAATCTATCCACTCCAGTTAACTTATGCAGCTTAATTTATCAAATTGAACAACACTTCAAGTAATTAAAAATGCCAAAATAAAATAGTAAAAATTAACTTTATTATTCAAGTAAGTTTAAAGATTCAAAATTCAAATTTCGTATTTCGTGGCACACATTCAATTATATAGGTGACAACAATTGGTACTAATATAGATCAAATTCAATATGGTGCATAAACATGTGGTTAATATTATCGATCTATTAAATTATTTTATAAATGTTAAATTAAATCAAGTTTTAATATTATAAATAGTGCATAGTGAAATTAAACAAGTTTTAAAAAGGATCACAGTGTTTGAAGAACAGTTAATCAAATGTAAGTAATAAGTTATTATTTAATATGTTATTACTAATAACAGATTAAATAAACAACAAGTTCTTTATGTGATCATGAATGTTCTAAATGGCGTATATAAATTTGTAAAATAACCTGAATATTCGGGATATTATTTCTTGTAATCTCTGACAATAGGTTGTGGATGGGTTCTCAAAGCAGGAAACAGAAAAATAACTCAGGAAAAATCCCTCTGGATGGAACGATTTTCAATATTTCAAAGTCCGACAGCGGCTAAAACGATGGCGGATCTCGTGACATCAAATGAATCGTTAGGGATTCGGTAAAGTTTTCGCTGTTCGACTTGGCGTGGGTTTGATGCATCCAATATTTTAAAAATTTATAATTCAGGAACGGTATGGTCTAGTATTTTGAAACTTGGTCTACAGGTAGTTATCAGGTAGGTAAATAGTTTTATTAACTTTAAATACACGAATATTTGTTATTTCCGCCAAAATATTTTAATTAAACCGGAGTGAATTTTGCGTGACCTCTCGTTACAAATACGGTTAGAATAGACGCCGTTTTGTCAATTGTTTTTAAGTAAATAACTTGCTGCAAATCACCTAATTTTTACTTACATTATCTTTTTGTATAATTATAAACTAAATATTATTACATTGTGAAACGGTTAATTAAATTACCTTAAGATTTATCAAATATCTTTGGTTAGGAATCATATGTTGATTTGTTTACAAAACTCTGTCAAACATATGTTCCTACACCGTTAATTGTGTCGTTGGAAATGGAGGCGGAGCTTAATTAATTTGAATATTTGAATATAAATACGTTATATATGTTATTTTTAAATCGCGTTAATTATAAATTTGAAATAGAAAATGAATTGAAACATAAATAATATAAATAAAAAAATATAAGTTAATTATTTTAAAGCAAAATCTGTCGTCATAATAATGTATTTATATTTTGAATTAATTCTTCCCCTCTTTGGCATGAAAATATATTTTACATAAGAATGTAATTTATTAATGACCTTTTTGTTTCTCTTTCAGAGGAGGAGCCTTCTCGTGAAGTGTATCAATATATATATATATATACAGGGTTAGTTAAAAGTATGGAGACGGCGATTTATTGTCGTTAATACTCATTTTAGGGAATTATGTTCAATATAAAAGTTTGTTAGGGTATTTTGATCTACATTTGAGTAGATTTGAATTTTTTTTTCCTTCAATTGTTTTTTAGTTACGCCTGTACGCGCAGTTTTTTTAAATGGAAATTAGTAAATTTTACTCTACCATTCGATAGAGAATTTTTGTCTCTTTACAATAATATTTTTGTTTTTTTTAAATTCATTTTAATAACTTTTTTATAAGAAAAGGCCGGTTCATGTGTTTAACAGATGTTCGGTACATCGCAGATAGACAGAAGCGTAGCGATAAACAAACTTGAGCGACATAATTTTATCAGTGGTTATTGTGTACGTCAAATCTTTGACAGAAATAATTCATTTGTGCAATTTGTTGCTGTTAATATTAACAATGGCGAGTTTAAGTGAACATGAACGAATTGAAATACTTATGATGTCGGGTTATGGAGATAGACGCAGAAGTTTACAAGACGTTAGTAATTTATTTAATGATACGCATCCAAATAGAAATCCAATTTCTAAATCCGTTGTTGGTAAAACTTTAAGACGCTTTGAACAAACGGGTAGCGTTAAAGATTTGCCAAGGAGTTGTAGACCTAGAACAGCAAAAAGCGATGATAACAAACTGGATATTTTATTGGCTGTATCTGAATATCCCCATTTATTAACCAATCAATTAGCGGCCAATTTCAATATTTCACAGTCATCGATCGTGTCATTTTTAAAAAGTGAAAAGTATAAACCTTATAAGGTACACCTTGTACACGAGTTAACGGAAGATGATTTTGATAGGAATTACAATTTTCTGAAGAAGTGTTAAATATTTGCAATAATAATGAAAATGTTGTCAACAATATTCTTTTCTCTGACGAAGCTACTTTTTGCCTTACCGGTGAAGTAAACAGACATAACTGCAGATACTGGTCACCCCCAAAAGGTTAATGTTTGGGTTGGCATTCTAGGCGGTCATATTATCGGTCCCTTTTTCATCAATGGCAATTTAACTTCGGCTCTATATTTGCAGTTATTGCAAAATGAAATAATACCTGCTTGTGCTACGCTCTATCCTCATGAAAACAATGATCACCTGCCCAATGGCAGTACCTGGTTCCAGCAAGATGGCGCCCCACCACATTATGGTGTAAATGTTCGTCAATATCTGGACAACGTTTTTCCACACAGATGGATTGGAAGACGAGGAACCATTGAATGGCCAGCCCGTTCGCCAGATTTAAGTCCTTTAGATTTTTTTCTTTGGGGATACGTAAAAAACAAAATTTACAAAAATAAGCCCGATAATGTCGAAGATTTACAAATCCGAATTACCAGAACGATACAAGAAATTCCCCGAGATTTTTTACAGAACTCTGTTCGGAGTTTTGTAAATCGATTGGGTCATTGTCAAATTACTAATGGACGACAATTTGAACACTTACTTTAATTTACTTTGTTAATAATTTGTTTAATTTTTCTTGCAAAAAGTTAATAAAATGAATTTTAAAAATACAAAAATATTTTTGTATTGTATTTTATATATGACAGAAAAAATTAAATACACTTTAAAAATATATGATATAGCTACAACATATAAACTTAGTAATACTAATAAACATTTATTTTCAAAACTTAAACCTAAAATAGAAAAAAATCGAGAAACACATGTCATATATAAAATACCATGTCGCGATTGCGATAGTTACTACATAGGCCAAACGAAACAATATTTATACAAAAGAATACAAGCCCACAAATACTCTAAAACAGACAAAACTGCTTTATCTACACACAAACTACAACGCGCTCACCATTTCGATCATCAGTGCACATCAGTGATCTGTAAAAAACAGTGAAATATCGATATATGCACATTCCGCGCAGATAAGTTTTTTACAAAATTTTTCATTTGTACTGACAACTTGTACAGTTGATGTCGCGGCTTGTTGCGTCTACAATCTAGGGCAAAAGTGATTTGCCGAATTGTAGAATTAAATGCAACAAATTATAGCGACAATCGCATGTAAAATGAGATTTAATAATTATTAATTCTCATACACATGAAGTTCATTACAGTTCGTATATATACACGTAGTATAGAAGTGAATAACATGTCTGTCTTCGGTAAGGTGCACTGATGATCTGAAAAAAACAGTGAAATATCGATATATGCACATTCCGCGCAGATAAGTTTTTCACAAAATTTTTCATATATATATATATATATATATAATTCCTTGAAAGAGGCAGTAATTGCCAAAACATGTAAGAGATTATTTTAAATATATACATATTAAAGTAAAACAGACTTAAATCGCCGACTATCTAAATCTTCTATATACAGTGTGTTTCACTTTTCATGGGGACACCTAAATAACTTTTTTATTTTGAAAGCAATTAATATAAAATTTTTATCAGTTGTGTAGGCCACGACAATGCACATTTTTATGTGAATAGAGTTTTTATAAAGTCAATATCTAGCCAACTATAATTAAAATAAAATGTAGTGTTTCAAGTAAAGTCGTGCTAGGGATTAAGACAGAGCAAAAAAGTATTAGGAAAAGTTTTTACAAATTACTCAAGAACTCCTAATACCAAGTTTCGCTGAAAATTTTTCATTTTTAAATTCTTTTACATTTTTATGCTATCTGTAAATAATGGTTTCTTATTGCAATAATAAGAGTGCCATGAAGAAAGATAATAATTTTCAGTTCAAACGTCAATTCAGTAAACAGTTTACTTCAGTTGTAACTATTGAACTTTGCTGAGCAATGACCGATAGACATTTAAGTATTGCTCAAAAAGTAGAAATTATTCGAATTGTTGGTGATAATGTACGTTCTACCCGAGAGGCTGCTAGCCATATCTCGTAAACTCGTGTGAGGATTATTACGATACACTGCATCAAAATGGTGTTCTCTATTGTTCAATTCTCGTTGACGTGGTTTAGCAACATTTTCAGTAGTGTTGAAAATGTTATTCATGTATACAACAATTCGATGACGGATGAGGTGGACGTTCAGGATGTCTCGCGTTAAACTCTTTAGCACCCTCTCGGATAGAACGTACATTATCACCAACAATTCGAATAATTTCTACTTTTTGCGCAATAGTTAAATGTCTATCGATAGTTACAACTGAAGTAAACTTTGACGTTTGAACTGACAAAACTATTTTTTTTGCTTCATGGCATTCTTATTATTGCAATAACAAACTATTATTTACAGATAGCATACAAATGTAGAAGAATTTAAAATTGAAATATTTTCAGCGAAATTTGGTATTACGGGTTCTTGAGTGATTTGCAAAAACTTTTCCTAATAGTTTTTTGCTCTATCTTAATCGCTAGTATGACATTACTTGAAACATTACTTTTTATTTTAATTATAGTTGGCTAGATATTTACTTTACAAAAACTCTATTCATACGAAAAAGTCGATTGTCGTGACCTACATAAATGATAAAAATTTTATATTGATTGCCTTCAAAATAAAAAAAGTTATTTAGGTGTCCCCATGAAAAGTGAAACACACTGTATATATATATATATATATCAGATATGGGTTTTGGAAGGAACCAGCCCTTCTCAGGGCTACCCTGAAGATAACAGTAAATTCGACTGCTGAAACATCAGATTATTCAAATCCTACAAATGATGGAAATAGCCCAAACAACTACTCACATATACTTGTATATGTGGATCATTCTTTATTATTAATATATACTTACTTATTTGAATCATCCTTTATTTATATTATTCATATACTCCTATTATTTATAGTACAACGTTTTGTTTATTGTCATGTAAAAGGTATGTGTTTTAAAATAACTAGAATTTATGTTGAACCGCCTAACTTATTTTCGTTTCCTTTTACGAAAATTGAAAACTAGCTCATTCTTAACGAAGGTATACCAAATTTTCAACGGAAAAATTGTTTGCAAAACTGCCCGGCTTCAGTTTCCACAACTTCAATGTTAGACATTTGATATTTTTAAATAACTGCAAAGCCTACTTTTTAAAAGAATACTAAATTAAAAGCAATATTTTTGGAATTTGATTTTCAAAATTCAAAAATAAATTGTATAATCCTTTTTGGGCGGATCCTGTATTTTAAATTTGTTCGTTTTGAGAAATTCAATGATATTATCTAGTTCCGGATTATTTTTCTGTGACTCAAATTAGAGCCAACAGAGCGTTTCCCTGTCGATACTATTTAAATTAGATATAGCCTTAATAAAATTATAATTATTAGTAATTTAGTTTCGGGAAAGGAAAATATAATTAATTGGTAAAAATGCAAGTTTTTAACTAATGAATGAATCAAGCATAACGAACAAAATTCATGGAAGTATTTTGCAGCGTTGTTTATTATTCTATTATCGTGTGTTATAAAAACTACAGACTTCTAGTGATAAATTAATTAAGATTAAGCTACTGTGACAAATATGCTTGTTATGAATAATCACAATCAGGTAACGTATTTTCAATTTACGCTTCTAGTTTCGCCATATCGTATTCAGAACATAAACACGACAACACAAACTAACAGAGAATAAAATTAATAATGTTAAAAGTTATCAAGGCATATGTACAAGGGTGGGTTGACTTATTCGCGCGATCGTCTAGAGTAGGCCGTGAAATAGAAAACAATACACATCACAGTTTGATAACCAATACCTCAGTTTACTGTTAATGTTTGATAAATTTGTGACAAAGCGTGTTTCGTAGTCAATTTTTTAAATTTTAGCCTGCTACTAATTAAATGTAAATGGATAATTTTGAACATCGTGCAGTTATTAAGTATCTTTTAAACAACCTTTACCGAAATCCATGATGGTATGCGAGATACATTGAGTGAGAATTGTCCTTTGTATATAACCGTGAGCAAATGCAGAAATTAATTTAAGCGTGGTAGGAGCAGCTTAGAAGACGATTCCTGCAGTGAACGACCAAAAATGACTAAAAGTCCAGAAATGGTGGATAAAGCCCATGATTTGATGATTACATGTATTAGAAATAGCAGAGGCAGTGAGCATTTCAAAGGAACGGCTTTATATTTTGCACGAAGAACTAGATATGAGAAAGGTTTCAGCAAGATGGGTGCCGCGTTTACTGACGACAGATTTGGGTTCATTATTATATACCCGAATCTAAAGAACTAAACGTGGAAAACCAACTCCAAAAAACACCATGACAGTTATATCGGTGGGAAAGGTGATGGCATCGGTATTTTGGAATGCAAAGGGAATATTGTTGATAGACTATCTTCAAAAGGACCGTAAACGGTGAATATTACGCAAATCTTCTAGATCGTTTGAAGACTGTTATCGCTGAAAAGCATTCAAGAATTACTAAGAAGAAATTGCTCTTTCACCATGATAATGGACCTGTGCATTCCAGTACGGTTGCTGCAAAAAAATTTAAGAATTAAGGTTTGAATTAGCACCAAAACTGACTTTCATCTATTCCCTAAATTTCTGAGGCAAAAAATTCTGCACAAATGAAGAGCTAACTTCAACAGTGGACAATAATTTTGCAGGGTTAGAAGAAAATCACTTTCGAGGCGGAATGAAGAAGGTTGAACACAGATGGACCAAATGTATCGAATTAAGAGAAGATTATGTAAAAAAAATAAAGTTTGTTTATTTTAATTATTCCTTTGCTTCTGTACGGTCGCGTGAATTAATCAACTCGTAATTTTAAAAAAGCATAATGGAAAATTGCATTAGTTCGGATAAAAAAAAAGATTAAAATAACCTCTCGTAATTTACAAAATTATGTATTTCACTTTCATGTATAGTTGTTTAACTTTTAGCCAATACTGTATGTATACACAGAGTACGGCGAAATACTTTATACTATTTAATTTAAAAATTAAAATCACAAATACAAACCAAACCATAAATTGTAGGCATTTATTAAATTACAAGTATATTTATTGTGCACGGAAAAAGTTCTATGAAATCATTAAAAAAAACCTTTTGTTTCCCAGTCTCTTTATCAAATTGCTATGTACACATCTGTATGAGCAATTTTAAGTCAAGAGGAAATTATACGGGTATATAAATACGGAAGTTTGAATCAACATTTTTATCCTTGAGAATAACTCATTTCATCAATTACACGGCAACGAAATTAAAAGAGATTTGTTCAAACAATAAGATAATGACGCAGAATTTAATCATTGCACGGCAGAAATGAAATGTGCTGTCTGTTTTCATGGAAAATTATTTCTTTTTAAGTAGAACGATGCAAATGGATATTGTCCAGGAAAGGTTAATTATGTGGCCAAAGTTCATTATTTGTAATTCCGGAAAAAATGTTTGTAGCAGAATGTTTTCAATTTTTATAGTAACAACGCACGTGTTATGCACATATTTTTAACGTCGTGTGCATAACACTGTAACCAGGGAATTTATTTTAGTTACAATAACATAATGTATATAGATAGATTTTTCTATATAGAGCTTTTTTTTTCTTACTACCCCATTTTTTACAACCGGATAAGGACCCAACGTAGAAATTAGAATACATTTGTTCTCACATACATATAATGCAGACATGCGGATCAAAAAGGTCAAGTTGAAATTTTACAGTTTTAGTTGTTGTTTAAAAATGTAATATTCATGTTTTTATTTGTGACTTGCTGGTGAAAATTATGTGTAAATTAATTAATAAGACTGCCAACGCTTAACTCTAGCTGTAAGTTTTCTTTTTTTAATATATTAGTATATATATGGGTAAAGTTTTTATTGCAATTTTATAGCTTCTCCTGATGAAGTGATTAATAAATTGACGAAATATTGAGATAGAACATTTGAGTTTTAATGTAAATAGACCGATAACCCAAATATTAGTAAATTATAACGAGCCATCCAAAAATTCATAATTGGAGTAGACTGTGAAATTGGGTTGATACTTTAACCACTTCCACATAATGATATTTATTATTTGACATTGAAACTATAAGTTTGTGTCAAATTTTTCAAAACTCTTATTAAGAAAATTGTTTGTGTTTAGATGTAAATGAATAACATTTTCAACAACTTCTGTAGCTATATGTAAATTTTGATTATGATTTCGATATTAAATAAATTATTTGTTTTCTTTCTTGTTGTAGTATCATTTCAATGCCATAACCTTTTTTTACAATGAAACTGTCAAGCATCAAATAATGTGTCATTATGTGGAAGTGGTTAAAGTACCAACCCAATTTCACAGTCTACTCCAATTATGAATTCTTTTGATGGCTCGTTATATATATATATATATATATATATATATATATATATATATATATATATATATATATATATATAGTTACGATAAAATCGAATGAGAAAACCTAGAAATTTAAATGTGGATAAACTAGTGCTAGTACTATATGGGCCGAAAGACAAATGAAAGTCAAAGAGCACGCGAAGATTTCGAAATTGTGAGACCCTGGGAATCATGTCATCATTGAAAACTATATAATTAAAGGAAATAAAACTTGAACGCCTAGAAAAGGAACGAATAGCATATGTGCCAACATTTAAGCACACTCGATTATTTGCACACCATTAGTAAATAAGTGTTTGATTTCTATACAGAAGTAGGCAGTCTAGTGGAGAAGTGATGTTATTCAAGATTTTTAAGTCATCTACATACGCAAGAACATTACAATCTAGAAGCATCAAGAGATCGCTAATATATACATTGAGATGTAGTGGGCTCAAATTAGAGCCTTGGAGGACGCCAGTAGAATTTTGGATTGGAATTATATCCGTTATATTGAAAATAGTACGATCGATTCAGTAAATCGGTTTTGAAAAAGGATGCAGTTTTCGGTGAAGCGCCTATAGATTGTAACTTCGACTGCAGTAGAGAGTGGTCAATTGCATCGAACGCTTTACTTAAATCGGTATGGATAACATCCACTTGTCGAGCATCCAAAGCTTCACCTATATGCCGCGTACGTTCCACCAAGTTAGCGACAGTAGATTTGCCTCTAACAAAACCATGTTAACTAATTGAGAAAAAAGAATTAATATTGCCATATAGCTTCTCATAATGTATCATGCCATAAAAAAAATCATAATTAGAGTAAACTAACGGGTGTTCATTTGAAAAGTCAATCTAGTAGCATGTGATTTACTGAGAACATTTTGAAGAATGTCGAAATTAAAATTTACTACTTAACCTACAAAGTCGTATATTTTGACAGTTTCGTACATGCAAATAAATAACAAATGTGATTTGGATTTACGTTTACGGAACAACAAACACATATGCGTCTTATTCTATCAAAATTTCAAAGTAACCTAGATTGACTTTTTAAATGAACACACGTTATGTAAATGAATTGTTACTTTAGTCACTTCCACATAATGACATTCATAACTTGACATTGAATCTGAACGTTTGTGTCAAATTTTTCGAAACTTTTATTAAACTACATGAAATTGAAAAAAATGGTATTCAACACAGAGCAGAAAGCGAAATTTATCGAATGCTACTTCCGTACAGACGTGAAACTAAATAGCGAGTGGCAATATTCAATTCCAGAATGCATGGCGTTTACAATAAAATATCAAGTAATGATTGTCATTATATGGAAATGGCTGAAGTACCAATCTAAAACATTTACACAGTCTACTCTAATTATGATTTCTCTCGATGGCACGTTATATACTCAAACATCTTTGCAAAATATATCTGCACTTTGATTTAAATCCAGAATTTATTGCAAATATACATATTATCCACTTCAATTCTTCAGCAGTGTATTTGTTAAATATATTCGGACAAATTGCAATATTCTGGGATCTCAAATAAAAGAAAAGAAAAGGAAAAACATATCTGTTTTAAAACAAGTGTATAATAATTACAACAAATACAAGAAGAATGTAGAAAATAACGTTACGGTATATACTCACCAACAAACAAGTTATCAATAATTCTCTCATTATTTACATTATCTCAAGTATTTTATCCGATTCAATTCACTGAAGCGTACAATTGCTATTTTATTATTACACATTCCGTAAAATATTTAAAAAATTTACTTAATTTTCTGAAAAACAACACTGTTTTACGAAAAGCCGACTTCACTTCTAGCGGAATTCGAAAATATAAAACATAATGCAATGCAAATTGATTACATTAACAAAACTTTCGCTCAAAATTGCATAACATATTTATTGCTTAGAATATAGGATATCTCAATAATAACGCATATTATCCATCGTTCAATGAATTGTCGTCATCCGGAACATTACTTATGATGAATGCATTATTAAACAAGCTATTATAATTAATACACAATGTTGTCCTTGGAAATATATAAATATACAAATCAATTTTTAACTTACAAAATCATTT
Organism: Melolontha melolontha; assembly: GCA_935421215.2. Lineage (NCBI taxonomy): Eukaryota > Metazoa > Arthropoda > Insecta > Coleoptera > Scarabaeidae > Melolontha > Melolontha melolontha. Next base: position 49,062,573 of record OW285240.1, read on the forward strand.
TACTTACATTTGTGTGTCGAGAGGCGTATGTAAATAAAGACAGACTAAATGTAAATACATAAAAATGGCAAGATTCCAAATACGAATTTACTTGCATTCTTCGTTGCTAATAATACAGACGTCTGTGAGACTTTAAAAGAATATATATAAAAGAAATATTTTAAAAAAATAACTGATCCATTCGCCTTTTAACACAAAGCGGAATACTATAAATGGAAGACAAGGAAGAATGTTTATATTGATTCAACAAATCGCATATGGAAGTATAAGAACTTATTGAACTCTATGAATTTTCTATCAAAATTGTTTTAATTATGCAGATGTTTCAACATGAGTGGAAATAATAATTTCGAATGTATAAAATAATGTTTTTAGTGCAAATTCATGCGACACACCATGATAAATCCATGTGACTTATGTGCTGCACTACGAGTGCTAGAGATATGTTGTGCAAAAGATAAACAATGGTCAAATGTAATACCCAAGTCCTTAAGCACTTGTTTTCTTTTGATAACGCCACTTCCATTAAGTAATCCACATGCATAACGCTAAATCTTTTAAAATATGACACAACGCTACACACTTATCAATATTAGTAAGAAGTTTGTTCACATCGCACCAATTCACCATTATGTCCAGTATCAGTAGTACTTATAATAGCTTGATAAATGTTTAAATCGTCTGCATAGATTAGCACGGAACAAGGAATAGAAGTAATCAAATCATTGATGAACACATTAAATAGAAGAAGGCCAAGATTTGATCTTGGGACACGTCAGATGTGACTATGTAAGCATAGTAAGCAAATAACTGTACAACAATATCACAAGGGCAGGACTACTTCGAAATGAGCTCAACTTGTACAAAAGCTTAAGGCGAACGATTGTGTCAAATGCACGTGAAGAAAATCCGCGTAAATTACATCCATCTGTCCACCATTATCCAACTCCGATGCAATTTCCTGTTATTATTACAAGATTTGTGACAGTTGAACGCCCAGGTATAAAGTCACGCATCAATGGAGAAATGTAAGGTCTTACCTTGGCCATAATAAATCGATATAACAAACTTTCGTAGACTTTAGATAAGTTTGACAAAAGTACTAGTTCTCATTGCTCTCTGACAAAGGACATACTATTTGATGCAAGAAATATCACACGTTTATTACGTAAAAGCAAGTTTATATCCAGTGCTTCTTGTAAGCTATATATACCTTCGACTTTGCATAACTATATTTTACAAAATACAATTTATTCCCTAGATTGCAAACAAGATTTTGGAGTAACTAACACTTATCTCCAAAACCAAGGACACTTCATCAAGATGTCCAATATTTGAAACTATTAACGAATAAATACAAAATGTGCTTTATTATAAACAAGCATACGCCTTCAGAGAAATATTAACCAAGGTTAACAGTTACTGAACAGCAGGATCTATGAACAATGTAGCAAAGTAATTTTTTCAAGCTCAGATAAAATCAAAAAGTGGAGATCCTAGAGGCCGAAGCCTTTTATAAATAATAGGTCTTTTGTTAAGCAGTCAAATATTTTCTGCACCCTCTAAGAAAATTGTTACGATATTTTAGCTATTTGTGGGTTGGCCCTGGTATTCTTCGCGTTATATCTAGCTTATTGCTACGTCATCCGCTTTTGGGGGAAAATAAGATACGCGTTTCGTCTTAGGGACACATCCGTTCTAGCCTTCTAAAGGTTTAGTAGTTTTACCTGTGGACATACACGTTAACGTTTTTTTCTATTCCGGTGTCGTAAAGTGCAAATTACGATACCCCGTTGCTTGGTTACACAGTATCGTAATGTATTACTTTACCGCACTCTAATTTTTTTTTTCGAAGTTGATCACAAGTGTAATAAGTAACTAAATCATACAACTAAATCGTTTTAAAAGTTAGATATGGTTAGATATGAACGTTTGACAGTGATAAAAATGTAAATAAAAATTATTAGAGAGAATAGTAGACATTTGCTAAAACTTGATTAGTACTAATTATACATAATAAAAGGCGTTCAACAGACTCTTGCTAAAGGAGTGTATCTATAAATACGTTAACAAAGCTAGACGCTATAAATACTTCTACCGAGATTACTTATCATTGTGAATACTGCAATTGTTATATACTTTTACTGTAACACTAGAAGATTCGTGGGCATTAGTAGATATTCTAGGCAGATTCTGGGAACACACTATATTTTGTTTGAATCCCTGCTGATTCACATTAACTAATAAATCACTGTCCATTGAATTAGAAGTTGATGAATTCTCTGTGATTTTAGTAGGCGTATTAGGTGCAGTGTTAGATAGTATTTCAGCAACGTCTTATGTTTTCTTAATGGAATTATCAATGTAACCTTCAGCCACAGCGGACGTTTTCCATCCTCCATGGCGCTTAATTTTATCTCCTCCATTATTAGCCAAATGTGTTACACTGGATCGTCTAAAGCAATGTCCAGTGAAGAGTTCAGGACTAGGTAATTTCAAGTAAGTAGCAATTCTTTTTGGTACTTTTCCTATTGTATTAATACCTATTGGAATATTTACACAGAAGCCATTTCTATATTGCAGGAAAAATGCCTATGTGTAACATGACTGGGACTAAGATGATAAAATTTTTTCACCAAATCAATCCATAACCTTTGAGTTATAATTGTCTAGGAACATAAGTTTTAGTTTTTAGCAAGTCAACCATTATGACATCACTTTTAAACTGTATATCATCTATAATCATGTTTCTCATTTCTTCACGACGGCAAGCTCCATTAAAGCCCATTATAAGAATGACCTAACATAATTTTAATATGACTATTATAACAAAATAATGTACAAAATTAGTAAAATACTACTATAATTATGTTTTTATTACTTACTTTCATTGCTAAATATGTTTTATCATCGGCTTCTGATTATATAGCTTGTTAGATTATAATCTTTTTAAATATGCTATTAGTTTAGATATCTGTATTTTTATAAATATTCAAACAACATTTTAACATCGAATATTTGAACCATAGGGAAGGTGCCTTTTCTATTTTACTTTCTTGGTTAAAATAGGCAATCATAATGTTTTCTCTAATAGTCATGATGTTATTTTCTTTATACCAAGTTATAAATTGGTTATATTCCTTTTTATAAACGCGGTCGAGATTTTTTTGGCAGAAGATTTTCCAAATTGTCTTTTGCAATTTTCCGAAGCTCTGGCGGCGTGCAATTACTTATTTCCAATCTCCTAGAGAACATTTGACTAAAAATTTATAATACATAGTTGTCCTTCTATATAAGTTGGTTCTGAGGTTATAATACTTGACAACTTTTGAAGTATTTCAAAATAATAAGTATTCTTTGTTATAACAAAAAATAATTGTGTTAACAATGTTACCACTCAGTTCGAAGGAGTTACCCATTTGAATTAATTTATGCCGCAAATGAATTTTCGCAAATACGTATAGTTTCACGTAGGAATTTCCTTGATAGTTTTACGTATTTGCGAAAATTCAATTCCTTTGCGACATAAATTAATCAAACTCGTAACAATTTATTTTCAACGACGGTGGAAATACTGCATTAAGGAAACTTTCGTAACTTAAATTTTATATTTATTATATTGCCGTGTAGTTTTAAATATTTCCTTTCATGCTGTAATGTGTTTTCTAACTTTGTAAAAAGAAATAAAAATACTGCATCATAATAGTTTAGATGTTCTTTAATATCAGGTAGGCGTACGAAAACTTTTGTGACTGGCTGTATATGTTTTATTTTAAACTCCATTCTTCTGTTGTTGCAAATAAAATAGAAAATGCTAAATACCCGTATACATAGCTGTATATTTTCAATTTTAGCGTATGATTTTCCTTCCCTGCACAAACTAATAATTTCTCTTTCTCGTTGCGATAATTCTCTCTGCTTATCAAATTAATTCACGTTTATATTTACACTGTACGTTACATAAAAAACACGTTATCTAAAAACGCGTTAATAAACTCTTATGTATTTATCATTAGCTGTTTAAACAACGGGGAAAGCCCCAAGAATCTACATAGGTTAGCTGCATATACTAATGAGTAGTAATACTTTTAATATACATAGCCTGTATTACTAAATTTATTCTTTAAAATTATGATATATATTTTACTGTCTTATATTTTCCTAAATACAGTAGAACCCTGATTATACGTGGAGCGGGTTATCATATTTACATTACGTACAATACATCCTATGCATGTAGACGTAAAACCAACTTTGTTCCAGGGTATATAATGTTAAATAGAAAGTAATGGAAGTATTGAGATAGTGTTTTAATGCTTGTCTACAGATTCAAGGTGGCACTAAATACAGAAACTCTTGCCGGTAAATTACCTATCTTGAGCAATACCGTTTGTTTTAGTTTTATTTTATACATAAAATAGACAACAAAAACGTTAACTTCGTAGATGAAGCGAAAACGTGATCGAACTTGATAAAGTTGAAGATTTGAACCTATTTTAAGGTAACTAAACGATTACATATTACTATTTCTTTTATATTACTTAATGCGTCGTGTATGTGAATATTATTAAATAGTAAATAAATACATACTTATATACGTGCCTTCAAAAACTTTCCTCATTAGAGACGTACATGCTCATTCAAAATTATATGTTTGTGACAGATTACGTGCACTGTCACCAACCATTATCAAAAAGTACGGCCGTCTCTAATGAGGAAAGTTTTTGAAGGCATGTTAGATAATATTTCTTTTGCACTAGATAGCAATTATAATCTTCACATTAGTATTTTATACATATATGAAAACGAGAATGTATCATGTAGGGATTCGCCTTAGCAGGTAGTATGCATGTGACAACAAGAAGACATTACTTTTTCTAAGAAGTAATCACCCAGGAGATATTTTTAAACCCAATTTTGTACAAATGTTTGCTGTGTTATATTACGGTTCATTCACTCACCATTTAACGTTAAAATTTCCTAATTTCTGATGAAAAATATGTAATTACTAGAACAACAATGCATGAAAGAACCAGTTTCAATTACATTAATGTATATTTTCTCGGAACAGATCGTAATATCATGGATATTATACTGTCCTTTAACATAAACAATATTTTTAAGCATGAACGATATTCAAAGCGAATTTATATTTTGTTAATTAATTATGTACATTTCGTCTCCTAACGTTTAAATTAAGTGTTTTAATACAAAGGTATTTTTAATAATATAAAATATTATTAAAAACCTGGTGTGGTTTTTAATAATATTTTATATTATTAAAAATACCTTTGTATTATACAAAACTGGTGGGGTTTACCTACTCATGTATGTTTCAATTATTCTTATAAGTGTTTTAATATCAGACGATCAAAAAATTTTAGTGGCTTTGGAATGCGAACACAATTTGCTTTTTGTTGAAAATAATTTTATTCATTAACATATGCACCTTTATACGAGAAACAGGCGGAAAATTTCAAGAAAAGTTAAAAACACATTTAATACGCAAATAAGCCTTATTGTTTTTTAAAATATCTACCATTAATTCTGTGCACCTTTTCATTCGTCTAAAGTAGTCTAAACCAATCATTGAAACTTTTCCGCCATTCTGAAGTTAGCTTACTCAAAATGTGTGACTTGAATGCAGTGATGACAGGAAGCAACCTGACCCACATTTGTTTTTATTGTCGAAAACGTAAATAAATCACTTGGGAGCAAGCCTGAACTATTGGCTGGATGAGTCATTAATTAGATGCCTTCGCAAATCATCGACTGTTGCGCGAGCGATATAGGGAGTAGGAGTATCATGATGAAGGATGATTGTTTAGGTTTTTCGCCATTCATCAATAACTGCGGGCAACAAAATCGTTGTATACCATGCCGCATCTACAGTTCGATAATTCTCCAGAATAACTGTAGCGACGTGACAAGATTTTGCTATAAAACACGAAATCAATTGTTTAGAAGTCCTTCGCGAGCAAACAACTTTTATTGGCAGAAATTCATTTTGAAACACCCAAACTGTTGATTGTTGTTTTGTGTCCGGTTCATAAAAATACATCCACGATTCGTCACATGTTATGATGTCATAGACATTATAACAGAAGATATATACTCGTATATGTATCGGTTTAAAACGTTCTCCGCAGTCTTCCGATGCCCAATATCCATTGGTCCCTGTTTTCCCATAAGTTGTTACTACAGACCTCACTTTTATCTCCCTGTAGATTCCTTTGCCTCAAGTTCTTCTAAGTCTCCCTCTCCTGCGCTTTTCTTGTGGAGTCAATTCCATCACTTGCTTGGGTAGCCGTTCACCTGTCATCCGTTGCACATGTCCATACCATTGAAGCTGTTTCGTTCTGACGTCGTCTACTATGATATGCTTAACTACCATGATTTCTCTTATCATGTACGATCACACGAAAATCCCCACGCAACAATCGAAAGTAATTTCCAACATAAGTTTTCGGTAAACGTGTGTGTGGTATGGTCGCCGGTTATTTAATTGGCCCTTTTATTCTGGAGAATTGCCTCACAGGCGATAACTACTTAAATTTTTTTACAAAATTATTTACACGGACTACTACAGGATACCAGCACATGAAGCTCCTATACATTTCGCTCGTCAGATCACGCAACATTTGAACGAAAGGGCATTGGACTGGTCGCGGTGGTTCTGTTAGTTGGCCTCCAGATCTCCAGACCTCACAGCACTAGATTATTGTTTATGGGGTTGGTGCAAAATAAAATTGGGGTTGTACTAATTCAACGTATTAGAAACGCTGCAGATTTTAGACAAAGACATGACTCAATCAGGGACGCAATAGGCGTCCTTCGTAAACGAAGCTGAAAATTTTTATATTAATATTTAAGAACGCTATGATTACCAAAACGTTAAAATATGATATTTTGTTTATTTTTACTTACGCTATAACTATAACTAAAAAAAAATCGGATTAGACAGCCCGATCAAGTCATTCCTACATTTTAAGCGCTCCAGTTAAATAGTTCTCTAAGCTTTACATTAGAAAAATATTTGAGCCTTATGAAATAATTACAATTTTTTATTATTAAAAATGCAGTGTTTACTAATATTTTGCTAAATTTAGAATGTTCATATTTTTATGAACAGCAGTGTATACAGAGTGGTTGGTTTTTCATTGTACACTCAATATTTTCGTTGAAAATACCATATTTAAAAGAAATCAAAACGTACCTGATACTATTTTTTGCCTCTTTCCGATCCTGTGAAATTGAGTGCTATCACTTGAAAAACAAAAGATGATCTAATGAAATTTTTAAAAAAATTGTATATATACCTGTATATTATTGTATATTTAGCTAGCTTATTCAATTCGGGATACATTTTTTTTTTCGTTGGGCAATGGATAACGACATAATAACCGCAAGGGAAAAACACATAACGTATGGAACATAAGTTTTGAGGAAAAAATCAAAGATAAAAATCGATTAGTAGTAAAAATTTTATTAAAACATAAACATTGGGAAATTATTATATACTATTGCGTCACACAAAAACTAAATTCACAAAACTGGTAAATAAGGGCTCATAGTCCTCAATGGCGCGCAATTTTGGTAGAATTCTCCCCATCATTCTCTGGACGACGTTTATGTTCACTTCTCGGATCTTCTGGCCCGTAACTGTGTTTCATTTTGGACTTCCCAACCCTTGTCATAAATTCTCCTGCTCAGTAGTGCCTAAAATTCCTCATTAGAGCGCGCCTGAGGTACGTTGGGGGATTGTCTTCCTTAGGTACATAATTCACGTCATATTCAGTTAACCAGTTCTGAGTGATTCTAGCATAATGGTATGAAGCCAGATCGGGCCAGAATATTACATCATCATTTGGATGATGAACATTAATGAAATTTATCAATTTAGATAGACATTTGCGAATATAGACGTTTGGACCCACAGCTTCACCTATAACTCTCCCAACGTAAAGTCTTGAAATTCCGGCTTGCGAAATAGAGCACCAGATCATAATCTTGTCGGCAAATTTCGCTTTCGGTTTGAATTTTACGTTGTCAGGACAATTTTCAATATTGGACGTGTAAAAACCATCGTTACCCTTTATTTCCGAATTGGATAATATGAAATATTTCTCATCGTCTTAAAAAATAACTCTGTTGTCAATAAAATGTTGACGCTTTAATGTGCGGCAGCATCTAGGGATTCTCTCTAGCTGGGTTGCGGTGTATTTGGGACACTTCCTTCTTTATCGATATTCTAATCCGTTTTTAGTCAAAATTCTGCCGACAGTCCTATGCGCAATTCCAAATCTACGGCCTAAAGTGCACATAGACGTCCCAACTCTGTCTTGAGTAGATTAGATGAGTCTGTTTACTTCATGTGGAGCCAAAACTGGAAGTCGTCCACTCTTCGGTAAGTTCATGCATGGCATACCTTCTTCACATTCCTTAATTGTGCGGTAAATGGTTGACAGTCCAATATTTTGGTCTCGAAAAATGTCAATTTCGCGTTTAGGTACTCGTCCAACTAAATTATATATAAACTTTCGTATTTCAATCTTGTATGGCATCTTTCAAAACTATTTCTGACAAATCTAACATGTCACCATAGTAACTAACAAACGAGCATCTTTTCTAGCCCAGTGGTAACTAGTTTGGACCCTTTTACGTAATATCATTCCTCGTCAAAACTTTTTCTCAAAACTTATGTTCCATACGTGAAGTAGGATATATGTATCGGTTAAAGAACAATAAAAAAAACAATAACACGATGTTCTAAATGTGTACCATTCATCACTTGAAAACAAAAGATAATCTAGGTAATTAATTTTTTTTTTTAATTGAAGGCCCTGTATATTATTGGATATTATTGGAATACAGTATATATTTTTTTCGTTGGGCAATGGATAACGCCATAATAACAAAAAATTAAAAGTTTGCTTTGAAAATTTGACCGAGTAAAAACAAAATATTATTTAAATGTCAGTTCGGATACCAGTTAATGAGGTGAGTTACCAGTTGATGAGGTGACCAGTTTAGCGATTGGTGAATCATTAATGTTAGTTTCCCTGGGTTATGTACCATATTAAGCACTTAAAAATATTCCATTTTTTCATGTCAGCTTTCTCTGCATTAGTAAATTCCTTACTAATGCAGAAAAAGCAGATATGTTACGATGCTTTTATTTATCGAATGATAACTGCCACCAAGCTGCAAATATGTACGTCAATCAATACCCTGATCGAAGACTATCACTGGAATACATTTCTAAATGTGCACACTTCATTACTGAGAAACGGGAGTTTAAAAAAATAAGAAATGTAAGAAATAGAGATATAAATCTGAACGATGTTGAAAAAAATGATGAAGTAAATATTTTGGCGTATTTTAGAGGAAACCGCGCTTCTTCAACTCGAATTACTGTACAAGAGCTTGGTGTCACCAGATATAAAATCATGAAAGTCCTTAAGAAACACAAAATGAAACCCTTTAAAATGCCTTCAGTGTAACATTTACAACCGCTTGATCTTTTGCAATTGGCTATTAAATATTGGAAAACAATACTTGTCACACATTTTATGGACAGATGAAGCAAATTTTTATAGGAATGGTGTGTTTAATAAACACAATAATTACTTTTGGGATGACGTGAATCCTCGTAGGATCCAGAAAATGTCAATATGTCGATGTCAAATAGGTTTTGTACAAATGTCGGGATAGGTGTGACAGGGGTTTAATTATTTGGACCTTATTTTTATAGCGGTATACTTAATTAAAACCGATATTTAAACTTTCTTGAAATTGAATTTCAAGAATATTTAGATGGTCTAAATATTTTGAACAAATATGGTTCCAACATGACGGTGCACCAGCCCATAACGCGCAATTAGTAACAAATTTTCCACAATTAGAATTTGAAAGTATGTGGATTGAGAATAAAGGGACACATTTATGGCCTCCGAGATCGCCTGACCTTTCAATATTAGATTTTAGTCTACGGATTTATAAAAAATAAGGTCTATTGCACTTTGTCGAATACCTTAGAAGAACTTAAAAATAATATACAATTGGCAGCACTGGAAATTACACCTAATATGTTAAGAAGATCTTAACATAATTTATTAAGCTGAACTCGTATGTGTATCAACAAGAATGGTGGAATTTTGAACAATTTTTTCAATAGGATTTTTGCTTTATCGTGTTATTATTTGTCTATTGTTCTTTAACCGATACATCAATCCTACTTATGTTTTTTTTGTTGTTATTATGCCGTTATTCATTTGCCAATTATACTAATTGAATGAGCTAGCTAAATATCCAATAATATACAGTGTTCAATTAAAAAAAAATTAATTAGATCATCTTCTGTTTTTCAAGTGATAGCACTCTATTTCACAGCATCGGAAAGAGGGCAAAAAATAGTATAATTTTGATTTCTATTAAATATAATACTCTCTCTCTCTCTCTCTCAACGAAAATATTGAGTGTACAATGAAAAACCAACCACACTGTATACGAGAAACGTACTTCTATAAAATTACAGTCAGTGGGTAGGCATGTTTATGGAAGTATGCGGGACATATTTTTGTTTAGAATCCGCAATAAGAGATGGCAATAAAATCGGAAAGTGAGGCAGTAGAGAACTGTATTATCGTGCGAACCTCTTGAAATATATGATAGTTTAGGTAATTCCCTAAATAGTTGCCAGAAAAAAATAGGGTTAAAGTTGATTATAGAACAATAAACATATTATTTTATGGAATATGTATATATTTATACGAAAATACTTTTGAAATGGTAAGTATACTGTTTTGTTATATAAATACCAGAAATAAATTCCTAATAGATTTATCAAATTACTTGTAGGAGCAATCGTACCAGTACCGAAAAAAATGTTGTGTACCGGGGAAGAGATTTGTCGATGATCCACAAATACGGTTCTTTACGTTTCCAAGAGACGATACTTTAAACAATAATTGGTTAGCAGCGGTAAATAATAGTGCACTGTTAGAAATGCCTCAGAAAAAAGTGCTACATTCATATAATGTTTGTCAAAGGCATTTTCAAGATAATCAGTTTCAAACTGAAGAAAAATTAAAATTAAATCGTGGTACAATACCTACTGTACATTTATCATTAGAAACTGATTCACAATGTACATTAGCTATAAGTTGCTCAAGCACTACAGGTTTACAAATTGGCACACCCCAAAGAAGAAATATATCAGTTGACGCAAGTTGTCTGAATACATCAACTTCTATATCAGTTTCACCAGTATATCACACTAAAAATATTACATTCCAAAGACGTAAGTTACATGTAGATGCTGTTTTAGTCAAGTTCCATATTCATTCACAACATATGCAATTACTACTTATTTACTAAAGGCTTTGTAGATATAAGATAATTTATTATTTAACTTACTATAACTAGTAACATTTCACATTAAGTATATGTATATATTTTCTTGATTATGTCTGTATTGTTTGTAATAATTTTTCTCTGATTCCAAGAAAAATTGAATTTTTGGGGAGAATGAAATGATTGGATACAAGAATTATATGTCTATAATAAATTAAAATTCTTGTATTTTTAAAATGTCAACACCGAGAAGAAATAAGTATGTATTATTCCTTAACAGTTGTTATGGCAAATCATTTTATAAAACTCGTGAATAAAAAATTGTCTAAACAAGATGCTAGACCCAATACGGTTGTTAATGCCTACTTACAACAACATGCATCAAAAGTGTTGCAATATATGATTTATCTAATGAACATAATTAATAAAATATTGCTTTTTTAAAAAATAGCGTTTACTTTATTAAAACTTTCAATTTAAACCCTGCAAAAAGATGTGCCAAAACAAGTGAATATTCTCGGCTGTTGTTGCAGATAATTCTTGGTGAAACATTTTAACTTCATACAGTAAATAATAAAGAATAAATTAAAACACTTGGCTTGTTTCACTATGAGATTTATTTAAATTCTCTAACATCTGTTTCGGCTGTTATACCATTCTCAAAGAGATCTATAAATCTAAAGATAAATCTCTAGATTTATAGATCTCTTTGAGAATGGGATAACAGCCGAAACAGATGTTAGAGAATTTAAATAAATCTCATAGTGAAACAAGCCAAGTGTTTTAATTTATTCTTTATTATTTACTGTATGAAGTGAATATTGTTGTTACTGGCACATACTATTCTTGATGTTATGTGGAACAAACATTAGCAAAAGATGCGTAAGTATTGTTTAATTGCAGATTAAATATTAATTATATTAATTGAAATATTTTTTTTACTTTATCTAGCGACAAAATGAAGATTTTATCTGCATTTAGTCACTAGATAAAGTATAAAAACTTGAATACTTCTAATACGAGTAAATACATATACATTTAAATTTTCCGCGCAAGCAATTTAATTAAAATCCGCAACTGTAGAGGGCGAATGTCTCCACGTTTTAACATGGACTTGACATCTCTTGTTTATTCATACTCTCTGATTACAGTTCTCAGAATAAACACATATTGAAAACATATGTGTGTACAATCATCTGTAGAAATTATGTCATAAGGAAGAAAAATATAAGCAAACAGCAAATCAAAGGCCGGAAAAATGTCTTGAAGACTACATATTAGTCGTTCGCAATTGAAACCTTAAAATCGATCTATTATTCACTCTAATTTTCTTTCTCAATGTCTAAATTTATGTAGTCAATTGTACATACGTAACCTTGATACCTTATTTACACATTGAGCAAACAGTTTTCAACAAACAAATATATCATTGTGTCTTCATACCTACACAGATGTAAAATATTCTAATTAACCTAGCAATATTTCGGCAATCAACTAGGCTATGTAAATGTATTTATTTTTGTATAAACAACTTATAATTTTACTATTAAATATTTTATTATGGAATTAAATATAAATAGTAACTACCATATTTGTTTGAATGTAATCATTAATTTGATTAGGTAAGTTTGAACCTACAACTGAGTTTTAAATCTATCAAAAACATTTCATTTGTTCTCTATAGACTCACAAACTACATAATCGATTTTGATAAAATTTTGTGTGTATGTTCCTTATGTTGTGTGGAAGAATGTTTTCATATTTTTCTTCAAAATTTTATCGGTAAATATTAAAGAATTAACTATATTTGTCGAGGTTAATTCTCTCACATCTTTTATTTGTGTAGGACGAATTTTTCTGTTGATGTGAAACATGAATTTCTATATCGTGAAGGCATTTTAAATCATTATATAAAAACCATGACAACGTGACATAAAAAAGATGACACTACAAAATACAGGTATAATCTTTGGTGAAGCAAGGATGGAGGCGTGTCCAATTCCCTACTACACTGAACGATTTCCTAACCGCTGGATTGGAATACGTTCCAAAACTCTTTCTTGGCCTCCCGGTTCCCCTGATCTATCACCTTTACATTTCTTTTATTGGGGTTATTTAAAAGAATTTATCTATAAACATGAAAACCCAGGTGCCCTGGAAGAACTCCAAAATAAAATTATGGAAGTATCTAACAGCATCATTCCGAAATATTATGTACAGTTCGAAATAATTTTTACAACATATTAGGATACTGTTTGGCTAAATGCGGAGACATTTTTGCGCCGTTTATTTATAAATAATCTATCTAGATAAAAAATCAAAAAATTTTCATCTATGCATAAGAAAACAAATTTGGTTTACATTTACGAATAATTAAAATTTTATTTTCTATTGTTTATAACTAGGAATTTATCCGTATTGTTTTGCTTACAAGAAAGCGTTTTATTTTACTTAACATATTTTTCAATAAATTATACTTCGTTAGATTTATAGGAATGCATTATTAATTTGTTTTGATTTACAAGAATATGGTTTTAGTTTGTAACAGAAAGTTCGTGGTTCGATAGCTCACTTGCGTGCATATGTATTTTATTTTAATTATATTCTACTCTCAAATCTATTCGCATATGATGCCAACAAGCACTGTCAAGCACTCGTACTACACCATGGGGGGGGGGGGGAGTTAAATACACAAAATTGTACAAGTTTTCTTCTACCGTCTAACGTGGTTGCACAATATATATTTCTGGTTTGTCATATTGGCCATATTGATAAATTTAGTTTTTTTGACAATTATAAATTGCATTTCATTTGCTTATAGAAAATTTAAGATTCTATCGCCATTTTGTTTACTAGATTTTATTTCATTGCACTTTGTTTTGTTTTATCCTGTGTTTATGTATGCATATATTTGTGCAGTTTAGTTTATATACATACCGGGTTTTTCTTTTGTCATTACACATAGGTATAATGCATTGACTGACTTATTTTCATTTCCAATTACACATAGGAATAAATATATGGTAGCGTAGGCAACCAGTTATACACATTTTCGAATTGTCATTGTCTTAAATTAAATACATTTGATTGAAAAATCCATCATTTAAAACGGTTAATTATCCCAACAGGCGTATAACTTGTGCGAAGACAATTTTAAATATTTTTAACAAATTCAAAGAAGGTCGATAATATTTTTTTAAGGTTGAAATACCTATATCTAAGATAGTAAAATAAGTGTATCAAAAAAGGTATAAAGTATAACAAAAATTCTTGTAGGTAATAAATATGTTCTATTTCTTTAATAATCACAATACTATTTGGACTGTACAATTATTTGACAGCATCACTTCTGGAATTAAAGATTGAGGGTGGATAGCAAGGCTATTTTCATATGAAGAAGGTTCAGTTACTAGAGTAGCAACTGTTTGAGAACCTCGATTTAAAGAGAAAGTTTTCGTTGTACTGAAAATGCTACCGGGGTTACTTCTTTTCTAGATCAAGAAATGTTTAATACTATGAAGAAAGTAGATTCTGAAAATAAAGAACAAATGCCTGTAATCGAAACTGACATTAGTCCCATCAAAGGTCACTTTCATTATTTCGATTTTTGCAAGAAAGAATAAAAGAAAGTAAAATCAATTACAGCCGATGTAATACAATACTTCGAAAGGCCAAATTCAAATCAGGACGTAGATCATCTTTTATTTTGGAAGGTAAATTTTAAGAAAAAGGGTAAATACATTTTTTATTTGAATTTTCTTTTAGGTAACAGGAATGGAGCTGAAACCCTTAAAACAATGTGCTAGGAAATACTTCTGTATTCGAGCGAGTTCAGCAGAAAGTGAGAGTGTATAGCACAGCTCGTTTAATAATAGAACAAAGGTGTGCACGACTAAAACCGAAAAATGTTAATATAACATAACATGCAGTAAGTATACGTTCTTTCAATTCATCCAAGTTATGAATTTGCAAGTTATTATAAATTTTGCTTTTTTGGTAACCCCAAAGAAATAAATCATTTGGAGATAAATCAGCTGATCTTGGGGGCCAGGTATGGGGCCAAACCTGCCAATCCAGTCTTTGAAATTTGTTACATAAAAAATTCCTGACGGCGTGAGTAAAATGTGCCGGAGCTCCTCTATTTGGAACCGAAGTTGATCAACATTTAGTAGTCTCAATTGTTGGAATGATGTGGTTTCGTAAGAGATTTAAATATTTTTCTGCAGTGAGGTTACCGTCAATAAAAAATGGGCCAATAAGTCTATCGTTTATTATTCCAATACAGACATTGACTTTTTGAGGGTACTGTGTTCAGGTTAGGTTTTGGGCATGAGGATTTGTACGAGACCAATACCTAATCGATTAATGGAAAGGATTAAGTATTTTTCAATGGATAAATGTAGGATACAAACAGGAAATTCTGAGAGTTGACATTTATGGTAAATGTAGCTTCATCAGTAAAAATTATTTTATTTAAAATTGCTTCGTTTTCATTTAACATTTTTTCACAAAAATCAGTTCGTTTTACTTTATCTTCCTCGAAAAGCTCCTGATGGTTTGATACCTTGTATGGCTTATATTTAAATTCTTTCAGGGTTCTGTACACCGAACTGTAAGATACTCCAAAATGCCTGGCTACATCTTAAAGCGATCCTACAGATCCTACTACTTCTATATAACAGAGGATATTCAGCTTCATGTTTTCTGTTAACACATGATTGATTTTATTATTTTTTTCGTGTGAATTTATAAGACAACCATCTTCTTTGAATCTATTATAAATATTTAAAATTGTCTTTGCACAAGGTATAGGCCTGTTAGGATAATTAACGGCAAACATGTCTCTGACCGTCCTTAAACTGTTATTCTTCTGATACCACATTACCATTGAAACTTTTTCGTCTTTGCTATACGTATCCATGATTTAAATTAATTATCTATTATCAATCATATACATATATTTAATTTAAGATTTTTGTAATGAATAAAAATTGAGAAATATGTGACATTAAAAAAAATTTATTTACTCTCCATGGCAATCTATTTAAGAATTAATGTATTGTTTCTACGTAGATTTTGGTGTATAACTGGTTGCCTACGCCACCATATATTTACGCCTATGTGCATTTGGAAATGAAAATAGGTCAGTCAATGCCATTATACCTATGTATAATGACAAAAGAAAAACCCGGTATATGTATATATATATTTTTTTTAATTCGGAAATTTGTGTAGTTTTATTTTTCAAAATTTGGACAATGACTAACCGTAAAACCTGTTGTGTACCTAATTGTGATGATGAGAAAGCATATAGGTAAGTTCAAAAAAGGTAAATTCAATTTTAATGCAACTTCCGTTTTTAATTATTAGAAAACAAATGTTGCTTTTTTATAGTATTATTAGGTATTGCATTCCCAGTGATTTTCACGTCAAGGATATATGGTTGAGAAGATTAAATAATCCAAAATTATTTTCACTATGCGAAAAAAAAAATATATGGTCTGTGACTATCATTTCGATCCAATTTGTAAAGAAAACTAATGGCAAATTAAGAAGATTGTCTCTTCCAACCCTAAATTTGCCAGGTAAATTTTTAGTGTATTTGCTATGTTAATAAATGTTTTCTAATATTTGGCATCTATATTTTAGATTTTAGTAAAGAATCCACAGAAGAGAATTGCTTTTTTCGACCACCAGAAATTGCAACAATTTAAGTCCAGAAAAGTTAAGAGGTAAGAAACTGTTCAAAGATTTTTGACAATTACGAAGCTATTCATTGTCAATATCAACATATGCAATACAGTCAACAGATGTATTTAAAATTGTTGATTTTATTGAACGCAATAGTAGGTATATCAGCAACACTTGAATGCTTTTTTAAAAATGAAGTTAGTCTCTGAATTATTTTCTCTTATAGATAATAGATATCTATAATAAAAAAATTCTTTTCAGAATCTTTCCAGACCTTACCGAAGCAGTCATCAAGTTTTACCATTGAAGACGCTATATTATCTGTGCTACTCCTCTTAAATAATATTCTAGAAACAGATTATTTGATATACAGAAAATTTTGTAAAGAAAGAACTAATAAATAAAATTATTATTGCATGTATTTATAACATTAAATATATATATATATATATATATATATATATATATATATATATATAAGTTACTCTTCAGCGTCAAGTGAAAGAACAACTCTAGAAAATGACGAGTGCGATCCCGTCGAAACGTCGAGACAACAATCCTTCTCAGGACACATCTCACACGCGGCCAAGAACCCGAGAAACCATCATTTCATCATACAACCGCGAGAACATCAAAATTATCATATATATATATATATATATATATATATATATATATATATTTCAAGTGAATTACACTTAATTCTGTATGAGCCTTCTCTTTAATAAGACTTGAAGCTCTATTAGGACAGTTTATGATAATTTATATATATTATATTGCTACAAAATGTATTTGCGCACATATAAATTATATGAAATTAACTTCAAAAATATCCTTTAGTGTTTCTTATTTTTTGAGCTGTGAAATATCTATATGTAATACAATTTTTTCTTTGTCGTTTCGGCTTTGATACGAAATAGAAGTTTAATACATTATGTAATTTTATTTAGCTTTCGATAATTATACATACATTGTTTACCTCCACCACAATTACTAAAAATTGTAAAAATCAACATGTGTTATAAAACTTACACATTCTGCATATTCAAGTTGTATAACATGTTAATTTTTACAATTATTAGTAATTCTGATGAGAGCAAACAATGTATGTACAAACTACAATTACCTAACGCTAAATAAAATACATGAAATGTATTAAACTCTTTTTTATTACCACAGCCGAAACGACAAAAAAAATATTTAAAAATATTGACATACATTTGAATATTTAAGAACCCGCTTTAGCAATGATACGAACCTTCAATGTGCAGTAATTTATAAGAAATACTAAACAATTGCTGTGCAACAACAATAGATGGCGCTTTTAACTGTACCATTTTTATGTGAAAGAGTGGTCTATCTCTACCGTCCTTGTCTCTGTACTACACTATGTATTGTATATGCCAATATGCCTCCTATGATTAGCGTAGGGGAATACGTATAAGTGGCTGAGAAGTGGTGGGGGAGCGGTACATGCGCTATACAATCGTTGCGTCTACACAGATTATACCTATATAATACGAGTATACTATCACTTTTCATAATTATATGTGATTGAATGTTTATATTAAAAAAACTCTTTGAAAAATGCCATAAGTGCCTAATACCATTTAATTTAAGTAGGAAATGTAAGTAGAAAATGTATGTTACTTTCTATACATAACCGATAACAAAAAAAAATCAACTCTTTCCCGAATATCTGTAGAGTTGCTCAGATAATGATTCCAAACCTGGAAAGAAACCTGAAGAGGTGACTTCTTATCATCCTATCAGTTTATTACCATCTCTATCAAAGGTTTTTGAAAAAATATATATATAGTTAGGCTGCAATGGACAATAAATATAAAAATATATTATTCCTGGTCACCAGTTCGGATTCTGCAATAAGTACGGCATCATAGAGCAGATATATTAGGCTAGTGATCAAAATACACGAAGATTTCAACAATTAAAAATATTGTTTAGCAGCATTTATCTATTACTTCCTTATTCACACTACTAGCTTCTTAAATCCTACCTAACCAGTAGACTCTTCATTGAACAAAATAACGAATTTTCATGCCTCCATCCTATACTAGCTAGTGTTCCTCAAGGTAGCGTCCTTAGACCAATACTGTACCTTCTCTATACAAGCGATTTACCAACTACACCGACAGTCATAATAGCGATATTTGCGGATGACACTGTCATACTCTCATCCCATAGGGCAGCGATTCTCAACCTTCTTAGTTCCGAGAGTCCGCAAATAGCAAATGTAAATAAAATTAATATTTTACGGCTCATCCGGCTCATAAAAACAAACCATTGGAATTTTCCAAAAAAAAATTACATACCTTGAGAAATCAACAAACTTCTATTTATAAGTCAAGCCATACTGAGTATCAAGTACAAGTTTGGTTGAAGCATCTTATCTCGCAGCATTAACAGTAGCTAAGATGTCTAAACCCCGTCGCAAGATTTTTTGACTGAAAATCACAAAAATGGCAAGTGTCGATTTTCCCTGTTTTGACACTGATCTTTTATGTAATCGGACCCGCTGATTACGATAATCCAAACCGGAGTTCGCTATCTCCTTTGATTCTCGAGATATTCACGAAAAAATGTCGACAGGTCAAAAGTACTAAAAACCAAATCGCGAATTTTCAGCGGAAAATCTTTCAGACAGTCTTCTTCAGCGCTCCCGAAAACCTTAGGGTAGATTTTGAGTAGAAATTCGAGATTGAAATTTTTTTTAAATCGCGAAAATTTCGCCGAAATTTGACATTCAATTTTGGCCCATCTCTGTATCTTGAAAACGAGTTGCATCTAGACGACGACCTATCCTACACCGCCGGACGCGTTTTGACACGCTGAATCGACTGGTCCAAACCGTATTGCTCTCGGATGCCTATTTCTTGAGTTATGCCGAAAAAACCGTAAATTTCGCCCGTACTGACCGTACAATCGCGGACACGGAATAGTTTCCAGACATATTAATCAAACTAGTGCATTTTTTGAAAATTTGGCATTGTAACTCTGGTTCCAATTAAAATTACTTTCAGTAACAGCGGTGGACACTCGGACGAATATAATTAAATTTACTAGAAATGGTAAAATAATTGTTTTTTTATTTATTATATATCAACACTTAGAGAAATTTTACAATAACAAGAACGAAAATAAAACAATGAAATTTATTAATTTTTAATAGCATCCCCGTTACCATCTATTATGCATTGTAGACGTTTATTCATGGAAAAAATTAGGTTTTCAAAATTAAAGTTGCCTAGATTTTGCCATGGCTGGATTATTACTTGCCATGGTTCTTTTCTATTTTTTGGTTTAAAGTCTTCAGAATACATTTCTCTTACCATGTGTCCCCATTTATTCTCAATGGGATTGAGATCTGCACTTCTAGCAGGAAAAGGAAACTTATTAATATTGTTATCTGCTAACCATTCCCTTACAGTTCTAGAAGTGTGCACCGGACAATTGTCATTTTGATAAATGAAATTATTTTGCAGAAATCTATTTATAATGGACGGAAGCATTATGTTTTGAAGTAGGTTTCTATAAATGGGTCCTGTAAATCGGTCATCTAATCGAACTAAAACTCCTTTGCCATCAGCTGAAATCCAAGACCACACCATCATCGAAAATCTTCCACTCTTTGCTACTGAATTTGTATATCTTCCTTCATATTTTCTGTTTCGCGGACGATAAACTCGTATTCTGCCATTATTACATGACTGAAAACTTTTTCATCATTCATTCATTAAAGATCACATGTCTCCAGTGACCATTGTCCCTATTTAACAAATTATTGGAAAAGTCATCCGGCTTTGTTTGAACGCTTTAGTTAAAAACGGTTTTCTGGTAGCAGTGTAATTGCCTAAGCCAGCTTTTTTAATTATTCGAGCTGTTCGAACACTTCCTGGAAAGTTAGTTCTTTCCCGAGCTGCTACAGCTATCGCAAATGGATTTTTTCCTCACATCGTGAACCAAACCCTCATCCTGTTCAAGATATAAGACAACATGACCTCCCGATCCACTGTTTACGTCTCTAACCATCTCCGTTTTATTTTTAGATACATATATGGCTTTCGTTGAAAAGCGCTGCTACTTGTCTACTTGACTAACCATTTTCTAATTGTGACAATATTTGACTTTTTGAAAATCAGTAACAAAATTTCTTGTCATTTTACTGACGTTATTTTGACAAAATAATGACAACTAATAAATGTTATTAAGCAGTTAAGCAGTCTATGTACTTAAACTCAATTTACATTAACCAAAAATAGCTGCAAACCTGTCCGCGATTGTACGTGCGTTACCTATTACCAACCTACATAAACCGGTTCATTTAGAATTGCGTCGACTATATTTTTCAGTTTTTGAAGTAAATATATTATTTGCAATGCAATTATTCAAGTAGTCATGTATGTATTAGCATTTTTACAATGCTTCTACTTTTAGAAATGAGTTTAGCACACTGAATAAATATTTTGGAATAATAAACAAGGTGTTGTTGAAATATAAATTAAAACCAAACAATCGTTTAAATACGAGTAGTTTTTAGAACGATAACCATTGAAAATCAATTTTTTTCCTTTTTTTTTTATTATCTATATACTTTTTTGTCCTAAAATTCCAGTAAATATAGCAGTGGCGGCTGGCGCATAAGCGCTGCAGTGCTGCAGAGCTCCCAAAAAATTGGGCGGGCGAACCTGTATTAGTTATAAACTGGTTTTCTATTACATAATTTTTCCGACATTTCTGATGTTTATAAAAGCGTAACATATTGTTGTGAAAATTCTCCCCCTGTATATCAAAAAATTTGCATACTACAATTTGACACCTTAATCATCAAAATCCGATCAGTAGATGCCGAGATATTCGCTTGCGAAATTACAACACTAACGCCGGTTATATATAGAATATTATCAAATAATATACAATAGGCGACCAGTGGAATAACCAACCTAATTCGCGCGATCGCTCACTTGTTCCTTATCTGGTCCACACGTACGGACTCTCAGAGCTCTTTGAAACACCCGCGCGCACCCCGCTACCACCGCGGATGTCTGAAATCAATACGTGATTTTATAAGGCATATTCGCTGCATTCTGTCCAGCACGTTCATATGATTCGGTATAGGTGTTTAATATTTACGCGTGTTGTTTACTGTGCGGCGAGTGTAACGTGAAAACAATAATATTGTGCGCGTGCTTGTTTGTTTTTGTATATTGTTGACAATTTATATAAACTCTGTGTATTATGGAGGTGGTCTTTAATTTAATTAATGTGAAGAGATTCTTTAAATATTCATACGAAGAGAAGTTAGAATTAAAAGCAAGAGGTAGGCCATTAGTAGATATCACTATTGAAAAAACTGGTGTAAGTAGAGGAAAAAATTATACACGTAAATTTAGTAGCGATATTTATTCAAGAAACGATTGGATTTGTGGATGCAACAAAAAAAATGCTTTATATTGTTTTCCCTGTTTACTTTTTGGTGGCGATAAAGCTTGGACGGAAATAGGGGTCACGGATCTAGAGCACTTGAGTTTGAAAATAAAAAGACATGAGAATTCTAAAAGCCATCTTCATAATTGTATGGAATTTGCCTTACTAGGGTCAACTAATATTATGGCTCAACTAGATTCTGCTTATTGGGTAAATATACAGAGACATAATGAAAATGTGTCAAAGAATCGTTATATTTTATCAAAAATGATTAATTGTATAAAATTTTGTGGAGCTTTTGAATTGGCCCTTCGGGGACATGATGAGAGCGATACTTCCGAGAATCCGGGGATATTTCGTGGACTTATTAATTTTTCGGCTGAATTAGATGCAACTCTAAGTGAGCACCTAAAAAATTGTTCGGTATTTAAAGGCACTTCCAAAGAAATACAGAATGATCTGTTGCAGTGCATACTTGAAGTCTGCCAAGAACAAATAATTGAGGAAATTAATAATTCTCCGTTTTTTGGCGATCATGGCGGACGAAACAACGGATGTTGCTGCAAAAGCTCAAATGGTAGTTATTTTTAGATATGTTCGTGATGGTGAGCCAATTGAACGTTTTTGGAACTACGTCATTCCTGAAAAATGTGATGCAGAAACACTTAGCAAAACAATTTTAAGTATCACAGATGCTTTAATTCAAAATTCACCTAACAAACTGATTGCACAGAGTTACGATGGAGCAGCGGTGATGAGCGGACAACACGCAGGCGTTCAAGCATTGATTAAAAAAAAGTACCCTTTTGCGCACTATGTACATTGCTATGCCCATCAATTAAATTTAATTATATCTAAAGCTGCTTCTGCAAATTCGCAAGTACGTGTATTTTTTGGAAATCTACAAGACATTCCCGGCTTTTTTAATAATTCACCCCAACGAGTAGAAGTGTTAAACAAGATTGTAAACAGAAGGATCCCCCACGGCGTTACAACCCGTTGGAATTTTAATATCAGGACCATTAATGTTGTGTACGAAAATAGGGCCTCTCTCATTGAGTGTATGGAAGAAATAGAAGAACAATTCTCCAACAACACAGTCTGTAGTGCAGCCGCCTCTATTCGCCGTACATTAAATGATCCGATCTTCAATTTTTGGCTGACTTTTTTCCATCATGTAATGCCCCATGTAGATATCCTGTTTAATCAATTGCAGCAAAGAAAAATTGAACCCACTCTAGTAAAAGACGCTATCGAAAATTTTGAACGCAGTATAGGCCAAGTTCGAAATAATATTGACAACATCATAAGTGAAGCATCAGATTTAATAAGCGATGAGCCACCACCAGAAAAACGCAAACGTCCAAATAACAGCAGATTTAATCATCGAATTTCGGCTTTAGAGGTGTGTGATGTTATTCTAAATTGTGCAAAAGATCGATTTCATTTTAAAGAGCATCTAGTAGTGGCATCACTTTTTTTTTTCGGAATGCTTTGGAGAGTATTGCAGTAAATTTCCTGAGGACAAACTCACTTCCGCATGCTCCTATTATCCCACCCTTGATAAAGAAAGATTACGAACTGAATTGTCTGTTATTTACTCAAGAACTGATTGTAGATCTTTAAAAGGCGCACTACCTCTTCTAAAATTTTTAATAAAAAACAATCTGGGAGATACGTTGAAGGAGACTAGAAAATTATTAGAAATTGTAATAACAACTCCCATGACAACATCAGAGGCCGAACGATGCTTTTCAACACTAAATCGAATTAAGACGTTTCTCAGAAATTCAATGACCGAAGATCGTTTAACATCTCTTTCCATGCTATCTATCGAAAAAAAGTTTATCTCCGAAATAGACAATTTTAATGACAAAGTGATAACAAAATTTGCAAATCGAAAAGAACGTAGAATAGATTTAATTTATAAGAAATAATTTGTTAGTAAAGTAGTGCTTAGTGACTCTTATTTTTTTGTGTGACAATTGACAATCGTTCCAGAAATCCATTACTTCAGTGCGGAAGGCGAAGAAAGCACGATAAGATCGATGGGAGACAACCTCTTACTGCCCGTGCAAGGTAAATTTTTTTGTAAAACTTGCAGAACACCTTAAAATTTTTAGCACGAGCCGCCACTGAAATATAGTATTCTGCTTGCCATAAATGAACACCCAGTAAACACTGATATATTTTAGTTTCAGAAAAGATTTATTTTGTTCGTTTTTAACAAACGATAAAAATTTCAACAAGATTCGAGAGAACGATTCAAACACGTTTGTTTGCCTAGACCAGCGATTTTCAACCTTCTTAGCTCCACAACTCCCCAAATAGTAAATGTAAATAAAAATAATATTTCGCGACCCCTCTCCCCACCCAAAGGAATAATAACAGTAAGTCTTACTATTACTAATTTTGACTGTAATTATAAATGTAAAGAATTATTTAATGTTATATCATCACATTGCACTACTGACGGTATAAAAAATGTATTACGATTATTCCTATTATTTTAAGTCGCCGCGTTCGTAGCGACGGGTATGATCATACATGTATGACGTGTACATACATGAGCATATTACAAGTTCCAATTTTATGTGTGCGTGGTCTGTGTAATTTGGTCTCTTTCTATAATACTCGCTGTGAGAGCATGTTGGAACATGCATGTGGATGCGTTTGAATAAGTCGTACTGTCAGTATAAAAGAATCGCTTGCGATTGCACAACTTCAGTTAAGTTTCGAATGCGAAGCGTGCGTCTGTTGCTTTTATTTTAGTGAGCGGTTAACCGCTCTAAATTTCTTATACGAAATGGACAAATTTGTAAAAAAAAAATAAAACCAGCCATCTATATCCAGTGAATAGGTTGGTAAAAAGACAAGGTTGTACAATGATAGTTATTTAAATTATGGGTTTACCTCATTGGATGGAAAACTACAGTGCGTTGTTTGCTTTCTCTCCGATCAGAGCATGAAGCCATCAAAATTAGTTCGACACTTGGAAACTAAACATTTGACCCTAAAAAAAACAAGTGTTTGGAATTTTTCGAAAGAAAATTTCATACCTTAACAAATCAACAAACTTATATTCCTAAATCAAGCCATACTGATAAAAGTGTACTTGAAGCATCTTATCTCGTAGCTAAGATGTCCAAACCCCATACAATCGCCGAAAACTTCATATTGCCTGATGCAATTGATATGGTCAGTGTTTCAATAGGCGTGGAAAAAGCAAAAAAAAATTGAAAAAAGAAGACAGATTGTCGCACTATTGGAGTTTAAAAAAATGACTTTTAATAAAAATGTTTAGACCATCGTTTCTCAACCTGGGGGTCCGACCCCCAAGGGGATCGCAGTGATATTAAATGGGGTTCGCGAAATAGCCTAAACAATAATGAAAAATCATTTTATAATATAAACATTTTACTTAGAATAAGTACATATTTAAAGAAAATAAATTAATGGTGATGCATTTGTCTTTCATTTAAAAGTTTCTCCATACGTGGATCTACGTTAGAAGCACATTTTTTCGAGTGATTGACAATTCTTGTATTTAGTTTTTAGCGCAACCATGGACGGGGACTAATGTTTTTTGAATGAAATAAGTCAATTAAAAGAAACATATTTTGCATATAATCCGGACTCTAGTGATAAGGAAAGTATTTCTATAACACACTAGTGGGTTATAATCTAACCCATTAGTGGGTTAAGATTATAACATAACTAGTGAGTTATTGGCTACTTTACTTATTCAAAATTACCATAGTTCAGTGGCGGCTCGTGCGTTATGAAAGAGGGTGGGCACAAGAAAAAAACTTGCCTATTTTTTTGTACATAAAATCCATTCTCCAATTTTTCATGCTGGAAAAGAGGTATATGATTTTGTTGTCAAAATCCGGGATAGACTTTATTGATAGGACCGCCAATGCGTTCAGGCGATCTTCTGACATTGTGCTTCTCAGAAAAGTTTTAATGCGTTTGAGGGTGGAAAAACATCGTTCACATTCTGCTGTCGACATGGGCGTTATACAAATAATATCCAACAGTTTGTATGTTTCCGTCAAAACCATTTTTAGGATGTTGTTTGTTATGAACACTAAAAGTGGCAAAACACCACCGACGTCACACATGTCATCGCGCTCATAAATTACTGAAAGTTCACTTTTCAATTTTACACTGTCCAACATAGGATAAGATTTCACAGTTGCGTTATTGATTGGCATTGTCAGCAGAATTTCTTAAATTTCTAATGTGAATAATTTACTGTTGGAATTGTTCAATTGCCTTTTGCAGTTGAGCACTATCAATCCCGCGCATTTGAGTCTGATTAAATAATATTTCAACATGTGGCATGATGAAATGAAATATTTTCAATAAACCACTTGCTTCACTAATAGTAACTGAATCCATCCCATCTTCGTCAATAATTTTGTCTAAACATTCTTTGAAAGAATCCTGGTGTTCAAATAATGCACTCACAGTTCGACTTTTGAAAATCCAGCGTGTAGGAGCAGCGCGTGGTAATCTACGTTTGACTATTTCATCAAGAATTACCGTTCGTTTTGGTGATCAAGATAAAAAACTTGAAAATGACTGCATATTTGCAAAGAAAATTTTTACATTTTTATTGCACTGTGCCGCTCGTTCAATAATTAAATTAAATTGATGCGCGTAACAGTGAATATAATGTGCACGTGGAAATGTTCTTTTGATAATAGCTTGGACACCATTTGTCTTACCACTCATCACGGACGCTCCATCGTAACGTTGAGCGATTAGTTTATTGTTATTAGACCCAGAAGGAGAATTTTAAATAGTTTGCAATTCATTTAGAAATGTTTTTGCTCATACATCAGCATTATGTTCACCCGGCTTAAAAAAAGACCAAAAGCGTTCAGAAATTTGTCCATTAAACACGTATCGAATAATAACAACCATTTGCTGATTATTAGAGCTGTCTGTAGTTTCATCGGCCACCAAAGCAATGAAATTGGCAGATTTAATTTCTTTTAATATTTCCTATGATAAAAACACACACAATGTTGTATTAGATTTACACTTTATTTAATAATATTTAATAATATATAACAGCTGTTTCACCGTACAACGGTTTCTTCAGATATAACAAGCGGTACTGTAAAACATTTTACTTAAACGTATATATTTTTTATTTTATGACTTAATGGTATTCTCAGAAATTGGAAACCGAAATATTTTTACCCGCCTCTTTTAGTATAAGGGATACATAGATAACATAAATTATATTATAAGTGACACATAACTAACAAAACATTTCAATCAAAAATAGGAAATAAGTTCAACAGAGGGGAGGAATTAAGCTCTGTTTTGTCATTTAATAATTTATTAGAAAATTTTTGTTTATTAATTTCCATTGCTTCTAATAAATCGAGTTGCTTACTTTTCTTATCTTCATGTAGGATCTTGAAATTATTATTAAAACTATGGCTGGCTTTCTTCAATTAAATGGTTGGAGTATGCTGAATCTGTTTTCCCATTTCTAAACGAATAATAATGTTCGTATATGCGCTTTTTGAACGTTCTACCTGTTTGCCCAATATATATTTTAGTACATGTGTCACAAGTTAGTTTATACACACCTGACTTATTATGATGTGCTGTTTTACTTTTATTGTTTTTGATGTAGTTACTAATATGGTTGTTGGTTTAATATGCAATTTTTATATTTTGTTTTCTTAAAAATTTTTCTAATATTTTATTTTGTCTGCCTAGGTAAGTAATAATTTTAAATTTCTTGTCATGATCTTTAGTAATCGGATATATATCTTGTATTGCTTTAGTTTCTCGTTTTTTGGATATTATTTTGTCTATTATATTCGGGTCATAACCATTATTGATTGCAATCTGTTTTATAATGTTGTATTCTGAATTAAAGTCTTCTATTGACATGGGTATATTTAATAGTCTATGAATTTAATAGTCTATGAATCATACTATAGAATGCTGCTAATTTATGTTGAATTGGGTGCATTGATTTATTATGTATTGTTATGTCTGTGTGCGATTCTTTATGGTATATCGAGAATTTTAGTAGGTTATTGCTTCGCTTAATCGTTAAATCTAAAAAGTTAATGCTATTATTCTGTTCTTTCTCTATTGTGAACTTAATGTTGTTATGTATTGAGTTGATAAATTCTTCAAGTTTATTAAGTTGTCTATCTGTGCCTGTATAACAAATTAAGATATCATCTACGTACCTATGCCAAAATAATATGTTCTTAACTAATGCACTGTTCTTAAATATAGTGGTCTCAAACTCGATATACCATAAAGAATCGCACACAGACATAACAATACATAATAAATCAATGCACCCAATTCAACATAAATTAGCAGCATTCTATAGTATGCTTCATAGACTATTAAATATACCCATGTCAATAGAAGACTTTAATTCAGAATACAACATTATAAAACAGATTGCAATCAATAATGGTTATGACCCGAATATAATAGACAAAATAATATCCAAAAAACGAGAAACTAAAGCAATACAAGATATATATTCGATTACTAAAGATCATGACAAGAAATTTAAAATTATTACTTACCTAGGCAGACAAAATAAAATATTAGAAAAATTTTTAAGAAAAAATATAAAAATTGCATATAAAACCGACAACCATATTAGTAACTACATCAAAAACAATAAAAGTAAAACAGCACATCATAATAAGTCAGGTGTGTATAAACTAACTTGTGGCACATGTACTAAAAACATATATTGGGCAAACAGGTAGAACGTTCAAAAAGCCCATATACGAACATTATTATTCGTTTAGAAATGGGAAAACAGATTCAGCATACTCCAACCATTTAATTGAAGAAAGCCATAGTTTTAATAATAATTTCAAGATCCTACATGAAGATAAGAAAAGTAAGAAACTCGATTTATTAGAAGCAATGGAAATTAATAAACAAAAATTTTCAAATAAATTATTAAATGACAAAACAGAGCTTAATTCCTCCCCTCTGTTGAACTTATTTCCTATTTTTTATTGAAATGTTTTGTTAGTTATGTGTCACTTATAATATAATTTATGTTATCTATGTATCCCTTATACTAAAAGAGGCGGGTAAAAATATTTCGGTTTCCAATTTCTGAGAATACCATTAAGTCATAAAATAAAAAATATACGTTTAAGTAAAATGTTTTACAGTACCGCTTGTTATATCTGAAGAAACCCTTGTACGGTGAAACAGCTGTTATATATTATTAAATATTATTAAATAAAGTGTAAATCTAATACAACATTGTGTGTGTTTTTATCATTCGATATGGATTTACATCAAGTAAAGGCAGAATCGATTCAATTTAATATTTCCTGCTTATAAATTTGCCACATTGCATCTAGCAATTCGTTCTGAATAGTTTTTGAGGCGCCTTTAAACACTTATGAATCTTTCATATGTATTGTAAGCACAGCGTCTAATTCAGCAGCAAATTAATTAAACCTACATAAATACCTAGATTTCCCGACGTCAATGTCTCATCATGGCCTCGTAACGCCAATTCAAAAGCTCCGCAAAATTTTATACACATAAATTAACCGGCGCAAAATATGACAATTTTTTGTTTATTCCACGCACTAACCTATTTCTTAAAAAATAAGCAGATAAAACAAAATAGTTTATTTGTTAGTGAACATCCGCAAAGCACTCATATTTTTCATATATATATTTACTAATACTCTATTGTAAATTCGAGTTTTACTTGTTGAACTGCAGTTTATTTGAAGTTCAGGGATAGGCCTCCCTTTCTACTTAATTAAAAGTTTTTCCTTAAATGATTTTTTTTAAGATTTTGCACACTATTAACTTATATCATTAATAATAATAATAAACGTCACTTCAAGCCTTTGAAATTATACACGTGCGGTACGCGCCGAAAACAATAGTCACAATACATGCAAGACGTTAATTGGAGTCGAGCTATTTTGTGCCCGCAACCGACGGCATAAGCGCATATGGCGAAGTTAAGCGAAGACGGCCGATTCATATTCGGAATAGATACATCTGAAATCGTGCCCCGGAACATAGTTTTGAGCGTTGGTATAGTGTTTGTGGTGCGGAAGGAAACTTTAATACCATCGTTATAAAAATACGTAAAAATAATAAAATAAAATAATGCACTGAATTACCACGCGCTGCTTCTACACGGTGAATTTTCAAAAGTCAAACTGTGTACACATTATTTGAACACCAGGATTCTTTCAATGAATATTTAGACAAAATTATTGATGAAGATGGGGTGGATTTAGTTACTATTAGTTTATTGAAACATTTGAATTGCCCGGCATTTATCTACTGGTTGAAAATATTTCATTTCATCATGTCACATGTTGAAATATTATTTAATCAGACTCAAATGCGCGGGATTGACAGTGCTCAACTGCAAAAGGCAATTGAACAATTCCAACTGCAAATTATTCACATTAGAAATTTAAGAAATTCTACTGACAATGACCATCAAAAACGCAATAATGAAGAACCTGCAAGAAAAAAACAAAAAACGACACCTGGAGATAACAGAGCTGTTATTGCAAAGGAAGTATGTGACACTATTTTAAGCAAAATAAGCGACGGATTTGATTTTAGGGATCACTTAAGCGCAGCAAAATTATTTGATTCTCAAAATTTTTAGTCATTCATTTCCACAAAAATTTTTTTTATGAAACTATGAAATCCTATGTTGGACAGTGTAAAATTGAAAAGTGAACTTTCAGTAATTTATGAGCGCGATGACATGTGTGACGTAGGTGGTGTTTTACCACTTTTAGTGTTCATAACAGACAACAACCTAAAAAAGGTTTTGACGGAAACATACAAACTATTGGATATTATTTGTACAACGCCCATGTCGAGAGCAGAATGTGAACGATGTTTTTCCACCCTCAAACGCATTAAAACTTTTCTGAGAAGCACAATGTCAGAAGATCGACTGAACGCATTGACGGTCCTATCAATAGAAATGAAGTTCATCCAGTCTATCCCGGATTTTGACAACAAAGTCATTGACGTCTTTTCCAGCAGTTTTTCTTTGTGCCCATCCTCTTTCATAACTCACGAGCCGCCACTGAAAGTGAGAGTATATTTATGTATTTTTTTAATGCATCGTAATAAAATGATATTAAAAATGTATTCGAATATATTCATTTTCAAGCATGTTAAAAAAATGCGTATTAAAGTGCAAATCGCTACCTCCGCATGCGTCTTAGAAAATTTAATGAGTCAAGTTTCTTACAAATGTAAACGCCTGCAACTTAAATTACAAACATTATATTTAGCGTAATCACTTAACGATTCGATTGTGAATATACAAAATGACTAATGGATGTTTTTTACTTTATTTTTTTTAAGAAGCTGATACGTAAATATGTTACTTATAAATGCTGCAAATCTATACGAGAAAATAATAAACACTCTGAAGGAAGATATGTTTATATTATCTTACGGCAAATGATTTCAAAAATTTTGATATGACTCATTCAGATTTCATAACGAAATTATTATATTTTTGCAGATGCGATTAGTGTAGATAATATAGGTTGTTACATAATTTGACCAAATAAAATTATTTTCTTCTAGAATTTTTAATGAAAAATAGTACGGGGATGAATTGACGGGAGAATGACTTCCAAACCTAATAAATATTATATGTAATGATTAATGAATTGCGAGAAACGGCATGCAGATAGATTTATAGATTAAGAATATTCAAAATTACTTTAAATTATTATATATTTAGAATGCAAGTTGTCTGGCGTTTTTATTAGATGACTTTCTATTAAGTAATTAATGTAATTATCGATATCTCAGAACAGAATTAATTACAGTTGATTTTTGCACTCATAGTTTAGATACTCAAGGTTTACTAGAAATAATAAACTTATTATTTGAAGCGAAACAATATTTCCTCACATGCTGAGTAGCCATTTCACATTATAACACTGTTGTTTATTGTAAAGGAATTTACAAACATTATTAATCAAGAAGGGGTATAGATGTCACACAATCTTATGTTGCAACATGTATAAAAAACTTATTAAACCATTTTTATTAGAAAAGATTAATAATATTAGTTTCGAGTCATTTGGATATTTGAATCTATTAATTTCCACTGATTCCAATAAAATTAATTTTGTTTGATTATTTTCTCTGCGAAGTACACCAAACTCGGCCAATTCATTCAAACCACTTAAAATCAAAAGAAATTAATGGATTCGAAAATTTGTGTGGCCATTATTATTAATTATCATATCAATTTACGATGTAAGCGAAATATGTTCTTGGCTCAACAGGGTTATACATGTTCGAACATGTTCAAAGTGTGTTGTGTCAGTCATAATTGAACATGTACTAAGCCTACGCTATAAATACTAAAGTTCCACGAGCAATAGTTATCAATCTGCAATCAGGTAATGGCATTAATTCAGGAAAATGTCTCAATTATCAAAATTTGAAAACTGGGCGACCAAAATTTTTGCCTAATCAAATTAAACAACGTTTATGGTGATTTATTCCATGCATATTCTGTTGTAAAAAAAGTGAACAAAATGTTTCGGTTTAGGACAAGAATCCCTTAAAGATGATGAGTGTCCCAGTCGGCCAATTGAGGTGAAAACGCCACGAAAGATTTCATTTATTGAAAATTGGTGTTGGAAGATCGTCGTTTGAAAGTAACGGAATGATCAGCAATGTCTAACATTTTTGAAACAAGCGATCGCCGAATTCTGCATGATCACTCGGGTATGATAAGGTTAGTCAATATGGGTATCACGCCTTTTTTTTTAAACCGACAGCCACGGTATTAGAGACAGAATTAATTTTTTCTTGTTCTGTCTCTAATACCGTGGCTGTTGGTTTTTAGAAAAAAAGGCGTGATACCCATATTGACTAACCTTATCATACCCGAGTGATCATGCAGAATTCGGTGATCGCTTGTTTCAAAAATGTTAGACATTGCTGATCATTCCGTTACCTTCAAACGACGATCTTCCAACACCAATTTTCAATAAATACACTCGCCACTTACAGCGCAACTGCACATGAATTTTTAGCTCAAATACAGATTTCAAAACAGAAATTTTCTGGTCCATTAATTAGCTTAGTGGTGAAAGTGTGCAGAACATTGAAAATTCGGAATTACTTAACCGGGTTCAAACCTAACGTTAGACAGATACTACCAAATCAATCGTTGGAACTAATGATGAGTTTGGCAAGGAACATTCACTAATGACGGCAGTAGATAAGACTGTCGAAACATCGGGATATGTAAGTTTGAGAAACGATGGAAATTAGTCCAAACAGCAATTTCAATTATATACTCCATCGTCAACAATTATACGTTATGAGTTACAAATTCGGTATGCGCCGGAATTAAATGTCTTTCAGACAATAAAGACCATGATTAAACTTGCCAGGGAAGCAAACCACCTAACCTTCTTGTATAAAGAGAGACAACATTAATTATTAAGCCCTTCCAGAACTTTATAACCTCAAATCGAAAGGAATAGAGTCGACAGGATTGCCAGAAGAGCTAGCAAAGCTCTAGTTAGGGAAACAATAAATTACCATCAACTTGCAAAAATTAGAATTAAGGAGCAGTCCGAGGATATTAAGCAGAGGATCAAAGACTGGACTAACAAACAAGATTATGACGTATTTAAGGAGTAGCTAGGAGTTATTAAAGAACGAGCAACTAACTGAAAGACAAGTACAAAAAGAAATTGGAGACACTGATGAATCAAAAAGAGGCAAAACCAATTTATCAAGGAAAAATTAAAATTTGCGTCACTTACCGCGCATATGAACATATGTCTACAGGTTTTAAAGTAGTGATTTCCGTCCTCCTAATAACTAACTAAGATTAACCATTGGAATCAATGATGAGTTTGGCAAGAAAGTTTTTCTCAGCACTACCCTGATGACGACAGTAGATAGACTCCCAAAATATATGAGTTCCACACACGATGGAAATAGTTCAAACAGCAATTCGAAATATACTCGTCAACAATTACATATCATGAATTACAAATTCGGTATGGCCCCGAATTAAATAAGTCTTTCAAACAATAAGACCATGACTAAACTTTCCA
This sequence comes from Melolontha melolontha, assembly GCA_935421215.2. Lineage (NCBI taxonomy): Eukaryota > Metazoa > Arthropoda > Insecta > Coleoptera > Scarabaeidae > Melolontha > Melolontha melolontha. The sequence goes on from OW285240.1 coordinate 49,097,195, forward strand.
GGGAAACAAACCACTTAACCTTATTGTATAAGGCGAGACAACATAAATATTGAATGATGATTTCAAAAAGCAGTTACAAGGACCTATCAAAGAACGAATAACCAACTGAAAGACAAACACAAGAGGAAATTAGATATACTAATGAACCAAAAAGAGACCAGATCAATATATCAATCTTTCAAATATTCAGACGAATAACACAATACAATTAAAACACAATACAATTAAAATGCTGAACAAAAGCACGGTATCCCCCAAACAAATTCTATCAAGGGACATGATACTTGCAATAGAAACGGCTGCATAGAAGATAGAATCCTCCCCAAAAGCAACGGATTAATACAGTTGGAGAATTGGAAGAGCTATTGAAGATGCTAAATCGAGAAAAAGCAAGCACAATGTCACGAGGGTATCACAGCCCAAGAAGCTAAAAACAGATGATCGATCGACGTTGTTCCAGCCGACAAAGCGGCATAATGGATGAGGAAACATACAAGATGTAGCACAATTTAGTTGACTTCTCCGCGTTGTCGTAATTCCAGCTTCTTCAGAATCTAGTATTAGACTGATTCTCTTCGTTGTCGTTCTTCCTTATATATTTGCCTTGGTTCACTGGTGTGTGACCATCTTGCTCCATTAGTCGTGACGGATTTTCGCAGTAGGCTCTTCCAGGTGTTGCTGAGTCTATAGTCGGCCTCGTGGACGAAGTTATGATGTTTTTCTATTTCGATAGCTTCCCTAATATTTCTTCGATGGTAATTCTTCGTAGTGGCTAATACTTCTGCTTCTTCAAAATTCACTCTGCTGATTGTCCAATTCTTTTTCCTCGTGTGACGCTCTGATGTTGCTCAATCGATTTTCCTGTTTGTATCTCGCATATTAACTTATAGGCTCCTTCTCTCTTAGTTCGTGGTGACGACACGTAAAGGAAACACTAGAGAAAGGAAACACTGGAGAAGAACGGTTACAGCAATAAAAAGATAAGAAAATCTCCAGGAAAGCCCAGAACGGTAACGCCACCAACCGAAACGGAACCAGCTAGAGAATTCGCCCGTCTACCTTACATCTCTGAAGTCACAGAGAAAATAGGAAAGATCCTAACTAAGAAGAATGTATAAGTATGTTTTAGTACTACTACCGCCATCCAACACAACTTTTATGGAACCAAGGATAAATTACCACGAACTAAGGGAGAAGGCTCTATAAATTAATATGCGAGTGTGGGAATAGCTACAACACGACGAAACCCGCAAGAAGATTGTACTACAAGTGAGAACGGCCGTGAAAGCTTACGGAATTTTTAGATACAAAATGTTCTAATGGCAGGAAAATATGGCTGCTACTCTATTGTCTATTAGTGATTTTCTCATTAAAAAAAAATCTCTTCAAAGACGTCATTTCCATGACGATAGATTAAATTGCAAACTGCATTATGAGGGCAAGAGATCACAAGGGTATAGAATTATTAACTAATGGTTATAATCAGTGGCGGCGCGTGAGCATTGATTATATATGTTTTCTGCCAATCGATTTTTCGTAGCTTGTTCATTGTACTTCTGTAAATTAATCCAATATACAGAATCTAATTGACTTCTGATATTTATTTGATCTAACAGGGCTAAATTCACCTCATTCGATAGATGATTGTGTCTCTTAATGTTTTAACTTAAGTCTGTTACATCGTACACTGTCCAGGATTTATTACCATCAAATAACAAACATGGAAAACAAAAAAGTTAATTTTTTAAATCACATTCGCACGTCTAATTTTAGTGTATAAATTATTATTAAATTGCCTTTTATAGGCAATTTAATAGCGCTATTCATTTTAACCAATTTTATAGTGTTTTCTAACACGACCGGTACTGCCAGACGACTGACTCTAAAAATCGTTATTTTACCAAAATAAATTTCGAATGACGGTTCCAAATTTCGATAATTTCTTGTAATCAGGTAAATTTGTTTTTTTTGCACAAACTAAAAGCTTTTAGGGTAACTTAATATAAACTTTATTTGTAAAATATAACAGCAAATAAATTTTAAAAAAATTCTAATACAAAATACAAATAACATATATTACATATAACTATGTATTATAATTTGAAAGTGATGAAAACGCTTACTCAGTAGATGGCGATATATATCGAGCTTGCTTTTTCACCATTTCATGGTAAAATAGTAGTTAGTATACATCAACAACAGATGCCGCCTAGTGCAGACATTTAAAATATTCTTACGTATATGTCTAGACTAAAATACTCATAAATATTTTATTTTCTGTAAGTCATTGGATGTGAATAATAAAATTATTAACTATATTACCAAACATATACTTTAATAATGTGGTATTAATTTAGTCGCTTTTATTATTAAGTTTATTACCGTTTAGAAATATGACTTTTACGACATATACTCATTTTCGACGTCAACGCTAAATACCGTATGTTTGACCTTGGTTTTACTTCATTCTTGTTCGAGAAAAATACCTTAATCTCGTTTGATCTCGTAACGAAGCAACAAGTACTAGAAGACGTGGTTCAATATTGTAGAATTTTTATGGCTTTTATTAAAGTGCCTTGAGTGCCACGGAAAATTCGGATATAGGGCCATAATTATATTCTTTATGTAGTAAAATTGGTCGTTGAGTAACTAGATTGCTGCTTATCGCTGCCTGCGGATTTGAGATATTGTCGAGCACGTGTCCTTCATTTTTTTTGGTTAAGCAAGATCATTCTCCGTTGAAGGGACTTTGTAAGGAGTGATAAGCCTTCACCGTTTTTTATAATCATACTGGCTTCCATTTGGGTGTAACCATTGTAAATCTGATTTTGGAAGATATTTACTTCTATGAAGTGGATTCATAGAAAAATCTCTACGCAGGAGACAACCATCTTGGGATTTCGACTCTGGACTCAGGTTTTCCTTTTCTTTGTACTAAATCTTATCAACGCAAGGTAGGAGAACATCTTTTCTCGTTCTTTTGGGAAGAGTAAATACCCGAATTAATCCAACTATATTTATTTTTAATGAATAGAAAATTTATTTCATAAATAAATTAAGTGTTGAGTTTCAGTTTTTTTTCATAATTTAAATTCTATCGATATCCCCTCAAGTCAGAGGGTGATCAATTTCCTCAAAATTGGCTTGCGGTCATGTCAATTTTTTTTATTAACTAGCAAATATACTGTATGTTACTATTTAAGGCCAATGAATTGCACTATATTTCTTAATTTTGTTAATTAATATAAGAAGCGTATTTATCGATACACACAGAGTGTGATGTACAAATTGCATGTATACAGATACAGATTAGTTTTTAACATATTTGTATTAATTTGTATTCACAAATACCATGTCTTCAAAAACTTTCCTGGTTTGAATAGGCTGTTTTGAAGTATTTTCTTTAGTAAGATTAACGACACTTTTAAATTGTACTTTAAATTGTGACAGCTGTCAGTGACAAACTTAAATTAGAAAACCTTACATTTGATTGTATTATTTTATTATTAACATGTTAGAGTGACAACACAAAAAGTTTATAGTCGATAGTTACTTTAGAACTGGTCGAAAATTAGATAAAGGGGAATGGGCTTATTATATTAATCAGTACTTGATTTCCAGCAACAGTTTCCTAATCTGCCAGTTATTTATGCACAGCTGCTCTGCTAAGTCATGTTTCATGTTCATGCTTCCATTGATAAATTTCGTGAAACAGGGGCAATAACTCATAAATGTGGAGGCGAAGCACCTAAAAAACGAACCGCAAATTGCATAGAGGATATTCTACGTCGAATTGACAACTCACCTAACAAATCAATTGCAAAGCTTTCTCAAGAAGTTCATTTGTCAGTGGGAACATGCCCTACCGCATTTTTTGAACTCACGCACGTAGATTTTGGTACACAGTATTGTCAATAGTTTTTACATAACATAAATAATTGGTTCCATCTTTCTGGCTATTTAAATAAGCAAAATATTAGAATGTGGTAGGCAGAAAACCCTCACGAATTCATAGGAACCGTATTACATCCACAAAAAATAGGCGTCTGGCTAGCAGTTTCAAGGATACGAATTATTTATTACAACCTTTTATTAATGAACTTCATGATGACGAACCTACAGAAGGATTTATTTCAGCAAGATAATGCACCAGCACACAAATCTCGAAATATAATGGCTTTTTTGCAACGATAGAATTATGAATTTTCCTCCAAGATCTTCGGATCTGACAATTTTAGATTATTTTATTTTTCCATATTTAAATAATACCATTTCTAACACTAGACATCACATAATCGCAGAGCTTAGCAATACTATTGGGGATTCCTGTGCTGACATAACCCCACAATCCCTGGTAAATGGTTTTAAGAACATGAAGCGTAGGGTTCGACTTTGTCTTCAAAATAATGGACAACACTTTCAGCATAACCTTTGGTACTATTATCTTTTAAATTTAATTAATACAATAAAAATTGTTAATGAAGTTAAAATTTTAATATTGGCGACATACAAACTATCGAAGTGATTATGATTAGTACGTGCATGCACTGTTATGAATCGTTATCAAAAAGCATGGCAATCTCTAATCAGAAAAGATTTTGAAGGCACGGTACTTGATGTGTTTACACATCGATATGCAATTTTTTTGGTAGGTATACTAAACAAGTTTGTTACTGCGAGTATAATAAATATTTGTGCAAATTATACAATTGTTTCTTATTTAATTTTACTGAAACATTTAAATAATTTTTAAAATACAATTAAATATAAATAACGTCCAAGAGTTATTTTTAAATGCTATCATTAAAATTGTTTTTGTTAAACCTGTTGAGAACAAATAAATTAACTGGTTTGACTAGGTAATACATTAAAAAGTTAAATTATGGCTGTAATTAACCACAAATAGACTGATATATGTATAATTTTCGAAAAAAAGATGAGCATCTAATGTGTCATGCAGTAATAGTAATATTTAAGATCTATTTACATTTAATACAAGTATTTCACATTTTTTTGAATACTATGTCATCTAGGCTTCGTATGTTCATATATAATTATTTAAAAAATGATTTTTAAAACATCTATGCGCCATAATGATCATTTACTGCCATTAGGTATATTAGTAATTATCAGAGAGCGGACTCGAGCGATTGATGATTCATAGCCCATAGGCGTCTGCCTTGTATTCGCAATAGGTTTGTTTCTGTAAACAATCCGTGAGCTTCGAACAATATGATACGTGTGGCTAGCTGCATAAGTGGCACATATCTACATATCCAGTTAATATGTATCTGCCAATGTACAACAGAGCGAATGTAATAAACGGTTTGGTAACCGGCAGCAACTCCTGCTGAAACAAAAGTAATGCTGACAAGCGAATTGCGTATCGAATTTTGAATAAAAATAATTTACAAAGAACAAAACTCAAATGAAACATTGAAAGTGTAAAACATTACTATGAACAACTAAATTTTGTTCAAGGTATTCCTGTGTTAAATGAATTCTTTTAGATGTTAAAACGTCTTTAAAAATAGAAGAAATAGTAAGTTAAACTTAATATTTATAAAAAATTATAGGATAAATATACAATATAACAATATAAAATGGATTTTTTAAAATACTGAAAGTTGTAACCAAATAACACTGAAAGAAACAAATCCAGAAACAATCCCTTATCGAAGAGCGGATATAATTTTTTAAGCGATTATTTGAACAAAGTCTAACGATATAATAGGTATATAAATGTATATTCCGTCTTACACGCTACTGTAAATTAGAATTTATGAATAAATAGACACAATGTACTATTCATAAGACGGAAATAACACCACTTGCTCGAGGAATGCAATCGAGCAAGCAAATAGTGGGGCTTTTATAACATGCATGCTATACCGGATACCGCCACAACGTTTTATCGGGGCAATTGGTCATTCAATGGCTTCAGTCCGCCCTCTGGTAATGAACCACTTACAAATATTCCATGAAAAGGAGCAGATTCATTGTAACAATTATCTTTTCTTTAGTTTCTTTAATGATTTTTCCACATAAAAAATGTTTAATTAATACACGAATTTTTTTTCTCCATATTAGCATGAAAACAACAAATTAGTAGTTTACTTTAAACAATTGTAGAAACATATGTATTGTTATAGTATTGGGAAGTTTGTATTGTGGGTGAATTAATAACATTATGGAGATAAAACTATAAAAAGAGTGCAAGGAGAAACAAAGTTTTGACTTCCAACAGGATTCAAAACGTACTGCCTATATCGTTAGTAAATAATTTATTAGTTTCCATGTACACTACCCACTTCACCATAATTTTAAGACCTTAACCCAAATAGGGACGTATCTACGAGTTATTTTAGAGAAACAGATATGACAATATAATGTAGGCGGTAAAATATAATTAAAACGAATTCTTCAAGACCAATTGCATCAAATTAACTTAGATACTACAAACAAATTCGTGACATATTTCAGAGAAACAGATTTTATAATTAATGTGAACAATATAGTATATTAAAAAACAAGTTTCATAAGGCACCATTTTGCCGCACGAGATCAGTTTAGAAAACGAGCCGCGATAGTAAAGAGCGAGTGGGCGCGACAAAAGGCCTTATGAAACGAGTTTTTTATACTATTTTTTCTATTTTGCATTTTTTACATTAATAAATTGGAATTGTTTAATTTGGATGTTCAGAGTTTAATTTTTATATAAAGCATGCAGTTGGTCACATTGATACTTGACATTGTCAAATTTAAATCTTGCTATCCGCGAAGTATATTATATTACATATTATTTATTAATTTTCCTATTGATATTTTCTTTAAAAATATAAACATGAGTGACTTAGAAACTAATATATCTTATTGTCAATTGTAAACAATATACGTTTGTGTAGAGTACGAACATATATCATATCTGTCAAATGTATACTTAAATTCTTAAAATCAAATGACAGCAATGATATTTATTTCTGTGTTCGAACAACGCCAACATTGAAAAATGAAAAAAAGCGTATCGAAATGGAGCTCCTTTCGATACTGTTTTTGGTTTCATAATGAGTTCATTTCGAACGCAAAATAGAAAAATAGTATATTAAAAAACGAGTTTCATAAGGCACCAGTTTGCCGCACGAGATCAGTTTAGAAAACGAGCCGCTTGCGGCGAGTTTTCTAAAGAGCGAGTGCGGCAAAAGGCCTTATGAAACGAGTTTTTTATACTATTTGTTCTATTTTGCGTTTTTTACATTAATAAATTGCTTAAATTGGAATTATTTAATTTGAAAGTTCAGAGTTTAATTTTTATATAAAGCATGCAGTTGGTCACATTGATACTTGACATTTTCAAATTTAAATCTTGCTATCCGCGAAGTATATTATATTACATATTATTTATTAATTTTCGTTAACATTACTTGATATTTCATTTAAAAATATAAACATGAGTGACATAGAAACATATATATGTTGTTGTCAATTGTATACAACATACGTTGTTTGTGTAAAATACGAACATATATCATATCTGTCAAATGTACATAAATTCTTAAAATCATATGACAGCAATGATATTTATTTCTGTATTCGAACAACGCCAACATTGAAAAATGAAAAAAAGTGTATCGAAATAGAACTCATTTCGATACTGTTTTTTGGTTTCATAATGAGTTCATTTCGAACGCAAAATAGAAAAACAAATTAAAACGATTCCTTCAAGACGAATGGTACAAGTGTTCTAGCGATTGACATTATATATCAAATGTCACATGAATATGAAAATTGAAATATTGTAAATTTACGATATTACGAAGAATTCACTCAACTATAAGCTGCTATATTATATCCAGAACACAATATGAATAAACGAAACATAGCCGGAGCCGGACACAAGTTTGAGAACGATAAATCTCAAAGTTTCACGAAATAATCCAATAAAAACAAACTTTAAGGTAGGTTAATAAAAATTGCGATTTTTTAGTATTGATAATCTTTTCACATAATAGTATATTATATACCTAGTGCAGCATAAAGTATAGCAATTAGTCCCGCAAGTGAAGATTGTTGTCTCCAGGGCGAAGCCCGGGGGCAACAACCACTCAAGGGATTTTAGCACTTTAGTCTTGTGGTGTATACGCTATTTTTTGCACTTCCGAAACAGAGATATTATCACCAAAATTGATAATTAAAAATGTACGTTATTGCAAATTTTAAATATGCGAGTTTGCCATGAAATTCATCATAGTTACAGTGTCAACAAGCCCTGTCATTTTGCAAAAATTGCAAAAATGAATGAAAATTGTGAAGAATTTGAGCTAGAAAAAGCTGCTGAAAAGGCGTTGAAAGACCTACTGCCTTCCAAATCTCGTAAAATTTACGAGCAACAATATGAAATGGTGCCGTGTAAAAATTGTAATAAAAATTGGTCAAGTTTGATATTGTTTTTTTGAATCTGTTAATAAATTGTCTAGGGAGTTCAATTAATATTTGTTCCCTAGGGATCAAGTGACCAACTTTAGTCATTGCAAACAGGTACTAAAGTATCAACTTTTGTCCCGGAAGTGCAAAAAAACTATTGTTATTTTCAGATTATGTGAATGGAAATGCATAATAGGTTTTTTTCACGAAAATAAACCAAAATTTATGCAAAAATACAGTAATTTTTACAAAAAATGTTAATATTTTTTCTTTCAAATTACGTTGCCCTCTTTAAGTTCATACTCAAAGTTGCTCCTTTTTAAGTCCTTTACAAGTTCCGCTACTTTTTATCCGATAACTTTCACTTCCCGTATACTTTACAAACTCCAAAGTCATAACAAAAAAAATTTAGGGACAATATACTGAACGTTAATCTTTTTATATTATTGTGTTGTAGGAACAGAAGTGGGACAATGTTTTTTAAAGATAGATTTATTTATTTGACTTTCTTTACTGTAATTAAAAATTTCTTTGTTAATCTTCTAATCATATTTTAGTATAAAATAATATAAGTACATAACGATATACTAAAAATATGATACTTTATTGTTAAACATTAATGAATTAAGAGTAGTTTATTTAATGAAGTAGTTACTATACCAATACTTTGTTATGTTAGACTGTAAATTGAACACATACTTGTTAGTAAAAAAAAAACAACAGCGTCATCCTTATGTGGCTATTCTGTTTTTCTTTTTTCTACTTTGTATTTACTTATGTAATGTTTACGTTCATAATCCAACAATCTTAAAAGAAGGCTAACGGTAATATAAATAAATTTGTTGGTTAAATATACTTACATCTAAGCATTAACTGTAAAAGCTCGAAGACCAGCTAATTTAATTACAGATTCGACGCTTTCATGCTGTTTATTCATTTCATTTAACAATTACAAAGACAACACATAATTTCCAATTAAAAGCCGTTGATGAAACACATCCTGTTCTAAAATATATGTTTACATATTATGTACTTAATATACATATATAAGCGTATATTACATTATATAAATTATACACTCACCCTATATACTCCAAACAAATTAGGTATGTATACATATACCTCGACATATGTAAAAATAAGTGTAAGTATGTGAAAATAATAAATTTAAAGTCTTTCTATACGTTTAAAGTCAGATGTAATAAGTTCAAAATATTAAATATATTCGATAAAAAGAGTATATTTTATTCACAAACAAATAAAACAATAACTTACAATTCTCAAACTTGCGGCTGATAGCTTTCAAACTGCATCAACTAAAATGTTTACGTAATTTGCGAAACGAAAAAAAATAAACATATACACAAAACATAAACACTGATTACACTATTAACACATCTCTCCTGAGAGTTTACACTCGACTGACAACCGAGTATTAAATGTGATGCAACGTTGAAGCTGAAGTCATCAATACCGTAGACTGTTAGAAAGTAGAGGACAGATATTGTTTGTGAGTTGTGATACTTCCTTGAACATCACGGTTTTCAATTGCAACCAACAAACCACAACAGGGGCAGGTTTTGCATAACTAATATACAGTGTATAATTTCCATCCAATAAATAATATACAATGAAGTTGTATGAAATCAATATCATTTCACAATATATAGCTTACTGCCAGATCTTGTTTATTAAAAAAAAATAATATCAGGAAATATAATCGTAAATAATGTTTTCTGATAGATTAGTATAAGTGTTATTAGAGTATTGCTCTCATGCAGGTAGCATCTGCGTTGCCAAAATTATAATAAATTAAGAAAAATATAAGAACGCAATCACTCTGGATAGGTAGCGTCGTATGTCGATAAAAGTGTTAGTACTGTACAAATGAAATCAGAAATTCAAATATAAAATAATAATGATAAAAACACCATTGACTTGACAACAATTCCTATTGTAATATGCGTCAGGCGACGATGTACACGTCATGGGGCTTCCTGGATATTCTAGACAGAGAAGAATCTAGAAATACAAACGAGTATATAAACACTCAAGCGAAGGATTATTCATTCGACTAGTGATCGTCGTGAAATAAACATTGTAGACACAAATGTGTACATAAATATAAATTTCGTTAGTTATTTTTAATGTTACAGCAAACGCCAATTAAGTTGGCGCGAGGAGGGGTAAGTTCGCGCAGGATTAGAAGTAGTGGGGAGATTTGTATTTGGTTTTACATCAAATGTCAGATAATTCTAACCTCTGAGCGTATATCACTTTATGATCCCCTAGCAAATACATTATGTTCCGTCAAACGTCAATGACAAACGTATTCTGACAATTACTTGAGTAGTGGGGGTAGACGTTTTTAAAAACGTTTTCTGCGCACCCCCTCCTCGCGCCAACTTATTTGGCGTTTGCTATACTTATCTTCATCTAATATAGTTTGTAAAAGATTTTGTTTTCTAAATGTTTAAATATTTATATCTTATTAATGCGTTGGTAATACGGAGGGGCAAGCAGGCATCCGGCACTTCAGGAAGTAGTCAGGATGAGTAGCAGAGTATGGTATGAGTAGGTACCATTCTCCTTGGTAGGTACTAAGTGAGATAACACAGAAGGAGTTGTGTTAGGTTATGTATGTATATGGTCATTCAAAAAGCGCGCCGGTTTTGAATCCCTTGGTAAATTTTTGTTTGTCAGTTGGCGATATTGTTCTGACACCCGTAAACATTCCGATTGTTGTCTCAGGCTGTGTCTCTGGGCTGTGTCTAGCCGTGGATCACTTTACTATTGCGCAACGTGTGCTAATTGAACCGGTGAGATCAGAAATATCATAAGTCAGGTATTGATAACTTTTCAATAGAGAGAATAAACTTTTTATACGCGTCCTAATTAACGGTTTCAGTTTGTTTGTAGCTGAAGTATATTCTTACCCACATGTGCAACAATATTCGTAAAAGTTTCGTAGAGTTGACATTAAAACAATAGCGATATAGTAAAAACAAGAACATAGACTGAAGTTATTTATGCCCCCAATGTACTTCAATAACACAAATGAGTGTATAGCATGAACAAAACTTTTATTTTCTAACTAAGGAAACTACAAGATAATGAAATTAACACAATAAAAAAGAGAAAACCACTTCCTCTTCCTTTTCAACGGCTGGCCATTGTAGTATTTGTTCATAAAAATCGTTAATGAACGTTTGAAGATGTGCGATGTTGAGAAGTTTCTTTTTTTGTATAGGCACCTTTAGGTCAGGATATGCCTTTTCAGTAGCTAAAGCTAAACAGATATGTTGAACGGTTCGAGGTTTTAGAAGATTAAAAGAATGGCTAGAAAGTCCATCAATGAATTCATGAATCACAACAGTCCCTCTATTGGCAGAATTATATTCAAAAGCCATAAATTCTGCCGTTGAAAAGGCTCTTTTCATACATTTTGGTACTTCTTTTGAGAATGATTCTGTGGAGAGACAAGACCTTTTGTAAAATTTGGTCCACCATGAAGAGAAATCTAAAACTTTTTCAGAACTGATCGTCTCAACATCGAATTTTGTACTTGCGGCCTTAATAATTTCTTTATATTGATTTGGTACATACATACGGTCATATTTCCTTAGCTTCCTTTTAATGGTACCAAAACTGCGGTCATTCGGAAGAAAAGAATGCCCTCTTATGGGAATATAGTGCACAATTTGATCAAATCGGCCAGCATCCACAAGAGCTAAATAAAAGCGTATCAATGTATTCTTTTTGTTTTGCCCAGAGCAACCATCAGAAAAAAACATCAATGAACTTTTTTAGTATCGAGCACACTGCATTCGCTCCTTTTTTCGCTTCACCTTCATGGTATAGGTATAATTTAGTATTGTCGGTTTTTAAATTGTATATACCAAAACAATACAACCAGAGCTGTCTTAAATAAAAGACATCTTGGACTGGAATGTTAGGTCTAGGCATGTTTTGCATAAAGTCAAAAAAATCATATGCCTACAGTGTTGTCTTCCTTTTTTGCAAATATCATTAATTTGCCGGATTTTTGAATAAAATTTCTTCGCGCGTCTTTTGTGTACAATATCTTTGGCAACTGCTGTACGTTTGGCTGCTTCTCCTAGAGATGGACTTTTAATTTTGATTAACTCTTCGCATTTGATACAGTTTCTTTAAAATATTTTAAATAAAACTCATACTTTACTGGTATGTTAGAATTTTCTTTAATAAACATAGAATGCATTAATTTGACGTCCAGCCTAGCATCCAGATATTCGATTTTTTTTCCTGGATAATGTATACTTTTTCGCGGAAAGGCTTCAATGTGTGTGTGAACTTTTCGACTTATATCACCAGACACAGCATTGCCTGATGAAACAAATACCTCAGTAAAAAATAAATGCTACTGTTACTACTACTACTACCTTTTGGATTTGTTCTTCTTTTATCATGTGGGATTTGTCCTGCTAACAGAAGATCACACAAACGTCGGATTCGACCTGCTGTAACGCCATGTAAAGGTATAAATTTCACTTTGCAAGCTATTATTTTAACAGAATCTTTCAAAACAAAATACTTGAAACTACTACTTCTTCTTTTTGGATTGTCTTTTCTAGGTCTGTGTGTTATTACTTGGCCTTTTTCAATAAGTTGTTGCAAGAAAATATCTTGCTCATTTTTAGTATTGAAGCTATTAATAAGTATTAATACATTTCGTCTGTCTTCTGGCCCAAATTTATCGAAACACTTCATTATTAGACAATTACAGGCTGGACCAGTTTTACGCGATTCAATATTATTTCCTTTGCAATTCGTATATAGAATTCGCTTTACTTTAGACTGCCGAATTATATTTCGTTTGTATTTCTCAGGATTTCTTTTTCATTTCTTTCCCTTTATTTCGGCCACTGCGTCTAAATCACTATCACTTGACATGTTTAAAAAGTTATAAAGTTACTCACCTTAAAACATCACAAGACTGTTAGCTCTGAACATAAACAGGTAACAACATGAATGATAACAAAACAACCAGAATTGAATCAGTAACGCGCCCTAGTGACAAATCGTCCAATGAGCGCAGAAACAACGTAAGTCGTCGACCTAAGCTGTTTCTGCGCCCACTGTATAATTCAACATGTAATTTTGCAGTGAAAAAGGATAGGACTTGTGTTATTTGAGAAGTTAATATGAAGCCTTATAGCTAAAGTATCAAATTATGATGTTAAACGATTTTTTCTAAAAGATTTACTTATGATATTTCTGATCTCAACGATTCAATTGTGAAAGCGTTTTATCAGAACGGAGAAAGTTATGCTGTAACTGTCAGGCAACTTCGCGCCATTTTAGTGCGTGATGAAGCACCGAATAAATCAACAGTTCGCAGAATCAACAGTTCGCATGAAAAAGTTCAATGAAACGGGTTCTAGAGTGAACGTTAAAAGTTCTAGACGTCCAGTCTTAGACTGGCCAATCTGAACAAAACATTGCGGTGGTTCGTGACAGTGTAGCTGTTACTCCAATGAAATAGGTTCTCACCGTTCCCAAGAGTTGGGAATAGGATGTTCTTCAGTACAGAGAATTCTCCAGTATGATCTCCATTACCACCCATACAAAATTCAGTTAATGCAGCAGTTGAAAGTGAACTGTCGCGAGAAAATGCGACAGTTTATTTATTGGTTTTCAAGAAGACGACAGGTGGACGACGGCTTTGCGAGCAAAATTATCTTCAGTGACGAAGCGCACTTTCACTTAAATGGATTTTTGAATAAGCAGAACTGCCGCATCTGGGGGTCAGAAAATCCTTGCATTAGTCAAGAAAGGGAAATGCATCCACAACGAGTGAGAGTTTGGTGTGATATACCGTACGATGAAAAGAGATTTTTTGTGGCCTCATTTGGATGGAATAGACATTCAAGAGTTGTGGTGTCAGCAGGATGGTGCCACCTGCCACGTTTCTCGCGAAACAATTCAGTTGCTTCATGAGTGATTCACGAATCGCTTCATTTCGCATAATGCTGACCATCAATGGCCACCAAGGTCGTATGACTTAACTCCTTCTGAATTTTTTCTTTGGGGTGCTATTAAATCATTGGTGTATGTCAATAAACCCCGAAACATACCTGACTTGAAGGAGGAAATTCGACGAGTTGCTGGCGAGATACAAATGGAAACTTGCCAGGCAGTCATAGCAAATTTCACGGACAAATTTCTTGCATGCCAGCGCAGTAGAGGTGCTCATATGCCCGACATCATTTTCCATACTTGAAACGGGAAGGTGCGATGAACATGTTTATGTATTTTGTAAATGTGTTTTGCAAAAATAAAGTTCATAATTCGATATATCACAACCGGCGCGCTTTTTGAATGACCCTTCCGATACGGTTCAAGTGCAAGGCGGGAAATAGAAGTGTCGTGTTACCCGGGGGCAATGCCAGCATTACTACTTGTTACTACTATTATTAAAGTTTATGAAATATATCTTTTAAATCAAAACATCTAAGTTTTATTCCTAGAATTCTATACAAAAAAGGATTGCCTTCTTTAAAATTCAATATAATAACAAAACAGAAACAAGCTCCACAATCCTCAACCCTTTCAACATAAAACATATTGTAGATTAAAGTCTGGCGTATTAAAAAAAAAGCATGAAATATAGTTATTTATTGTACAAGTGTGTTATGTTACAAATAAGTCAAGCGAGAAAATGTTTAGCTCTAAGTTTTATTCCTAGAATTCTATACAAAAAAGGATTGCCTTCTTTAAAATTCAATATAATAACAAAACAGAAACAAGCTCCACAATCCTCAACCCTTTCAACATAAAACATATTGTAGATTAAAGTCTGGCGTATTAAAAAAAAAGCATGAAATATAGTTATTTATTGTACAAGTGTGTTATGTTACAAATAAGTCGAGCGAGAAAATGTTTAGCTCTAAGTTTTATTCCTAGAATTCTATACAAAAAAGGATTGCCTTCTTTAAAATTCAATATAATAACAAAACAGAAACAAGCTCCACAATCCTCAACCCTTTCAACATAAAACATATTGTAGATTAAAGTCTGGCGTATTAAAAAAAAAGCATGAAATATAGTTATTTATTGTACAAGTGTGTTATGTTACAAATAAGTCAAGCGAGAAAATGTTTAGCTCACGAGTCCGCTAGGACGAGTGAGCTACTTTTCTCAAGTGACTTATTTGTAATTAACACACGTGTGCAATACAAAACTTTATCCAACACCTCTTAAGATCCGTTCAAAATGGCTTTTAATGTTTTATAAATTTGACGTTCAATGTCAAATTTAAATTATAAATTTGACGTTCCATGTCAAATTTAAATTATAAACGACTAATGCAAAAAGTTCATATACAGTAATGCAGTTACTATGGAGAATAAATAATGCAAATCAACAAGCAAACAAAATTAGTGATTGATTAATAATACTGCAGTTAAAAGTTGATGGTAATGGAAGAGTTGCAAGAGGCTGTTTTCATTCCGCTAGAAGTTAAGAAAGAAGCTCAAGCAGCATGTTATAAATTACTGCCAAAAAAATCGAAGGATAATTACGACAAAGAATTTCGTCATTTTGAAGAATGGAGAAAACAGCAAAGTATCACTGGAATTAACGAAGAAGTTATGCTGGCGTATTTCCATATTTATAGAAGGAAAATAGCACCTTCTTCATTGTGGACGAAGTATTCCATGTTAAGAAGTACTTTGAAAGTGTATATGAATAGTGACATATCGAAATACGGAAAACTGATTTCCTATTTGAAGAGTGAGGCAAGAACCCACAAGTCCAAAAAGGCTACAAGTCCAAGAGGCTACATATAGAGAAGTTTCTGAATGAGGCTCCTAACAATAAATATTTGATGATGAAGGTATTATTTATTTTCTTATATTTAATTCAAAGTATTTATTCATTATTCGTTCGTGTATTCTATGCAGGTTGCCTTAATAATGGGTATATCAGGTGCGTGTCGTTGTGATGAAATAACTAAGCTGAAAGTTGACGATATAGAAGACAAAGGAGGATACTTGTATGTTTCGATATCTGACACAAAGACAAACGTATCTAGAAGTTTCACTGTTATGGCAGAAGGATTTACAACAGATATTCTTGACCTCTACAGAAAATATGTCTGTATGAGACCAAAAGGTATTCCACATGGCAGATTCTTCCTAAATTACAAGAAAGAAAAATGCACTATCCAGCCAGTTGGAATTAATACCATTTCTAAGATACCTCAGAAAGTTGCATCTTTCCTGAACCTACCAGAAGCGCAATTATATACAGGACATAGTCTGAGACGTTCGTCAGCATCTCTTCTGGCAAACGCAGGAGCTGATATTACAACAGTTAAACGACATGGTGGGTGGAAGTCTTCCACTGTGGCAGAAGGTTATATACAAGATTCAGTATCCAACAAGATGGATATAGCCAGAAAGATACAAGGGCCAGACAGTCTAACGTCCTCGACTTCTGGTCATCAAATTTCTGTTCAGGATACTTCAAATACGTCTTCTAGTATAACTCTAAATTCGAATAACCTGAATGCAGAGTCAGATAGAAAGAGGATTTCTTTCAACTTTAATATTAATGTAAATGTTAATTAGTTGCTATTGTTTACCCTTTAGAATTAATATAAATGTCACTAAATGTGTTAATACTATAGCAGTTTGAATGTGTCTATGCAATCTAAATTTCACCTTGTTTTATCTCACTAGTGAGATAAATTATGTTTTTAACTCACTAGTGAGTTATAAGCTACATAATTGATTTAAAATCGCCAAAGTTATAGGTCTATTATTAGGAGGTGTTGGATAAAACAATAAATCTCATTTTTATACTAAGTCAGTGCTGTATCCAGGTATGTAAAATGTCACAAGTAAACGTGGATCTTAATCTTATAGTCTAATAGGTCTTACAGTCTAATAATCTCAATAAGCTCAGTGCTCGAAATGTATTTAGTCATGCAACTAAGTGACGTCACCTTCGTTCTATGCTATTATATTGTGTTTTGATTATCGTTTATTTGAAATTTCCCCTTGTTATGCCGTATATATTTATCATATAAGATATCATAGTAAAAAAATTCTCAAAAATTTTCCTTTTCGACCTCATTTTCTCGATTATGGTACGCTTTAGTTCCATAAATTAACGGGTGTTCATTTTAAAAGTCAATCTAGTAGCATGTGATTTACTGAGAACACTTTGAAGTATGTCGTAAATTAAAATTTACTACTTAACCTACGAAGTCGTATATTTTGACAGATTCATACATACAAATAAATAACAAATGTGATTGACATTATGAAATGTCATTTGGATTTTCGTTTACGGAACAACAAACACATACTAATATATATGCATCTTATTCTATCAAAATTTCAAAGTAACCTAGATTGACTTTTCAAATGAACACACGTTATATATTCCACTTCCCAAACAGATACCGACGGACTTTTAATTACTGATTTTGAAATATCAATCACAGTTTCTACATGCATTGCTCTACTATTCTTTTAAAGTTTTATAAATGCACCATATCTCTAATATGTTGAAGTTATTTCCTAAATTCTTAAGAGCCCTAGAATTTGTCAAAAGGAGAAAAAAAGATAATTGTATATGTGACTAGGTCAATTCTTGTTTCTAATGTATTATATATACTTATTATATATATATATATAATATTTTCGTGACCTTGGTATGATATGGTAAATTCAATCAGTCGGCGATTAAAGGTCTGGTTTACTTCAAAGTATATATATTCAAAACAATCATTGCCGAAACATGTAGGGTTGTTTTGAATATATATACTTTGAAGTAAACCAGACCTTTAATCGCCGACTGATTGAGTTTACCATATATATATATATATATATATATATATATATATAAATATAATAACTTCGTGACCTTGGTATGATATGGTAAACCTAATCAGTAGGCGATTAAAGGTCTGTATATTACTTCAAAATATATGTATTTAAAAAACTCTACATGTTTCGGCTGTATACGCCTTTTTCAAGAGAATACAAAATATGAATGACAGTCTTTATATCCTGTCATTCATATTTTGTATTCTCTTGAAAAAGGCGTATACAGCCGAAACATGTAGAGTTTTTTAAATACATATATTTTGAAGTAATATACAGACCTTTAATCGCCTACTGATTAGGTTTACTATATATATATATATATATATATATATATATATATATATATATATATATATATATATACATATATATATATATATATATATATATATATATATATATATATATATATATATATATAGAGAGAGAGAGATATATAGATATATCAGCTTGATTGTATTTTTAATTGTCTAAAGTGCTTCAGTGTTATTTGGGACAAACTGTATGTTCCAAATTTTATGCCAATTGTAGCTAAATGACAGAAAGAGGTCACAGAAAGCTGAAGAGAAAAGGAGCAGTGAAAAATAGTAGGATTTTGTATTAATTTTATTAAGATTACATAATAAATTACAATTAACGTTTATAAAATTTAAAATTAGCTTAATAATTCTACAATCACAAATCAGTTTCTTGTGTTTTATATAAAAGTTTCTATATCTGTTGGCCATTCTGAAACAATTTTTTTACTAAAAAAAAAGAATGTAACCTATAAAATTATATGACCTATTAATGATTAATTTATTATAAGATAAAATACTTTTCTTTACCTTGATAAGTAAAAAGTTCTGAATATACATATATACTGTATCAAAATAATAAGGTACTGTTGATTATGCAAAAAAATGGCATTATCTGAAACAACTGTTAGTGAAACAGAAAAACCTCCCACAGAAGTAAATAAGCACGAAAGGCGAGAAAAACCTCCTACAAAAGTTATAATACGTAGGCTTCCGCCTGGTATAACACAAGAAGAATTTTTATTACAAGTATCACCAATTCCTGATTATGACTATATATACACTATTAAAGGTGACATGTCACTGGGCGAAAATGCCTTTTCAAGAGTTTACATAAATTTTACAAAAGCCGAAGATATATATTTATTCAAAGAAAAATTTGATAATTACGTTTTCGTAGATACAAAAGGCCATGAATATGCAGCAGTAGTAGAATTTGCTTCTTTTCAGAAAATCCCTAAAAAGCGAGGCAAACCTCGTCCTGATCCAAAACTTGGCACCATAGAAAGTGACCCCCTTTATCTAGATTTTCTCGAGTCTTTAAAGCAGCAGCCTAATCAAGAAGAAAAACCAGAATTTTCATATCAACCCTCGAGTGAATCTAAAAATGAGTCTAGCACACCATTACTAGATTATATAAAGCAAAGAAAAATTGACAAACTCAAGTCTAAAGAAGAGAAACGCGAAGAACGCAGAAGAAAAGAAATCGAAAGGAAAAGATTGAGAGAAGAAGAAA
This sequence comes from Melolontha melolontha, assembly GCA_935421215.2. Lineage (NCBI taxonomy): Eukaryota > Metazoa > Arthropoda > Insecta > Coleoptera > Scarabaeidae > Melolontha > Melolontha melolontha. Next base: position 49,117,027 of record OW285240.1, read on the forward strand.
GACGTAAACGACTTGAAGAGAAATCACCTACAAAGCATATGTCTGTAAAATCAAACCCCCATTCAAAAGCTGAGGCTACGCAAGCTGATAAATCACAAGATAAAGTAGACGTGAAAATAAAAGAACAAGATTTGGATAAAGAAAAAAATGTCGAAAAGATCGATAAGGTTGGTGAAAAACAAGCATTAAGTGGTAATAAATCTAAAGATAGCAAGAAATATGATGACTACAAATCAAATACTAAATACAAGTCTAAATATCCTACACGTTCTGAAAAATATGATACATATGAGAAGAGAGATTACAAATCTAGAAGAGATGACTATCGGGATAGAGATAGACGAGGTAGATATGATGACCATAGGAAAGATGATTATAAGAAAGAACCTGAGGTTAAACAATTTACAAGAAAAGTCAAGAAATATAGTGAGAGACGAGAAGAAAGGAAATATGAAATAAGGAAAGCTGAGCAAAAAAAAGATGATAATGTAAATTTAGATGAAAGTAAGACAGACAGGGAAGATGATAATTTAGTATTGAAAATGGAAGAATCTTCAGAAAAAGTTCCCAGCGAACAAAATAAAAGCAAGGAAGAATTACGAAGAAATAATTCAAGAGAAGATGATAGGAGCGATGATCCAGATAAATTAAAGAATAAGGAAAATGATCCTAGAGTTCAAAGAAGAATACGTAACAAAGATAGACCAACAATGCAACTTTATCAACCAGGTATGCTTTCAAAGAGGAAACAACAAGAAGATGATCCCAAAGAAACTTCTGTTAATGAATAAATTCTATACTTGTTTATAAATACATGTTAATGGTTTTAAATAAGTATTAGGTATAATTAAAAACTCGTGTAAGATTAATGTAAATGGTATTTCAAAATTTTGTACAATTTTTCAAAAATTAACTTTGTATAAAGAAAATAAAAGATTAGCATTTTATAAAATATTCTGTAATTTATGTCCCCAGATAAAAAAAATCAATTAATAAAATTTCATTTTATGCTGCTGAATAAGTAGTATATAAAATAGGCTGTTTTAAATTACATTATATATAATAACAGTAATTCATATCTTAAAAGCTAACTCTCAAAAGACTTGTTGAATGCAAATTCTAATGAATAAATAGATAGGTTCCATATTGGTAGGATTTAATTTGATCTGATTGACCGTATGCGACGATCCAATCGAGATATTTAAATAACTTAAAATATAACAACCACGCTGATGATAGATGGCACTGAGCAGAATATGAATCTCAAATTTTCAATAATTTAGAAAACACATAAATGCTAGAAATACTGACGTGAGCAAAAAAATTGGGACAGTGTGAAAATCGTTATGTCAATTTCCTTTATTTTTTAGCATTGTAATTTTGACATTTGATTAATTTTTAAACTGTACGTCAGATTATCTATCATAGTGGCTAATTAAAAACTGAAAATTCCGCATTTTTCGAAAACTGATAAAGCCAGACTTGTTACTAGTTTGGAAAATCATTAAGAACTGTATCGGTTCAATTTAATATTGGGAAAAGTGCAGCCGCAAGAATATATAAAAAATGGAGGGAAGAGTATAATTTAAATCAGAAAATAGGTCACGGTCGTAACAAAATTTCAAATCCGCAGGAAGACGAAACAATAGTTACTGAGATTAGGCACAACCCTTTCAAAACATTAAAGGAAGCTATAAGAACAACACAATTTCCTGTCTCATCTTGCAACACAATGGTTACAAGAGAATGAAATTTAAACTTGATATTTCCCGCCCTACAGTTTTTATCTAAATCCCAATGTATGGGGATTAATGAGATATATATAGTTGTTACCCAGGAAGAATTTTGGGAGATTGTTCATAATGCTTGGCATCAAATTTCTATAAATTTTGTACAAAATATTGTCGCTTCAATGTCTACAAGATTAGATGCAGTTAATAATAACGGTGGAATGACGAAATACTAATTATTTTAATGTATAATGATTTTAATCTAATAAATAATCTTTCTCTATCGTTTTTAGTAATTTTTATTTACATTTATTTTAAAAATGTTTTTAAACCCACGCAGAAACAGTGTCCCGTTTTTTTTTTGCTCACGACAGTATAATTTTTTTATGGTAATTTAAAATTCCCCGCACACAATAGATGGCACTTTCAATTCCCAAATTAATAAAAATTATCATTAAGTTGACAGGTCATGAATAGAACGAGTGTTTTAACCTATCAAATATATTTTAAGTCCTTAATTTAAACAATGAGAATTTTGACCAATGTTCTAAGATTTTATTCTAAACAATTTAAAGAATTTAAGCCTGCTTGGAACGTTTTATTTTTTGGAACAGATAATTTTTCTTTAGCAAGTCTGAGGGCGCTGAATTTTGCATAGTAAGTTAGATTTACTTCTGAATTTCGTACTTAATATCACGCATTTCCTTTTATAGTAAACAAAAAAGCATTATAGGAAGATTAGAAATAGTAACTACTACCAAAGGTAAACTAAACCCTGTTTTCAAATTTGCAAGTGAAGAAAATTTGAAAATACACACATGGCCTTTAAATGTAATCACTGGATTTCACATTGGATTAGTAGTATCATTTGGATATTTAATACCTAAAAATATAATAGATAGTTTTCCCTTGTAAGTGATTACGCACACATATAATTTCAAATGTGTTTAAGTACATTAATTTTTTTAGTAAAAACATGTACTTTATAGAGGAATGTTGAATGTCCATGCAAGTTTATTACCACGTTGGAGAGGTGCAGCTCCTATAATACATGCAATAGCAAATGGTGATGAGAAAACGGGAATTACCATAATGAAAATTGCACCTAGGCACTTTGATGTAGGTGATATCATTGAACAAGAAGTAATTAATATAAAAGATGATATAGTAATGCCAGAACTGTATATAACATTAGCTAATTTGGGTGCAAGAATGTTAGTCACACAATTATGCAAATTACCCAATAATTTATTATCTGCTAAACCTCAACAAGACGTTGAAGTAACATTAGGTAAGATAATTCATTTCTTAGTATAATACATTAAACTAAGAATATATTGTTTGCTTTGGTCATAATGATATTTTTTTAAATTGCAAGCTCATAATCTAATAATACAAATATGTACATAAATAAATTTTGATTTATTTAACAGAGCAAAAAACGTTATTAAAGATATGAGAAATCAAATCAACAATATCTTTAGTGTTGTTATGTCTGGTGTGTTCTTATTGGAATTGCAGTTTACTTTTATTCCGGCTCATTATTGTATAGTATATTTAACTCTGATAATTCAAGACTAATCACTTTTCTTGTAATATTTGCTGTTACTGTAATTGCCATATTAACTATTTCATTCCAATTTAACAACTCATGATAATTCCAGTATACACAAAGTACAACACTACATTTGTGTAATTTGCGTTTGTCCTTGTAAAATTGCTTTGGTAATTTTTCTCTATATTCACTTTTAATTTCATTAGAGTCAGGTTGGTTTAGTGGATAAGTAACTAGGTTCTAGACATCGGTCGAACTCTGTTACAAACTGCAACATCAATGGTGTTGGTATGGACACAGTTTAACTCAGTCTGATAAAAGTGAGTACTTTGGAAGTCATTTTGAGGGTAATAATATAGCTCTAACCACATTATAATCATAATGTACCGTAGGGTGTAAGTTGTAACAGACCAACTATATTACAATGCCTATTAAAGCGCTCCGTTATCCACTTTTCATTGCTAATATTAAATTTATTTAGAAACTATTAAATCCTGTTTTGGAGAAGGTAAACACTCAAGCAATCTTTCTAAATTTTGTGTGTCGATATATTGCTTCAAAAGTTCATATTCGACTTTGACAGTTAATAGAAAGGACACGTGGCGGCGCTGTTGTCGATTTTACGTTGTTGTATACTTATGAACATGTAGCGTTTGTCATAAATTATTTTAAAATTAGATCTCGTTGAATTCAGCTGATCTGTGAGTAAAACAAGTTTTTAAAATGGATATCCAAAAGATATATTTTTGCTATTTTATAATCTACGAGTTTTGAAGAGGAGTGAGTGTTGATATCACAGTCAAAGTTCTTTATGTGTGATTTAATAGATTTAAAAATGGATATTTTAACCTTGAAGATCAACCCCGCTTTGGACGGTCTTTCAGTATTGATGATGAAGTTGTGCGCACTTTAGAGAAAAATAACTGAAAGTATTGCAAACAGACTAAATATCGACAAATCGTTTGCATTTCGCTATCTACAGAAATTTGGATTCATAAAATACTGCTTCCATACCACCACAGAGACTCTTTTCTGTAATCAAGTTGTAAGAATTTCCACTATTTCTGCACTACCACTTACTTGTTTCTAACTCATTTTTTATTAATGAGTTGGAAACAACCAGGTCGTGGTGCAAAAATAATGGAAAAAGTTGTCTTGCAGCCGATGAGAATGTTACACTGGTGTTGTATGGTGGTAATTGCATAAGAATAATTTTCTTCAAACTTCATGAACCCGGCTTAACAATTGCAGCAGACAAGTACTGTGAACATTTCACTAAACTCAATGGAAAAGTAGACGCTCAATCGAAAAAGCGTCATGTTCTCAACAGACACGCAAAAACTGAAGGATTTAAAACGGGAAATTCTCTAGAAAGAAAAACTAAAAAGTTTCTATAAAAAGGGAATCCACCATCTTGTGAATTGTTGGGTCTGTTAGAAAAAATGAAGAATAAAATATATTCGGAAATCCTATTCTTTTTTTGAATTGATAGCTACTTACTTTTTTTAAAGACATTTTACTTATATTTTATTTTCAAATCGAACACGAATTTTTGCAATCGTCCTAAAATAAAAATCAAATGATAGATCACTTGATTTTTGTTTTATTAACATCATCCAAGAGTCTTCATTAAAGCCTAACAAATTATCTGATATTTCTTCAGATTTAAATAAGTAAAATAATAAAGTGAAAGAAAAGTCTTTCTTTGGAGACTGTGGTTAAGTAAAAACTCAAAAAAGGTATATAACCCCTTACCAAAATTACTAATCGTATCCTAAATACGTATTTCGACAAGTAAGTCCAGAGTATACTTGGACGCCGTGTAAAGTTGTTGCGTGATCAGATGTGCTAGTTTTACTGTGCCCCATGTGCGACATTTTGAATAGTGGTTTTACCTACTGCTGATGGCAACTTAGTTGTCGAAATACGTATTTAGGTTACCATTAGTAATTGTGGAAAGTGAAAGAACTTCACAATTATTTTGAATATGCCAAACATTCGACATGCTAATGATATAAAATGAGAGATAACACCGCACAACGTTTTTTTTTGCTACATGACATTTTCAAGTGTCTATTTCTAACATGACAGTAATTCTGAATCTACCTTCAGATACCTTCTAGCAGCTCGAGTGTTCACATAGGTACAGTTCATTCGTTTTATTTAGGCGAATTACTGCGCATACCGATGTCTGCTTTGGTCCACATTCGCATTATGCGAGCAGGGAGGTATTAGTATCATGCAGTAAAAATAAATTCGAACACACATATAATCGGACGTCTAATAATTACAGTGAAATCCGCTTAATGTGATCATTTTTGGCCAGATACATTCTGATAACATTAACCGACCAATAACAATAAGGGAATTTTAGAAAAAGTCAAAATTTTAGAGAATCTTAATTTACAGAGATTTTATTGCATAACTAACTATGTTTATACACATTATTTGCACATTACTTTACATCAGTGGCGGCTCGGGGTGGTTCACATAGGGAGTGCATAATTTCAAAATTAAAAAGTGTAATACAAAAACGCTTACCCAATCCTTATAAATTTCACCGACGTACTGTTCCAGACAGGTACTGTTCATGAGTTTGTTTTGAGGGAATAGTAAATATTACACTACACAGTTTAATTACATCTGACGATAAACGAAGTCCATTTTACGTGTCTTTGACTTGCAGAACAGTTCTATCACTTTTTCATTAAAGTTTGGGAAATCATTTATACATTCTTTTTCACAAGATAACATAGTAAGGGCATTTAATCTCTCTTCTTTCATTGTATTTCTCAGGAAAGTTTTTATTCTCTTCAGCCGTGAAAACTGGCGTTCCGCTTCGGACGTTGTCATTGGGATTGTAATGACAATTTTTAAAAGCGTAACAACTTCATTAAAGGTGTCGCTTAATCCATCCAGCAGAAGACCTAGCAGACCTACAGCACCGACTTCTATATTTTGCCTAAATTCTTCTCTAGAATATAGAACACTTAATTCAGTTCGTAGTCTGCTTTTATTGAGGCATGGATAAAATTTTACTGCTTCTTTAAGGCAATCTTCCGGAAATTTTTTTTGAAAAGAGGAGAACTGTTTAAAAGAAATTAAGTTTGCTAATATTAAGTGCCCTGTATACCGAAATCTAGTTTTTATTTCTAGCAAAATAATATCGCACACTTCAATAGTTTCCGTCCTTCTTTGGCTACCATCAGTTACTCTTCGCCCCTTTGATGGTCGAGGAGTCAGTTCTGGGTCATTTTGTTTAAGCAACTGATTATCTGTGTCAGCGATTTCGGTTCGAATTTTTCCAATAGCGCGTTCAAAATTATCTAAATTATTCTTGATTTTTAATGCATCTGTATTGACATTTTGTAATTGATTAAACAATATGTCCACATGTGGCATAATTTTATGAAAGAAAGTTAACCAATAGATAAAATTTTCCTCCTCTAAAATTCGCAAATTGGCACCAGCTTGATGAATGGTAGTTTTTAAACTAGCTTCTCCCTCGATTTGTTCTAGAGCTTCAATTATTTCTTCTCGGTGCTCATATATTGTATTCACTGTCCTAGAATTGAAGTTCCATCTTATTTTTGAAGAACGAGGTAAGCTTTTTCTCTGAAGGAATTCTTCCAATCTTGCAGCTTGTTGTGGTGAAGTGGAGAAAAATGTACATAATCCCGTCAGATTGGCAAAAAAATTCTGCAATTACTACTGCTCGATGTAGCTTGTGACATAATTAGATTTGTCTGATGTGCATAATAGTGTACAAAATTAGCCCTTGGATACTGGTCTTGGACATGTCTTTGCACGCCATTAATAGCACCACTCCTGACTGCTGCCCCATCATAGCTCTGTGCAATCAGTTTTTTTGGGTCATTAACAAGCAAACTAATTCCATTAAGGATGGAGGCAGAAAAAGAATTAGCATCATGTCCACTAGGCAGAAGAAATTTCCAAAATCTTTCGACCGGTCTCGTGTTCACAATATATCTTAAAACAACCACCAACTGAAACTGATTGGACACATCTGTGGTTTCATCAGCTATCACAGATATCAAGTCGGTTGCTTTCATTTCACTGGCAACTTGTTCATTATACACGTTCAACATTGCATCAAGCAGCTCATTCTGTATCGTTTTTGATAATCCCTTAAAAACCGGTGCTGCTTCGATGTGATCTCTGAGCGATTTATCCAATTCTGCCGTAAAATTTATCAATTACCGAAAAATGCCCTTGTTATTCGACGTTTGCTGTTCATCATGACCCCGAAGTGCCAGTTCAAATGCGCCACAAAATCTAATGCAATTTATTATTAAATTTAACACATGCCTATTTTTTGTTACCTTTTCATTGTGTTGTTGAATTGCTTTTCTATATGATGAATCTAAAACATTCTGAATGTTATTTTTTCCTAATATTCTTAGACTAAATATATTTTTCAAATGCCCTTCGGAATTTTCATGTTTAATAATTTTAGCACTAAGATGAATTAAGTCTCTTATTCCGTTATTTGACCAAGACGGTTCACCACCAAACAAAAGACACGGAAAACAAAACAAAGTATTTTTAATTTCACACCCAGTCATTTTTCTGATAAATATTCATTTTGAATTTTCTTATAACGTCTTTACCTTTAACAGATTGTTTATTTTCTAAACATAATTGAGGCATCGGCCGTTTAAGATTTTTTACTGCGATTTTTTCATTATACGTTAACGCGAAAATGCGTTGTTCTTTAAAAAGACACGGAATTATTGTAACAACGCCCGAGAGCAGTCTGGTTCAGTTGCTCCAACGCTATGTATTATACGACATTGAAGTACGGCAAAATACAGTTCTCCCCACCATCAATGTAATGTAAATGCCTTAACAGAGCAAGAGTTGGGCTTTGCTCAGTATATCTGTGACGACGATTGGTGTATGTACGTTGGTAGCGTGCCACGTTCCTCGTCAATAACTATGAAAGTATGAATACATAATAAATAAATACTTTCACAGTTAGTCGCCGCTTGGTTTGTTTTGTTTCATAATTCCAGGGGGTGCAATTGCTCACTTGCTCTCATTAAAGAGCCGCCACTGCTTTACATTCATAGAAAAAAATATGTAATCTAAAGTTGATTGCTTGTTACAAGTAAGAAATTTGTTGATAAAATTTTCATAGTTCGTAAATGTTTGAAAACCCTCTTCACTGCCTTATAAATTACGCATTTACGTAAAACGTCTAATGTATTACGGATTTCATTGTAGGTTGGGCATTTGACTTCTTCGTCATCATCACCCTCATCCGAATTTTAAGTCAATTTTTTTTTTATTGTCCCTTCGTTATTTTCTTCCATGATAGTTGCGCAAATTTATTCTTCAGTGCTGGGTTGTGACACATCGATATTTAGTCAAACGTCATATTATTCTTAGGTTAAGTCATTTGGTTGCAAATTTTCTTCGGCACCGCCGCTTTCTTCATTTTCATCACTTGCAGCTGTAAACCCTCCGTGCCAAAAACAATTTTTTATCGTTTCTACTCGAACTTTTGCCCACGACAACAAGTGCAGAGCTTCCAGAACGTTGGTTTTTTTAGTTAGTTCATTACCTGTTAATCCATTCTCTTCATTTTCATCCAGATTTTCTAAAATTTTAGAACGCATGAGCGGTACAATTGTCAACTAACAAGACAATGTTTCATGTTAATTTTTTATCCAAATTTATCAACCATCCACCGAAGATCGACAACGTCATCCAAGCATTTTTATTGGCCTTGTATTGCACCGCTAATGTTTTCATGCCTTTAAAGCATCGTTAACTTTCACTTTTCGCTATGACCAACAATTTTTCTTTTTTTCCTGCCATATTTACGATGCAAAGAACCGTTAATCTTTCTTTGGTTACTTTACAACCTTGTGTGAACCCGCTTTTGAACATAAAAGTGTGTTACGGTAATGCTCTGAAGTAAATTCTGGTCTCGTCGGCGTTGTAGATTTCTGACGAATCGTTCTCAATCCAAGCATTTGCGGCATTCGAATCAGCATCTTTCTGTTCACCGTAACATCGTTTGAAACAAATTTTTTCTCTTTTCGCCCAACGATTCAGCCAACCCTCGGACGCTACAAACCCGTCCTTTTCCCATTTTTTATCTGAGAAGAGGTCCATTTACTCTCGCATCTTTGTTTCGAACTTTGATAAACCAACCTTTCAGAGCAGCTTCAATTTGTGGTTCTTTTCCCGTTCGACGGCACTTCTTTTCAACGTTAGCATTGCTAATTAAAGCGTGTTTGATTTCATCTCGCGATTTCTAAATTTTGCACAACAGTGGTTGTGAGATTTTCAATTTCAAAATTTCTTCAAAGTGATAATAATAAGCGACTTTTCTTATCACATTATCCGGTGGTTTTTGCACGTAAACTAATTAAAACGGTCGGTTCCTAGCCAAAATGATAACAATAAGCGATTGATAATATTATCCGTGATCACATTAAGCGGATTTCACTGTACTATATTATCGCTTGCCGAGGCACTTCGGTTTTTGCGGAATACGGGCACAGTACAATTCAATCAATCCAGTAAATATGATTTAATGGGCATTCATCCTTCTCGCCTACATAAAATGCCCACTCAGTGAGAGAAATTGAAAGAAAAATTTAATTTCATCGATTGCAGCGCCATCTATCATGATTTGAAAAAAAATTCAGACAATTCTTATCTGTAATAAAATATATTGGTTCCGATTTAAGATTTCAAAGTTACCCCCGCGCCTCCTACATGGAGGATGAGAAAGGGACTAATTCTACCACTAATGTATTTCCTCCATTGAATCATCTGAACATTTTTTCGTGAACTGTTTATTTTTCGAGATATTTGAAAGATTCAAATTAAAAATACACCCGGTATAAGTTACGTGTTTAATTAATATTATAACTTTAAAAAATGTTATATTTTAATTAAAAATTCCACTACTTGATATCTTTACAAGTAGAGCTGCTACAGGAAAACGGATACCATATTTTATTTCAATCAGCGTGGAAAACATCCCAGATCCATGCATAACAATTCATTCAACAGAATTGCTGTTGTGCAGTGTAAATGTTCGACTGTACACAATATTGTAAATTTAACAAACTAAAAATCTCTGCGTTCGAATTCCCAAACTAATCAGTATTTTTCGATCGCATTGCATTGTTTCTTTGCAACACATTGCGAAATCTTTGCTCTAAATTTTTAATTTATTACAAATTTATTATTTATAGCACCCAAGATTACCAGCTCATTTGGAATTATCAACTGGTCAACTATGAATGCAAAGAAAATTTACAACTTGAGCCGAGCTCTGACAGGCTTGTATCCTTTATTAACAAATTGGAATGAATTACATGTAAAATTATATGGTGTTCAGCTATGTACTTCAGAAAAGTCTCATGTAATTGTTCCTGGTTTAGTACTTTATGATAAAATAAATAAAGTATTAAAGATTCAATGTGTGAATGGAAATTGGATTAGTGTGCAACATGTAGGTGTTCAAAATAAGAGAACGATGAATTCTTGTGATTTTAATAATGGATATTTAAAAAAGGTAGATGTAAGTAGAAGACTATTTAAATAAATAAGTTAGTTTATGAATCCCATAGTATATTGTAAATTATGTAACTACATTTGTATTTTATAATAAAATAATGAAAGTATTTTAAGCTTCTAGTAACTTCATATGTACGTTAGAGTACTCGAGGTAGTTGTAAACCCTCTCCCACTGCGACCTTTCTAGATCTATTGTGGTCCTCATGCCTTGCTCTTTTAACTAAGCTCAGCAGCTTTGAAGGCGGTTCTTTTAAATATAGTTCCGCTTTAGGATATTGATCTACCATTTGTAGGAACCGCGTTTTTGTTAAACCTTTTCATTGGCATAGTACGTGAATCGCGGTTTCCTCTTGGTATTGTTATTAAAGATCGCCACTTAGGAAGGCAAGAAGCGGCGTTACTGCGTTGGCTTTACTGAAATAAAAGTGCGCGTTATTTAGAAAAATGCTTTCCGTTCGAATTACACCTACGCGTATTCGTAAATACGTCTATAAACAACTTCACACTATGATAGCTGTTAATGTATTCACGTACAGTTATATTAAAAAACCGGCCCAAAAATCGATAAAATATTTTTAAGTCTGCCCTAATTTTTTTATGAATGAAATTTTACTATAGACGACAGCGTTCAAGTTACATATAGAAGAGCGGTGGGGCCCAGTGTTCGTAATTCAAACATGTTTGTGTATTATGCTTATTTGTTTATTATATACAATACCAGTGTTGTAAAATAAACAACATTAAGTGGGGTGTTCTGTGTTCGTTAAATTGGGATAACTTGTAGGCAAGCTATTATTATAAGCGATATTGTTATCTTATAAACGTTTACTTTTATTATATTTGTCGTTTTAAGGCCTGTCTACAGTTTAATAAAACGTACCTTTCATAAATTGATGTGCCAAAGACATGTAAAGTATATTTTACCCTCGTCTTTCGTAAATTTAAAACGCAGGTGCAGCAGGTTACTACCATTCATCCCAATAATGCTTAACTATTTATATTTCGGGTAGAAGTATCTCTTCAAGAATTTTATAGTGTCGATGTTTTAAATTATTAAACATTTTATTAAATGTATAAAATTTCTAACACCCTATATTTTTGCAAGAATATTATTACTACAATTTAGAATGATAGTTTCAGCCGAATATCCGCCGGTTAATTATAAAAGTTACACCATTCTCGAATTTAGTATTATATTATAAACTTACGATGTCTAAACAGTGTAGTTTTCAATTGATATTAATTCAATTTGTTTGTATGTTGAATGAATATTGACACATTTGCAAAGAATTTATTTCTCAAACTTATTAGGAGTTACGGGACAAAATCGAAACTATTTGGGGCTTTCTGATGAATATTGTAGAAAGATCATTCATTCAATGCGTTCAAGCTTCAAGAAGTCATCAGAAATAACGTAGATTTGATTCACAATTGAATTTTTTTCACTTCTTACCTGAAATTGTAACAGTGAGCCTCGTTGATGATAAAATTTTATTTTATTTTTATTAGTTTAAAAATATTTTGTGAAAATTCGTATATTATTTTCTGTTCAATATTGTTGTGGTTTTATCTTTTAACATAGCATGTATAACATACGAGGGATGTACAGTATTTATTGACCCTAACATATAAAACAATATTATTTTTCAACATAGTCACCCTGCACTTGAAGACACTTATTCCACAAGTTCTAACATATTTACACCTTTTTGAAAAAACTCCGGGTCATGATCACAGAATAATTCTTCAACTGCTCTCATAACCTCATCATCGCTATTAAATTTGGTCCCCCGAAGACTTTCCTTTAGTTTTGGAAATAAATAAAGATCACTAGGAGCTAGGTCAGGTGAGTATGGTGGATGGTCCACCAGCTCAAAATCTGCATTGTTAACTGCACTTAACGAAACAAAGCTCTTATGCACGGAGCATTATCCTGATGAAACAAAATTCCATGCGCCAACTTTCCTCTTCTTTTTTCTTTGATGCAATCACCAAGTTGATTAATTAGCGTAGCGTAATACTGACCCGTGATTGTATGTTCTCGTTCCAGGTAATCAATTAACAAAATTCCCTTAGCATCCCAGAAAATTATGGCCCTAATCTTAACCGCCGAGGGTTGGACCCAAACTTGCATGGCTGTGGAGATCCTCGATGTCGCCATTCCTTGCTTTGGACTTTCGACTCGAGATCGAAGTGGTAAACCCAGGCTTCATCAACGCCAACAAAACGATCCAAACATTTTTTTAATTCACTGTTAAACAATTTTATATTCGCATCTGAAGTCGTGACTCTCTCTCGTTTTTGTTCAGGTGTCAACATTTGGAGTACCCATCTTGCAGACACCTTATGAAGCCCCAAATAATCATTGATTATTGTTCCAATTGTATCGTTTGAAAAGCCTGTTACCTCTGCTAAACGTCTACTAGTTAACCGACGATCTTGTTTAATCAAATCACAGACACGATCAACATTTTCCTGAGTGCACACAGTTTGGGCTGACCAGCACCTTTTGCATGTTCGCAAGTTGTTCTTCCACATCGAAATTCTCGAGACCAATTCTTTCTTCGTCACCTGATATGAAGGCGCATCATCCCCAAGTACACTAACCATATTTTCATGAATTTGTTGTGGCACTAAACCTTTCTTCTGCAGATATTTAATGACAGCGTTTTTCTCCATTTTTCAAAATCTTTGAGCAGCTTCTATTTTAACTCAAGACAACTTTTTAACAAATACACGACTCAACTTTGGCACTTTGTTTGACAGATAAACAGTAAATGAATGGTGTTGTTGTGTAATGTTTATTTCAACGCCTACTATACTAGGAACAGTAAATACTGTACATTCCTCGTATATCTGCTGTAGAATTAATTTAATTATAATTGTTTTATCATATTGTAATAAAAAAAATAGTTTTTGTTAACAAACAAATTAACAAACTTTGTTTATAAATTGAATGTTAAATGGAAAACACCAAAAAAATTTATTGTTTCTATTCATTTTTGATTGACTTGACAATTGTGCAGTAACTTGTAAAATTAATTAGAAACACATTTGTTGATTTTCAATAAATTAATTATATAGTAGTTTACAAGAATATTCAGGTAGAATGTTTTAATTAAAAGAGAATATTGATTAAGGACAACCAAATTTCAAAGAAGATTAGTCTTTTTTAATAATAAAAATATTGATATTTTTAATTGAAATTTAGCTCGAAAATCAGAAGAAATATGGAATTAGAGTATTATTTATTTCAATGCATTTTAAAATTTGTAGTTAATATTTTTTAAATTTAGTAAATAACTATAAATTATTACCCAACAACTGTAAAACAAGAAAAAAAATTATTATTTAATAAATACTCTCCGGAAACATACATTTTTAAACACTTATTCATTCATTTTTTCTCCTAAAGAAATAAACTAAAATCAAGACGCAAGGATCAGTTCACATTTATATATTTCTAGTAAACAAATGTTTACTAAACAAACGCGTTTCGTTTTATTAATAAACGGAGGCTGTGCGTAAAAGTAAAAGACCGTCCTAAATGAGATCGGCTCTTGTAGATTGTCAACTTTTTTGTTAATATAACTGTACCTCATATATATATATATATATATATATATATATATATATACACGAGTGTGCGTAAAGAAGTACCTAAAAGTTAGAACAGATGGCGCTGCCACTTCAAATCCAACTTTGTGCTTGTCAAGAAGCATCTTTCTAAAGAACGCACCCTAATTTTCAGACTTATCTGTCAAGTAGTTTTGTTGTGACAGCCATTTGAAACAGACATCTACGAGCATTTTCGTAAAAATAGCAAAAATGAATTTCGTGTGCTTATTAAACACTATTTTTTGCGCGAAAAAACCACCACGCAAACCAAAAAAAAAGCTTGAAAAGTATTGTGGGGACTCTTCGCCATCGATTGGAACCATCCATCACTGGTTTATTTAATTTCGATGCGGTCGTAACTACATAAGTGACGGTGAACGTTCTGGTCGCCCAATTAGGTCATCCCACCAGAAATGGTCGATAGAATCCACCGTATGATATTGGATGATCGGCGAGTGAAGGTGCGCGAATTTAAAGGCTACAGGGATATCACATGAATTAGTGATTTCAATTTTCGATAAATATTTGGATATGTGAAAACTATTCACAAGATGGGGGCCGCGTTTGCTCACAATGGACAACAAACGCAATCATTTCAAAGAAGTGTTTGACGATGTTCAACTACAATCCGAACGAGTTTTTGCGCCGTTTCGTAACCGTGGACGAAACACGGATTCATCATTAGAGTGGACCAATCCGGAGCGATATTGGTCCACTCTATTCATCATAACACACCAGAGACCAAGGAACAGTAGAGACAGTGGACTTCTCGTGGTGAATTGAAGCCAAAGAAAGCCAACCTGGATCTGTCGGCCAACAAGGTCATGGCGACAGTTCTTTTTTGGAATACGCGCGGTGTCATTCACATCGATTACCATGAAACGGGCAAAACGATCAACATCGAATCATTATGCAGAGCTGTTGATTCGATTCGACGCCGATTTGAAGCAAAACAGACCGCATTTGGCGAGGAAAAAAGTTCTATTTCACCAGGACAGTGCACCGGCGCACAAGTCCGTAATCGCAAAAATGCGTGAATCAGGTTACGAATTGCTTCCACATCTGGCATATTCTCCAGATTTAGCCCCCTGCAACTATTTCCTGTTTCCAAATATGAAGAAACAGCTCGACGGTAAGAGATTTGGGTCGAATGAAGAGGTCATCGATGAATTGGAAAAATTGGAGAAACGTTCGATGAAGTGTATCGAACTGAAAGGAGATTATGTTGAAAAGTAAAACGTTTTTTTTGTCGAATAGTTATCTCAATTTTCAGGGACTTATTGACCCAACCTCGTAGCACGCAAGACGCTGGTAAAGTGAGTCTCCCGAACCTCTCGCTCGTCTATGCGTCTGTGAGGCGAACGATAATGGCGGTCTGTCATTATTATTGATATATTTGTTTAGCTTGCAATGCCTCGTTAATTGGTCTACTATTATCTTAACAGACTTTCTGTCTCTGTTCAGTAGGTTCGTTGTAAGCTTAAGCGAATATTCTTAAAAAAACTGTTTTGCCTGTCTGTCCTGGGGAGTTCTTCCACCTTTCCCTAGATCAATTTTTAGCCCACTTTTTCATGTTTGTTTTAGTAATTGTTTTTGGAATGCCAAAAGAAGGCTGTGGTCTTGTGAAGGCCGAGAGGAGGCCCGTCTAGCCAATAGACGTCCGTCTATTCATGAGACATGTGGCCTTTTTGCCCCAGGACCCAGGGTATTCGCACATCGTCGAAAATGTGCTATTTGTGTTTATCATGTACTAGGGCGGATTGATATATAAGGTCTTCAACAACGTCATTGTGTGAGTAGTGGCGATAGAAACAAGTTCTAACTTGCAAACGGTAACTTCGAGTATTTCGTTTTAGCATGAAAAGTTTCATTTTCCTGTGTACCATCGTTGAGGAACAGTGTCATTTATCATGAGTTCGATTAATGAGATGCGTACCAAGCAACGATCCATGATAGAATTTTTAACCCTGGACGATCTTGAATTCATCATATGCCCCCGAAAACAAGCGGCAGTTAATTGAATATCATCCTCCTGACTCACCATGTGTACGAAAATTCAAAATAATTCCATCAGCGCTGAAAGTAATGTTCAACATTTTCTGGTATGCAAAGGGAATCAATTCATACGGAGTATCTGCCGAAGGTCTCAACGATTAATTCAATAAGATACTGAAAAAGTAAAGCTGGAAAGATCGAATTTTTTCTTGCATCACGACAATGCCAGACCGCGTTTCAGCAACGAAACGATAAAGACAGTGACGAGCTTGAAATTCACTACTAGTGTTTCGTAGTGTTGATGTGGTACTTTCAGATTTCTGATTGCTCTCAAAGTTGAAAGAGGTATTGAAAGGTCAACATTTTTGTTCAGACATTGAAGTTCGGGCTGCTAAAACAAGAAAGTTTTTTCATGGAGGGAGGGAAGAAATGGATTCACCGTTTGAAGAAATGTATTGCATAAATGCTGGTTATGTGAAAAAATAATTATGTACATTGGTAGTAGAATAAATTTACTTCATTTTGAGATTGTCTTCATTATTTTCTCTTTTCTTATTTTATAAATAAAGTTGGAGACCTTATATATTAGTCCGCTTTCGTAATTTTTAGCTAATTTGATCCATCGCGCAATAGCTTGAGCGAAGTCGTGGCTACGTTCTCTTCTATCACCAGATCGATTTTCCAAGTGTTATTAGCGTTATTAAGAAAGCACAACATATTAAAAGAAATTGGATGAATTCTTCAATTGAACACACAATAATGGGAACGGTGAAAAATAATATATGGTAACAATGTAATAACAACATTTATTATTCAACAAGCTTATAATTTTAAACCTAAATAAAAATATTTTAACTAGTAATAAACAATTGAATAATCCTTGTTTAACATTTCAAGGTTCGTGCCCGATCAGCGCCACTTTAACCCTGCAATCAGATAGCAACCACATAAACAAAATTGATTTGTGACTAAAATATAAAAACAGAAATAAAAAAAACATTTTTTCAAATTTATTTTATATTTTTATCAGAAATCTATGTAACGCCTCATTCGCGTAATCGGTTTTTGAACATAATATATTTTTCATAGATACGAGAGGGTATTGATATCTGGGGATCGTCAGTCAGGGGTACATGACGTCACTGCCAGGGACGAATTGAGGACATCGTGAATCCCGATTTAACATTTTTCACACGCAAAATATGTATAGAGAAACAATTACTTACCAAGTAAAAGTAAATACATCTTCTTCAGAAGGAATATTACAGGGTTTATAAAACATTAAACTGTTCACTGTTTATATCTAGAGTTCAAATGATAGTAAATCACCAATAATTGTTCTATATGCTCATGTGTTAATGATTGTCTGTCACTGTAAATCCATTTATACATTGAAAATGTATTAAATAGGGGCATAACGTTTTTTAGTGACGGCACATTTATCTCCGGTTCGGAGAAATCTACTTCTTTACCATCAAACAAGTCAACAATTCGGCGTACAGTACGAAATCCTGGATTGTTATTTAGAACTGCATCAAATTTTCTTTTTACATTATCAGTAGCAGTTCCAGATAATTGGAAAAGGAATTGACGAAAATCATATACAATTACAATATTCATGGCGTTAGTTATGGAATATTATGGGTTGGTCGGAGTAACTTCTAAATGGCGGATGGTTACAGGCATTCTGGAACACTGTCCACGAATATTGGCTAAATCTACGTAAATACTTGTTGAGCGTGTAAAATAGAAACAGCATAATTCGGATTCAGTAGCTGTATTATACTTTTAACATCGTCACAATGCAAGTGATAATAGGATGCTGCTTCTATCCATGTGTCCAAGTGCGTTATAAGAAGTTCTGGTAGTAGTGGCGGCACATGTGGCAGTTTTTCACGAAATAAATTCTTACATGTAGGTGCCTTCAAAAGAACTTTTTTGACAGAAGCATTTTCTGATTTCCTCTGATACTCGACGAGAAGCATGTGCTAAAAATGTGATATACGTCATACTACTGTATGTTTGTTGTAAGAGCCGACCAGCCGCCTTAATATATGCAGCTCCATCTGTTGCAAATAATATTTTTTCTTTATTTATATCGTGCTTTTCACCTCACAGCGATTTCAAACAGGGAGTTGTTACGTGATATAAATTCTGCATTAATTGTTTCGATTCTCTTAGGTGCAAGTAGATGTGTAGACATTACCGTGTCGCTGTCCATCACATATTTACGTAATTTAGGTAATTAATAAAACTAAATAATAAATCGGCCTGCTACAAATTCGTCAAGTCCCCTCCTGGAATGTATCCTGACTGTCGATCTCTAATAATGGTCATGTTGCAATTAAACAATAAATCAGCCTGCTACAAATTCATTCAAGTCCCTCCTGGAATGTACCCCTGACTGTCGATCTCTAATAATGGTCATATTGCAACCATGTCTATGTATTTTAAGCGCCACTTTCTAGACCGGTATAGGTTATATAGAAGCTGTCTCGTATCGTTATGTTCAAATTTTAGGAGTGTAAAGTAGATTTCATTTCAAGTAACAAAAACGCAAAACTTGTATATCCAATTTTATTTGTTTCAAAGTTACAGATCTGTGAATGAGATTGTCAGATCATGAAAAAAAAGTGTAATCCTAAAGTCAATACAAACTGATTTTATTTAAAAAAAGTTATACGATTCAATAACAGGCCTGTGATTGTTAACGTCGTATAATAAAATGTTATCCTAAAATAAATAAATACGTGTCGTAGTGCATGCTGTAATTTCTTGGAGATCTACAAAAAGGAGTATTGGAAATTGATTTATGATAAAGAAGGTTCTTACTTATTTCGTAAGTGCTGAACCATGAATATCATACAATAAACAAATGTTCAGATGACTGTTAACGTTGCATTTTTTAATAAAGGATTACATTACGTTTCAGTTCATACAACAGCTTATTAGTGAGTGGACACGTTTTCTTTATTCAAAATGCCTTACCGATTTTCTTCTCAAGAGTATGCGGACATGCATTTTGTGTATGGCTACTATAACGGCAGTGCACGTCAAGCAGTTGTTGAATACCGACATCGGTTTCCCGATAGGGGCATTCCTCATTACAGAACGTTTCTGAAAGTACACAGACAATTTCGGAAATGCGGACTGCGTGATTATCTTCTTGACCGAGGAGTAAATTTACCAGCAGACATAGAGGAAGAAGCAATAGCTATTGTTACAAGGAATCCAACTCTCAGTGTACGTCGGATCGCCAGACAACTAGGAGTGCCACAAACGACAGTTTGGCGAATTTTAAAACGTGAGGGCTTATATCCATATCACTATCGCAGGGGACACGGTTTGCTTGAGGCAGACCACTATGCTCGTCTAGTTTATTCTACCTGGATATTAAGACAGTCACGGCTTCATTTTAATTTCTGCAGAACAGTCCTTTGGACAGATGAATCTACGTTCACGAGAAGTGGTGTTACAAATTTGAGAAACCTGCACAGGTGGTCATCAGAAAATCCCAAAGCTATACGCCCATCTAAATTTCAACATGAATTTTCTATTAACGTTTGGGCGGCCCTAATCGATGACTTGTTGATTGGTCCTGTCGTTCTTCCTGGAAGATTAAATGCGGACAATTACCTTCAATTTCTTATTGACGAACTGTCAGGTCTTTTAGAGGATGTCCCACTGAATGTTGGACGAGACATGTGGTTTCACATGTGGCACCACCACATTTCGGAATTGCTGTCCGAAATTGGGTTAACGTCAATTATCCAAGATGGATTTGTCGAGGTGGTCCTGTTGCATGGCCACCCAGATCACCCGATCTTAATCCCCTTGACTTTTATTTATGGGGGTACATGAAAAATTTAGTCTACGCGCAAGTTTCGAACACAAGAGAAGAGTTGTTGGATCGTATTCACCTGGCTGCCGAGCAAATCCGACAAAACAAGTATGAAATTCGGATAAGTACTTCTTCTGTTGGCTTACGAGCACAAGCCTGCATTCAACAAGGTGGATATTTCGAAAATATTATTAATTGAACTTTTTTAAATAAAATCAGTTTTTATTGACTTTAGGATTACATTTTTTTCATGATCTGACAATCACATTCATAGATCTGTAACTTTGAAACAAATAAAAATTGATATACAAGTTTTGCGTTTTTGTTACTTGAAATGAAGTCACTTTACACTCCTAAAATTTGAACATAACGATACGGGACACTTGTATGTAGTGTAAGAGATCAAAAGCTGAACTCGCCCAATTTTTTACGCTAAACTACAGGAAATAATTATAATAATAATTTCATAATATAGGAAAATAATTTCGTATCGCTCGGTATGCGAACTTCAGCAATTCGTAAGTACAGCAAGCTGCATTTTGGGTTGCGGTTCATATATTTGAAAAGTGACTAATAGTACTTATGATCAAAATCTTACAATAGAAGGGAATCTATCGACGATCAAAATAATTACCTAAATAATTCAAATAAATATGGTGACTCGTTCTCAGTACACAGACATCAGATAACTTTTCTTTAACTAAATAAATCATACAAATACTTACCCATTAGGCGTTGGTAATCTAAAGATACTTGCAGTGACAAAATAAAAACACAACATTACTTCCCTTATTGCCTTTTATTGGTTCTTATAGTTATAACAATACTTTCATTAAAAAAAAACTATCACAGTATCATGCATGTAAGTACAAAATAAATGCAAATCAAAACAATCGACAATACTATTATAATTATTGGTATGTACTTATAGTAAGTCTTAAATTACTACTATTTTGTACAACTATATTAGTTCAAAAGGAAAACAATTATGGACTCATTTATAATAACATTTGTATTAAAGTTTGGATTGGACTTGGCGATCAGTTTTAACTTCCCTAGAACAAAATTAAAAATTTTTCAATGTATAATTGTTCTTTTGCTGTTGTATATATGCCTAATCAATGTTTCTAATTACTTTATACGTGAGATTTGTGTATACTGTGTAGTCTTTGAATCTGGAATGTCCTAAATGACTTTCTGTCGCTCCTGCGTTGATCTGTTAAAGTGGAACCAAGTTCGTAATCGAAATTATCTCCTTAATCAGTGGTTCGAAGCTCCTCTAATTCTGGAATTTCATCCGAATCAAAAAAGTACGAGTCAGGATTCGGTTATCGATGGGCAAAGATTAATGGTCCCCATTATATATGTGGGTGGTTTGATATTAAAGGTACAGGTAGCTGTTATACAAACTGCACGTGCGCACTGTTAGCGCCATATGCATTAATGCAATTCGTTGTAGAGTCTAGAGCGCTGTTGTGTTAAAGACTTGCAATCGCAGAATATTCCAAGTGTGAGATGCGTGCAGTTATTAGATTTCCGTTAAGTCGAAAAAGTTAATCAGAGCGAAATTCGTAGTAGATTACAAAGCGTATATGGCCTGAACGTTTTAAGTCGAAAAGAAGTCAGCGTCTGGTACCAAAAACTTTAAAATGATGAACGAAGCTGAATAAGAAACGAGGCAGACCGAGGACCTCACAGAGGGATGACAACTGTAAAGGGGGAATATACTCACGTTGAGTTCGTAAAATTGCTGAAAAGACTGGCATTTCTAAGACCTGCGTTCATGAAATCATATGCGAGTTAAACTTCGGCAAAGTTTCGCCTCGCTGGGTGCCGGAAATGCTTTCCGATGAAAAAAAAAATCAAATGTTTTTCTTCAATATCTTACCCGATATCACCAGGAAGGGAAGTCATTCATTAAAAGCATCATTACCGGTGATGAAATCTGGGATTATGAGTTCAAATCAGAGACGAAACAACAGTCCATGATATGGAAATGCCCAGTTTCCTGTTACGAAAATATTCATAAATCAGCCATCTAGGCGCAAAACTATGGTCACCGTGTTCTGGGATAATGAAGGCCTACTGCTATGTGAATTCCTCGAACGGCCACAACTATTAACAGGAAGAGATACTGTGAAATTCTCTAGGAATTGCACATAGGCATTAGAAGAAAAAAACCGAGACGATTACGCGGAGTTTAACTTTTGCACAAAGAACTTATTATACAGCGCACTATAAAACATCTGAAGGTTAATGTCTAGGGTTTAGCAAGCGTGTTTATCATTTTAAATGCGAAACGAATAATAAAATTGTACCATCGGTGAAAGTGTGATTTAAGGTAATAGTGTAGAGTGGATCCTACAATGCTAGATAGACTTGGAAATTTTTGCGAGGGCAGGCTAGAACAGCTACGTGCCCCGGATGCTATGAATAAAACTATTATTCAAGTGTTGATTTATTGATAGCGCGCATGTGTAGACCTTGGCGGGACATTAAAAAAAGATTACGTCACATAATAAAATGCGTACATACAGGGGATTGCAAAAAATGTGTACAATCAATGATGCGTTGAGATAATATCAAGGATTAAGTCATATTAGGTAATATTCCTTCCAATAAAAGATGGCGTGATGAAATGTTTGATAATGAACAAAGGTTTACTAATATATGGTGTTATAGTATTTTTGGGGATTGGATTTGTTGTTCGAGGTTGTGCGTGGGGATTGCTGAAGTGGAAGGCTGCAATGGAATTGTATCAATGGATTGACCTTCGTAGTCCCCAAACGCCAATCCAATTGAAAATGCTTGTGCTATTATGAAGCAGAAACTTCGTGGGAAAAGTGTATATAAAGTTTACAAATGATCTCGCAATATAAAGATATGATGCTTATTATCTACGAATTATGCGGATTATTTTACACATACAAATATAAACCAATCAGATTCGCGTATTACTGAAGCAACTCGAAATTACAGAGGTAATTTATCGATAATTTTCATAGTAGAATAATTAGGCGTTGTTATGGAAATGCGGTTAATAAGGATAGACATTTCTAAAGTTCTGTCAAAAAACTGGTTTCATTGTCACAAAACAATGCTGAGATTTTGGGAAGAATGAGTTGTAAACATTCATCAAATAGTAAAACAAGCTGAACCGGCTAATACGAAAAAGAGTAAAGCGTCAATTTGGCGACAATTTTGTGAGTTTTGTGATGCGAAAAACTACAGCATCGAACAAAATGTTACAGAAGAGGAACTTGCAGATATTCTGAAAGACTGGGCCTTCAATATGAGGAAGGTGGATGGGGAAGAATATAAAGAAGGTGTTGTTAAAACGATGTGGAATGTCACGGCAAAATTGCTACAAGAGAAGTTTAATAACGAATATAACAGAAAAATTGATCCTTTTCAGAGCATCGTATTTAAAGCAGCCCGCGACGCAAGGAACTCCAAAATGAGAATTCTTCAAGCGATACCTGGTAAACGGAAAATGAGTTCTGCAGCTTTACAGAAAAACGAATATGAAAAAATGATAAATGTTTGGGATGAAGAAAATCCAGATGGACTACAAAAGAAATTTTACCTGATAGTGTCGATTGAATTGGCATGGCGAGGAGGAGAAGGCGCGGCATGTTTGATTCACTACTTCCGAGAAGAAATGAACGTATACAATACACCGACTGGAAGAATAGAGTACAATCCCATATTCACGAAAACTACCCAAGGTGGAGCACAAAAATGTGTTGACAGTAAATAGTTGATTCTCAACAAAGTAAAACCAAGTAATTGCCCAATCAGACTTTTTAAAAAACTCATGTCAAAGAGGACAGAAAACGCTCGTATAAAAAGTGATAGACTCTTTTTAACTGTCAATCCAGCGTGGAATAAGAAAAAAGGTAGCTGGTATAAAAATATGCCTATTGGAAGAAATGAAATTTTGAAATGGTTTAAGAAAAGTGCTGAACTCGCTGGTTTCAACACAGAAAACCAAAAAATAAGTAACCATTCCAGTCGCGCGACAGCTGTCTCAAATTTAGCAAAAGCTGGTGTAAATGAGCAACAATTAATTAAAATTTCTGGCCATAGTAGTTCGCATTCTATTAAGCCGTATCTACAACTAGATAAAGAACACCATGAAACTATTATTAATCAAATGCGAGGAAATAGTTACAACAGTGCAAATATTGATTCAAGCGCATCCAATAAAAAACAGAATGTATATAACAATTGTACCTTTCAGTGTACTAATTTATACATGAATTAATAAATAAAGAGTTTAGATAGATTTCATTTTGTATTACGTAAAATAATCTAATCAAATACCATACGAGCTTTGAATTAAAATCGATAATTTCACTCATACTTCCTGCATAACGACTTCGACTCGTGTCAATTTGACAATTAAACCACTCCAGCCCTACGGGCTGTCGTGATTTAAATGCTTGTCAAACTGACACTCGTCTCCGTCGCTATGCAACAAGCATTCGTGAAATTATCGATAAATTCAAAGCTCTTATGGTATTACTACAGATAATTTAATCGCAGGTATCGCTGTGAAGATATTTTTAAAAATAATGAAGACAACGCACCATCTTAAATATTAGGATATTAGCATATAAGATGCACTTTGTATCAATATATCTATTTTTTGTATTAGCTTATTTTGTAAAATCATTTAGGCTTCGTTTCTTCTTGTTTGGAGACAGATGACACTTTCTATCAAAATCTGCATTACCTACTGTGAGTACTATTCTTTAGTTGACGTCTGTCAAAATTTTGGAGATTCATGGGGTAGTGTTGTTTTGAGAGCTAGTGAAAGTGAACAAGCTTATGTATATGTCGAATCATGGAAAAAGAACAGTACCAGTCAGTTATTCGATTTCTTTTTTAAATGGGATAACGTGTGCAGAAATCAACATCCGTCTTTGATGAGGAGCGATCAGGTCGTCCCCATTGAGGTGACTACAGACGATATAATCAATAAAGTTCATGATATGGTGTTAGCAGACTGCTGGGTGAAGATTAGAGAGATTGCTAATATGGTAAACATTTCAATTGAATGTGTGTTATTAGCGGGTGGGTGCCATGTCTGCTGGCGATTGATTGAACACAGAATCGCTTGTTAACTTCAAAACTATGTTTGGAACATGTTTCTGCGGCGTTATGCGAGTGACATAGATACATCACTACACGCCAGAGATCAAAGGTAAGCTGGCACAATGGGATTTTCCCAGCGAATGTGTATCAAAGAAGGCGAAGACGATTTCATGAGCCGGAGAACTTATGGCGACGATATTTTGGGATTTGCAAGGTATAATCTTAATTATTTAGAGGACAATCGCGGGACAGTACTATGCTGATTTATTGGACAGATTCGGCACTAAGCTAAAGAGAAAAAGGCCCTAACTAATGAAGACAAAAATTCTCCACCATTAGAATAACACCCCGGTCCATTCATCAGCAATTGCAACAGCAGCAAAACTAGTCTCGATTTACGGTACAAATTGGTGCCCCATCTTTCATATTCGCCAGATTTGACCTTTTGTGGGAAAGCAGTTCACGTCAAATGAAGAGGTCACTGCCGAAACAGAGTTTCTCATTTTGCAGAGTTCGACAAATATTTAGATGGGTAAAAAAAGTTGGGCCATCGCTACATCGCTGAACTAAGTGTATGGAGCTACAAGGAAATTATGTCGAGAAATATATTTACTATATGCAAATAATCGCGTTGTGCCCTGTAACGCAGCTATTTACGAGTATCATACCATCCTCATATGTACCAATGTTTATTTGAGGTAGATACAAATGGGGGCGCTTTGTATTATTGATGTTGGTTGTGTAATTTGTACAGTATCTGTAAGATCAATGAAATAAGAAACTTAATTGACGACGCCAATTAAAATTGTTGTAGTTTTTCTTTGTTATTAACCTATCGTGTTTTAATTTGATTATTTCGTATTTTTACACCACTGACCGAGCTACACAACAAGTATTAATTGTAACATGTATTTTAGGAAAATTAAAAGAAGGTTTTATATGGTAGAAAATCGTTTTATTAAACGTAATATTTTATTATACCAATTGCTTAATAAATTTTGTTTTTAAAAAATATCCTTTACAAAAAACATTATTTTAAATTTAGCATATATGTAACTATATTGCACTTATTTGTACATGTACAACTTAGAATCGTATATTTACAGAAACAGGTTTGGTTTTAACAGTCTTACTAACATTTATCATTCAAGTTTTTTTAATAGGTACGGTATATGGTACATAATGGATATATAACTTTCTTTATATATAAAAAATATCACATACAGGTTGGTATAAATACATAAAACAAAAAAAAGGTTTAAAAAGATATATTCCGGGGAGTATATCTGAAAAAATAAAATTACTTCTATTTTATTAGGTAATATAATAACTACAATAACAGTGGCCTCTAGAATACCATTATTTGTTAAAATATATCTTAAGTAATCGCTATAAATATTGAGTTTTGTTTGTTGTTGTCTTAATGATTTTTTTATCTTAAATAAAGTATAAAAAATGAACATTAATATTATATATAAATCGAAGAATATACGCTTGATTTGTTTAAATTATATGTATGCGAAAGATGTTCTGAAAATGTTTGCGACAGTTGACGGCCTATTGACGTAATTTTGCAATGTTAAAGTTAAAATATGCAGATACACATTTTTCTATTATGTCGGTGTTTTCTACATATAACATTTTGTTTTATATATAATTACAAGTTATATAGAGTTAACTATTCAATAACATAAAAGAGAAGCATGAATTTGAGGTTTATATCACAACAGGAAAACTTCTAATTTGTACATATACACTCATCGATGTATATAAAAATTAATTGATTTATAATTTTACACGGTCATCTGTACTAAAATAATTAGAGCTGGATAATAGCGCCAACAGGCTAGTGGTGTAGATTCGGCAATAGGTGGTGGGGCGACAGTGGTGATACAACCTTCAGTATTAATTGGACTCTGTACGAGATTTGTTTCATGTACATGTATGCTGCCGTAAGTATTATTTCGTAGTTCTACATTTGTTTTAAAAATATCGCGAAAACGACCAATGTCCGACACTGTTAAAAAATTTATAGCAGTAATGCCTTTAATTTCCTTACCCCGATTTCTTAAAGTACACAATGGTAACCTATTACATGTAACGTGTAAAATCAATGCTTTGAATCTTGTGGCATAAACGATTCGTACATGTTATCCACGAGTAAATGTATTAATTGTACAAGTCCCTGAAACGTACTCGACAATTTCACAGACTGTCCCGAAATACCTGAACCACCACAGCTGATTGTTACACGTTGGGGAATACATGGTTACAGGCTGCGCTTTAGTAAAACAAATATTTTGAAGGATATAAAGAAAGGTTGTTTTAGAATTCGATCCGAACGAAGCTGCAGCTATTGAGAAATGCTGGGTAATATTTCAAGATACTCAGGTTAAAAGTGATTTACACTATTCACAACAATTAATTCGGACTAGCCGAGGGAATAGAACAATTACAAAATATTTCGATGTCGCTAGAGGATTCTTTTCAAATTGTGGATGATGTTTTCACGCACAGCTATACGTTGTAAGAGGCGAAAAAAATGAGTGTGTAATAGAAAAATCTGAAAGTTTTAGACAAAGATTCCGTTTTTCTCATATTAGGACGTACGTCTAAAGATCCATTAAATTAACCCATTATTTTTAATATGCAAATATAACTCACTAGAAGTAGAAGGGTCGTTTTCGGCATTAAGAAACATTTATTCCGCGCGTCTAGCTTGACTGAAAGAACTGTGGAAACATATCTAATGATTGAAATATTTAACAGATGTTATTCACTTTGTGATTTCACGGAAGACTGTTAAGAAGGTAAGTATTTGAGAACATTTTATAATTTATTTCTTACCAGTTATTTTATGTACAAAGTTTTATGCCGCCACTGGCTGTTGGTGCAAATTCCCCAGCCGTAAACAAAACTGCCAACAAATTCTCGGGGCTTCCTAGATGTAACAAATACATCCCTGATATTATCGAGTATTTTCTTATTACTTACTTTGTTTCGCAATAGATATCGCAAATGTACAACATTGCCAATTTATTATGACTTCAAGCAGTGATTCTCAACCCGTGGGACCATTCCCTTTTTAACTTAGTAATTCTCAGTGGAGAGAAAGGTAAAAAAACATGTATATTTTTTAAAAATAATTTCTCGATAAAATAACTACATAATTTATTTATTGCCGTAATAGGTACGATAATATATAATATGTAATATTATATGATTGAAATCTTTTATACTCTAGAAAGCCATGAAATTATATCCTCAAATATATTTGCCGTAACAAATGAAATACAACTGTCATTTTGTGTACTGTACTGGTTTATTGAGAAGTGGTGTTATACCGGGTGACTTCAAAAGGATAGTCAGATTTCATAGAACTGCCATTAGGTGTAGGGAGAGATTAGAGAGGTGGGAGAAGTCGCGCTATTTCGCGGTGGGTTGCGGATTTTAGAGCTACAGCATCGACACAACCAAAAAAATTTACAGGATAACCTAGGAGGTTCAGAGAACAGATGAAAACATGGGAGCTGAAAGGTCTGTCTTGTAATCTCCAAGACGTTCTGCCCGCGAATACGCTGCTGCCATGATTGTCAGGAGAGTCAACGAGGCGAATTTTACACAAAATGCGATTCCATACCTTCATAATTGTTGTGCAAGCGGTCAGTGAACGCAATTGGGCAAATCGTCGCATTTTGTGTGAACAAATTCTTCCAATTGTACAAAGAGATGGAGTTTTGTCGAGTAGTAACTAGGCTCATTTTCATTTGAGTGGTTGTGTTAATAAATAATAATAATAATATACCGGAAGTAGCATATAATTAATTGATCTAAATAAACACAATTTTAGATATTGGTCTGTACAGAATCAACGTGAACTTTATGGAAGACCATCGCATAGTGACAGGCCAACAGTGTGATGTGAGGTTGGTAGTTTTGGCATTGTGGGCTCTTTCTTTTTCGAGGAAAAAGGGGTGGTTGCAGTTACTGTGAATTCCGAACGTTATTCACACATACTTAGATAGATAATCTTGGCGTAAGAAATGCTTGGTTTCAAATGGATGGGCTAGCGGTTCACACCACTCGAAACACTTTGGATATTCTGTCACTGATGTTTAGGTCGTTTAGTATTATTTTTTATGGCGGTATCTCAAGCAAGTTTTTCTAAATCGGTCCTAAACCCTTGAGGCAGTTGAAAATGAAACGGCCGAAATTCCTCCGGATATAGCCAAGGGCACTGACAGCCTTCAGAAATCTTCTTCAGCATTCCGTACATCACTTATAAGATATTGTGTTTAAACGAAATGGTAACAAACTGTTTTCATTATACTTTCATATAATAAATTGTTTTATTCAATAGCAAAGCGTGTTTATTTATTAACCTTTTTGGGCCAGCCTGTACATCGAAAATGAAGGAGCTAACTTTTATTGCAGCAGTTTTTTATTATTAAACTCTCTATTTCTTTTAACCAAAATGTTTGTATGTAGTTAAAGAGCCATTACATACATCACTTGCTAACAGTTCTTTATACCAACAACTTAATTTTGAAGAATGAAATTTCATGGTTTTCTAAAGTATTGAAGATTTCGATCGTATGCTATAATAATAAGAAATAAATATACGCATAATTGCTTTATTTATAATATCTACAGCACAGCCAATTTTGATTGCTCTTTTTTTGTCAGTTTTATAGTAAAAAAACAGTAATAAAAATTAAGTAAAAATATTAGAAAGCAAATTAATAATAAAAAAAAACTCAATATTTTAGCGGGGAAAAAACCGTCAAATGGAATGTTCAGGTTAAATGCAAATTAAAATAAACATCCATTCTAGTTACCTTAATAATTACGTTGATCCAATACGTTCTACAGATAAATATTCAATAAAATATATAAAATAAAATTCAACAAATACAAAGCACAATAGGGCAAACCTTTTCAGAAGGAAGTACATTTCTTACACATGCCATATTACAGAAATAGTGTTATACATATTAACTATGCATAAGTTGTAAATCTATCTTAGAATACTAGAAGAGATGATGTTATTTATAGATTTCTAGAAAGACTTGCCAATCGTTCGTACTCGCTTTGCAAATTAAAAAAAAAGTATACAAAATAATATTTAGAACGTGTTTTGATTTTTAAAAAGTATAGCAAGCGCCAGATAAGTTGGCAAGCGGAGGGGTAGTTCGCGCTGGATTAGATATATTGGGGAGATTTGTATTTAGTTTTACTTCAATTTGCAAGATACCTTAGGTGGCGTAAACAACACATCTATCACTTAATAAATTAATAATTTATTAGAGTAAAATATATAACGTGGACGTTTATAAAAACGGCGCCCCCCCCTCCTCTTGCCATCGTATTTGGCGCTTTCTATACAAATGCATTATATACATAGTGCAATGCTCCACAATTTTTTACATTGGATGTATAATACGTTAACTACGAAAATATAAAGCAATCATTGTACAGGTGATAAGAAAAATTCGAACAAAAACACTGCCAAAAGCACATTTATAAAATTCAAAATATGTTCAAAAACTTAAGAATTTTAAAAACAATAGTTATTTATGTATTAAGGGCATAATTATGAAATTATTGCATGAGAAAATATTTAAAGCACAACAAAGGAGAGCATTTAGTTTTCCATAGGCCATTATCGACAATTATACCCATGGTACGTAAAGCAAATTGTTTCCGCCTAGTGAGCAAATGAGTGGAGATGTCGGCGCGATCGCAGCGTTGCAGTGTAGTCTGGTTTAATGTGCGTCTGGCAGTGCGTTCGGATATTTCTTCGTGCTATGTTGGTCGTTTAAAATAGCTGCTGCAATTGAAAATCCTACCGACTGTGAATTGCGTTCTATTATCTGATTTCTGTGTGCAAAGAACAGGAAGGCCGTTGAGGTTATGGTGAAAATGTCATGAGTGACAGTATGGTTAGAATGGTGTCGTATCTTTCGAAAAGGACGAACTAATGTTCATGATGAAGAACGGAGTGGAAGACCAACTGTTGTGACGAACGAACTTGTGGATAACGTTAAAGAAAAAAATCGTGAAAATCGATGATCCACAATCACATAACTGGGTGCCTTTTCCCTCAAATTTGACATATAGTTTTGTACGAGGTTGTTACTAACATTTAGGTTACCACAAATTTTATTCACGATAGTTGCCAAAACTTCTTACCGAAGACCATAAAACGAAGAAAATTGGATCGGTTCTAAGTTTTCTGACACGTTACGATGGTGAAGGTGAAGATTTCGTCAAGCAAATTGTAACAGGTGATGAGGCTTGAGTCGCTTATGACAGTCAATGCAGTGGGGTCGCTCAACTTGCCTACGAGGAAACCTTTTTAAAGTGCCGTCCAACTTTTTCAATTAGAAAAGTCATGGTCGCTGTCTTTTGGGACAAGAAAGGCGTTCTTGTTCATGCTTTTATGGAACTAAACACTGAAGGACAGTGTTAGAACACGGCTTAATTCCCAGACGGTAGAGCTCTATAAAAAGGGCATTAAAAAGCTGATTCATCGCTATGACAAATGTCTCAATTGTAATGGCAACTACGTAGAAAAATAGCTGAAAGTAGTGGCTTTAAGTTGTACATATATAATAAAAACCTCTTCATGTATTGGCGTTTTTTAATAATCAAACGGAACTTACTTTACGAATCGCCCTCGTACATACAGCATTTAGTAAATGGGGCAAGTGCCAACAAGTCAGTGTGTGTTGTGCCGATGCCAATTTTAGTGATGCGTAGATCATGCTGTTCCACTTCGTGTATATATAAGAATGTTTTAATTCTATTTTAAATTATATTTATTCGCAAATATATATCGAATTTAAATTATGAATCCAAACTTAAGACATTTACTGAATACATTCGTTGGCAAGAGAAAGCCTTTCTTTTGTTATCATTCTGATCAGTTGACCCTTCTAAGAAATCTACCCGATTGAACGTTCAACTCAAGTATATAACGTTCGTTTACAAATATTTTACATTTCGTTTTTAAACTTAAGTTATTTAATTAATTACGTATGTCTTCTTCATAATTATGTCATGTCGCATATCATTTTAAAGCTTTCTTCACAAGGCATATTTTAATGATATTTATGTCATTGAACTCTTCAGCTCGTGCTTTTAATTAGTTCTTAATTCAAAACATCGTCAGCTTTACCTCCCTCTCTACTTTAGGCCATAAAACAAAACCTTTTTCGACAACGAGTGTTCTCCTACACCAAACTCATCGTTCTTCTGTTCAAAACCTTCGTAAGAAAACGTACCGTTCAGCACTATACGTGCTGTTCAGCATACAAAACGCCGCCCGGCATTCTTTGTTTCCACACGTTTTCAAGGTAACTCTGTACTGCTTTGTAGAGATTATTTTATTTACTTAATTCACATTTAATTTACTGCATAATTTTATTTTCTTTCCAGTCCATATTTTTCCGTGTTAATTTAAACTTACTTATTTGCCATTTCTTATATTTATT
Organism: Melolontha melolontha; assembly: GCA_935421215.2. NCBI lineage: Eukaryota > Metazoa > Arthropoda > Insecta > Coleoptera > Scarabaeidae > Melolontha > Melolontha melolontha. The sequence goes on from OW285240.1 coordinate 49,149,925, forward strand.
GCTACTTTATTTCATCATTTCAACACATTTTAAATCTCTCAATTTTTTATGCAAATATTAAATAAAAAGACAACGTTGTTTTATTTTAGTTAATAAATTGTAATATATTTATTTCAGCACGCATTATACACGTCCTAGACTATTGATGCAACTTCATCACCACCATTAAATATATAAATATTTACAGTATTGTTAGGACGCTCCAGCTAGCCCGGAAAGAATCAACACGAGCCACAAGCGTCCATCTTGTATCAATTTGGCGCTCTCGCATGCTCAAATACAATACAGTAGTAGATAGTTGTTTGTTTTGATGTTGTTATTGGTATTCTTTGGATATGGGTGTTGGATATTGTTTGTTCATTAAATTCGCGTTCAAACTGGAAATTACAAAAGCGGAAAACGTTTAGTCAAAAGAAATTTCGAAAGAATTTGAAACCGCTCAGATAAAACTGATCAATCCTCATTAATCAAAGGAATTGTATGTGAAAGAACAAGTTTTGCGAGTGGCTGTGCAGCAATTGCGATGAAAAGAAAGTGTACGGGTGTGTAAATTAAGATGAGACACAATGTAGCGTTCGATTTGGCACGCAGGACTTGGACATGTGATACGCCTTCGGTACGAATTTGAACTCTACTAGTCATTTGTAAAGACCGGCACTTAGGTAGGCAAACAGCGGCGTCAGTGCATTGGGTTTACTGAAATAAAAGTGCGCGTTATTTAAAAAAAATGCTTTCAGTTTGAATTACACCTACGCGTATTCGTAAATACGTCTATAAACAACTTCAGGCTATGATAGCTGTTCACGTATTCATGTACTACATTCACATAGCACACGAAGCGCTGGTAAAGGGAGTCTCCCGAACCTATCGCTGGTCCACGCCTCTGTGAGCCGACCGAGAATGTCGGTCTTTAGTCATTTGGTTGTCCGTAGTGATTTTTTCATGAAAGTTTTTTCTAGCGCATTCTTAAAATGAGTGACAATGTTTTGTCACGAGCCCAGGTTTTTCGGTGGTTTAGGACATTTTCAGAAGTAAGAGAATCGATTTAGGATGAAACACGCTATGGAAGACCTTCATCTTCAAAAGCCGATGAAAATGTCGACGGAATTCCGGATCTTGTGCGTTCAGAACGTCGGTTGACAGTCGGAATGATCGGGGAAGAGTTGAATATGACTCACACTATCGTTCAGATTTTGACCAAAAGCCTGCCCAAAGCTTGAAATATTGATCTAACGTAACAAATATATTTTAATTAAGCTGCTATTATGTACAAGTCTTTATAACCTCTTTCCGTTTAAAATTTCTAAAAGTTTATAAGGAAGTATTTGCGAAAATTAAAAGTAAGTTATAAATTGATCAGCTGCGATCAAAACACGTTCTAAATAAGTGAAATTTGTAATTAATTCTTAAGGTATATCCTACATCTAAAGATACCTTATCTAATTATTTAACGAATGTGCTTGTCTTTGTGACACTCCTGGATATAAAAATAAAATCCAAATTAAAACAAAAAAAACTAAATACAAAACTTAACAAAAAAAAAAGGTAACACTATCAACTAATATTAGGTAAGAGATACCAACCCTTATTAACAAGACAAGAGAAGACTAAAATTCCTATGAAGTTGAGTTAATTATACTAGATAGAAGACATTTTTTTCATACAAGAATAAAGTATGAATTTGTGTTAAAAGTAAAAAAAAAAAAAAGATTTTTGTCTATATCACATAGTTATTATCCTATTACGTTATTCTTATATGGTTTATCGCACAAAAGTAAGAATAGGGATAAGAAAACATGCACTAATTTGTACCTAGTAAATAAAAGACAGGTAGAAATGTATGTTTTTCACTTACATGTGCTCCGGATGATTCTTGATACAATTTATTAATTCTTCAGGTTTAATACTTCCAGTGCATATTTTGTGAATAGCCGTGAAGAGTGGGAACCTAACAACAAGCATTTAATTAACATTATTAATTAAGGTAGTGTTGTGAGAAGCAAAAGTGAAAATTTCATTTTAATTGCGACAGTTTAATTGTGTAATTTCTTCGTCGCTCATCACTTTCGGTTGATTATGACAAGTCACAAAACGGTAAAATAGTAACCCTTAACCTCATGCAATATCAATGTAACTATGAAGCTAGTGCAATTTCATTCAAATTTAGACGTTTGCACGAAGGCAGATTAATATATAATGTCTTTAACAACGTCATCGTGAGTAGTGGGGATTCAAACAAGCTCTAACCTGCAAACGGTAATTTTGAGTAGCTTGTCTTTGCATATAAAGTTTCATTTCCTGGTGTGACGGTGTCAGAATCTGCGAATTTGTACTAATACAAGCTTATTCTGAATAAATGTCATTAATTTAATTATTAGATTATACTACTAAAAAATGTCAATCATACTACTAAAATGTAAAAAAAAAATGATTTAAACAGATAAATTTTGAGTATCACTGTCCGCCCTGACTCATTCGATATAAGCCGTCCGTTATTTAGTGTCGCTTGCAGATATGCATACATATTTGTTTACATACGGGTTGTTTACAATGAATGAATTTATACATAAGTAAGTTATGAATATGAATATGCGATATATACGATTTAGTAAGGTTCATCGTACTCTCGATACAACAGTTGAGTATTTCGTGCGATCCCAAAACGGTTTCATTAATTACATAATTTAAAATAAAATTACACAGCGGACTTTTTAGATATTTTTTTGATTAAATATTGATTAACATTTAAAAAAAAATCTAAAATTAAATTCCCTGACACATATTCAGAATAGCATTATATAGATACAGTAGGATTAGTCAATGCTTCTTGAAATGCTTCGTATGTCACTTTTTTCTTATAAAATCTATATACAATTGGATCCTGTAGCATTTTTGACATAAATTCCTCGTCTTACTAGATAGTTTCCGTATCTGTAGAGAATTGAACGGTACCCGTAATAATAATCTCTCGGTGTACAAATAATCTTTAGAGAGTAATTAATTGGTTAAACTAGGCTTACCGTTACTGTACAATATACCGGATATCCCACAACATTACTGCAGCAGATTAGGGATGTGTTACTGAAGCAATTTTAAGATAAAAATGTCTAATGAATATATTCCCAAAACTCTTTCGTAACTGAGCTACGAGCATTTGAAGTTTTAGACACTTTGTTGCTAGAATTATGAATGTGGCAGAAACTATTCGTGCTGATTCTGAGAGAAGTTGAAAACTGCTAACAGAGCTACCTCTTCAATTCTATGAGCTAGACTATATACAGCAATTGGGTGGACATTTTGAATAACTAATTCAATAAAGTGACTTCTTTTTAAATGATTTTCAATGAATTTTGTATCGATATAAAATACCTGCATTAGTAGGGCTGTTATGAAAGAGTTTAGGGATTATATTCATTAGACATTTTTAACTTAAAATTGCTTCAGTAACACATCCTTAAACTGTGGCAGTCATCTCATGGGACACCCGGTATTTATATTACACATGCTTGATTTACCTGTCTTCCATTCTCTTTGTCTTTAGCATATAATTTACTTCCTCGGCTGTAATCGGTCCTTGTAATTTTTGTCCATTTAACATCTCGTCTTCCAACTGTTTTATCGATTTCTTCGTCCTTACAAAGGCTTCACTTACTTTTCTATTCCTACCACCGTAACATGTTGTAATTAAGTCGGCCACCCCGCAACTTTCGAAAAAGGTGGCCAATTTACTACCCGGATAAAAAACATCAACAAACTTAATCATTTCCATTAAACCTAATCGTATAACAGCCGCTTTCGTGTTATCTCCCAATCCCAAGCCGTCCACAAATCCCGCACCGCACGCTACAATATTCTACAAGAAAATGTGGAATTAGATATGTAATATGACGGAAGACAGAGCATTATTACCTTTAGAGCTCCGCAAATTTCGACAGCATCTTCATCGTCGACGACAACAACTCTGAAATAATCGGTTTGAATAATATCTCTAAGGAGTGGCGCCAATCTTGAATCCCGACATCCTATGGTTGTTTCGCAGAATTTTTCTTCAGCGACCTCGCCTGCAAGGTTCGCGCCCATAAGCACCGCACATTGGATTTTCAAGTGTTTCGTGATGATATGTGAAATTAATTCGATACCACCTCCTTCAGCTTGGTCAAAGCCCTAAAAAAAAGTTCTGATTTACTTCCTACCACATCATTGTTACTACTTAGAAATGCCTTCTATACAAAATTTTAAAACTCAATTATTTTTATTGCTTTCTCAGGCCCTATGTATAAATATGTAATAGATAGTATAGTTCGTTTCAAGTTATTTTAATTTGACTAAATAAAGTATGTACCTTTACAGCACCCCCTGGTGTAGGAGCGCGATAAGCTAACGATAACTTAAGTGCGACTCAGGTACCCTGGGCTGTAGATATGCGGTTGTATTTTGTAATATTCGTGCAGTTATTTATATATATATATATATAATATATATATATATATATATATATATATATATATATATAATATATATATATATATAATTGAGGTTTTAATGTTTCTTTTAGCCTCTCGTTGGTACGACAAATGTTATACAATGGACGGGTTTTTTTTTTTACTATGTTTGATAGTAAAGATGTAAAAATAATATTGTAATTAAATATATGTTGACAATAGACATAAGATAGAATTCCACCTACTTTCGGTTATGCTTATTTATATCCAAAATAGTTAGATGTCAACCTAGGTCGTGCTAGAGCGAATCGCTTTACAATAAATTGATTTTAATTTACCGTAGTTAATTGGGCGCCAGATTAGAGAAAGGTGCTATAATCAATTTGTTAATTACCTGCGGCTATGCGCGTGAGCTAGAGATCTTATTTCAGAGAGCCGGTCCTTCTGTATAATAATATGTGTTTTAAATGTGTATATCAAGGCTTATTTTATAACGGAAACCATGTTGATTCAAAAGTATGAGTATTTAATTAAAGATTCAAAATTAACACTAACAAACAAGATATTAATCTGAAGTAAAGCATAAATAAAAGTTTGGATTCAAAATGAGTGTCTAACAGGCTTAAAATTAAACATAAAAAGTATTTATCAGTCTTGTAGCAAACTAAAACAGCTGTTCTTACTATGCGCAGAACACATAGGTACATAAACGTTAGGTAATATTAAACATACGTAAAGTCAACATATAAATGAGTTTTACAATAGATCAAGTGAATTGTGATAATTATGCGCTTGGTTTTAGTGCTAAATTATAGGAACGACCATTCAATAGCAAGGTAAGGTTATAAAATTGATCTTTCTAAGCTAAATATAAATTAAATTGTATACATTGTAAAGTTGGGTTATGTTCGTATTTTTGGGTATAAAATATAAATTTTCATTAGGTATTTACTTGTCTTCCTGTGGTGTGGTACGTGATGTTCAACGGTACTCTGGGATTCGTATCGGATAGGGATGGATCAAGAATCTTTCGGTTTTTCTTCTGACAAATCTTCGACATGCATTGAAGTATTTATTTTAAAACTGAACATAGGTGTATTCATGTGTTATGTTCAGCGATATAAAAAACTCACGGTATGTTTACATACGTAACAGTTGTGTGAGATGGATAATAACAAAACTATTCTTTTTATTATTGTCGTACAACTTTAAGTTAACGTCTCTGATACTTTTTATAATCACACAATGACGTGACAAAATTTTTTAAATATTTTTGTCATTTCTTTTATATTCTATATAATTACTAGAGAACGGATGCAATTTCCATAAAACGCAATCGGCAATTGGAATTGTGTATAACGTCGCTCAGTACATCCCGGCGTAATTCAATGAAGTATTTGTTTGACTTACTCGGACACCTGGTCTCGCCGCGATAACAATGGACAAGCCAGCTATTGTATTCCGAGAATATAGTCCTTTTTAAAGTGTTTTCATGAGCGTAGATAGCAACGGGGTTTTTAAAATGTATTTTATTTATTAGTTTATATTTCGTAAGATAAATAAAGTGCTGTGAGTAAGTTTCTTGTTTTCATAGTTTTAACTGTTAATTACATCGTAATTTTTGTGATAGATCCTGTTTAATATCGTTTGATTGAATCTATTTCTACCAATTATTTCGACGTAAGAGTGTGCATTGAATTTCGTTCAGTTTCAATAACTTACGCACACATTTTTAGTTTTCATTTATTTTATTTAGATCTAGAGCATTGTTTAAGTTACTTTTTCAGACATGATATGGAAGAATGTCGAGAACGGCATTGTAAAACAATGGCGAGTTGGATTGACGGTCATACTGATTGTATGTCCATTGTCAGTGATTCCGAAATTTATTACAAAATCCGTAAAATATCGTCAAAAATTCGTCACTTAGGATCGCAAACACATCTGAACTCTGTAAAACTTTTATGGCGGCTAATATTCCATTAAATAAACTTAGCAATCCCACTTTAAAAATATTTCTTCAAAAATATACTGGTCGAAATGTTCCTGATGAATCAACTATACGCAAATATTATGTTTCTAGGTGCTATACGAGAACAGTAGAACGCATTAGAAGCCATCTTTTAAATCAATACATATGGATAAGCGCCGACGAAACGGTGGATATGTTAGGACGCTGTGTGGTAAATGTTGTAGCTGGTGTACTACATCCAACTATTCCCTATAACTCATATGTAATAGCAACAAGTATTATAAATAGAGTTGATGCGGAAACAGATGCTGAAATCATTAAGGAGAATATGCAAAAAATGCTTCATTCGGACGCCACGTACTAAGAAAAAATACTTTTATTTGTCAGTGATAGTGCTGCGTATATGTTAAAAACAGGCAGACTATTGAAGAAAACATATCCTAATATGCTGCATATTACTTGTGTAGCACATGCTCTCCACAGAATCTGTGAATATATCAGACACTTTTCCGGAAGTTGATAGACTTGTATCAGCTTTTAAAAAAGTTTTCAGAAAAGCACCATTGAGAGTAGCTCTTTTCAGGGAAAAATTTCCATCTCTGTCACTGCCTCCCACTCCAGTAATAACTAGATAAGTAACATGGCTGGAAGCTACTGGTTATTATGCTGAAAATTTCGATAGTCTAAAACATTTCGTAACACTGCTAAAGGAGGATGCTAGAAGTATTGGTGAGTACAAGGAGCTCACACAAATCCCAAATTTAAAAAATCAGTTGTACTTTCTTCACGAACACTTTGGAAAATTGCCAAAACTAATCACTTATTTTGAAAATCGAAATCTCAAATTAAATGACGGATTAACCACATTAGATGTGGCTGTTAATAATTTGAAAAGTATTCCAAGTGACTTCGGATGTGGCCTTCGGCAAAAGTTTGAAGCAATTCTTAATAGAAATCCAGATTTAATTACATTGCAGCAATTATGTATGGAGACAATTCCACAAAATCTAACGGCTAAATATGAAGAAATAAAAGAATATTTCCAGTATGCACCTATAACCAGTTGCGATGTAGAAAGGACGTTTTCTATTTATAAGGATGTACTTAATTCAAAGAGAATTATATATTATATAAATAAAATTAAATATTTTAGAAATACAGCCTTTCGCCAGACTGCACTGGGCTTTGCGTCATGTGGTAAGCGTGTCCGTTCTCTAGTAATGACTGGTAATTTAATTCCCAGAACTAATATAACTAAGCAAATCAAGTTCGCTTACTTAGGTAACTAAGGTAACAATTTATTTATTACTCTGGCTATTAAATTAAAGAACGTTTCACATCTTAGATGTGTTTACTTTTCATTAAGCCCTCACCACAGGGGGTGCTATCAAGGTACTTACCTGGTATTTAGTCAAATTAAAATAAGTTCAAACGAATATACAATGATTTAAAAAGGTATATAACCCCTTACCACAATTATTAGTCGTATCCTAAATACGTATTTCGACAACTAAGTTGTCATCATCAGTAGGTAAAAACTACTAGTGGTGTGAAAAACGGTTACTCATTTGGAACGTTCCACACTGTTCCGTTCCAAAAAAATAACGTTGCAGAAGAACGTTATTTTGTAACGACGTTATTTTAGTAAGTCAGGAGTGCATAACATATGATGGTTGTATGTTATTACTTATTTCTTTACGTATGAAAGGAGAAGCGAGAGAAGCGCTCTATATACGTCGGTGTTTCTACTTTTGTCTCATGTAGTCATGTTTATAAATTCATAAATAGACTAAAATTTATTGTGGAATTAAAGATCCAATAACGCATGTGTACAATTTTTATTTTATCGTTGAATGACACAATTCATAGAGATTGTTTGTTTTCAGAATGAAATATTAGGTACGTTGATCCAGTCGATGTATTCACTTCTATTTCTATTGAAAAAGAAACTATAACAGATCTATTCTTTTTCTTTATGAATACATAAATATAAACATCCAAATCAATGCCGAAAAGTAACACAGACATTACGTATCACAGAAGTTACTTATGTCAGTATAAGAGTTAACTTTTATATAAGCGCACGCATTTTCTGTAAACGAAGTAATCAGTTCTCTTTTACTATATTATTTAGCCTTATAAATCAATTTTTTCACTTCAATTTTTGATATTAACCATGAAAAGGAGCAAAATTCACATAAAGACGTCAGCTATCTGTAACTACTTTGCCGAAGTTCCACATTCAGATAAAATAGCAGTTTGTAATTGGTGTAAACAAGAACTTTGTTATAAGTCAACATCAAGTAATTTGAAAAAACACATATCTAGAAAGCATCCGTTCGTCAATTTCAATGATAACAGGAATAGTGAAAACGCGAACACAGTAGAACCAGTGAGTAAAGCCGTCGCATCCACTTCCTCCCAACAACAAATTGTATCTACAAGTGAAGACGTACTGCTAAGCGAGTCATTATGCTCGGCGCAACAAGCTAGACAAGCTGTGAAACAAACAACAGTAGAAACTTTCTTACGAAGAAAAATGGGAGTTAGTGCAAGAAAAAAAATTGACGATACCTTGATTCTTCTATTTACTATGGATTTTCAACCTTTTTCTATAGTCGAGGATATTGGATTTAGAAAATTTGTGGAGGCGTTAAACCCTTTCTATCAACTACCTTCAAGGAAAACCATAACAAAGTCGATGTTATCCGCAGCTTATGAAGAAGCTTACAATAATACTAAGCATTCAATAGCAAATACAAATTCCATTACATTAACTATGGATTCCTGGACTTCTACGAACACTGAGAACTTTTTTTGCGGTTACCGGTCACTATATAACGGAAGATTTTCAACTGAAATCTGTTCTACTAGATTGCATACATTTTACGGAATCTCATACAAGTGAAAATCTGTCTAACGCGATAAATAAAATAATTACAGAATGGCATTTGGAGAAGAAAGTTCTATTGGCCGTGACAGATAATGCAGCTAATATAGTAAAGGCCGTAAAGGACAATATGAAATTGAAACATATTGGCTGTTTTGCCCACACTATAAATTTAATAGCAAAAGACGCACTTGATTTTCCACTGTTACATAATTTGTTCGAGAAGGTAAAACATATTATTGGTCATTTTAAACGTAGTACTTCTTCAATGGCAAAACTATTGGAACAGCAAAGATTGACAGGCAAAGAGACAAAAAAATTAATTCAGTGTGTTTCAACTAGGTGGAACTCAACGTTCTATATGTTGGATAGATTAATAGATCTAGAAGAATCTCTGCGGACCACAATCGCGTTGCTTAGTAAGGATCTTCCAGTGATACTTGTTGAAGAGTGAGAATTTATGAAAGAAATGGTAAAAATTCTAAAACCTCTAGAAACCGCAACAGCTTCAACAATTATTGTAATAACTGACGGCTTAATTCATGTTTATTCAGATTTATCTGCAAAAGAATATTCTCATTTGCCTAAAACAACAACCGAATTACTTTTAGAAATAATTAAGGTTATTTTAAAAGGAATTGAAAGAAGATTGCATGGCCTGGAAAATAGAATAACGTATAACGTTTCCATAGATTCTATGTACACTTTTGGATCTCAGGTATAAAACCCTTGGGTTTTCCAGAGAAGAAACACTTGAAAAGGCAAAAAAGCACACAACTTCATTACTTAGTGAAATTATTCGCCGTAAAAGTATTTCTAAGAATAAGGATGCACTAGAAATAAAAAATCAGAACATTGATAATGTTCAAGAAGAAAATAATATTTGGGCAAATTTCGACAAAAAAAAAGGATACTACGGTTCCTGTTGGCACAGCATATTCTAAGGCGTTAATAGAAATTCAACGTTATTTAGAGGAACCAACAATTCCAAGAACAGATGATCCCATGTTATAGTGGAAACGAAATTATTACAATTTTCCAAATTTGGGAGAGCTAATTAAAGAAAAATTTGTAACCGTCGCAACATCGGTACCCTGTGAGAGACTATTTTCGAAATCAGGACATATTTTGTCCGAAAGAAGAAACAAACTCAGCCCAAACCATGTGAAATATTTACTTTTTCTTAATACCAATAGTAGTGAGTGAAATATTTATTTTGTGTATTATCTGTAAGTATTTAATAAGTTGTTAGTTTTTTGTAAATATATATTTTAATTTATTCAATTATTTTATTTATTATGTAATATGTATATACGATATAACTAACACAAATGCGTTTATCGCGACTACGTTTCTCGTTTCTGAGTAAAATGCAATAACGTATAACGTTTCCATAGATTCTACGCTTCATGTTTCCCAAAGTACAAGCAAGAACATACGTTCTTTCGTTCTCGCAATCTACCGCTAACGCGTTTCTAAACCGTTCCAATGTAACAAGTTATTTTGTAAGCACGTAACGTTCCGGGACGTTCCAAGACAGTACCGTTCCAAAATAACGTTACAGAAATAACGACCCACCACTAAAAACTACTAATTAAAAGTCACACATGGGGCACAGTAAAGTAAAATAAACGCTTCCGCACAACTACTATACACTGCAACCCTGTAAAGACTTCAGTCTTTACAGGGTTGCAGTGTATAGTAGTTGTGCGCAAGCGTTTATTTTACTTTACTGTGCCCCATGTGTGACTTTTAATTAGTAGTTTTTACCTACTGATGATGACAACTTAGTTGTCGAAATACGTATTTAGGATACGACTAATAATTGTGGTAAGGGGTTATATACCTTTTTAAATTATTATTTAACCACAGTCTCCATTGAAAGAATTTTCAGAATATACAATGAACAATAATTGAAAGTTATATGTGAGAAATTATTTTTAATTGCATCAATTGCTTTGTATATGGACAATGATCATCGTACGAAATGAGGTTAACAAGCAATTATATAATAAATTATTGTCGTGTAAATATATCGAATATATAAAGACACTTTATTATATATTTCTATTAGTACGTAATAGTCGTCTTATTAGTTACTATAAAACTAATTACAATAAACATCAAAACCATAAATAAATACACCATTAAAATAATAGTATACAGGCATGGTGACAATAACACGCTCTAATTTCACCATTTAGCCTATCTATTTCTTTAACGATATTATACTAAGGCCCGGTATTTCCACCTCCCTATAAACTCCCAAATAGTTATGAGTCGAATAAACTTATTAGGAACTTTTATTTGCCGAACATCCGAAATGCGTCTTTCCAAGCCTACTTTACTCGTCAAATAGTTATTCGACACATCTACGTACTTTATTACATTGGCGACACTGCTATTTAAAATCAAAGTAGGGAAGTTTAATGTTTGAAATTAAAGTAAGAGGAACTTACGTAAGTTTACCTAATAAAAGAGAAACGAAAAATAACCCATTTCTTTGTGTAGTATCGAGTTGTGTGTTTGCGCAGTATATGATAATAATAATTTATAATAATAAGATGGGGGATAGTAATAAGCGATTAAGATCGATAAATTTTACCCACACTGAAACTCGATTATTAGTAAAACTCGCCTTAAAATATAAAAATATTATCGAAAACAAATGTACGGATGCGATCACATGGAAAAATAAAACGAGGCTTGGAGCTTAATTGCTACCGAATTTAATTCGTGTGGGCACGGATATCGTGAAGCAAAGGCACTCAGCCTAAAATACGATATCATAAAAAGGCAGTTGAAAAAAAGGAAACAAACAAAAAACTTGAAATATTCAAGACAGGCGGTGGAAGCCTGACTGAAATATAGTTGGACGACTTTGAGGAAGATATAATAATAATCTCTATTTCTTCCAACTCTAATAGCTCGTCGATTTCTCCGTTTACCATTTTTAATTAATTTGTTAAAAAAATAACCCACACAACCAATATGACACATTTGTATTCTAACCTAAATTTTAATGTCAGTTCAAAAGCATTTCGTTGATGTTCGCAAACAATCGGAATTGATTCGACACTTTATTTGACGAATAAGCCCATAATCGTGAGTTCACCTTACTAATAAGTTATTTGTCGAATAACTACTCTTATCTCTCGAATAACCATTGGAAATACAGAATAACAAAGATATTCTACGAATACTCTTATTGCGAACTTTATTCGGAGGTGGAAATACCGGGCCTAAATAGACTCTGAAAGAATAAATATCTTCCAGAAGCTTCTAGGACCCAACTCTTCCCAAATTATCCTGCACATATGCGCATGCGTCTCCGAAGTTTTATGATATAAAAATTTATTTATATCATAAAACGTCGGAGACGCATGCGCGTATATGCAGGATAATTTCAGAAGAGTTGGACCCCCCTAGAGGCTTGTATATCTTCCATTCTGAAATATAAGTATTTTAGCAATCGACCTTGAACCATCTCTATAGCGTTCTTATATGTTTCATTCTGAGAAATTATGTAATACAAGAGAGAATTAAAGGAGTGAGTTTTGAAAAATTGGCTATACTTTCAGCATGATGAGTATATTGCTGATTTCAACCATGTTTTAGAAACCTACTGTCAAAATTTCTGCTATATCTGTTATAGAGATAAGTTCGGCGGATTGGTGTATAAAGTTTCCAGCAACGCCACTGTGTGAGTGGTAGGGATAGAAACCAAGTTCTAACCTGCAAACGGTAATTTCAAGTATCTCATTTTAGCATGCAAAGTTTATTTTCCCGTGTACCGTCGTTGAGTAACAGTATCATTTATCGTGAGTTCGATTTCAGAGATGTATACCAAGCAACGATTCGTGATAAAATTTTTAACGTTGGAAAGTTGCGCGTTTATCGAGATTTAAAGGCGTTTGAAAGCTGTTTATAGCAACGATTGTTTGGTTCGCCAGTGCGTTCGACGTGCACAACTCTTGTCATTGTCGATCAGTATCAGTAAGGCATAAGACGAATCAAAGACAAATAAATGCATTGATTCAATGAAATCGCCAGATTACGCATAGACTAATTACTCGGCAATTAGGCATTAGTCAAGAAAGAGTATAGTACATTGTTCAGATGTTGAAATACAGAAAAATTTGCGCCAGATGGGCCCCGCGACAAATAATGTCATGAAAGAACAAAAACATTCGTCAAGAATCTCTTAACCAGCATCGGCGTGAAAGAGATTGTTTTCTCATGAACATCACCACCAGGGGACGAATCTTGGGGTCGTCATTATGACTCCGAAAACAAGCGGAAGTCAATGGAATATCGTCGTCCTGATTCTCCACGTGAACAAAATTCAAAAGTTTCATCAGCGCAGAAAGTCAGGGCCATTTACTGGCATGCAAAATAAGCCATTTTCTTTTGGACAACGACAGCGCCAAACCACATTGCAGCAACGAAACGATGAAGACAGAGATGAGACTTGTTTCCGAAGTTGAAGAAGGTAATAAAAGGTCAACATTTTTCATCAGACATTAAAGTTCGGGCACTAAGCATCAATAAATAAATTATAAGGACCCAACTTCACTGAGAGTTAAAAAAGTGCGAATGAGAAAATCAAAATTCAAAGCTATGATAATTGTTTTTCTCGATATCCATGGGATTATGTATCTTAACTGAGTTCCTGAAGGTCAAACTATCGGTATTACTACATTGAGTTTCTTGCCCAACTCCGTGAGAAAATCAGAAAACAAGACCCGAAATTTGGAAAAAGAAGTCATGGGTTGTTCATCCGGACAACCCACTCGGTGATTCTCTATAGTATTTTTACGATAAGAGAGCAGTTGTGTCATAAACCAGTAATATTAGTTGTGAAAACCGAAATGCTTCAATTTACTAATGTAGTATATGCAACTTCTCCAACATTTTACGAAATTTGTTTTATCACTGTTACCTATTCCGTACAATGTTGTCACGTATGATCATCGTATGATATCCGCCTGTGATCTGTCAGTCGTCTTTACATATTAATATTGGGCATTTTATGTTTCTCGTATTATCGTCACTCACAACAAAATATTGGTTTCTATTTTAAGAAAGACGTTTGTAAACAAGCATTCATGGAATTGTCTCATATTGTTTTAAAATGAATACCGTTTTTGCAATAATATATGTAAACAAAACAAGTATGTGACAAAAGGTATTAATTATTTATAAAGTAATTGGCACAGGCAATATATCATTGACTTTTGTTTTGTAGATACATAGTTGTACATGCTGGTAATAGTAGTGGTTTCATTCCTGGAGCAGAAGTAATATTCGCAACAAATAATAAAAGTATGGATTACTACGGTGATATGAATCGAGAAAATTTTGTACAATCAGCTACTTGAACATTTAGAAAGCCCTTAAGTTATTATTATGGATAATGCAAGCTATCATACTACAATAATAAATAAATTTCCAACTTCATCTTCGACAAAATACCAAATTCAGGAATGGTTAACCAACAATAAAATCAACTTTGACAAGACAGCTTTAAAAACACAGTTATTGGAGTTCATTAGACTGTTAGTACATAAAATAATTACTTAAATTAAGTTCAAATACATCATAGTTTTTATTTAAAGGTATAAACCATGATCTATTTATGAAGCCGATGAATTATCAGAGCAATATGGCTACACAGTTCATTTGCTTCCTCCATATCATTGTATTTTTTAACTTTATAGAATTAATTTAGGGGATTGCAAAAAGATATTACTCTAATAATATACGTAAATATGGTAAGACGAATGAAGGCTGTAAAAGGTTGTGCAAGAAGCACTAAGTCAAGTAACTGCTGAAGCTTGAGCTAACTGTGAGACACTCACACTGAAGCTGCGATTTAAAAAATAGTGGGACAGGGAAGTAGAATTTCATCAAAATGATATCAGACCTTTCATAATTAGTTTAGAAGAAGAGGAAGATAATATTTAAAGCTATTAGTTATGACTGCACTTTCACATTTTGTTTCAGTGAAAATATTTGTGAAATGAAGAGCCATCAATATATGATAGTGTTTTTATTTTAATAGTTGTTTCACTTTATATTACACCATATACCATGTGGCCGCGTGCGTCTGCACTATAGCGATACCTGTAATGTAAGCAAAACACACAGAGGTGTCCGTGTGTTAGAACGGTAAAGAAGTAGACGCAATGTTCCAATGTGTAGTCGCGCAAGCGCATTAGCTGTCGCTCCCACATATGGGTGTTAGTTGCAATGTTTATATCGTCAGGCTAATGCGCTTGCGCGACTACACATTGGAACATTGCGTCGACTTCTTTACCGTTCTAACACAAGGACACCTCTGTGTGTTTTGCTTACGCTACAGGTATCGCTATAGTGCAGATGCACGCGGCCACATGGTATAATACCTAATACTATCTGATTGGCAAGTACTTTGAGTACAACACCTTTATTTATTACCTGTGCCTAAGAGAAACTCGTGAGTGTAATGTGATAAAACTAAAAAATATAAAACCTTTTATGTATTCTATTCTTTAGTTTAACGTATGTACTGCTATATCTTAATTATTAATACTAACTGTAATAAACTACATATTTCCATTCTTTCCGTTTTTTATTCTAAAACATTGATATTATATTTATAAATTTTGCAAAATAAAAGTAGTAATACAATTGCTTTTATTAATTAACATAAACCATGTATTTTTCTAATGATAGAGTGATAAATATACAATATTAACATTCTAAACAGTTTAAGATATAATCTAAATGGCATTTGTAAGAAAAAAAGATTTTTGAAGTTTTTAACTGATCTCGTAACATAACCTATAACAAAAATGGCAATTATGTGCAAGATGTAAACAATAAATTTGTCAACGTTGTGTGACGCACATTGATGACGCAACTCCGTTCTTATCGTAAGAATACTATATCAAGACGTTTCTAGTCAAGCATAATATCCAGTGTTATAGAGTGAATATCCGCCTTCTACGCCTAACCGGGCATCATGTGACTTTTATCTGTTCCCGGAGATCAATCTGCATTAAAAGGAACAAGATTTCAGACCGTTAAAACTCTGAAAGAAAAAGCGGCAGGCGTCATGAACGGACTTACAGAAGAAGACTTCCAGCATTGTTTTGCACAATGGAAAATTCGAATGGAGCGGCGTAGAGATAAAGGAGGGGTGTATATTGAAGGGGATGATAATTAAAGATGTATAAATTTAAAATAAAAAGTTTACAGCATCGGTTTCGTTATTTTATAGTCACATCTCGTATGTTTTTCAATTTTTCATGCAGCCTAATCTTAACAATCTTAATATTTTATGTTTACAATGAAACCAATATTGTCAAGTATATCACATGTTGTTTGTCTACAATTTTGAGTTATGATCTAATTGAATTTATGAATTATATTGAAGTTGCACTATACAAATATATTTATTTATATAATTGCGAATTATTTGCTTTTGTTACCCTTGTATTTCTCTGTAGATAATCTGAAGTATGTTTTATTTACAACAGATATGAGAAACATCATTCGTATTGGTTTATTTACTATCTTATGCAATCAGAACATGTTTTTGTATTTCTCTAATTAGTTGATTTATTTGATAATTTATTTGAACAATATCAAATTGTCACAGGTTATAATATCACTGTTGGTTCTAACACTAGTATATTTTTAGATATGGTTCGGTTAAATGTTAATACTGAAACATACAACGGATGAAAATAATTTAATTTTCATTGATGACAATATTGTTTGATATTGCATCAACTTTAATATAAATAATTGTGTAAATATTCATAATTAGCTAGTAATATGCATTTCCTGAGATAATTAAGGATTCCATTTACATTATTTTAATAAATTGTTATAAAATATGTATGTACTGATACTAATTGATATTAATAAACTTTGTACCTAATATATATAGTACATTGATTTTATAGTAATTATTCTACAAACAGTACACTATAGTAATTGATACTGTACCTTGTGATGCATCATGCATTATCAATAAAATACAAAGGTCATCTATTTTAAAAAAGTAACTCCAACAACATAACAAATGGAAAATTTAAATGAACATTTACCTTAATTAGAGATAATCCAATGGCAGTGGGTTTAATTTTTCCCAACAATGTTGAGCAAATAGTTCGAATAAATTGATGTGGCAGCACGAAAATAAGTATATCTGCATCTTTGGCAGCTTCAACAACATCAGCAATTGCGACCTCAAATAAAGAATAATAAATTATGTAGTTATAAAATTTGAATATTCAGTGTTAATGAAAACTAAATATATCTATCTCGACATAAGCATAATAAATTATAAGTCTGTGATTAGGTACTTAGATAAGATATATTTAGTTGTCATTGACATTATTTGCTATAGTGCTATTGTAATTATTTCCTTTGTG
This sequence comes from Melolontha melolontha, assembly GCA_935421215.2. NCBI lineage: Eukaryota > Metazoa > Arthropoda > Insecta > Coleoptera > Scarabaeidae > Melolontha > Melolontha melolontha. Next base: position 49,167,655 of record OW285240.1, read on the forward strand.
TATGCTTATGTAATTTTCATTAAAAATTGTATATCATATTTACTTACGACGTTGTCTGGTAATTTATGCCCTGGCAAATATTTTATGTTTTCATGGGTTTCATTGATAATTTCTGTTAATTTCTTCCCATTTATAACTTCTTCATAAACATACATAGTAACTCTTTTTTCGAAATGCGGTAAATGGGACACATTATTACCCACGATTTTTGCTATTGCCGAACCCCTAGGTGGAGAAAAATACAAATCAGTTAATAAAAAATAAATATCGTGAAGAATATGAACACTTCTGTATAATGTTAGGTTATAGTGAATAATAATCACGAGACTTTTATCGAAATTCACTTAAAAAAAACCTGTGTTAATTTATAAGATATTTACCAATTTCCACTACCGATAATGCTAACTCTCTTAAGTTTTTGAGACATTCTACTAAAATTTTGCTTGTCAACCTAAAACATAGAACAACGTGTAACTCGTAAATATGCAGTACACGCGGATTTACTAGTATTAAAGTTGGCCAATATATAATTTTCGTGTAGGAGCAGATAAGGTTTCTACCAATAGAATTCTTTTTAAATAGCGACGCTCCAATCATAAGTAAGGACTAAGGTCATCCAGCTGAATATGTTGACCGAAAATTAACCTTGTATATAAAAAGTATCAACAAAAGCCCTCATTTATTATTCCGTAATATTCCGTATAGACATTAGAAAGAAAGATATGTTATGCCATATAAATGATATTGATTTTGATTAGACTTTGAGTACATTTCCTTCGTGACGAAATTATTTTCCGTAATTTACTTGGCAATTATATTTGTTTTACTTTAAATACATATTTAAATACACAATCTATTGACATTAGAGTTAAAATGTTTTATGGTAATATTCCAACTCGCTTGTCTGTAGGTACTTTATTAATTAATTCATAAATATGTAAAAAATAATAATACAAAACTTATTAAAGATTATTATTTTTTCTTATTGTTATTGAAAGAAAGCAACAGGTGCGAATATTTTTTATCATTTCATATTGTTATTAAATAATATTTATTTTTGTATATCCGTTATTTACCTATTAAGTTAAAAACAGAATTTTCTCATTCTCAATTTCGAAAATACAGAATTTTTTTAATAAATTTTGATTTATCTCTTCATTAATTTATGCTCAAATTTATTTAAATAAATTTGTTCGTTACATGTAATACTTATTTATAACTCACTGAAAAACTAATATTATTCAGTTTAAATTGATAATTTTAAGATTGTTTACATGTCGCATTTAAAGTCTTCAAGTAATCACTAAAATATCTAAAATAAATGCTGTAAAGTGTAAACATATGTAAAAAAAAAACAATAAATTGTTCTTACAATTTATTCACTACCATCCCCTTCAAAGCAAGTAAGTACTTTCTTTCCACATGAATACATCGATTCCAGCGACTAGTCCATGACTGGAAGCAGTGCCGAAAGTCGGCGTGTTAACGTGTTCAACACTTCCTGCAATTCGGTCTGAATTCCCTCAATCGTTGAAAACGGCACTCTTTGAGCTTTAGTTTCAACTTCGGAAACAGAAGTAGGGTAGTACTGCCGTCTTAGTTGAGGCTAAAAACTAACGCACAACAAGTGATTGATGTGTGGGTTGGTGCATTGTCGTTGTGTAGGATCCACGAATTGTTGCGCACTTGGCAGGCCACTTGGGATGAATGTTTTCTCTTAGTCGCCGAAAACATCGCAATAAGATTAATTACATTAATTGTTTCACCTGGTAACAGAAATTCTTTGTGCACAATGCCTTGACTTGACGTTGCTTCGAACTTGCGGTGCTTTCTTCGGTCGTGATAACCGTGGCGTATTTCACTGCGATGACTGCTGCTTTGTTTCGGGATCATACCCGTACACGTATGATTCGTCGCCAGTAACGACTGAAGTTCGCATCCCTTTTGGAGGTTTCTTTTAGCTCTATGCGCATATGAATACAATGCAGTTTTGTTCAATGCAGCACAAACTTCGCAGCAATACGCTGCATGCTACAAATGTCATGGGTTGTTCTCCTTCGATCTTGCAGAATAGCATCATGCACTTTTGCCACATTTTGTGAGGTGTTTTGCGTCGATGGACGACCGAAACGTTCATCACCATCAACCGACACACGTCCATTTTAAAAAGGGTTGCACCACTCATAAGTTTGTGTCTGGCATAAAGTATCTTCACCAAACGTTTGTTTAAGTATTTTTAGAGTTTCCGCTGCAGTTTTACCAAGTTTGAAGCAAAATTTTATGGACATTCTTTGTTCATTCACACCAGACATTATAGTATCGTAAAATAAGTTAAAGGCAACTCAACAAACATACACAAAAATTATTTGTCACCACCTAGCAAAGTAACGTTTGACAGACTGACTTATATAGACGTAGCTCAGGGTTGCCAGATTTTTTAAAATGAGAAAGCGCCAAATCGATAAATAAAAATCGCCCAAAATCGCAAAATAAAGAGAAATTTAAAATATGCATGATAGTGTTAAAATATTGAATTGGCAAAATTAAATTCATTATTAAGATTTGCACAATTTATGCAAATTAAATATATTCTACAATATCGGTGATCTGCCGATTTAAATAAAACATATACAAAATAAGGTTTAAAAATATATATTTATATAACTGATTAACAGTCTTGAAGTTTTATGTTTTAATTAAACATATAATTGCACTATATATCTAGGTATAGCAAGCGCCAATTAAGTTGGCGCGAGGAGGAGATGCGCAGAAGCCGTTTTTAAAAACGTCCACCCCCACTACTCAAGTAATTGTCAAAATACATTTGTCATTGACGTTTGACGGAACATAATGTCTTTGCTAGGGGATCATAAAGTGATACACGCTCAGAGGTTAGAATTATCTGACAGTTGATGTAAAACTAAATACAAATCTGCCCACTACTTTTAATCCTGCGCGAACTTACCCCTCCTCGCGCCAACTTAATTGGAGTTTGCTATATCTTGTTTATAGTTACTCAAGTACGATTATCCAATATTTTCCAGATTTCTGCAATTTCTGTTGATGTTGTGAGGTCTGGTGATATCTTCGTTCAATGAATCACGATACATGCTTGAATTAAATCTGTTACGTATTTTTGATGTAATACCAAAGCTAATATAGTGCGCGACATATAAAACTCGTACAACTCTTATAAGCATAAAATCAGAGTTTTTCAGTTGCGTGAACGGGACAAATATATTCATACTGTCACTTATAGACTTTATAGGTTATACATGACATACATTGCTACAAGTAATACCTAGAACTCAAGTCAAATTTGACAAGTTAAATAAGACATGTTAAATTTGATAAGCCTGGCTTACATTGATAATATGTTAGTGTACGGGTTTTATATGTCGAGCAGTGTACAACAGATTTTATTTAAATAGCAGTACGTCTTATTTTTAATAGAGTCTAAAGTCTGAACGTTTAATTGATTTCTTTGTTTAGTTTTAACGGCGTTCATTACTGAAAATACTCTTTCCACAACAGCCTGCTTATTGGTAAGCTTAGTAGAGATAGCACGTATCTTGCTAGAGTTTGGAAAGGCCTTGTCTAACAGCATTTTCGTAATTATTGACAAATGACCAAAATTGTATTGTGTTGGGCAATACTCCGTCCAGTCAACACACAGTAAACTTCGCCACTGTTCTTCTGAATCCGTTATACTTTTAAAGTCAGCTAAGTCCAAAAATAAGTCTTTAAATTTTGGTCTTGGCGAACCTGCATATCTAAAATTACTTAAATTTAAAAATGTCGCCCAAAATCGCGCACCGAATTTTGAAGTAGCCCAAACCAAGCGACTGCGCTTTTTAAAAATTTTTAGGCGCCCAAGGACCTTTCATGATCGCCCAATCAGCGATAAATCGCCCAATTTGGCAACCTTAAGTAGCTCACACCATCTAGCGCTATAGAGCTATACTACCATCACTTCGCGCGCCACATTCAAATTCCAAGAATTTCTATATGTTCCTGGTGATTTTATTGAACTCAAAATTTTCAAATATAAAACAAAATACATCAACTCATTAAGAAAGCATTCTTCTCCAAATATTACGATTGCCTACCCACGATCTGGCAATTTTTCAATTCCACGCCTGAAGAAATCCGATGGTTTAGAAGTGGTTCCAGTGTATCAGCTTTAGCTAGGCGAGTTGCCTTTTTTTTGTTGGCCTATGCTATTCTTGTCTGCTCTTGATATTAACATGAAGGCAGCATTTTTTATAACCGTTAGCAATGTAGAATAAAAACGATCGATTTTGTAGACGAACTAAACGATTACAATCAATTATAATGGCCAATTACCGAGTTGATTGGCGTGGACCGTTATGAATTCAAGCGTTCGGACGATCTTCATCAACGTTCGATGGTCTTTCTGAACGTTTAGAATTGTTTATGTCAAAATGGCCCTTTTCAATAACAGTAGCAAACCTTTAGCACTGTGATACCATGTTGTAGTCGCCCCAATTACGATTTCCCCGTAAACACAAATTGCTATGCATTAACTCCTCTGTTGAACTCGAATAAAAAAATATGTCGAAAATGCTTATCTTTCTCTACTTGATGTCCCAATAACGCTGTAATAATTGAATTCATCTCTGAATGCTTAGATAATGGTGAACAGACGGATGTCATTTATGCAGATTTCGCTAAAGTATTTGATCGAATAAATCACGTGAAAATGCTAGTCAAACTTGATTCTATGGGCTTCTCACGTTGTCTGGCTTCGCTTATTCAATCTTATCTGCACGATCGAATGCCATATGTCTCTGTAAGGGCCATAGATCCGGCAACTTCACTCTGGCGTACGGTGTGCCGCAGGGTAGTATTTTGGTTCCACCTCTCTTTTTGATCTACATCAACGACTTGTCTATGTTCTTAAATTATATGCTAAAATATACACTATTTCCGATTGCGTCTACTTCCAGAGACAAATAACAGAACAGAATTGCAAATATGGTACATCGATAATGGTGTTGATTTGAATTTATCCAAATACGCCATTTCCTTCACGTGGCATACAACTATTATTAAATAGAAATATAATATCAATATACCTCTACAAAGCATGTGAAAAATGTCGTTTCTTCTTCAATAAAGTCATTAGGATTTATTATTCGTAGTATCAAGCAATTTTCGTGTTTACATTCAATCACTAGTCTCTATTTTTGTCTATATTATTGTGTACGTGCGTTCTGAGCTAGAATAAAAATCTTATATGGTCTCCATTTTATAATATTCATTCAGAAGTACTTGAAAAAGTTCAGAGCCTTTTTTTAAAGTATATATGTTACAAACAGAATGGGATAGCTACAGGCCGTCACTGGGTCTTCCGGTTTGGAACAGTAAATTCGACTTATCAATTACAATTCGCAACCGATTATGTCAGAACGGTTGCCGAGAGACATTTAGTTTCGGAGATAAGTGGGTGGCCCAGAACGGAAGGTCAAATTTCAGCGCAATTTTCGCGAGTTCGAAAATCTTTTTATCTCTGATTTTGACTCGGTTAATTTTTTTTGCAAATTTCTCGCAAATTTTTTTTATATAACGTGTGTATAAATTGTCGCCAAAGCTACACGCAGCGACGTTCTTCGTTTGGTTCTGAATAAAAAATCTTAATGTTAAAATATCGTCTGTTTCGTTTGTTTTCACGGGGTTCTTGAAGTTCAGACTTTTAGTGCGTTACTAACCTTTGCTCTTCGATATCTGTTAATAGAGATAGATGCAATTTAGTTTAAAGAAAAAATTTTTATTAGTATTATTTCGTAAACGTTTTCTTTTTGATTTAAAAGCTTGTTTTAAACATTTATTCAATAACGTACTTCCACGAAAAACACATTTGGCAACGTTGTAGAACAATAAGTTTGTATTTCAAAGTGAGTTCAATCAAAATTATTACTGTCAAATTTTGACATTTACGAATTTACGAAGCATGATACGACATTTTAACATTAAGATTTTTTATTCAGAATCGAACGAAGAATGTCGCTACGTGTAGCTTTTGCGACAATTATACACACCTTGTATAGGCTAGGCAAACTTATAGTTACTATGGCACAACTTACAAGTTGTACAATAGTAACAATAAGTTTGCCTTTATTTGTAGTTTGAAACATGCGTTCAATGATTTTTTTCTATTACATATATCTATTATATTCCCATCATAATATTTATTCATTTAATACATGCAACCATACAATTATTATTAGTAAACTTCCAAGAAACGCACCAACCAACAACTGTTATTTCAATTATGATCGGTGATGTAAGCGGTGATAAAGTGATCAATCATTCTGTAGGGTACATTATGATGAACATAATATTTATCGACACAAAAGCAGTACAAAAACAAAGACAAAATATACTCACAAAATAAAGTAACAAAATTCATAAAAATCCATTATATATATTAAAGAAATATACCGAACGACTAAATTAAACTGAATTAATTGTTTGCTTGAATCTATCCCTATTCTACGAAATAAAACTTCAATATGATTGACTGAATGTTTTTAAAAAGTCTTTGATTTTAGTGCATATAATTCATAATTCACACTGCACTAAAATGCAAACAATGACTTATAAGATATAAGTTATCCTTTGATTTCCCCATTTTGATTTGAAGTAAATTATTGGTAACCCTTTCTCCATGATGAATATATTGCTAAATTCAGCCTTGTTTTAGAAGTCTACTGCCGTAATCTGCCAAATAAGTTTTTACGATAATTTAAACTAAACTATTTCTTCTTATTGGGCTAATATGGAGAAAAAATAATTGCGTATATTAATTAATTAAACATAATTTTTTACGCTAAAAAAACGTTAAAGAAACTGAAAAAACTATATAAATATTATGATGAATCTGCTTCTTCCAATGGAATGATTTCTAAGTGGTTCATTACTTTCAAAAGTGATCGTATTGTTACACTTCGGATATAGGTAGTAAGAATGATTTTTATTTCTATTTTTTAAATTTTATTTTTTTTACGAATATATCGAATTAAAAATTCCAGGCATTGCCATTAAATATTCGTATTATTTGCGAGAAAGCATTTCTTTTGTAATGTAGTGGTCATAAATGACAACCCACTCAAAATTCTCTACTTGCGACCGAATGTATTACATTCTGTAACTTTAGTTTCATTGCTATTATATATATTTTATTTTAATTTAAGTTAGTTATTAATTAATTACGTACGACTTCTCTTATAATAATTTCTTGATTAGCGATATGACTTTATTATTAAGCTATCCAGACCCGCGCCGTAATTGTGTGCACGTGTGCAAGGTACACATGCGGCCAAATCAAAGGGTGGCGAAAATTATAGAGACACTGGCAGTGGCGGCTCTTGATGACGTACGATGTGAGCTGCTGCACGGATGAGACTGCTTCGTTTAAGCTTTCATATATACAGAGAAGCAAGTAACCGTACCGAAATCTTCCGAAATAGTTCGAAGTAGTCTCATCCGTGCAGCAGCGCACATCGTACGTCATCAAGAGCCGCCACTGGACACTGGTCATTATTAATGACCAGTGTCCAGTGGTGTATCTTAACCTATTGATTAATGACTCATTAATCAATAGGTTAAGATAATACTAACGTGTAATTTAAAAAACACGCTGACCTATTGAGAGAAAGAATTCAAGTGGGTGACCGGTTATGTTTACTTTAAACAAACATACCATCGATAACACACTTCTTCTAATCGTTATATTTTTGCGTGTGTATAGAATTTAAAGGGCATCAATCATTAAACTTGTTAGTGTTTAGAGAGTTATTTGTATTATGGGGCTTTTTATCACTTATCAGCGACTGGAAAATTTATGGTTGGGATAAGAAAATATAACACCGTTTGGTTTACCCTAATATATTTTGGCAAGTGTTTAGAATTTTAAGATGCATCAGCAAGCATGTGTGTCAGGCTCTAAACTTATTAGTGTTGAAACTATTATATTACGGTCTGTTCTACCAGCGCATCAATGACTAAAATTTTTGGCGGTAATATAAAAACATAGCAGGGTAGATTTTCGTTTTTTTTATGCACAATATTTCGTACTGTATACAATATATAACGAGCGATCAAGATAATTTGTAATCCAGTCGTTCATGAATTTGAGTCCGTATGTCTTTTCCGATTGTAACCGTTGCATAGTTATATATTCAATTGACGTTTTACTTGACGTTTGTAATGTAAATGCAGTCCAAGTATCGACATACAATTTCGGATTCATGAATAACAATAACAAATTATCTTGATCGCTCGTTATAATATACAACAGGGTGGGGAAAAAGTACTGCATATCGCTTGTAATTTTTGAATGAGCAATTTATATAAAAATTTTCTTATACAAAAGATGATTCGTATAACATTTGGCATCAACTGATTGCAATAGTTTTTTTTTGTGTTCACTGTTTTAATGCAAGGCCAACTAACTTTTTTTTCTTAAATAGCGTCATGTATTTTTTTTTACATATTTAAAAGACATTGTACAAGAAAATTTTCAAGAAAATGGTCAAAAACCTTTATGATTTCTAGTGACAGCTCAGTTAACTTGAGATAATAAATTATTCAGTTTTTAAATGTCAACATGACATAATATAAAAAAAAAACTTGAAAATCACGCGTCATTCGATAAAATTTTGACATTTATTCGGTTATAAAACGTTAATTTATGTAAAAACTCCAAATGTTTTGCAGGGGTATAAAGACCAACTAGGTCATTGTTTGGCAGTAAATGGTGCACAGTATTGTGCAATTAAACAAATAATTTTATCAAGTTTCTTTTTTTTAAAATTAACTCACTGTTTTTGTTTGAACGAATTACAATAACACTTCATCTTAACAATGTTTTTTTTGTTCATTTCATTAAAATTTTATAATTTGACAATAGTAAAGGTTTTTGGCCACTTTCTTGAAAATGTTTTTATACAATCCCCTATAAATTCATAATTCAATCATTATATTCAGACAAAAAATATCTTTTAAATATGCAAAAAAAATATATGTCGCTATTTAAGAAAAAAAAGTTAGTTGGCCTTGCATTCAAATAATGAACTCAAAAAAAAAACGAAAAAAAACGCTACCAAGTGATGCCAAATATTATATAAACTATCTTTTGTATAAGAAAGTTTTTAAATAAATTGCTCATTCAAAAGTTGCCAGCGATTACAGTACTTTTTCTCCACCCTGTAAAATATACTCAGAAATGCACATTTAGTAACTTGTGTAACTTCATTCTCGGAAATTCATAGATTTATCAATAAATAATATCTGTATTATTGCAACGTTAAATAATAATATTCGTAACAGTTTGGACAACACATATTTCTCGTGATCTTTAACATATGAATGATTTCAAATTTTGAATATATGGATTCCGGACCCTGTGGCACCTTAAATTTGTCTTTACATGCACTCCAAACACATAAATGTAATTCTATGTTCAAATAGTAAAAAATTAGGAGCGGCAAACTTATGCATGCACCCAGGTGGCCAAAAATACGGCGCGGCGCTTTCTACATGTCAAAATTATACCGACCCCGCCATAATACTGACATAATTTTAGCCACATTTAAATCGCCAGTGTAAACTTTATCTAAACCGCTTCATATGGGATATCAATTTAAAGCATTTTTCACAAGGAATATTTAAATGATATTTATTACAGTCCTCTAATTCGCGTCTTTATTTAATTCTTAATTCTTTAACCATCACTATTTTCAATACGATTGGTTTACCCTTAAACCAGGTCATAAAACGACCCTTTTTCAACTACGAGTTTTCTATTACACAAGACGTTCTTCTTCGTCTCCAACTGCCATCAGGTAAATATCGTTTCTTCGTCCTCAACCTTTCCTGAGGCAACAACTCACTCTACACGTACTTGTTCAAGTACACACCTTGAAGCACATGTCCGACTGCGACATCATACACAGGTAGCGCTCTGTATTGTTCGATACAGGTTTTATTTTAAACACATTTAATTTACGAAATAACTGTTCAGTGTGTATTGATTATGATACAAAGGTATTTTTAATAATATAAAATATTATTAAAAATCTGGTGTGAAGAACACAAATGCAGGTTCACTATTAATATTTTCTGTGAACGTGTCCGAATATATCCTATCCCCAGAGACGTAGATACGTATTTCGCTTTTCTACAAGCTCATCGGTACGCCCCTGCTGGAGAAAGGATATTTCCAGACACATTCACAGAAAAAAACCACCTCGCCCTATCACCGTAATTATCCAGACCGAGCGCAGAAGTAAATTCGGCGCTACCTGTTGTCAGACAGCCGAAGTACCTCGCATACCGTCCACATAATTAATGTGAAGTAACGACGCCCTTCCAAAGAGGTTAGCACAGCCAACTCTCTAGAAAACTGCATTTTGTTTGTGCCTTCACTCATACTACGGCTTAACCGCATGTGTAATGTATCAGAATAATTGAAACATACATGAGTAGGTAAACCCCACCAGTTTTGTATAATACAAAGGTATTTTTAATAATATAAAATATTATTAAAAATCTGGTGTGAAGAACACAAATGCAGGTTCACTATTAATATTTTCTGTGAACGTGTCCGAATATATCCTTATTAATTATGTGGACGGTATGCGAGGTACTTCGGCTGTCTGACAACAGGTAGCGCCGAATTTACTTCTGCGCTCGGTCTGGATAATTACGGTGATAGGGCGAGGTGGTTTTTTTCTGTGAATGTGTCTGGAAATATCCTTTCTCCAGCAGGGGCGTACCGATGAGCTTGTAGAAAAGCGAAATACGTATCTACGTCTCTGGGGATAGGATATATTCGGACACGTTCACAGAAAATATTAATAGTGAACCTGCATTTGTGTTCTTCACACCAGATTTTTAATAATATTTTATATTATTAAAAATACCTTTGTATTATACAAAACTGGTGGGGTTTACCTACTCATGTATGTTTCAATTATTCTGATGTATTGATTATGTGTTAATTTTCAAATACTTATTCGTCGTATTCGTATATAGCTTTTATCTAATTTCTTCAATATATTTCAAATCGTAATTTCTTGCTTGTAAACATTAAATAAACTTTAAGGACAACGTTGTTGTGTTTTCTTTTATTTAATAAGTCATACCTAGTTAATAGACTTTCATTTGAGCATACTACACACGTCCTGGACCTTTGATGCTCATCATCACATTAATTTATATTTTGAATCATTTACGTCTCAGAGATTAATATTAAATCTTTAGTTGTCAGTATCAATAGAATTTACCATCTTCGGAAGGAAAAGTCGTTGGTAGTTGCTTTTTACACGGTGTATAACACCCTGATCTATAGGCTGCAATTTTGAACTTGTATTGGGTGGCATAAAGACCAATTTAATGCAGTCTATATTTTTAACATCAGGATGCGCTGGAAAACTATCAATTAGTAATAATTTTTTCTTTTCCTACGATGCAATTTGTCATTCTATTTCTCACAATTCGTTGGTAAAAATCTCGGAAATCATCCAAGCTCTACTATTGGATTTATAATTTATAGGTAGTTGTTTAACATTTTTAAAACACTTTGGGTGTTTAACCTTTCCTATTATCAACAATTTTCTGTTTTCTGCTCCCAATAGATTTGTCGCTACTAACACAGTAATGTCTTATCAGGTGTAAGCTTATAAAGTAACCCTGCTTCATCGGCGTTAAATATATCTTCATCTTTAAAGCTTCATTTAATAAGTGGCCAACTGTTTTGCAGCCAATCGCTTACAATATTGATATTAACTGCGGCTGTTTGGCCAAGAATTTTTCCGCTGGTAATATTATGTCGTTTTTTACTCCAGCTTCTACTAAATTTACATGCACTGTTTGTTAACAATTTATTGCCGAAATCGTCAGCTTTTGTTTGTAACACAGCTCCACTAACAGTTACATTATCAATTCTTTATTGGCTAAACCATTTTAATCAATTTTGGTCAACTTCTGAGTTGGCAGGTTTTTAACTTTTTTAACGCTTGAATTTAAGTGTTCAAAGTTTTCTTTTTTGTTCCAAATTGTAGCAATCGTTGATTTACTAGTTTCATTTCACAGCATATGTCACTCTGTTTTGGGCCTCTTTGTAAACGTTTTATAATATCGCATTTAGTTTTTAATGTAAACGATTTTCGATTTTCATCCAAAGCAGCGTTACCGTCACTCATTTTTATAACTTTTAATATCGATTAATAGTCTTCATTATTTATTGACGAGTCCCGGTATCTTATATTAAATACGTTCATTCGGATACTTGTTCCGCCGTCTGTGGTTAACTTTGGTAACTATATCACCCCTTCCGCTTACACGCGGGTGAGATTAGGTGATTAGCAGACAGACCTTGGTCGTGTAAAGTCAATTAAAAAATTACGAGTGTACATCTTCTTAATGGAAGTTAATTCATGCATCTTTGACCTTTAGTTAATTCATCGTTCATAAACGGATCATGTCAAAGGATGAATTCTAATTTTTGGAAGAGCCAATTTGCCGTTTGCGACTTACGTAGGTTTGAGGAAAATATAACCTAACCTTGGTTTTTACGTGGCGTTCCATTTCGTCGTCGTAAACGAAAAAAAATAGCTTTCTGCTGAAGAGTTCACGAGTATTGCAGTCTATACTTCAAGGGCAATTTATTCCCCGAACAGTGATCGACCTGGGGAATTAATTACCATCTTCGACGGACAGGGATAGGATATCAACTAATTCGTATTATTAAAGTTTTTGTGTAATTTAAATTTCGTCTTATAATTTTTTACACATATTGCTTTCATATTTCGCCGTAATCAATTTAACTTCTTTTAGCATAGCTTAAATTCATTGTTGTAATATTAATATAGTTATTAGCAGCATTTTTAATGCCATATTAATCAATTTGCATAGCGGCTTAGAGGCCAACTCATTTAAAATTCTATATATCTTATATAGTATTACTTAAAAGAATTCATTCTTGTGAATTAAAGTATTCTTCTTACTTGCATTTAAGGTCAAATTATTCTTTCGTATATTGGAAATTAAAATCTAAATTTTGTAGCATATTCCGATATCGATATATTTTATAGTAGTTTCTTCTGCGGTCACAATTGTTTTTGCCTTTTCGTACGTGACCACAGATGTTCTTTTTTTGCATACATGCAGGTGCCGATAAATGACGACGCATTTTTGGAATTTCATAATTTTGAATTTAGAATTTAGTGAGTAGGATATTTAGACTATCGCTATTTCTATTTATAAAATTATTGTGAATTTATCTTTAATGGTACCTTTAGAAAAAAATCTGCGGAAATAAACTATGTAATTAACTTAAGTAATTATTTTCCATTTACTATTGGCAGTATTATTACGTTCAACTCTTGAGATATTATGTTATATATATATATATTTTTTACCTTAACATACAGTCGGTATAATTATACAGGAAAAATTCAATTGATTAATATTTCTTTATTTGATTCTAGTCAATGCTTAAATATACTACATCCATTTACTTAATTTTATTATAATCATTTATTTTCCTTTGATCGTGAATATACGAATTATTTGTTCATAAGTTTTTTTCTTTGCCTTGGCACTCCCCGTAGCAATTTCTTTCTCAGGTGTCTTAGGCAGTAATTTTGGAGTTGGTACGTAGGTTAAGTCTAGATATATAGCGTGAGTTTGAGTAGTTTGTATGTGCATGCGCCGAAGATCGCGCGATCTCTTTCCTCAGCTTTCAGTCTGAGCTTCCGGAAGCAAAACTGAGTGGCGCTACCTTCTAACTTTTATTTTAGTCACCCACACCCGTCTCCACTGACTAAGGGCATATATAATAAATAGAAGCTCCCATACTTTGTGCGATACGACTACAGTTTTTTTGATCTCGACCATCTTCAGACGCCTTCGCTGCGCCAGCTTCCCGAGTAGGTAGCATCATAGATCAAGTAAACGTATGGCACGGTTAAAGACTCGATGCTGACGGTCGACTGCTATTTGACCATTTGGGGGAAGTCCCCTATTTTACCATTAAGAGTTCGTTACAATAGAAAACCTCTGAAATTTTATACATAGAAAGCGATTCACTTTATCCGAAAGATCGTTTTAAACGGGTTCATTGTATTAGGTAAAAAATGACACTGCTTTTATGGAACTTTAGTTCGTAACTTGCAAGTTGGTTTGTTATAACTGTGAGTTCGTTTTAAACAGGTTCATTATAAATGAACATTACTGTACTTCTTCGGCAATGTTAAATGTTCTTCAGTCGTTATTGATATCTTTATCTAGTGACTTATATAATTTAATAAAATAATTCAAACTTGTGAACAATTTATTTCTTGTTTGTGTTATAACTCTTCGTCTAAAATTTAAAAATTCTGGGTAGCCCACTAAAAGTGACGACTTAAAATTGTTTTTCAATTATTACTATGTTAATTTTTTAAATACGAATATGTAGAGAACAATTATAACTAAGTATGTGTAATTATTCTATATATAGGTTACCTGTTGGATAATAAAGAATTTAATTAGAATTATTTGTAAGAACTTGTAAACTTAAATTTTAGACATATCATGACTACCATTTGTGTAAATGTAACATAATTTATCGATAATTGATAGAAAATTCTTAAATTTTGAAACATTAAAATACCACAACTGTATATTTTAATATATTTAAATTAGAGCTTGTGGATAATAGTTAACAATAGACTGTGTTTTAACAGTCGAAAATAAAACATTTATATATACATATATATATTAAATGAAAACCCTGTGCCGTTATTAGTTTAAAGCATAATTTAACACTTTGAACACTCTAGATCTGTGACTTGCCATTCGTTTTGGAAACAGTAACGCAATATAATATATCAGAGTGATTAAATGATTAATCCTTGTTGCTATCTATTACGTCAACTTGATGGAGAATAATTGATTGATTTGTTATTTTATTGTAATAATGAATGTAATACACCATAGTGAGCGTTTAAATAATAATGAAACTTACGACACGCAATGCGTGTTTTAAGGAAAAAAGTAATTCGGAAGCATAATTCCCTCAAAATTAAAAGTCATACACACAAATAGTAATAATTCAAATTTAAAGAAAAACTGTATGAAGCAATATTACTGCAATGGTCTCTAGAAGAAGAACTAGCCATAGAAAACTTAACTAGAATCATACAAGACACCACCTGGTTCGCCACCCCTATTCTTAAAATAACAGGAAAACGAGTTAGTGCCACAATATTCAGTATATAATTTAGTAAATCCTATGGATTTCTGTCTTTAAGCTCAAGTCCAGAATACCAAAAGTTGAATGGTCAAGCTAAATCAGTAGTAAAATTACTAAAAAGAATACCTAAGAAGAACGTAGGCGACCCATACTAGCACTTTTAATATACAGAAATACAGAGATGGAATATGATGCGTCATCAGCACATCTTCTTTATGGACGAAGCCTGAAGGACAGAGCACCAATAACTGATGAAAAGTTAACTGCTAAAGTACCCAATTATAGTAATTGAAGTAGGAAGGAAAATATGTTTAAACAAAAGGAGAAACAAAAGACAAATTATGATAAAAGGCATAAGGTGATAAAAAGGGAGAATTTGAAGGGTGACGATAGAGTTTTGATCATAAACATGCAAAAGGAAGGAACAATCGAGAAGAACGCTACAAAACCAAGATCTTACTGGGTAAGAGCAGAGAATAAAGAAAATTCGATAGGAAGGAACAGACATCTTCAAGTATTACCAGAATGTTCAACCATCGAAAAACAGTCGAAAGTGACTGAAGAACTAAGATAGATTCAAATAAGAAACAGGAAAGTCCCTAAATATTTATAAGATTTATATTCTCAAATGAAAAGGCTATTGTTATGGTCCCTATTAGCTTCTATATAGGTGCCCATTTTCTATCTCCGTCTATGGGTAGGCAACTTTCTTAGTATTGAAGATACCGGATCCGTTAAATTAGCAAAATTGCTCAGAATTTTGATAAGTATTTGATGGCATTTTCAGATTTTTGGCTATTTTTTGGGCTTAAACGCAATTTGCGGGGTAGAAGATTTTCGTCTGAAGAAGAGATTGATTCCACAGTTCGCGCTTATTTTGAAGGTATTCCGAAGGAAGATTGGGTGTAAGCTTTTAAACAGTGGAAAGAAAGAATGGTCAAGAATATTATTGCTGAAGGGAATTACTTTGAGCATATTTAAAATAAAACCGTAGAAAATTAACCGTGTTTTTATTCTAAATAATTTCAGCTTGTCACCCGTAATAATGAAAATATTTTTATTGAACAGATTGTAGGCAATCATATTTTACTTTCTAATAAGCATACAATTTAAGAAACATGTAGGTCAATATAGAGTATTCTTATCTCGCTTAGATAAATTCATTGTTATTATTGTAAATAAATCATTATTTACATAAGTTTATGTAATAATTGACTATATATGTCAAGATATACGTAAGTATTTTGATTAACACATCATTAAATGGTAAAAGTTTATATAAACTGAAAACAGGAAATTCGAAAATTATATGATGATACACGTATAAATACTTTTGGCATTGCTTTGAGACGTTGATATAAAAAGATTGTATTTTTACATATCAGTTTCTCTCTTTAACTATTATTATTATCAAGGTCACAAACTGCATTTATTCATTAATAAACTACTTAAGAATAATTAATTGGTGAAATATAAATCATAAATGATTTTTAAATATTATAATATATTTAATAATATACATAATAATTCTTGCCTGAATCGAGGAAATTTAGTAAATTAAAATATTTATGCACTTACAAAATAAGGCAAGGTTTTGTTGAATTTCAACTTTCACAGATATATTCAATAAATTCTAATATACGAAAATAAAATAACCATAAAGATTAGGAAATATCACTGGTCAACACAGTTTGGTGTTCTTATACACCAATACGTGTAGTTTATGTGTTTTGTCATACTAATTCTGAATCTGATTTAAAATTTGCTCCATCACGTCAGGATTTTGAGATATTTTCTTAAATAGTTTTTCTTCTTAAAAGCTATTTTTACATAAGAAACATACTACTAAAAATATTGTTTTGTCGAACATTGAGTAGACATGTCTGAACATGTCCTTGCATGTTTCCTACGTCAGAGCACTTAAACGACGCCCATTATTGCTCTGGAACCAATCAAATTTCTGGCTATGCGGGTATATAAAGAGCTACACACGTGTAATGTAAGTCGGGGTTTGTGCTAGCTGAACGTCTTTTTATTTTATAATGTCGCGGATAAATAATACAAACACTTTCTATTATGTATGTGGAGAATTCACTACCCACCAGTATAAGCGGGCGGAATATTACACCTTTAATAGTTATAATAAAAGTTATATTTACACTATTCTAGCTTAACCATTTAGCAGCAAGACAAGTTATGGGCTCCTAGCATTTGCTACGCATTCTGTACTGTTACTCTGAGGGGCTGGCCAAACGGTAAGAAAAGCGCTAGGTCATTTGCAAGACCTATGATTTGGCGTGAACAAACGGTCCATTCCTTCCCTTGAGTGTTTATATATTCATCGGGTAGTTTTGGATTGTTCTCTTTCTAGAGAAACCAGGAGTCCTATGACGTGCACAGCCGATGACGTCATTGCTTAGGTCACCGGCTGACGTAACGTCGCATGACGCACATCACGTTATTCTTGCTTCGAACATTCTTTGTTATCCTTCTGTCATAATCCTAGTTGATCTTCTTCTACGCATTGTTCTACTGGCATCGTGTTTAGTCTTCGTCGACATGTATCGTTTTGGAAATGACCCAATCATGTTTTATTTTCAATAAAAACCGAAATTATTAAGAAAGTGGTTAGACCGACAGTTACTTATAGCAGTGAGACATGGACATTAAGAGAAAGACAAAAATCACGGATTAACACAATGGAAATGAGGATCCTAAGAAAAATAGAAAACAAAAGCAGGACGGATAAAATAAGAAATGAAATATTTAGACGAGACCTATAAATAGATTCAATTAACGAAAAAATTATAGGACAAATTTGCAAAAAGAGTGCTCGAAACGCGAGTACCGGGAAGAAATAGGAAAGAAAAACTAAGAATAAGATGAATCGACAGAATTAGAGAAGTAAAGAAAAAAGAAATGACATGGGATGGTGTCCACATAATAGAAGACGATGAATTCAAAAATATAAGACTCAACTCCACCAGCCTTACACCTAGAAAGGTAGACGAGACCTAGGTCTAAGAAGAAGTAGAAGATTGCACTACAAATTGGGAATTTATGTATTTTAGAATCTTATTCACACTGACGTAATTTTCAAGTCAAACGTCTGATATTAATCAAACTTCAACTTCCACCGTTTAAAAATACAGAATTAATTTTTTCCAAAAGATGGCGCCAGTAGTTCAATCTCACTTCCTGTCAAATTATCTTTGTATATCAAATTTATTAAATTTGTCTTCTATTCGATATCGATTATGTGTTTGAAAAGGTTTTCTCTCTCTCTATTCACTTAATTAATAGTATTGACAAAATCATTGTCTAAAATATCGTCAATGTCTTCAAATAAATTCATTTTACCTACGACTAAACAATAAAGTAGGTATTATATTAGTGATTATTAGTTAATAATAGGATTCATAATTCCCGCAGGGAATAATGAAATGCAACCGTTCTTATTGGCGCAATGCAGGGAATAGTGATAACGTTATGTCTCATTATTCCCTGCATTCCGCCAATAAAACATACTCTTATCAGCGTTACCATAGTAACGATAAATAAGCCCGAATATTCTAATTGTGAAACGTCAGACAAGCGCAGCCATTTTACTAACTGTCAAAACGTCAAGCACCATATCGATATTATATACAATTTAAGAATACTTTGGATAGAACTTTAAAACTTTTTTCTGAAACTGGTAGTCTCTTAAGAAAATCAGGCAGTGGCGCAGTTAAGAAACGTACACCTCAAGTTGTCAATCGTGTTGAAGAAATAATGGAAAATGAACCGCAAACATCTGTTCGACATTTGAGTCAACAAATGAACCTTTCTGTTAGTACAACTCACAAGTTATTAAAAAAAGATTGCAACTTTATCCATACCGTGTCACGGCAGTACAAGAATTGTTAGAAATTGGTTACCCACGTAGACTACAGTTTTGTAATTGGTTTGTAAATATGAACAATAATGGAGAACTTTCGCAAAGAGTCATCTTTACTGATGGAGCATGGTTTTATAAAACGGGATACCTAAATTCACAAAATACAAGAATTTGGAGTAGTGAAAATCCACATGTAATTAATGAAGAATCGCTACATCCAGAGAAAATTGGTGTTTGGGCAGCGATAAGCCAAAGGCGAATCATTGGACCAATATTTTTTCAGGGAACGTTAACTGCTCAAAGGTACTGTACGGAAATTTTACAACCATTTGTCAATCAGTTGCATGATGATGAACTTCAAAATGCATATTTCCAACAAGACGAAGCACCTTGTCACTGTACTGCAGAATCTATGGATTATTTAAGAGAATTTTTTGATGAGCGTATAATTAGTCGAAATACTGAAATTGCCTGGCCTGCACGTTCATGCGATTTAACACCTTGCGACTTCTTTTTGTGGCCTTATCTAAAAAATAACATATTTCGAACACCTATATTGAATTTGAATGATATGCTACAGAGAATCGAACAGAAATGTATGGAAATTAATAACAATCCAGTAATGTTGCAGAATATCATCAGAAATTTTGAACGGAGGATTTTAAAGTGCATTGATCTTGAAGGACAACATTTTCAACATTTGTTATAGTTTTCAATAAATACCTATTATTTGTTATTTATTTGTATGTATGAAACTGTCAAAATATACGACTTCGTAGGTTAAGTAGTAAATTTTAATTTACGACATACTTCAAAATGTTCTCAGTAAATCACATGCTACTAGATTGACTTTTCAAATGAACACTTGTTATATATGCGTCTTATTCTATCAAAATTTCAAAGTAACCTAGATTGACTTTTCAAATGAACACACATTATATATTGTACATATTAAGGTGTCTACCTCTGTTCTTTTGTGGTAAAACACCTTCACGTGCTTCTTTTGCGGCTTCTGACAATTCTTGCGGAATATTCTAATTCTCAAACATATTCGTAACTGTAATTAGGTACTTAACAACAATAATAATTTAGTAATCTGTCAGAAAATATCACTATTATTTGTTACGTTACCTAGCAACAGTACCTATCAAAAGCATTTGTCAAAATGCCATGAAATTTAATACTAATTTTTTTAATTTAGTGATTTAGTAGTTTATATAGAATTAATTACTAACCGATCGAGTAAAATAGTATACAAACCTCGGAGGAAAGATTTATTCCTGTCTCGAGATTTCTAATCTCTCGACGGTAATGAACCACTTTTCGCCTCGGTATGTAATATAGATACTATTAGTTGTCAATAACTGAATTTTCTATTACATTTCATAAACAACACGATTTTAGTTTTACCTGACAGTTTATAGGGTAGGCAACAAGTAAATTTTCTGCCAAGTAATTTTACTGGGCGGATAAATTTTACTTGATGGTAAATAAAAACTTATAATCTATCATCTTACAAGTAGCGTTACTCGATACTTTACTGGAAGGTGTATAAACTGGCCCTAAATTTAAAAGTGTTCATAACACGTTTCTTGGGGAGTGTATCACTTACATTTTTGTAAATGCTAATTATAATGTCGAAATACTCCCAATGATGCATGCTATACCTACAAAGGGTAATGTTTATTTATAAATATGTCTCTCTATAGGGAGTAGTATACGTTCAAAGAGAAAATCGTATAGGAAGTTTAATCACGATGTAAAAAAACAATCTAGAAAACTATAATTGGACAGTTTTAAAATATCAGAATTGCCAGAACAATTAACATTTGACCTGGATTTTTTCTGAACATAATTGAAGAGATCCTGAAAAGCTGTTATATATTTATTGAAATAGACATGTTAGCTAACGCCATAAAACAAGTTACGGTCATTACTTAGAGTGGACCAATCCGGAGCGATATTGGTAAATATTTCATATAAAAGCCGAAAAACTCCAATAATTTATCAATTTATATATATATATATATATATATATATATATATATATATATATATATATATATATATATAATAACTTCGTGACCTTGGTATGATATGGTAAACTTAATCAGTAGGCGATTAAAGGTCTGTATATTACTTCAAAATATATGTATTTAAAAAACTCTACATGTTTCGGCTGTGTACGCCTTTATCAAGAGAATACAAAATATGAATGACAGGATATAAATGTCAAGTAATTAAGTTGCTATGTTTAAATTATTCAAAGATACATTCTAGTAATAATAATAAATCATGCCTTAGTATTCCAAAAAATAGATAACAAGGTGTGAACATATGTGTTGTTCGCTGCTAGCAATTTGTGTCTCCTTCTGGGTATGAACTTGTGTGTTGGTTGCTGCTGGCAGCTTGCGTCTCTCTATGGGTGTGTGGTTTTGTGTGAGAGCGTAAGTGTAGGGTTTTGTATGTCGGTGCGTTCGTGCGTGTGTTTAGTGATCTAGGGGGGTCTGCCCGTTGGGCAGTCAGGTGCCACTCCGCCTTTCCAGCAAGAGTGAGGAACCATGCTACGCGGCGCTAGCCCGTCGCCGCGCAATGCACACACCACTAGGACCGGTCCTGGGCGGCAACCTGGCTAGGCTGCCGTTAACAGCACACACACGTTCGACGTGTGTGCTATGCCCCCGCTTCGGCGGAAAACGTTAAGATGGCACAAGTGTGACCATCGTCGACCGAGGTAGCCACTAAGAGTGTTCCCTTAGTTGCGATGAGCAACCCCGTACAGGGTGCGCTTCGCTTGTCTGCGCCTTGCCTCGTTGGGGCGGGGGTCAGACCGTCGAAGTACTGCACGGAATTGTAAAGAAGTTGTCGGGAAAGGGTTGGCGGCCCTACGCAACGTCTGGTTATCCGACCTCTCTAAATTCATGCGACCGATCACTAAACACACGCACGAACGCACCGACATACAAAACCCTACACTTACGCTCTCACACAAAACCACACACCCATAGAGAGACGCAAGCTGCCAGCAGCAACCAACACACAAGTTCATACCCAGAAGGAGACACAAATTGCTAGCAGCGAACAACACATATGTTCACACCTTGTTATCTATTTTTTGGAATACTAAGGCATGATTTATTATTATTACTAGAATGTATCTTTGAATAATTTAAACATAGCAACTTAATTACTTGACATTTATATCCTGTCATTCATATTTTGTATTCTCTTGATAAAGGCGTACACAGCCGAAACATGTAGAGTTTTTTAAATACATATATTTTGAAGTAATATACAGACCTTTAATCGCCTACTGATTAGGTTTACCATATATATATATATATATATATATATATATATATATATATATATACAGGGTTAGTTAAAAGTATGGAGACGGCGATTTATTGTCGTTAATATTCATTTTAGGGAACTATGTTCAATATACAAGTTTGTTAGGATATTTTGATCTACATTTGAGAATATTTGAATTTTTTTTTTCTTCAATTGTTTTTTAGTTACGCCTGTCCGCGTAGTTTTTTAAAATAGGAACTAGTAAATTTTACTCTACCATTCGATAGAGAATTTTTTTCTCTTTACAAAAATATATGTATTTTTTTAATTCATTTTAATAACTTTTTTATAAGAAAAAGCCGGTTCATGTGTTTAACAGATGTTCGGTACATCGCAGATAGACAGAAGCGTAGCGATAAACAAACTTGAGCGACATAATTTTATCAGTGGTCATTGTGTACGTCAAATCTTTGACAGAAATAATTCATTTGTGCAATTTGTTGCTGTTAATATTAACAATGGCGAGTTTAAGTGAACATGAACGAATTGAAATACTTATGATGTTGATTATGGAGATAGACGCAGAAGTTTACAAGACGTTAGTAATTTATTTAATGATACGCATCCGAATAGAAATCCAATTTCTAAATCCGTTGTTGGTAAAACTTTAAGATGCTTTGAACAAACGGGTAGCGTTAAAGATTTTCCAAGGAGTGGTAGACCTAGAACAGCAAAAAGCGATGATAACAAACTGGATATTTTATTGGCTGTATCTGAATATCCCCATTTATCAACCAATCAATTAGCGGCCAATTTCAATATTTCAGTCATCGATCGTGTCATTTTTAAAAAGTGAAAAGTATAAACCTTATAAGGTACACCTTGTACACGAGTTAACGGAAGATGATTTTGATAGGAGAGTACAATTTTCTGAAGAAATGTTAAATATTTGCAATAATAATGAAAATTTTGTCAACAATATTCTTTTCTCTGACGAAGCTACTTTTTGCCGTACCGGTGAAGTAAACAGACATAACTGCAGATACTGGTCATCGGAAAATCCCTCTTGGTTTTTGGAGCACCATACGCAGTACCCTCAAAAGGTTAATGTTTGGGTTGGCATTCTAGGCGGTCATATTATTGGTCCCTTTTTCATCAATGGCAATTTAACTTCGGCTCTGTATTTGCAGTTATTGCAAAATGAAATAATACCTGCTAGTGCTACGCTCTATCCTCATGAAAACAATGAACACCTGCCCAATGACAGTATCTGGTTCCAGCAAGATGGCGCCCCACCACATTATGGTGTAAATGTTCGTCAATATCTGGACAACGTTTTTCCCCACAGATGGATTGGAAGACGAGGAACCATTGAAAGGCCAGCCCGTTCGCCAGATTTAAGTCCTTTAGATTTTTTTCTTTGGGGACACGTAAAAAACAAAGTTTACAAAGATAAGCCCGATAACGTCGAAGATTTACAAATCCGAATTACCAGAATGATACAAGAAATTCCCCGAGATTTTTTACAGAACTCTGTTCGGAGTTTTGTAAATCGATTGGGTCATTATCAAATTACTAATGGACGACAATTTGAACACTTACTTTAATATACTTTGTTATTAATTTGTTTAGTTTTTCTTGTAAAAAAGTTATTAAAATGAATTTAAAAAATACAAACATATTATTGTAAAGAGAAAAAAATCCTCTATCGAATGGAAGAGCAAAATTTACCAGTTCCCATTTAAAAAAATGCGCGAACAGGCGTATCTAAAAAAATAATTGAAGAAAAAAAAAATCAAATAATCTCAAATGTAGATCAAAATATCTTAACAAACTTTTATATTGAACATAATTCCCTAAAATGAATATTAACGACAATAAATCGCCGTCTCCATACTTTTAACTAACCCTGTATATAAATTGATATATATATATATATATATATATATATATATATATATATATACACGTTAGACTTAGACGGTCGTTTCCTCGGAGAATTAACCACTGCTTACAAGCGGAGGGTGGTCACTTCGAGCATCTTCTGTAGGTAGACCCAAACCAAAGTTAGTGGATCCTTTGATGCTGATTATTCCGATATTTTTAAATATATATACTTTGAAGTAAACCAGACCTTTAATCGCCGACTGATTGAATTTACCATATCATACCAAGGTCACGAAAATATTATATATATATATATATATATATATATATATATATATATATATATATATACCGATCGTTTTGACAAATAGGATAAATAAAGCCGGGAAGAGGTAAGGGGTATGAAAATTCGCAAAGAAGTGGGGACGCGTACCTATGAGTCTAGATACCACGGTCTAGTAGCGCAAGTAGGCGACACAATACGCAGTTAGTTGCAGTCAGTAGTTCACAGCAATCGGATCGAAGTGTGTATAACAAGGACAGGCCGCTACGTCCATAATGGATTTATTTTTAGTAAATGAGAAAATTGAAATTATAAGTTGGAATTTTCAAGGGAACACGTATGAAGAGATTAGAAACTTATTCCCTTTGTCCTTTCCTAACAGACCTGTGCCATCGATATCAACTATATCCCGCGTTATTAACAAATTTAAAACCTACGGATGTGTCGTTAACTGCTATCGATGCAGACGTAATAACCCGCCACGTGATGAGGATACGGAGGTAGCAATTTGTGCTTCTGTGGAAGAAAATAAAAATAAATCTCTTCGTGATATTGCCGAAGAATTAGATATTAGTAAATCAACTGCGTACGCGGTTTTGAAAAAAAACAAATATCGGTCATATAAATATCAAAACCACCAAGAGATTTTTGAGGATGATTATTTTCGTAGAATGGAGTTCTGTCAAACTATAATCGATAAAAATATTGAGATAAATAATTTTATTGAAAACATATGTTTTACGGACGAGTCCTCGTTTACTATTCATGGCGCACAAAATCCAAGTATTTGCCAATATTGGTCTCGAGACAATGAGCACAGAGTACTTCAAACTCGTACGCAATATCCACAGAAATTAAACATCTGGGTGGGTATTTACAATAATGACATTATAGGACCATTTTTTATTAACGGCAATTTGAATGGACAACGGTATTTGAATCTGCTACAAGAACATGTTATACCAGGTCTTGAAGAAGTCTCAGACAATATCAATAATGTATGGTTCCAACATGACGGGTGTCCTGCACATGAGCATAGGGATGTTCGGCAATATCTCCAAAATGTATTCCCAAATAAATTAATTTCGAAAGTGGGCACCATTCGATGGCCTGCAAGATCCCCTGATTTGGCTCCTCTTGACTTTTTCCTTTGGGGTTATATTAAAAATAAAATTTATAGTCCTAACCGAGCTACAACTTTGCCAGAATTACGACAAAAAATTATTGAGGTTTGCCAAAATATTACTCCCGGTTTGTTGTCTAACGTTCGAAGAGAATTTTACGATAGAATGGGTTACTGTTTAATGCAAGAAGGGAAAGCATTCGAACACTTAATTTAATAAATTATAATTTATAAAATTAATTATTATTATAGTTTTAATTTGTTTAGATATTTTCAGAATGAGTTTAATTTATATTTTAAAGAGTACGCCCTGTTATTTAATTTTTAGAAGTCTTATTTAAGTTTTTCGTATAATAATATTCAGCTCGAAATAAATTTTATGTTTTAAATGGTACGTAGTTTTATTTCATTTTAATTTAGAGAAGTTTTTCCACTTAATTTGATGTTTTAAAAAATAAGTTGCCTTATGTTAATCTACTGTTAAAATTAAACGTTTTTACATTGCATATTATCATAGTTTGTGAAATGTCTTCAAGCACAACACGACGCATAATGCACCTTCTCAAACCTTCGCTAAACTGCTACCCAGCTTCTAGCTAATAGAAATGAATACGCGCATGATACGCACACAGCATTCGTCGTTATCTGAATAAGCGGTGTGCTCTACAATATTGGTGGGGACGTACTTCCCTTGACCTCCTCACAGCTTTTAATATCTTACAACTCAAAACGATCGGTATATTGATAAATTATTTTCGGCTTTTATATGAAATATTTACCAATATCGCTCCGGATTGGTCCACTCTAGCACTCATTACTGTGTTTTGAAATTCTACATCGCATACAATGCATATTTTACTGATACACATCTTGAATCATTAAAAGAAATATGAACAAAATAAATCTTTGAACGAAAGACGTGTTAATCTCATAGTACAACGACCTATGACTCATTCCTATTACACAGTCTCCTTATCATAATTATCAGACAATATTGCGTACTGTTTCTGTACGAAAGGAAAAACCGACATTTTACATACACCCGACAAAATACATCATACATCGCCTTTATAAAAATAATTCGGAAAAACGTATGTCAAAAGAGTCTTTTATTAATTATGTTGGTCAATAAGGTTTTTACCTAGAGGTAGTGATTAATATTATTTAACAAAACACAACGTGGCAATTATACTGTGCAAGAAAAAATATTTTACTTACAATTAGATCATAATGGGTGCGTTTTATTTATACGTTCATAACACGAGAAGCTTTCAAATTTAAATTATAATTCAATAATTATATAGAAACGAAGGAACGACACTAAAATTACAGGACATAATTTTTTTAATATAGTCTGCCTCTTTTTGAATACACTGTTGCCATCGCTTAGAAAGCTTCCGTATTTCTCAAGAAAAAAAATCTTCTGCACAGCATTTCTCCAATACCTTTATTCATACTGATGGCCTGGCTTTTAAATGCTGTGATTTCCAATCTTTCTTGTCTAACTTTAGCCTTTGTCACTGAAGAAGAGATTATCAAAATTATGATCACCTTGGGTGACAAATTAACAGCTGCTGACAATTTTGTAGCAAGTTTTCTGGTTAGAAGAGATGCAAAGTTCATTTTAGCTAAGCCATTAGCCACCATTATCAACTTACCCGTAAGATCTACTACATTACCCACTCTCTGGAAACGGGCTAGAATTAATCTAATTTTTAAGAAACGCAACATCTCAGAGTTAAATAACGATTCTTCCAAATTGTGCAAAAATATTGTGCTTTAACAATCGCAATGTAGCTCACACTAAATATCTTGTCTTCTCACCAGCATCGATTTTTGCCTGGTTGTTTCACCGTAACAAACATTGCAGTACTTGATAATATCGCTCAAGTCGACGTCATTTATACTGATTTTTCCGGTGCATTTGATACTATCAATCATGACAGCTTACTAATAATAAATTTAATTCGTTTGGGTGTAGTCTTTCTGTTATAAAAGTTATGAGATCATATTTGACTAATAGAATAGAAGTTACTTACGCCTTCCATAGGGGTTCTCCTGCTATAAGTATGTACAGTTGACTCTTCCCCTAAATCAACCTCTTTTTAATTTGAATTTTTCTCTAAATCTAATTCGTAATATTGTATGTCCAACTATATGGCAATTCAGTTGTAAACGCCATTCTCTACTTCGAATTCCTTAATTCGAACTCTCCTTTAATCGAATCAAAAATTCCGATATTTCATGAAAATTTTAAGCCAGTTTTCTTCTCTATAAATCGAACATCAGTAATTCCCCTAAAAATATTGTTTCTTTGTACCGCTCATTTTACTTGATTATATTTTTTGTTAGTGCAGATGTCTCGTTTCAAATTCCGGCGATATTTTACGCAATACATATTCAGTTTTGTTTCGTCGGTTGCTATCGTACGCAGTTTTAGGCTGTTAAATATTCTCACAAGCATAATAAAATATTGAATAGTATTTTCACTGTTTTTAACAACAATGCCGAAAAGAGTACATAACACGCTTACCTTAGTGAAAAAACGGGAATTAATGGACGATATTGCGAAGCGCGTCAAGAAAAGTTATGTGGTTGTAAAATACGGAGTTCCCGAAGGGCCATATCCACAATTTGGAGGAATAGAAACAAAATTCTTGAACATTTTAATAATCCCGAATGTAGTGATAAAGTGAAGCGTTATACATACGAAGACATTGACAAAGCTGGATTTATTTGGTTTAGCTCTCTTAGAGCACAAAATTTGCCAATAACCGGTCCTTTGATTAAAGCAAAAGCGGCATATTATGCCGATGCACTGGGACATAAAGATTTTAATGCAAGTGAAGGTTGGTTGAGTAAATTTAAAATTAGACATAATATTGTTGGCAAAGCCTTATGCGATAAATCTGCATCGGTTAGTAATGTACAAACCGAAAATTGGATTGAGCAAAAGGTACCTAGTCTTATGAAATTCTACAGTTCTGACAACATATTTAATGCAGATGAAACTGGATTATTTTTTAAGTGCGTCCCAAACAAGGCTTTAAGTTTCAAAAATCAGAATGTTTTGGAGGAAAATACAGCAGAGATCGGGGTCACAGTATTGCTAAAATGTCCGGCACGGAGAAATTAAAAGTTGTTTTAATTGAGAAATGTGCCAATCCACGTTGTTTCAGAGGAGTTAAATCCCTTGGATTGGATTATTACAGCAATAAAAAAGCATGGATGACCGCACAACTTTTAGAGAAATGGTTGCTAAATCTGGATAAAAAATTCAGAAGCCAGAATCGCAAGGTTTTGTTGTTTTTGGATAATTGTACTAGTCATCCAAAAGACATACAGGTACGATTAAAATTTATAACACTTCAATGTTTTCCAGCAAACACAACTTCCGTTTTACAGTTCATGGACATGGGTATTATAAAAAACATGAAAGTCTTTTACAGAAAAATATTTTGTTGCGCATTATATCCACGTTTGAAGAAAATAGCAAACTTCCTAAAATAAATCTGTTAAGACTGCGTACGATTGCATTGAAGGCTTGGGCAGCGTTACAAGTGTAACTCAAAATATCTGGATTCGAGCTGTTCGGAAGAAGAAGTCATGGATGTTCCTCATGAAACTGATATCCAAAAAGCGCTAAGTGTTTTACATTCAACTCTGGAAAGGAATGAAAATGTCCCCGAAACCGTTCTCACAAACTTGCAGAAGGTAGAAGCATACTTTGAACATCAAATCTGTAGCACAGTTTTGAAATAAATGAAAATTTCGGATTTTTTTAAATTAATTAATTTTTTTATCATTACATATTTGTAACTGTATTTGAAGTGTACGTTATAAGATTCTGCTTTTTCTCTTTATCATACGTACAACATATTACAAATTAATACATATATAATTTTTTACCTCACTTTCTTTAATCGAAACTCTCCTTAATTTGAACAGATTGGAATACTACATGAGAATTCGATATAGACAGTCAGCTGTATCTGAATCGGGTGTCCTACAGGGCTCTAACTTCGGACTTTTGCTTTTGCTTTATAATTATCATGCCATGCTCTTTCCTATGCTGGTGACTTAAGAACTTCCTCGGCTGTCTACAGAACCATTGATAGTGAGAATTTATAATATAAAATTAATATTCTGTAATGCAACTCACTTAAATTTCTCCAAATATTATGTTATGACTTATACGCGTAGAGTTAATTATGCTCCAAATTAATTGATAAACTTCTCGCTATTAACACTGTAATTAAAGATCTTGGTGTATTGCTGGACTTTCTTCTTGGTTTTAGCCAATATATATGAATTTTCATCAACTAAAGGCCGATTCAATTCAATACATAATAAACTATTATTTACAGTATATTTTAAATTTCTTTGAAAAAGGCATCATATGCCGAAACATTTAGGATTGTTTTAGATTACGATGTATTTTGATTAAAACACTTTCATGTAAGCATTAAATTGTAAAAAGTTTTGTGACATAAACCAGGAAATTCAAAAATATATGGTGCATGTATACATTATAAATACTTTTGGCATGCTTTAAATATTATATAAATGTTTGAAACTATGATATAAAAATATCACATTTTTATAAATTGGTTTCTCACTTTAAAATATTGTCATTGTCGTCAAGGTCATATAACTCTATATATTTACTTATTACTAGGGAAAAAGCTACTTGAATATTAAATAAAAAAAATATATAGAAATTATTTTAATTGCTTATTAATATTTAATAAATCTTATTAGTACTATTACTCTAAATAAAGTAAGTACTAAAAATCTTACTTGAGTAAAGGAAATACCAAAAAAATTATATACTCGTCTGTATACAGTGTGAAAATAAACTTCTCAAAGAAATATAGCGTTTTGAGCTATAGTAAATATTTTCAACATAGCTTCAGTTTCTGTCATTTGTTTTTCATGACGACATCGATATTTATGTTATAAACTTTCCTCACTGAAAGGTCGTTTCAGTCCTGGACTGGATGGTATTCCGGAATATTTCCTCAAAATGTGCAGTTGTATTTTATTTCTTCCTTATCAATTATTTACCAGCTCTATAAAATTAGGATGTTTCCCCAATCAATAGACATTTGCTCACATTTTTCCAGTTTTCAAGTCTCGTGACAATCACTTATTAATAATTCCCGTGCAATATCGTTACTATCAAATATTTCAAAAATTTTTGAGCATATTGTATTTAGTTCTATCTATGACACCTTTCGTGAAGTAATTCACGTTATCAACTTGTCTTTTATGGCTGTAGCACCCAAACGAACTTATTGCAGTTTTGTTGCTATATTAATGACGCACTGGAGCGAGGATCTCAAGTAGATACCGTATATGTGAATTTTCTAAGGCTTTTGACCGTGTTGATGACAAGCTGTTGCTTTACAAACTTGGTCTTTATGAAATTGGTGGTAGCTTGATTTTGTGGATTGCCTCTTACCTATCTCAAAGGTCTCAAATAGTTAAGTTGTCATCGGAAACATCCAGACCTATATCGGTTATTTCCGGTGTTCCTCAGGGTAGTCACTTAGCACCAATTCTCTTTCTTCCTTTTATAAATGATTATACTTTACTTGTTCCATCTGCTAGGTGACCTACGCTGATGATTTGAAAATATTTAAATGTGTGGTCTCTTGCAATGGCGATAGAGCGCTTCAGGATGATATTGATTTGCTAGCGGCATGGTATATAAGCAACAATATGTCTCTAAATCTTGGGAAATGCCATATTATCACTTTTTCAAAGAAAAATAATACTTGTTTTTAATTACATGTTGCAAAGTACTGTCCTGGAAAGAGTTGACCACGTTACCGACTTAGGTGTTATTGCCGCGCAATAATGGCCTCGACCGACGAAAATAAATGATGTGCGCATGTGACGTAACATGTACTTCTCTATTTGGGTTAACTTATGATTACCAAAATCAATAGAGAAAAATTATAGGTTATCATTTAACAAAAATACCGAGGACGTCATAACATGAAAAACAAATGACATTGGAAATTGAAGATATGCTGCAAATATTTACTATAGTTAAAATCGCTATACCCCTTTGAAATTTTTTCAAAAAAATTAATAATAACGGAATTAACGAATTTATTCGTTGCTCTATTTCCACGCTGTATATATGTGTATATATAGTTATGTATATGAGCATGAAAAAGCAAGGTTTTTAGATGAACTTCAACTTTCACTAATAGATAGATCAAATAAAGTATAGACACATATTTAAAGTTTTTCGTCATTATTGCCTAACTCGTTTATGTAACATTTTTGATATCAACATTGTAAATCCTTTTTTCATGTAAAATCACTAGAAATTGTAAACAAAAAGCCGAAATATTGTCATTTTTATGAACTAGGTACGCAAGTACTCACTGCTAATAATTTAATTATACAGCCTATTAGATCGTTTAAAAATAATCTGCACTGGGTTGCATCAGTCAAAGGCAAGGTCAATGTTATAATGTTATATAAAAAAATTTTATTGCTGCGTATACGATTCATGATGTTTGAGAAAAAATAACGACCTTCTAATTTTAGTTTAGTAGAATCAGTTTTAACAATACGCTTAAGTTAAAAAAATAAACGTATTTTTCAATCCTAATTACTACCTTTATGTTAAACAATATATAAAGATAAATTCCATTTAATTTATAGTATGTCCAATAGTTTCTATATAAATTTGTTGCCTACCTTGTCGTTGTTACGAGGATTGCTATTTAAGTATTCGAAATAACAAATAAAAACAAATATTTATCATTGAAAATGATGATTTCAAAATATGCTCCGTGATGATCGATGCACTTTAGCATACATTTGAACAAACTTTCATACACTTTTTCAATTTCTATTGAAGTATCTCCAAAACATTCCTATTTTAACTATATTATTTAGTCTATTGTGACATACTTCGGATAGTGAAAATTGTGTTTTTATTATTTACATGTTCTTCTATATCTCGTATATTTTCAGAAGATAAAGTGCAAGCAATAAATTCATGTTCTGTATTGATTTCATTATTTTTCCTGCAGAATCTATCAAATGATAAATTTGTTTTAGTTTCATTCGCAGGAGAAGTGTCTTATTTCATCTTTTATATTAAATTCAACACCACCTTTTGTAATAATAGTTTCAGAAATAACTATTTTATCATCAATATAATTGTCTACAAATTTTTCATTTATTTGCACTATACTTTTTGAAAATATTGGGATATTTATACTACAGTGAGAGCCAAAAAGAATATGTGAGTTGGCAGTACTTTTTTAGAACATTTTTGAGTTTGCGATTGGCAGCAATCATTTTGAATATCAAATAACAGTGTTTTCCATTCATGCGATTAATGGCGTAGTATTTTTCTGGTGTTCTCTTTGTTTTATCACGTTTTATTCAAAATTTGTCTATATTCAAAAGAAAAATACTTTTTAGTACTAATTATCAAGGTGTTTACTATAGAAGAAGACACGTTTATAGTAATGGCATATTTTCGAACTGGCATTCAAAACGAAGACGGTGCTTGGCAGTATTCTGGGGAAGCGTGTTATAATCAATTTAGAATTACTTATAACGAACATGAAATTACCTTTCAAGCATTTACTCAACATCTAGAACGTGTAATTGACCGATTCTTAGAAACCGGTAGTGTCTGTAAAGGTAAATCTTCTGGAAGACCAAAAATCATAATGCCAGAGGTTGTTGAAAATGTTCAGGAGCATATCCTTCGAAGTCCACAAAAACCTACACGTCAATTATCTCAGCAAGCTGGTATGTATACATATATACAGTTATTTGAAATATACAATATAAAATATATTTTGCAGGTATCTCATATGGCAGTTGTCGAAGAATATTGAAAAAAGATCTACACATGAAACCCTATAAAATATATGTTTGATGCATGAATTACACCCACAAGATTATAATGTTTTTTATCAGAATAATTGAAACATACATGAGTAGGTAAACCCCACCAGTTTTGTATAATACAAAGTTATTTTTAATAATATAAAATATTATTAAAAATCTGGTGTGAAGAACACAAATGCAGGTTCACTCACTCAGGTTCACATGGTTCTTTTTTGTGAATGTGTCTGGGAATATCCTTTCTCCAGCAGGGGCGTACCGATGAGCCTGTAGAAAGGTGAAATACGTATCTACGTCTCTGGGGATAGGATATATTCGGACACGTTCACAAAAAAATATTAATAGTGAACCTGCATTTGTGTTCTTCACACCAGATTTTTAATAATATTTTATATTATTAAAAATACCTTTGTATTATAATGTTTTTTTTAATAATAAGCAACATTTATAGAATAATATGAAGTGACAAATGCATTTGTGTATAAAATGTTGCAGATAGTATTTATAACAGTTGTAAGAATATTGAGATGTACATACGTTTTCTTTTTGTATATTTGTAAATTTATTTATAATATATGATGTTTAATAATATACTGTAGTGTTATTTTATTTAGTTATTCTCTATTTTAGTACAGATTAATCTGTTAGCACTAGTAATCATTTTGTGGATTTAAGGTTAGAATACCGCCTAATTCTGAGCAAACGCAACGATGCGAATGTATGAATATTTCTCCCGCTTCGAATACAAATTCCCTGAATGCGTTTAGCCAATCACAAAACAGTCTGTCGCGCAACGATTTGACAATTAATGTCACAAATTAGTGTCACCACTGTCACCCTATACGGAGTCTCTTAAGCGTTTGAATAGTGATAATGCCGCGTTATACACTAGAAGAGAAAGCCGAAATGATGAAATGGTACCACGCTGATAATTCTTATCAAAGAATATGTGACTTATTTGCCGGAGTTCCTAATGATACGTTCATTTTAGTATGCGCTGC
The DNA here is from genome assembly GCA_935421215.2 of Melolontha melolontha. NCBI lineage: Eukaryota > Metazoa > Arthropoda > Insecta > Coleoptera > Scarabaeidae > Melolontha > Melolontha melolontha. The sequence continues at coordinate 49,202,278 of OW285240.1, forward strand.
AATAGAACTAAATTCAAATTTGACACATAGCGATATTTCCAACGATTTAGGCATATGCTGCTCTTCCGTTAACCCCATACTAAAATTAAATGGTTTTCGTAATTATAAATATTCCAAACATCATCAATTATTTTATGGTGGTGAGTTTAAACGGATGAATTTCCGTTATTATATAATTAATTTCTCATTATGAACAATTTATTTTATTATCTGTAAGAGTAAATTTTTCTTTATATTACTAGAATTTAATTTAGTTTTTATTTATTTCTGAAGTTTATTTAGTTTACTATGAATAGTTTTTATTACCTTTATTATTAAAATTTAATTTATTAAATCTCTTGATGCCTTATTTGCAATTTTCTTAACCGCTTATTAATAATTTTATTACGCTTTGTGTGACCATCGTCAGTATAACGTATTGCAATTTATTTATTATAAAATCATTACAATAACACAGGACTAACCAATTTATAGTCCTTTAATAGTAATTTGGTAATCAGATAATTTTTCTTACGCGACTCCATAATATGTAAGTATGTATGACATATAACATCGATGTTGACACGCCTACAGCATTCAGGGGAATTCTATTTGGAGCGGGAGAAATATTCATACATTCGCATCGTTGCGTTTGCTCAGAATTAGGCGGTATACATATTTACTTTAAAATTACTGTATGACCACGTCTACGTCGCTGCATCACTACTGAAATTTTCTGACAAACAAAATCAGTTTGACCAACTATTTCAGTCTTTTTGGCTCTCTGTAAATTCCTTAATTTCTTCAAACATTATTTACTACTGTACCTATTGAGATTTAAACATAAATTCATTAACATAAAAGAATTGAATATGTTCTAAAACTATACATCGCCAAATACTTTTATACCATTTTCACGTGTTTAATCAAAGTTGAATCCACGTTAAATTTGATAAAAAAAATAAATACATCAGAATGATCTCAATAATATTGAATAGAAGACAATGGCACCCTCTAATTAACAGTGTCCAAACTACAGAAATGATAGTTTTAATTTTAAGACCATGCTTTCCCCCATTATTAATAGTTCAGTTATTCTCTCAAAGATGGCGCAACATTTTTGCATATTTTAATTTTAAACTATGATTATATTCCAAAATATACTTTTTCTACAAACACCGTTAAAAGTTAACATTTTGACACGGCTAACTTTAATTAAAAATGCGATATTATAGCGTAGCGTGTTAAAAGTAGTACTTTTAACACTAGTGTTAAAAGTAAATTGACATGACAGTTTATCAAAAATGACAACATATATTAAAGTGATTTTTATATAAATGAAAATTACATATTTCTTGGATAATTAATATTAAATGTACAGTTTGTGTAATTCGAGATATTTATTACCTGTGTTGCAGTACTTTCAGAATTATTATTCTCGCTATTACTTCATTTTCTTTACACGAACTTAAACACGAACTCATCTTTTGTATGAATTGTGACAAATTAATTTGACGTTATTTTTACGGTTGGGTCCAGTTATGTCAAAACGTATTCATGAGCTGTCAAATTTGGTCAGTGGATTTTCATTATATTTTATAATAAAAATTGTGTTTGTAGAAAAAATATTGTACGATACACATGTTAAAATGCTATTTTATTTCACTCGTAAATTGTACTCGTGAACTTTTACTCGTGAAATAAAATCGCACTTTTAACACTTGTATCGTAAATAACTATTATCATACATCAAATTACTTGTTTCAATGTGTAGACTACGAATTATTAATAAAAACTGCAGGCACTTTTGTCCTTCGCGTCCTATCCAGCCTCAAAATTTAAATGTCCACGAATTTCACATATTTTCATGATTTTATTGCTACCAAACCATACAATTCTTGCGTTTGAGCTTTCAATATGTAACACAGACATTCTTCCCGTAAGGCCCTATAATTTTCTCAATAAGCTAATCTATGTCGAAATGATTCAGATCTGGCATCATTCTGAACCCTGCATTTCGCAATATTATAAAATTTAATTTAATATTTTAATGCCGGATTCGTTTTCTATGTAGTTGAGTTAATATACCGGGTTTTTCTTTTGTCATTACACATAGGTATAATGCACTAACTGACTTATTTTCATTTCCAATTACACATAGGCATAAGTGTATGGTGGCGTAAGCAATCAGTTATACACCAAAATCTACGTACAAACAATAGATTAATTCTTAAATAAATTGCCATGGAGAGAAAATAATTTTTTTCTATTTCGGTGCTATAAAGTGTACTTTTCGACACCCGTTTGGGTTGCATAAAGTATTACTTTTTCGCACGCAAAATTTTGTTTTTAGAGGTTGGTCATTGCATAAATCAATCTAGATTTTAACCTTAAAATGACATATAACACCACCGATTTTCAAATATCTAAAATGCTCTAGTTAAACATCAATGCTACCAACTTCAAAAAAAGAAAATTTCTACAATTTTCGTACAAAACATGCCTCTTATTTTAAGTCTTTTTGAACTTTTAATGTCCGAAATAGAAAAAATAGTATAAAATACACGTTTCATAAGACCTTTTTGCGCACTCGTTCATTAGAAAACTCGCCTACGGCTCGTTTTCTAAACCTTGAACTCGTGCGCAAAAATCATGTCTTATGCAACTTGTACTTTAATATACTATTTTTTAATGTCACATATTTCTCAATTTTTATTCATTACAAAAATCTTAAATTGAATATATTTTATTGAAAAATAGATAATTTATTTAAATCATGGATACGTATAGCAAAGACGAAAAAGTTTCAATGGTAATGTGGTATCAGAAGAATAATAGTTTAAGGACGGTCAGAGACATATTTTCCGTTAATTATCCTTGTGCAAAGGCAATTTTAAATATTTACAATAAATTCAAAGAAGATGGTTCTCTTCTAAATTCACAAAAAAAAATTATAAAATCAATCATGTGTTAACAGAAGACATGAAGCTGAATATCCTGTGTTATGTACTGTTCGGTGTACAGAACTCTGAAAGAATTTAAATATAAGCCATACAAAGCAGGCGCGGCTCGTGATGACGTATTTGGGAGTGCATGTACAATGATGCAAGTGCCTCGTGTGTTTTCGGTGTTTACTAAGAAAACGCTACAGTTAGTAGGTACACGAGAATACACGAAACACTCGTATCATTGTACATGCACTCCCAAATACGTCATCACGAGCCGCGCCTGAATACAAGGTATCAAACCATCAGGAGCTTTTCGAGGAAGATAAAGTAAAACAAACTGATTTTTGTGAAAAAATGTTTAATATGTTAAATGAAAACGAAGCAACTTTAAATAAAATAATTTTTACTGATGAAGCTACATTTACCATAAATGGTGAAGTCAACTTTCAGAATTTCTGGTTTGTATCCTACATTTATCCATTGAAAAATACTAAATTTCCTTTCCATTAACCCATTATGCCCTCATGCCCGAACGTAGTACTCTCAAAAAGTCAATGTCTGGATTGGAATAATAAGCGATAGACTTATTGGCCTATTTTTTGTTGACGGTAATCTCACTGCAGAATAATATTTAAATCTCTTACGAAACCACATCATTCCAATAATTGAGTTACTAAATGTTGATCAACTTTGATTCCAAATGGATGGGGCTCCGGCACATGCTACTCACGCCGTCAGGAATTTTTTAAGTAACACATTTCAAAGATGGTGGATTGCCCCCAATACGTGGGTACGTTCGGTAATTCATTAGAAGTAATGTGAGGACGTTCTACAATTTCATTATGTGGTAAAATCTATTTGTACTTGTTTGTTGTATTTTTTACCTTTTTTGATACACTAATTTTACTATCTTAGATACATTTCAACCTTAAAGAAATACTATCCATCTTCTTTGAATTTGCTAAAAATATTTAAAATTGTCTTCGCACAAGTTATACGCCTGTTGGGATAATTAACTGTTTTAAATTATGTATTTTTCAATAAAATGTATTTAAGATTTAAGTTTGAACGAAAAACAGAAATTTTTGAGTTTGAAAATATTACTGGTGTATAACTGGTTGCCTACTATATGCCATCATCAATTTATGCCTATGTGTAATTGGAAATGAAAATAAGTCAGTCAATGCATTATACCTATGTGTAATGAGTAGAGCTGAGGATGTTTGCGGTATAACCATGGTTATATCATATAACCATAGTAATTTACTATGGTTACATGATATAACCATGGTTATACCGCAAACATCCTCAGCTCTAGAATGACAGAAGAAAAACCCGGTATAAAAAATTGAACACTAAGATGTGACATGTTCTCCACACCGACCAAAAATAAAAAGTTTCCCGAGGGTACCTCTTATTTAAAATTTTCGGAATTTAATCGATTTCTTTGTAATTTAGTAGTTATATCCTAAAAACGATCCTGGTAGTTATATTGCAGTAGAATCCATAGTTTACCCTTCGACGAACACCAAAATTGACAAAAGTGCAGGCTTATTTTAAACGGACCATAACTATGAACTCACTATATATTTGACTTTACTAAATTAGTTGGTTTTATTCCTTCTGGTTTGAAGGAATTTTCGGAATGTGTTTGACCGAAATATATGTTTTGAATAATATACTAGTTTGAATTAACACTAATATATTTCCAAGATAATTATTAATAAATTGAATCTTGGAGTTCCATTAAATTTAATATAAATGTATGAATCTAAATAGTAAAGATTGAAAAACTGACTAATACATTATATTCTTATAGTGAGATCGTTGAGGTCTGGGTTGGAACAGATTATTGTTTTTACTTATTTTTACAATGAATATTTTATCCCCACCAGTTACAAGGGAGGGAGAAAACAACTAAATAATTATAATGAAATTGCAATGCAAAAATTTTACCCTTCTTCAAGGAAAGATATATGATGTAGTTTACCAACGTCATAAATGGATTAAATCAAACAATATTCACATGAACCCTTAATTGTAATATTGGCAAATGAAATAAAGATTAAATACTAAATACAAACAATACAATTGTTACAGGTATTTAATGGCAATATACCGAGTACGTAAATTACAATAAACAGGAATTGGGCTAAAGATAAAGAACAGTATTCTAAAAATACAGGAAAAATGTAATTAAACTGTAATCTCTAAACCTTATCGTAAAATATGAATAGGTACATTGTAACATTCAATATAATAAATACAATGAAATATAACAATAAAACTTATGCTATTATATAGGTCTACATCCGCAAATGAACGAATTTACAAAAAGGATTATACCTGTATTGAGTAAAGAGTTTTATGACAGTAGGAAACAAGACAATGCATAAGCAATATAATGCCTGACCACTTACGGTAATTAACAAATTAGATATTTGGGAAACTCCAAGACCTTTCTGTACATTTTTCATTTACAAATAGTATAAAATTAAAATTTACGATTGAATACGTAAAATAAATGGAACTAAATCTATTTGATTATAGGCAAATAAAACTGATATATAAATTAATTTGATATCGACTGAACAGTTGGAATAAAAAAGATAAAATCCCTCAATCCCTCGCGGTGATCTTGGATATTCCAATCTAGAATGTTAGAAAAAATTCTCCTTTCTGAGCTCATTTTATCATCGCGGTACGTTTTAAACCCACATTCTTAATTTACGCGTATCGATTTGATATATGACAAACCTTGTTTTCTCAAAATTCAAAACTTGTCCTACTTATCCAAACATTGTATTCATAGTACATCACGCCTTTAAAAATATATTAGAAAACGTAAAAAGGTATGTATACTACGCATAAAAGACATTTAATCGGAACAACACATCTACAAATAACAATATCAATTAAAGAACCAGATCAGATAAAAAGTGAACCCCGGTTATAAAGTACCATCTAGACACAAAAAATTGGTATTTTTTAAGCGTAGGTACTCTATAAAAACCCTATTTTTTCATATTTTTATTTGGTATAAAATAGAAACTAAACCAAAAAGTTCTGTAAAAACTTATAAACTTTATATGTAATACATGTAAAAAATACATACTTTATTTTTTTTTAGTAAAAAAAACTTATTTTGGTTTGTTGATTTCTTTTCATTGGATCAGTCTATACGTAAAATATCTACGATAATATGTCTTAAGGCACTTAATTATGCCTTGATCCATTGGTTGTACGACCGAGGTGGCAAAAACTCTAATCTGATATTTGTAAGAATCAGATTTTTGGACGAGCTGCAGAATTATCAACAGGGTCGTTCTTGTGGTAGTGTGCAAGCGGAAAATTGCCGCCCGTTATTGAAACAAAAATTTAGATAAATAATTTTACAATACCAGCATCCAGCGACGAGAAGATAAAAAAGCCAATGATAATAAAGCAACGCAATTCATTATACATACTTTTACATAACATGAACTTACTACATAGGCTACATATTGCTATGAATTGTGATGTTGTATGTACTTTGCTAATTCACAATTCTCAACCCATCTGTCCAGCTAGTATACTCACGACGGTTTATCTTCAAAATGAAACTGCTTTTCCCTCAGGGTTCCAATTGGAAAACGTGGTTTTTCTCTTCTACAAATTTATCAAGCGCCAGTAAAAGAGTCTTTTAAAATGTTTTAATTATATTGCTTTAAGTTACTTGTAAACTTCTTGAAGTAATGTTAAATAAAAAACACAATAAACTTTAAATGAAACTTTAATACAACAATAAAAAAAAATCAAAAAAAAATATATCTTTATGAAGTATAAAGATTAATATTGCGTCATTAAACAAAATTATTAAGGTAAAAATATTATATGAAAATGACCGTAGCATATAATAAAAAACTGTCGATAGAAGGGTGGCATCGAGCTTTTGAAACGCAAGTTTCAGCAGATCATCCCAATATATGGAAGTTTATTAAAGCTATACAACGGGAACAGAGTTTACATGAGCTTCAGATAGAGCAATACGTAGGAGGTGCTGAAGGCCCTCCCGGTTGTAAAAAGCACCGTGATTGTGCTGAACGAATAGGAGCCCTTGTAAGGACATATGATGGGAGTAACCTAACTATCGATTACTTGCGTGGGATAGCCCACAACTTAGCTTATTAGTGACACAAAATAAAAACCAACAAAAATGTAAAAAAAAAAGCAAACAAAAGATTAAAATAACCAAAAAAAAAATTTAGAAATAAAAAATAAAAACTTCAAAAAAAAACTTGTTATTGTCGGGAAATTTACCATTCGGTGAATTGTTTGACGGGAAATGATACTGTCGGGGAATTTTCGTGTCGTGGATTTCTTTGTCGAGGAATTGTTATCGAGGAATCTTTCGTCGGTGAACTGTTGACGGCGAATTTTCCGGCCCCCTTACCATTTTTTTAAACACTGAATATGTGATACACTACATTTGTGGATCGTGAGATGTCTTGATAAATGCGGCCAGTCCCGAAATCCATCTTTTACTAAAGAAGCCATGTCTACTACTTGGAGCGAAAAATTTACAATGAAAGCAAAAACTGCGCCTTTTACAGTGGAATATACCAACCAATTACGGAGTACAGATTTACCGTTATGCAATCTTTTTAATTTTTTTCTTTTCTCAGATATCTAAATAAAATAAGTGAAAATTAGTATCTAAGTAATAAAGCGAAAATCGTTGGGATGTATGTAAGTATATTTTTACTCACCTTGGTAGCCGAGGCTATTTAAACTGATTACTGAATCACTGAACTTAACTTTTAAAACTTATGCACCAAAAATGCACCCGTGTATCACGTACCGTAGTGCGTAATATAAATGTATTTGACTCCAACTCCACGTTTATGATCTTTCTATATATATATATATATAGAAAGATCATAAACGTGGAGTATATATATACTCCACGTATATACCCATATATATACCCCTCCTCCTGAATTTTCTAGATCTTTATTTTTCTAGAGTAACAGGACTCGAATTTTCTTTGACAATTGTACTATTAAAAGGGCCGCCAACTGCCAAACACTTGGCTGATTTGGCAAAAGTTCCCGACACGGTGATGTGGCGGGGCATTGTTGTAAATACTGCGGCGGTATTTGTGTACGATTGTCGCAATGCCGTCGACCTTTTCACATAATAAATTAATGTATGGATGCGGAATTGTGGTCGCTGCCGCCGCCCTAGTTTCTTGCACCACTTGCACCCCCGGGTAGGAGCGGCCCCGATTGTCAACCAGAAGCAATATTTTTCTATTTTGACGTCTTAATTTTCCATCCCAATCCTTTAAATAATTTGCAAAAATTGTTGAAATCTTGTTTGACTTATAAATAACAAGCAGATTTTTTTAATTTTTCATGCATCTCGGTCGTTCATATTTGCCAATAACAAGAGGTTTGCATTTTTCACTGCTTCCCTCCCACACATTTTTCTCTCCTAAATTTAAGGATACGGTCTGGAGTCATCTTGTTAAATAGCCCAGTCTCGTCATTCTTGAAAATATCCTCATAGCTGTAATTTTGTATCATCTTGGGCCTCTAACGAGTTCAACACACCTTGTTTGTTAACATCTCTTGCTTCACCAGAAATTAATCCTCAAATGTAATCCCTTAGATAAATCTTCGGCTTTTGCTTTTAGAGCTGGGCCACTTATTGCATAATTTTCGGATCTTTGAACCATAAACCATCGTAGAGGAGCTTGATTTACATCTTGACGTACATGATTTCTAATTTTTTAATCTCGTCATTTACTTTCGCTTGCTTTCTTAATTTTTTTGCGATTACTCCAAATTCTAGATACTGTTGTTTTTGCCAGATTTATTCGTCTAACAATTTCCGCATTGCCGATACCTTTCTCAATACTTTTAATAATCTCTTTTTTTCAGTTATAGTCTTGCGTCGATACTATGTATATACAAAAAATCGTACTAAGCGCACCTTCCCGTAAAACAGTCAAATTAAAACTGCCGTCTGCCCAGTGTTGCCAGCCAATAGTGTAACTTACTTTTACCATAAGAAATAAATGATCTGGAGCATCGTTTAAAAATAGTTATATTTCTTCTCTGGTTAGAATTTTTTATTTTTTTTGGTTTATAATCGTCTGATTTTCGTTTTAAGAAGGCTATTAATTTTGAATATTTACTGATATCTATATTATTATTATGCAAATTTACAGTTGCCTTCAACATTGAATAGTATGACCACATAGTTGAGGGCTTCGGCGTTTTGATTTTTCCAGAAAATGTGCAAGAAATACATTTTCTGTATAGTTACTGCTTTTCACATCATGTATATTACACCAGGTAACAAATTCATCGTACACCTTATTACATTTTCTTTGATTTTATAGGTAATAAGCTTAATTTTGCTTCATCTGCTGCTTTAGATATTTCTGGTGGTGTACTGTAAACTGTTTCCTTGGCACTACATTCCATTATAGGTGAAAACTGTTTTAGTTACAATTATAATTGACAATAATAATGGCGATTACTTATTCTCTCCTTGTAAACAAAACTGTCATAGAAACATTGCATTTTATTAATTTTTAAAAACCGTACGATACCTACGATATAAAATTTTATATAGAAAAGATGACAGACGACATGTCAATTTTCACTTAATTGACAGTATGTAGAATTTATCAGAATTATTATTTATGAAAGGATCATTAAAATGGTAGTGCATAAAATTTGTATGTAAATATATCTCTTAATGTGTTAAGTTATTTACACGTCGTGGTCCATAAACGCGTTTTACGCCCATGATACATAAATAACTATTAAGGAGTTATGACATTAAGAATGCCATTATGTATTCAAGTGTATTTGGTCTTTACATTAATACATTTTATGCAACATTAAAAAAAGAAACACTTTTATGAAGAAAAATATATTTTTACTCAAAAAAACAAACATAGTGCTTGTCAGTACAATATTACTTATTTAGTGTGTGCTTTATTCATGGTTCCTCATTCTAGACCTTAAATAAAAAATGCCTCAATAGGGTGAGACTAACTTCGATTTTATATTTTTTTAAATTTGCTAAAGTATTAAATAAATTATTAATTCTAGTTATTTTTAATTTCTTTTCAATTTATATAATTTGTAGTTTGTAATATTAAGAATTTATAAGGAATTCATTATGAATATATTACATTTTATTACTTTTTTTAAGGAACAATGGAATGAACGAAACATGAAAAAAGAAATACAAATACAAAAAAATCTAAAATAATAACAAATATATCAATAAAACATTATATGCGTTATTATGATTTTTATGACAACTTTTTTGTTGCTCAAATCACATACTTTACTAAAATAATACAATTTCAGCATGGTCTTCATATCTTTCAACTGCCTGTTATTTAGATTTTCCTATCAAACGACAAATTAAAGTTCTTTAACATTTATGCTTATTAGCTCCGTGAAGAATTTAGATTTGTTGTCTGATAGTAAAATCTATAATGGTTAGCTGGGACAGATGAAGATCATGCATTTGCAGATTGTATAGAAATTGCTCTTGGTCTATGAAATTATAATTTATGATTTAGGTTTCTTCTTGTTGGTCAAATTACATACTTTTATTAAATTATCCCGAAGAACTTCGATTTGTTGTCGTATAGTTGCATCCATAACAGGTAATTGCGACATACGAAGGCCATGCTGAGGTTGTATAGATATTGTTCTTCCATCTCCCAAAGGAATATTTACATTGGCATCGCGAGAAATTACTGTATTGACGAGTAGAGGGCTGCCCTGCATTGAAAGTGCCATCTCTCCTTCTATTGGCCGTCTCAAAATTACTTGTGGAGTATTCGGCTTAATCTGATCCAGAAAAAATATTTTTTTAGAAACATTTAAATACATTGTTATTACAAAAAAAAAATACCTTAGGCGTTATAAATCCAAAATCGTTCTTAGGTGCTTGATTTAAAGGAGTCTTTAAATTATTTAAAACTGACCTAGTTTGTTGCGCTTTACTTCTTGACAGTGATCTAGATTGTCTAACGACTTTCGTATAATTATTCTTCGAACGGGATCGTCGTGTACCTCTCGCATTTTCAGCTGAAAGATATCCTAAATAGTACATGGCCGTGTTAGTATTATGATATATGCGTTATGGCATTAGTTACAAAAGAATAGTTGTTATATACCTCATTCAGTCTAAGAAAGGGGCGTAGGGAAAGACAGCTTTTAAAATAGAAGGCATAATTACGCATGTAAAATCAAGGGTTTCAACTTGTTTCTGTCAAAAATTTGTACATTGGGACATTTTAAAGCTTTTTTTGGCATTAGTTACAAAAGAATAGTTGTTATATACCTCATTCAGTCTAAGAAAGGGGCGTAGGGAAAGACAGCTTTTAAAATAGAAGGCATAATTACGCATGTAAAATCAAGGGTTTCAACTTGTTTCTGTCAAAAATTTGTACATTGGGACATTTTAAAGCTTTTTTTTTAAATAAACATGTTAATAAACAAATGTAAAAGCCAAAAATAATTATTTTATTAGATTCTGACACATTGTTCGTTCCAAGATACAGCTACGTTGGGCGGGTCGATTTATTCGCGCAATCGCCTAGAGTAGGCTGTAAACTAAAAAAATACATATCACATTTTAACAACCGATGCCTTGTCAGTTTACTGTTAGTGTTTGATAAATTTGTGATAAAGCGTGTTTCGTACGCAATTGTTTTAATTTTACCCTGGTACTATAGCTCGTTTCAACCTTAGAAAAAAGTACGGGCTCTTATGGACTATTTCCCTCTTTTGCTATTTTACATACTTGACAATTAATACATCCTTTTCTAGCACGTACAACGTTGTGAAATCATAATTATAGTAACATTTGTTCAATCTGTCACTGAACTGCAATCTGTCATTTAGTTTTGTTTGTGTGTCATTCAGTGTCATTGTATATTAGTTTGCTTTTGTATTTATTTCGTATCTTTCTCAAGACACACACAACCAATTTTTTTTTTAAACTATTAAGAAATATATATATTTTTTTTAATACGCGCAAGTTATAATTATGAGATGTATGGGCATTTATTGTATCTGAGTTGTGTTGTATTTGCAGTTTACTATGGAGTTTTCAGTTAAAAGGAGACGACAAAGTGAAGTTTATAAATCTAGAGAAAGGCAGATGATTCGCAATACCTTTAACTACTTTAATAAAATAATGAGTGTATCAGTAGCAGTTGATGAAATTTGTAAAGCTCTTGGTTGTGGTAAAACCATTGTATATGCAGTACGAAAATCACAGAGATTTACAAGCCCACGTAGACAAATACCGAAAAGAAGTGGTTTACAGAAAAACACTCGAAGAAAGCCGTATGATGAAAATGTGCAACTTATTATTCAACGTAAAGTGCATAATTTCTTTTTGAATAATACTCCACCTACGTTAAACAAAATTTTTGCCGGTGTTAACAATGATTCTGATTTACCAACATAGCGATCCAAAATACAAGTCATCTCTGCGCATGTTAGAAGATCAAAAATGAAATAGCACTATTAGATTGGCTGTTCTAGTTACCAAATGCTAATACAATTGAAAAAGTGTGGGCTTTTATAGAAATAAGTTGATGGGAAAGCGAATCATGTTGTTCCCCTTTAAATATAGTTGACCTCTCATCTTTTATATATATATATATATATATATATATATATATAATCTAAGTTCCCTTTCTACCTTTCGGTGTAGGGATATCTTTTATATATACGCGATGGAAAATAGAAACACGCTTAAGGGTCTACTTTAGTGCCCGAAAAATTACCATTTCAGTAATATGCAACCCACATTACAGCATACTACAACAGACTAGGTACCAAGACGCCCTGCTGAGAGGGTCGAAGGATTATGTAAATTAGCAAACAAATTTGATTATTGACACATCAGCTACTTGGGATTTATTTATGCCTTGTTTTCAGCAGATAGATGATCTATGTATTTCCGCCTAAAATTTTTTGAATCGTAGATAAATCGTAGATGTATTATTATAACAAATGTAACTTAATAGGTTCTAATATAAAATAAGTAGTGTGGTAAAGCTACACAATTTTACCCATACATACCTAATTGAAATACTTAGATGCTTGTGTAAAGTAAAAGACAAACAAATGTATTAACTTGTTTTCCTCTAAAAGTGGTTACGGCATTACCTGGCTTTCTAATCCTTCTTAGTCATTTAAAGTTAATCACCTGGTTACTTGGAAAAATGTATATAATTCGATAAAGATATGACCATATGATATTAGTGTTGGGGACCGTTGTAATTTTGAAATATAAACAACAATGGGACTTCACTCCCAAAAAAGATTGACAACCGCTGCAAAACGGAAAAGTAGAAAACAGTTGATGAAACAAATTCGGATAAAAAATCGAATAGTGTCTCAACGTGATAATATTGTAGATAATGAAATTGTTTTCACTGAGACAAATTCGGCACGCGACGACAGTTTTGATTCGGATATATCAGATGAGGTTTTTATTGAAACAGAAAATTTAAACAATATTGCAAATTTTACTCTTGCTGGACGTAGGATTGTTGATATAAATCATCTGTTTACTGTTCTAAAAGGAATACGACATGATATGTTTGGCTGTACTTTTCAAAATGTAGAAATAAAAGTGGAAAAACATTTTGGTTTTAAAAGTGTTTTTACGTATAAATGCAACATGTATGTTGCTGTAATAATGCTGTAATAACCGATACATTCAGTACTGAAAATGAAAATAAAAAATGTGGAGTAAATGAAGCAGCGGTGTGTGGAACTGTTGCAATAGGGGCGGGTCATTCACAATTAACAGAATTTTCCGCAGCTTTAGACATTCCTCAAATGTCTTCAGCAATGTATGCGCGCATAGAAAAAAAAGTGCTAAAAAATACAGGGGAGTTAGAATTAAAAGAAATGCTAGCTGCAGGAAAGAAAGAACGCAAGTTGGCAATTGGATCAGGAGAAATTGATAGCGACGGAATATCTTTTATAACTGTAACAGTGGATGGAGCTTGGTCAAAACGAAGTTACAAGTCTAATTATAACGCTCTCTCGGACGTTGGGTGCGTAATTGGGACCAGAAGTAAAAAAGTTTTGTACGTAGGAGTAAAAAATAAAATGTGCAAATTTTGTAAAAATAAGGATAAAAAAAATGTTCCGTCTCATAAATGTTTTCAAAACTGGAACAGTTCTTCAACTTCTATGGAAGCAGCTATTATTCTAGATGGGTTTAGAATGTCAATAGAAATGCATAATTTGCGTTATAAAACTATTATTGGTGATGGGGATAGTAGTGTATATAAAAAAATTCAAACAGCAAAACCTTACGGACCAACATATTTTATTGAAAAAATCGAGTGTCGAAATCATGTGTTGCGAAATTTCTGTACGAAAATACGACAAATTTCAAAAACTCCTCGATCAGATATGTGTATACGAAATTTTTTACTGCAGAATATTCTTAAATTTAGAACAGCTGTAGTTAGTGCCATAAAGTACCGCAAAAATGAAAATGTTTCTTTTCAACAAAAAATTGAAAACTTAAAAAATGATATTCTCAATGGACCTGCCCACATATTTGGAGAACATAGTAACTGTGCTAGATATTTTTGTAGTAAAGATGGTAACAATGGTAACAATTCAAATACTATTGATTACAAACATTTCAAAAGCAGTGCTCTATATGATATATTTTTTCAGTCTTTGAATAGAGTAGCCAATTTATCCTCCAGTTTACTTTATGACGTAGACAATAACGCCGTAGAATCCTTCAATTCTGTTGTGAATAAATTCGTGGGAGGAAAAAGAATAAATTTTTCGCTGGGAGGCTCGTACCAAGGGAGATGTTTTGCGGCAGCCATAAATTATAATAATAAAGACATTTGTATATACATTTGTTAAGAAAACTAATGGGGATAATTTTAACGGTGTATATTTGGAAAAATTTAAAAATCTTAAACTAAATCAAGCAATAAAAAAGAAAAGCAAAAAAAATAAAATTCGAATTCAAAGTGCTGATTCGGATTACGGAGCGTGCAAAATCGTGGTACCTGACATGCCTATTCCGGAATACGAAAGCAAGAGAAAACAATTTCTTGATGAATTGTCATTATCTGATTGTCATAATATTCAAATTAAGACGGTGAATCAGAGACATAACAACGAATGGGAAAAAGAGACGGATAAGATTAACAACAAGTAACTTTGGCAAGATTTGTAAAATGAGAGAAAAAACAGACACGGCTAGTACAATAAAACATATGCTGTATACTAATAGATTCAATAATAAGAAACTACCACATTCTCTACAGTATGGCTTAGATAATGAAGAAAGGGCCAAGCAAAAATTTATGGAAATTACAAATTTGAAAGTTGAGGCATGCGGTTTGTTCATTGACGAGAAGAAAAAATTTTTAGGCGCCACTCCAGACGGATTAATTGGATTCGATTCTATTGTCGAAATAAAATGTCCTTATTCAGCGCGTGATAAATTAATACATGAAGCCATTAACGAAAAATTAATTAATTATTGCACCTTAGATGCAAATGATAGTAACAAAATTTTGCTAAAACCTTTTGATAATTATATGTATCAAGTGCAGGGACAACTCCACATCACCAAAAGAGAGAAATGTTATTTCGTAGTTTATACTAAACACAATTTGAAATATATAGTAATAGAACGAAATGATGATTTCTGGAATCATCATATGATTGAACATCTGGAAAAATTTTATATGAATGCAATGCTTCCAGAAATAATTGACGCGAGGTATCATAGAGATCAATCTGTAAGAAGTATTATGAAAAAAGATCTCTAATTATTTTTTATTCTAATTTTTTTTAAATACAAACTATTTACTTATGTAAATGCAGTAATTTATTAGCTGCAAATTAGTTTGTTCACATATAAATGACTAGAAAATTCATCTTTGATGTTTAGTCTCAGATCCGCACTTAATTTTCGGTGATTATTATGGATCAAAATTCTCTTAAAACCCAATAAAAGGTAATTTAATTAGCCATTGAACCAGTTACAGCATTTATTTCAATATTTACGCCGATTTATTGGTTGATAAGTTAATATTGTTATAGGTAGAAGCTAGTGGAGCCAATTTACATAATCCTTCGACCCTCTCAGCAGGACGTCTTGGTACCTACTTTGTTGCCGTGTGCTGTAATGTGGGCTGCATATTTTCAGGGACGTCGAGTATCGGGTTGCCTGTTTTTGACTTTTATTTTTATTGATAAGTGATAATTAAACAACTATTACATCTAGACAAAAACGGGCTGTATAGCTACCTAGATATTATAAATACCTACAACACAAACATTTCATAACTACATTAGCTGGCCTGGTTATCTCTCAATTTGTCCGGATAGATTTTCTGTTTCTTACCGACAAAAGTCAAACCGTACAAAAATTTTGAAAAAAACGTAAATACATACCTAGGTACCTAGTTTTTATTGATACATGGCCATACATACATCGAGCGGTCTTTCAACTTTTAATTTGAAGCCAAAAAAAGGCCGGAAAAATACACTCATTTCAGTGTGGGATTGCCGGGTATAGCGTAGAGCCTTAAACTTGACTGTCATTAAGAATAGTTTCCTTTTAGAGCTTTCAAATGATCATAACGCTTACTGTGAAATTGCAGAATTTCAATAAATAATAGGTGGACATGGCTCTACTTTCAACATTTTTTTGGCACAAATTGGCACTAATTTCTATGAAATAAGCTAGTGAAATTAAGAAGTTTTTCATAAATTACACGTTTTAACAAAAACTATTAGCATCTCTTCAAATTATCAACCCCAATATTATGAAAACTCAGCTGATTGCAATTAAACATAAATGAAAAATCTTCATTCAAATTCATACAAAAAAAAACCCAGTGAACATAAATTCCTGATTGTGACTAAAATAAATCTAAGTTATCAAAATTAAATACATTATTTTACAGTCATACTTAAGTTGAAATTTTTTGGAGTTATTATATAAATACACATTTACCTTCATGAATTAGTGTTGTTCCAAAAATCGCATAAAAGCATATGTTTATGTTAAAATGAGTGTAAATTCAACATGACCCGCTACCAAGCAAGAAATGTGGCAAAGGAATTTATTTTAATGAAGCATGAGAAGAAAGAATTTTCATGAGAAGTATAATATAGGCTTACCTTCATCATCAACCAAAGAAACACTTCGTCTATTTTTTCTAACTTTTACTGACTTAACTGCATTTGTTATTTCTAAAAAATTACTAGTGTATGAAGTTGAATCTGTTGCAGTGGTAAAATATGTAGAATTAGGAGTCTTTTCCTGTAATTTTAACAAATTTGTTGAAGATACAGTTTATTTAATGACTTGCTATTCTTACCAGGTCTTCTAGTGTTGTATTACCTATTCGACGTGATACTAAAGCTCTACATTGATTGCGGATCAATTTTAATTCTTGTAAAGCATTATCTAACAAACTATCCTCAAATTCCAGTTGACGTTTACCTTAATAAAAAACCGATAATATTGATTACAAACCTTGCTTATATCTAAACTTACAATTTAAATCAAAATCTTTTATATAAGCATCAATTTCCCTGTTTCGAGTTAATTTATCTTCATTTGACAAACTCTGCACTTTCTGCTTTTTATTATTGGATGTGCGTTTTGTTCTTGGCATTTTCACACAGCTTTATTTCTTTTTATTGCTCTAAAAACTTTGGTTTGAAGTTTGACTTTTTAAACTAGTTTTAAATTATACACAACGGTCTACGCTAAAAAAAATACAGTTGCGCATGCGTCAATTTGCATTGCAATAACAAACTCTTCTTTTTGTTCGTATAAACTTTTTGACAATTTTCTACGGAAATAGTCTCTTTATTTATGCAACAAACAAGCCATTCCTTTATCTCTGAAACAAGCATAATGTGATTGTATTCCAATTTTTAAAGTCGATGGCTAAAATTACATACCACTATTAGGAAACTCGCATGATAAAAAGGAACCAAAAAATTATGATTGCAATTGCATTTGAGCGATTGAAGTGAACGGGAGAATTGTTTAGTTGGTAGTTGGTAGTCGAACTTTGATATATATTTACTAATATTTTTATTTGTAATATGATAATTAAAGTTGCAGATATAAAATAAATATATATAAAGTTGCATTCTCACGTATTTATCATATTAATATAATCTCTATTTATAAAGTATAAAACACATAAGTAATAGGGATGAGTGATATTTCGCTACCGGTGTTTAATCGCCGTTATTGAAAAATCGCTGATAGCAACAGTTGACTAAAATCGCAAATAACGGCGATTGACAGAAACAGTGATTTTTTAGAATATGCGAAATGGCGTCAACTAACATGCAACACAGCTACTCGCTTTCCATCGCGTTCAGTAAAATAGAGCGAAATAGCGAAATGCAACGTATTTTATTTCAAGCGTTCTCGACGCTATTTGCACGCCCCTCACCCAATGAAGCAGAATTACAGTTTTCCATAATATTTTAGAGGTTCCAATACTTCCAATGCAAAGAAAGGTATAGTAGAAATCTTTTTTTGCATTGTGGAATTTGGTGCAATTTTAAAAAGTACTTTTGCCCAACTAAGGGATTCACTTATTATACCCATATATACTAGCGCTGCAGGCAATATTTTTGTTATTTTCAATCGTGATTCAAGTGATAGTTTCGGTGCCAATTTTAAAAAAATGTCGCAATTAAAAAAGCGGAAAACAAGTGAAATGTGGCAGTTTTTCGAGCCTATTGATGAAATTTATGCAAAGTGCAATATTTGTAAAGCAAAAATTTCATACAGAACGTCAATTTCAAATTTAAAGTCGCATATGCGAAATAAACATTCAACAGTATCTCTTCCAACAAGTGCAACAAAACTGGTAAGTTTTATGAAATAAATAATTTCCAATAAGTTTAAAGTTTTTTTTTTTATTGTGCCTATTTGTTTTGTCAGCAAAGTGTGTATTTGCACTATTTGCATATATTTAATTTTTATTTTTGTCATTTACAGCCTGCAAGCGAACGAAAAATTTCAACAGAAATTGAAGTCGGAGAGAGTTCGCAAGCGCACGAAGATGCTAATCAACAAGACGATGCTATTCCGGGTACTTCCCAAAGTCCTCAGATGTCCCAGCAGCCATCCACATCTCGAAGGGTTGGTGAAAGTCATCAACAAAAAATTACAGGTTTTCTCCCAAAAAAAATTACGCAAAAAGCAAAGCAGGGTATTGATAATAAATTAAATTTACTGTTTATTTTGGATTTTCAACCCTTTCGAATAGTAGAAGATACCGGCTTTAAACAATTTGTTTCTGCTTTAAATCCTTCATACGAGTTACCCAGTAGGCACACTGTGTCTAAAACTGCTATTCCCGCGATGTATGAAGAATGTCTTAATAAAATGAAGGAAATTGTTGAAACAGGTATAAATTAGAAAGTTTTGTATTACGACAGACTGTTGGACATCGGTCAACACGATTAGTTATATTGGTGTTACGGCACATTTTTTAAATAATAACTTTGAGTTATATTCTATTTTATTGGAGTGTTCTGCAATAAATGTCTCCCATACCTCAGAAAATTTAGCGAAAGAACTGCGTAGAATTGCAGAGGATTGGGGAATAGAAAAAAGATCTTGCTCGCTGTATCTGATAATGCATATAACATTCAAAATGCCATCTCCACACAATTAAATTGGAAACATTTCGGCTGTTTTGCTCATACCATAAATTTAATTGTTAAAGACAGTTTAAAAAATAATAATGTGCAGGAGTTAATCGGTAAAATCAAAGTTATTGTCACCCATTTTCGCAGAAGTTATACTGCTAATGAAAAATTGATAACATTTCAACGTCAAAACAATTTAAATGGAACACCTTTAAAATTAATTAACGATGTCCCAACTCGTTGGAACTCAACTTACTATATGCTGCAGAGATTTACAAAATTAGAAACTGCGGTTAAGAGTTCAATTGCATTAATTGATAAGGATCTCCCTATTTTAAGTTCATCCGAATGGCAATTAGCTAAAGACTTATGTAGTATATTAAAACCGTTTGAAAACGCTACAAAAACCATCAGCGGTGAATTCTATTGCACAGCATCTTTAGTTATTCCAATTACTAATGGTCTAGTTGATGTTTACACTAATTTACTGCAAAAAGATTTCCTACCGCTTATAAAAGAAATTATTGCAGCTTGTCGCAACGGTATAAATGAGCGCTTGGGAAATGTAGAAAGAAGTAATACGTTAAGCGTATCGACATTTTTAGATCCAAGATTTAAAAATTTAGCGTTTTCTAATCCCTCTTTTGCCGACAATGCGAGAAAAAATGTCCAAGAAGCACTTGGACAAAAACTTTCGCCACAGTTACATAAGGTTAATGTTGATAGAGCAGATGATAATGCTAAGGATGATGAATGTTCAATATGGGGTTCCTTTGATCGAAGTGTTGCAGTTGCTCGACCTCGTGGAACCGTCACAAGCCGCGCAATTATTGAAATTCAAAGATACATGGATACATATTATTCCACGAAGTTCTGATCCTCTAAAGTGGTGGCGGGAACATACATTTCATTTTTCTAATCTATCTACAATTGCACAAGAAAAACTATGTGCTCTAGCTTCTTCAGTTCCTTGTGAAAGGTTGTTTTCTAAAACTGGTCAGGTCCTGAATGAACGTAGAACACGATTAAGTGACAGGAAACTCAAATGTTATTATTTTTAAATGCTAATTACAAATATAGCAAATAAATGTCTTTTATAGGTGGCAACTATTTTTTAAATGCCAAAAATTTCTTTGTTTCTTTAATATATTATATTTAGTTTTTTTGTTTTTATAAAATGTATTATTAATATGTATTTTATTTGGTTTTTATTTCATTTTATATTTTGTTAAAATAAAACATTAATTGATTGAAAATTGAAATACATGTTATTATTTCTTCGTGCCAAAAAATGGACTCCAATCCATATAGTTAACAAAGAAAAGGTGTATTTAAAGAAGTAAGTGTTTTACTTTATTTTTTCAAAATAAAATCAAGTTTCCTAGTCAGCAGCTCCAGTTTTACAGTTTATGATGTACAATAGGAGGCAGGCAAGTAGTGAAATTAATATGCAGCAGCAAAATGAATCACGCGAGAGCATAGCCGCGAAATGATGAAAACGTATTGGCCTAGTGCGAAAAGTCGCGATCGCGATAACGCTTTTAAATCGCCGTTATCGGCGATCGCGACTTTTAAATAACGGCGATTTAAAAGCGTTATCGCGATCGCGACTTTTCGCACTAGGCCAATACGTTTTCATCATTTCGCGGCTATGCTCTCGCGTGATTCATTTTGCTGCTGCATATTAATTTCACTACATTTCACTACTTGCCTGCCTCTTATTGTACATCATAAACTGTAAAACTGGAGCTGCTGACTAGGAAACTTGATTTTATTTTGAAAAAATAAAGTAAAACACTTACTTCTTTAAATACACCTTCTCTTTGCTGCTCTTTGTTATGCAAATATCGCTGTTTGGCTCGAGTCGGCTCGACCCTAATGAGTAACTGTTTAGCAGAGACGTGCAACAATGTGCTACATTTTACTTCTAAATATTGAATTGGTCGATTGGAATGAAAGTAGATAGCGCAATAGTATTTAATGCGGGAAATTTTAATCTCCTCTATTGGATATTTTTAAAATTTCTTAATAATAATTAAATTTCGAATAAAAATATGGTTTAACAATGTGATTGAACCAATAATGGCGGATTTTTATCTCATTATAGAATAGAATCACATTGCTAATGCCTATTTTTATCATAAATTTAATATTTTAATTATAATCTATCTTAGGAAATACATGTCCTAATGTATTTAGTTTACACAGCAATTACCTTTTCGCTCTAATTACAGTTGAATCGATTCTGCCTTTACTTGATGTAAATCCATATCAAATGATAAAAAACACAAACACTGTTGTATTAGATTTACACTTTATTTAATAATAACTATATGACAGCTGTTTCACCGTACAACGGTATCTTCAGATATAACAGAGCGGTACTGTAAACATTTTACTTAAACGTATATACTTTATGACTTAATGGTATTCGCAGAAATTGGAAACCGAAATATTTTTACCCTTGTTTATATAAGGGATACATAGATTACATAAATTATATATACATAAAACACAACTAACAAAATGTTCTAATCAAAAATAGGAAATAAGTTCAACAGTGGGGAGGAATTAAGCTCTGTTTTGTCATTTAATAATTTATTTGAAAATTTTTGTTTATTAATTTCCATTGCTTCTAATAAATCTAGTTTCTTACTTTTCTTATCTTCGTGTAGGATCTTGCAATTATTATTAAAACTATGGCTTTCTTCAATTAAATGGTTGGAGTATGATGAATCTGTTTTCCCATTTCTAAACGAATAATAATGTTCGTATATGCGCTTTTTGAACGTTCTACCTGTTTGCCCAATATGTATATATTTTAGTACATGTGCCACAAGTTAGTTTATAAACACCTGACTTATTATGATGTGTTGTTTTACTTTTATTATTTTTGATGAAGTTACTAATATGGTTGTTGGTTTTATATGCAATGTTTATATTTTGTTTTCTTAAAAATTTTTCTAGTATTTTATTTTGTCTGCGTAAGTAGGTAATAATTTTAAATTTCTTGTCATAATCTTTAATAATCGGATATATATCTTGTATTGCTTTAGTTTCTCGTTTTTTGGATATTATTTTGTCTATTATATTCGGGTCATAACCATTATTGATTGCAATCTGTTTTATAATGTTGTATTCTGAATTAAAGTCTTCTATTGACATAGGTATATTTCAAGGATTGTATAAGAACATAGGATAGCCAGATCCCTATACCGGCAGTGTTGTTCGCATCGAGCCGTGACTCCGCCTCCTGTGACGTCACAAACGGACCAGTCGCACCGATAAATAGTTGAGGTCTTGGGTTGCTTGAGTTAAAGTAAAGTGTTTTAATTTAGTTTTCGCCGTTACCCTTTGTAAATTAGCGGCTGAAATGCCGGGACGTCGTTGTGCGGTAGTTGGCTGTAATAACAGTCGTATTTCTACGAAAATTACCAATAGAGAAATCGTTTATCACAACTTTCCAAAGGCGACAAACTTCGTATCCGATACTGTCCGTAAAGAATGGATAAGGCGCTGCAAACGAGCAGATAAGTGGAATCCAAATACTAGCCAAATTTGCTCAATCCACTTTAATGCAAACGATTATGAACGTGATATGCGGAACGAATTATTAGGTAATAAATGTATTTATACGTTATGAGATAAATTATTCTAATACATAGTAATTATTGCTAGGGTTACCTGTACGAAAACAGCTTAAATACACTGCTGTGCCTAGTGTAGATCTTCCACAAATGTCCAAAGATATAAAGAAAGTTGCGACAAGAGGGGAAGCATATTTAAAAAGAAAAAAGGAAAATGAAAGGAAAGAAGAAGTAAATAGATTGATTGCCGAACAATCGATAGCTTCATGTTTAGCGGCAAGTAAGCTGTCAACAGCGTCTTCAACAGCAGAATTTAAAACCGATAAGCCTTTAACTGTCCCAGCAGAAAATATATTATCTAAACAATATGCGGAGCTTCGTGAAAGTCACACTAAATTATCTACAGAGATGGAAATTATGAAACGCAAATTGAATTTGCAGAGAAAACAACTTTTATACTATAGAAGAAAGAACAAGCAAGATAAACCTGCACAAAAACAGGAAACGGTAAAAATACTGAGAAAACTCTTAACAGAAAATCAAATTTCTATTCTTCTAAACAAAAAGAAACGCGTTAATTGGACTACTGAAGAGATTGCAAGTTGCTTTTACTATTCGTTACCTCAGCAAGAAATGCTATATATTTTTGCGAACTAAACTTAATTTTCCGTTGCCAGCGTTGTCATCTTTGAGAAAGTGGGCATCAAAAATCAGAATAACGCCGGGAGTTTTAGAAGATGTACTAACTTTTCTAAAGGTAGCAGGAGAAAATATGTCTGCAAGAGAGAAAACTGTAGTCATTTCTTTTGATGAAGTCAAAGTTAAAACCACTTTAGAGTATTGTGTTGGTGAAGATCAGGTGCTAGGTCCTTACAATTTAATGCAAGTCTGTATGGTTAGAAGCTTATTTTCTACTTGGAAACAGCAATTGCATAAAATATCATATAACTGTGTTGCAATTGTAAGTGATTGCGGAAGCAGTAATGTTGGTCTCTGGAAAGCGTTGTCCGTTGACATAAATAAGACCTATTTCGAGCATCCGCAAACCAAGAAAAATGTTTATGTTTTCGCAGATGCTCCCCATTTACTGAAACTTCTCCGTAATTGGTTTTTGGACACAGGATTTATATTGAGAAGTGCTGGAAAGAAAGAGATAAGAAAAGAACCTTTAGAAAGTTTGATAGAATTAACCAATGTAGAAGTAAATTCCTGTTATAAAATTTCTGAAAAGCATATTACAGTTGAAAAGAGTAAAAGACAAAATGTAAGACTAGCGGCTGAATTGTTATCACATAAGACCGCCCAGACATTATTATTACATATATATATTACGATACAAACCAGGCCCTGATAAAAAACTTGCTGAAGATGTCGGAATGTTCATAGACAATATTAATTCTTGGTTTGATATTTTTAATAGCCATGTGAATAGATCTCCTGGCCCTGACCCTATGAAAGCCCCTTTTGGAATTTATTTACAGGACCAAGAACAACACTTAAATAAAGTTAGAGACTTAATATTTGACATGAGAGCTGAAGGAAAAAACACTTTGCAAATTTTTCAGAAAGGAATAATAATTTCTATAGAATCGTTGAAACTACTTTTACGAGATATGAAGACCGAATTTTAAGATGTACATTATATATGTACTCATAAACTTAATCAGGATTGTTTGGAGAATTTTTTCTTCCAGCTTAGATGTCGAGGGCCGAATGAACATCCATCTCCATTGGAAGCCATCAAAAGAATAAGAATGATTATTCTTGGGAAGAATCCTGGTATTTTAGAAGCACAGGTACATAAAATGTGTTTATTAATTCTTTACATATTCCTAGTATTATATAGGTACCTATCTACATAGCTATACTTTTTTTTAAAGGTGAACACACAAGAAGCTGATCCTGAAGAATATATAGTGGCCACAGTTTTGGAACAAGCGAAAGTTTCACTTGAATTACCGGAAGAAAAGTTTGACAGCAATGCAACTCAAAGTAGCAATGGTAGCTCGTTTTCATCATCAGGGATTTCAGAAATATCTGATGCAAAATCACCAGAAACAACGGACGATGCATTTGAGTACATTGCTGGTTTTATAGCGAAGAAATTTAAAAACAGTCATCCCCAACTCGGCGATTATACTTATAAAATTAAAGCCGATCACGCCTACAATTTACCCTCATGGGTACAACAGCTCTCTTTTGGTGGTCTTATTAAGCCCTCAACAGATTTCTTAAGTACCATTAAACAGTGGAACAAATATTTTGAGATATATCATGGCGATAATAAACTGCGGAAAGATACACTGGTTGTTAAAAGACTAGCTTTAAAAATTAAAAAGCGAGAAAATTTGTGCTTTGTTATTATAAAATTATTTTGTAAATTAAGAACTGTTATCCGTATGAATTATTTAAATACAAAAAGAACCGTTGACAATGCTAAAAAATCGAGTAAACGTAAGCTTTCTACTAGTACACCGTCAGACACTACGAACACTAGCTAAAAAAATGCGAAAAACCACTACTTGATTCGTTTTTATTTAATTACTGCGTAATAAAACATTGCTATATACTGACTCTTTTAATTGAAAAATATATATTTTTTGCTTTGTATAGAGAATACATGCTCATCGGCTTTCTTTATTTATGTTTATGTACCTAATAAATGTGTTTATTTGAAGTTGGAAAAGTTTTTTTTTTAATTATAAACCAAAGTATAACCTTATGGCAATAAAAACGTGTATTATATTTATAACAGTACACTGACGGATATGTTATTATCAAATGAAATATTATATACCATAATAATAGCACTAATATAACTCGATAATTAATTGTTGTAGTAGCTAAACACATTTTATAAGGTGCTTTACAGTAGTGAACGCGTTCAACCTGGTCCGTTTGTGACGTCATGGCTCCCCACTACGCGGCGAAAATATTGTGGGATCGAGCAATCTTATGTTCTTATACAATCCTTGGGTATATTTAATAGTCTATAGACTGTATTACACTTATCAATTTCTTGACCAAATTATTGACCAAGAACTTGATCAAGTGAAAATTGACGACAAGTCCTGTATTACACTTGTCAAGTCGACTTGACCAATTTCTTGACCAAGAACTTGTTGGCTTAGAACATGTTCTATTTTTTTCTTCAACTTGACCAAGTTTTTAGTGATTTCTATACTCTATTTTTAAAGTAGAGAGACGAATTTCTGAACAGACCACTTTGACAGTGAAATCTCATTGGTTGAAAGCAATTTGGCCTTGCTTTCAACCAATGAGATTTCACTGTCAAAGTGGTCTGTTCAGAAATTCGTCTCTTAGTAAAATGTGTGTTATAAAGTTTTTTGCCAACTGCGTACAATGTAAATACAATTGCACTTAACATTTCTGTTAAAATCATATATTAAGTATTAACAGAAAATAAATCAAATCCACCAAAATTAACGTTTTATTATTTTGTGTGAAGTATTTAGATTTACAAAATGCCATATTCAGGCGCAATTCACGAATAAAGAAATTGAAAGCTGCAATAATAATATTAACATTGTTAAACTGAGAAAACATGGCGAACTTCCGCCACCGAACCTTAAGGCTTACCAACCATTCTTTAGTTATTTTGTCAATACTACTTTTGCGCTATTGGTACTACTAATTCACCAAAAAACTTGGTGAAGAAATTGATAAGTGTAATACAGTCAAGGTCAACAATAACTTGAGCAAGAACTTGACGACAATTTCTTAGTCAATAACTTGGTCAAGAAATTGATAAGTGTAATACAGCCATATGAATCATACTATAGAATGCTGCTAATTTATGTTGAATTGGGTGCATTGATTTATTATGTCTGTGTGCGAGTCTTTATGGTATATCGAGAATTTTACTAGGTTATTGCTTCGCTTAATCGTTAAATCTAAGAAGTTAATACTATTATTCTGTTCTTTCTCTATTGTGAAATTGATGTTGTTATGTATTGAGTTGATAAATTCTTCAAGAGTATTAAGTTGTCTATCTATGCCTGTATAACAAATTAAGATATCATCTACGTACCTATGCCAAAATAATATGTTCTTAACTAATGCACTGTTATTAAATATAGTGGTCTCAAGGTTATCTATAAAATATTCTGCTAATAAGTTATTAGCAGAAATTTTTATCTTCAAATATAACAGAGCGGTACTGTAAACATTTTACTTAAACGTATATACTTTATGACTTAATGATATTCGCAGAAATTGGAAACCGAAATATTTTTACCCTTGTTTATATAAGGGATACATAGATTATATAAATTATATATACATAAAACACAACTAACAAAATGTTCTAATCAAAAATAGGAAATAAGTTCAACAGTGGGGACGAATTAAGCTCTGTTTTGTCATAATAATATCAAGATCCTACACGAAGATAAGAAAAGTAAGAAACTAGATTTATTAGAAGCAATGGAAATTAATAAACAAAAATTTTCAAATAAATTATTAAATGACAAAACAGAGCTTAATTCCTCCCCACTGTTGAACTTATTTCCTATTTTTGATTAGAACATTTTGTTAGTTGTGTTTTATGTATATATAATTTATGTAATCTATGTATCCCTTATATAAACAAGGGTAAAAATATTTCGGTTTCCAATTTCTGCGAATACCATTAAGTCATAAAGTATATACGTTTAAGTAAAATGTTTACAGTACCGCTGTTATATCTGAAGATAACGTTGTACGGTGAAACAGCTGTCATATAGTTATTATTAAATAAAGTGTAAATCTAATACAACAGTGTTTGTATTTTTTATCATCTAATTACAGTTACTATAGAAAGGAAGAATTTCTGTTAAAAAACATGCATTTTTAAAAGGTCCTCGATATCAAATAAATAAAACATAAAAAATAATTCCTATTACTTTTTGTTTAATATTGTGTATATATATTCTAAGACAATCATGAGCACAATATCTTGGTAAAAAATCAAGTATATTTGTTATTGAAAGAAAGTAATTTAAAATCTTAACAAAAAATACGTATTTACTAGAATAATACTCTGTTTTCCAAAAACTCAACAAATAATAATTTTCATTAAATGTGCTTTGTGAGGATTTCTATTTTTTTTACCCTTTTTAACCTTTTCTACCCTTCAAAATATTGAAGAGGATGGCAATAAGTATGAAGTATTTGGAATGCGCTCTGTTGTAAATATCAACAGCAACTGAAACAGTAAAAACAATATTAGATAATATTTCATAGATATGTAATCTAAATTATCATTAAATAAGATTGCCATGTTACAATGAGCATATTACATAGAATACAGTGGACCCCCGCTATTCGCGTCCCCTGTATGTGTGAATTCGCTTATTCGCGATTGTTTTTACTAACATTTCTCATTATCCGCGCTCCGTATTCGCGGTTCAATCCTAAAATTTCGGTATTTCCCCTGTTAATTTGTTTCTTTAAAAGTTCACAAACCGTATTTGGGTCTTATAAGCAAGATATATGTCAGTATATCTATTTGTGTCGATTAATACATACATACCTATAGTTTATACGTAAGTACATATATACCTAATATTTTTGTACCCCGATATTCGCAAATTCAATATTCGCGATGTTTTCGTGGAACGCAACCCCCGCGTATAGCGAGGGATCCACTGTACTCAGAAATAAAGTCTAAATGAAAAAACAAATAATATACCTATAATGGGCACAGGTTTATTTCCAAAGTGAAGTTCAGTTTCAGGGCGAGGTAGCAATGAATGGTAAAGAAAAAATGAAGGGACAGCATCCAAGCGGAGCCTATAATTAAAATGATCTACATAATCCTCAGCTATAAAATATCTGCTGCATATTCTGTAATTTCTGAGAGAATCTCAGAATATTTAATTCGCATCACCTCCTGCCATTTTTTGGGTCTGGAAATATTACATTTAATAATAATACAATATTGTTTTATATTTACTTACTTTTCCAATTGTTTTGGAAAATAATGCATTTTCTGAACTTCAACCTCTTTACATCCACAAACGAGACATAACGATGGCGACATTTTAATGTTCGACAATCAAATTATAATTAACTCAGCACAAATTAAAACTATCCTACACTCAAATATACAACACATAATATAACATGTATAACCGATTAATTATTTATATTACACCATATAATCTATAACCAAATATAATACACAGAAAAAAAAAACAAAATGGCTAATTTGAAGTGTTGACGCATACGTCATTATTTTTACTACAGCGACATCTCAGTTCGCTTTTCATTACGCGAGAAAGAAATATATATATATACACATGTCTTGTTATAAAATAAGGATGTTAGATTCAAGTAAATTTAGACAAATTTTCCTATGTCCTTGCACGTCTCGATTGTCTCTCTCTCGATTGTTACCATTAGTATGTAATTTATATAAATGTTACCACCAACACCAATTTGTATCACCACACGCAACGTACTAAAATGGAAAATACTAACATGTTGCCTTCTCTTGGCTCTGTATCTATGGTTCCAAACGCATTATGGGGTTTGGCACTTGGTAGGCGCGGCTCGTGATGACGTATTTGGGGGTGCAAGTACAATGATGCGAGTGCTTCGTGTATTCTCGTGTACTAACTGTAACGTTTTCTTAGTAAACACCGAAAACACAAGAGGCACTCGTATCATTGTACTTGCACTCCCAAATACGTCATCACGAGCCGCGCCTGCATTTGGTAATCAATTACTAAAATGTCCCTGCAATCCTAACATAATGCGACTACATTGTTCACTGATTGAACCAGATTGAATGACTTTAGGCGTTTTTAGAAAATGTGTAGCATTAACCTGACCGGGTCAAAAAGTACCTGACAGGTTCACTAATTTTACCTGGTTGTTTGAAACATTTCCGAATGCAGTTTGCGGTCATGTAGAGTAGCGTAACGTAAACATTTACATAACCTATATTCATAGCATGGCTTAGAATCTGTACTGACAAGACTAGAGAAAATATGGATATACAGTTGCAACTCCAAATACTCTATGAAGAAGTTGACTCAAAATGCAATTTATCAAGTATATAAGTTTGTTGTAGAACTATATTCATAAATCTGTGCAATACACAACGGTGATTCATTGAAAGCCAGTTCTTGAATATGTGCAGTTTGTATATGTTTTTCTACATCATTCTCCCGGGAAATAAAATCACATATGTTGCACCTCGCCAAATTTTCCAAATTCATTTTAAATTTGTTTCGTGTGAAAAACACTTTTGTGTTTTGACCCTAACGCTTTGTAAAGTTATGACCGGAGAGGGAGTAAAAACAACCCACACTACCCCACTCACTTACCAGGGTTATGAATTCGAACCGGGTTCTTCAACCCAGTTACTCTTTCGATTTTACGAACACGGTTGTTTCTCCCCGACTGAATTAACTAACGCATTTTTGCTAACCGTGTTGCAACCCCAACGCTCGGGTTTAATTTCCGAAAACGGCTTTTGGCATATGGGACGAGGTTCATCTGGTCGTCGCCTCCTTTCTAGATAGAGCATTATAATACAGAACCATTGTTTCATCTCATGCAATGCGCCAATGAATTGCACTAATCTCAGATGGAAGTCTCCTGTTTTTAGATGTCTTAGTGACCCGCAATATCAATAGCAAACAGAGCCACACGGTTTACAGGAAACCGACTCATATGGACCGGTACCTGAACGGGTTTTACCATCATCACATAAACAAGCGGTCATCAACACTTTTGTACATCGTGCGTTTTCTATCTCGGAACCTAGGGCACTACCCTTTGAACTTAAACATATTTCTAACACCCTACTCCAGAAAATTATAACGCCGACATACACCGTACTATAGTTAGACATCGTCAGCGCCGCACCGTACTCTTGGCCACCTGTGTGTGCATAAGTTTGCCGCCCCTAATTTTTTACTATTTTAACATAGAATTACATTTATGTGTTAGGAGTCCATGTAAAGACAAATTTAAGGTATTGCCCACAGAGTCCGCAATCCATATATTCAAAATTTGAAATCATCCATGTGTTAAAGATCATGAGAAATATGTGTTGTCCAAACTATTACGAATATTATTATTTAACATTGCAATAATACAGATATTATTTATTGGTAAATCTATGAATTTCCGAACATTCAATAGAGAATGAAGTTACACAAGTTACTAAATGTGCATTTCTGAGTATATTCTACAGGGTGGGGAAAAAGTACTGTATATCGCTTGCAACTTTTGAATGAGCAATTTAATTAAAAAATTTCTTCTACAATAGATAGTTTATATAATATTTGGCATCACTTGGTAGCATTCGTTTTTTTTTTAGTTCACTATTTTAATGCAAGGCCAACTAACTTTTTTTTCTTAAATAGCGCCATATATTTTTTTTACATATTTTTTTGGGAATATAATGATATGAATTTATAGTGGATTGTATTAGAAAATTTTTAAAAGATATTTTCGTAAAAACAAAAACTGTGAGTTAATTTAAAACTAGAACAAAAGGAACTTATTAATTGTTTAAGCGCACCATTTACTGCCAAACAATGACCTAGTCGGTCTCTATACTCCTGCAAAACATTTTGGAGTGCAATTGGTGAAAGCCTATTGACATCAGTCTGAATTCTCAGCTGTAAATCCTCGAGATTATTGGGTCGATTTCGGTAAACTTGTTTTTAAATAACCTCACATAAAAAAAATCCAAAAAATTTAAATCTGGGGACCTAGCAGGCTATTCGATAGGACCTCTGCTACCAATCCACCTGCCAAGACACACCTCATATAAGTACTCTTTTACTACTGCTTCATAATTAGGTGGAGTACATATCATTATTTTAAACTAGTGCTCGGGTTGAAATTTTGGGATTCTCCATATCTAATAATACGTTCAGAGCCTTATCTCCGTCAGTTATTGTTCTAGGCCGGTCGGTTTTATGAGCGTGTTGAGCGGTACCCGTCTCATGAAACCGTTTTGCAATACGACTTAAAGTTTGTTTGGTTAATTGACATCCGCTCAGAACTTATTATTAAATAAATCACGTACCTGAGCTTGCGTATGTTTCCTACTACAATAATCAACCATAATCAAAACTTCAATTCGTTCTTTTTGTGATATTTTTTCCATTTTTTTACATAAATTCACGTTTTACAACCGAATAAATGTCAAAATTTTATCGAATGACGCGTGATTGTCAAGTTTTTTTATATTGTCATGTTGACATTTAAAAACAGAGTAATTTACTAAATCAAGTTAACTGAGCTGCCACTAGGAATCATAAAGTTTTTGACAATTTTCTTGAAAATTTTCTTATAAAGTGCATATCATTATATTCACGAGAAAAATGTCTTTTAAATATGTAAAAAATATATACATGATGCTATTTAAGAAAAAAAAAGTTAGTTGGCCTTGCATTAAAACAGTGAACTCAAAAAAAAATATGGTAATTAGTTGATGCCAAATGTTATACATACCATCTTTTGTATAAGAAATTTTTTATATAAATTGCTCATTCAAAAGTTACAAGCGATATATAGTACTTTTTCCCCACCTTGTATATTGTATACAGTACGAAATATTATGCATAAAAAAACGAAAATATACCCTGCTATGTTTTCATATCAGTCATAAATTTTAGTAATTGATACGCTAGTAAAACAGACGGTAATATAATATTTTCAACACGAACAAGTTTAGAGCCTGCTGATGCATCTTAAAATTCTAAACACTTGCCAAAATATATTAGGGTAAACCAAACAGTGTTATATTTTCTTATCGCAACCACAAATTTTCCAGTCACCAATTAGTGATAAAAAGCCCCGTAATACAAATAACTCTCTAAACACTAACTAGTTTAATGCTTGATGCCCTTTAAATTCTATACACAAAAAATATAACGATTGGAAGAAGTGTGTTATCGATGGTATGTTTGTTTAAAGTAAACATAACCGGTCATTCTTGAATTCTTTCTCTCGATAGGTCAGCGTGTTTTTTAAATTACACGTTAGTATTATCTTAACCTATTGACTAACGACCAGTGTCTCTAGTAATGTCGAATAATTTTCGCCACCCTTTGATTTTCCGCCTGTGTCTTGCACACGTGCACACAATTACGGCGCGGGCCTGAACATCGTAACCTCAAACCTCGGAGCGAACCCGATTCTAACATCAGCACCGCCTTCCAACGTATCAACGATCATATATGAAAGGCTCTACATAAAAATAAAATCAAAACCGTCTTCAGACCCCATTCTAAATTTTCGGACCTCTTACCCTCGGTTAAAGACAAAATATCTCTGCTCCAAGCACAGGGAGTGTATCGCATTCCGTGTGTCGGTGTGTATATTGGCGAAACTAAATGGCCAGTCGGCGTGCGTGTGTCCGAACATGAACGTTGTACTAGACTGTTAAATATAGTCGGTTCAGCGTTGGCAGAACACAAACTCAACTCCGGTCATCAAATTCTAATCAAAGATGTCAAGCTTCTATCCCGTGAATCTATTGAAATTCACAAACATCCCCGCAATCTCAATAGAGACAATGGCTATATATTACCTCCAACGTGGCAAACTCGATTGAATTCTACTACGAAATACCACACCCATACGACGCATGCGATTGGCTCATTGTCTCTAGCCAATGGCGGACCACCATCTGACCCGGTCCCCCCATATAAGTGGTGCCGTTCTCTGTCCTAGCGCGTCTGTCGACATCTGCACCATTCGTCATTCGTGTGCCAGTCTCTGAGACGAACACACGTATTTCATTTAAACATACGACGGTGACCGTCAAAGCGAACCCGGAAGAAATGGCCGGGCGAATTATCACATTAACAAAATTAATAGTGAATCCCAACATGATTGAACTCTGGCCACCTGAATTAGTTCAACAAACGCAATCAATAATTGATGAAACACAAAGCGAAAGTGGCATACAACAAGTACTACAGACATCACCGAGTTTCTTCATAGTAGACCGGTCATCGGTTTTTTGCGTTTCAGTCATGTGTGTGTTTAATGTTTGTTGTTGTAGAGTGTGATTATTTTCTGTGTTTGCGTTACGAAGTTTTGTATCTGTTCTGTTGTTGCGTTTGTGGAGTGTAATGTTATTAGCATATTGCCTAAGGCAAGTGCTAGTTCGTCGGTTGTGTTAGGTGTTGTGTTTCTTTGTTTTTATGTCCATGGGTTCGTTGTTGGTGGTGCTGGTATGTATTCGGGTTTGGGTGTGGTTTTGTTTACAGGGTTGTTTGGATTGTTAGGACAGTTAAGGAAAGTGGATAAGTGAGGACCACCGCAGTTTGCACACTTTGGTGGGGTTGTTTTGGGTTTTGTACATAGGTGTGTTGAGTGTTCGTCTCCGCATTTCATGCATTTGTAGTGTATGTTACAGTTTTTTTGGTGGTGTCCAAATGTCTGACATTTGTGGCAGTGTATTATGTCTGTCCGTCTGTTTAGTGGTTCGATTTTAATTGTGAGTCCGCAGCTGTCGTGTATGTTGTAAATTGATTTGTATTGTCTCGTCAGTTCTATTAGTACAAGTGGTGCTGGTATTCCGTGTTTGCCGTTCATGCGTTTTATTTTTATTGTCGGGTAGCCTTGGTCAGTCAAGTCGTCGGTGATGTCAGTGTCTGTGATAAAGGTAGGAATGCCACGCATAACTACCTTCAGTGTCTTTTCGCTTCTCAGTTGAAAAGTGTAAAATTGTATTTGTTCATTGTCGAGTATGTGTTTAAGTTTTCGGTAGTCTTCGTCAGTTTTCGGTTCAATGTGAATGCCAGGTTTCACAAGTTTGTTTTGTACGGTGTTAATGTTATGTGTTTTAAGTATTTGTCGTATGTGTGCCCATTTGTCTTTGGCTGTTATTATGATTCGTGCGATTTTGTGTGTTTTGCGTGTTTCGGTGTTTGTGTTTTGTGTGGTGTTTGTTTTGTCACTTACCCTGGGTGTGCTGTCTGATGTTGATGGCTGTGGGGTGAATTCAGTTGTTTCTTCTTCCATTTTTTCCTCGGTTTTGGTTCCGAGGGCGTCGTATGAATTTTTTGTTTCGATCGGCATAGTTGTTTCGTCTGCTTTCGGCTTTGTAAATTTCGGGTATATAAAGTCATCAGTTTTGTTTTCAGGTTGTTTCTTGTTCTGTGTTCGGCGTTGTTTTTTTTCTTCTTTGGGCTGTTCGGTGTTGTTTTCTGTTATGCTGACTTGTATTTTCGGTTGATCCGGGTCTACTATGAAGAAACTCGGTGATGTCTGTAGTACTTGTTGTATGCCACTTTCGCTTTGTGTTTCATCAATTATTGATTGCGTTTGTTGAACTAATTCAGGTGGCCAGAGTTCAATCATGTTGGGATTCACTATTAATTTTGTTAATGTGATAATTCGCCCGGCCATTTCTTCCGGGTTCGCTTTGACGGTCACCGTCGTATGTTTAAATGAAATACGTGTGTTCGTCTCAGAGACTGGCACACTTATTTCATTTAAACATACGACGGTGACCGTCAAAGCGAACCCGGAAGAAATGGCCGGGCGAATTATCACATTAACAAAATTAATAGTGAATCCCAACATGATTGAACTCTGGCCACCTGAATTAGTTCAACAAACGCAATCAATAATTGATGAAACACAAAGCGAAAGTGGCATACAACAAGTACTACAGACATCACCGAGTTTCTTCATAGTAGACCCGGATCAACCGAAAATACAAGTCAGCATAACAGAAAACAACACCGAACAGCCCAAAGAAGAAAAAAAACAACGCCGAACACAGAACAAGAAACAACCTGAAAACAAAACTGATGACTTTATATACCCGAAATTTACAAAGCCGAAAGCAGACGAAACAACTATGCCGATCGAAACAAAAAATTCATACGACGCCCTCGGAACCAAAACCGAGGAAAAAATGGAAGAAGAAACAACTGAATTCACCCCACAGCCATCAACATCAGACAGCACACCCAGGGTAAGTGACAAAACAAACACCACACAAAACACAAACACCGAAACACGCAAAACACACAAAATCGCACGAATCATAATAACAGCCAAAGACAAATGGGCACACATACGACAAATACTTAAAACACATAACATTAACACCGTACAAAACAAACTTGTGAAACCTGGCATTCACATTGAACCGAAAACTGACGAAGACTACCGAAAACTTAAACACATACTCGACAATGAACAAATACAATTTTACACTTTTCAACTGAGAAGCGAAAAGACACTGAAGGTAGTTATGCGTGGCATTCCTACCTTTATCACAGACACTGACATCACCGACGACTTGACTGACCAAGGCTACCCGACAATAAAAATAAAACGCATGAACGGCAAACACGGAATACCAGCACCACTTGTACTAATAGAACTGACGAGACAATACAAATCAATTTACAACATACACGACAGCTGCGGACTCACAATTAAAATCGAACCACTAAACAGACGGACAGACATAATACACTGCCACAAATGTCAGACATTTGGACACCACCAAAAAAACTGTAACATACACTACAAATGCATGAAATGCGGAGACGAACACTCAACACACCTATGTACAAAACCCAAAACAACCCCACCAAAGTGTGCAAACTGCGGTGGTCCTCACTTATCCACTTTCCTTAACTGTCCTAACAATCCAAACAACCCTGTAAACAAAACCACACCCAAACCCGAATACATACCAGCACCACCAACAACGAACCCATGGACATAAAAACAAAGAAACACAACACCTAACACAACCGACGAACTAGCACTTGCCTTAGGCAATATGCTAATAACATTACACTCCACAAACGCAACAACAGAACAGATACAAAACTTCGTAACGCAAACACAGAAAATAATCACACTCTACAACAACAAACATTAAACACACACATGACTGAAACGCAAAAAACCGATGACCAGTGACTTAAACGCAAAAAGCGACAAACACACAGACTACACATACACAACACAGGACTGCACAAAAACACACAACACACGATTATTTATTAATCAGACACAAACACGTCACAACCCTGGGAAATACGAAACAATGGAGTGGAAATGGAGGCAACTCCGACCACAACAAAAATTCAAGTCTCATGAACTGTCCTAGCATTCTTCAAGCTACTGCGAAATTACGAACATCTATGTACAGCCCTGAAGATGTCACTTGCGACGGAGGACGAAACGTTGGCAATTACGCCAAACTCGACACGGTTCCAACCCGGACACCGAGATCTACATATAGAGAACGACTGCGGAAACCTACGTTTGCACTAACCTTATTTATACCTAAATGATTATACAAAATTAAACATACATTTGTTTATATTTTATTTATAAAAGTTAGGTATTTTCAAAGGGCAAAGAATAAAATTACTAATTCTATAAACAATTTTATTTAAAATTATGCTTTATACAAGTCATCACAAAAAGAGTTACAAATATGTACATTATGTTAATATAAACAAATTGGTATCCAGCCACGAAGTACCGTCTATGGTGGAAGTTTTCACTTCTGTGAATCACGGGTTGTAATCCCATGGAGACTAAAGTGGTCCACAGGATGTACTTCCGTGAAGAATTATATAGAATCACGGATACTAAGGTACTAAATGTAATCGTTTAGCTGCCTTTTTTAAATCGCAGACTGTCAGTCTACGAGCACTGTGAATAGAGATAAAACTGCGTTGTTCCAAGTCCTTTATTTGTTTTGTTTATCTTTACTTTTGACCTCTTGTATTTTATTTTTGTTTCTCATTCTTTATATCATGACCTACCTTCTTCTAAATAAACGAACATAGCCTTGAGTTATGGAGAGAAAATCGTTTACCCACTATTCAAACAAAGAGTACAACACTACCATACCAAACAGAAAGTATAAAAGAAAGATAGTCTGGACAAATACTTGTCTATGGAAAAACTGTATAAAACATTGTTCGAGTTAAGCTACACAACTGTAAGTAAAATTTCGCCAACACTAAATAAGTCTCTCAGAAGTTAGTTACTTATTAGTTTTTAGGTTATAAATTTTACATCGTTTTGAATTTCCATTCTAGATTTTGTTCTTACAATTCTTTTCATTGACATGTCTTATCAAACATGATTGGTAGCTTGTTTCGAAAACACATTCCGGACACTTAAATCGCTTCACTGTGAAATGTTTGGCATTTACGTGAGTGCTTAAAAGCGATTTGCATTTTGTTTTGTACTCACATTCCGTGCATTTAAATCGTTTTTCTTCACAATGTTTTGCATTTGCATGTTGTTTCAAACACGATTGATAATTAGTTTGATATTCACATAATGGACATTTAAACGGTTTAATATTCTCTTTGGAATGCTTTGCATTCACGTGTAGTTTCAAATCTGACTTATTGTTTGTTTTATGATCACAATGCGGACATTTAAATCGTTTCACTTTCTCTTCAGAGTGTTTTGCATTTATATGTCTGTCCATATGTGATTTGTAGTTTGTTTTGTACTCACATTCCGAACATTTAAATCGTTCCACTTTCTGTTCGGAATGCCTTGCGTTTACATGGGTTTTCAAACACCATTTATTGTTTGTTCTGTATTCACATTCGGAACATTTAAATCGTTTTACAATCTCTTCGCAATGTTTTGTATTTATATGTTTTTTCAAACTCCACCTATAGCTCGTTTTGAACTCACATTCAGCGCATTGAAATTGTTCCACTGTTTCTTTACGGTGTTTTAAGTTGGTATGTGCCTTCAAGTTCCCATTGTAGTTTGTTTCATACTCGCATTCTGAACATTTAAATCGTTTCATTTTGTCTTCACTATGCCTCGCATTAACATGTGTATTTAAATTCGATTTATAGACGGTTCTGTAGTCGCATTCAGGACATTTATATCGTTTAATGCTGTTTAAGTGTGATTTATAATTCGTTTTATATTTGCATTGTGTTTTTTCTTCAATATGTTTTGCACTTACATGTTTTTTCAAATACGACTTGTTATTTGTTCCAAATTCACATTTCGAACACTTAAATCGTTCAACTTTCTCAGATAGTTCAAGACGATTCTTCGAACTGCATTTATAGCTTGTTTCAAATTTGCAATTTGCGCATATCGAATTTTTCTCGTTGAAATCCTTTACATTTAAATGTTCTTCATACTGTGCTTTGAGAGTTCTTTTTAGTG
Organism: Melolontha melolontha; assembly: GCA_935421215.2. Taxonomy (NCBI): domain Eukaryota; kingdom Metazoa; phylum Arthropoda; class Insecta; order Coleoptera; family Scarabaeidae; genus Melolontha; species Melolontha melolontha. Next base: position 49,241,692 of record OW285240.1, read on the forward strand.
TAAATCTTCTATGGCAAATTCGACATCTGTATGCTTCTACATTACAATGCTTACCAGTGCGATTCCTAAAGTCCTTTCCGTTTGTTTTGTATATGCGCAGTGAACATTCTTGTCTCTTATGTTTCTGTTTATTATGTTTGTTTGAAACAGATGTGTACCTCTTTATTTTCATGGTTCGATCATCTGTTAAGAATGAAGAGTGTTGCCTGAAAAATAAATGAAACTATTAGTAGTAGCTTGTCAAGAAAGGAAATAACTTATTTTCTACTATAGGTCAATCTAGATACAGTTAAATATCAATTATTTATAATATGATAGCTAGACTCGGTAAAGAGGGGCAACTTCCAATGCAGTGCCGAGAGCAACGTAGAGGAGTGAAGCGCGCGGCACGAAAACTCAAGCGTCCGTATCAAAGCATACTTGTCCTCTATTATTCCACTGGTCGTTGTGAGTGCTTGTCAGTACACATATACTTAGAAAATGTCGCATTTAGATACGTATCGGAAACGGTGTATTTCGAAGAAACTAGAAAACGTAATAGCGAATATGCCAGATTTAGATTACGAAGGCGATAGAATTAAATGTGTAAGGTACGACGACTATTTGACGTGTACCAGCAGGTGAAAGTGTGAACGCCCTCTAAAAAGTATAAAACACTGTTTTGCAATCCGTGGCAAACAATACAGTGAACAATTAACATTTGATATAAGTGTTTGTTTTATTCTATGTAATCTACCGTTCACTTTACTAGACCAGAAAGCATTTGTCTCCTTCTGGAGCAAGTATTCGGATTATACATTACCAAGTCGGACATTGATAAGAAACGTTATGCCATCTGCTCGTGACTATGTTGAAAGAAGAATTAAAGTAGAATTGAGAGATAAAAAATTGTGGTTATGTGTGGACGAAACAATCGATTGGCAAAAAATTCTGTGGTGAATGAGATGGTACATACAATGGAAGAATTTGAACCGTCATCCTCTATCTTACTTGCTTCCAAAAAGAGTTGCAAAATGTACTAGCGATGAAATTTTAAAAGTGGTGTTGAGCGCATTTAACAAATTTCAAGTTTCAACAAACCAACTTTTAATGTTTGTGAGTGACGGTGCCGCTAACATGCTTTCCTTAGGCCGATCTCTTAAAGAAGAGAGTGGTAATCTGTTACATGTAACATGTAAAATCCATGCTTTAAACCTTGTGACGCAATTGATACCTAAATGTTATCCACGAGTAAATGCTTTAATAGCTCATACGAAGGCAGTGTTTCTAAAGTCCCCAAACCGTACAAAAAAATTGCACGAACTGTGTCGCAAAGTGCCTGAACCACCATTGCCGATTACTATGCGTTGGGGGACATGGTTAGAGGCTGCGTTTTGATACTGCGAACATTTTGTTGATATAAAGAAGGTAGTTTTACAATTCGATCCGAGACACGCCGAAGCTATCAAGAAAAGTCAGAAAATGTTTTAAGATAGTCAGGTAAAAAGTGATTTAGAAACTATTCACAAGAACTACTATGGACTAGCGGAGGGAATTGAAAAATCACAAAATGATTCGATGTCGTTTGTGGATTCTGTTCAAATTGTGGATGATATTCACTCACATCTATGTGCGGTGGAAGGCGAAAAAAAATGAGTGTGTAATACGAAAATTAGAAAGTGTTATTGACAAGGATTCAGATTTTCTCATACTAAGACAAATTTGTGAAGGTGCGTCGAAAGATCCATTAAGTTGTCACGAGGATTACTTTAAATTTGTAAATATAACATCACTCGATGTGGAACGGTCGTTTTCATCATTGAAAAATATTTATTCCACACGCCGTACTCATTTGACTGAAACAAGTGTGGTAACATATTTACTGATTCAAATATTTAATAGATGCCACCCAGTTTGTGATTTCATGGAAGCTTTTTAAAACAGTAAGTGTTTCAGCACGTTATATAATATATTTTTATCATTATTTGATGTGTAACACATTCGTGCGTCCGCATCGCCTATGCTCACTCATAAAAGTCACAAATATAAATGATGCGAGTACGTAAACGTTACTGAACGCTCGCCTTGATATGGCCGCTAGGCCCCTCCACGTTGTTCTACGCAGTGCACTGAAACTTGCCTCTCTTTGCCGACTCTACTGATTACATTTCGGATTAGGGCATATAAGCCTAGCTTGAAAACTGTTGCATCTTGTTGTTATTTATAATTGCTAGTTATACAGAGAACACCATAATGCACTGAAGGTTTTTGGTATGGAGTAATTTTTTTATTTATGGTCAGATTTTGAATTCTTTTGCAAATTTTAATCAAACCAGCATGGGAGTATAATTAGTTGTGTTACGCATTATTTGTGTAAAAAATCGGTGGTTGCGACCCAACGTTCATTCCGTCGCCAATTTAATTGTCAAGATGCACCATCCCACAATACCATTTTGGCATGGTATCAGAAGTGGCGTAATGAAGGTAATATTGCGAATAAAAAACCGACTGGGAGACACGTTAAATGCTATGATTGCTAAAAATATTGAGCGTGTAAGAGTTTCCTTTACGAGAAGTCCACAACGCTCAACTGCACAACATACACATGCCTTAAATTTAAGGAAAACCAGCATTCAAAGAATACTTAGGCGTAATAAATTCCACCCCTATAAATTGGCACTTGTTCAAGAACTAAGCCGATTAGATAAACAAAATCGACTTGAGTCGCAGACAATTTTTAGATCTGTTTGTTGGTGAACCCAATCCTGCAAGTTGTTTGTTTATGAGCGACGAGACTCATTTTTATCTAAATGGCTTCGATAATAAACAAAATTTTAGATATTGGGCAACAACAAACCCACGCCAACTTCACGCAGCGAAAGTGACGATTCGGTGTGGCTATCAGTTACAGGATTAATTGGCCCATATTTTTTTGAAGAGAATAGGCATAACGTAACAGTAACATCGGGAAGATTTTGTCACATGATTAATACTTTTTTTCCGGCTAAGGTATGAACAACTTGATGGTTATTATTGGCTTCAGCAGGATGGAGTAACGAGCCACACGGCGAGAATCAGTATTGACTTAACAAATAGTACCAGAAATAATAAGCAAAATAAGGCACCTGGTAAACATCAGCTTTGAACTAGGAATGTTCCCAGACGAGCTTAAAATAGCTAAAGTGGTATCTGTGTACAAGTCTGGAGGTATAAGTGATCCGGGAAATTTCCGTCCCATACCCAACCTTCCCGTAATCTCAAAAATATTCGAGACGACACTAAAGACCAGATTGGTGAGCTACATATTTTGAGCGAAGAAACTTACTTGCAAGTGTACAGCATGCATACAGGGTTCAAAAGTTAACCACAACAGCACTGGTTGACATAGTGGCTCATCACCTTGACTTGGGTGATAAATAGTGCTGTCAACATGCGATCTAAGTAAAGCTTTCGATACTGTTTCGCATCGAATCCTCCTTCAAAAATTAGATCACTATGGTGCGAGGAGATTGCCGTTGCTACTCAGCGAGTCATTCCTTGCGAATAGACAGCAGATGGTGGAGTATAATGGACAGCTTTCAGGAATCAAAGAAATGACAACAGGAGTACCTCAAGGATCAGTGCTGGGACCTGTACTATTTCTGATTTACATAAATACCACCTAGCGTAAGTGCCGATAAAGTAAATTTCTTCGCGGACGACACTATCATCTTCTATTTTTCTCTCTCATAGCAATTTAGAATAAGAATCTCCAGTGAAGGTCTGACCCTTTTTAGGTAATCGATCATAATTATTCCACGGGTATCCCAAAAAAAAAGCAAGAACTTTGTTACATGTACAAAATCATTTTGCTACCCTTTGTTAATTTTTGAACGTGTAATTACTTTATTTGCTTACTTTAAACCTTCGTAGCCTTTTCAAACTTTATCCTTCCGCTAATTTATATTTTATTTGGCATATTCCCTAATTATCGAACCATTTAGGCTTCTTCAAATTTCGTTATTATTTTAAAAGTTTCTTATGTTCTAATATTTTGGAGGATCGTTTATCCTCTATATTCCGGTGTAATTTTCCCGCCTTCTCTGTGCAGTCACCTTTTTGTGTAAATTTATGCATATTCATGCTTCTTTTTTTTTAATCTTTGCCTTATGCGAGTTTCGTTATTTTAAAAAGTTGATTACTTACTGAACGAGTTATTATTTTAATTTTGGAATTTTGGTAATGCTTTCAGGGCGATTTATTTGATTGTTTAACCTTTATTTTAAGTTTTATTTTGGAATTTCCCTGTCATTGGTTTGGTACGCCATCTATGCGGCATATAGGATTACTTCCGTTTTAGTTTGCTTTGCATTTTTCTGTAATTAATATTGATCAATTATCTTTTTCTTGGTTACGATTTTACTCCCGAATTTCAGGTTATTAGCTTCTGCATTCACACCATGTTGTCCTCTGGGCTTATTGTTTATTATTTCCTTAATTTTAACATTTTCCGTTGGAATTAGTTTTTGTAACTATGACGCAGTTACCTTCTCCTATAAATATCGCACAGCCGTAAGTAAGGGGGATCTTTATCGTGCTAGCCTTGAAGTACTCAGAAGTTCGAAACCTAAGTCAAGTTTTGTTCTTTTTACCCAGTTTAAATTTTCTGCATAGGCAGGATTCGTGCATACTTGACTTATGGGCATTAATCATTCATTTGTGTAAGTTTTATTCGACCTCGTGCTTCAGGACTGTAGTTTACGGCTTAAGGGGAAGATTGTTAATTATCTTCTGCACATCCACGTTTTTCCGGGACTTCGGTGACCACGTGTTGGAGGACACTCCTTTTGTGATCTCGCAAGGTAGTGTGGTACATTTTTATTTGCCGCAAAATCCAGATTTACGACGGAAACCCCATAATTTTGGTTTTAAAAGTTTTAATCTTTTATATAAAATAAGTTTGTGCGTAACCACGTGCTGCATGGCGCGAGTCGCCATTTTGTCGAAAACAGGAGAAAAACCACTTTCAATTAAATTTTATACCGAATACTTTTGTAAATCCATATAATTTAAATGGCTTAATTTTGATTAGTTACTTGCTTACGTTACTGTAATTTATATTTTCTTTCAATCAATCCAAGAGGCTTAAACGCTTCTAATATTTAATTTTGAAACCAGTTTTTACTTTAACTCATACTTGGGTAACGTTTTTATGTTTTCATTAAGATTACTCTTGATTAAATTAATTTTATTTCTGTCAGAGAACCTATGTCTCTAAGGTCATTTATATAATCCTAAACACCTTCTAGTTTTTTTTAACGTTACTCAACTGGAATTTATTTTTAAGTATATACAGGCTGTGCCTGAATAGTTTTTTGATTCACTTTATTTGTGATTTTCTTTGAATAAGATCACGACACTTTAGCTTTACTTTACCTTTTAATTATATCTGAAGATTTTATACTGGGTGACGCGTAAGTAATGTAAAGAACTTCAAAGCTTTGATGATCTACTAACGCTAGATCCAATTCTTAACATACTTTGTTTTCTTAAGTGTTTTAGTGAATATCTTGACTATTTCAGTACATTTTTTTTGTATTACATTTCTTAACTTTTCTTTAATTATGTTATGCGCTAGATTTGACTGTATCATTTTGTAGATAAACTTTTGACTGATCAATAAATTTATTTTTTACTGTTATATCCGAGTTTGCGTTTGTTTGTGTGGTTATGTTGGTTCCGTAAGATTCTTGGAGGGAAGTGGTCCCTAAAGATCGTCGTTCCGATTTGTTAAAGGCTTGTCATAAACCATCTATTGGTGGACATCTGGATATTTCGAAAACTCTTAGACGCATTTCTCAGACTTTTTATTGGCCTAAAATGACAGCTGATGTCATACGTTATATTAACCGCTGTCACGCTTGTATTAGGACGAAACCTGAACAACGGAAACCTAATAGTCGTATGGTAGATCACTCTCGTAATGTTAAGTCTTTGGAAGTACCTCGTATCGATATCATTGGTTCCCAGCCGAAATCTAAATCTCGATGTGATTTGAGACGTCGAGTAGTATAATTTCTTCCGAATCAAATAGTCTGGCGTAGGAACTTCGTTTGTCCTTATAGGATTCATCGTCGACTGTCATCAGATTTTTATGAACTTAAAACCTGTGAAGGCAAACTTCTGCCTGGTTCTTGGAACAGTGTTCATCTTAAAGCGCAACCCAATGACGATTAGCGTATTGTATACATCCGGGCCTGTCTGGGGGGGTCAGACGAATACTCAGACGGGTGTAATCCGCCCTGTCGTAAAAGGCGACAAAAAGGAGACATGGTTAGTCTGTTCATTTTATCTTGAATACATCTCGGGCCTGTCTGGGGGCTTGAAGAATACTCAGTCTGGTTTAATCCTCCATGTCGTAAAAGGCGACTAAACGGAATCGTGGAATACAGTTTCCTTCCATCTGTAACTTTGCGTTTATTCCTAGTCGAAGTTAGGTTCTTAATATTATGTCGAACCGTATACCGATTTTGTCTTAACTTATTTCTGTGACATTCACTTGTCTGTTCAAGATCGAGTTTTCGTGTTAACAAGTTTACGTTTCGCAGTTTCTTTTATGTTGATATGCTTTGTTTCTAGCTGTTAGTGCTAGGTACTGTTGTATGTACTTATTTTGAGATAAGTTTGTTATTCCAAGTTTGGATTGGACTGCGAGAATTTGCTGATACATTTATCGATTCTTGATACTGACATTTTCGTTTAAGATTTTGACTTTTATAATTTTAGGATAGCTTATGTTATCGTGTTGACTCTGTTAACTTTCTTGAAGATTGGTTAACTATTATATTATGGAGTTTGGACGTTTTAAGGTTTAGAGCTGTGGAGAGTGTGTTCTATTTGCTGTTGTTGCATCTCTATTTGGAGGATTTGGAGTTCACACTTACACACAGATCTAACCAGCTTGTATTGTTCTTGTCGTATAGAGTTTTATCGTACCGTGTAGGTTTTCCTCGAGTGAGGGTTTTGTAAACTCTTATACGTACTGGACATTTGATTTTGACTTTTAGATTTTATTTATTCCAATTTATATTTACCGATTATAACGTTAACAGTTAGTTAACTTGTATACCGATTTTGACTTTTGTATTTTATTCTTATAGAGTTCTTACTCTTTAGGTCTTCATTTGGCATGTGGGTTGTTATTTTTCCTGCATTTATGCTGCTTACCGTTTTCTTTTAGGCCATTGTGTGGGACTCTAAAGGATAATCGATTTAGGACTTTGGATACATCTCTGATGTGATCCTTTTTTTTTCTCGATTTTGACAACACTTTCGTGTAAAGAAGCGGGGTGGACTTCAATAAATTCCGTCGTCCATTCCTTTCGGCTTCTTATAGAGCTGAGATCGACACCCCTCGTTTTGCAATCGCGACTTTTTCTTTTCGGTCATGGACGTGTCTCTTTTTGTTATTGATTTTTAGTTTATTGGTCCTCAACCGTGTCAGTGTGGTGGTAGGCCGCCTCTGCACTTTAAACTTTTGTAATACTTTATCGTACTTTCTTTTTGTTTGGCCAGATTGAAGTTTTTTTTGTTTCCCTATCGTATGGCGTAACGACTGAAGGATTGTTGGAACTCGTAAGTACACAGTGTCACAGTTTCTCATATCCTACCTTTTAGAGTCTAACCTATTTTTCCTTATCCACTTGCATCCCTTAACGTTAGTAATATACCTTTTTAGTTTATCCTGTTTTTTTAGCTGCTTCTGCTTCACAGAAGTCCGCCTGTTTTGATGTTTTTTTGTTTTTCGTTATTTATAATCCTCGTACCGACCGAATGTCGAAGGGCCTCTGTGGTGGTTTAGGCCGAGCAACTGTTGACATGGTGTGTTGGTATGGTTATTGTTGTGCTAATGAGTTTCTGCCGTCACTCAATCCGAGCGTTGATAGTTTCGCTTGACTTTGTGTCAATTTCGCTTTCTGCGTTTTGTTCTACTCCTATCTGTTTAGATAGTTTCGCTTAAAAGTATGTGTTGGATTATGTTCGTTGGTTCACTTCTTAGAGTGCTACCTGTTATTTTCTGACATGTGTTGCTGGTCAGTTAGTTTAACTTGTATTGTTTTGCCGATTTAATCTGAATTGTTACATCAGTTTCTTGCGTTTAGCGTTTGTGGCATTAGGTCACCTTATTTTCAGTATATTGTTTTATTTGCGATATTGCCCACTCTTTTCTAATCGCTTCTGCTTATTAACGTCGTTAATGATTACCGCACTGCCGAGCAGTTTGTTCAGATGCCGTTGCTTTGGCATACGTACTCACTTTTCGTGACTACCTTTTAAATCCTATCCTTAACTTTTGGAGAAATTTACAAGTAAATTTCTGATGAGAAAGGAGGGAATTGTTACGTGTACAAAATCATTTTGCTACCCTTTGTTAATTTTTGAACGTGTAATTACTTTATTTGCTTACTTTAAACCTTCGTAGCCTTTTCAAACTTTATCCTTCCGCTAATTTATATTTTATTTGGCATATTCCCTAATTATCGAACCATTTAGGCTTCTTCAAATTTCGTTATTATTTTAAAAGTTTCTTATGTTCTAATATTTTGGAGGATCGTTTATCCTTTATATTCCGGTGTAATTTTCCCGCCTTCTCTGTGCAGTCGCCTTTTTGTGTAAATTTATGCATACTCATGCTTCTTTTTTTTTTATCTTTGCCTTATGCGAGTTTCGTTATTTTAAAACGTTGATTCCTTACTGAACGAGTTATTATTTTAATTTTGGAATTTTGGTAATGCTTTCAGGGCGATTTATTTGATTGTTTAACCTTTATTTTAAGTTTTATTTTGGAATTTCCCTGTCATTGGTTTGGTACGCCATCTATGCGGCATATAGGATTACTTCCGTTTTAGTTTGCTTTGCATTTTTCTGTAATTAATATTGATCAATTATCTTTTTCTTCGTTACGATTTTACTCCCGAATTTCAGGTTATTAGCTTCAGTATTCACACCATGTTGTCCTCTGGGCTTATTGTTTATTATTTCCTTAATTTTAACATTTTCCGTTGGAATTAGTTTTGGTAACTATGACGCAGTTACCTTCTCCTATAAATATCGCACAGCCGTAAGTAAGGGGGATCTTTATCGTGCTAGCCTTGAAGTACTCATAAGTTCGAAACCTAAGTCAAGTTTTGTTCTTTTTACCCAGTTTAAATTTTCTGCATAGGCAGGATTCGTGCATACTTGACTTATGGGCATTAATCATTCATTTGTGTAAGTTTTATTCGACCTCGTGCTTCAGGACTGTAGCTTACGGCTTAAGGGGAAGATTGTTAATTATCTTCTGCACGGGAAAATCCAGACGCAGACAGCATTCCGGCAGCAAAGATTCCGACATCCACGTTTTTCCGGGACTTCGGTGACCACGTGTTGGAGGACACTCCTTTTGTGATCTCGCAAGGTAGTGTGGTACATTTTTATTTGCCGCAAAATCCAGATTACGACGAAAACCCCATAATTTTGGTTTTAAAAGTTTTAATCTTTTATATAAAATAAACCACTTTCAATTAAATTTTATACCGAATACTTTTGTAAATCCATATAATTTAAATGGCTTAATTTTGATTAGTTACTTGCTTACGTTACTGTAATTTATATTTTCTTTCAATCAATCCAAGAGGCTTAAACGCTTCTAATATTTAATTTTGAAACCAGTTTTTACTTTAACTCATACTTGGGTAACGTTTTTATGTTTTCATTAAGATTACTCTTGATTAAATTAATTTTATTTCTGTCAGAGAACCTATGTCTCTAAGGTCATTTATATAATCCTAAACACCTTCTAGTTTTTTTTAACGTTACTCAACTGGAATTTATTTTTAAGTATATACAGGCTGTCTGTGCCTGAATAGTTTTTTGATTCACTTTATTTCTGATTTTCTTTGAATAAGATCACGACACTTTAGCTTTACTTTGCCTTTTAATTATATCTGAAGATTTTATACTTCAAAGCTTTGATGATCTACTAACGCTAGATCCAATTCTTAACATACTTTGTTTTCTTAAGTGTTTTAGTGAATATCTTGACTATTTCAGTACATTTTTTTTGTATTACATTTCTTAACTTTTCTTTAATTATGTTATGCGCTAGATTTGACTGTATCATTTTGTAGATAAACTTTTGACTGATCAATAAATTTATTTGTTACTGTTATATCCGAGTTTGCGTTTGTTTGCCTTAATACCCTAACGAGCAAAAGTGTGTGAGTAGTTGCTGGGAAGCTGAACACCCCTTTTAGTGTTCTTAAGCCCTTAAGGCCGAGGGTGGTTCTACGTTAGCCTAATTACTTGCCAGACCAAACGTAGTGGTGCCCATATAAGAACTTGCGTTGTGTTGACCCACGACGCATCCGCTTTATAACATACTGAGCTAGTCGGCAAGTTATTCGAAGGGCCTTTGTGACCAGGGGCGGAATTAGGACTCGTTCTAATTCCAACTGGGGTTTCGCTGCCTACACGTTTTTAGGGGTAGCAACTTTTCCACCTGGATTTTTGAACTCGAAACTTCTTAGGCCTTGGAGAACCATGATGCTTTCACTCCATCAATTGCTGCTTTGTTTCTGGGTCGTAAAAATGGACCTATGTTTCATCCATAGTCGCAAGACGGTTCAAAAAATCTGGATCTAATTCAAAACGCGCACAGATAGACCGTGTAGCATTCACTGTTGCTTGTTTGTGTTCGGCGTTCAAGCATTTAAGAATTCCTTTCAGAAATTTTTTTCATATCTAAATCGACGTGAATGACGATAGACGTGCTCATATGAAATCTTTAGTGGCTCAGCTATATGTTTCAGTCCAATTCGAGGGTTTGATAATATCATGTTATGAACAGCGTCAATATCTTCGGTCGTGGGTGGACATTGAAATCGGTGTTCCTGGTCGGTTCTCATTTTTAACGGGAAGTTTTCCTCTTTTGAATGACGCAATCCAATTTTTGACAGCCACATATGATGGGCATTGATCGCCAAGTGTATTAAGCATATCTTCGTAAATTTCCTTACTATATAACTTCTTCAAATACAAGTATTCGATACTCCAATTTATCGATTTTCACATTTGCATTCGACATGCTTTTTTTCAAAATTCTCTACACAGCAATTACTTCAACTTCTTGACATAAGATTTTACATTGACACTTTTAAAATGTCATTATTTCTTGCCATTATAACAAGACTTTTGTTTCGTTCAAGGAAAATGGCCTAGGCTAACTAGATATCAATACACCCTCGTAATTACATCTTTCTATTTTTTATACGCTGTTTTTCTCGTTCAATGACACCAGGTATAAACAAGCACCTGATACATATATGTTTATGGTTGAACAACTTGTTTACTTATAAAAACAAGTTGTTCTGCTGAACAAGGCAAAACAATAAATAGCTTTGAAATTTGAACGTCACTTGCACTTTTCATTTTGATAAATTCCAATTATTCTTAATTCAAAACCTTACCTTGAATTCTTCAAGTCGCAGTAGTCCATATGGTAATCTAAATATTCTCTTTCTTCCAAGTAGATTTTGCAGGACGAACATTGAACGATCTCTAAAAGTTAACAAAAACACATACGTTAAATTTAGTTATTAGTCTATTCTACAAACGGATTATGAAAACTCTCGATTCATAATTTTTAAGAAAACGTGTAAATACTGCTTTTATTGCAGATCAAGACAAAGCTTACTTAATTGTAACGTTAAATTAAACGATGGATTTACAGTTAACGTTTAACAGAAACAGAAACCTAAATATGGTTTTTGGAGTCCGTCGCCATTGAAGATGGGAGATAGGATATCTTAATCCTAGTGTCGTGCAACTATCATCAGTAACTGTAACTCTTTACTCACCGGTGAATTCCACAAAAAAATGTATGTCAAGATTCTTTACTACTAAATTCTTTTCAATTAGAACCAAGAAGCAATCAAATATTAAAATTTAATTTAAACGACATTATGTACACCAGTGACGGCTGGTAATAAAAGGCACAAGAGCACGTCCCCACCCAACCACCAAAATAAACATAGAAAGAAATTCGCATGTAATTCAGTGCATTATTTTATTTTATTATTTTTACGTATTTTTAAAACGATGGTATCAAAGTTTCCTTCCGCACCACAGACACTATGCCAACGCTCAAAACTATGTTCCGGGGCACAATTTCAGATGTACCTCTTCCGAGTATGGATCGGCCGGCTCCACTTATCTTCGCCATATGCGCTATGCCGTCGGTTTGGGACACAAAATAGCTCGACACCAGTTAACGTCTTGCATACGTTGTGATTGTATTGTTTTCGGCGCATACCGCACGTGTACGATTTCAAAGGCTTGAAGTGACGTTTATTATTAATGATGGAAGTTAACTGTGTGCAAAATCTTTTAAAAAACCGGCTATCATTTGAGGGTAAACTTTTAAATAAGAAGAAAGGAAGGCTTATCCCAGATCTTATAATAAACTACACTTCCACAAGTAAAACTAGAACTTACAATAGAGTGTTCAATAAAAATATATATGAAAAATATGAGTGGATTTGCGGATGTTCACTAACAAATAAACTGTTTATTTTATCTGCTTAATTTTTAAGAAAGAGTTCAGTGCGTGGAATAAATAAGGGTTCAATGATTTAAAGCATATCGTAGACAGGGCAAAGAAACACGAAAATTCCGTTTCTCACATGAATTCATACGTCGAATTTAGTGTTCTAGGCAAAGTGGACATACGTGAACAGTTAGACAGTGTTTATTTGCGACATAAAATTAAGTACAACGAAGATGTGGAAAAAATTCGTCATATTTTGCGCCGGTTAATTATGTGTATAAAATTTTGCGGAGCTTCTGAATTGGCGTTACGAGGCCATGATGAGACATTGACGTCGGAAAGTTCAGGTATTTATGTAAGCTTAATCAACTTTGCAGCTAAATTAGACGCTGTGCTTACAATACATATGAAAGGTTCACAAGTGTTTAAAGGCGCCTCAAAAACTATTCAGAACAAATTGCTAGATGCAATGTGGCAAATTTACAAGCAGAAAATATTAAAAGAAATTAAATCTGCAAATTTCATTGCTTTGAAAGCTAATGAAACTACAGACACCTCTAATAATCAGCAAATGGTTATTATTATTCGATACGTGTTTAATGGACAAATATTTGAACGCTTTTGGTCTTTTTGCTGATATATTAGCAAAAACATTGGTGAATGAATTGCAAACTATTTTAAATTCTCCTTCTGGGTCTAATAACAATAAACTAATCGCTCAAAGTGGCGATGGCGCATCCGTGATGAGTGGTAAGACAAATGGTGTCCAAGCTATTATCAAAAGAACATTTCCACAGGCACATTATATTCACTGATACGCGTATCAATCTAATTTAATTATTGAACGAGTGCAATAAAAATGTAAAAATTTTCTTTGCAAATTTGCAGTCATTTTCAAGGTTTTTTTCTCGATCGTCAAAACGAACGGTAAAATCATCGCTGAATTGAATGCTATTTCATATTCATATTTCAATTTCCGTAAGTTCGAACAAATATGTATCTTTTCCGAAAATTTCTGAGAAATTTTCGATCTTAAACAGGAGCATAACTGAAAAATGTAAGTGCCAACTTAAAATATGTAAAATGAAGAACATATAGTTTTAAAAGTAGCGCTTAAAATGTTTAGAAAGTCTTTGAAAATGGTTCGGTTAAAGTGTACTATCTAATTTCTATGGCATTTTCGAAATGTTGGGAAATTTAACACAAGTCCCATCTTAATATGGATACAAAATTCGACTCACTATTTGAAATTAAACTGCAAACAATGAACTACAGAACAGAATAGAGAATAAGGTATCTATAATCGGGAATAATAGGGTAATAGAATACGGCTTGTTAATAAATTGGCGCCAAGTGGAGTAAATGTTAGTATTACTGATAACCGGAATTTAACAGACACCATTTTAAAGCGACTGAGAAAAAATTTAACAATCCGGAACATGTACAGTTCGTTGACTCTTTAGATAATGTATAAAGAGATTTAAACTTGAGCTAATATAATCAAATTCTAAAAAAAACGGATATTTAAATAACTCGGATATAAACAAGTATTCAAAAAAACTACCTTTTTCAGATTTAAATAAATTTTTTTTACTCACCTGTGATTGATGAATTTTCATCAGCTTCATTAGAATAAATGCTTTTATGTTTAATCAAATATGCCTTCGAATTAAATCCTAAGCAACAAAATGTACAGGCATATACATTTTCATCATTCTCTTCTACAGTGGGTATGAAATTCATTTCAACATCTTTCTCTAGACTATTTAAGTATTCTTCACCCAAATAGATGAGCAGTTCCTCACCCTTCGGGATTTCACAAATGCTGCGATAATATAGTTTGCTTTTATTTTGATATGCAACTAGATTGTGTTTTAAATAACTTTTGACAGAATTAATGTGATACATCCAATGAGGAAATCTTGATTGATCCTCTCGAACAACGAATTTTCCTCCTTTTAATCTCCATGAGCAATCGGAAATATTTAATCCAGTGAACGGGCCAAATTTTACACCCTCTGGTATAACTTTTAGAGTGAATATCCCAAAACATCCTGGCGATTCTCTTACTTCTAAAATATCTTTTGGTATTCCTTCCTTTTTTTTGTTATTCTTTTCAGCCAAAGTATTTTTGTCCAAAATATATATGAGCATTTGACACTTGGTACAATAATCTTCATAAACTTCACAACATTGGTCACAATCTGTTGATTAAATTTAAAGTATTATAAATATTTCAAAATCTAGCTTTCATTGGTTTTGGTTTAAATTTGAATTCATCGTAACTAATTCATATTGTACTATGATAAAGAAATTAAAAAGTTTTTAGCCTCTTTATTTTTCTCTTATTTTCATTGAGAATTTCTATTGTCTATGGATAAAGTTGCATTACCTGCAAATATTATAATTACCTAGACAATAATCGCTCTTTCTTAGTGTTTAGTATTAAAATCAATTATGAACTAGTGCCATATAATTTAGGATAGTACTATGTTCAAATGTACCAGCTAAATTACAAAGCGAATGTATGTATCTATACTTACATAACTGTTTATTTTTGAATTCAGTTTTTATGCATTCAGTAACAATAATGTCATCTTCTGTCTTAACCATCAAATGTATTCTACCATTACTTATTTCTGATGATAAATATTCCGTGCTATTATTGTTTACATAGTTATCTATATTAACTGTATTTTCTGAATAAAGTTTCTTAACAGTAAATTCATTTTCTATTTTAACCCTGTTGCTTATTCCGTCATGTGATAATAATTCTGTTTTAATGTTATTCACACTTAAAATATTGTTCTGTTCCATGTTGCTGCTTACTTAGGTTCTGAATTTATGATTTTTCAATATCGTTTGCATTAGTAACAATTTCAGAGGCAAGTTCGGCTAAGGTAAAGAATACATCTACCACCGATTTTCGCAAAAATAATTATTGGGGAATAAAATAATTAAGGGGGGCAATTAAAGTGCCTTTAGGAAAGTGATATATCCTAATGAAGTTTACAAAGTTTTAAGAGCAAAGGCACCGCGAAGCTTTCAAAAAATCAAATACGTTCAAAATGTGAACTAACCTCGAACGTTACGTTTACATCCAAATACAAACATATAAAGTTTTCTTGGCATTTTATAGTATCCTTGATTTATACTAAAGCAATTGGCGTTTATATTTTCTGTATATTAACTTTGATTAGCGTATATTTTGTAAATAAACGCTATGGAAAATTCCAATGTAAAAAGGACATTTGAGCGTATTAATTTTTTTGTAGCTTAACGGTGGCTTTCCTCCTAAAACTTTGTAAACTTTATTTGGATAAATTGCTTCCCTAAAGGTCCTCTAAGCGCCCCCCTTAATTATTTTACTCCCCAATAATTATTTTTGCGAAAATCGATGGCAGATGTATGCTTTACCTTAGCCGCAAGTTCTCTTTGCTGTAAAATTGATTTCGTTTTCTTGATCCATTACGGATATTTTTTAAAATAATAAAGCATTCATATCACATTTTTCGACTTCCTTAGATATACTGTTTAAAAACATTAAAAAAAATCGAATTATGCTATCCACTTTAAATTACTTTAGTCGGCTTTCTTCATTATCTTTCCAATTAAACTACAAAAAATTAACGTAAACATATAAAAAGGAAACGAAAATATAGCCATTTCACTTTCGATTTAAAAATCAGCTGACATCCTGATTCTGACATTTGTTAATTTGTAAAATAAAAATTCTAACGGGTGTTCAGAAACGTTCGAAGTCAAAGTAGTCCTTGAAAATATGAAGTCATGTCACTCATGTCTGATATAGATTGATACATATACTTAATACAATTTTATAGGTTATCAATACACGCTAATACGATTTTTTGTTCAGAGCCCACTTGACTTCGAATGTTTCTGAACACCCAAGGAACCATAGTGCTTTTGTTCAATTATAAACCTGTAGATAGCACCTAAAATAATTCCCCCAATTCAAGTTACGTACACTATGATGTGACATCTCTGATTTAAATTAATAACTTGGATTTTCACATTTATGTTATGTTTCTTATTAAATCCTGATATAGTTTATTAGATACCGTGTTTGACGTAATTTAATTTTTATAGTGTAAATACCAATAGTATTAGCCAGAGACAACTTCTAGAAGATGAGTAGTTCCTGTATAAATTTTTGTTAGCCCGAACGCCGGAACCTTGAGTTAGGCGGGAACAAACATAAATGTCGCTGATCTGATATTAAAAGCGGACTTTTTAATATACTATATACGGGAATTCTTATAGAATTGTTTTGCATATTGTTTTATGTATCAAATATACTTTTTCAAAACAATATACTTGGGAAAAAGTATATTTAAAACATAAATCAATATTATGCAAAACAATATACGTTGAAAATGTCTATGTAATGAAAACTATCAAAGAAAAAGCAATTTATACAAATATAGGTGAAACTATTCAAAAGTAGAAGAGTATAATTGTACGTACATATTCAAATTTAAAATAATTATAAAACGTAGGAACATTTAATTTGACTTATAAATGTTATTCATATTTTTAAGTTTAAATATGATTGCAACAAATGTTAAACGTTTAATTTAACAATCTTTTTTTTTAATTCTTCTTTGTTCTCCAATTGCCAATTTCATCTTATGCAGACCCACTTAATGCAGTAATTGTTTCATAAGAAGGTGAAGGACTTGAGTTTGAAGGCTGAAGATCTACCAAAGTCTCAAAAGTATTTGCTGTATAAGATGCATTTGATCCACTTTCTCAAGCATAAAATTAATATTTAGTGGATTAATGTTAAAGTTGGTGCCTGATCTTTTTTCATCCTCTTCAAAGCAATTTGTGAAGTCCATAGTAAAGGTTGAATTTCTTCCACTCCAGTATAAGTCCTTTCCTAGTAAAAAAGGACAAAAGGTAAATTAATTATTCTTTTAAATTCTTATTATCACATATTTAGGTATACTTATAAAAATGCTATAATCTAAATTAATGCTTTATCATGTTATGTAACTTTAAACATACCTGCATACAAGAAATTAGAGTCTAAATGACAATGCATGATTTTTCATAAATAGTTGTTTTTTACTTTGAACTCTTAATTTGTAGCTAAAATATACAAGCATAATAGCATAAAAACTTAACAGACATCCATAATCAGCTGTTAAAAAAAACTGTATAACTCCTGTTACATTTTAATACATATAGGTATTTATCTAATCATGTTATAAAATTTATGAGTTATGATAGTACATCGTGTACCATACCATTACCAAACTTATAATTAGAGCAGACCAATTTCCGTGCGCGCCATGCGCGCCGATGTGAGGATGATTGTATTGCGTTGTGTTTTTTATTTGTATTGTTTTTTTAAACCCTCTGTCGTGCACACAATCACTGATTTCATACATTTTCCATTTTATTTATAGGTACATACAACGCTGCTATAATATGTACTATTCTTATTTTTCGTGTGTTTATGCATATTACTTTAATAACAGAAAACCAAATGTATATTTAATTATTTCTGATAGAATAATTGCCTCTACTTCTATATTTATATCGGTAACAAGCTCATGTTGCGTCTCTATTCTATCGCATATTCTAATATATTACGAATTACACCCCCATACCAGCGCTCATGGCGCGCGCGGAAATTGGTCTGCTCTACTTATAATGAATGTTTGTGGTTGTACTAAGTTCTAATTGTCAATTTATTGTATATACTTAAACATACCAGATGTAGAGATGGTACAGATGTTCTGTTTATTTTTTCCTTTCTAATATTTTGGTACGGTCATCAACAAAATGTCTTAATTTTCCCTTGGCCAATTCAAAATCTTCATCTGGACAGTTTATGGCTTTTAACTATAGCGTCGCCCTGTACATTAAGATTTATTAATAATAAGTTCTTAGATATTAAAGACGAAACAAATCTTATTTTAGTTTTCGGTAGAAAATGATATTTCGACGAGCCACATACATAACAGTTTACAGTTTTTTGAATTTTATATAATAAATCAAATTAAAGGCTCAAAAGTTCTTGATGTATTTGAAATATTGTCCAAATAATGTAAAAAAACTCAAAAAAGGTATAAAACCTCTTATCACAATTAATAATGGTATCCTAAATACTTTTTCGACAACTAAGTTGTCATCATCAGTAGGTAAAACCACTTATCAAAGTGTCGCACATGGGGCACAGTAAAGCTAACGTATAAACGCGCAACTACTTTACACGGCACCCACGTATACACTCTGAAAATACGTATTCTCCATGTTCTCAAGGAACATAAATAACACAATGGGTGAAAAACCCGAAAATTAAATAAGAAAACCAACAACAAGTTTCTACAGTTTGACCAATAACATATCAGATTTAGCCAACATTTTATACTAAATATCAAATATACCTACAAAAAAGATAATAAAATGTTTTTAGTGCCATCTATAAACGTCCCT
Source organism: Melolontha melolontha (assembly GCA_935421215.2). Lineage (NCBI taxonomy): Eukaryota > Metazoa > Arthropoda > Insecta > Coleoptera > Scarabaeidae > Melolontha > Melolontha melolontha. The sequence goes on from OW285240.1 coordinate 49,260,704, forward strand.
AGCTAACTAAATATGCGTTGGGGAGTTAAGTCCGCGCAGCATTAGAAATAGTGGGAAACTTTCAGTGTTGGGAGTTCAGTGATTTTATCGCTAAATTTAGTGATTTTTTAAGCCATCAACGACAAATTTAGTGATAATTTTTTGTCAATGATTTTGTTGGAGACTTTTTTGTTGACTCTGTGGTGGTGCCATCTACACCTATAATATCCAGTGTTGTTACGTCTATCGATTTTTCGGTAGATTTACCGATTTTTCTACACTTCTACCGATGAAGCCATCATATCTACCGATTTTTAAACGAATGAGAAAAAAAAAATTGTGCTAAAACTGTTTATATTCATGTAAATAATATGTGTTAATGTAAATATTTAAAGGGGTATTTTTTTTTAATGTGTAATAAAGAATAAAAATACAATATAATAAATTACTACTATAATGGCATTCATCTTTAATCTATGACTATAATAAATAGAAAATTAAAACAGGCAAGCAATTTTATGAGTAGGGACAGTAATAAAAGCTACTTTGGATTGTAGTCGATATAATGCTTGAATTCAAAGGCAACAATTATGTATGTCGGTAGGTATTTATTTGCACGCTTCTCAAGCGCTCTTTATTCTAAATAAAGGGACTATTCTGGTTAAAAATTATCTTAAAGAAACATTGTTTTTCAAATAAAAATACTTATTCCCCCGAAAATAATTATTTCAAAATACTACAACAATGAAATAATCGTTTTCATTCGAACAAATGAATGAATGAAATAAATACAACATATCATTCAATAATGAAAAAAAGCGATATCTATTTGGTTATTTGCTTATTTCTATGAGTTTAAAACAGTGGGGCATCTTGAGTGAAGGGTTTGTTTCTGTTTTTGCATTTAAAATTTGAAATCAGTACCCTATATCGGTTCTAGAAGAACACATACATAGATGTCACTTGATTTTTTTTTAAATTAATATACCTAGTGTTAAAATATGGGTAGTGACAGTGATTGTGAACAAGCTGGTCCAAGTAATATAGCAAAAAAAATAAAATATTCCCAAAATTATAAGGAAGATTGGGAAAAGCTGGAAGACTGAGAGATGGCTTTCTAGAAGTAAAAAGTGAAAAAAATTTGCAAGATGTAAGATCTGCCAAAATTAATAGCTAACATTTGTCCCGATTCAAAGATTGCTCAAGGCATATCGTGCGCCAGAAAGAAAACCACAGCTATTGTTCGAAATGCCATAGGTGCTGAATGAATCGAAAATATATGTGAGGATATTAAATATAATAAATTTTCCCTTATTATAGACGAGTCTACAGATCGCGCAACGATAAAACATCTTTGTCTCGTCGTCAGGTATGCAAAAGACAATTTAATCAGAGACTGTTTTTTTGCTCTTGTGAAATTAGATAGTGCGAATGCGGAAACTTTATATAATCATGTTATAAATACATTTGTCTCAAATTCTGTTCCTTATAAAGATAATATGATTGGCTTTGCTTCTGATGGAGCAAATGTAATGATGGGAAGACATCATTCCGTTACAACATTACTAAAAAAAGATATACCGAATTTATTTGTCATGAAGTGCATCTGCCACTCATTTCACTTTATTATATATATATATTTATATCACACTTTATATCATATTTATTATCACATAATTATTTTGCAATGTTAAAATCCACAAAATTTTACACCCGTCCCAAACCGGATGGTTATCGGTTGATTCAGCTATTAAACGAATTCTAGAACAATACAATCCGCTCAGATTATATTTTACAACTGCTGTTGCAGATGGCGATGTCTCAACAGCTGAAAACATACTCGATCATTTAAATAATCCGCTAACCAAAGTCTTTCTATTATTTCTAGATTATGTTTTGCCACTCTTTAATTGTCTAAATCGTGAAATGCAATCAGAATCGCCAAAACTTTACACTTTATATAATAGTGTATCCAATATTTTTCGAACAATTTGTGACTGTTTCCTAAAACGTAACTATTTATTATCTACAGCATTAGAAAACATTGAATTTAAAAATCCACATAATTATCAAGCATTAGAAGATCTGTATTTAGGAGCAAATGTTAGAATTTATCTAGAAGAAGGTAAATTGAGTTCAGAACAAATAAAATATTTGCGACTACGTTGTTTGGATTTTTACGTTGAAAGTTGTTCACAAATCACGACTAGATTTCCACTAAAAAATTTAATTTCATTGACCCCGAGATAGTAAAAAGCGTAACTATAAGTTCAATAGCAGAATAGCTTTACTTTTTCCGAATTTAATGGCACAAAACGAACTTGAAAATTTAGATAGCGAATGGAGGCAAATACGAAATTACACAGAACGCCAAAATTTCAGCACAGATATGTTGGAATTCTGGGCTAGTGTCAGGGCAATAAAACGTGGTGATGAATCGAATGTCTTTCCATTATTATGTAATTTTATTCAAAATTTGTTGTTTACCACATTCTTCCGCAAATGTGGAACGAATTTTTTCATCCATCAATTTAATGGAAACTAAACAACGTACTAAATTAAGCACGGAAACAGTCAGAGGACTTCTTCATAGTAAGACATATATAAATAAAAATAGCTGTTTCGATTTTAAAATAGACAACAAATTGATATTGAAAATAAATGAAGAAACATTAAAAAATATACCTGATGACGAGTAGAGTTTATTAACTATTATTATTATTAACGTCATTAGTTTGATAAAACATCATGTATATAATAATATAAGTTATTGTTAGTATGCTTCATATACAGGGGCAATCCAAATTAAGTGTTCACCATTGGTAACTTTGTTATTATTAAAGATACAAGATTGTTTAAATTAGCAAACTAGTAGTACTTTTAACGCTCTTTAAGATGGAAGAATTTAAAAAAAAAGGAGCAGCGCGTTTTCGAGTTTTCCCGAAAAATATGTTTTTTTCAAATGGAAACCCCTGTATATTATATCATTTTCTGTTAGAAATTCAAGTTTTAAACAAAAAATCTTATAAGAAATTTTTTACTGGGATTAAAAATACTTGAGTTATAGTGAATAAATAAAAACAGCTAAGTCAAGTGCATTTCTATGTTTCTATGATAACGACGTTAATTCTTTCTAGTAAACGTCAAATATTAGTACTGTTTTATTAGTCTTTCACTCATAAATTTCATTTTGCTAGTTATTAATTTGACAAAAAAATGATTTTTACCCATGCAGAAAAGTGTGATATGTTAGAATCTTATTTAGTGTGCAGAAAATCCTCTAGGAGGGCAAAAGAACACTACGCTGAATTATATCCACTCCGAACACAACCAAATGAGCAATTTTTTCTGAGACTGTACCGAAAATTTAGAGGCAATGAGAGTGTTTTTGCCGAAACAAGAACAAGAAGGACTTTTATAATAAGCGAGGCCACGGAAATTCTAGTTCTTGCATATTTTGAGGCCAACCGTGAGAATTCCATACTAGATATTATCAAGGAATCTGATTTGAGGTACGGTACTGTGCAAAGGATTCTGAAGAAACACAAATTCATTCCTTATAAGTACAAACCAGTTCAAGTTTTCTTGCCAGGGGATCCAGAGAGAAGAATGTTTTTTTGCCACTGGTATCTTAACTTTTGTCGCCAAAATGTAAACAACTTTCGTTATATTTTATGGACCGATGAATCAAATTTCTCAAATTCTGGAATGTACAATACAAAAAATCATCATTACTGGTCAAAGGAAAATCTTCTTTTAGTACATCCAAGACGCCCGCAAGTCCGTTACAGTTTTAATGTTTGGTGCGGTTTAATTGGTTCAAGGATTGTTGGTCCTTTCTTTTATGAGGGCACTCTAACTGGTGAAAGGTACATAGAATTTTTGACTGAAATTTTGAATAATTTCTTAGACGATATTGATCTCATAAGTAGACAGAATCTGCATTTTCAGCAGGATGGCGCACCTGCGCACAACTACAGAGGTACTCATCAAATTTTAAATACTATTTTTAACAATTCATGGATAGGAACAAATGGTCCTATTCAGTGGCCTCCCCGATCGCCAGATTTAACACCGCTTGATTTTTTTTTATGGGGTTATTTAAAGACAAAGATTTATAAGCAAAGGTACGAAAACGTAAACGCCCTAAAAATTGCAGTTAGTGAAAAGATAAACCAAATAGATGGTAGGACCATACTAAAAGCAGTTCGACAAGTTCAGAAACGTGTTCAAAATGTATTGAACAACAAGGTGGTATTTTTGAACATCTTGTATGAAAAAATCAGTGATTTTTATTTTCTTTTTATTTATGTATAAAATAAAGTTTATAAAAATTATTTAGCTGTTTTTGTTTATACATTATAACTTAAGTGTTTTTAATCCCAGTAAAAAAGTTCTTATAAGATTTTTTGTTTAAAAATTGAATTTCTAACAGAAAATGATATAATATACAGGGGTTTCCATTTGAAAAAAACATATTTTTCGGGAAAACTCGAAAACGCGCTGCTCATTTGTTTTTTAAAATTCTTCCATCTTAAAGAGCGTTAAAAGTACTACTAGTTTGCTAATTTAAACAATCTTGTATCTTTAATAATAACAAAGTTACCAATGGTGAACACTTAATTTGGATTGCCCTGTATATTTACATTTTTATTCAAAACAAAGAAAGCTACAGTATTCCAATTATGAGTTTTTTTGTTGTATGGAATTAATGTACAATTTGTGTATGATATTATTGCCAGAAATTTGTTTTAAAAAAGACGTTTACAAAATATTGTATGCAACAATTTCAAATGAAATTCGTTTTGAATATTTTATAAAGTGCGATAGCCACAAGGAGCAACTTTGTGCCTCTATAAGAAAAGAGTTTATTAAATTAATTATTTTCAATTATTTGAGCTTCCCGTTTATATTTTTTCAAAAGTGTAAGAATAAATATTTAAAATCAAAAAAGAAATTTCAAATTCATGTTTGAAAATTTCTTATAAAATCGGTCCTTAATGTAATAAATATTTGTACTATTATTGAAAATTACCTGTTTTCAATCCATGTATTTATGTATTCAGATGTTTGATTCAATTAGATTTTAAATTTATTAAGGGCTGATAATATAAGCCCTTGAAAAATTCATTTACAACGGTAATGTAGGCTTAACAAAATTAAAACTCATATTGTACAAACAATTACTTAAGGAAATTATTTTTATTTGTGCTATATATTTTGACAGTGCCTGAATTTTTAACTTTTTGATTTTAATTTAAAGAAAGATTATTGTTTTTTTAATTACAATGATGTATTTTATCATTATAAAAACTTTTAGTTCACTATATATTTTTTAATACCTATCTATACTAAAATCTCTTAAAATGTCTTAATTTTGCGTATCAAAGTTTAATCCATGTATTTATGAAAATATCAATAAATCTATAAACATTTTTAATTGTATTTTAAGTCAATATTTTAGGTCAATGAAGGACAAAAGTGCTATATACTTTCCATTTATCATATAGCTGATATAATTTGCAGAGTATAAAAATAAATTTCATGTATGTGTCTCTATTTCCGAGTTTTGTTTTTTTGTTCTTTTTTTAAGGTATACGTGAATTAAAAGTGATAAAATAGTATATTAAAAAACAAGTTTCATAAGGCACCATTTTGCCGCACGAGATTAGTTTAGAAAACGAGTCGCGATAGCGGCGAGTTTTCTAAGGAGCGAGTGCGGCAAAAGGCCTTATGAAACGAGTTTTTTATACTATTTTTTCTATTTTGCGTTTTTTACATTAATAAATAGCTTAAATTGGAATTATTTAATTTGAAAGTTCAGAGTTTCATTTTTATATAAAGCATGCAGTTGGTCACATTGATACTCGACATTTTCAAATTTAAATCTTGCTATCCGCGAAGTACTGTCGTGAGCAAAAAAAACGGGACACTGTTTCTGCGTGGGTTTAAATTGTGACTACTTAAGTGGCTATCTTTACATAATAGTAAGTCAGAAATTGTCAAAAATGTGTGTCTTATTGACATTTATTAAGCATTTTTAAAATAAATGTAAATAAAAATTACTAAAAACGATAGAGAAAGATTATTTATTAAATTAAAATAATTATTACATTATAATAATTAGTATTTCGTCATTCGACCGTTATTATTAACTGCATCTAATCTTGTAGACATTGAAGCGACAATATTTTGTACAAAATTTCTAGAAATTTGATGCCAAGCATTATAAACAATCTCCCAAAATTCTTCCTGGGTAGAAGCTCTATCTCATTAATCCCCATATATTTTCAATGCGATTTAGATAAGGACTGTATGGCTGGATATCTCAAGTTTAAATTTCATTCTCTTGTAACCATTGTGTTACAAAATGAGACAGGAAATTGTGTTGTTCTTATAGCTTCCTTTAATGTTTTGAAAGGGTTGTGCCTACTCTCAGTAACTAACGTTTCGTCTTCCTGCGTATTCGAAAATTTGTTAGGTGCGGAAATTATCTTCTGATTTAAATTATCCTCTTCCCTCCATTTTTTTTATATAAACTTGCGGCTGAACTTTTACCAATATTAAATTGAACCGATACACTTCTTAATGAGTTCCCATTTTTCAAACTAGTAACAAGTCTAGTCTTATCAGTTTTCGAAAGATGAGGCATTTTCAATTTTGAATTATCAACTATGATATATAATTTGACGTTAGAGTTTGAAAGTTAATCATATGTTAAAATTACAACGCTAAAAAATAAAGGAAATTGACATAACGATTTTGACACTGTCCCGTTTTTTTTTGCTCACGACAGTATATTATATTACATATTATTTATTAATTTTCGTTAACATTACTTGATATTTCATTTAAAAATATAAACATGAGTGACATGAAACATATATATGTTGTTGTCAATTGTATACAACATACGTTGTTTGTTTAAAATACGGACATATATCATATCTGTCAAATGTACATAAATTCTTAAAATCAAATGACAGCAATGATATTTATTTCTGTACCTATTCGAAGAACGCCAACATTGTAAAATGGAAAAAAGTGTATCGAAATGAAGCTCACTTCGATACTGTTTTGGGTTTCATAATGAGTTCATTTCGAACGCAAAATAGAAAAACTTGTTTAAAGGTTTGTTCGAGACGTCTACAGCTTCTACATTATTCCAAACCGATGTAGTATGTGTACCGTCAAACTTATGCTATACATATTACAATGGTGTAGACTGTAGAGGAACAAGCCTTTAAAATACTATAATACTAAATTTAAAAACCGCGCTTTTTCGTTTTCAATCGACTGTGGCTCTAACTAGAGTTTTAACAGAAACTATAAATAAACGGTACCACTTTTCAACGTTAACTTTCCTATCTCCGCCTTATCTCTGGGCAAGCGTTAATTTTGCACTGCTTTTGGACCAATGACAATTATAAAGAAGTTAGAACGTATTTGTGATCGTTTGGTTATTAATCTAGTTTGAAGTACTGCCATCAGTAATAATTGAAATAATCAACTTGTTCTGTCCTATATTGTGTGACATTGCTATTGCCAACTGTTGTTCCACAGGATCAAGTTATGTAATGTGCATCGAGTCCAAACGGTATGTGTACTGGTTTGACCGTCTCGTGGTTTGTGTACGGTCAGAAATGAAGTTGGAACGTTTTTTTTTTGCAGTGCGCATGTACCGGACCATAACTGTACGGTTTTCTTAGCGAGTTGGAATAAACCTATGAATTGAGTTTCATAAGATTGACTTGCTTCTTCATGAAAAGCTGCAGTAAATTATAAATCATAAGCATAACATATTTCTATAAGCTTAACTGCTTGTATTGATAATAGACATAAAATAGCATAACTATGCAAATTTATTGCATTTTCGTGAAGTAATGTGAATATAAATATGCTTTCTATATTTACATTATATATAATTGAAACTTTTATTGTTGAAAGATCATGAATGATATATTTTAGCAAAAAACATGAAGTACAGAAGGAAATCAAGTTTTGATACTCCTCACATTTTAACATGTCATCACTAAGATACATTTTTGATTATTGTATGAGTTCGACAGCTTTAAATGTTTTTTTTTAAATTTCCTGCACTGTTTTAAAAATATCACCTGGGTAAACAATCTAATTATATAAATACTTTTTTTGCGTGTGTGTATATACATACAGGTCTGGCAACAATATTAGCATTTCAATTAAAAATTATGAGGAACATTGCTTTTGTTACTGCAAAGCTTATGCATGTAGTTATCATTCAGACTAACCAGAATTAATACATATTTCTTGGTGGTACAGTTGTTGGCATCAAAAACTTTTTGCCAATACATTAGCTGTTTTGGTTCGCAATTCTGAACGATTCTAGAACTACTGCGCAATCGTACTCGCTGTTTGGTTAGATATGAACTAGTTCTGAATTTTTGATTAAATGTTTTGGTTCTTGCAAGAACTAATTCGGAATGATTCTAGAACCGTTCTAAGAGTTCTTGCTTCTTAGCGAGTACCGGTTCAGAATTAATAGTTCGAACTTGCGCACTGTGTTTATCTGTTTTGACATATTTGAATGTTGGTAAACAGTTAGTCTCGAGGTTGCTCTAAGTCTCTGATAAACAAAAGTAATTTTTAATAAGAAATATCGAGAATTTGAAATAAAATATTTGTGTGCATTAATTTAATTTACTTTTGCATCAAAGCATGGCAACAAATTAAATGTAAACGCGGGCAATTATGAGCTTCCACAAAAATACAACTATGTACAATTATACAGAAAATCAGAACTTTTGTACTTACTTAAATTGCCACTAGATGGCACACTAGTAAAGTATATCAGAATGTGTTTTGGTTTTCTTGAGTTCACTCAAATTCGGAACAATTCTGGAATAACATAGTTTGCACATCAGTTCTATTACTGTTCAGAATTGCGAACCAAAACAAATCTATTTATGTATAAAAAGAGAACCATACATAAACAAACACCGTGTTGTATAGTCTATCATCTGAATTATGCAATATATCCATACCGCTCTTATTTTTACATATTTTTGGAATCCTAAAAGGTAACTAGAAAATCGTGATAAATTCACATTGAATACACATATTGGTAATGCTTTATTTCATACTATAAGTGATTAACATACACATGCGTTTACAAGTTTGTTTATAATAATTTAACATTTCCATATAAAAGAAGAAAAAGTCTACATACATGGACAAATTAAATGAAATTTGTCATTTTAGCCAGAGAAAGTAAAAAACATTAAGTACAAAAAACTGATTCTTTATAATATTTTTTCAGAAGTAATTATAATGAAAAAAGATAAATACTTAATTGACACTAATTTACGGTTAGCGGGCATGCAATTTGACTACATGGAATTAATCGTAAATTAATCAGTTCCTTCAGTAGATTGAGACGCGGAATCTAGGAGTAGTTCGAAAGAGAACGGTTGAAAAGCATGTCCAAGACCTGCATAGAATTTGCTTTGAAATTCGACCCTGTAAAAGAACGAATGTTATGCGAAAAACTTCCAAATTACATAAAATTTTGATTTTACCAATGTAAACGTAAGGTGTGCAAAAATGCCGAAAGACCTTCCATTAGAACTAAAATGGAGACTGTCAAGCATGCCCAAAAACTGAAGACGATATATAGAGCAATTCCGCCTGGCCATCCGTTGAAACTTAATCCTTTACTAAGGACCATGCTCCATAGTACTTCAGACAGTTCTAAAAGAAAAAAAGCAACAATAGTCTCTTATAAAATTAAATTAATTAAATATCAGAGCTGGTCAAAACTTGGAAAGTAGGTTGTATTGCACATAAAATAGGTTAAAATCGGCAAATAATACGATACTGTACTAGGAGAGTTGCTATTTATGTATCCGGGATAATAAACACAAAACAAATATTTATCCCTGAAAATAGTTTTACTCTTTCTCAAAATATTCTCTGTGATGATCGATGTAGTTTTGGATACGATTTCCATATAACTTTTTCAATTCCTATTGAGGTATCTGTAAAACATGCATTTTGACTGCGTCAACCGCTTCTTCTGGCGTCGAAAATTGTTAACCACGTAGTTTATTCTTCGCATACGGAATCAAAAAGAATCACTGAGAACTAAATGTAGGGTGTACGGCGGATGACCCATCAATTCGATGTTTTGATCGGTTAAATATCGAGTTGTTAGTACCGATGTGCGAGCGCTCACGAAGAATGATCCTGCGTCGCTTATTTCTCCAAAGCCTTCTGGCAAACAAATGGTTGTTACATGCAAAATTGACTCATCACCCATGTAGATGTTATACTCGGTTTTTGCGTGGCGCACTACGATTGTATTTTTTCAGAATTTCTTTGCATCAATCGACGCAAACCTTTTTTGAGCGATTTTTAAATTATGCGGGATCGAACGCGAACAAATCTTCTTCACGGCTAAATGCTAATGCAATATCTTAAGTATGCCTCTCATACTAATGGCCAGGGATGCTTCAATCTCACGATATGTTACATGACGATCTTACATTATCAGTTGGCACACAGCATCGATGTTTTCTAGCACAAAAACTGATTTTGGATGACTGAATTCATTGTGCCAGTGATATACAATGGTTTTAGATGGCCCTTTATCGTCAATTGTCGTAGTAAATCATCGCACAAAAATTTTCATGAGTTAAATCTATTTTTTGGCTGAGATGAAACTTTCAAGTCGCTGTTAAATAACATAAATAGCGGCCGGATGACACAACTTCTGAGTACGTATACCGTCAAAAAGGTCAAACTTTACGATGGATGTCAAATGATGCCAAGCAACATTAGTTCCGCTACATAAATTTGCTACCATCGTATGAGAAACCACGGATATAGTGGAGATCAAGCCTGCACCCGATTCTCCTAAAAATAATTATTGGAGCATTTAGAGGATCTTTGGGGAATTAATTCATCCCTAATAAGGTTTTTGGCGCAAAGACACCGTTAATCTACAAAAAAAAGTAAATAAAAAAAATACGTTCAAAATTACTATTAACCTATTACTTTATATTTTCGTCAAAATTCAATTCTTTCATTTTTCATCAATTTTTTGGCTGTAGGGCATTCTTGATTTATACTAATGCTATTTACGTTTATGTTTTGTGTATATTTGCTTTAATTAATCGAAAATTTTGCAACTAAACGCAATTGAAAGAAAATTTGATTAACAAATAAAACGATATCTCAACAAAAATTTACTACAGAACAACTTGTGTGTATCAAATACAAATATTACTGTTCAGATATATTCTAATTTTTTTTTCTTAACTTCACTTTTACAAAGATATATATATATATATATATATATATATATATATATATATATATTGTAGTCGCGCTGATGGTGTAAAAATATAATAATATAATAAGAGAGATTCAGTGATTTAAATAATGTTAAATTGTAGAGTATAGAAATTATACTATTGGTTGGGCGCCTTGGATTGTTTAAAAAAACCTATTACACAGGTTCACCAGCACTACTCATAATTTCTATATTTTCGGCTAGATGTCGGGGAGCAAGAAATATTTTTGCAAAGTTGACTAACTTAGGATCTTCGTCGGTCCCTATGTGTATGGAAGTAAATTGTTTAATAAAATAACTACGCTTTCTCCAGCTAAGCACCGATAAATAAAAGAGTAGTTTAAAGAAATATGTGTGAAAGTTTATTAAAATAAGTTTTCTGTAAACAATAACAAATAAACGTGCTTAACGACAAATTATGGAATTATAATTAAGTGCACGTGTGAATTGAAAAAGGTTATGTTATATTGGTAATGATAATTTCATGTAAATTATGATATAAATACCTCGACAAACTAATTCAAGTGAGTACTACAATCCTTAATAATCAGAGTTCTTTCACAAATTATGAGTAATATTGAATATGTAATTTTTAAAGTAAAATTATGAGTTTTTGATTTAGTAAAATTTTATTTTAGTTGTAAAGTGTTTTAATAAGTCTTTTTCGAAATAATTTAGATTAATAAAACCTGTTTCTCGAAGAATAAGGGCAGGTATCTTGGATGATGTTGGCGTTGATCAGTAAATTCGTAGTATGGTCCAAGTAAGGAGTCTTCGATACTGCGATGCCGGCTTTGGCAGGCTTCGACGGCGTTGGTTTTTCTAGGGCCGGTGTTTCAATCGAAAAGATGCTATGATCGATTACTGGCCGTTCTTCGATGTTATCGCCTTCAAAAATGGTTTAAAAGTTGCTCCAAATTTGTCTTCCTTTTCCGGACACTTTTAAAATCCTCACTCAGGTATTTTAGATTTTATTTAATTTAAAACTTTGTAGTAGCACTTTTCCCTGGCACTTGTAATAAAAATTTCTACTGACGCCTTGATAGCAATTATTTCTTTCAAAGCCTAGTATGCATTTATGAAATAGCCTCGAATTTTACTTTAAATTACATGTAATAATAATTTGAATATAAATAAAGTATTGATTCAAACATATAAACAAAATTAAAATAATATTTATCAAATAGTTGTTATGAGATTTTGAATGTGGGGTTATGTTTTATGCGTAGAAAGAAAATAACCTATTCGCGGGTTTGTTTACATTTAAAAAATGGGCGTGTCTAATTAGTATCGACACAAAATTTTAATGTAGATAAATTAGCTATCTGTAAATTTCGCGCTAATGATTTTAATTATGAAAATGACAATTTAAATAAATATAAATTAATTTGAAATATATATATGAAGTTATCGTAATATTAATTTGTTTACACTTCGATACTAATTTTACAAATTATGTCCGCCAATTTAAACATTCTATTGTAACGGGTGTTCAGAAACATTCGAAGTCAAGTGGGCTCTGATCAAAAAATCGTATATCTTTACTTAAGTACATTTGCGTGTATGATAACCTATAAAATTGTATTAAATAAATGTATCAATCTATATCAGACATGACTTCATATTTTCAAGGACTACTTTGACTTCGAATGTTTCTGAACACCCGTTATGTTATTTTTATGTTAATTTCTGTCTTTCCCTTTGCAGCTAGCTGGAATGTGGCGCCCCACAACAATATATATGAAAAACAATTGTTGTTGGGGAATCCGGCAATAAAAAACCATTAATTAGTTAATGTTCTTTATTTTTTTACCCTATATTTCGCTCTGAGGTTTAGAGCTTCTTCGGAGGTCACTTTAATAAGAAAAAAAAATGTACACAACTTAGATATTTAGTCAAACAATCATAAAAAAAATTCTACTTACAAATGTGAACACTTATTATGCGAAAATTATATATTACAAAACATGATAGGTCGATAAATTTGTCAATTGTCCCACGTAACACAAACAGAACGCCATAATTAATTTAAAAACTCTTTTAAAAAAAAACTATTATAATTTATAATATAACAACACATCTAAAAACAATCATGAGCAACGTGTAGTGAATCAATTCACTCATGATGTAATACTACACTCTGTCATTTCGGATGTTAAAAGGAACTGCATGGAATTTATTTAAAATTCAATGCAGTTTGTCGTTCTATGTGAAACAGATGTAAAAAACATGCGCCGGTGAAACATCCGAAATGACAGTGTAGTATTACATCATGAGTGAATTGATTCACTACACGTTGCTCATGATTGTTTTTAGATGTGTTGTTATATTATAAATTATAATAGTTTTTTTTTAAAGAGTTTTTAAATTAATTATGACGTTCTGTTTGTGTTACGTGGGACAATTGACAAATTTATCGACCTATCATGTTTTGTAATATATAATTTTCGCATAATAAGTGTTCACATTTGTAAGTAGAATTTTTCTTATGATTGTTTGACTAAATATCTAAGTTGTGTACATTTTTTTTCTTATTAAAGTGACCCCCAAAGAAGCTCTAAACCTCAGAGCGAAATATAGGGTAAAAAAATAAAGAACATTAATTAATTCATGGTTTTTTTATTGCCGGATTCCTCAACAACAATTGTTTTTCATACTTGTTTTAACGGCAAAGACTCCTTGTCTACATATATATATTTATATATAATTAATTGAAAAGAAATTATCGACCGTGATATATTAACAAAAGGAACTGCATTATTTTTTAACTGGGGTAAAAGATGTAGATCTTTTACCCCAGAAGAAGCGACAAAGTGTGTCGCGAAATATAGGGTAATTTAATAAAGGAGTTTTTTAATTGACCGCTTACCCGAATTTTAATTAATTTTTGTTTATATATATATATATATATATTTGTTAAGTTGGGTTGGTTAAAAAAGAAATAATTAAGACCATTGCATTTTAACCGAACTTCAAGCAATAAATTATTAATTGTGAACTATATAGGGTTACCGTTGAATAGTGCCAAAGCTATGTGAATCTGAAGAATATGAATAAATGTTTAACTGAAAATCAAAAAAACAATTTCTTTGTAATTCATCAAAAATTTCCAAATTTTTAGGGCCAAAATTTAGTTAAAGTCGGTCCATATCTTTGTTTATTCTATATTTATCGAAATACAGCTGTAATTCAAGCTTATTAATCTGCCAAAAAATCAATAAAATTCCGAACAATACTTTTAACAGTACGGTCCTATTAATAGATAGTGAGTGTTGTTTTCTACCATCCACAATAGCCTTTACGTCGAATAGGTCGACAAACCTATGCCGCATTCATTAATATGTAATTAAAATTAATTAGTTTGAACGTTAGACTTCTTTTAAAAGTAAAATTATTATGTCTATAATAAAATAAAAGTCGACATAAACCATATGAAGCTTTATGTAGCCTGTCCCATGGGATACATAGCTGGTTTTTTATTATTTGTATGGAATTATTTACATATATTTTTTTTGTTTTTAAATTTTTGGTGGTACTGACAAATACCGATAAAATAATATAAATCGGTAAAGCGAATTACTGATGAATTATAGGTTATTTTCTTGATCACTATACACAACTAATATTGTATATATTTCTGGTAAAAAATGATGTTATGGAAAATAACAATGAAATATATACGAACAGTAACATTTTCTTCTACAAAAGTTGGCAGATCTGAAGCAAATTACTGTGGACTGATCGTACAGCCTTGATTTTTAAAATATTTATGAATAGTTTCTTTATCAGTTTATCTTTGAAAATATACTTAAATCATTATATTCCTCTAAACGTTCCATTTTTTAAATATGGTTTTTCTATATTTCAGATATGAAATTATTTTTGCTCCGTTAATTAAATAGTTCATAGCATTACTTTCACAAGTCGAAGGCATATCTGAATTGTAGTATATATATATATATATATATATATATATATATATAAGGTAAACTTAATAAGTCGGCGATTAAAGGTCTGCTTCATTACTTCAAAGTATATATATTTAAAATAACTCTACATGTTTCGGCAATGATGCCTTTGCATCATTGCCGAAACAGTTATCCCACATCCAGAAATGGATGTGGTGCACCGATGATTGGTAAAACCATGAAACGCTGGCGTCTGCACATTCCAGGGTGGATACGACTTTCACACATTTTTTCATTTTCCCGTACAACCCGGTCAGTTGGCGCCGCGACGCGTTGCAGCTACATTCTTAGGCAAATGTGATTTTGTCAGGTGTAGAAATCAATGCAACGAATTAGAGCGGCATTGGCAGTAATGTGAGAATTTAATGATTATTAATAGAGCAAACATCCTCAGCTCTAATTATTAATTCTCATTAACATTACGTTTATCATAATTAGTATATATACACGCAGTATAGAAATGAAAGTCGTGTCTATTTCTGGATGTGGGTGCACCGATGATTGGTAAAACCATGAAACGCTGGCGTCTGCACATTCCAGGGTGGATACGACTTTCACACATTTTTTCAGTTTGTATATCTTGCGCCGTAATATATAGACCACCTCAGGTAATCTAATATAATAACTTTCAGTAAATCAATATTTGAATAATAATAATATAATGAGTGTAATGCCATCTCTAATCGAAGTGGATTAAAAAAAATTATTGTTTAAATACTTACGTGCATGAGCAAGTGATAAAGCCCATAACCGAAGGTAGGAAGCGGTATGAGACACAGAACCTAAAACATACTCAATAGTATGAATACCCTGGTGTATAAATAATTCTCCGGCGTTCTTGTGTTCATCATGTCCGCCGCCGCCATGAGCCCCACCACCTGCTTGGGCAGTATTGTTTTGAATTGGTTGCTCGGCATCACCATTTTCCGTAGCCTGTTGCATCTGTTGGTGGGATACCTATTGAGTTAGTTGATAATTTTATTGTGATGTGGTTAGGCGAGGTTTGCAATAAATGTTAGTAATCTACTACCAAGAATTCCCCATAAACAGTGCAACCTTTATAATTGGAGCAAACGTCAGTTAAAATTCTCATTCTCCGAACAGTATTGATAAAAATAAATTATTTAAATTATTTTCTGTGGAGGCAAAATGAAAACTTGCGTCATTTAACGCACATACATAGATGCACGGTGGATGCATAACTAATGAAGAAACAATTCGCTTCATATCGTGAAGTGGTTGTTTTGATGTCTTGTGATTTACTGCTTTTACAGACTCGATTGGCGCATGCTACAAAGACATGTAACTTAAACGATGCTGGAGATTTTTGGGCTTTTTTATCGAACGACGCACACTGGGATGAGACCCCAAATTCGTGGCCAAAATCTCTAAAATCGTAAGTTAACATTCAAGGTTGTATATTTTAAAATCTGGTATAGAGGGCATTAGTGTATAAGATTATGAAAAGGCAGGAATGTTTGTCTCTCTACATCGAGTGTCCAAAAGTGATTTTTCAAAATGAAAAATGTTCCCTGAGGTACGTACAAAATATCTATATACATCACACTCGTCTTATTATAACAAGTGTTCATTTGAAAAGTCAATCTAGGTTACTTTGAAATTTTGATAGAGTAAGACGCAAATATATTAGTATGTGTTTGTTGTTCCGTAAACGTAAAACCAAATGACATTTGATAATGTCAATCACAAATATCAGTTAGTGCATAAAATAATCGTGCGTCGATTCTGGTTTAAATAAATTGCTTCTCAGTTTTAAAATGGCTTTCACTTTAGAACATAAATTTTTTTTAGTCCAGGCTTATTTTCGAAGTGGTAATAAAATTGATGGTTTATGGGTTTATTCAGTTCAAGATTGCATGGTAGAATTTCAAGTTGAGTTTCCACATTTTTTAATAGATTATATACAATTTAAGAATACTTTGGATAGAACTTTAAAACTTTTTTCTGAAACTGGTAGTCTCTTAAGAAGATCAGGCAGCGGAGCAGTTAAGAAACGTACACCTCAAGTTGTCAATCGTGTTGAAGAAATAATGGAAAATGAACCACAAACATCTGTTCGACATTTGAGTCACAAATAAACCTTTCTGTTGGTACAACTCACAAGTTATTAAAAAAAGATATGCAACTTTATCCATACCGTGTCACAGCAGTACAAGAATTGTTAGAAATTGATTACCCACGTAGACTACAGTTTTGTAATTGACTTGTAAATATGAACAATAATGGAGAACTTTCGCAAAGAGTCATCTTTACTGATGAAGCATGGCTTTATAAAACGGGATACCTAAATTCACAAAATACAAGAATTTGTAGTGAAAATCCACATGTAATTAATGAAGAATCGCTACATCCAGAGAAAATTGGTGTTTGGGCAGCGATAAGCCAAAGGCGAATCATTGGATCAATATTTTTTCAGGGAACGTTAACTGCTCAAAGGTACCGTACGGAAATTTTACAACCATTTGTCAATCAGTTGCATGACGATGAACTACAAAATGCATATTTCCAACAAGACGGAGCACCTTGTCACTGTACTGCAGCATCTTTGGATTATTTAAGAGAATTTTTTGATGAGCGTATAATTAGTCGAAATACTGAAATTCCCTGGCCTGCACGTTCATGCGATTTAACACCTGCGACTTCTTTTTGTGGCCTTATCTAAAAAATAACATATTTCGAACACCTATGTTGAATTTGAATGATATGCTACAGAGAATCGAACAGAAATACATGGAAATTAATAACAATCCAGTAATGTTGCAGAATATCATCAGAAATTTTGAACGGAGGATTTTAAAGTGCATTGATCTTGAAGGACAACATTTTCAACATTTGTTATAGTTTTGAATAAATACCTATTATTTGTTATTTATTTGTATGTATGAAACTGTCAAAATATACGACTTCGTAGGTTAAGTAGTAAATTTAAATTTACGACATACTTCAAAATGTTCTCAGTAAATCACATGCTACTAGATTGACTTTTCAAATGATCTAAATAGCACGTTCCAAATTCCTTTCTTATTGATAAAATGTGAAATTAACATAGAAAACAGTTGTGAACTCACTATGCTGCAAAGAGTTTTAAGTGTAAAAAAGTATAAATCTTGAGAATCAGAAGGCGTACCTTCCATCCTCCACCCTTATTTTTGCGAATCGTTTCCGACGTCGCGCACGTACGGGCGCTAACCCTAGCGTACATAATGCTAAGCTAAAATGGATGGGAATCCGGTACTTTTTATGTACAGCTTCAGTTATGGTAAAACGAAGACATACAACGTTGTCAGTCCAGGACAAAAGTGTAATTATAAAGAAACTTGAAAAAAGACAAAGTATGACGGAAATTGTTAAACCGTACGGTGTTGGGAAATTCACAATAGATTAAAAGGAGAATTAAGTTATACCCTATGTTTCATCAACAGTTAACGGTCGTGGGCAAAGAATCATGTCAAATTCCTGAAAAAATACTGAAACTGCACAAAAAAGAAGCTCTCCATTTATATAAAAATGCTTCTGTCTTAACTAAATATTAATAAAAGAGCATTATGCAAATAATTGTGAGTAATATGTAAACCGTCAGACTTTAAATTAACTTGAAACACGATTCATTTGCAGTCAGATAACGATGTTGAACACTTGCTCAAAGTGGATGAGAATTATTTGTAAAGAAAAATCGCATGATATTTAGTTCACTGTATATTTATCACATTAATATACTGTATATTTATCACATTAATATACAGTAATATACGTTGTTGTAGATGAATTCGACACATAAATTAGAGACAACTATACAACGATGAATAGACTGATATAAAAATTATTTATGAGTCTATCTATATATTATCTAAGATAATATATGGGAACGATTTGGTGGGAAGTGAATACTAGCACCATCTTTCGGACAAACTTTATTATATTCCAATCTTGCCATTCTTTTCTGAAGACTAGTGAAATTTGATTTGATAATTTGATACAGCAGTGTGAATAAGATGTCTAAATGGAAAATCATAAAATTAATAAATTTACAATTTGTGGTGCAATTTAATATTTATTTGTACAAGGTTAAATACATTTGAAAGTTTCGTTAAATACAGTAAACTTTGGGTGACATTGTTTCTTCAAATGCCACATGTTGTCGGTGGATTACGCAGTTTAGACATGGTGGTATGAGCATCGAAGGTGGTGTATGATTAGGATCATAAAAAGCTGTATCTCAAGAAATAATTAAAAAAGAGTTGACGTCAAGTAGATAGCTATCATCGTGAGTATATGAATGAACAGGATAATCACATTTTACACTTAGAATTTGGAATGTACGAACTGTTGGTATTTTTTTACGAAGATTTGTTCGAAGTTGATTGAAACCTGCTTTTACCACCATATTCCTGAATCTACATGGCAATCTCAAAAGTGGACACATAATGCTAGTCCACCATCCCATAAAAAAAGGTCAAGATAGTCAAGGGCCAGATCATTACCAGTCTGTATTATGTCGGTTTACTAAACAAATGGATGAAAACTATTTCAGAAAAACGACCTGAAATGGTTCTTATAAAAGTTATTTTCCATCACGCAATGCGCCTTCCCACACCACTCAAGTTCTTTTCGAAAAATGGCATTAATTGAGATTTCAGGTTGTGCATTACCGATCCTATTCGCTAGATCTAGGACCAAGTGACTTGCTTTCTCCTTTTATTCCTAAATTTCAAACTTTTACTAGTTGGAAGAAGCTTCGTTCGGATGAAGAACTTTTTGCAACAACGGAGCAGTATTTTGAGAAACTTGAGGAACATAAAAGCAAAAATGGCATATTGCCACTTAAGCATCGTCGGTCGCAGTGCGTTAAAGTTGTAGAGGAATAATAAAAATAGAAAACTTAATAGAAAACAAATGTTTCTCGAGCAGATGTCGTGTTGCCCATATCAATTCAATGATAATAATACTAATAACAAATATAATCAAATAAATTCAAGGGCGCAAATTGTGAAATCACTAAACCTGGATAAATGAAAGAATATACGACACGACATTACTGTATCTTGTGTACACTAGGGCTGGGCGATACCGACGTTTTCGAGGTATCGATACTTAGCGATGTATCGGGTCTGTGCACGGTATCGATTCTGAGTACTGGAATCAGTAAAGTATCGATGCTTTGGAATCGATACCTTGGAATCGATACTTTGGAATCGATACCTTAATTCGATACCTAGAAATCAATATTCATAACCCGTTTTCTAGGTGTCGAGTGTTTGATATCGGTTTCAAAATTAATTTACTGATTCTACCATAACTACGGTATGAAATTTGCAATATTGTGAGATTTTTTTTTTGTAATAATTATAGTTATGTCATAATAAGGATATTTGCTACACACAATAATAACATCCTTTTAAATATATATTATATAATATATAACAAGTGTTCATTTGAAAAGTCAATCTAGTAGCATGTGATTTACTGAGAACATTTTGAAGTATGTCGTAAATTAAAATTTGCTACTTAACCTACGAAGTCGTATATTTTGACAGTTTCATACATACAAATAAATAACAAATAATAGGTATTTATTGAAAACTATAACAAATGTTGAAAATGTTGTCCTTCAAGATCAATGCACTTTAAAATCCTCCGTTCAAAATTTCTGATGATATTCTGCAACATTACTGGATTGTTATTAATTTCCATGCATTTCTGTTCGATTCTCTGTAGCATATCATTCAAATTCAATATAGGTGTTTGAAATATGTTATTTTTTAGATAAGGCCACAAAAAGAAGTCGCAAAGTGTTAAATCGCATGAACGTGCAGGCCAGGCAATTTCAGTATTTCGACTAATTATACGCTCATCAAAAAATTCTCTTAAATAAGCCAAAGATTCTGCAGTACAGTGACAAGGTGCTCCGTCTTGTTGGAAATATGCATTTTGAAGTTCATCATCATGCAACTGATTGACAAATGGTTGTAAAATTTCCGTACGGTACCTTTGAGCAGTTAACGTTCCCTGAAAAATATTGGTCCAATGATTCGCCTTTGGCTTATCGCTGCCCAAACACCAATTTTCTCTGGATGTAGCGATTCTTCATTAATTACATGTGGATTTTCACTACTCCAAATTCTTGTATTTTGTGAATTTAGGTATCCCGTTTTATAAAGCCATGCTTCATCAGTAAAGATGACTCTTTGCGAAAGTTCTCCATTATTGTTCATATTTACAGGTCAATTACAAAACTGTAGTCTACGTGGGTAATCAATTTCTAACAATTCTTGTACTGCTGTGACACGGTATGGATAAAGTTGCATATCTTTTTTTAATAACTTGTGAGTTGTACTAACAGAAAGGTTTATTTGTTGACTCAAATGTCGAACAGATGTTTGTGGTTCATTTTCCATTATTTCTTCAACACGATTGACAACTTGAGGTGTATGTTTTATAACTGCTCCGCAGCCTGATTTTCTTAAGAGACTACCAGTTTCAGAAAAAAGTTTTAAAGTTCTATCCAAAGTATTCTTAAATTGTATATAATCTATTAAAAAATGTGGAAACTCAACTTGAAATTCGACCATGCAATCTTGAACTGAATAAACCCATAAACCATCAATTTTATTACCACTTCGAAAATAAGCCTGGACTAAAAAAATTTTATGTTCTAAAGTGAAAGCCATTTTAAAACTGAGAAAAAATTTATTTAAACCAGAATCGACGCACAATTATTTTATGCACTAACTGATATTTGTGATTGACATTATCAAATGTCAGTTGGATTTACGTTTACGGAACAACAAACACATATTAATATATTTGCGTCTTAATTCCAAAATTCCAAAGTAATCTAGATTGACTTTTCAAATAAACACACGTTATAATACATATATACTTAAAAATTCATAACTTAAAAAGTTATTGCATCCTTTATGTATATTTAAACAAATGCACAATGGTAAGCTACCCGATACACCGCTACCCGATACATCGCTACCCGATACATCGCTAACCTGATACATCGATACTTAAGCGAGTACTGGAATCGGTAAAGTATCGATGCTTTGGAATCGATACTTTGGAATCGATATCTTGAATCGATACCTTGGAATCGATACTTAGAAATCAGTATTCACAACCCGTTTTCTAGGTATCGTTTGTTTGATATCGATTTCAAGAGATATAATATTAATTTATCGATTTTACCATATCTACGGTATGAAATTTGCAATATTGTGATATTTTTTTTTGTGATAATTATAGTTATTATGTTTATGTTATAATATGAATATTTGCTACGCATAATATAAAATTCAACAACATCCTTTGAAATATATACTATATAATATATATAATGCTATATACAGCCTGATTCATTTTCGGCCCTCACCATGGGGATCTCGCTTATTATTGGAGATAGAGTATAGGTTTAAATTTGGCAAAGTTGTTAAATTTTGTGTTTGTTATAAATCCGTTAAGAAAATAGACCTGTGACAAATGACCTTCGTTATTAAAAAAAAAAAAAACGCGAAGACCCCATTTTCTTCTTTTACCTGTAGCACCGACATTTGGCCTTGTAGAGAAAATATAAAAACACATCCTTGTGGCCATTTCTAAACCTCTATCCAGTGGTGTACTCTAAATTTTTATACGACGTTTCGTTTCTTTCTGGCCATCATCAACTATCTAATTTCTTATAGGCGCTATATTGAATTTAGACATCTTCAGAAAGAGTTTTTTTTTCTGATTTCAACAATGCTGACTAAAGTTTTTGACATTAGGTTTTATTTGAAAGAATAAATTATAAGATTAAATAAGGTAGCCATGGAATTTCAATCTGTCAAACATTTCATTTATTGTTCATTAGTAATACAAAAATGTCATACACTAACGAAGAGAAACGAGATATGATAAGTTTTTGTTTATTCTTCGAACCGAAATTCAACAGTAGCGAGTACAAGATATCTACAATTATATCCAGAACGACAACAGCCTCATCGTACCATTTTTCTAGATCTCGACAGAAATTTGGTCGAGCATGGATCGTTTACTAAGCCGCGTAATGGTCAAGACAACAGGAATTTAAATGAAAATCGACAAGATATTTTACAAATGGTAAATTAAAATCGTGTTTTCAAATTTCATGTTAATCTTGTATTTTTATAGATAAATAATAATCCATTAATTTCTACACGCGAAGTAGCGTCAGAATTAAATTTGTGCCAGTCCAGAGTTTGGAAAACTTTACATAAAAGTAGGTTTAAACCATACAGGATCCATGTTAGTCACTCTTTACTGCCTGGAGATAATTTGAGAAGGCTAGAATATTGTAATTGGTTAATGGGAAGGATAGAAAATGACGAAAATTTTTTAAGCAAAATCATCTGGTCAGATGAAACAAAATTTACAAATTCTGGAATGTTCAACAGAAATACGGAGCACTATTGGGCAGTACAAAATCCCCGACAAAACAGGGCTAGAAGACCACAACATCGTTTTGGAATAAACGTTTGGATGGGTATTTTGGCAAATCGTCTCTTAGGACCAGTTATGTATGAAGAACATTTAAATGGAGAAAGATATTTAAACATTTTACGTACATACGTATCTGACTATCTTGACGACAATATCCCATTAAATCAATTACAATATTTATGGTGGCAACAAGATGGCGCACCAGCACACAATGCAGCTGTTGTTAGAAATTTCTTAAATCAAGAGTTTGCAAACCGTTGGATTGGAAATAGGGGAGTTGTTGAATGGCCTGCGAGATCACCTGATTTAAGTCCGCTAGATTTTTTTTTATGGGGATATGTTAAAAATAATATTTATAAAGTAGATGCGCCTCAAAACATTGAAGAATTACGAGACAGACTTCAGAATGCCTTCGATGCAGTTCCTAGAAGAACTATACAAAGGGCAGTACAAAATGCCAGAAGGCGTGCCCAATTGTGCATTACCGAAGATGGCCAGATAATTGAACATTTACTATAATTGTTTATTGTTTACTTTTCTATGTATTTTTATTAATGTTTTTGTTATCTGTACTCGCTACTGTTGAATTTCGTTTCGAAGAATAAAAAATACTTATCATATCTCGTTTCTCTTCGTTAGTGTATGACATTTTTGTATTATTAATGAATAATAAATGAAATGTTTGACAGATTGAAATTCCAAAGGCTACCTTATTTAATCTTATAATTTATTCTTTCAAATAAAACCTAATGTCAAAAACTATAGTCAGCATGTGGTACATGGTTGAAATCAGAAAAAAAAACTCTTTCTGAAGATGTCTAAATCCAATATGGCGCCTATAAGAAATTAGATAGTTGATGATGGCCAGAAAGAAACGAAACGTCGTATAAAAATTTAGAGTACACCACTGGATAGAGGTTTAGAAATGGCCACAAGGATGTGTTTTTATATTTTCTCTACAAGGCCAAATGTCGATGCTACAGGTAAAAGAAGAAAATGGGGTTTTCGCGTTTTTATTTTAAATAACGAAGGTCATTTGTCACAGGTCTATTTTCTTAACGGATTTATAACAAACACAAAATTTAACAACTTTGCCAAATTTAAACCTATACTCTATCTCCAATAATAAGAGAGATCCCCATGGTGAGGGCCGAAAATGAATCAGCCGGTATACTTAAAAATTCTTTACTTAAAAAGTTATTGCATCTTTTATGTACATTTAAAAAAATGCACAAAGGTAAGCTACTCGATACATCGCTACCCGATACATCGATACTTAGCGAGTACCGGAATCGGTAAAGTATCGATGCTTTGGAATCGATACCTCGCTACCCGATACATCGATACTTAGCGAGTACAGTATCGATAGGTATCGATGCTTTGGAATCGATACCTTCGTTATATGAGGTATCGGGTATTGGACGATGTATCGATACTTCGCCCAGCCCTAGTGTACACGCAGTAGAACCATTCAATTCAGATTACTGTCCGAATATAAATATATTACAACACAATAGAAGTAGTCAATTTAAAAGCATACGGAAATTTTATTTGTGAGAAAAAAATATTTATCTAAACTGTTACATGTACAACAAATAACATACATAATGTCGTTCTCTCATTGCTTCGTCCGGGTTTGGTAATCACACAAATTTGTTTGCGATTTTTTGTTACCTATCTCTTACTTTTGAGTCTGATCGTTTGGCATAAGGTATAAGCATTATAAGCACATTCTACAAGTTTTAAATATGTAGTTAAGTGATTCTAAACAAATGCGTCTTAAATTCCTGGCTTAACTATGAAAGAGCACGGCTAAAATAAACCTTTCAGTTCTGTTCATTTAATACATTACTTAATAATTTTATAATCGCCTAGATAAACGTAATAGAGTATTCTTTTCAAAATTTGCCTCCATAGCTATACTATGTCTATATATGCTATATATAGCTATGTAGCTATATATGTCTATACTCCATTCCTTCAATGCCCTGAAAACATTTTCTTTGAAACTCTTTTTTTGATCGATATCATCAGGAGCTAAATCTGGAATGAAAATTTTAGACACGAATTATATCTTGGAGGGACAGCAGCGATATGAACTGCATTGTCACGTAATAATTACACATGGCTAGATAGTTATGATGTGTGCGGTGGTCAGCCCAAAAACTTAGACATTGCTGGTAATTAGGAACGAAAATTCAAGTAACATTGTTTGGAATGGACAGGAAAGTGATTCATTCTCGGGAGATTCTGTTCCCATTCAATATCTCTTCATTAACTCTTTTACAATGGAATACGAAAGATAAATTTGATTTTAATACATATTCTGGTGCCGTTTATATACACTAATAATACTACTAGCCTGAAATTTTTATTCTACTTTGTTAACACATTGATACGATATAAATCTGTTCAAACATGTACAAACATATTAAGCCGAGAATTTATGGCGCTTACTACTAAGCGAATAAATATAAAAATATTACTGGTATTACCGCATAGCTGGTGCCTTCATTTTCTCTTCTCATAATAATTATCGGTTTCACCAATAACATCCACGGCACGCACAATAGGGCGCATATTACGAGAACTTTCTGCAGTATCATTTGACCGCTAAACATTTCGTCACTGCATTTTGTATCATCTACAGTAGAAGTTTTAAATAGCACCATATTAATGAAGGTAATTAAGATCGACGGGGCGCAGTGAGGACTGTATTTTATATAATCGGCTGGAAATTATAAAATAATAAATACACTGAATATAAAATGTAATAGAAAGGCGGTACTTATATATCAGTGAGTACTTACGGTCATTTGTAGCGAAGAAAGTCATCCATTTAATGAACATCATGACGACCATGTACAGGAACAAGAAGCAGAGGAAAATCATTTGTGGAATAAACTCGCATATAATATTTAATGTATTTTTGAAGTACCTACAAGAAACATTTCATATTTAACATATGTTAGTAAATATTATTGTTAAATATAAACTCAGTTGTAGAGAATACAAGGGTAGCTATTTATGTATCCAGAACTAGGAACTGGTGTTGCGCCATCTGACGACATGTTCATCGTATCTATTTGTGTTGTTTACTGCGACTTGAAAATTGCATCTCAGTTAGAAAGTGGAATTAATTGATTTGGATTATCTCAACAATGGTGGATCCATAAACTCACCTCGATTTTTGGTGATAAAGGACCATCCAAAACCACTATATATCACTTATTTAATGAATTTAATCATGCTCGTCGTTCGCTCACTGACGAATTTGCAGATCATTCAAGATCGGTTGTTAGAAAACATGTTAGCAAACATCGACATTGCGCGCGAATTGATAATGCAAGATCGTCATGGGACATACCGTGAGATTGAGGTATCCTTGAGCATTAGTACGGCAAGCCTACATACGATATTGCAGGAATATTTTAATTTGATAATCGCTCAAAAAAGGATCGTGTCAATTGATTTAAAAAAATGCTCAAAAGCACAAAGTACATAATCATTTGTTTGCCAGAAGTCCATGGGGAAGTAAGCGATGCAGGATCATCACTATGACAATGCGAGCTCTCACACATCGGCATAAATAATTCAATGTTTGACAGGTCAAAACATCGGATTTAGCATCTAATTATTTCTTTTTGTTTCGGCACGTAAAGAATAAACTATGTAGTCAACAATTTTCGACGTCAGAAGAAGCGGTTGATGCCTTCAAAATTCATGTTTTGCGGATACCTCAAACGGAATGAAGAAAATACCGAGAAAATTGGTTAAAATGTATGCAAAAGTGCATCACGGAGAATATTTTCATTTTTCAAAAACAATAAAACCATTTTCAATGATAAGTATTTGTTTTTGTTTGTTTTGTTATTCCGGATATATAAATAGCAACTCGCGCATACAGCTTATCAATGAAAATGACATCCAACTATTTTCTGAAATTTTAAATAAAGAAAATGGAAATAAAATTTTTTTTAATATTAAAAATATTATTAAAACATCAACTGTGGGGAATGCAATATAAGTACATATTAGTGTGAGAATTGCCATCAAGACAAGGATATACGTGTTTCGTCCTACTACGGACTCATTAGTAGAGTTGCGCACTTTGTCTCAAATGTCAACAATATCCAGTGCATGTTAGAATAGCACTCTATTAATCTATCAGATCCGGCAAATAAATTCACATACGGGAGAGTATTGATATCTAGTTAGTCTAGGTCATTTTTCTTGAACAAATCAAAATCTTGTTATAATGGCAAGAAATAATGACGTTTTAAAAGTGCCACTGTAAAATCTTACGTCAAGAAATTGAAGTATTGCTGTGTATTAAATTTTGAAAGATAGCAAATGCAAAAAATCGATAAATTGGAGTATCGAGGCATCATCAAATACTTGTATTTGAAGAGGTTAAGTGGTAAGGAAATTTACGGAGATATGCTTAATACACTTGGCGATCAATGCTTATCATATGCGACTGTCAAAAATTGGATTGCGTCATTCAAAAGAGGAAAACTTTCCGCTGAAGATGAGAAGCGACCAGGAAGACCGATTTCGGTGTCCACCCCCGAAAATATTGCCGCAGCTCATGATATGATATTATCAAACCGTCGAATTGGGCTGAAACATATAGCAGAGGCACTAAAGATTTCACATAAACGCGTCCATCATATAGTTCATGTCGATTTAGATATGAAAAAAATTTCAGCAAAATGAATTCCTAAATGCTTGAACGCCGAAGACAAACGAGCAAGAGTGAAAGCATCACGGTTAATCTGTGCCCGTTTTGAAGGAAATCCCGATTTTTTGAACCGTCTTGCGACTATGGATGAAACATGGGAACATTTTTACGAGCCAGAAGCAAAACAGCAATCGATGGAGTGGAAGCATTCAAGTTCAAAAATCCGCTGGAAAAGTTCTTGCTTCAGTTTTTTGGGATAACCGTGGAATAATAATGATCAATTACCTAAAAAAAGGTCGACTATCACTGAAGATTCTGATTCTAAATTTCTAACCACCTTGAGAGAGAAAATTAAGAATTTTTATTCTTCATCGCGGACGCTTATGCCTACATAAAAGCAGCCGGACGAATTTTAGCGGAAGAGTATCAAATTTTGCTTTTGACTTGCTTGGCTCAGTCTTCACAGAGTGAGTGAAGTAGTGCGGGAATGTTATCCGAATGTGGACACGCTCATTATCAATCTTAAAAAAATATTTCGAAAGGCACCTGAACGGCAAAATTTATTTAATGAAAAACTTCTAAACAGGCTCGATCATCGCGAATCAGTTGCCATAGCAAGGGCGCAAGAGGTGTTTCAGGACCCAACTTTATATCGAAATTTGGATTATAACGTGTGCACTTTTTACACATATCTGTATCCATACAAAAACTAGAACAGAGACTACATACGGACACATTTTTTTTATTGATGCTATTATTTTTGATTTCAGGCAGTATTTGGTGGCAATTATCGAGAACTATTGCCGAAACTGTAAAGCAAAAATTTATATTTTTTATAGTGGACTTATTTAATAAAAAGGAAGTAGATTTTTTCAGTGCGGAAATATATCAACAGTGAAATATTTTTGATACTTTAACGTCTTATGGTGTTCAACGATCATTTTCACAGTTAAAGTGGATTTATAGTGACAGGCGTCGACGTGTTACCCCTGAACATTTACAAGACATACTGTTATTATAATCTGAACAGTGAATAATGAAACTGAAGTGTTTAGGTGTATAAGCTTCTGTGTTGTTTTGTACAATATTTTCCATAATTTACTTCCATCATGAGCGATATATTTAGCATGTGATACTTATTTTAATATAAGTACATACTATATTTAGTACCATCAAATTGTTTTACATATACCCTATACGGGACGACCATGGTTTATACGTCATGAGTCATGACGTATAAACCATGGGTCATGACTCATGACCCATTGAGATATGATGTTTCATCATCAGTGCATGATGCTCGATACACAAATTTCACAAGACTACCTTACCATAGGTAAAAGACAGCTTGGAAAACAATGCATATATGTACGTACTTGTATTGTGTTTACCAGATCTAATTTTTTAATAATAGTTTTGTATGTATATTATAAAAAGTTCTCGCTTTTATACAAATAAATGAAGCTTCTTACATACTATGGCGTGTCTCAGAATAAGGAGTGATTCAAATATCCCGCCAAAAGTTACTTATTTTTCAAGAATTTTATTGGCTCTTTTGCAGTCAAGTTCAATACCGAAAATAATCTAAAAATATCAGCCGGTTGACAGGTTATGTTTTGCATACAAATATAACCTCTTAACGTTACATTTTTCTGTCATTGTTATCGTTATCTACCGTTGTACTAAATAAAATCTGTATTTTTAAATGAAAAAACAATATGTGCAATTAAGCATGTGTACTAGTTATTCATGAGTTTCACCGCCCAGAAAGCGTCAACGTTTGGGACATGTGACGAAAAACATACCATTTTGAACAAGTATAAAATGTTAACGTTGCGATCTTCGAGAATGGGAACAACAGCAATTATAATTGGCATCTCCAAAACATTAAGTAAGGTTTAGGTATTACAATATATTATAAGGAATGTGTTGTAGAGCTGGCGAAATCAACTGTATTTCGGACAATTAAAGAATACAAACAACCGGGCGAATTCACGGTTCCTAAACAACGTGTAGGGCAGCATTCAAAGCTCCAAAATTTTGATGAATCTGTTAAAGATTCTTTTTTTTTCTTTTTTAAGAATGAACTTCCAACTCTTAATAAAATCATGGCAGAAATAAGTATTAAACATGCGGCTATACGAAAAATGAGTCGAGCTACATTACACAAATTCTAAAAATTTATTAATTTCAAGTAAGTGTTAATGAAAAACTGTGGTTATTATTATTACATGTAATTTTTATTTCAGATATGTCAAGCATAATAGGGAAAATTTACTGATAGAGAAAGATGAAATAATCAAATGGAGAAGAAAATATCTGATGACAATAAAACAATATAAACATGAAGGTCGACCAGTATTTTGTTTAGATAAAACCGAAGGACATACAAAGGTCAGGGTTCGGATTGATGCAAGCATAGTAAGTGGACGACAAGCTTTTGTTGGACTATCCGTGGGATTAAAGAATCCCAGCGGTAAAGGTAGATGATTAATAATACTGCACATAGGATCAGAATTAGGATCTGTAAATGATGGATTGTTGTTTTTTGAGGGTAGAAAGACGGCTGACTGTCACGATGAAATGAATAGCACCGTTTTTGAAGATTGGTTTCCGAAGATATTGCCAAAGTGATGGACAATGTAACATAGTATTCACGTAGAGCTGAAAGGATACCAACTCCTTCCTGGAGAAAAGCTGCAATTCAAGATTGGTTGCATTCCAAAAATATTGAATTTAATGCAGAAATGTTACATGCTGAATTGTTGCATCTCCATACGGAACAATATAATGCATGTCACCCATGAAATGGTAACTGTGTTTCGGTTACCACCATATCATTGCAAGGTTAATCTTATTGAATTGGTGAAGTTGCTTCAAAAAATAAAACATTCAAAATATTACATGTGGAAGAACTTTTAATGGAAGCACTTGAAAATATTACAGCAGACAAATGGAAAAATTATATTGACCATGTAATTAAGGTAGAAAGTAGAATGTGGGATCTAGATGGATTAATGGACAATATCTTGGAACCATTTATTATTCATTTTGGAAACAGTGACAGTAAAAGTGGATCGTTAGAATCCAGCATGGGTGAAATAGACTAATAGTGCATATGTATCACTTTTTACTATTTTTTCTACTTCATTTCATTTTGATAATTTTATAATTTTAAGTTGTATTTTAAGGTAATAAATTCGAAATGTAGTTTTTGTCTATTGTTTTATTTTGTATTTCTTATTTTTTTTATAATTTTAAGTTGTATTTTTGAGGTAGTTTTGCAATAAATTCTAAATGTAGTTTTTGTTTTACTTTAAATTAGCGCTATTTTGTAGGAATATGGGTAACATAAATGAATTATTTGTGCTCGTGTTTTTCGGGACGTCAAAAATAGGTTATGTTAAGTATGAAATAAAAATTAATGAGTCATTAATTTCTATTTCATAGTGTAGTTGTTTGTTGTAATGTCATTAATAATGACATTACAACAAACAACTACACTCTCAGGTATGTACACGTACGATAGGTCAAATTTTAAGCTACGTGGATCGAGTTTTGGCGGGATATTTGAGTCACTCCTTCCTATTCTGAGACAAACCATAGTACATTTCAACTTGTTTTTGTTAAATAAAACGGGACGAATTGAAATTATTTTCAACTTATCAAGTATCATTTATGAATGAATAATTTGTAAGATTTTTGTTTCTTTTAAATCTGTTTCAGTTTTTAACCAAATAAGAAAATTCAGATTTCCATGAAACTTGAAAAAGTTGTAGATCTTTTCCGTATAATGTTTTGATATACCAGCCATGTTCTTTACGTTTAAGATACAAAACTATAAAAATTAATAGAACCAAAAAGAACTTACAGGTTATTCAGCAGACTCATAATAACACCGAAGAGCATGTGAAACACACCCAAAATTATTGAGATTTTCATCTTGTAAGCATTGAGGAATATAATTTTGTTAACTGCCAGTTGCCAAACAGGATCCAAGCCGAACGGGTACGGGACACCTTCAAAATCATTTGTAGCTGGATCGAGCATGTGCATTTCACTCCCCAACACTTGCGCCTTCGTTATGTTTACCGTCCAATATGAGCCGAATATATTTAAAGACTTAGAGAATATATCGTTGTAAATAAAACCAGTGTAGATGGAAAACGTCCCCATGAGGAGTATAATGTAGCGGCCACCGAAGAATATCTGCCATATCTGAAATTTAAAAAGTGTAAATTATATATGCGAAATATCAGTTTATTTTGATTGAGCAAGTAACACGGGGTGCGGTAAAATTGATTAGATTATTTAAAATTGGCACTAGGAATATACGCCAGTAAATAGAGTAGTGTTTGTATCGACTTGAAATGGGTGATCCGATTCGAGTTTTTATACTGGCTTCATTGTAAATTAAAATTGGCGCCAGATACATACGCCAGTAAATAGCGTAGTGTTTGTATCATTGACTTGTAATGGGTGATACAATTCGCGATTCCTATATTGGCTACACTGTGTTAGCAAATTGGACATCAAATGTTAGTTTCAAACAACACATTTATGAAATGGATCGCTTAACCACCGCTCAAAGCGTTAAAACTGTTCAGTTGTTCTACAGCAATAACAATTCTGTACGAACAATTTGTAACGTAGTGAAAAAATTTGAGGGAACTAGAAACATTAGAGGTAGGGTAAGCCGTGTGCATCGTCATGGCGCACGTTTAGCCGAGAATAATGCTGCTGTGGACTGATAGTGCGGCTGAAGATCGGGAATTATTAATTCGTCGCCATTCGCAGATTTTGGGTGCATTTTGCATAAGGACTTGCATCTACATCCATATAAAATGCAGTTAACACAAGAACTGAAGCCCAGAGATCATGGACAGCGTAGAATTCAAGCAGATTGGGCGTTAGAGCAGCAGGAAGTTGATGCTGATTTTTCAACAAAAAAAATTCTTCTCAGGCGAGGCACATTTCTCTTTATGGCTACGTTAATACACAAAATTGCCGCATATGGGACGAGGAAAAAACTTATATGATAAAGTAACTGTGTAGTGCGTATTGTGGTCAGGCGGCGTAATTGGGCCTTGTTTTTTTTCAAAACGGTGAAGGTCAAACGAAAGATATTGATGTTGAAGCGTAACTGCCCGTAACGTTAGATGTTTTGCGGGAAAAATTGAGGTCGTATTATTTCGCGTAGCGATGACATCAACTGGCCGCTAAGATAATGCGATTTAACGTCATTAGATTTTTTGTAGGGTTTTCTGAAGAGTTGCTTCTACGTTAACAAACCTGTGACGTTGGACCACCTAAAAACGTTCGTCAAGTTATAGACGAGAGCTCTCGAAACTTACGAAAAAGTAATCGAAAATTACCTTAAACAAATCAACTTCTGCAGAAGGTCCAGAGGCGGACATTTGCCTCAGATAATTTTCCATGATTAATGAACAGAGTTGTCAGATTTTTCTCACATTAGAGAATCCTACAGAGTAAAAGTTAATATATACGTACGAACGTATTCAAATCACATCGGGTTTTATAAAGATAACGTCTTTGTATGAAATTACAACTTTGCATTTTTATTAATATATAAAGTTCGATACGATTTAAGTATTAACAAAGAAATTACTTATTGTAAGAGATGTTTACGAAAAGTTTTGTTTTTTTACGAGACGCAGCCAGTTACAAAAGAAAGATTGCGAATTTGAAAATAAGCAGGTTCACTGTATGAATTGTTTAGGTAGCGTATGCCGGCCAGATCTAGTTCCCGAGAATTACACATAATTTATTCTAAGAAACGAGTAAAAATCAAAATTACTCATCAATTTACTGCCTTGAGATTTAAATCGACGAGCGGAACTTTGCACAAAGCCCTTAGAAACAGTTTGGTGTGGTGTGAGAACTTTCTTCAAAGCGCTAATGGAAGAGCAGTGACGGTAACATCTGATCGTTATGTACCATGCTGGATGATTTTCTTTTACCAAGGCTAAAGCAACGCAATGCTGATTATGGTTTCAACATGATGGTGAGACATCTCGCACGGCTCTCTCGCGAGACTCTCAATGCAAAACGAATACGATGCGTTTCCAAAGTTATCTCTCATAATGGTGATGAAACTTGGCCTTCACTTTCAGCTGATTTACAAGGATGCGTTTACTTCTTATGAGGGTATTTAAACGATAAAGTCTGCGAGAATCGACCTCACAGCAGACGATTTAAAAGAATCAATCACGACTGCGATTCAATAGATTTCAACTTCGAGATTCGGTTCTTTAGTTTCTTTTTCCATCTTTTGAAAACTTTGTTTAAATCTTTTCCATCCTCTGTGATGAACCTATTGCGGTTCTTTTATTATCAGAATGAAAGATATAATTTTTCATAAACTTGACAAACTATTACCCCATACTCCATTTGCTTATGCCATTTTGTTGAATCCAAGTGGTGACCATGTTTTCCACATTACAATTTGCTCTTTCCACGCTGCATTTGCTTCGCCCGTGCCTCGGTATTTCGTGCACAACTTTTAGTTTCAGCCACATATCATTTTATTGCAAAACCCGTGACTGATGTTTGATTACAGAATGCTAGGAGCTTGAAATATATAGACATTTACTAACTATACAAAAAAGGTTTAAGTATATCAATACGTTAAGCACGTATTACGCATTTGTTACAAATGAAACAGACATGCAATATACACATCTGTAACTGTACACATGGACAATCCACCTCGTATTTTCCAGCAATTACTTCTGCTTAAGACACCTGATAGGACGAAATTTGCTATGTCTTGTAGGCGATTTAAGCTTTAATTACTTCACTAGCTTAACTGATCACGCCTAATAATAGATGGCAGAAACACGTGTCTTAAGCAGAAGTAATTGCTGGAAAATATGAGGTGTATTGTCCATGTGTACAGTTACAGATGTGTATATTGCATGTCTGTTTCATTTGTATTTACTAACTATTTAATCGATCTTAAGACAAACGTCATAATCGAGCAACACAAGTTACGCACTGTTTTAATATAACCATCTTATGTAAATACTGATATCGGAACAGACGAACAAAATCTGTTAGATAACGAATCACAAAAGATCAGTTTGTTCGTATGATAGACAAGGACAGCAAGAGTACTACCCCGGTACTACTACCTTAATCAAATTGTCTTACAATCATTTGTCATTTGTAATTATTGCGTTTTTCTGTTTGGGTTTTCTTTGCTTTTGCTATATTCCATCTAAATATTACAAAAAATCTGTTCTTTTGAAAACAAGGTAAAAAGTGTGGCTTCAAGTTTTCGGTAAGTTATTAAAAATTAAAATAATAAATCAAATTGAGGTTAACATAAATATGTTTCAGAAAGTGCCTGAAGAGCGCTTAAATTCATAAGCACAGGAGCTTGTGTTAAACGTTCTGAATTATTTTGAGAAAAAGAAAGAAAACGGTGGTTCTTAGTGTTGTTTATGAGGTATGCTCTCTAATACATTAATTATTACATTAAAAAAAAAAAAAAAAATATATATATATATATATATATATACATATAACAATTGATAAATTATTGGAGTTTTTCGGCTTTTATAAACGGCTAAGAAATGATCTAAACAGACACACACATATATATATATATATATATATATATATATATATATATATATCAAAAATTTATTTAAATTCGGGTAAGCGGTCAATTAAAAAACTCCTTTATTAAATTACCCTATATTTCGCAACACTTTGTCGCTTCTTCTGGGGTAAAAAATGTAGAGTTAAAAAATAATAAAATTGACGTACAAAATATAAAAATGATTAGATCTAATCATTTTTATATTTTGTACGTCAATTTTATTATTTTTTAACTCTACATTTTTTACCCCAGAAGAAGCGACAAAGTGTTGCGAAATATAGGGTAATTTAATAAAGGAGTTTTTTAATTGACCGCTTACCCGAATTTAAATAAATTTTTGATAATATATCACGGTCGATCATTTCTTTTCAATTATATATATATATATATATATATATATATATATATATATATATATATTTCAGAGTATGTGACGCTCTTCATAGATCACGCTCAACAGTTAATGCAATTAAACAGCGGAAGGCCCAAAACCCAATTCTTACCTCTCAAGGTAAAAAGAGACCTCGATCTAAACCAAAAGCTAGAGATCTTCCAGAGTCTGTTAAGATGGAAGTACGGAATACCCTTTACAACATGTATAAAGAAAGTAAATATTTCTGAAATATATTGCTTATTAGCTTGTTAGAAAATGATTGTTTTAGAGAAACATGTTACTTTAAATACATTAAAATAAGAACTGAAAAACAGGGAAATAATTGATTTATGTTCAGCGTCTTTGAGTACTTTGTTACATGACGCAGCTTTTTTCTTCTGAAATTTATTTAAACTGTTTCCATATTTAAACGCATTTAAATTTTACCGCAAAAGTAATATATTAAGTACGCTTATTCCATATGTACCGCTTTAAGAGTATTTGACTTGAGCAAGAAGTATTGATTTGGTTCAGACGGATAAAAATTGATGACGTTTGTTAAACAGATAGTACAGGGTGGCCCAAAATGACCGAAGGGGTTTTAATTTCTTATAACTTTTTTATTATAATTTTTTTTTTGTTTTCAGTATTTTGTAAAGAAGACTTGGGGAATTTAAAATGGAACAGTACACAATTGAACAACGTGCCAAAATCGTTGAACTTTATTTCTCAAATCAACGATCCATTGTTTTGACTCAGCGTGCAAATCGTCGTTATTTTAATGTGCGAGTTGGACCCTCAGAGTCACCAATAAACCGTCTGGTTGCAAATTTTCGAGAACAAGGGGCAGTAAGGAACCTTCCTGGTGCCCGCAGACGACGAACGGTGCACACGGATGACAATATTGAACGGGTACAGGAGAGTATTCGGGAAGATGGAGAAACATCAACCAGGAGACGTTCGACACAACTTGGTCTCTCAAGAGGGTCGCTGCAGAGAATTTTGCATACAATAAGAATGTTTCCATACAAAATTCAGCTTGTCCAACAATTGAAACCGACAGATTACCAGCAACGACTTGATTATGCAATTTATTTTCGTCAAAAAGCAGAAGAAAATCATGATTTTATTCATAATTTAATTATGAGCGACGAAGCCCATTTCCAATTAAATGGGTTCGTTAATAGGCAAAACTGCAGAGGGTGAGAGAATTACACCCACTTAAGTGTACCGTTTGGTGCGGTGTTTCGTCGGAAAGGATAATTGGCCCATATTTTTTTGAAAATGATCACGGTGTCGCCGTTTCCATCACTGGTGTTAGATATCGGACAATGTTGGAAAATTTTTTAAGGCCAGCCGTGGAAAACCATCCGCAAGTATGGTTCCAACAGGATGGAGCCACAGCGCACACTGCGAGGGACACAATGGCTCTTTTACGCGACATCTTTGGTGAAGGAATTATTTCCCGTACAAGTGATTTTAATTGGCCTCCGCGTTCACCGGATTTAACCGCTTCAGACTGTTTCCTTTGGGGTTATTTGAAAGGAAAAGTCTATACATATTAATAAGCCTCGAACCATACAGCAATTAAAAAATAATATACGCGACGAAATCAACAACATAACACCTGAAGTTTTGCGAAAGGTTATGGAAAATGTTTTGGAAAGAGCACGAATATGAAGAAGCAGAAAATGGCCACCACTTGCGAGATATAATTTTTCATAATTAAATTAAAAATATTCTCCATTAATATACTGTATTTAAAATAAAAAAAAATAATAATTATGTCTTAAATAAGAAGTTATAATGAACTCAAACCCCTTCGGTCATTTTGGGCCACCCTGTATATATTTACAAACATGGATATTGCTTCTGAGGATAATTTCCAAAATTTAACTAGGTGTCAAAACTACTATGACCATTAAACAATGAAAAATAGGTGTTGGAAACTGAAAACATGCGCTAGGACTAATGGCTTTAAAATAAATGTTTAGCAAGAATATCTCTTCGAAGAAGTACAACCTTAGATGAATCAATTTCCTTATTATATTGAATGGTCTTAAATAATCGAATTGTGATCATTAAAGACCCCTATTCTCACATGAACAGCTATCATAGTGTGAAGTTATAGATATATTTACGAATACGCGTAGGTGTAATTCGAACGGACAGATTTTTTCTAAATAACGGGCACTTATATTTCAGTAAAGCCAACGTAATATTGCCGCTGCCTGCCCGCCTAAGTATTAATTAGTTTGAATTAACAAAATTATTACTTACCTCACTTTGGATTTTCTTCGCAGCAAGAGGTTTTTCCTTAAGCACCATCCAAAGACCAAAGAGCATCATTATAAGACCATGACCGCAATCCCCAAACATAACGGCGAATAAGAATGGAAAAGTAATGATCGTATATGGAGCGGGATTGATTTCCCTGTAAGAAGCAATACCGTACGAGTCGATGAGGTTTTGAAAGGCGTTGGTAAATTTATTGGTATGGTTGTAAGTGGGTGGATCTTCGCATGTTTCCATTTTATTCAATATTGGTGGAACCGAACTGCCACTTCTCTCCTATTCATGTATAAATATTGTCTTCTTTCAAGTCGATTTGACCGAATTTGTACTTACCGTCCCACGTCTAAGTGCAAGCTGAATATTTTCTAAATCCAGAACAGGCACCCAACATTCAGCAATTAGACATTTCTGAGTTACATCCAAGTTGAACAAATTCAAAGTATGATAAATTGCTTTGATCTTACGGACTTTAACGAACCAGTTCTTTATATTTTTCGCAGCTGCCACCAAAACTCTATGTCTATGATCTTGTGTCTGACCCAAAACCTTTAAAAAGCAATTAACTATTAAATGTATGCATATTTAACAAACCGTACATAATTTTAAAATATGTAACGCTCAGCTAAAAATAAGTATACCATCGACAACTCAATTCATAAATCTCAGCAGGGTTACAAACAAGCCATTGCAAAATATTTAAATACAGAATTTAGTTATTTATCAAACTAGTTAAAGTATTCTAGTTCTTTTTTCATATTTCTAATTAAGAAAGGAAATATGGCATAAGACTATGTGACGAACGATATTGTAATTACAGCAACAAAGTCAACATCCATTTTTTAAAACGTTGCTGAAATTTCGTTAATATTTCCAAGTATTTTATTCGTTCTAACGAGGCAAGTACCAGATTAATTAATTACAATGCGAAATGGGATTAAAAAGCAGAAATTAAAGATGAAACTCGAAAATTGGCTAAAACTATTCTGGCTTATACATTTTCCTGTTCCGTAAATAACAGGATTGACTATATTTTTGCAAACTTAGTGGCGCCATCTATCGCTGGTAGATTGGTGTATGAAGTGTCAATTCTTCTAAAAAATCTGTAAAGATTTTATGGCGTTTCTTTCACTATACGCCAAAATAGGACGAATTTAAGAACAAAGGATCAACATTAATTTCTGTGTTAAAAATTGCAAAAATTCTACGGAAATGCTTAAAATCGTTTATGAAAGTAATTGTTTATCGAAAATCACATGCTTATTATTGGCATCGACAATTCAAAGAAAGCAGAAAGGATGATAAATGTTCAGGCAAATTAATTGAAACGATGACAGAAGAAAATGTCTAAAAAGTGCTTGATTTCATGAAAATTTCTAAAAAATCTTGAGTGAGATTCACGGAAATGGATTTTGGAATACAAAAGAGAATAATTCATTGAATTTTAACCGAAAACTTTAGTCTTCGGAAGCTAAATTTAAGACATCTATTGACGTATGACCAAAAATTGTATCGAATTAGATATTGCAAAGACATCATTAGAGAAGCTCGAGGAGACGAACACTTCTTCAAAACGATTGGAATTGGTGATGAGACGTGGTGCTTTTGATACAATCCAGAAATCAAACGTCAAAGTGATGGCCATGAAAAAAATCAAAACTATTGTTTTTTACGATTTCATGGAAATTATTTACTTTCTCCAAGTGATACAATGATTAATGCTGGGTATTTTGAAGTGGTAGAAGTGTCTTCTATCTGACTCAGCCGTGCTGCCGCCTGGTACTTCGACAACAATATCGGTGTAACGTTCTGATGATGCCAACGATGCTCATGATGCGACAATAGGTGAAATATTGGCGCCTACAAGACATGGTAAAGCCGACAACTTTTATGTAACTCAAAGTGGAATTCCAAGACTTTTGCGAAGGTATAGAGAAACTAAAAGTTTTAGGGAAAGATATCAAGAAGGAAGATCTAGAGTAACGAACGCAAAGGAAGACCGACTGACAATTTGAAGTGCAAGAAATAATCTCACAGCAAATTGTATACCTCTAAGCTATCCTATAGGAACTAATATTACTCCCAGAACTGTGACAAATGCAGCAGAACTATTTTGTAGAAGGCCTCTCAGACGGTGTACCCTTACAGCAGTTTATAATAAATAATAATTAACAGCTTCATGTCAATAAATTATTATTACTCCTGTGCTAGTGGAGCGACTTAAAATGTTTAGCTCTCGGCATTCACCGTAAATGAGAGGGAAAAACCACGAAAACTTTCTCCGACAGCCAAACTCCGGATCCTATTCCAGGACCCCCAGCATGATAAGCCAGTGAGTTATCACTAAGTTATTGGCCGGTTCGTCGAGTCAACTCATTAGAATGGTATCAAGAACGGATTAATTGGATGTAAGAATAGAACACCGTAATGTTCACTGATGTGACCTGTTTGTGTGAATTATAGCCCATACTGTGAGAATATCCATGGACTTACTTCAGCGTACCTTTCTCATTTGCATCATTTTCCGATTTGAAGATGCGCTTTGACCTCTATGTTCTCCGTACTTCAGCATGTACGATTTCTTCCTCTGGGCTTCAATAGACCCCGTACGTTAGAAGAACTTAAATATGCGATTCGTTGTGAGATCCAACTGATTGATCAGCAAACATTGTAAAGAGTGTGATTAGCAAACATTGGAAAGAGTATGATCCGTAGAGAGCGAACTGAAGCGATTGAATGACCAATTACTCCTGTAAAACTTTGTGGCGGTATGCATCTTATGACTGCCCCACTATTTGCTTGCTCGAGTGCATTCCTCAAGCATGTGTTTTTATTTCCATCGTTATGAATAGTACATTGTGTGTATTCCTTCATAAATTCAATTCAACAGTGGCGTGTAAGATGGAATATACATTTATATATTATTTAGATTTATTATTTCGTTGAAATAATCGCTTAACAAATTATATCCGCTAATTTCCAAAGTTCATTCTGGTGTTTACATGCTGTTATACATGTATGTATTTATTGTTCCTGAGATAGTATATTTTTTATTCTCTTCTATAAGGGATTGTTTCTAGTTTCGTTTCTTTCAGT
This sequence comes from Melolontha melolontha, assembly GCA_935421215.2. NCBI lineage: Eukaryota > Metazoa > Arthropoda > Insecta > Coleoptera > Scarabaeidae > Melolontha > Melolontha melolontha. Next base: position 49,302,536 of record OW285240.1, read on the forward strand.
GATATTTGGTTACATTTAGTATTTTAAAAAATCCGTTTTATATTGTTATATTGTATATTTATTTTAAAATTTTTTATAAATATTAAGTTTAATTTACTACCTCATCTTTGGAGTAGTTTTCGTTTCTTCTTTTTAGTACATTTCTTTCTGTTCTTCCTATTTCTCTTTGTTTTCATTAACCATGGAGAATTCTCGTAGGGCAACCATGGTAGGATAGATTAGAGGCCATACAGATTGGTTGCATATTCGTAATGATATCGAGATATATTGCAGGGCCTGTTCATTAAGTTTAAGGCGTCCACAAAAGTGTAACGTGCAGAGACATGTTTCTTAGAAAACTCATCAAGATAACATATGACCATCTGCTCCTGACACCTTTAACGAAGAACTGTGATAAGCTTTTAGTGCGGCCAATATCCCATTAAAAAGCTTAACAATTCAGTCCTCAAGAGGTTTCTTACAAAATATACTGATCGTCATATACCAGATGAATCTACTTGACGTAAATACCACTTACCAAAATGTTATTTGAGAACCACTGAACAAATATGAACCAACCTATCTGGTCATTATCTTTGGATAAGTGCAGACGAAACAACGGATGTAATGGGACGATATGCGTTAAATGTAGTTGTTGGTATTCTTTATCGGACAACTTCATACCAACCATACTTAATTGCAACTATTCATAATATTCTGTCATCCGATAACAACTATAAAGACAAGATGCTATTATTTTTGACTGATGCGGCAGTTTATGTTAAAAACAGGAAGTTATTAAAGCAATCTTATCCCAATATGCTACACGTTACCTGTGCAGCACATGCACTACACAGAGTATGTGAATACATAAGAGGTCATTTTCCAAATGTTGATAAGTTAGTTTCATCATTTAAAAAGATATTACTCAAAGCTGAGACAAAAAATTGATGTCATATTTAGCAGAAATCCAGATTTGAATGTATTATATCAATTCTGCACAGAGCCGATTGAAAAATCTATACATTCGAAGTGTGGTGCATTTTTGCAACATTTTAATCACGTATCCGTCACCAGTTGTGATGTGGAAAGGTTGTTTTCTATTTTTAAAGACGTTTTAACATCTAGAAGAACTAATTTAACACAGGAACACCTTGAACAAAACTTAGTTGTTCATAGTAAAGTTTTACACTTTCAATGTTTCACAGAAAATACATAGTTTTGAGTTTTGTTCTTTGTAAATTATTTTAATTTAAAATTCGATACGCAATTCACTTGTCAACATTACTTTTGTTTCAGCAGTAATTGCTGCCGGTTACCAAACTGTTTATTACATTCGCTCTGTTGTGCATTGACAGATACATATTAACTGCATATGTAGGTGTGTGCCCCTTATGCAGTGGCCACACGTATCAAAATGTTCGAAACTCACGGATCGCTTATAGAAACCTATTGTGAACACAAGGCAGACGCCTATGGGCTATGAATCATCAATCGCTCGAGTCCGCTCTCTGGTGATCAGCAAACATTGGAAAGAGTGCAGGAGAACTTCAAAGGCAGAGTGGCACAGTGTATCGATGAAGTCGGTCATCAGTTCTCAGACATTATTTTTCAAACATAACTTCAATGGGATACATTTCACTACATTTTTTTACTTCAAAATTAACTGAGTACCATTATTTCAAAGAACGTACTGTTCCTCGTGGGCACCTGTTATTATTTAATTTACAAAAATATCCATAACTAAAATTGCCAAAGGCTAAACATAACAAATGACAAAAAATAATGTTAAAAATCAATTAACGTTTAAGCCTAATTGACGGTTAACATCTGGTCGAGCTATTGTAATGCTCATATATTAATACTTTATTAATATTTACCGTATTTAAATCTTCTATCCTCGTCATAACCCCCATAGCCATCTCACGGCGATCTGCTGGTGCTTCTGGACATGGATATAGTGTTGCCCTGAAACCTTCACAAATCTTCTTCACTCTAGTTTTAAGTTGATCACCTTGGAAGAAGATTATGAACACCGATTTAAAAACTTGATCGCTCTGAAAATATTAAGAAAACACATGTTATTTTGTTCAAAATTAATCGTTCACTTACGGTTGATGGATCCTCAAGGGGTGTTTCGATTTCGGCTTGGCGCAGAAAGACGTTACCTCGACAAGCTCTCCATAACATCCTTTCGAAAGCCGGTATTCGCTCGCGCAAGATGACTCCGGCGACGAAGCTGTTCGTGTTTTTTAAAAAAAGAATTTCGTATGAAGTTTTGGTAATTTCAATGTAAAATGTGGTAAAAAAAAAACAACCAAGCAAATGTGCAGTTTGCACATTAATTTATATGGGTTACTATTTCAGCAATTTTTTTCGCTTATATTCGATGATGTACAATGTTGATGGATAACATGGGAACGAAGTGCCGCATTAAAAGCAGTGAATTTCCAAAATAATCCCAATACCTTACATTTTTAAATTTATAATTCAGCTTTCATCGCATATATAACATTACTTAAATGAGAAATTTGCTTATTTAATGGTTCATATATTTATGAAAATAAACATTTCTAAATTTATTTCTTGACTTCTTTACTTATTATAAGGCAATAAATATTGCCTATTGCCTAGCATCTTCGATCAATATTTAAAATCAGTAAAATGCAAAGATTAAACGAAAATTTATTTACGATAATGTAAATTATCTGTTTTGATTTTACTTAAAGTTGTCCAGTGACTAAAAACTGTTAATAATAATAAAATAAGGCATTTACAGTTCAAATGATTCATATTTGTATTTGAAACATATATAAAACTATACAGTTTTAAATTAACTGTGTTTTGGTGTTGAACTACAGGTTTCATATTCAATTTGCACAAACACATGTAAATATGTTTAACAAATAAAAACCCACATGTAAATAAGATTTTTAACAGCAGAAGCTATATTGTTCTTGTATATAAAATCCTTGTTAATCGTTTCAATTAAAAAATTAAATGATTATTTTCCTTTCTAAAAAATACTACGGAAAAGATTCTTCAAAGAAAATATCGATTTCGCTTAATAAAAATTATGATTTCAAGGCCTTCGTAGGCAAGATTACTCGAATCATTTTGTTCAATTATTTCCTTCATAGTGGAAGGTAACGTGCCGAAAGTTGCGCGGACGTAGGAAGGTGCAGTTGAAATTCCGTCGATGTATGGTAGATGTGCATATCTGTCTGGGTATTTTTGTTGTTACTTCTAGTATTACTTTCGTTTTTGTTGCTTTCATTATGTCCTTTTGGCGTAATGACATTAGGTGATTTTTAAATCTTGTAGTTTAAATCGGTAGATCTTTAACGTGTATTATAACAACCTCGCCAAATGATGAAACTGGCCCTAAAACCTGTACTTCTGCAACAACACCATCAACGGCTCGCAAGTTAAAGATATGATACCAATATGATACGTGATCCCGATTATCGTGAAATTGAAGAACCAAGTATGCAACACATTTTCTAATAATTGTGATATGGAGGACGTCATCGACAACGAACAACCATAAATACTTCAAAATACCGCATGCAATTAAAAAAAAAAATTCATGTTCTACTCAAATTTACAATGAATTTTTATATAATGATAATTATCGACAAACATTTACTGCCAATTGGAATAGTCCATTATCAATTTTTGAACATTTTTTTTACAACAATATAATGCAACACATTGTTAGAGAATCTAATAAATATGCTGCTGAATACGGATTTGATCTAAATTTGAATATATTAGAGCTCAAAGCATTTCTAGGTATTCTTACCATTGTGGGCATTCATCAATTGCCAGCACTAAGATTGTATTGGTCATCTAATGAAAATTTTCGTATGCACAAGATTGCTTGTATCATGACCTAAAGATTTCTAAAAGTACTGCGATTCGTACATTTTAATGACAATTCTAAAATGCCGGACAGAAATTCTAATACGTTGGCAGGAAAAATTTAATAATTCTTTTGTGCCATCTAGAAATGAAGTAGTGATGAGAGCATGGTAGCTTTTAAAGGCCGGTCTTCTCTCAAACAATATATGCCGATGAAGCCCATAATATTGTTAATACTATATAAATAAATCGCTTTAGTATTGGGAATAAACTTTTTTTCTATTGTGGTCAGTCAATATATTAACCACCCACAACCCTCACACCCTTTGCCACAATCCTAAACGTTCTGTGGTTAGTAAATTAACCACACCTTCAAGCCCTTATGAAAGATATTTTGTTTCTAAATTACCATTTACTTACGTAACTAGGATGTATTAACACCATTTACCACAAAAAAATGCAAAAAGGATACTAAAGCGATTCTGTGCGTTAAAGTGTTAAACCATTAACATTGAAAATTGACTAAAATATGACCAAGGACTATAAATTAGGGTGCTTTTATTTCAGGTATATTCCATTATTTAAATGACATCTCCAGGTCCCAGGCTTGAGTTCAGTGATGTTGAAACAAATATCAACGAACTAAATATGAAAAGGGAAAAACTATTTTGCATTTTGGAGAATTGGTAATATTTTTTATTTTTAATTCAGATATAGGCAAAATAGAATAGATAAAAACGAAGGAAAACAGAGGGAACTTATTATTATATATTGTATTTGAATAAAAATTACTTTGATATGGTAAAAATAAAATAAACAAGTTCCTTCCTATTATTTGATTGCTGATAAGCCACACTAAATTTTAAAATCTAGCGAAGACGGAACAATAATATATCGATACTATATCAACGAAATCTCTTGGTCTTGATTTGAACACTGGAAAAGTTATACAAGAAATTATAGAATACAATACATTAAATCACATCGATCATGCAATATTAAAAAAATAGTTGTTTCTCTAGTTAGTCATAAGTGACGTAAATTCATTTAATATTCAAGCAAAAGAAAAAACTTATTTTCGAATGTTAATTCTGCTTTAAGCTTAAAAACACAGAACAATGAAGTAGATCCATCAAATAGTGATGACTGAAAGCAAGAAATACCGTTATGCTGTACTTTCTGACATTAAGTCTTTAAGGTGTAAAATATATAAATTTTCCAAATCTTTTCAATAACCTTAGTTTAATGCAAACGTACGACTGTATGCAAGCTGTAATTTGTTACGAGAATTTAGCGAAAGAGAAAATGCATAAACATGATTTATAACTACTTCTAAGATGGGAGGGAGTATTTTGCAGTAATGGACAGGTAGAATATGTTTAATTTTGTTTTTCGGATACGTTACATGTTATGCTGTACGAATTCAGTTGTTACGATTACCGTAGAAAATATTAAATGCATCTTTAGGAATTATTGTGAAAGAATGGTTTGCAAAATTTAAACCAGACGAAATTAATTTATCTGATAAACTATAATTTGGACATTCGAGCTATCTATCAGATGGCTGATAACATACTGAAGGTTCATTCACAAATATTAAATGAAGAAGTTGACCAATGACTAAGTTGTGACATTAACAGCCTACCGACATATTTTGAGACTTAGTTATGTTTCAAAGCTTTATTAGTTTTGATGTTCCATTTCTGGTATCGTTTAGTTGCAGAAGAAAAATTAGTGCAATATGACAATGTCCAGGGTCAACCAAGTTGAAAATATCCAAATGAACACCCTTCAAAGCCTCGTCTACACTCTTAGAAAGTATTACTACTAACAGTGAAATTCCAAGCGAGTTATTTTTTATAGGTTGCTGTTGTTCAATGATTCGCCATCAATTGAAATAGTTAAATCACATAATTTAAGAAAAACGTCCAAGTTTGGTTAATCAAACTAATTGTGTGTTATGGCGGTAATATAAAACTGTATAGATCAATGTAGATCCAATGAAAGTTGAGGGAAGTAAACTAGAGAACATTCTTATTTCCTTTGCTTGTTACAGACCAGTTCGGTTGGAAATTAACTTTACATTATTAAAATTTGTAAGAACAATCAATCTAGCTTTCTCTCCCGATAATGAATCAGCTTTTATAGCTGTGGTATTTAAATGATGCCAAGTCGTTGAGGAAAGGTTATTAAAAATAATGGAAGTTATAAAATTTATTGCACAGGTGATGATTAATTAATTCAGGAATACCCACGGATTACTGTTCTAAGATTTAATATTCTGGAAATAAATTCTACGTCACCATATTCTGTAAACACAATTAAAGTAACTATATAAAATATATCACGAAAATATATTTTTGTATGGATGGTATAGTGCTAGAGTCAGGTGAAATTAAACCGACAGTAAAGCAACAATTTTAATTATAGCTGACGAAGACGAATATCGATAGGGTATTAGGTTCTGCAAATAATGCTGCAAATTAGGTATAGAAACCTGTGCGATGTTGTATGCTATGATATACCAGTTTAAGTCATACCATCTTTGAATGGTTTAAACAATTTAAAAATGAACGAGATGTTGTTAAAAGTAATGTAAGAACTGGGCATGTGTGGACCTCTCGAGATAAAGATTCGATTGGCGAAATTATAAATAATCGGATGTCCATTCGCGTGATGGCAGAGGAGTTAAAGATCAATAAGATCTTTGGCTGTTGTATGATTTAAGAGGAAGGTTTGTGCAAAGTTCGTTCCATTCACTACAGATGAGTGACAATGGAGAAAAGTTGCAACGTGATGAGTAAACACCGCCACTTAGGTAGGCAAACAGTGGCATCACTGCGTTGGGTTGAGATTCGTTCGTTGCGGAGTATATATCTGCCTATACGCAGAAAACCTCTGTGAGCTGTCTGGCGGTGTCTAATGATCAGATTTGGTTCACTTTTGTTGCAACAATGTCAACTTTCTTGACTGACGAGAGGTTACAGGTTTTTCAATACGATCTGCATGTAATGGGCTGGGAGAACATCACCAAGATCCTTATTTCGATAAATAAAACATAGTGCAGAGCAACCACATATTCAAAAAAAGGGCTCTTGCTGCTGCGTTATTGAAACTAATAGAAAACAGTATATATTTACAAGAAAACAAAGACCTAAGACTCTGTACAATAAAAGGAAAAGAAGGGATATTAGTAAAGATGATTTGGCCTCCAAAATTGTCTGATATTAATCGCAACGTGTTGCATTGGGGTTAATTAAACAGAAAAGAAAAGAAATATTGTTCACAAAAGCAGCAACAATTTTAGAAATCACCGGGGAGAATAATTTACCTGATACTTTCCGGATATTTGTATTAAAGTTGTTGAGAATTTGTTAATATATTATTAAATACAAGAGAGGATATTTTGCCAAATGCAATAAAACTTGTAAAAATATTCTAAAAAAATTCCGATTTGTTTCTGTTAGAATTATATTTTCATTTGAATAGATGTAATGTTTGCATTTTTTAAAATAATTTTTTTAGTGATCCTTTATTTATGCCTGGCAGTGTAATGTGGACTTCATTGGAGCTTCTTCTACCATTACTTTGAATTAAAATATTTAAAATTTAGTTGCTAAAAGATGTAGGTTTAGCTTCAAATAAAATTTATACATATAACACGTACAGCAAAATAAATTTTCCAAATATGATAACTTTATTCAGTACCTTTTCATGGTATATTCGAGCCATCTGGCTACGAGTTAATGGACTACATAGTTCACTTAACAGCTTAGCTGTTTGCGGGAAAGCGCTTTTGTCGGGGGGCTTTCTTGTTCGTCAAATAGCTCAAGATATCTTTTGTTAGTTGATGCTATAAGATTATGTATTACCTGTGGCACCGAATCTATATACGTCACTTCCTAACTTTACTGATGCGATCATTACATCGAAACATATGAGTCTGTATGTGGTATATGTCCATCTATCCAGATATGTTTCTTACATATTAGTATTAATGTATTCGACTTTGAGTTATGTTTAATTAAAAAAATTTATAAAGTGGAATGCAACTGAATTTGGCGTACTCCAAAAGTAAGAAATAAAATCAAAGGTTTTTGGTTGTTTGTTTTGTTTTTTTGCAAAACCATAAAGACTAATTGCTTTATTTTTCATTTATCTCGACTTTTATTTTTATTTTATTTGATGGCAATTGACGTAGATAGTTTTGTTTAGAAAGATCTTGAACTTTTCAATATTTTCACTTTGATCTATTACAGTTTTATATTCTAATAAAGATAAGCAATCTACACATTAAAATCGCAACAATTCCGAAAAATTTGTTCTTTTTATATAATTAAATGTATTTTAATCTACCGAAGAACGCTATAACATCTAACAGATTTGAGTATATATTAGAAAGTTTCATATAAATTATTGTATTTTATTTAAATTAGATATTTACATGTTACGGTAAGAATGTAAATTAATCTAATTGTCAAAACAACAGTAATCGAGCTGACTTCCACGCATGCGTGACAGCATTTCTCACCTCGTGAACTTCAATGTGAGGTGGCGTCATCTACATTTAAATAATAGTACTGGTATTATTGATATTATATTATTAGGCCCCTAACTTTCTTTCTACTGGACCAGTAGTTTTTTAGTCTATAACGGGCACATATACGAACATTGCCTTATAGTTTATACATATAGAGATTTATAATACTTATTTTCGCCAGAATGTAAGTTTGAGAAAAGCAAGTTTTGTTACCACTGAACACTTTATTATCGATAATCACTACACGGATTTGTTTCTGAAAATTCGGTTTAAACCGAAATATAAGGCATATTATTTTGTCATCTACTTTCTAATATGATTTAAAATATTGAATATGAAATTAAAACAGTGTTTCCCCAGTGTAAAGGCTAGTAACTAACCTTCTCAATTGATTTTTGTAATGAAATTTGTCTAATGCATCTGTAGTAATAGTAAGTGAATATATTAATTTTGATATCATGTATATACACAAATTCGGAGTAAAAAACCAAATACAAAATATTTTTTTTAAATTAAAAGTGGCGAAATTGCGAGAAAGAATGTTACTCCTATTACTTTAAACGCCATATACATTGGTATGTTCATATTGCTATTTTGTGTATCAAAAATTAATAAAAGCTAAATTCTTGTGCGTTATAGTGTACATTTTAAAATATATTTTAAATTCTTAAGTTTAAATTATTTAATTACTAGCTGAACCTGGCAATGCTTTGCAATTGCTGGAGTATATTTAAATGAACACAATTCAAACTTTGTTATCAATTATTGCATTTAGTTAAAATTAGGTATGTACATATACAGTTTATAAAGTGTTTCTTTGCAGTCACATGTCCAAATTTAAGGCATAAGGTTCCTTTAAAATGACCAATGTGTGTATTATTATAGAGCATATTTATGTGTCTTAAAAAGAGATAAACTACAATTTGCGGTTCACACTTGGGTAGTACAAACTTCAAAGAAATACTTATGAACTATACATTATTATTTTTATGTTTTGGATTACATAAATTGTAATTAGTGTTGTATTTAACTTTAAGTTCTTTGCAATGCTCTAGGATAAACAATGGTTTTGGTGATTTCATTTGGTATATACATAAACAAATCCCTTTGGTTTTCCTACACAGGAGCGTGCTACATATGATTGTCCACGACCTTCAATGTGAGAAGTACTATCACGTGGCGCCATCTACATTTAAATAATAGTACTGCTACTATTGATATTATGTTATTAGGCACCTAACCGTCTTTCTAGTCTACGCACAACGCGGATTATTTTACAAAGAAAAAAAAACGCGCGCAAATCGGTGTAGTAGTTTTTTAAGTCTATAGCGGACGCACATGGGAACATTGCCTTATATGTATATACCTTCGAAGAATCTTTCGAATTTATTGGTCAAATATAATTACAATTGAAAACAGACCTGTGGCCTCATTAAGACCTCATTAAGAGCAAATAAAAAATAATCAGTTGGAAGAAGTGGTGCTGGATTGGACATATAACAAAGAAAGAAACCCGGGCTATTATCAAGTAGAGGAATACAATGTGAAAGGTAAACGATGAATAGACAGGTCAAGAGAGACATGGAGGAAAACAACGTTGAAAAGTAAAAGAATGAATAAAATTGCAAAATTGCAACGATATGAAAAGATTAGCGTTAAATAAAAGAGAATGCAATGATTTTGTCAAATCAATTTCTAATACAAAATCAAAAACTCAACTCTAAAAAAACATGAAACATCTACATGATATGTAGATGCCCTCTGCTTCCGAAATTATTGCTGCTACTACATTTACCAACATAAAATATCTAAGATATGGAGGGATTACCATATTTAATCCAAATAATAGTACGTAAATGGTATTAGGCCGATATGATTGGATATAACAAGCGAGGATAAATTTACAGAGTTTGTTATACACTGTCGACATTGCTTCGTCTAAACTGTCTGTTACTTCGAGACAGGAGTATGTGGGAGTTGATCCAGGTTATTAGAATATCAGGTCTATAGCAGCCATGTTCAGCAACACAAGTCAAACCCAGCGCCTTGATTCGTACACAGTATAACACAGGTATGGAACTCTGTACATACTAATGATGATCAGAGTATTAATCGAACATGGTTTCGAGAGTGTAGAATGCAGTTTGAAAATGGTTTTGGCGTTTTGTTTGAGAAAGATTTTGCTGATGTGGTATATGATTCTTTTGTGTATAAAGTAAATAGGCCTAGGAAATTATAGGAGTGTGTTGAGAAACGAAACTGGATTGTCATGATTCGTTATGTTCGTGATGTTAGGTCTATGATTCGATCAATATCTTGCTTGAAAAATTGGCGAGACCAGGTGAAAGTAAGGAAGTGTGCATATCGGCAGTATGTTGTTTTATAGTTTTCGTAATACTAAAACATGAAATAAATATCCTATTTTGGGGAAATTATACATAATCACAAGCTTGGGTTAAGTAGTGTGAATTTTGAGTATGATTTATAAAAACACAGACCTATGATATAGATTCAATATGGGAAGTAAAAATGTTTTCGATACTTATCAAGAAATTCTCGATGAAGCGGTTGCAGTAACTCAAAATTTGCAATTATTGACCAAACCTGCATCTTTGACCTGGAGCTTGGCGCGCTTTTGTAATCCAGCAGCATAGAGGTCGGATGCAACGGTATGATAAAATCAAGTAGACCTGGCTTAGTGAGATTGATATTTAACTCATCATTTAATGTCTACTCTCTTAACTCTAGCTGTTAGCATTTGAGGCATTCATTTCCAAGTAGATACCCATATATTTTGGGTGATTGAACTGGGCGGTTTGTTGATCGTAATAGGTAACAGAAGGACAGTAATTTTTGTTAAATATTACTATTAGCTACTTTTTAAAAGCTGCATAATCAAGTGGTTTTTGCAAAACCCTAGAATTTGTTTACAGTTTATTCTTCTATTTACACCTGATACACGAGTAGGAACAAGTTGTAGCAATATATTTTATGCATATAGAAGTTTTTATTATAGTTAATAAAAAACAAAACTCCATTTGCTGCGTTCTTAACTATGTTTCTACAGGGTTAATATAGTTTACAAGTGTTCAAACAATGTGCTTCAGATATCTAACACACAAATCCCCAACTTGCAATGAAAGCTTAGATTAACATTTTCCATTCAACATTGTACATTTCGTATGTATAGTAAACATTTTAATGATGTTCTTATCAGCACTTAATTTTGTCCTTTTTAGCATTTCTTTTACGAATTTCTTGCCAAACCACCACTTTTAGCGTTTTCTTCTCTTTACAAGAAACGAGATAATTTATAAACAACACTACATTAAAAAAAAGCTTCAAAACTATTTAAAACTTTGTAAATAAAAACAACTGCAAAACTATTAAATTATATAAATACACAAAAAAATAATTGTAGTACGAAATAAGCGAAAAACGATTATAAAATTGCGACAATCACAACCACATATAAAAACTACATACGGCAAATTATAATAAATAAACCCAAGATTTAATTAATTCTACAGGGGATTATCTGAAAGAGAATCATGTATATCTGTACATGTCATAATTTAGATACGAATCAGATCTTGAGTTTACGTGACTGCTAAATAGCGGGTGCAATTGTTAAAGGTAATAATAATAGTAATAATAATAATAAATAACAAATGGACAATAAATACAATATTACTGACCATGGATAGAACTCTTCAGGTTCGTGAGATTTTTCCGGAAAACTGTTTGAAGTAATAAAAAGCAACTCTTAAAATACAAACCACTTAAGATAAATGACTGCTTATGATTAATGTTTTCTGAATTTTAAATATCGTGTGTATAACGAGAATGTGTTTAAATAAGTATGTGTTCAGTTTTCAAGGCTAAAATTGTTCCATTAGAGCGTCTATAATTCTTTAAACGAACTTAAAAAAATCTATTAAAGTTTTTTTGTAAAATACTTTTCTTATGCGTCGTATGGCTCAACTAGATCTTAAATTGTAAGCTTATCTAGTATACAAGAAATCTAATTGTGAATTTTGTATGCGTATCATACTTTTGACAATTTATTTTCAAGAGATAAAGGCGATCAATGGTGCTTGAACATGATAAACCAACTCGAAATACATTTCTTTTGTCACCGATCCGTTTATTAAGATATCAACTTTACAATAGTGATTTAAGAAGCTGGGAATTCATTACATGAATACGGTTGGTTTGATAAATTCGTGCTAGAGGTGGCCTTTAATGTAATGTTAAAAGTTGTTTTCGATTTTAAGAATCGCTTATCTAAGTTTCAGTTATGTCAGTCCATTGTTCTATTCCTGAAGAATTTTGTGACGTGGAAAATTGGTGAGAGAATTTCGTAGTGACCAAACACTATTTGTTAACAGATAAAATGGCACAGGAAACTAAAGCCAAGTTTGATAAGCATTATGGTACGTTTGTTACATCATTTAGAACTATTTGGAAGTGGTTTAGTAATTTCCAAAATTATTACATGAGAGCAAACGATACTGAACGTTCTGGATATCTTGTTGAAATTGTAACCACAGAGAATATTGCGAAAATTCACAATATGGTGATGGAAGGTAGAAGACTGAAAATACCTGAGATGCTTTACGCTAACATTCACATTGAAAATTGTCAGTAAGACAGGTGCTGAATCGACTAATACTTTATTGTTATAAATATTTGTTATCTACTTTAATAAAAGTATGAACGAATAAACTTTGGTAAGCACTGTTTGGGATTATTTCAACGTACTTCATAAGAATTTTTGCGCTGCTTTATAATAATAGATCAAACTTGGATACTTGATTATCAACCTGAAACTTAGGAACGGTTAGCCGTCGAGAAATCAGCCTCAAAGGTATACATTGTTCCATCAGGTGAAAACGTGATGGAATGACAATAATTGATTTTATTAATTTCTTGGAGAAGGATAAAACGATAACAGCAATATTATGCAATCTCAGTGAATAATCTAAATGGAGAAATAAAAAAAGACCACATTTAGTGAAAAAGAGCAAAACAACGTACCCCGGTCTGCAATTGTTACCAAAAAAATTGACAAAATTACGTTAAGAAGTTATTCTGTACATCACTACTTATCAAATATAGTCCATTTAGACAATTATCTGTTTCTGAGTATGACGAAATTGTTTGCAGTAAAGAAATTTATATAAAATGATGAGGTTATCAAGGAAGTAATAGCTCATTTTGAAGATCTGGATAAATTGTACCATATGTGAGATTAAAATCGTTGGTATTGTGTATATTCTTGGTAAAAGACTATGGAGAGAATTAAATAAAGCTATTTTCTTAATTTTTATACTGATTTATCAAACCCCTCTTGTAGATAATAGCAACTTGTGCATTACTATGCTCGAAATGCGATGGAAATCCCTCCACAAGATTTAGTTACAAACGTTTCGGGAATATTAATGGAAAATTACTGTAACATGTTGAGACTGTGGAAAGAGGGTAAAATAAAATCCAAAATCGATTCGATTTGGGCAATTGAAAAATATCGAGAAGTTATAGAATTTCTAGCTGAGCGAAGAAATGTCGGAAAATTTTTAATAGAAGATAAAATAAATATTGGAAAATTTTATAACTGAAATGCCTATTTTTGCTGTATGAATTAATTTTCTGGCATTCTGATTTTAGGTATTCTTCTAGAATTATAAGGCTTTGAATATGTTGCAAATAATAAGTTGTGGTCTTTAAATATTCTACACTGGCACTAAATTTTTGTAAAAAGAGCGTAATTTCATTGTGGATGAAACTCTACAGGATACGTAATCTATGTTATTTGCAGAATCAGCATGAACTATTCTGTAATGTTATATATGTATTAGTAAAGATGAAAAACATTAAAATTCGAAATAGTAAATTACTGCCATTGTATTATTAGCTAGATTCAATAAAAAAGTCTAAAACGAGTTTTCTAAGAGATGGACTAGATGAACAACAATATAATTTACAACATTTGGAACAACGTTAAAATATTCTACGATATATTTTACAATTTTCATTAAACAGTGCGTCTAAAATGGTTCGAAGAGAATTTCTCAAAGGAACACATGACAAAATGAAATGGATCACATAAAAATAGTGTAGTATTCATGTTATAAAGACTAGTCAGTTTTGAAGTGTAAATAATTGAAATTTTGTTTCATATCATTCGTGATTTATTTTATATACAAAGCGTCCATAAAGTATGGACACGAGCCCGCAGTAACGTTATTGTGCATTATTTGATCAAATGCAAAGACAGGTCTATTAATGTTTTTTATTAGCTATATTTAGATGCTACCATTTGTTTTTTTCGGTCCACCTTGAATAAGTTATGACGTCATTGATAATTTTTTAAATGTCAACCCCATTTTTTTTATGGATTTTGAAAGCTTTTACAATTCTTTATTCGATGATGCAAAAATTTTGGTATGTTACATTAGAAAATTTTTGAGTAATCATTTTTCAACTTTCTGTCATTCCCAAAGTGACAAGGTAATTTTTTTGACAGATTGTAAATAATCCGAATCACAACATTTTTATTTAATCCTAATTGTTGGTGTAAAGTGTTTTAATTATTCATTGTCTGAGATGCATTTATCTGAACGGGAACGTACTGAGGTGCTCATGATGATTGGGTTTGGAGATAGGCGTCGAAATGTTAGGGAAGTCGCGGAGTTGTTTAATGAAACGCCACCTGAACTGGACCCTATCGGTTTTTCAACTGTAAGTAAAATCCACAGAAAATTTTTGGAAGAAGGATTCGTTCGAGATAAATCAAAAAGTGGACGCCCACTAGACACCCCTAGACACTTAAGTTGACATTTTGTTAACAGTTCAAGAACGTCCTCACACAAGCAACTTTGTCGAGAATTTGACGTAGCAAGGGGTAGAGTTGGGAAACTTTTGCATAAAACAAAGTATCATCCCTATAAAATGAATTTACGAGTAATTCAAGAGTTGTCTGACGACGATTTTGATCGGCGTTTGGAATATTGTGAACGGTTGATGCAAATTTGTGATAATGACTCTCTCTATTGCTCTTCAACATTTTGTTTTCTGATGAAGCTACTTTCACATTGAATGTCACTGTGAATAGACAAAATTGCCGATTTTGGTCGACTGATAATTCTTATTGGATGCAAGAGACACATACCCAATATCCCCAAAAACTAAATGTATGGGCAGGGATTATCGGCGATCACATTG
This sequence comes from Melolontha melolontha, assembly GCA_935421215.2. Classification (NCBI taxonomy): domain Eukaryota; kingdom Metazoa; phylum Arthropoda; class Insecta; order Coleoptera; family Scarabaeidae; genus Melolontha; species Melolontha melolontha. The sequence goes on from OW285240.1 coordinate 49,318,146, forward strand.
TGGGACCGTTTTTCTTTGATGGAAACTTGACTGGGGTAATATACTTGATTTTTTTGAGGAATGAATTGGTACCCGTTGTAGCGGTTCTTTTTCCAAATAATGACGATCCACAGTTGCCAGATCGTAGAATTTGATATCAACAGGATGGTGCTCCTCCGCACTATACGCTACCAGTAAGGCAATGCCTCAATAATACATTTCCTAACAGATGGATTGGAAGAAGACGGGCAGCTGAATGGCCAGCTAGATCGCCAGATTTAACCCCGTTGGACTTCTTCTTGTGGGGTTACTTAAAATCAAAAGTCTATGCGGCACAACCGGAAAATTTGGACGTTTTACGACAACGCATCATCTACGAAACCAGATTAATCACTCCCGAAATATTACTGAATGTGCGAAATGGAATTTATCATCGCTTAGGATTTTGTCAACAAAATGAAGAAAAACATTTTGAGCATTTGTTATAAATTTGATACTGAAAATGTCAAAAATAAAACTTAGAATTAGAACACAATTTACTCAAAAATTTTCTAATGTAGCATATCAAAATTTTTAAATCATCGATATAGAATTGTAAAAGCTTTCAAAATTCACAAAAAAAATTGGGTTGACATTTAAAAAAATTATCAATATCGTCATAACTTATTCAAGGTCGGCGGAAAAAAACAAAATGGTAGCATCTAAATATAGCTAATAAAAAACATTAATCGACATATCTTTGCATTTTGTCAAATAATGCACAATAACGTTACTACGGGCTTGTGCCCATACTTTATGGATGTACTGTATATGCCAGATTGACTGACCTCGAAAATTTAATTTCTGAACATGGCTATACAAGATAAATTGCTACATGCTCGCGGGATGCCATAACAAAAACATAACTTCCCTATATACGAGATTCTTGGCCAATTCATTGTATTAGGGTTTTAGGGTAACTAACGAACCTCTCATATCAAGCACCTTATTTGGTTCATTGAAACATTCTTGTCGCCTTAATCTCCGTATGAAGTTGTAGAAAATTACCTTTCAGAAATGTTCGTGTTAAAATTTCATGATTATTACTGATAGAGGTATTCAATTGAAATACTTAGAATTTAAATACGACACAATTTTTTCCGATCTATTCTAATTAAATTTGTTTCAATGAATCACCCGCTTTCTGCTTAGGTTCAACATTAAAATAACATGTTATATTGTGAACCAAGATCTATTTACCAAGTTATGTAATTATCAATTTACCGATGAAATAAGCATTCCAGGAAAAGATATTACAACTTCTGTGTCGATATCTTGATAAATCGATGTTCAACAGTATAAAAACTTGTATTAAGTTGAGAGGAAATTTATTATGAATAATGATTGTGAAACTGAATTTGTTAAACATTATATAAATATTTTCTTATTTATAAAAATGTGGCCTCAATAAATTTACAAGGTTAAATACGATTTTTCTTAAAATATTGAGGGTTATCTATATGTTTGTAACTTTTCTATTAAATATTTTCAAACGTTAAGATAAATTTTCATTATTTTAAACAATAGCACACGATAATTGCAATAGTTAGTGCCTCATTTGGATATCTAGAAACAATTCGTGGTGGGGTTGTCGGTTTTACGTGCATTTTGTGTATCTACGCACAGGGTAGTTTTAGCTTCATGAGTCATTTTAGGATCAGACGCATTTAAGATGGGGAACCAAAAAATGACATTTTCGACATCTTATGTTGCACCAGTTTCGGAGTGTCAGAACCGTAAAAAAAATTAGAGACGATTATTTTGACTGTGGTGTTGCTCTTCGAATAGTTAAAAAGTCTAGCAAACTTAGAATTGGGGATTTTAACCACGATTGTCAAACTCATTTTGAATGGTTTTATGCTGTTGATGATGACATTTTGAAAGACTCAATATTGATAGATCGTTGATCTGGCTTGTAGGCTTTCGCGGTCTTTGTCCATGATTGCTTCTGGGAATCTGGGCTGGAAGCATGTTCTTAGAACGACTTCCTTCTTGGCCCATGTGTTGTAACTGAAGCAGTTTCAGTGCAACAATAGTAGTAGTAGTCCTGAACATATCCTTTGTACCAGTGATGAAACGTCAGCCGCTAAGAAGGAAGCACTTCCAAGAACACGGTTTCAGTTATGAATCCAAGAAGCAATCATCGATAAATCGTCATATCTAAAGAAAATTGCATGTATTTCTAGTTCGAAACATTTATGAGAGAAGGTAATCTGAGCCGTATCTCTGCAGCCATTTCCTTTTTTGAATGCCATCAAAAAGTAATTTTCGGGGGAGTTATAGCACGCAACAAAAATACAACTACTTACATCTTATTTTCAAATCAGGCATTTCCAACGTTTGCAATTATTCAATAAAAGTATTAGAAATTGATTAGAAATTCCTCTTGACCTGCTTATTACATCGCTCAGTTCTCAAAATTTAACATATTATTTTGATTTGTGTATTTTTTGTCTTTTAAAATCTGCTAGTGTTAGACGTGAATGATAAAATGAATTAAGAAGTTAGAAAACATATATGTACACTATTCCTCATAAGTATTTGGTCTATTATATTTTTAATATTTTCGTTTTCTATTTGAAAAAATTGTGATAGTTATTACGGAAAGTACAATTATAAAATTTTAAATAAATAAGAGCAAGGGAAAGAAAATCAGAAACTGAAGAGAGAATATATATTTGTAACCGGCGATTCAACAATCAGAAAATCTTGTTACGTTGGAACAGCATTAAATAAACACAAAAGTGAATACGCAATGATCATGAAAATAGCTAAGACAAAAATGTTTTATGCTATGAAATTCACAAGAACACTATAATTACATAGTCTTTCAAAATTTCAAGATTCAAATTAATTTAATAATAAAACAATAAAAACTTTACGAAGAAGTAAATATAATAGGGGTTACAAGAACACAAAGATTGGCCGACAGCTGAAGTGGAGAATGTTATCAAAATGACGAAAATGATTAAATCAGAATAAAAGATGCAGGGTAGAAAGTTATGGTGAAATATAATTTACCAAGCAGTGGGCCAGTTAGCCTCTTAGAGCTAGTGTATGTTGTCTTAGGATGTAGTAGATCACAATTTACGTTTGTAATGTATCAAAACAGTTGCCCATAGTATTCTAATATATAGAGTTAGTTCGTGCCTATAGTAGAGTACTACAGGTGCATCTTGGATAATGTTAAATGAACTAGCACAAAAGGCGGTCAGATAATTCGGAATTACCTGGATCTCCTGGCTATTAGCACATCATCGATGATTGTAAATAACGATATAAACAAGAATAACGGTCCTCCAAGTTGACCAATTGACTAGAACACTTAGATCAGTTATATATATTAACAGGTATATAATAAATGCCAAGAAGTGAGAGCATATGTGAAGGTCTTGTCCAAAATAACATTTACGTGGTTGCAATTTACTAACTTTTCTCTAGAAGAAGAATACATGGCTACGGTTTATTGGATATCACTATCATCGAATCTACGGAGCAGCTACATTTATTGGAAGCAAAATAGAAAATGTCCACCTGTGGTCTACATTGCCGCACAAAAGTATCCATGAAGTTGTTTGTTTGTGTTACATGCTTTTTATTTTTGTGTATATTTTTGGTTATATACAGATATGCTTAAATGCCAGATGTTAAATAAAATAAATGTTTCGTTATTTATAAATTGTCAAATCTTGAAATTTTCTTAAGACATGACTGTGGCAAAAATACCACTAGCTTATGGCTCACAAATAATGAACAATTAAGTAGTATAAACACCATTAGATTAAGTTGATAAGAAAAGCGCCCCGAAAATCGAATCCATCAAAATATTTAAGAAATGAAATAATATCAAAATATAAAATGGAAGAGGTGGAATTTTAGTGCTTGTAAATGTATTTAAAATTACTCATTGAAAAGCAAAGTGAATTTACAAAATAATCCTTATTTTTCACTTCTTTGGAACAGAAGAGCTAAGGATCAGTACTGAATTAACAGAAATTGACCTTCAAGAATGTCATGATTCAAGTAAAACAAAACGTAATCCACGAAACTTTGGTTGCGAGAGAGGAAATCATTTTGCATCCTTGCATTTTAAGTTGGGGAGCAATTTGTGAAGGCTTTGAATTGAGATGGACGTTTGGCTACTTGGCACTTAAACTTCCTGGAATTAACACGAAAAAACTGAAAGGCCGAATTTCTTATGGATCTTAGATATGTTAATTTATTAAACATCCATATACCGCACGAATGAATGAGATTTAATATAATTCTTGGTGTCCACTAGTTTAAGTAATTAAAAATTTTCTGGAAAATCATAAGGGCATTGCATAGAATTAGTGGAAAATAATGTTTTCGGTTGTAACATGAGCATTTAAGCTTCACCACTTTCAGAACTACATAGTTAGTTTCCAGAAAACCTAGGTTATTTTAGTGAAGGAAAAACAGGGAGAAAGATTCGATCAGGGCATTAAAACTATGGAAGATTGATACTAAGGAAGGTGTAATAGTTACATGATGACCAACTATTGTTGGAGCCTTCAACGACACTATCCTGGAAAACTCCATGCTAGAAAATCTTATAAAAGAAAATTTTTAAGTGATAAGTCATGAATGTATATTTATCTATTTGTTAAATAAATACTGTAATAGCTACATGATGACCAACTATTGTTGGAACCTTCGACGAGACTATCCTGGAAAACTCCATGCTAGAAAATCTTATAAATGAAAATTTTTAAGTGATATGTCATGAATGTATATTTATCTATTTGTTAAATAAATACTTTACTTGTATTTTTACTGGCAGTTGTAGCAAATAGTAATAGAAATAACGTAAAATATGCAAGTCACATGATTTTATTCTAAAAGAGGCGAATATGTGGTATCTAAAAAACTAGATCTGATAGACCAAATTTTACAGGTTATTTCGGATTCTGCGCCCAAAATGTATATACAGTGTGTCACAGAATAACTATTTCTAATTTTCAGAAATGATAGAGGCACTTAAATAAACTAGTGGCCGGAAATTTTTCAGTATCGAGATAAAATGAAAAAAGTCGGCTGTAACCCTAGGACTTTGCCGGCGGTGTACAAAAAATAAATCATAGCAACCTTTGAAAAGCAACCATTATAGTAGTTGTCATTTTACGTCTGTCACAAGTTATTCCTTGTTAGAGAAGTGTGTTTGTCATTTTACGCGTCACAAATTAATTTTTATTAGATAAATTAGTGTTTGATTAAAAATGCATCATTTTACAAATATTGAATTAGTAGACATGCATCTTGCATACGGAGCAGCTTACGGTAATGCTAATGAAGCAAAGCGAATTTATGCGGAGCAGCATCCTCAGCGTCACATTCCGTCATACATCTTTTTCAAGATTGGATCAGTGTATTCGAGATATTGGTGAATTATAGGTAAAGAAGCCAATCGTACTGTCCGAAACGTTGACTTTGAGGACCAAGTTCCGCAACAATTTGAAAATAACCCGAAAACAAGCACTCGTGCCATTACCCATGCGATGCACACAAGTCACATATCTTTATGGAGGGTATTGAAGGAATACCAGAAGCATCTGTTTCACATTCAAAAAGTGTATACGTTAGCTCCAGCTGATTATCCCAACAGAGTTCAATTTGCCGAATGGTACTTGAATAAAATCAATGACGCACCAAGGTTTCCTATGAGTGTATTATGGACAGACGTGGCATGTTTTACAAGAGATGGCTATTTTAATACACACAATAATCACATTTGGAGCGAAGAAAATCTTCACACCGTTCACAGGTTACTCATCAGTGGAAGTTTTCTGTTAATATTTGGGCTTGGATTGTTGACTATTATGTAGTGGGACCATATTTGCTACCTGCACGGTTAGATGGCTATGTGTATATGATTTTTCTGGAACATACTTTACCAGAATTGCTTGAAAATGTCCCATTTAATATTGGAAGAAATATTGTTTTCCAGCATGATGGTGCACCAGCGCACTTTGGATTAAATTGCCGAAATTATTCAAATGCACAATTTCCAAATGGATGGATCGGAAGAGGAGGGCCGATTTCTTGGCCTGCACGTTCACCAGATTTTTGTATTTGAAGTCATATATCACTGGTTTATGAGACACCTGTTAATATAAAAGAGTTAGTAGCTCAAATTATTCTAGCGTTTGATGATATTCGTGAACGTCCGCAACTATTTCGAAGAATTCGGCAGTTGATTGCACATCGTTATGACTTGTGTATCGAAAATAGTGGTCGTAACTTTGAACAATTTTTATAACTTTGATGTAGTATTATTTCTCATAAAATGTTCCTTAACTTAACTCTTTCCTGTTGTAATTGAGATTGTTTTTAAAAATTTCTAGTTTATCCTGTACACCAAGATATTTCCAGACACTAGTTTATCAATAAAAAATGTTTATTTAAGTGCCCTCTATCATTTCTGAAAATTAGGAATAGTTATTCTGTGACACCTGTAGAAACAGTTAAAAAATCGCTGGCACCTGCAATCTTTGTATGTTTGGCTGTGTTATTAATCGAATAGAATAGTTGTGGAATGAGTTGAAATCTAAACAAAGTAACGTCCAATATTAAAACATCCATATTCATTTACTAGAATAATGTAACAACAAAAACATAACCTATACTTTAGCCTCGAACACATTTTTTATAACTACAAATAATTTATTTATAGACTATTCAAATATACAATGACCATTTACTTATGAGTAATTAGTATATCTTGAAAACAAATTAAAAACTCGGTAACTTATAATTTTGATGTTCTCTTATTATTATTAACCGATTACACGTTTACTTAAAAACTACAAATATCTTGAAATACGAAGCAAAAGTAGAGACACATTCGTTCCGTTAAAATAGTATTATTTCGTCTACTAATTAGCATCTTCTAGTAAATCACTTTATTTAAGTTATTTGACATTCTTAGCGACGATATAAAAAAATATATACTTTTAGAACTACAGTTTCAAGCCAAAACAAGGTATTAACTTGCCGATTGGTGAATTTAACTTCGATTTTATACAATTGATTAACACACTTACGTGCATGGGTAAACAAGGGTTGGTCCCTACGCAGGGCCTCTGTTTTATTTGTAGTTGTCTGACTGATTAGACTGGAAACTTTATAGGTCATAGGATAGTAGATCGTAAATTTTAATTCTTTCTAAATATGTAACGTATCGAATATATTTTAATGTGTAATTGCTATTAAATCAATATCGAGTAACTATTTGCAATTGGATAAACAACGGAAACTATAACAAATTTTGGTACACAGTATTGTTTAGATCTTGTTGGGTGCATCATTATATCTTAGCTATTCAAGTGAAATAAAAAAGTTAAGTTGAAATAGGAATTTTAAGACCTGAAATATGTTCTGAAATTGATCACAAGATCGCAATAATTTACAGGTAGTGCAGACATTTTAAACAATAAAAATCTGATAGAAAGATTGAAGGAGCAAGATTTACGAACTTATCATGGGTCTAAAAATAGATTTGATATAAAGTTAAATTGAGGAGAATTTCGAAACGCTAATGAGTGAATTTGAAATATTCAGTTGAATTAATTTTGATGGAAATCATTAGTTTTCTAACATGAGTTTAATATCGCTAATGCAAAGGCTGTTTAATAATAATAACTTAAAATTTCGGTACATTCTAAAAGTGAAAAATAGAAAAATATGCACACAAGGGTAGCTATAAAAAAGTAATCAACATCCTAATGACGTATGTATGTGCGAGGGTAGCCATTTGTATACGAGGGATATTTGAAATGTTTCCGGCCTTACCGACATAAATTGTAGAAAAAAAGTTCTTTCGCCGTCCGACAGATGGCTTCGACATATGTAAACTATTAAGATTGCAAGTCATACTGATCATTAGTTTATCTATGGTACCATAAGCTTTCAAAGTTGTCAGTTCACATTGTCGTTCTACAATGAAGAAACTTGAGTATCGCTCACTGACAAAATTCTTTCATTTGAAAGGGAAAAAGACTCAGGAAATAAAAGATTAGTTAGACTCTGTATACAGCGGAGCCGTGGGTGGCTGAGTACAAACGTAATCGTACGTGCATTCTATACGAGAAACATTTCGGGCGTCCGAAAACTGCGACAACTGACGATATATTCGATTTAGTGCATCAAACTGTCATGGAAGATCGTTGATTGATTGTTATGGATATAGCTAAGGCTTGTGTTATGTTGTCTGAGTGGATGCACAAGATTTAGACATGAGAAAATTATCCGTGCGATGGGTGCTGCGTTTGTTGATGATTGACCAAAAGCGCATACGGACGGACATGTTGGACGAGTGCCTTAGCTTGTATTAAAAAAATCTGGCGGAATCTTTGCGGCGATTGACAACCGTCGATGAAACTGAGTACACCGCCATACGCCTGAGACCAAACGGCAATCAATGCAGTAAATTGCGGTGGGAGAACTAACTCTGAAGAAGACAAAGGTCGTTCTCTCTACCGAGAAAATGATAGCGACAGTTTCTTGGGATAGCCGAGGAATAATTCTTGTCAACTACCTTGCAAAGTGTTCAACAATCAACGGACAGTGCTATGCTACATTGCTAGATAAATTGAAGGCCACAATTATGAAAAAACGTCCACATTGGGCAAAAAAGAAAATCCTGTTTCACCAGGATAACGCTAGTGCTGACACGTGCATGGTTGCAATGTCAAAATTGAACGAATTGAAGTTTGAATAGCTTCCGCATTCACCTTATTCGCAAAATCTAGCCCACAGCGATTTTTTCCTGTTCTCTAATTTGAAAAAATATTTCCACGAAAAAAAATATGGGTCAAATGCTGATGTTGAAAATGCTGTAATCGGTATTTTTCAGGCTTGAACAATCAATACTTTTCTAATTGTTTGAAGGGATGGGAAAGCCGTCGGCCCAAATGTATCGAGTTGTATGGAGATTACGTCGAAAAGAAAATTTTGTTTTGCATTGAAATATGTAGTTTTGTTAAAAAAGCGCGGGAAACATTTTAAATAGCCCTCGTATCATGAACTGGCAACATTAGTGTTGGCTAGGCGCCAACTGACATATCCCTCGTAAAGTTTGATCTTTTTAATGCTATATGACTCAGAGAGTTTTGCCATACGGACGCTGTGTGTGTTGTTTAAAGGACTTGAAAATTTGATCTCGATAAAAAAATAGAATTAAATCGTAAAAATTTTCGTGCGATGATTTATTATGACTTTCGATGCGGATTATCCCAACAACAGTGCATTCATTAACTGACTTCAAGCTTTGGCGATGACGGACCATCTAAAGCCATTGTTATAACATTGGTTTAATGAACTTAATCGTGGTCGTTGTTCGATCATGGACGAATTTAAAGATCATCTGAAATTGGTTGTTGCGCCAGAAAATATCGATGCTCTACGCGATCTGATAATGCTAGATCGTCATGTATCATACCGTGATATTGTATAATGAGCATACATAAGATATTGCATGAAAATTTATTCGTGAAAAAGATAATTTGACAATCGCTTAGAATGATCTTGTGTCGATTGGTGCAAGGAAATGTTAAAAAAATACTCTCTTGGTGGACCAAAAGTCCAAAAATCTTGGATCTATGCATATGAGCCCGAAAGCAAACACCAGCCGATGTCGGCAGTCGGTGTTCCAAGATGAGGCAAAGCCAAGAAGCACTTCGAAGTAAATGATGGGGCGTTTTTGTGTGTGTGTGTGTGTGTGTGTGTGTGTGTGTGTGTGTGTGTGTGTGTGTGTGTGTGGCTACTACAGTACCATTATGCCACTAGAGTACCGTAGAGCGGCCAATCTTGAAATGGTACACAACCATTTGTTTGCCAAAAAGCTTTAAAAAATTGACACAAACAACTCAATATTTGACTGGTCAAAACATCGATTTAATGGGTCATCCGCCCAGGCCTGATTTGGCGCCGAATTTCTTATGGTTTCCGTACGTGAAGAATAAACTACTTGGTCAACGATTATCGACGTAAAAAGCGATTGACGCGTTAAAAATGGCATGTTTTGCAGACATCTCAATCGAAATGGAAAATCGATCATCACGGAAAATATTTTGAAAAACAATAAAATCATACTTAACGACAAATATATGTTTGTCATCTCGGATCGTATCGCGAAAAACTGGTACAAAAGATTCAGAAACGGGCAAAATTACTTTCAAGAGCAACCGTTCAGACTTGCCCTCAACTGTAGACCAAGAAATCTTTGTCAAAGTGATAATACAACTCCAACTACCAGTACATAGTAATTATTGCAACAGGTTGTATCGTCATTTTCGACACTTGGAAAAGGTAAACATGCCATGCAGCGAAGCATCCCACGATTTAACAGTAGAGCAGGCACAATAACGTATGCATATCTGCAAGAAACTGCTTGTATACCCCTAAGATGAGCGTCTCTTCCGTAGGATTGTGACATGCGATGAAAAAACTGATCTATTTCCATAATTCTAACAAATCAAATCAGTAGTCAACTGTGAGCTAATCTGCAGAAATTGTCTACTTTTCTAGTAAGACGTCAGGCCGCCCCTCGATGGACTAGAGTTGCACCCATATCATGCACACAGTCCTGACTTATCACCATCTCTTTAAGTTAATGGCGCACTTTCTTCCTAGACGTCACTTTAATGTACGGTTCATCTACACAAGTGACAAATCTTGGATCTATCCATATGAGCCCGAAAGCAAACAGAACTCGTTGGTGTGGGTGTTTCGAGATTAGTCAAAGCCAAGAAGCATTTCGAAGCAAATTTTTGCGGGTTGTGTGTGTGTGTGGGAGGACATATGTGCCTTTTTGTTCCCGTACGTGAAGAATAAACTAACACTAACGTGGTCAACGATTTTCGACACCAGAAGAAGTGATTGATGCATTCAAAATACATGTTTTGGAGATATCTCAATCGAAATGAAAAAAAAGTGCTGTGAAAAACATATGCAAATTACATCGACCATCACGGAAAGTAAAGAAACAATTTTATCGTAACAGGTACCCAAGGTCAGTAGCGTTGCAAGGAGGCAGGTCTGTTACGCATGAAATATACGGGATACTGGCCTAATAACGCCAGGTATTGAATATTATTACTTCAGAGTTTTATCACTAGGTATTCATTCCTATCTGTTCTGTTTGAGCAAAGGACGAAAAAGCGGACTATTGGTAAGATGCTTCCAACCTCCCGTATCTTGAAAAAACTTTTGGAATCATTAAAGGACTTCAAAAGCACTAATTTGCTTTACAAACTAATGTGGGGAAACGTACTTTTAGGCAAAAAATAATCATAATTTAAGCTTGAATTTTGTATATTATCAATTCAAAACATCCAAAACACGTAAGAGTACGTTTTCCTCCACTAGTTTATAATGGCAAATTTGTTGGTCTTTTAATGATTTCAAAAGTTTTTTTCAAGATACGGGAGGTTGGAAAGATTTTAACAATAGCCAAAAACATATTTTCGAATTTGAAGCAGGACCATATCACCAGATCCATAATTTAGTTACGTGCAATAAAATAAAAATATACCTAATGCAATTGGAACTGTGGTAACATCTCCCGTATATTAACAATCAAGACAATAGCTGCGTAAAAATTGAATAATGCATTTTGCGATTAAAATATGTATCTTATCATTTGGATTTTTAAATGGTAATCGTATGACATGCACGTAAGTATGTTATCATATTGTTGAACATCAAACGAGTAAATATTGTTAAACGTAATGAAATCATCGTCGTGATTTAAATCATTATTGTTATGTCAAATATTTTACAGTGCGGTTCGGGTCTCTATTTAATCAAATACGAACTATTCTATTAGGCAATAACGCATTCTACGTATCTGTCCTTAATCAACACAATGACGTGTATATTTTACAAAATCAAACAATACAATAATAGAAACAATTTTAACCTGGAAGACTTGAATGGAATATAAAAAAGATGTGCATTCCTTTAATATAATGGCGATTTAAAATAATGCATGTTTGTTTATTTGTATGTTTGTTAATTGTGAGAAAACTAGTTTCGATTATGGTAATGTGGTGATATTTTGTATATGTATTATGTGATACGTACCCCAGTTGAACGGGGCCGAGGGTGCTTTGTCGGGCAATACAGTCGTCACTAATGAGGGCTCTGGTCATAGACTCAGTGGGGTTACCCCCTTCGTGCTGCTCAATAACACAACACATTAGCAAAACCCCTATTAGCACCCACAACAAAATATACATTCAGTTGCATTTGCAGTTTGTGTTTCATTAGATAAACTTAAATATAAACTTGTTTTAATAGCCGTAATCTGATTCGAATTGGTGGGAACTCTAAATACGCATTTCGGCAACTAAGTTACTAATCTTCTATTGAAGATTGCAACTTAGTTGCCGAAATACATATTTAGAATGTATTAAGTTATATTGTGGTTAGGGACTTTTCTTGTTTCTTCCTGTATCAGCTCTAATCCGCTATAATTTTTGCTATACAAATGGTTCGTTGTTTTTTTTTATGTTTAAGCTGTTTCGCTCTCCTTTATATGAGAGATCTTCAGAGTTCCGTTGTCTGCATTGATATTAGAATCATTTAATAATCATAATAAGGATTTAATGAGAATTTTCGAGTATTGTGAATATAGAAATTGTGTTATAATTCTTTGAGGTATTGTGTAAACGCGTTCGATGCAAAAGGGTTGGTGCACGTCATTTGCGTTCGGATTCTTTCACTACGAGAATTTGTCAGTGTTGTTCAGGAGATATCTGATATAGCAGTTAAGGGTGTTCTTGATATATTTAAGGATTTCAATAAACTTTAATAGTAGGGAGATTACTGAATCAATTTCGGATAGAATTCAATTGGATTTTATACTTGGTTTGCAATATTTACAACATGAACATTAAAATATAGCGGACACCACAGGTTGCTAGAGATTACAGACTTAGAAAAAACATGAAAATTTGATGGCTTTGATCTTCTATTTTTGAAAGATTTTACTGAAGAGGTCGGAAATATCTTGGATGGACATTAAAGAACAGAAGAGGATTAAATGTCAGAGTTTGAAGGTTTTGCATAAAATTTGTGATAATCGGCTCATATATGAAAAGGGTTTTTCGAACACGAAACGAAGATTAAACTTGATAATCCACCAATTTGGCCAAAACACAGTTCCAGCTTAAAAAGCAAAATTGTAAAATATGAATTATAGTAAACAAAATTTTGTATGAGAAAGATTTTCTCAACTAAAATTCCAGTGTTACATCTTTGATTTTTTTAAATAGCAAAATATTAGATTTGACAAATTAATTTGTGTTCATAGCATTTAGGCACAAAACATATTTCCTGCATATTTTGCTAACAGGAATTTTCTTTTCTATTTACAATCTTTGTTGGAGTTTTTATTCAAATTCAGATCAAACGGAAAGTGAACATTTATTATCCTTTATGATTGATCGATAAATCAAAAGTAAGGAAAACCTTTCTCGTAGTCAGTGGTGTGACAGTATGGATTAAGAATTTTTTCGAAAATAATTGAATGGGCGTAGATTATGGAAGAAACACATGAAAGTAAGTTAATATTAACGAGGACTATGTATTTAAGAATATTGGAGGGAATTAAAAAAAAACTATAAAGGCAAATAAGAGTTAAATAGTAAACTATGGAAGAAAAAACAACAAAATCAAATTCTTCTAGTAATGTTTTTCTACAATAGTTCATATGTGAAAATTGGAAGACCAGTACAAGTTAGAAGAAAAGATAGACCAAGAAAACGCGTGAAAGCCACGTCTATCCCGAAACGTGCATATACCAGGATTCATTCTCATTAGAAATCATCAGTACAAGATATGATGATTTTTAATAAGAATGAAATGCTGGTATATGCACGTTTCGGGATAGAAGTGGCTTCTACGCATTTTTTCATTTATCCTCAAAACCAGGGAGGTTGACTTAGCGATGTGTTGCGATCTGCATTCTGGTATGAACTTAATTTGTTGTATTGTAAAGATTAATGTAACAAATTTGGCGACAATTGCATGTAAAATGTGATTTTAATAGTTACTAATTCTCATATGTATTAAGTTCAATAAGAAAACAATGGAAGAAAAGACTCAAAACACTATGTCAGGAAAAGAGTTAATAACAAATCAGAAAATAATGACAGAAAGAATGTAATAAACAGCTAATAGAGTTGTTCAAAATACGTTTGCCTACATCACCAAAGGAGACAATACGGACCGTTTACGAAGCAGTCCTTGGAGAATGTGACTAGCTATTCCTTCCATGAGTAAATGTTGTAGGATCAAGCTTGAAAAAAGCAGAAAACATAATCAAAAATATTGTCGAGGACATTAGGGACTATTAAACTTGATTCACATTGACAAAATAGACATAATAAATAGATGTATTCGTGTGTTTTTTGAAGGATCACCCTCAAAACTTAGTTGTAAATCATCTTCTCCTTCTAGTTTGGTTTGGACGACAGCACGTCAGACACTTGAGCACAGTGCTCTTTGTACCACCCCCAATAGATCGGCAGTTGTAAATCACATATTGTATTTTTATTTTGAAAGACGGCGTTACCCCGGAGATTTACAGCAGAGTAATATGAAACAAAACCACGGAACTGACAAAGAGTAATAGATGTATAGGAAGATTAAATAAAATACTTAAATCAAGAGAAGTACCAAAGAGAAAACTAAAATAAGATTATTACATTGATACTGAGACCAACTCTGACATATCGTTGAGAATTATAGATAATTAATAAGAAGTTTGTTGAAGGTATATGTCCATAACTTTTGTGCCTCTTTGTTGATGTTAATAATATTCATGTTTATCTATATAATGTACCCTGGCAGAGAAGCCTGTTGGGTAAGAAATTATTTAATTTTTTTAATTATATAATGTAGACACATTTTACTTAAAACTACAATGGCAAAAGTGTATACTGGAATCGATATGATAAATATCGAGTAAACAACATCAATGCAGACAACAGATTGAAGTGAAGTGAACATAGGCTAACGAAACACACGTTGCCTCTTTACTAGTTTCATATGTTTTAAATTCGTTCGATGTTCAGGTCAAAAACGTTATATGAAACTTCAATTTATATCATTTAGCTAATGAATATCAAAACATGCTGAGTCGAGGTCTCCGATTGTTTAGTTTTGACGTATATAACACCGCTATAAAAGAAAATATTTGTTGTGTACCAGAGTAAATATTAATACTGCAAATGCAACCGAACAATATACGACAAACATTGTGCACTATTGCAGACGAACCACAATTAGATAAAATAAATACGAGGTCATTTGCAATAGACTAGAGGTAGGCTCGTAAATAAAAACGAACTTTACCAGAACCAGATATTTACTGTCTTTCTTTTTACACCTAGCATGACTGGACAAGCAGTACTTTACCTTCACCCAAAATCATATGCAAGTTTCTATGTAAAGCTGATGTGCAACCATCTCAGCAAGTCGTGACGATGCAAAGAACATGTAGAAAAAGAGCAAAGCGTGACATAAAAATACATGCAGGGTGCTATTTTGTTTTGTGTTCGGCATCTGTGGGACGAATCGTGTATACCGGACATGGAATTTTACAGGCAGTAAATTTGAACGCGAATAATTTCGACTCATTCGCAATATAAATAAATGCAAGAAGCATTATATGATTTTGAAATTCAATGCGGCATTCGACAAATTATGATGTACTACGAGGTCTGACCAATAAGTAATGAGACTAAGTCCAGAAAATACGTATATTTAAAAATTAAATTACATTGATGTGACCCCCTTCAAAGTACTCCCCTCCCACAACTACACACTGATTCCAACGTTTCTTCCAGCTTTCGAAACATTTCTGGAAGGCTTCGACTGGAATGCCCTGGAGTACCCTCGTCACGGCGGTCTGGATGTCAGTTATGGACCCAAAATGCGTTCCTTTCATGGCCAATTTTGTTTGGGGGAACAAAAAAAAGTCACAGGGTGACATATCCGGGGAATAGGGCGCTTGCAGCAACACTGCGATGTTTTTAGAAGTCAAAAACTGCGACATACTGAAGGCACGATGGCATGGAGCATTGTCACGATGAATTTTTCTGACGGTTTCTCGTTTCAAATTAAGTTCATCAGCCAACATTCGAATGGTTAGCCGCCGATCTTGATGCACGAGGCTGCGCACACGCTGAACATTGTTGTCAGTTCGAGCTTCAACCGGCCTCCGGCCATCGAAACACCTGAGCACGACTTAGGGCTTCATCACCGAACACTTTGACCAATTTACCGTACGTTTCCATAACAGAATTGCCGAGTTTAACGCAAAATTTAATCGCGTACCGCTGTTCAATATTGCATATTCGTGACACGCTTTACAAACACGTTGTCGCAAGCTCAAAACAGCTGGAGTACTAACGAACGTACGAAAGGAGGGATGGGAGATTAACCGACTGAAGTTTCAGGTTCGCAGTGTTACCACAAGCGCGGCTAAAACATCAGTCTCATTACTTATTGGTCAGACCTCGTACAAATGTAGTATGTTTCTTGGTCATCAAGGGTCTTGCCCTTAGCGACCGAAACCAGTGACGCATTTAAAGTCGCGCATATTCGGATCGACGATTAATTTCGAATGATTTTAACGGCAAAATCACTTCATGTTTATCGCTATCCGATCAAGTCTTGTAAGTATTTAATAGATTTTGTTTGCAGATAATACTGGTTTTAGTCATTAAGGATAAATTATCATTAATGGATCGTTAACGAAGTTATTTTTAACCTGAATCATTTCTATAAATGCAATATTTTGAGTGCAGTATTTTTTATACTACTTGCATACATAACATTTGAAAAATTAAACTAAATCACAGACTTTTTATTTAAAATCTCTACAATCCTTATAGTCTGTGATTAAATGAGACTGAATTGACAGTAACCGTTATCACAATGCAGTTTTAATTCTGGATATCTACTTTGGCAATTAAGATGTTATAGCATACAGTTGCGGCCCTTGAAAACTCAGGCACTTAAATACAAAAACATTTTAAGCGGTGTAAACATTTTTTAAACGTTACTCAAATCAATCAATGGCGTAGAATGCAAAATGTATTGCAAAAATAGTAAATTAAAAGAAAATGATTAATAAAACTGCAGATAGTGTTCTCTCTTTTAAATTTCGATACCATTTCGAATATCAGAATACAAAACTATACTTCAAAATTAGTATTTAAAAAATTAAAAAATACTTTTCAAACAATAAACTGACTGGATTTGTCAAATGCGAATTGTCATCAAAATGACTGATGAAAATTTGATTTGCACATTACAAAATTTTAAATTTCTGACATTTACGTCAAAATCGAGTGTCTGAGTTTTCAAGGGCCGCTGATGTATTAACACGTGGTTGGTATAGTGATTATTATGATTAATACTATCGTGCGTTCAAAAAAAAAACTGACTTTAGTTAGCTTTGATTTCGCTGTGAAGTCAAACTGTACGATGATTGTTCGGAAACTACGTGGCCTAACACAGAGATGGCGCGAATTCGTAGGAATCTTCTTTGCCATTCTGTCAAATCATCCTTTAATAGGTTAAATATGACTGTAGAAAGCAATATATCAGTTAGTCTGTTTTTGACGATACGCCATAGTGAACGTGTGATTTTGTAATAATGGAAACAACTGCGTTAAGAGCAGTGATAAAGTACTTCCATTTGAAAGGATTAACATCAACCGAAATCAAAGCAGAACTGGATTCAACCCTATTTGAATGGGCTCCTTCGTTTTCAATTATTAAAAACTGGGCTGCCGAATTTAAGCATGGTCGTTTGATCACAAATGATGAACCCCGTAGTGAACGTCCAAGAACCGGATATGATTGAGAAAGTCCACCGTGTCGTCTTGGATGACCGTCGAGTAAAAGTACGGGAGATAGCAGACATTGCAGGTATCTCTAATGACAGTGTGGACAGAATTTTAACTGAAAAATTGGAAATGAAAAAATATTCGTGTCGAGGTTACTCACACCGGAGCAAAAACTGAATCGTTTGAGTGTTTCTCGGCACCTTTTAGCACATTTTCGCCGCAATCAGAAGGATTTTGTATGCCGTTTCATTACCGCCGATGAAACCTGGGTCCACCATTATACTCCCGAAACCAACGAACAATCTAAACAATGAACAAAAAGAGGTTCTCCGCCACCAAAGAAGGCATAAACGGTTTTGTCAGCAGGAAAGGTTATGGCAACTGTTTTTTGGGATTCACATGGAATTATCTGGGCCGACTGCTTAGAAAAGGGAACGCAATAAATGGGGGGTATTGTGCCAATTTGTTGACACAATTAACCGACAAAATCAAAGAGAAACGGCCTCATTTGGCAAAGAAGAAAGTGCTTTTCCATCAGGATAACGCACCTGCCCACAAGTCTGCGATTGCAATGGCAAAAATTCATGAATTGGGATTTGAATTAGTGTCTAATTCGCCCTATTTTACAGATTTGGCTCCCAACGATTATCATTACTTTCCAAACCTGAAAAAATGTCTCGGCGGTAAGAAATTTTTGTCTAATTCCGAGCTAATCGCTGCTGTAAATAGTTATTTCGAGGACTTGGATTCATCGACCTACAATGATGGCATTACTAATTTGGAATATCGTTGGAATAAGTATGTTGAGCGAGCAGGAAACTATATTCAAAAATAACATGCTTTTGTCAAACAAACTTGCGTTTTCTTTGTTAGGCCACGTAGTTTCCGATCCATCCTAGTATGTCTGAACTTAGTTCAACAAAACGACCATTTGTCCTGTCATGTGCGCATTTAGTTTCTGTTATTCTGTTTTACCTGGTTTATGAACTGAAGAAGGTAGAAAGTGAGTATAATGGTCTGGAAGACGAAGAACAAGCTGGCTTCAAAGCAGGTAGATCAACATCAACCCACCTCTTCTGTGCCACCAAGGTTACCGAGAAAATATTAGCAATTAACCACTAACTACATTTAATCAATGTAGATCTTAAAAAAGCTTACGACAACATTCTTCAGGCAAGAATTTGGGAAGCGCTGAGAAATACGAATATCGGCAATAATTTGATCAGAGCAGTTAAAAACCTTTATAAAAACGCCGAGCCAAAATAAAAACAAAAGGAAAAACCAACGCGTTTAACATAACTAAAGGGCTCAAGCAGGGATGTTGATGCTCTCGCTAAAATTTAAAATATATTTAGAGTACGACCTAAGAACGTGGAAACGAAAGTATGAGAGTATGGGTATCCCCTTGACAGAAAGAAATATATGCACGCTATGCACGCAATCGAAGAATATCACAAATGGAATCCTAGTGGTGCACACAGAAAAAAAACAGAATATATGTGTACAAAGGGAACTTATCTTAAATGATTGGACAAAAAATTTAACATTACGACACACATCTGGGACTACAGGTGTCACAGGACGGTACCTTGGATAAAGCCATACGATACAGGAACACTGAGCCTAGAAAAACCATAACTCACTTAAATAGTATTCTCTGGAATGAAAAGATCTCGAAAAAAATAATAAGATTCTGATATACAAAATTGTTAAGAGCATAACAACTTATAGCTTTAAAGTCTGGCAACTTAAAGATAAAACAAGAAAAGCTTTGCTGGTAACAGAAATGGACTTCTGGAGAAGAGCTGCAGGTAGATCTAGAAGTGACAGAGTCCGAAGTGAGATAAAAAGAAAAATCATGGGGGTTAAGTATACCATAGCAGATGAATCCAGGATTAAATCTCCAGGATGGTAAAGGTTAATTTCAATTAACTTTTACACAATCTGTACATGCTATGAAGAATATTTTCAATATTAATAAAACAATGTCTAAATCTACATTTTAAGTAAAAAATGGTTTCATTTAGTATTGTCCGCGAAAGTATATAAAATTAAGGTTTGCCTCTTGCGATCAAAATGTATCTAAAGAAGCTGATCTTCTAACCGAAGGTTAATTAGCTTAGAATCGTCATAGTAGTTAGATCAATTTGTGTTCGTTGATATTCTACCTTGTCCAGATAATAAAAGACAGGCGCTTCATTAATTATATTTTCGAGCTGCCGATCATGTAAATCAGTGACACAACCCTAGCAACATAGCATGTAAGTCGACTATAACATTTTTTTATAGTTTCGTCTTGACAGCGAAACTTAATATTAGAACGAAAACTCCTAGGATAATAATGAACAATTCATGATTCGGGTTCATAAGTTTATTTGGAGTAAAAATTAGGACTATCAAAACTGAACGTTTTTATAATGTAATATATACAAAATTCCGATTTTTTACGGCTTTTTCTATTTCATCAATCTCCATTTGGAATTTATTTCCAGCGTTTCATGCAATTTTCACAATTTTCACGGTTTGTTTATGTCAACTATTTGCATGACATGATAACACAGGTACACAATTCACGAAAAGGGTTTCAAATAAAAATTAATTCCGACAGGCGACAAACCCAAAAATCAGATTTCTTAAAAAATATAGATTAATTTCCGACGGCAGCAGGAAAATTGTAATAAGTCTCACGAAATGTATCGACTGTTAATATTCTCGGCAGGCAACAAGCTTCGGCTGCGCCTCAGCTTGTACTTGCCTAATTCGAATGTTAACACGTCCTTACATTCCTTGTGACTTAAATAGCTATTGTGTATACTGCTGGTTTCAATTCCAAAAGGCAAATCTTAGAAATTATAAAATAATAATAATTTAATTTTTATTAAAATTATAACGTATTACTTGAAAATAGTTATTTCTTGAATCTGAACCTGTATTTTTTAAGATTGTATTTAATATACTAGTTTGTGATTAGTAGGAATCGGCAGTCAGGGGTGCATTCCAGGTGGGGACTCAAATAAATTTGTAGCGGGCCGATATACATTTAAGTTTTATTAGTTACTTCAGTTCTATTGCGTAAATATGTAAT
Source organism: Melolontha melolontha (assembly GCA_935421215.2). Classification (NCBI taxonomy): domain Eukaryota; kingdom Metazoa; phylum Arthropoda; class Insecta; order Coleoptera; family Scarabaeidae; genus Melolontha; species Melolontha melolontha. Next base: position 49,339,134 of record OW285240.1, read on the forward strand.
GGATAGCGACGCAATGTCTACACATCTACTTGCACCTAAGAGAATCGAAACAACTATTGCAGAATTTATACCACGTAACGTAACTTCGTGTTTGAAATCGCTATGGGGTGAAAAGTCCGATGTAAATAAAGGAAAAGATTTGTAACAGATGGGGCTGCATATATGAAGGCGGCTGGTCGGGTCTTACAACAAATATACAGAAGTGCGTATCACAAGTTTTGCACATGCTCTACATCGAGTATCAGAGGAAGTCTGTGGCTTAAGGCTCTGTTACTGAAGCAATTTCAAGTTAAAAATGTCTAGTGAACATACGCGCAAAACTCTTACGTAACTGACCAACGAGCATTTCAAGTTTTAGTTTACCCTACTAATGCAGGTATTTTGTATCAATAGATCACAAAATTTATAGGATTTAATAAGTGGAAGTGGAAACGAGATGCGACGAAATTGATTATATCCATAGATGTATCGGTTGTGTGAAATATTTCCCAGCGATAGGAGGAAGTGTGAGAAAAATCGGTACGATAATTTTTTTTATAATGTATGTAATATGTCTTAAGCCTTAAGTCTCAATGTTTTAAGCTGAAAGCTTGTCAAGACACCAGAACCGTCTATGTGGCGTGTGTAAGACGGTAGAAATATCGATCTGACTTTCATTTAAGGATAACTGAAGAAGATGAACAGGAAATTTTTATTGTCAGACGTTTCTAATAACCAGTGCTGTTCAGCCGTGTAAATGTATATTTCCATCAAACAAAAGTGAGACGTTTTAAGATAAAAACAGTGCATGTATTAGTGTGGTGACAAAATACTGAAGAAAATAAGTCTCTCGTTAAAAATATATTTAAATATTAAGATTTAAATATTTTTTCCAGAATATAATGCAAAAATGTAGATTTAAAGAAATAAAGTTGCCATTCCGTTCATTATTAAACTATATTAGTAGCCTACTGTTTAGGATATCATTTAATTAAAACATTCGAACTATTTTTTTACTGGCGAATACAATGTAGTTGTTGAAATGAGTGTTAGCAATTTAAACATTTGTACAGGTTTTACTAAATTTGACAGGTTCACACAATATTTTTGCAATTGGTTACTAACTCGTTAATCAAAGTCTAAGCCTTTACTACAAATTATTTAAATTATCTTGTAACATACAGAGATTCTATTAAAAAGAAAAAAAGTAGAGAACTATAGATGAAGTATCTGAGTTTATATATAAAGAGAGACTTGAATTAAAGTATGTATGACAAAAATACTAAATTTTTGCAGGTTCGCATGTATTTATTCGAAACATTTGCAATTGGTAACTAACTCGTTAACCAAAGTCTAAAGCTTTACTAAGAGCTATTTAAATTATCTTAAAATATACAGATATTAAACGGACAAAATTAGATAACAATGGAGGTTGGTGTTTCAGTATATTTTAAATGGAATATAAATATTTGGACAATTTATTACTCAGTAGGGACAGGCATTCTCGGTCGGCTTACACTGGCGTAGGAAAGAGAGGGCTTTGAGAGCTGCTGTCACCTCAAGTTGTGCGTCTCGCGTTTTCCACTGTAATACGTGAACAGCTATCATAATGAGATGTATTTACAAATACGCGTATGTGTAATTTGAACGCAAAGCATTGAAAATGTCTAAAGTTCATAGAAATGCATCAACTCGCCTATTTGCTAACAGGTAAGCAAATTTTTATGGCTATTCCCAGGCAGATATAATGGTAAAGTAGTGAGGTGCTTAAGTTTGTGGGAAAAGTTTATTATGTTGGAATCCACGCTTGTGTAGGAAACATGTGAATAGTGCAACACACAAATCTAAAAAAAACGGAGAGAGACCGTATAATGAATTTCTTTGCGATTTGAGTATGATGTTAAGTGCATGTGTAATATACCGGTTGAAAAACTCGGACAGAAAATGTTTCTTCAGTTTTGGAAAAAATACAAGCCTACGTGGAAACACCATAAAAGTCCATAAAAACCTTAAAAAATCAAAGACTGTGGCTAACTATAGACGAAACTACAAATATAAGAAAAAAATTCATTGTATCGATTGTTATATGAACAATGACTCCGCGAGGACCGTCACACCTTTATTTGTTAGTCTGCAAAAGATTGCAAGAATGTATTGCTGAAGCACTTCATAATGTAATAGTTACAACACTACAAAAGTTTGAAATTTTACCAGAGGAATTGTTAATGATGGTTACTGATACTGCTCGCACGGGACAATTATTCAAAGATGTTCAACCTAATTTGTTGCACTTCACATGTCTACTTCATGCTCCACACCTTGTAGTATTCGAAAATATTATCCCGATGTGGATCAACTAATAGGACAGACGAAAGCAGTTTTTCTTAAATCTCCGAAACGTACTCGGCTGCTTCATTTACAGTGTCCTAACATACCGAAACCGGCGGAGCCAATTCTTGAACGATGATGGATATGGTTAGAGGCAGCATTTTGTTAGTTCACACATTTTGAAAAGATAAAGTTGGTGATTTTACAATTAAATCCTAAACAATAAGCTGCAATAAGGCTCAGTCAAATGCAATTTCAAAATATTCAAGTTGTAACAAATTTAAAATTATTTACAAGAATTACGTTCCAGTAATGGACGCAATAAAAAAATTACACTACACTTCGTTATCCTTACCGGATTCGGTTGAAATTGTTGCTCACGTAGAAACAGTGCTACGTACTTTAAATGATGAAAAAAGTGTTTGTGTTAGAGATAAATTTAATACTGTATTATGTAAAAATGTTGATTTTACTAGATTAAGACAACTTGTTAACAGTGTTGCGAAAGATCCGTTGGACAAATTTAAAGACCATTTTAACTACGCGAATATTACATCGCTAGCTGTGGAACGATCTTTTTCTGCGTACAAGCAAATATATACACCACAAAGGACAAATCTCAGGAAGAGTACTGTAGAAACGCACGCTATGCTGCAGGTGTTCACTAACGCACATCCGGATTTCTACAGAAATAAATGTTTCAAAAAGTATATTCAATATCGTTTTGAATTTTAATAATTGAGTGGTTATAATGTAAAAAATAAGAAAAGGAAGTATTATCTGACAAAGTAAGATTACAAAAATAAAGAAACATAGCACAGGAAACGTTGCCAATTAAACAAAAAGAAAATAAAATAAAAATCAAAAGTTAAAATTACATTCATATATTTAGGAGACGATACAAAAAATCATTTATTAATCGGAGTATCAAATTGCAGAGTAAAAAAATGTTTTAAATAATATATAACTGACAGAGAATTGAAAGTAGAGATACTTTGACAGCTAATTACGTAATTACTGTTTTAAGTATGATATAATGGTAAAGCTGAAATGTACTTTTTGAAAAAATCTTAAATACAGAGAATTAGCCTAAGTAGACTGGCTTAGTGAGAAAATCTGTAACAGAAACCATACCTGTCAATACGGCGTTTCGTGATTTAGATCTTACTTTCAAAATCTGTCAAAGCATCATCTATCTTTCGATTCTGCGCTGTTGAGATGGTTCACCGTGACGTACTGATAGCTGAAACCGCGATCCATTATTACTAGTTCGTGAAATATATACCTGAAACACTCTTTAAAAGTAATTAATTTAAAATGGATATATAATTTTAGATTAGACAGTTTAACGTAAAATATGTATCAATATACAATTACATTGGTATACAAGAATTTTGTTACGAGGCCGAGTTGACTACAATTTTTAACAAAGCGTGTTTCATAGGCAATTTTTAAAATTTTACCATGCTACTAATTAAGTGTAAATGGATAATTTTGAACATCGTGCAGCGATTAAGTATTTTTTCAAGAAAGGCATGTCCCTTATCGAAGTCCATGATGATATGTGAGATACTCTGAGTGAGGCTTGTCCTTCGTTTACAACCGTCAGAAAATTGAGAAATTAACTTAATCCCCGAAGCGGACGGCCGAAAACGGTTATAAGTCCAGAAATAGAAGGACAAAGTGACAAGTGAGACAAAGTCTATGATTTGTTGTTAAGTGATGGACGATTGAAAGCGTTAGAAATAGCAGAGGCAGTTACCATTTCAACGGTACTGAACTTAATAATTATTTTATTTTTTTAATAAATACATATTATTTAAGAAAATTAATACTGGTAGCCGTAACTTTGTGGTAATTCATTTTGAAAATAATAAAATAAAATAAAACAATAACTTTGTTATATATACCACTTTATTCACATATAATCGTGACATCGTGACTAAGTTTGATAATGACATTGTATGTAGAAACCGCGGTCACGATTATATGTGAATAAAGTGGTATATATAACAAAGTTATTGTTTTATTTTATTTTATTATTTACATATTATTTAGACTTTATTACATGTTCTTAATGTGCAGCTCCTCGTTCAAGACTTTATAACGAAGTTCCAAGTTGGTCGTCGAATAAGAATTGTCTCAGTTGTGCGAAGAAGGCTCGAATGGCATCCTTTAATTCATCGATGGTTTGTGGTGACCCTTTGAGGACGGCATCTTTGGTCATGCCCCAAATGTATGCGTCTGGAGAGGTAAGATCCGGCGAATGTGAAAGATAAGGGAAGTTAATAAATCGTGAAATGATTTTGATTTGAAAATGTCCCTGAAGAAATTGACGTACTGCGGCAGTAGTAGAACAAGTTGGCCTGTCCTGCTGAAAAACTTGGTCTCGAAATGCCAAATTACGTGCACGACAGAATCGACGTAGATCAGGGATAAAGTATGTTACGATTTGTATGTACCGCTGTTGATTAAGTGTGACTTGTCTACCATTCTCTTCGATAAAGTACGGACCAAAGATTCCGTGTCCATAAACTGCACACCAGACACTTACTTTTACACTATGTAAAGGAACTGGTTGAACCTCATCGGGTGTGGCAAATCCCATAAATCGATTTGTGCGCCGATTCAAATGAAAATGTGTTTCGTCTGGAAACCATACATTTTTAAAAATCCAGGATTTTCATATTGTAAAGTGAGAATTTTGGTGCAATATTCCACTCTACTACGATAATCACGAGGATGTAACTGTTGGTGTACATGAATCACATACGAAAATGGACCCAGCTCCTTCATGATTGTTTGCAAGGAAGTTCTCTTTATACCAAGTAGTAACACTGTCCTTCGCTGGCTTATGGATTTTCTAAGATTTGCTCAAAAACGCTTTGATGGTTATTGTTAATGTTAACTGTCTTGGAACGGTCTGAATTTTCTTTTCGTTGGCACAATACACTACTTGTATTTCTGAACTTTTTAACAACCTTTAAAATTACGGCATTACTCGGGGAACGTTTATCAAACTGTTGTGTAAATTTATCACTTACGTATCGCAGACCTGCACAGTTGAGTCGGCCGATTCTGTATGAACGAAAATATTGCTCCACCAGAAAAACTTTCTCCTCTATTCTTAACACCATTTTTAACAATTAGGCCCTACTAGTTAATTGCTCAACGTTTACTTGGCAGGTCTATACTATCTAACGTGGGTATGACAGCGCGCGCATAGAGACACCGCCAATTTAATTTCAGTACTGTTTATTTCGGACAATGCTGTATTTTGCCCGAAGAACTTGATGAGAAAGCTTTCGGCAACATGGGTGTCGCGCTTAGTGATGACCGAACAAAGATGTGTTCGCTGTCAAAGATAGATTAATAACTTACAAATTTTTAAAGGCAACAGAACATATTTTTTGCGCCGATTTGTTACTTGTGACGAAAAATAGGTTCATTATTATAACCCGAATCTAAACAACAGTCGAATATGTGGACCAATTGTGGAGAACCAACTCCAAAGTAAGTCAAGATAGTTTTATCCGTGGGAAACATGATGGCGTCGGTATTATGCACCTGTGCATTCCATGAAGAATTCTTAAATTGAAGAATTAAGGTTTATTAGAACCGCACCCCCTATATTCGCCAGACCTAGTGCCATCTGACTTTCGTCTATTGCCTAAATTAAAAGATTTTCTCAGAGGCAAAAATTTCTGCACAAATGAAGAAAGGTTCATTAGAAATCGCACCCACAATATTCGCCAGACCTAGTGCCATCTGACTTCCGTCTATTCCCTAAATTAACAGATTTTTGCAGAGGCAAAAATTTCTGCACAAACGAAGAGCTAACTTCCAACAGTGGACGATTATTTTGCAGGGTTAGAAGAAATTTACTTTCGATACGGAATAAAGAAGCTTGAACACAGATGAACCAAATGTATCGAATTAAGAAGAGATTATGTAGAAAAATTAAGTTTGTTTATTTAAATTATTCCTTTGTTTCTGTACGATCGCGCAAATTAATCAACCTGCTACAAGAACAGTTCTCGCTAATTCTTATGTAATTTTGCCTGTTGAATCAGAATTTGGCATTAAAATTTGTCCATTGTCCAAAATTTTGTAATAATAGTTTATAGGAGCTTCGTTATTAGATAAATTATTAAAATGTGTCGTCTTTTTGTGATTATAATCGTTAAATAAAAAATAAAAAAATCAAGATCGCATAGGTAAATAGATGTAAAACCAAATTTAAAAAAAAGTTTTTCGAGTGTTATAGTTTTAGCACCAAAGAGAATTATGACTAATTTTTGATATGCAAAAGGTAAATATGAGTGAGTACATATGATACAAGTGCTCAATATTTTTTAAGGTATTATTGTCCGGAATTAATATTATTCTAAGATTAGGAATCTGAAATAAAAATTTCAAGTGCACGATCGAAAACCGTAGGGTTATCAGGATAAAGAGATTGATATCCAACGTTGTTTAATCTAAATCACAAAATCATCAAATATGACAATATTAAATCGCTATTGAATGACGAAATTCAAGTTTGGATTAAGAAATGTAATAATACCGGGGACATCCGGTATTATTACATTTCTTAAAAAACCTCCGACAATATTCCAAGGATGAATTGCAGAACTTGTTTACAGTCAAAAAGTCCACCAGTACTGCTTAATTGCAGTACTGGTGGAAACATAAAAAAGTCTTAAAAGCTAAATTGGATCCGTCAGCAAGTCAACTGTTTTCTGACATATAGTCGATTTTCTGTTCCATTCTGAAACAACTTATTGTGACTTAAAAGTTCTGTCAGATTACTTGTCAGTTGTGTCAATTTTTGTCGTCCTCAAATTGAGGAGTAATCAAGCAAAACCGGTTAAATCCATTTTATATGAAAAATAAACTAAGTATGTACTATTAGCAAGAGCAGTCAGATAAATTCATTGGTGAACCCAGAATCAAGTGAAACGCAATATTTCCTGTTGAAACTAAGGTTCAAAACCTAACCAATCAAGTAAAACTGGATAAATCCAAAGAAACTAACTTTAAATTTACATTACAATCAAAACTGAATAAATCTGTTTCTAAAGACACCTGCAACAGAACTATGATTGCAGTGTTATAAGTCCCTAATGAAGATGGTATCTATATGGCACTTTGAAAAAGCCAATATCTGTCAGTGGCATTATTATTTTGAACGAAACACCACAGTTTACTCAAGAAAGGAAAAGCGATTCCAATGGAATTAGAAGAAATTGACTTAGGTCGTAATCTTCCACATAAAAAAATAAAAACTATTCGTCACCTAATGGAAAAACAATTTGGCACTAAATGGGAGGAAGACAAAAATTTGGGCTGGTACAAAAGAATACTGTCTGAAGTTGGTGATGTGCCCGAAGACAGTGACAACGAAGAATATGACCGACCATCCTGAAGATGACCCTGGTGTACATATTTAAAAATCAAATTAAATCTCATAGTCAAAAAATAATTTTTTGGAGTTTTAAAATAAAATTTTATTTTGCTATTTTTCCATTGTTGTTGAATGTTAAGAAACATTAATAAATTGTTTTCATAATTTTTTAATTGCATCTGGTAAGTAGTAGTACCCAATAAATACCATTTTTTTTTCTTTTTTCAAAGAAAACTAGGTATATCTGCTTTTAATCAGGCAAAACACGATAAATCCATTTTATTTTTGTTAATTATCCTGGTGTGTGTGGAAAAAAATTATTGAAATTTGATGTGTAGTGAAAAAGCTCTATAGAATATATCAGTTTCATAAATAAACGTTTTTCATTCATATCTCGAAACTGTTTATAATGGATTTAACCGGTTTTGCCTGATTGCTCCACAATTATGCCGAGTACACAATTATGCTGAGTACACAAATGCGGAAATGGCTGAAATGCATTTTGAGTGCGATTAAGCTATTGAAGTACGTGTGGGCAAATGAAAATCTCCATGCTGTTGTTTAAAAACCGGTTTTCGCAATGTTTAACTTACTATTTTTGGAGACTGCTTATAACTGATCCAGTACTTATCATAAACGTTTAACGGGACAAGTATACTTGCATTTTCTAAGTAATGAATTATCCGTTTTGTTGCAAGACGTGGTACTTTTTAACAAATTAAACATGTAGTTTATGCACGATAATGCTCCAGCACATTTTTCTATCATAAGTAGAATTTTTTTAAAATCGAGATTACAGCGGGGAATGCGTAGGACGGGGTGGTTAAACTGCATGACCAGTCATAGGCCATGGAGTTGGAGCTGACACTTCGCGACTTCTATGTTTGGCGACATTTAAAACAATTAGTGCGCGTACGACCTGAAAACAGTTTGGAAGAACTTAGGCGACAAATCATCAATTTTTGTGGGGAAATTCGGAGATCTCCAGGAATTTTGGAAAGGTCGATCTTTCGTATGGAGGCGTGTTTAGAAATGCATGCTGGACATGTGGGGCAATTTCTTCAGTTTTACTTTAAAATATCTTTTGTTTTATGTACTTACATTGTCATCAGAATTTCATTGTAATTTTTATACTAATAAAACAATACTAAATCGACTAATATGTCAGAAGCAGTTAAGTTGCGGACCCATGTTGACTAATACCTTTTTGTTTGTTTCCACCGATACTATAATTGGGTAAAATATTCGAGTATTTTTTTTTAACATCCAGGATACTCCTTAATCTTATGTTTTTAATCAATCCCTGTATATATTAATACATTCTGCCCCAAAATTTCACTTCACTTTAAATAATTAGCAAATGACCATATCAAATTTCCGGGTTTGCATAGTGATTTGACTCCAATGTCACAACTTTCGTCCCCGACTCTGATTCAACGTTTATTCATTTAGAACCTCTAAATGCGAGCTTTTATTAATTCTAATTGCTGTAATGGTACTCCGGATATATCTAAATTGTCTTTATAAAAGTAACAATTCTACATAAATTTCATATATTTCTTTGATGAAATATTTAGGTTAATACAAAATCTTGTAGAATACTAACGAGTTTTATTTATTAAAATTAGACTTTTCTTGGTCAATAAAGTAATTACGATCCTTGTAGAGACGGGTAATTACTAATATAAGTAGGTATATAAGTCGAAACGCCTTAAAGTTATTTGACTGCCGGTAGAAACAGATACACCAAATATGTATGGAGTCACAAAAATGCCAAACGCAAAACATATGCTACACAATCACAATCAATAACAATATTCATTTGTTAATAACATTAGTCTTGTTATATATAGTATTATTAAGGCATGGCCAGTATATTTGTATATATTTTCGGCCTGTTATTCAATTGTTTTTTAATATACAGTACAAACACAGACACGTGCTTGCCTCAATGTGGTCCGGTAGTTACCCGTGTCTGCCATGAAGAAAAAGTGCTGTAAGAACACCAAATCAACGGTCCATTACTTGACGATATAGACACACCAACAATTTGTGTACAAGTGGATGAAGGTAGATTTTAATCACTGTATTTTCCTGTATTCACTGACTTTCGGCTTCAATTAAGTTGCAATTGTTCAATTGACATACACAAAACTTAAAATAATAATTCCTTTATTTACAGTGCATTGATAATTGCAAAAAATATATTAAGAATATACGTATAAAACATGTAATATTAATGAATTCTTAATGAAAATTTTACTTGCACGATACTTGATACTAAAATATAAAAATTACTTTAAATCACTTATTCAAATCAAATATATAAATATCATCGGAAAAGAGTTATTTAATTTTCTAAATTGACTAAAGCTTGATCAAGCTCTTTTATGATTCTCGATAACTTCTGAAATATTCTGCCCAAGATTTTATTTTATGCAAACATATTGATTTAGATCCTAGTCCTCGTCGATGTTTGATGAAAATAAAAGAAAGACAAAAGTATCAAACAATAATATAATTAAAAGCAGGAAGGTAGAAATAATGTAAGGGATAAATTATAAAAAATCTTAATTTATTATATTCACTATTTATCATAATTTAAATATATAGCTTCACTTATATCAGAAGGTGGAAAAATAAAAGAGGAAATAAAGAAAAGTATAACTAGAAAATGTAGAATGCTCAGATTAATAACAAGTTTCGTGGGTAAGAAAGAATTCCTCAAGGAAGTGAGAATACAAGGGTAGTTACACCAGTTATTACACATGGAACGGAAACATGGATGGACATTGAAAAAAGGACAGACGAAACGAATAACAGTGATAAAAATGAATTTCTTACGAAAAATCGAAAACAAAAACAAGGGGAGAGAGAGAGAGAGACTTAGAGAAACACAGCCATTAGAGAACGATTAAAAATAAGGTCTATTAAAGAAAAAATAGAAGGACAATTACGTTGCTATGGAGATGTGAAAACGTTGCTAAGAAGAATTGTTAAACAAGTCTTCGAAAAACAAAACCTGGGAAAAACAGTACAAAATGAAGACTCAGAATCTGAACCAACTTACCCCAGACCGTAAGAAATTAAGAGAAATTTGGAAAACGACCTTAGTTCAACTCCCATCCTGCTTTACGTCTACACAGGTAAATGTGTTCTAGGAAAGGCCTTCATTACCAAACTAATAGATTACGAAGCTGGTGAAGAGAGTTCAATTTGCGGTTCAGTCTTCAAGACATTGATGTTTTTTCAAATACAAATCACCTCAAACTGTTGGAAATGCGCGTTGACGACCTAATATTTGATAAGCTTAAGAATTGTCGTTGCAAATTTATAACTCTTCAAGGCTTGTTATGGCGAAGTATTATTATTAAAAATATAGACAATTCAGCTAACAACAATGGTAGCATATACAAATTCAATCCCACTTAAAATATATTTAAAATAGAAATCAGAGAAAATAGGGTAGCAGTATATTAAAAAAAAAATAAAGTAATACGAAAGAGTACTAAAACACTGATACAAAAAGAGATAGGAAGATAAGTGTCAAATTAGTTAAGAATGCCTAAAAATTCAATATTTCGTAAGTAAAGCAATTTTTGGAATTGAAGAAATTGACCAAATTATTAAGCTATAAATATCAATATCATGTGTCTATTCTATTGGACGATTTTCTTAATTTAAAGAGAAAAAGAGGAAAAGAAAAATTTGAGAATCTAATATGATATGAAGGGATACAGTTAAGTAGTAGGGGGGGGGGGGAAGAAAAAAGAAACGAAAATAAGACCACGAAAGAATGGAAAACAATACCAAAAGTAGAATTACAGAATATGTTTACAAAACTTCTGGTAAACATAGAAAATCAGCCGTCATACCTATAAACTCCTATAAACAAAGAAAAGCCAATAAAAGATACTCAGTTGTGAAAAGTAAAAACAATACGGGGCAGAGACCTGATCCCTAAGGGACATCCAATATCACAAGCAAAATTGACGCACGAACTATCCTTGAATTGGAATTCCATACATAATGCTGTTAATGGAATGCTGTATTCTCCTCTGTTAATGGTAAGTCGTAACCAACGTCGAAAATACAGGATCTAACATTTGCCTTTGATAATTAAGTATATTAGTATACTGTCGCAAATTAAGTAGATTTCGTGGATTTAGAGAAAGCCTTCGATAAAATATATATAGATAACATATGGAAGATATTGGCAAAAAGAGATGTAGAAGAAAAACTAATAAAAGGGATAAAATGTCTGTACAGGACAACCAAGAATTAGACGCGAAACTTCGCAGGTGTCCAAAACTACAATCGGTGTAAAACAAATTGCATGTTGAGCCTAGTGTTATTTAATATTTCTAGATGAAGCAATTAAGGAAGCATAGAACGAGGTCAAACAGTACAACATTGCATATTGGAATATGGAACAAGTATATGCAGATATGGTATTGAAAATTGAAAAGATGGAAAAGCACCTAAAGAAAATATCAAGATATACAACGAAAGCTTGAAGAATATAAGTATGAAGATAAACAAATATAAGACTATGGTAATAAATAAAGAGATACAAACACACAAAATACAACTAGAGGAAACTACACTAAAACATACTAACAATTTCAAATACCTTGCCACAAAAATAACACAAGACGGAAGGAACCATAGAGGATGAGATAACAGAAAGAATAGGAGTAGCAGGCAGACTCTTTAATATTAATAAGCATACCTTCCTGAGCAAGAAAGATCCCCAAAATAGTATTCAGGAAAGTGATAACACATCTGGATCGGATTCATGGGCCACAATAGAAAACCAGGGAAATGGATTAGTCTATTAATAAAATATATCACTTCTTTTGAGGCAGCGTTTATCAAAAATTATTCAACCATTCTTTAAGTAATTCGTAAATAAATATGTATTTTTTACACAAATTTATCAAGGAATTAATTTGAGATCTCTTGTACATACTGTGAAAAAATTTTTGAAAATTATGTAAAATTATTATCTTTTAAAGCTTCTAAAGCTAAAATTACGTTTATTTCAGAAGATATCAAAAAAATATACTGTTATTTTATATACGACATACGGAATATAATAGTTTATGTGGAAGGCATAATATCAGCACTTATATTTCATTATTAAATGATAACTTAACATAATATTATGTCTGTTACCTATTCAGATACACAAATTATAATTTATGTTTATAATTCAAAACTTGAAATCAGAATTAATAGAAACATGTACTTGTAATTTACGAATTATTTACATTGCCTGTCTAAATGTAATCAGTACAGAAATAATATAGTAACTCATTTCATAAGAATTAACTAAAAAATTGTATTTACTGAATTAAAGAATTCTATTAAATAAAATAAAGGAATACGAGAAGGTAAAAATGTAAGTTACTTTTAAAATAATAATAGTAAATTTTAAACAATGGAAATTTGCATGAAAGACTAATTACTAAACCTTGACAAACAAAAGGATATACAACACGACATTATTGTATCTAACTTGTGTACATGTAGCAATTTAGATAAATATATATTGTTTTCTTAAAAGTGGAATTTCTGTAAAATACTGCCCTGCTGTATTGTCATATATTAATATTCCGACTAGTAATCTAGGACACGGTAGAACCATTCAATTCAGATTACGTGCTCGAACATTAATATATCACAACACAATAGTAGTATTCAATTTAAAAGCAGTATATTACAGAAATTTTATTTGTGAGAAAAAATATATATTTACCTATATTATTACATGTACAACAACAACAACAACAACAGTTCATAAAGTGTTTCTTTGCAGTTCGTACTGCTCAAGTGTTGACCGCAAACTGTACTTTATCTCTTCAATGAATTAATTAATCTAATTCTTTAGAATATAGGAATATTCAATGGAGTCATATGCATTAGTAATCTGTAGTAGGAGTACTAACACCCAACAAGCCTTTTTATTCTAAGTTTATATAATTAATAAAGAATGAAGTACGTATTGAAATGAGTCCTGTAAGAATGCTATTCTTCTTAGTATCTGCGGCTTGAACTATCAGAAGAAGTAGAGATAAAAGTATAAGTTAACTGGAATGCCTTTGAACAATTAAATAACTGAGACGCTAGGATAAACTATTAAAATGAAGATCTGAAGAACAAATCGCATCAGAGAATTTAAAAAATAAAAAGAGAAAATGAAGTTTTGTTATTTGTGCAGTGTATTGAATGCAGGAACAAGTCTATAACAAAATGTTTTTGATATGTTGAATTCACTGCATCGATTACGATGACCATTGAAGATTAGAACAACAAAATTTAAATAAATCCTAAATAAGAGAATATGTATTGGGGCATAAAAATTGGAAAAAAATATGAGGTGTGATCAAAAAATACGGTGAATGAATTTTTATAGTAGCAACTGCTGACGCTATATTTATTTGAAATAATAAATCCGATAGTCTGATTCGTTGAGACGTTAAAATAAGTTGTGACTTATCATCGGCTTTCAGAGCTGTAATAGCGAGATCGTGTTTACCATGTCTCTTGCGCATCATAGATTTTGAACAACGCGCAACAGAAAAGTGCTAATGAAGCCCATGAAATGTTAAAATCAGTGTATGGCGATAACGTGGTGATTCTGAAAACTGTTTAATAGTGGTATGAGCGATTTCAAAGCGGAACTGATTCAGTTGAAGATGTGCAACCGTCGGGGCGTCCTTCGACCTCATAAACAGATGAAAACGTGCAAAAAGTGGCTAAAACTGTTTGTTCAAAGAAGCTATTAACTATTCGAGAGCTTTTTAAAGAACTGAACATCTCGTACGAGTCTCTGCCGCAAAGCATTTTAACCGATAATTTGAAAATGAGACTAGCGAGTTTGAAATTTGTTCCCAGATTTTTGACTGACGAGCAGACGGAATATCGTGTGTCAGTTTGCATGAAATTGAAGGATCGTCTTAATGCAGATCTGAACTTCACAGCAAAAATTATAACTGGAGATGAAAGGTGGGTATATGGTTATGTTCCTGAGACAAAAATTCAGAGTTCACAATGGAAAACGAATGGTTCCCTTCATCCTAAAAAGGCACGTGAGTCAAAGTTGAACGTTATGGTTACGCTCATTGCTTTTTTTATAGTAAGGGCATAGTAGATGTAGAAAGTTCTACATCAAGTAGCGTTCCGAGAACCACCCCCCGAAGATGGCAGCAGTGAGTCTGCCGAAAGCTCGAGTAGAAACTAGTCCGTTCATGGATTCCTCAACGCGGGTCAGTTCCAGAAATTCAGTTAACACAAATTATTGCCGCGCAAACTTCCGAATAAACACATATATAAGCGTATGTGGAAGAATAACTGTATGCTACACAAAAATCTACAAATATAAAATTATACTATTTGCGACTATTAACAATAACTACTAATAAGTAAGGCTGGGCGATGCCGACATTTTCGGTATCGGGTATCGATACCAATCGAGGTATCGGTACTTAGCGATGCATTGGGTCTGTGCACGGTATCGATTCTGAGTACCGGAATCGATAAAGTATCGATAGGTATCGATGCTTTGGAATCGATACCTTGGAATCGAAGTATTCATAACCCCTTTTTCTAGGTATCGATTGTTTAATATCGGTTTCAAGAGACATACAATTAATTTGCCGATTCTATCATATCACACGGTATGAAATTTGCAATATTGTGATATTTTCTAATAATTATAGTTATTATGTCATAATATGGATATTTGCCACGCATAATGTAACATCCTTTTAAATATATATTATATAATATATATAATGCATACATACTTAAAAATTCTTTACTTAAAAAGTTATTGCATCCTCTATATACATTTAAAAAAATGCACAAAGATAAGCTACCCGATATCGCTTAGTATCGATACTGTGTGCACGGTATCGATTCTGAGTACTGGAATCGGTAGTAAGTATCGGTTCCTTGGTATAGATACCCAAGTATCTATTCCTTGGTATCGATACCTTTGCTATCTGAGGTATCGGAGAATCGATATGGTATTGGGTATTGGACGCTGTATCGATACTTCGCCCAGCCCTACTAATAAGTATACATTTCTTCTCGCATTGTGGAATATTTTTTATCTGATATTATAGTACTTTTCACATATGCTACCTCTGGTCTTATTTTAAGTAATTAAATTGTATATATAACATCAATGAACTGTAAACTTTGTAAATGGAATAGAAATTATTAATTTTATTTTTTCTATTTTAATAAATGACATTTTGAAATTTGAATAGTATGGGAATTTATTGCATAGATCGTACATACAGATCGTACATACAAAGTCTGTCTCCGACTTTGTAATAAGCTAATTAAATAAAGTTTTATGCGATGGATTGTTTCGCAGTAAAGTTTAATTTAGAAATAGCTGAGGAATAAGAAATCTTAAATCTTTCTTCTTCTTTTAGATAAAACCAAAATATTTATACAAACTGCAAGTAGATCTACTCACATATACCCGAACAAAATTGAAGCCACAGTCATTAAAACACTAATATGAAAATTTGGGAGTGATTTTCAACAGCACACATTTACCCGAGGGTAAATATACTGTTGATGAACACTTCCAAAATTCCAAATTCAATGTTTTATTTTTCGCTTGTACAAGAATTGTGTTAAAACAAACAAGTAATAATAGAAAGAATATAATAAAATGCGTTACCCGAGCTTGAGGGCCTGTCCTCCGGCTCGCAGGCCCTCTTCCCCGAGCAGCGTGACCTGTTCCTCCTCTCGAGCCGGATCGGCCATCTGGGCAGACCCACCACGTTCAGCCTGGTGAAACAAGGCCCATCACCTACCTAACCTATCCGCTACCCCCAGCAGCCATACGACCTTAATAATTGATCTTTTCCACAGTCATTTGTTGTGTAATTATGTAATTATTTAAATTTTATTAATGGAAAATAATTTGTCACCTCGAACAGTCTTTTTATAACGTTTACGTTGACTTAATCATTTTAATTCTCTGTATTAAGGTGTATTAAGATTAAACAAAAATTAAACAATGGAAATTTAGCAGCGTGTAAATAATATGAGATAAGAATATGTCCTATAATCCAGTTTTGGATGCCGTGTGGTATTTGAGTTGCTTATTTCAAAACTTAATACATCCGTTTCTATTTTTTTACTTCACTAAATTTCAACATCTGAAATTCTATATATGGTTGATTTTGTTTAATTTCTTGAGGGATCTTTGTCAAAGTATCCTATCCTGTAGAAACAGACTTTATATTTCATCATCACGAGACTTTACTGTCTTCTTTCAATTTTCGAATAGTAATTGCTCTCGTATTTCTCTATTACGATCAATTGTTCTGTACAGTGTTTAATAATAGAAGAAAATTTCTATTCAAATACATACTAAATTTGTTAATACAAGACAATTGCTGAACCAATTTGAATCTACAAAAAGTCATTTGTTGGAAGCTGTGGCTAAGTAAAAACTTTAAAAAGGGTACATAAAACTCTTCACCACAATTATATTCGCATTCTAAATACGTATTTCGACACCTAAGTCGTCATCTTCAGTAAGGAAGAAATCACGATGTTGAACACAAGGGACATACTTTGTGATATTAGCTTTACTATGTCTCATGTCAACACTATTATTTCTTCCTACTGAAAATGGGAACTTAGTTGTCGAAATATGTATTAAAGATATGAATATTAAAGTAGTAATGAGTTTTATACCTTTTTTTAACTATTTCAATCTACTTATTTTAGAGCTAACATTTTATAGATGAAAAAGTAGATGAAAAGTGAAAATAAAATAAATTTAAAGAGAGCGTAATGAATAGCAATAATGAAACATTACACGCGAAGAATAAATAAAATAAAAAACTGGAACACAATAAATAAAACACATAATTGTTGTGGTAAGTCCTTATGATAGCTTTGGCAATGAATTTTGACCGACAAATACTTTTAATTATATAAATGTCTAGAAGAAGCTTGATCATGAGAACAGGGAAAATGCAAATGAAAATTGCTAAAATCATAAGCGACAATAGACATGTATGATTAAAATATGCAATAGTTCAGCCGGGGTGTCCCTAAGAACCTAAGGTATATTTTGTAATTTATCTTCTCCAGAAAAAATAAGGTACACAAATGCAATATATAAGGTCTCTAACAACGCCATTGTGTGAGTAGTGGGAATAGAAACAAGTTCTAATGTAAACAGTAATTGCGAGTATCTTTTTTAACTTGCAAAGTTTCGTTGTCCTGTGTACCATCGCTGAGCAACAGTGTCATTGATTATGCGTTGGATTTCTGAGATGCGTACCAAGCAACGACTCGTGTTGAGGGCCCATTGAAATTTATAGGTGTTTGAAAGCTGTTTATGGCAACGATTGCATGTACGTGAAGAATGTTAGGCAATGGGTTCGAGGTACAAAACCATAGAGGCGAAATGAAGGTGTTCGATGAAAAGCGATCAGGTTGACTGTATCAGTGACGCATGCAAAGAATTAAAGAAAAGTAAATGCAATGATTCAAGTAAATCAACGGATTAAGCAAAAATAGATTGCTCGGAAATAGTCAAGAAAGACTCCAGGACATTTCCTAGACACTGAGACGCGACCATTAACGGTTATAATGAAAGATTAAAGAATAATATTTGCCAAGAATTTCTTAACCAGTATTGACGTCAAGGAGATGGTTTTCTTATGAACGTCGCCACTGGAGACAAATCTTGAGTTTATCATTACGACTCCTAAAACTATCGGCAGTCAATCAAATACCGTCGTCCTGATTCGCCACGTGTACGAAAATTCAAGTACGAAAGTTCAGCGCAGAGCCACGTCCACCATTTTCTGGGATGCAAATTCATTCCGCATATTTGCCAAACGGATGAAAGATTAATTCAATAAGATTTTCGATAACTAAAAAAAGTTTTTTCATGGACGGAGTGAAGAAATGGATTCCGCGTTTGGAGAAATGTATTGCACTAAATGATGAATATGTGGAAAAATAATTATGTACATTGGTAGTGCAATCAATATATTTACTTCATTTTGAGACTGGTTTCATTATTTTGCCTTTTCTTGTTTTATTGAGTTGGGGACCTTATATCAATCCACCCCCGTAAACGATATTCGACGCCAGAAAAAGCGGTTGTTGCGTTCAAACTGTATGTTTTGGAGATACCTCAATCGGAATAGAAAAATTGCCGTGAAAATTGATTCAACTGTATCGATCGTCAAGGAAAATATTTTGAAAACAATACAACCATTTTCAATTATATTTGATTTTGTTTTAATACTATTCCTTCAGACTTTAGACCTTCGAGAAAGATGTAATCGTGAATCCAAATAGGTAGGAACTCTGTATATGAGGATCATTCGGATGTGGCCTAGCACAGAGATGGCGCGAATTTGCAGGAATTTTCTTTACCATTCTGTAGAATCATCCTTTAATAGGTTAAATATGACAGTATATGTAGTATCTGTCAATTAGTCTGTTTTTGACAGTACACCAAATTGAACGTCTGGTGTGATTTTGTAATGGAAAAAACTGAGTTGAGAGCCGTGATAAAGTACTTTCATTTGAAAGGTTTAAGACCAACCGAAATCAAAGCAGAGCTGGATTCAACACTATTAGAATCCGCTTCTTCGTTTTCAATGGTTAAAAACTGGGTTGCCGAATTTAAGCGTGGTCGTATGAGCACAAATGATGAATTCCTTAGTGGACGTCCAAAAATTGACTGTTCCGGATATGATTGAGAAAGTCTTGGATGACCGTCGAGTAAAAGTGCACGAGTTAGGAGACATTGTAGGTATCTCAAATGACAGTGTGGACAGAATTTTAACTGAAGAATTGGAAATGAGGAAATATTCGGCGCGTTGGGTGCCGCGGTTACTCACACCGGAGCAAAACTAAATCGTTTGAGTGTTTCTCGCGACCTTTTGGAACTTTCTCGCCGCAATCAGAAGAACTTTGTACGCCGTTTCATTACTATCGATGAAACCTGGGTCAACCATTACACTCTCGAAACCAAACAACAATCCAAGTAATGAACAAAAAAAGGATTTCCACCATCAAAGAAGGTAAAAACGGTTTTGTAATCAGGAAAAATTATGGCAACTGTTTTTTGGGGATTCTCATGAAATTATCTTGGTTGACTACTTAGAAAAGGTGAAAACAATAAATGGGGAGTATTATGCCAATCTGTTACAACAATTAAGCGACAAAATCAAAGAAGAAAATACTTTTCCATCAGGATAACGCACTTGCCCAAAAGTTTTCGATTGCAATGGCAAAAATTCATGAATTGAAATTTGAATTAGTGCCTCATTCGCCCTGTTCCCCAGACTATTATCTCTTTCCAAACCTGAAAAAATGGCTAGGCGGTAAGAGATTATCGTCCAATTCTTAGGTAATCGCTGCTGTAAATAGCTATTTCGGGGACTTGGATTTCATCGACCTACAATGAAGGCATTACTAATTTGGAATATCGTTGGAATAAGTGTGTTAAACTAGCAGGAGATTAGATTAAAAAATAAAATGATATTTGTCAAAAAAACTTGCGTATTCTTTGTTAGGCCGCGTAGTTTCCGAACCACCCTCCTACTGTTTTGCGTGTATAAATAAATAAGTGAATGCCAGTAATTTAAATTAATTTTGTGCTATAAACAGAATTACTAAGTAAGAAGTTCTTCGGAGATAAAAAACAATTTTATAGTTAATAAGGGGTAGATAGTGTTGAAAATTGGTGGTTGCCGTGTATTATGGCAATTGTGTTTATTAGAAGAATAATGAAAACTAAATTCAAATAATCTACTTTATGTTACTGTTAGTTGAATAGGGATACTAAAACAAATTATTTTATATTAAAAAGAGTTTAAAGGAATGTATAAGATTACAAGAAGTATAATAAGAATTAATACTATGATAACAATACTCCTATGTACTACTTATTAGTTGGAATAGACGATGTACAAAAATATAGGAATTTTGTCCAGCAGTTTGATTCAACTTTTCCAAAATGATATCAAAATGTAACAACAGTGGAACGTCTGTAGATATACTTTTAGTCACATTACCAGTGTAACGATATTCAATTCAATTAGTTCTTCTGGATATATTATTGGTTCTAAGTTTACTGCTTGGAATACATTATCCAATTGCCATCTTAATTTTGCAAGCAGCTTCCAAAATAGGCATTACAAAATAGTACATTATGTATCTAGTAGTAAAAGCGATACATTCCCGGAATACAATGTAAAAAAAAGCATTTAAGTCGGCGAGGCTTTTACTACGAGGTACACATACTTTTTTTCTGAAATCGGAATCAACATTATTATAAATAAAGAATTATTATAAACGCATAACATTTTTTCATTACCACCTAATTGCCTATGAAATCGTTTCCTTGACAATTTACTGTTTGTTTGTTGATTTGAAAAAGGTCAGAGATTCATTACTTATTATTTCGCTTTAATACCTACTTATCGCTAAAAAAAATTTAAATGGACAGCGACAATGTCCTGGTGTGCGGGACACCACAGGAGTTAGTAAAAGCTGCTGAAAATATTGTCTGCGTGTATTTATTTACTGCCTAAAATGTATGTAAAAAACCGGTACGCGAAAGCTACCGACTTTCCCGGCTTACGACGAAAAAAACCTTCCCGGACTGTTTTCTGATGTTTGCATAGCAACGGACTAAAATACTAGAATAGCTTATTTTGGGATCTGAAATTGCGCCGAGAAAGTAGGCAATCTTAACCAAGTTGAGACAAAATGTATTTACTAGACAGTAAAAACCATTTCGAAGCAAAAACAATTTTATTTACCTACTTCTTTGACTATTACTTTGTCAAATTTAAATTTAAAAATCAGACCCTGTCAGCTTAAAAAATTTAAAGAAGATTAAGTATATCAACACTTTTCTATATGTACATATAGAAAAGTATACAGGGTTAGGCAAATGTGTGGATCCATTTAAAGATCTTTGATGTGCCTACTTAGATTTTAATAAGACTTTCCATAAATAATTATTACATGCAAATTAGGGATTCGATGATTATCTTTATTACCGAATCAGACTTCTGATTTAGCCGGAAACGATGTTAACGTCATTTTAAACGAAACAGCCTGTATATTTTTACAAATTTCGATAAAGCTCTGCTCTGGGAGTTCAACAATAATAAGGTTTGGCACCTTTTGCTCAACAACGACAAAGACATTTAATTTAAACTGATATTTTAAAATCATGTTTAGTAAGTCATGGAATTAATTCAATACTTGACTTAAACTGTCAGAATTAATTGTAGACGTCCAAATATTAATAATGGTTCAATTAACTGAAAAAGAACGTATTGAAATTCTGATGATTGGTTTTGCAACAAGGTCGGCATCCAATATCACGAACCGTCGTTGGTAAAACTTTGAGAAGGTATAACTTATCCGGAAATGTTAGAAATTTACTAACTAATGAAGTTATTGCTCAAGGTATTGCTGTACCATTAGAAGAATCGCTACAAACTTCTACTACATCCCTCGCACTAAACTATGATATAAGTTGCTGATCAGTAGCCAAAATATTGAAGCACGAAACCACAGTAAGAATTTTTGGACGGGGATTATGATCGTAGAATTGAGTTTTGTGAAAGAGTGATGGAGATTTGCAAAAATGACCAATATTTTACATACAAGTTGCTGTTTTCCGACGAGGCTACGTTTTGTTTGAATGGTACCGTTAATCGCCATAATTGTCGATATTGGTCAATAGATAATCCTCATTGGATGCTAGAAATTAAATGTTTGGGTTGGTATTTTCAGGAACCGCATAATTGGTCTTTTTTTAAGGAATTTCCTATAAGTGTTTGGTTCCAACAAGATGGCGCACGCTCTCACTATGCTCTTAATATTAGAAGTTTTTTAAACAACACATTCCCAAATCGGTGAATTGGTCGTAGAGGATTTATTGAAAGGTCCCGCATGGTCTCCAGATTAAAATCCCGTAGATTTTTCCCTTTAGGGTCAATTAAAATCTATGGTTTATACTACTTCACCGCATAATTTGGATGAATTACAAAGAATAATTGAGGAAGTGCAATTAATTCGTGAGGAGGCTTTGGCAAATGTCATTTAAGAATTTGCACAGACTTGCATATTGCCAAGAAGCGAACGATGATCATTTCGAAAACTTTCTTAACTGATATTTTGTTTATATTTTTTTGTTAATTTTTCTTGTTGTCAATAAAATTTGCATTATTAGATTTAATTAAATATCTTGTCGTTGTTAAACAAAATGATGCCAAACCTTGTTATTGTTGAACTGACAGAGCAGAGCTCTATTAAAATTCGTAAAAATATTTATTTAAAATAAAAAAGTTAATATCGTTTCCGGCTAAACCGGAAGTCTGATTCGGATATAAACATACTCATTGAATCCCAGATTTGCATTTAATTAATTGCGGAAAGACTTATTAAAATCTAAGTAGACATATCATCCATCGATTCATACATTTGCCTAACCCTGTATATGAAGACACAAAAATAACATTCAAAATGAAGATATAGTTAATAACCTCTACATATGTGTATTGACGTATGGTTATGAGATATTAGATATGGATGTTCAAGGACAGAAATTCACGTCATCAAAAAGGACATTTCTACATCGTTTACGCAGGCCTTAATATGAGTTTGTTAATTAAATTCTTTTTTCTTAAGAAAATATGATTTTTTTAGATCTATGCAGCAGATATTTTGAAATTTTTGAACCATAATTTATATTGCAAATACTGTATTTTATTTTAATATACCAATGTACATTATTTATTCTAAGAAAAAAATAGAAAAAACGGATTTGGCTTTGAAAATAAGTAACTCATTTGCTTTAAACTATACTTGTCGTTTTGTAATATAATAATATAAATAGAATTCTATTAATTTTCTTATATAATTTAGTATTTTGCTAATCATTATCAATCATTTAAAGAATAAAATAGAATGTAATTTTCATGTCATATGATGTAATCGAATGGCTTGTAAATTGTTTCCATCATATAACAACGCATATTTGTTTTTCAATTAAACAATTGAACGCCAGTACAGACTGACGATCTGTTTGATTGGCAATATTAAAGTCGTATGTTGATTAAATGGGATGATTGGAAGGATGTAGCAGGTTAAACAGTAACACATAAAAATGAAGTAACAATAAATTAATGAAATCAAACAAAACCATTAACTAACGAGAAACTAGCGTAAAGTAAATATACAAGTAATTAATTAACCATTGAGGTGTAGTCGTTATGCGTTTTGAAAATATACAAAATAAAGCGTATTTGAGATCGTTCGATTCTTTTTACAGAAGTTTGAAATTATTTTCTTTATCGTATTTAAATAGTAATGAGATATAAGTATAATTTTTCGCATGGCTTCGTCGTATGGTTGTTCTGTTTTCTGAAGTGTCGCTATTCACATTGATAGCCTCTTTAGGATTTGAAAATAAACAGAAAAACTTCGCAAAACAAAATTGTTACACGAAGAAAGTCATAAGAAAATTGTACCGTTGCCATATTGACCGTGAAAGCCTTCGAAATTGTATAGGGAACTGCAAGATTTTTAATTAAATCGCTAAGATTTATCCGTTATTTAATATTTCTTTTTCAGAAAAAATCCAACTCTGTTTCTAGGTATCGCTCAATTTAATATCTAGTAAGTATGAATTAAAATGGTAACACTTGTGGATATAGCGAGGAAAACTAAGTCTTCATTAAATATCAAAGTATGGCAAGTCGCACTTGCATACTAAGTATTAAATTGTTGCATGTCTAAACTTTATACGCGACTAAAGAAAATCCAGTTATTGGCAATAAATTCAAGCGAGGAATCACTGTTGGGATGCATAGTGGGACAATACCTCCAAGCGAAATTGTACGTCGTTGTGTTTACAAGTTAAGCGCACGAATCTAGCAAACATGAAGTAGGGAGGACAGGAAGATATTTTTATAAACGCGACACTTGCGTTAAAAATCAAGCTCTTACATACTCCTTGAAGTCAAACACGCCATTTCTTTGAGTTTGTTGGTGTAAAGGTCGTCTACGAAAAAGGAATAAGATCAAAGGATATCATATTTCTGACTTAACTACTGACTTTGGGGCATCAACGAACATGGTATGTTTTCTGTGTTACATTAATATTCATTAATATCGAGTGAGAAGAATCGTGTTTTCACACGAATAAAGATTTACATTAAGTACAGGAGACTGGTGAACTTCGATTCACAGACAACATAGAGAATTTAAAATTGAGGTCTACTTCGGTCACGCTATTCACTAAATTAATTTAGTCTATGGCTTACGTGGATTGAAATCTACACAGAACAGAGTTAAATTTTAAAATCATGGCCATTAATCTAATCCAACACGGAATCAGTGGCTTCAAAGAAGTTACTTATCTCACCTCCATATGCTGTAACATTGGTGAATAGTCTGGCGAGGTTCCCGCATTTGCAAGTCGGTGTCACTAAAGATAAAGTATCACTACATGACATGTAATTGCATTTTAGGCCATGTCGTGTAGTTGTTTCTTATGCGGCGGTAGCTATTTATGCACTTGGAACTGGCAAGACTAGTTTTACTAGGCACCATCTGACATATCCATTATTATCACGATTAAAAGAGAGAGCTTCGGCGGAAGGTTGCTCTAGAGAATCAAATGATAGAAAATGGTTATAATTAGATCGTTTAAAGTATTCTAGGGTAAGCCTATATTGTATTTTTTATGAACATATTCCAAGGAAACCTTCTTCTCCTGCCTAATTGCAAAGGTTGCATAATTTCTAATTTATTTGCGCTGAGGTCGCTATTTATGTATCCGGAACTAGCAACACTAGTGTTGTTAGGCACCATCTGACTGGTAAAGTTTGACAGTATACATACTTAGAACGTTCTATCATATGGACAGTATCTGTGTTGTTTACAGATAATTCACTACTATTTTCCAATTAGATGCCTCAACAACAGTGCATCGATGAACTCACTTCGACTTTTAGCGATAAAGTATCATCTAAAACCACTATATATCACTAGTTTAGCGAATTTCATCGTAGCGAATTTAAAAATCGCTTATTGTGCCGGAAAATATTGATGCTGTGCGTGAACTGATAATGCTAGGTCGTCATATGAAATACCGTGAGATTGAGGCATACCTGGATATTAGTATGACAAGCATACATAAGATATTGCATGAACATTTAGCAGTGAAAAAAAATTGTTCCCGTTGGATCCCGCATAATTTGATAATCGCTCAAAAACAAGTGCTCAAAAAATACAATCGCGGTGCGTTAAAAGCTGTATATAACTTCTACGCTGGCGATGAATCTTGGATCTGTGCGTATGAGCCCAAAAGCTAACAGCAGTCCACGACGTGTGTTCCACAATGAGTCAAACTTAACGAAAGTTGTTCGCGTAAGCACTTCGAGACTAATGGTTGCTTGTTTTTTTAGCAAAAAAGGATATGTGGCAACAGTGTCCCTAGAGGATCGTAGAATGATCGATTCTGAATGATACAACAACCATTTGTTTTCCAGAAGTCTTTGGAGATGTGAGAAAAAACAAACAGGGACGCAGGATCATTCTTCTCAATTCGATATTTGACCGGTCAAAACATCGAATTGTTGGATCATCCATCGTACAGCCCTGATTTGGCACTCATTGATTTCTTTTTGTTCTTGTATTTTTGACGCCCGAAGAAGCGGTTGATGCGCTCAAAATGGATGCTTTGGAGATCTCAATCGTAATGGAAAAAGTGCTGTTGGTTCAAACGTGAAAGTGTATCGATCTTCACGGAGGATATTTTGAAAAACAATAGAACCACTTTCAATGGTAATTTTTTTTTTTGGTTTATGTAATACGGCAATCCGCTATTGCTAGACTTGAGTATATATATATATATATATATATATATATATATATATATATATATATATATACATAGATTAAACACAATTGAAAGTTTGATATCAATTATTGTATTTAGTTCAAATTAGATATTTGCAATATAAATCCAATTGTCAAAACACAAGCACTCGAGCATACTTCTACGCATGCGCGACAGCATTTCTTACATCGTGAATTTCAATGTGAGAGGTACTGTCTCGTGGTGCCATCTACATTTAAATAATAGTACTGCTACTATTAATACATATTATATTATTAGGCCCCTAACTTTGTTTCTACTGGTAAGGTCGAGGATTCCAATAGCTTTAAATTCTTCTCCAGACAGCGCGTATCATTTTGCAAAAAATCGCGCGTAAATCGCTCCAGTAGTTTTTCAGTCTATAACGGACACACATACGAACATTGGCTTTTTTATATACAGAATCAAAAGATAGATAGATGATGTTATGAAAAGATTACTCTGGCTGATTCGTAAGATCTGAATCCTATTCTAAATGATATTATTGAAATATGATTGTAAAGTTGTCTGTTTTCATTACATAATGTCGAAGAGATACAGAGGCGAGTACGGCAGACGTAGCTAGTCATTCTTCAACATAACATAGGGCGTTCAATCAACTATTTGTCATGTCACGTCAATATGGAGTAAACCAGGCAACCGACTTCTGTAGGTACAGGAATGAGAATAAACTTTTCGTCAGTAGCTTTTGGATTTTGTTCAAATTTGTTTGTTGTTCGATAACCAATAAACATGTAAGTATTTACATAGTCGATCACGAAAGTATGGACACTTAATTCGGCTATATATTATAAAGTTATTAGATAAATTGTGATCAATATTTTAACGTAAATGAGTTAGTCATTTAAAGATTATTTACTGATAACAAACAAGGAGATGTAATAATAAATAATAATACCGATTTCGAACGGAATCACATGTTTAATTAGGATACATCGAGAAAAGTTAGTCACATCAAGATAATAAATACATACTCGATTTTGATCTTTTGAAACAAGACTTGTATTCCATTTTGTAACCGACTCTGTTCGCAAGAGGTTGGTGATAACTACCAAACATTACGCGATATAATTTGCTTGTCAGCCATGGCATTCAATTCTAGTAAAACAAGCCAATATTAATAATTGTGCTTAATTACATGTAAAAACCTATGCAAAGTTACCGAATATTTCAGAAACTATGCCCTAATAAAACTTTTTTACACGGTTTCATATTTATCGAAATTCGGTAGTTATCTGGGATTGCTTCGCTTTAAATCTATTTTCGCATATTCCCCAATTACACATGTAAAATACATCAAAAATATAATACAATTTCAAAATTTCATTCCTTGAAAACAATAAAAAGGGATTTCTGATATATTCAGACGACGCCTACAAATCTACATAAATTCGTTTAATTTGATAATGGACAAATTCGAGATATTCTTCTTGTAACTTACAAGTTACTGCAAATTGTTATTTAATAATATATAGAAGTAATTTATACTTTAGTGTCCTGATCTACCTGCCATAAAAATACTTTAGAGAAGTGCATTTAAATTTATTTGCAACTAGATTAATGCCGTCAAATTATTACGAAAAAATATTGCTACAATAACAGTTGAACTTAGATTTCATTTATTATGACTTTCATGAAAAACAAAAACAGTTCCCGGTAAAATAATGAAATAAAAAGTGCGATCTTATAAATACCGTCTGTCCCATGACATGACTGACACATGCAATTTCATGTTAAAAATGTCTAATAAACATATGCCCAAAACTAAACAAAACACGTATTACTTTATTATATCACTATAATTTTATTATTCATTTATATGATAGTGATATAGCAAAGTAGCACGTGTTTTATTTAATTATGGAATATCACGAAGTAGCGGCTTACAGTATTAACCTTTTATGACAGAAACTCTTTCGGAACTGAACTACAAATACTTGAAGTTCTAGATAACTTTACTAATGCAGGTATTTTGTGCCATTATTGATTTCATCGTTTATTTCATCACTTAGTTATAATATATGATCAGTACGAAATGGAATGTACCACCCTTTACTCTTAGGACGTCTGCTCTTCTCGCAGCATAATATGCAGCGCGAGTCTGATCTTCAACTGCTCACGCAAAAAAAGGGCGACACGGTCCTCAATTAGACTGGTCATATTGTTGCTGGATGCCTCAAGCTCACGTCAATCGAAAAGCTATATTTATCTTATTCTTGGGACAGTCCACACACCAAGAGAGAAGTGGCTGCAGCTAGTGAAGAAAAGAAACACGAAACTGTCACCCGCCATTCATCATATACATCATACACACCTGCGAGGCAAAGGCTAAAACCCCGAAATATCAAAAAATCACTGAAGAAACTGTTCTACAGAAATTAAAGAAAATGAAGAATAATTTTCTTAATGGGGTGAAAAAGATTCCTATTTTGCTGGTTCATGACGCTGCCTACGTACTGGCGAAACCAATATGTTATCTATATAATTTAATAATAAAACAGTGCAAAATTCCCGAGGTCTGGAAAGTTTCACGTATTTGCCCGATTTTTAAAAGGGGTGATTCGTCTCATGTTAAAAATTGCATACCTATTTCAATATTATGCAATTTTGCCAAGGCTTTCGAAGCAGTTTTGTATGAGCAAATCTACTTTTCAGTTAAAAGCTTAATAATAACGTCACAACATGGTTTTATGGGGAACCGATTTACTAGCACCAATTTCGCGTGGCTCACACAGTATATTTCGGAGTGTCTGGATACACGTGGTCAAACAGATGTGGTTTACACAGACTTCCAAAAGGCCTTTGATCAGACTGACAACCGTTTCTCTTGGAAAATTGCAATATATGGGATTCTCGCCAACGCTGATAATGCTTCTTTCATCTTTCCTATTTGGAAGAAGAGAACATGTTGAGTATCGTAATATTAAATCTACCGAATTCAGCCCAACATCTGGTGTCACGCAGGGTTCGAATCTATGTTCACTGCTGTTTTTGATTTTTATTAACGATATATCAACCGTTATCTCCTGTGAACATTAACTATTTGTTGGTGATCTGAAGCTATTCTATGAGACTAATACCGCGGAAGATTGTCTCAAGCTACAAAAAGATGTTTCTAACATTGAAGAATGATGTAAAGACAATCATCTAACCTTGAACATAGACAAGTGCAAGGTAGTAAAGTTTGGTCGCAAACATGAAATATGTATGTTTGACTACACAATTAATGGTCAAATACACATTTGACAGCAAACTGTACTTCATCGAACATATCAATCAGACAATAGCTTCTGCCTACAAGAGTTATGGATACTGATTGCCTCAAAGCGTTGTATTGCGCTTTTGTCAGGTCTAAATTAGAATACGCGTCCCTCATCTGGTATCCGATCTACAATATACATATTAAGAATGTTGAGTCAATTCGGAGGCGCTTTTTAAAATATATATTTGTCGAGGACGGAGTTTATCCTGCCAGAGGCATTGACCACGCTAATGCTGAACAGGTTCCATTTAACGTCCTTGGAACATAGACGAAATAAAAGCAGTGTAAATTTTTGACACTGACTGCGCTGGTTTGTTGCATAAAATAAATTTTATTGTACCTCGGTTCAACAACCGCCAAAGCAATTTTTTTAATTGTTCTTCAAATAGAACTAATATGGTAAAATCACCCATTTCAGTTATTTGTAAGAATTATAATTCTATTTCTCATCTGTGATATTAATTTTGATACAATTCATACGATCTCGAATGTTATTTTAAGTCTATGATATGTCTCTAAATATATGCACTCTCTCGATACGTTAATTTTTAGCTATTAAATTTCCTTAAAGATTATAATGTTATTATTAAAAATAGCTTCGAGCAAACAACGGCGGAGTTACAAGGATCCCTAGAACCCAATTTCCTCAGAAGATGGGAAGTGCAAATATCTGAGTCAATTGTCAACTTAAAAGGGGGCCCAGTAGCTAGATATGATCTCCCATATGGTGAAGGGAAAACTTGATTCTGGACTACAGTCGTTAAATTTTGGAAATTTATAATTTAGTCCACGGAAAGTAAGTACTGAAAAATCACTCTCCCATTAAATCACATTCAAACGTACGAGAAATGTACAGTATTTACTGTCCCTAGTATAGTAGGCGTTGAAATAAACATTACACAACATCATTAATTCGTTGTTTATCTGTCAAACAAAGTGCCAAAGTTGAGTCGTCTAGCTGTATTTGTTAAAAAGTTGTCTTGAGTTAAAATGGAAGCTGCTCAAAAATTTTGAAAAATTGAGAAAAACGAACTTCCATTAAATATCTGCAAAAGAAAGGTTTAGCGCCACAACAAATTCATGAAGATATGGTTAGTGTACTTGGGGATGATGCGCCTTCATATTAGGTGGTGAAGAATTGGTCTCGAGAATTTCGATGTGGAAGAACAACATGCGAACATGCAAAAGGTGCTGGTCGGCCCCAAACTGTGTGCACTCAGGGAAATGTTTCTCGTGTCTGTGACTTGATTAAACAAGATCGTCGGTTAACTAGTAGACGTTTAGCAGAGATAACAGGCTTTTCAAACGGTACAATTGGAGCAATAATCAGTGACTATTTGGGACTTCATAAGGTGTCTGCAAGATGGGTACCCCGAATATTGACACCCGAACAAAAGCGAGAGTCACAAGTTCAGATGCGAATTTAAAATTGTTTAACAGTGATCCAAAAATTTCTGGATCGCTTTGTTACCATTGAAGAACTCTGAGTTCACCACTTCCATCCCGAGTCGAAAGTCCAAAGCAAGGACTGGCTACATCGAGGATCTCCACCACTACGCAAGTTTAGGGTCCAATCCTTGGCGGGTAAGATTACGGCCACCATTTTCTGGGATGCCAAAGGAATTTTATTAATATTACCTGGAACGAGGACATATAATCACGGGCCAGTATTACGCTACACTAATTAATCAACTTCGTAACTGCATCAAAGAAAAAAGGAAAGTTGGCGCGTGGAATTTTGTTTCATCAGGATAATGCTCCAGTGCATAAGAGCTTTGTTTCGTTAAGTGCAATTAACAATGCAGGTTTCGAGCTGATGGACATCCGCCATACTCACCTGACCTAGCTCCTAGTAATTTTTATTTATTTCCAAAACTAAAGGAAAGTCTTCGGGGGACCAAATTTAATAGCGATGACGAGGTTATGACTGCTGTTGAAGAATTCCTCTGTGATCAAGACCTCGAGTTTTTTCAAAAAGGTGTAAATATGTTAGAACTTAGGTGGAATAAGTGTCTTCAAGTGCAGGGTGACTATGTTAAAAAATAATATTGTTTTATATGTTAGGGACAATAAATACTGTACATCCCTCGTATAGAAATTATTGGTTTTTAGTAGTTTTTTGATGTAATATAATACTGTTTAGGGTCCACTTCTGCATTTTATAAAAGATCTATTACAAACTTTCGAAAATTCCTATTATTACGTTTGTAAATAAAGATGTCATATAAATTCAACACGAAGATGTTGAACCTTGTTAAAATCAGGTATAAGAGGTTGAGCAATCTGAACAATAATTTAATAAAGAATGAGTAGTTCCTAATTGGCAAAGCATGTAATGTATTTAAAGGAAATCTTAGTGCCAGGTAAATAAAAAAAGCCATAGTTGCATATTAATGTCATAGA
Source organism: Melolontha melolontha (assembly GCA_935421215.2). Lineage (NCBI taxonomy): Eukaryota > Metazoa > Arthropoda > Insecta > Coleoptera > Scarabaeidae > Melolontha > Melolontha melolontha. The sequence continues at coordinate 49,371,489 of OW285240.1, forward strand.
AATATTAACACAACCTTACGTACTTGTATTTACAACTTTATTTTTGCAATATTTAATTATGTAACTAGATGTTATGTTACATTATGTGATCCTATTTAATATCCTTAAATAAATAAATTCTTTCTAAATCCACTGAAACTTAAAGGATTAAATTTTAAAGAGTACATGTATATGTAAGGCGATTGCGTAAGACGTGGTTTTCAAATCAGAGTATTATTTTTATTAATCGAACAGGTATGTATTTACCAAATCGATAAATCATTTTCGTAAAAAATAGACGCTTTGAGATACAACATTTATATTATTTACGAATAACTTCATGGAATTTTACAGAATAACGCAAATACTATGTAAATGTATTCAATAATCCTACAATATATAATAGTATCAGGTGATTAATTAATTTATACATATGTATATGTGTACGATATACAAATAATAGGATGACGATAAATAAATTCAAAGGAAATGGCATAATCATTTGATTGAATTATGTAAGATTTTGGAGAAAAATAACTACGAATAAACAAAGTGTTTTAAGGCAGAAGTGTGGAGTGTTGGCTTTCAATCATTTTTTTATAATTAATTAATTAATTTAAAAACCTAAAAGATTATTTTTCGTTGTAATTCATATTTACTTATCTTTATCTGTATTAATTAATATAATCGTAATTTAATTTCTAATACGTTTGAAAAAAGGAATATTCTTGGTTACCACGAAGCTCTTTATTTGAATATAATTCAACCGTTATAGTTCGTTTTAACTTACTTTAATTTTACTAAATAAAAAGTATGTACCTCTATAGCATCCCCTGGTGTAAGAGTGTGATCAGTCTGATCAGCTAACCATAATGTAAATGAGATTCAGGTACCCTGGGCCGTAGATGCGCAGGGGTGTATTTTCTAATATTCGTGCAATCATATACATATACAGGGAGTTAAAAATGTTTTTTTCTCACGATTCTCGTAATTCTCATTAAGGTAAAGAAAAAGTCTCAGTAAATATAGGTCCTAAAATCAGTCACTTCTGAGTTATAATTGATTTTACATTTTTTTCATCAAAAGCATAACTAGACTTTTGCTTATGTTACGAGATAAAATTAATATTTTTTGGGAGTAGCGGCCGGATAATTAAAATAATATTTAATTTGACGTATCTCTTGAGAATATAGTATCTTTTGCAAAAACTGTAAAATTTATGTTAAAAAAGGTAAGAGATGATATTATAATAAATCTACTTATATTATTTTTTTTTAATATTAATATATTGCAGCATTTCTAAATAAAACTAAACTTTTTATTAGCACTTTCTTTAGCTGTTTTCAGCTATATTTTTATTTTGATGGGTGGAAAGAATGTTAGCTTTGTCAACACTTTGCGCGGGGGATTGTTTAACTGCTGTCGGACATGTGTGTTTTTATTTTATTTTTGTGGTGTTTATATTGTTATTATTCGGAGGGTGTTTCTATAATGGTTTATAGATTGCTTAGCTTGAACTAACAGATTAATGTTTTTAGCATTGTTATATTTAATATTGTTCACCTTCTCTGTCTTCGTTCCAAGGTCTTTACATTCTCTTGTAGTAAAATATATGCTTTCTCACTTTACAATTTATATTTTGCTACTAAAAAAAATTTATATGAACTTTATTACTTAAATAATACAATGTAAGAAATGTCATAATGCCATTTTAATTATACCATGTTAAGTAATGACTAGAGTGGACCAATTCGGAGCGAAAGCAGAGGCGTGACTAACGAATTGGTTCCCGCATGCGAAACATTATTAATATCTAGAGATATACTATCACGAACGGTGCTGTTATTATGTTATTAAGTAATATAATAAGTTATTATATTACTTAATACTACATATTTGTATTATATTTTGTTTATTTTAGTTCCAATTTACAGTCGTGTATTGTGCATTCTATAGAACAGGAAAGTGTTTTATATTTATATGAATATGAATATCACCTATATTTCTCTCAACACTGCTTTATAGAAATTATGTGTCAACAAATTTTTGCTGTTCCCTAGTTTTGATTTATTATAATTCCTACTTTTATCCGTCGTTTAAAGTTTAATATAAGCACTTATATAATATAAGTGCTTATATTAAACTTAACAACAATACTTAACAACATAATAACAGCACCGTTCGTGATAGTATATCTCTAGATATTAATAATGTTTCGCATGCGGGAACCAATTCGTTAGTCACGCCTCTGCTTTCACTCCGAATTGGTCCACTCTAGTAATGACAATTCAATTTCATTCCCAGAACTAATATAAATAAGCCAATCGAGTTCACTTTCTTAAGAACAATTTATTTAAAACCACTCGTAAGGACTAGCTCACATCTTAGCTGTGTTTACGCACCCTCACCGCAGGAGGTGTTATAAAAGTACTTACCTATTATTTAGTAGAATTAAAATAAATTGAAACGAATTGTAACCATAAATATATAATATAAAACTGGAACTTTAGGAATTATTTACAAAATTTGTTCTCGAATGAAATTCCAAATTTTCTTGCTTTTCGTGAGAATGTGTTTGCGACTGCAATGACGTTTTTTATTTAGTTTTATAGTTGATTTCAAAATTTACGTTTTTTCACTTTTTATTTTTTGATAAAATAATTACACACCATTCAACTGAAAAATAAATCAAGAGACAGTTAATAGTTGATTTTATAAGAAATTGGTATGGAAGACAAACATTTGCGCCAAGGCGCATTGTCGTGATGCAACCAACGCATGACCCTGTTTCGATATTTTTCAAGAACCTCTCGGTAAAAGTGTTGATTGACTGTTTGGATTTGAGGCACAAACTCTTTGTGGACGATTCCCTGGCTATCGAAAAAGCAAATCAGAATGCATTTGATTTTCGAACTAGCTTATTCTTGCGTCTTTTGGGCCCTGAGGGGTTGAAGTGTGCCATTCCATAGCCTGGCGCTTCGTTGTCGAATCGTACTCAAACACTCAAGACTTCTCACCAGTTCACACATTACAGAAAATGGGGATCATTTTCAATCGATTCCAAAAAGTCTAGGCACCTTTCGTTGATGATGTTCTTTTGGTTCTGCGAAAGGATTTTTGGAACTATTTTCGCACATATTTTTCTCAATACCAATTCATTGGTTAAAATTTGATGAACGGTGGTGTGAGTCAAATTTAACTCTTCCCCGATCATTCTAACTATCAACCGATGATCTCAACGAACGAGATCTAGAATTCTGTTAAGCTTTTCATCGGTTTTACAAGATGAAGGCGGTGTGTGGTTCATCTTTTCTTCTGAAAATGCCTTAAATTTTGTTTTTTGCAAATGTTTCCGTTGCCCTGAGCTCAAGTTTGGAGCAAAACCTGATAGAAAAACTTTACTCGGAATTGATGTCACTCATTTTTAGAACATACTAGAAAAAACTGTTTCATGAAATAATCGCTACGGACAACCAAATGGCGTTAGCGAGTTCAAACTCGTACTGAAGGTGTATCAACCTGTCACCTCTCCAAGTCCTGCGTCTAAAGTGTTGCCAGATCGAACGCTAGTTGCCAGTCTCACTATTTAATTTACACACCTCGTAGATGAATAAATTAGTCGACTGTGTTTTATTGATCTATTCTCGACATTTGACAAATTTTAAGTTACATTCTAAGAATTATATTTTGTAAAATAATTGTTAGATGGAGAGAGCGCAGGAAAATGAATTATAAATTAGCGAATGAGTACGCTTAGTTTGTTTTACATTTATATATTTAAATGCAAATGGTAAAAATGATCTAACAAGGTCGTCATTTAAAACAAATCAACAATATTACAATTGTTAAACGGGCATTTTCAGAAAGAAGAAACTATTTTTAGAAGCTACATGTTCATAAAACTAATAATGGATTGAAGTGGTTGAAGATAATGGATCTTTAAGATATTCGAGCTGAAAATATAAGTACCGAAACAGTGTGAACACGCAACACTTTTATCTTTCGTAAGTAAAGTACATAATTCATAATAGTAACATAATTCTCGGTAAGTTACACACGAATTATGTACTTTACATAAGTTCTACGTACAGTGTAAGATTAGAATCGTAAAGTCTGAGATGACACTTTAATAGGACGCTAAAATAACGATTTATATTAATTAAAATTACATACACCGCATGTCTAGATATTAGATAATGTTGATGGCAGTCTATTATATATTGTTTGCCAGCATCGCGGCAAAAATTATTATATATTATACTAAATTATCTCTAGAATTGCTCTTTATTCAGAAATGCTTGAAATTAATAATGTACGCACTTTAAATTATATAAGAATAGATCTATTGCAATTATTTGTGAACTGAAATATTGAGAAAATTATATTTTTCACAAACAAGTGAAACGTGTCCTACATTCAAAGACATTTCTATGATTTCACATGACTTTTTTAAGTGAGTTTTTTAAGTTGAAAGTTTACAGTTATCTATTAATTACACAGGCCTGCACATTTGGAATCACTTGAATTCGAGTGATTCTGAAGTATTTTGATGCGCTGATTACTAGACTCGGCAAAGAGGGGCAATTTTCAGTGCAGTGCCGAGAGCAACGTAGAGGGGAGAAGCGCGCGGCACGGAAACTCAAGCGTCCGTATCAAAGCACACTTGCTCAGTATTATTCCACTGGTCGTTGTGAGTGCATGTCAGTACTTAGAAAATGTCGTATTTAGGTATGTTTTGGAGACGGCGTATTCCGAAGAAACTAGAAAATGTAATAGCGAGTATGCCGGATACGAAGAATACGAAGGTGATAGAATTAAATGAGTCAGGTGCGACGACTATTTGACGTGTACCAGCAGGTGGAAGTGTGAAGACCACCTAAAAAGTATAAAATACTGTTCTGCAATCCATGGCAAACGATACAGCGAACAATTAACATTTGATATAGGTGTTTGTTTTATTATATGTAATCTACCGTTCACTTTGCTAGACCAAAAAGCATTTGTCTCCTTCTGGAGCAAGTATTCGGATTATACATTAACATGTCGGACATCGATTAGAAACGCTTGATACGGCCGCTAGGCTCCTCCACGTTGTTCCCCGCACTGCACTGAAACTTGCCCCTCTTTGCCGACTCTACTGATTGCGAATATGTATTCAGTTTTCCTTCATAACGTCCAGATTTTTCAGAATAGACATAGGAAGAAAATTCTAGACTTTTTTTTAGAAAAAAATGTATTAAAAACTATTAAAATTTGATAAACGATTACTTGTTTATTGCGTAAACATGTCACTTATGCAAATTTATTGCATTTTCGCAATGTAATGTGAATGTAAATATGCTTTCTACATTTTACGACGCTAACTATTCGAATTTTTTAATAGAAAAAAATTCGCCCTTAAGCAGAATTCGAACCAACGTCCAGAATTTGCCGGACCATTGCTTTAACCACTAAACTATTAAGGACAGTGATTTCGAATCATTGTGGAAATGTCTTAAGTCAATTAGTTAGAACTCGTTCAAAAAGTTTTATCCATTTTGTATTTGAATAAAAAAATATTCTAACGTGGTGGATTTTCTTTTGACTATTTTTCTCGTAATTAGTGCATTAAAAATGATCGGGAACGCTACTCAGATCTTAAAGGGAAAAACTATTGTAGGCCTGTGTTATCTATTTCTGGACATTGGCTAGTAAAGGCTGTTAAATAAGAGGGACATATGTTAGCAGGAAATTAAAAAAATATTGTATTTGGTTGGCAATTATGCGTAAAAAATAGACGAAATGTTCGCCACAACTTCGGCACTACACCTCCACCCGCTGGTCAAAATTTTGGATGACATAATTGGACCTTTATCCGACCAATATACATTACAATGGTGGATTGATATATAAGATCTCCAACAACGCCATTGGGTGAGCAGCGAGGGTAGAAACAGGTTGTAACTTGCAAACGGTAATTTCGAGTATCTCATTTTAGCATGCAAAGTTTCATTTTCCTGTGCATCATCGTTGAGTAACAGTATCATTTATTTATTAGTTCGATTTCTGAGACACGTACTAAGCAACGATGCGTGATAGCATTTTTAACGCTGAAAGATGACGCGGTTATCGAAATTTGCAGGCGTTTGAAAGCAGTCAATGGAATATCGTCGTCCTGATTTTTCACGTGTCCGAAAATTCAAGAGTTCCATCAGCACAGAAAGTCATCCTCACCATTTTCTGATATAGGTTTACGGCAACGATTGTATAGATGTGAAGAATGTTCGCCAGTGGATTCGGCATGCAAAATTCTATCATAGAAGCGAAATGAAGGTGTTTGACGAAAGCGATCAAGAAAGAAACCAATACATTGTTCAGACATTGAATTACAGAAAAATTTGCACCAGATGAGGCCCGCGACAATTAACGGATGTCTTGAGAGAACAAATTAAAAACACTTGTCAAGATTTTCTCATGATCATCATTGGCACTGATAAATCTTGGGTTCATCATTAAGACTCCGAAAACAAGCGGCTATCGATGCAATATAGTCGAGAATCAGGACGACTATATCCTGATTCTCACCATCTGTACGAACATTCAAAAAGGTCCATCAATGCAAAAAGTCATACTCACCATTTTCTGGAATGCAAAGGGAGCTATTCATACAGAATACCTGCCGAAGGGATCAACGGTTAATTCAATAAGATACTGTAAAACATTAAGATCACTAAGGAATCGTATCCATAGAGTTAGGCCTGAAAAAACGATTTTTTCTTGCACCACAACGCTAGACTGCATTGCAGTTGCAGCAACGAAACAATGAAAACAATGATGAGGCTGAAATTAACGGCAGTTTCGCATCCTCCGTACAGTCCTGATTAGGCATCTTCAGATTTCTGGTTATTCCCAAAGTGGAAAAAAGGTATTGGATCTAGTACAACTGAAATTGCCCAATTGACGAAAACTGTTGAAAAACAGTTGTAACAGCAGATGATGCGTAGTGTTTTTAATAGATTCAGTCAAAAAATCAAAGCATTGCTTATTGGTTTTACGATTTAAAGAGAATTGCCGATAAAGAATTCGTTTCAAGTGGTACAACGGTTAAGCCGACTATTATCTTGCCATACTGAAGCATTTGGTAGGGCGTGTTCGTTCTTATCACCTGAATATCGAGAACAAAGAAGTCCACACCCTCCGTGCTTATTCGATTTGACCCTGTTCGGTAATTATTTACTCCCAAAGCTGCATTTGGCGATTGCAGAAAATATCTTTATAATTAGCGACATAAAAGTAATTTGATGATATTCATGAACGTGCAAATATTGAATTTCTCCTGAAGGTGAATATTTCGAATAAATAAAATGATTTTTGTCAGAATTTGTTAACTATTTTTGTTTTCTTTAAATCCATTCGAGTTATTATTGGGGCGTGGAAACATTGTCATATCTAAATAAATACATGAAGTACCTGCAAGTAAAATTTCGATCGTTTCATTAATGAGTAGTATATTTATTAATTGACTTATGTTCGAATGCATACATATTGCAAATTTTTATTTTATCCCGTGTAATAAAATATGCAAAAATTCCTAAAACACAGGAAACGCAGCGTAATGGTCTAGACTTATTTTGGCGGGTGTAAAGTTGGAAACTTGTGAAAATGTATGGTAAAATAATAAAGAAAGTTTAATTAATATTTGGTTAGTGTGGCTTTCACTTATCAGCTAGATAACGATTCAAAAAAATTTACAATCTGTTAATTAATAATTTGAAGAGATTATAATGTTCAACTGTTATTTGTAGCAATTTCTATTTTGAAGCTTTCATTATTATGTAAATATAACGTAGTCATATTGTATTTCAACCAATTCGATTTGCGTATTTAAATATAAATGAACAACAAATGTTTGGTATCTTTCAGAGATAAATACTAAAGTTATTCAAAACTATTTTCCAGTTCTGTGAAATACTGACGCTACCTAATGAGCAGAGAGCGGACTGAAATGATTGAATGACCAATTGCTCCGATAAAACGTGTCGGTATCATGTACAGTATGCATGTTATAACAGTTCCACTATTTGCTTGCTATTAGTAGTATTAGAATCAACAAAAACAATACGACCAAAAAGGTTTAAGTATTGGTTAGAAATCCATTATATTAAAGTAAAGTTGTGGACTATTCAAAGTTTCGGCATTAAGTCAATGGAAAACCTCTGGTTATGTATATAAAAAAGATGTATAGGATACTACGAGGCGGGTTTGGGATGTTCTCAGAATGACACAAAGATACACAAGTGTATCCAACTTACTAGATTTGTCAAGTATCATCCTTAATTTATTTATATATGTATATATAAAGATAATTATTTCTTGACCTTAGTATGTTATGGTAGATTCAATTAGTTGGCGATTTAAGGTTTGGTTTTTACTGAAATATGTAATATACTTAAAACAATCTTACATGTTTCGGCATATGATGCCTTTTTCAAAGAAATTTGAAATATAAATGGTCACCCGAGCACGTCGATAAATGAAAGAAATATTATTGCCGTGGAGAACCTACTGAAAGAGGACAGACAAATGACTATATTTCAAATTAATATACGCCTAGAAATAGGTAGACGACAAGTTCATGAGATCTTACATGATTGTTTGGGCGTAAGCAAGGTTTCAGCCCGCTGGGTGCCAAGGCTGTTGGGACCGGAACAGAAACTCAATAGATCTGACACTTGTCGTCAACTTCTGCAATAGCTGTTAGCCCGTTACGGTGATGAATTTTGGCAATGGATAATAACCACTGACGAAACGTGGATTCCTTATTTCAATCCTGAGATCAAAAGTCAATCCAAAGAATGGCGTAAACCCAAAAAAGGGCCTCCACTTAAGGCGCGTGCAGTTCCGTCTGTTGGAAAGGTAATGCTTACTGTATTGAGATTGAGTAGTGATTATTTTTATGGATTATCTGGCGAAAGGTACCACAATTAACGCAGATTATTCGAATTTATTATCCGGCAGGCACTTATCAGAAAACGGCCTGGGAAGTTGCATAAGCGTCCGTTATTGCAACAAGATAATACAAGACCGCACACCGCAAGAAAAACGGAGGATTTTTGAAAATTTTGGAATTGCTTCTGCATTGACGTTATTCACCGGATCTCGCACCGAGGATTTTGATCTGTTCCCAGATTTGAAAAACCTTTACGGCGTGTTAGTTTTGAGAGTTCAACTGACGTAAAACGTGCCATAAATAGGTGGATTGAGGACGGCTTAAAAAAATTAATTTATCGTTGGGATAAATGTATTCAATTAAATAGCGATTATGTTGAAAAACTACATTGTAATATTGATCAAAATTGACAAAATAAAAAAATTATAGTTAAATTTACAGAACTTTGGTAACATCCCTCGTACCTGGAATAACATTTCTAAAAAGTATAAAGATATGTCTCACGTAACCAAAACTTGTTTGTTACCGTTAACAGGTAACAAACAAACAAGTTTTATCTCAAATTAATATACGCCTAGAAATAGGTAGACGACAAGTTCATGAGATCTTACATGATTGTTTGGGCGTAAGCAAGGTTTCAGCTCGCTGGGTGCCAAGGCTGTTGGGACCGGAACAGAAACTCAATAGATCTGACACTTGTCGTCAACTTCTGCAAGAGCTGTTTAGCCCGTTACGGTGATGAATTTTGGCAACGGATAATAACCAATGACGAAACATGGATTCCTTATTTCAATCCTGAGATCAAAAGTCAATCCAAAGAATGGCGTAAACCCAAAAAAGGGCCTCCATTTAAGGCGCGTGCAGTTCCGCCTGTTGGAAAGGTAATGCTTACTGTATTGAGATTGAGTAGGGATTATTTTTATGGATTATCTGGCGAAAGGTACCACAATTAACGCTGAATATTATTCGAATTTATTATCCGGACCACTTCCGCAGGCACTTATCAGAAAACGGCCTGGGAAGTTGCATAAGCGTCCGTTATTGCAACAAGATAATACAAGACCGCACACCGCAAGAAAAACGGAGGATTTTTGAAAATTTTGGAATTGCTTCTGCATTCACGTTATTCACCGGATCTCGCACCGAGGATTTTGATCTGTTCCCAGATTTGAAAAACCTTTACGACGTGTTAGTTTTGAGAGTTCAACTGACGTAAAACGTGCTATAAATGGGTGGATTGAGGACGGCTTAGAAAAATGAATTTATCGTTGGGATAAATGTATTCAATTAAATAGCGATTATGTTGATAAACTACATTGTAATATTGATGAAAATTGACAAAATAAAAAAATTATTGCTAAATTTACAGAACTTTGGTAACATCCCTCGTACATGGAATAACATTTCTAAAAAGTATAAAGATATGTCGCACGTAACCAAAACTTGTTTGTTACCGTTAACAGGTAACAAACTGTATTACGTTCTATAACTCTTATGGAAAAAACTATTATTCTATTAAATTCTAGTTATCGAAGTTTCCATATTAAATACAAAAATATGCCATTTAAACATCCCGGAACCTTTTCCGAAAAGGTTTTATTTTGAATTTTCCGCTTCCGAAATTATTTTAATTTAATCAGGTCTAAAACACTTATAATTCTATTGAATTTTATAATAACTTTTGCAAGAAGTGATACCTGTAAGAGATAATTAATAAATAAGTAATACATTGTATTAATATTAAGTCTTGGTATGTTACAGCAAACAAAAATATGTAAAATTGTGTTAATGCAAAACTGTGTTAAGTGTGTGTAAGCGCATAAAATGGAATTAACAAAAAATTGGCGAAAATTACAAGCAATGATATTTTGTGATATATGGTATATATGTTGCATATATGTATATAAAGAAGAAAACCAACAAAAACAACATGGACTGGAAAAATGGATTTTAGTATGGACGAAGTATTAGGTAACCCATGTATTTATTATAATCTATTATTTAATTACACATTTTTATGGGCTTTGTACCCACCAGGCTGATCACATAAACAAATTATACATGTAGTAAACCATTAGATCTTCTGCTGAAATGCTTTTATCTTGCAAAAAGTTAGTAAATGTAAGTAATTAAAAATAATAATAAAATGCAAAAAAAGGAAACCACAATCGACTATAAAAGAACAATCTACAAAATGCCAGCTATTTTATATTTTTATGTACAGATTATCTGATAGGTAATGTCAAAATATAAAATTCTGACATAAATGGTTTGTTATTAAAGTAAAAAAAACATGCAATAAAGATGCTGTATTTGCTTATTGAAATACAAATTGCAATCTAAGACTTACAACATTACAGCATGTGCGACATGATGCCCGTGTAACCTCTTGCGGAATGTTCTATCCTGACATAATCGGAAATTTTATTCCAATTGTTAAAATAAAAACACACAAACAACACTTTTGATTATTACGTCAGCATATACAGCATCCCAGGTTAAGGATATTTCCAAGGAGTTTTCGAATATTCTGTGAATATTTTATAATTAAGTTTATATTATTTATTGCTCTTTCGATAGCTTTAACTAATTTAGCGTATACATGCATTCAAAATATTCTATTTTAAATTATTGGATCGCTACTTTAATTTTGAATAGCTTATTACTTTTTACTGTATTGGCACTTTTCAATTAATTAACTACTAATTCATATCCAAAGTTTATTCCAAGTATGTATATAGCGTCGGGCACAACAATGGATCAAAAACATTCAAATTAACTATACTTAGGGCCTTATTATAAAGAAGTAGTAATTCGATGAATAAATATAATAAATGAGTAAACGACTTGAGTATTATAAATTTATAAAACATATGATCAAGTAAATAACTAATCCGAGAATATTAGCATATTTTGAAACTTCTGCTATGTGATAAATGATGGCAGCACTTTTGAACAAAATTTAAATTACACATATTATTTTCGTGCAATATTATCAGTATACCTATAGCAAAAATAAAGGAAACTTTACGAAAACTAAATTGATTAAAAAGGTACTGAATGAAGCAGCTACACACATTTCATAGTAAAAATAAAGGAAACTTTACGAAAACTAAATTGATTAAAAGGTACTGAATGAAGCAGCTACACACATTTCATTAACCGACTTCCAAAAAGGAGGTTTTCAATTTGTCATGTACGGTCGCGGTTACATAAAAGCGACCACTAATTTCACATTTTGTGTTATTTTCATAAATTTTGGCTTTGTAAGTAATGACACTAATGACAAATTAAATAATATTTGACTTTTTTCATTATTAAGTGACAAGATGTATACAATAGGAAAAAGTGCCGGTCGTTTTTATGTGACCGCGACCGTACATATATTTTTTATGTTTGTTCGTGCATAACTCACCTAAGCAACACGCTCCAAACACACATTATGCGGCCGGTAATTAAAAACAATGTTCTCAGATCTTCTGGTGAAAGACATTACTTTGCACTTGCTCCTATTTAGAGGAAGTTGGCTCACTGCACACCATTGAGACACATTTTCAAGATCACACTGAAGCAAATTGCAATCTTCCAGGCAAGAAACCATTCGAAATATTTTAAGATCATTCGCAAAAATTTATCCGAAGAAATAGTATGCCCAATGTCATTAATAAAGGTATTGAATAGCAATGGGCCCAAAAATTGGGGCCTTGCGGTACACCGGAAGTAGCTATATTATCGGTTGACGAATAACCATTGTAAAAAACATTCTGCGATCGCTGGGAAAGGTAAGATTGGAAGAATATTATGATCGCGTCATCAAAACCAAAGTGTCTAAGTTTATTAGATGATCAAGAGGATCGAAGACTTTCGAGAAGTCGAAATTAAATTAGTTATGGTTGCGCGCTTGGTGACAAAGCCATGTTGACATGGAGATAAGTACATTTTAACGAGAGGATAAATAGAGGAATAGATGCACTCTTCAAATATTTTGGCAAAATTAGATAGAATGCCTATTGGGCGGTAATTTGATATGTTACTAGGATTTCCAGACTTCAAAATAGGGACAATACGTGCATATCTTCCATTCAATCGAAAAAGTCGAGGATTTAAAAGACAAGGGAAAGATTTTAGATAGAGGACCGATAAGAACATATCTACAATCCTTAATAAAAAAAGCCGGAACTCGATCAGGACCAGATAGCAATGTGTTTTTAAGTTTGCAAATGGAGGCAAGAATATCCCCATCAGAGAAGTCATGAACCGGAGCACAAGGCATGCCGTGGGACGCACCAGAAGGAGCAAAAGCTGACGACAGGTCAATGATCTCACTCTTGAAATACTCTGTAAAACCATCGACTATGGCCTGAGGACGAACAAGTATTTCTTCCACGAAAGTTAGGCATCCAGGAATACAACCTTCACGCTTTTTGTCGCAAACATAAGACAAAATTCCTTTGGATCCTGCCAGATGCCACTTTGAATATTGCGTAAGTAGGTAGAATAGCTACCGTGACATGTTGTTTAAGTAAAGCCATCGCAATTCAGTCAGATAATCCAGGCATGATACTTCTTATATTTGGTAAGACAGCGGTGTTTTAATTTAATGTTCGCAATAATTTCGGAAGTGTACCACTTAGGATAAGATATTGTGTGATGTATGGTTTTAGGCACATGTTAATCAAATAAGGAATACAAAATTTGGTAGAAGATTCTAGTAGCAGTAATAACATTGGGGTACTCACCCAACATTGACTAATCTACGTCGCGCAAAGATTTATAGAGCTCAGGTAAATGCGTTTTTTTGAAATTGTAAGTTTCGATTTTATTCTTGTCTAAATTAGGCGACGTATTGATATTAATAGACATAATCGTAAACAGGGTGGGATGGTGACAATCCTCAGGAACCAAAGGGGAGACATCACGTTGGACATCACCAAAGGAATTAGAGATCACCAAATCCAGAGTTCTGCCATTTTTGTAATGTATAAAATTGTATTGAGTTAAATTGCAAAAATCGACAAAAAAGTATTTGAGATTAAAAATCATTAGAGTTATTGGCAGAGAAATGCAAGTCACTAATTATTAAGACATTCGGATAATTATCTGCTCAAACAAATTAACAAAAGATTCAAAATTGAACGGAGTTATATCAGGAGGAATATATAATACAAATATTTAGGTACATAAGACCTATAAACACACTTGGGACCAACCATATCGACATACGGAAAGTCACCGAAATTGTTCTTGAAGTTACAGAAAGATACTCCTAGGCAGCTCCGATAGGCAACCAAAACGCCTCCACAACGACAGCGGTCGATCTCATGAAATTTTCTATCAGACCTGAGGGTGAAATAGGACGGTGAAAAAAGCTCCGAATTGCACATATCTTCAGACAGCCATGTTTCAACAAGACACAGCAACTGAAGTATAAAACTCATTAATCTTAATCCGTAGACCTCTGACATTTTGAAAATATACTGAAATCTTTAGAATTAGGATACGAATTGCAACATCATCCACCATATTCAGCTCCGACTGGTTCCTTTCTTGTTTCCAAACTTAAAAAAATGGCTTGGTGCTAAGAGATTCGATACAAATGAGGTGGTAGCCGCACCAAAAACCTATTTTGGCGAGATTCCGGAAAATTACTTTTTAGATGGCTTAAAAAATTGAATAGTTGCTGCGCTAAATGTATAGAATTGAATGGGCATTATATTGAAAAATAGATACTGTTGACCATAAAATAAGTTTTTCATTGAAAAGTCAGCTTCGTATATACAAATTAATAATATTTAGCATTTTAATTTTTGGTCAAGTGACTTTTGAAATACACTGTGTACGAAAAAAATAGCTTGACAACTAGCTTTTGTATGTAAGTTAATGGTTTATTAAGATTTCGAGGAATTGTTGTTACTTTCTTCAACAGATAGTAGAAAACATAAAAACATCATTTAGTATGACGATATGCTTTTAGTAAAAAACCCATAATGAATAAATATAAAACGTGAGAAAATAGAATATTGAATTGTTGTAGCTATTTAAGTTGTTATACACATAAACCTAGACGGCTGTATATGCTTGTGTACTTGATATCAGTATTGAATGGATTAAATATGTTACATATCACTATCAAATGAATTAAATCTTGTTTGTTTTAGAGGTAAATATTATTGATAAACAAGCACTGATAAAACACTCTAAATATTCAAATATTATAAAGTAATAAATATAAGTTTTATCAATCTCGAATAGTTTTCAAGAATGTAGACGAGAATAATTAGCAAAAATTTCTTCAATTTATATTCAGTGAACAGTTATATTAGATTTTTGAACTAAAGCTAAGTTTATAATCCAATTTACCAACATTTCTGTAGTATTTTGATCAATATTAAAAATACATCCAAGCAAAAATCTATAAAAAGGTTATGTTTTAAAATTTTATTGCATTGATTTTGTTATAAACAAATAATTTTGAATTTTTTGAGATTTTCTTCAAGCATCCTGTTTGGTTTCATGTCTTTCACATTTTTCGTTGCCTTTTGAAACATATTACATAATGCCATTTGATATATTTTCTCAGTATATGAAATTCTCTATTTAATATAGTTTTGAAACCCGAGGTAGAAGATCTTGCTTACTTCGAGAAAAAATTGCTTATCAATTGATCAACCAGAAGTTTCATATATTTCAAATGTGTTGTATATATGTAGCCATGTTCTTTTAAACAGAAACTCCTTAAAAGCATGCTGCTAAAGTGGCTTGTTACAAAGTTATGTCAAAACAAGGTAAAGATCTTTATTTAAACAATTAGTGCGAGGGTGATTCTAAAAGTAAACAATGTTTTGATCTGACGAGCCGTTCAGTTTTTCCACCACCATTTCTTCGCGCCAGTCTTACGCTGACAGCGAGCCTTTGCGGTCGTTTACTGTTTATTTGTGCGACTTTAAAATGTGTCACAAAATAAACGATTCCACGCTAGTGTGAGGCTCACTTTTTGACTGTGAAATTAATTCGCCCTAATGGAATTTGCAGATAACTAAGATTTGTGGTAACGCGATGAAGCTTCAGTACGAAAATGGTGCATTATGTTTAATGGCGAACGGACGAATATTCATGAGGAAGAAAGCTCAGACCGACCGTTAGTTGCGACTGATGAATTTAAATTAAGGATCGTGGATCAAATTGAACAGGATATACGTTTCACTGTAGATGGACTGACAACTATCTTTCCCGAAATTTCAAGAACAGTTCTTTATGGAATTGTTAGTGGTGATTTGGGCTACAGAAAAGTATACCCCAAGTAAGTTCCTCGAGTTTTGACAGATGAACATAAACAAAAACGAATGGGACCACTGACTTTTCATCTGTCAGTACAAGGATAGCGAGCAGTTTCTGAATCAGGTTGTACTGATGATGAGACCTGCATTGGGACTCCGTGCACAGTAGTATTCTATATAACGAATTCTACAGTAGTATTCTACTGCCGCTTTCTATTCCTTCCAATATTCGTACTCCGTGTTGATATCGCATTCTCTTCGGGTTTGTTCGTAACTTTAATATCCATTCTAAAAATATTAGTTTATCTTAGCAGTTATTTTTGTCACTAAATTTTTATTGGCTCCCTTATTTTCACATGTTTTAAAAGATACATTTGTAAAACTCTTGTCTTAAGTTCTTAATCCCCTTTATTTTGTCTGCTTCGTTTACTATTTACATTTCTTAGTTTTTCTGTTCTGACAAATTATATTATTCATTATTAGTACAGATATAATAATAAACATATTCTTGCACCACAGTAAAAAAAGGTAATTCAAAATATATCACAATAACATACAATTATCTTGTTTTTATTTGAAGATGTTACCTGGATTTATTTACAATACAATTGCTATTGAAGAGGAACAAGACAGAAAAGAGGAATTCCGGCTATACAGTAATGAAAGACGATTTATGAGAGAAGCTAGAAATGCATTTAATTTAACAGATTTGCATTTTAAGCAACAGTTTAGACTGACAAAGAAAATGGCTCATTTTTTAGTTTCTGATTTCCAATCAGTAATTGTCTATAAATAATAGTCAATTTAATCATCTCATTATAGTTTAAGATATGGATAATGATATAAAAAGAAAAACAAATATTTTATTTTATCCAGTGGTATTTACTCACTTTTCTTCATTCTTCGACCGTTTTTTCTCAATATCCCAAATAATTTAATAGTTCTGCAACAGTTTTCCAAAGCGCATTTATTTACTGTCTTACTTGTAAGCCGCTAAATTTATTCAAAATTAACTGTGGTGATTCAAAAATTTAAAACAGCTGCCCAATGATCATTTGTAACACGCATTTTTTGGAAAAGGTCTTACGTATTATTGGGATTTGTAAAATGAATAAAAAATCTTCCTCCGAAAGAGAATTTGGCAACCATAATAAATACTAATCAAATTTACAATGTGTAAAACATGTGCGGGACCCAATGGATATCAGTCCACCGCTCTTTTTCGTTTTTATCAAACGTATACAAATATTTGTTTTCTATATTATCTCTTTCTAATGCGATAGGTGTTAAGGTGTAGAAAGGAAGCGATAGTTCCGGGGGTGCCTGGGGGAGGGAATACTACTGTAACGATACGGAGTACCAAAACGATAAACACGAAGCGATATATAGAATTCTATAATGCACTCCTGGATTTCGCATAAAACTCCAGAAATAAAGTGCCACTCAATGGAACGTCATTATTCCCGATTCCGATCAAAACTATGGAAGTGACAACGAACTGAAAAAGGGCTTTAATGATTGGTTTTTAACAACTTGGCGACAATTATTGAGTATGCAGAAGGCATAAGCTGGTGAAATACTACGACGAAATGAGTATATTTGAACGGAAACATGTAGCAAAATAGCTAAGGTATCAAATGTCTTGTGAAATTATCTTAAATAAAAATATCTAGAGAAACAAAGATTCCCTACTTTTAGAATCACCCTCGCATTTATTTAAGCATGGGTAAAAAGTCTAGCTTCAGCACAATTGTAATTTGCTTTGCCACAAATCAGAAGTATCGAATAAACTTTCATAGCAACAAAAATTTAAAAAAAAAATTTAAACTGGCGGAGTCCACTTAGTTTTGTCGGATAATTTGAAACTATTCATTGTAAAAGTTTCTTGTTTGCGTTGTTGATAAAAACGTAGCTACATAAGTATATCCAGTTCAACATTTTTGAAACACCTTTCCCGTATATATAAGAATCGATTTTGTACAAATCTAAGCTACAATTTCTGTCACACCTTGAAACTCAAAAAACCATAATACCGGTGACCTCTGTTATTCGTATTTGATAAACAAATTCAGTTTCTTGATGATATCCTTCTGCATTACAAATTTATTTAACCTTTTCTGATATAAATGTAGAAGTTAAGTAAGTTCGACCTAATAAAAATCACTGAACCAATACTCATATAGTATGCAAATACAATTATTTTGTTTGGCAAGAGATTTCAAGGGGATATTAAGAAATATCACAAGAACAATCACAATCAATACATATATGCATATGTAGCTTTTAAGATTTGATTTAATAATGTTTAATGTGTCAAAATTATAAATAGTTACAATACAGAAACTACAGAAAGTATGTTTCTTGAAAAAAATGTAACCAAATCTCCAATAGATATGATTATGATATATATAATAGCTTACCCCACATCTAATATTTTATATTAGTAATCTTTCAACAAAGTGAACAACATAAATTAACTAATAAATTATCAAAGAGTATTTAAATATTTCCTTTGTCAATATTTGATAATACATGTATTGTTTAAATGATTCATATAAACATATATTTTTAGTAATTTTTTTTTTATAAAAATATTTATTATAAAAAACTAAAACATTTTTGAAAATATTCACAAAATATTCAAAGAAGCAGCTTGGAAATACTAATAATTAGAACATATTAATAAAACAATTCACACTATAATAAATCTTGCAAACCATGAGTAAAAAGTAGATAGAAATTGAAATAATATCAAAACCATATCAAATAAATTGATAATAACATTTAAAATTTCTAAATACTGTGATTAAATAATTAGCACAATTTAGTCATTAGTGAGTGAATAACTAAACAATATATCATGCTAGGTGACTTGAAAAAATAATTCTTGACTATATAATAGCAAATAAAAGTAGTTACTTACCTCATCAAAGAACACCTGAGTTTTACGTAGGATTTGCTTCAATTCGGTTAATTCCAGGAAATTTCTCTTCAATGCTTCAGCATTTTGATTCACTTCTCGTAACTCATTTTCGAGTTTCTCGAATGTAGCCTTTATTTAAAAAATATGGTAAAGTAAGCTTGTAGCTTTTATATAAACCAGGGACAAACCTCTAAATCAATCATTTCTCTAGGCTGAGGCGCCTCTGGATTTTCACCAGTGTCAAGCATAGGAATTCCATCTTTCTTAATTTCCTTCTCTAGGTAACGGAGCTTTCTTTCCATTTCATCACACCTCCTGACTTCATTGACGAATTTTCTTTGAAAAGCATTAACGTCAGGGTTCAACTAAGAATCACAAAGTGTTAATTAAGCATATATGATCCGTAATACATACAATGAGTCTTACATCTCTGAACTGAACTAATCCTAATTCTCCTAATTCGGATACACAAGCATATGCAGCCTCACTTTGTAGAAAAAGTTGACATAATGTCATCTCCGCGCTCCGAAATAAGGAGCCCATGTTGAAATAATTAGTTTTACACGATACACAACAGCTCAAAACACAAAAACTACTAGGAATAATTAAGTTGACATGAACACATATGTCTGTTATCGTGAAAATTATCAATGTTGGCTGTCATGTGATAGAACTAGCTCTTGCGCACTGTAGAGAAATTTCGCTGTGCGCGCACATTCGCTTTTTATTGATTGCATTAACATTTTTTTAAGTCCGGATTTTAGTTTCGACATATTTTTTTTTAATTTAAATTGTTAATCCCTTAAACTTGATTTACGTAACATGCAAATAAATATGATAAAGGTTTACTTTAAAATATATTAGGTATATTTTAAATACTTCTGTATTTAATGCGAGTTTTAAAAAGCACTGCGACAGATAATCTTTATTGATTTCCAATTTCTATCTTATAATCTTTTAATACAATTCTAATTCACGTCTTCTCAATATATGTATGAATATATAATTTGTCTATAAAAGTATTAAATTATTATTTAAGCTTAGTTTGCAAAGCTAATGAAGATTAATTTTATTCGTTGCAGGAATTGCTAACCATAAGCTAAAATGCAGTACCAAATAATATTCGAATCACGAATACATTGAAACTTAATTGTACAAAAGCTAGATGCGCTAAATAAACTGCTATGCAAAATAATTTTGTTACTACATTATCCAAGAGATTTGAAGGTATAAGATTGAATATAATTCTCTATTTTTATACTGATTTTTAGTACCTATAGTGATAGAAAACAACTATAGGAATATTATCAATATAGCATAGCGCATCATTTTCGTATTCTCAATATTTAATAAATAATAAATCTTTACATTCAATTAGTATATCAATCTTTCACATTTGTGTGCAAAGCGACTTGCTGATCAAAATTTAAGTTTATGTTTAAAATTATGTTTGTAGCGAAAATGTATCTTATCTTTGCGATAAGTAATATTTATGTAGAAAATTTGCAGTAATTAAGATTTATGAAAAAGAAAAACTAACTAGAAGTAAATTAGAAATTCTGAAGTAAACTTTGGTTTCTTTTAATGAAAGCTGAACTTAATTCCCTATTGTTTTTACTTATTAAGTGGATTTAACAGACAGATAAGTATTTTGAAGAAGTGGGTTTTGTAACCAATGTATCTATTTAGTTTTAACGGTTTGTTTATATCGTGTTATTAAGTAGGTACTGTTCTACAAGATTAAAAATGTAGATTATTTAAATCATTTTCAATTTTAAATATCAAGTAGTTTGCACAAAATGCTTTAATCGTATTTTGAATACTCACACTGTCATGTCAAAATAGCCAAAATTTGAAGTTAATGAAAATCGATTCACATGTCTCTCATTCAAAATTATGAGTTTTGCAAGTAACGATGGTGTTTAATTTTACTTCGAAGAAAAAGAAGAACTCAAAAATTCCCAAACTTAATTCTAAAGTTCAAGTGCAAACGAATTCTCAGCGAAATGTTACCGTCACCAATAATCTAATACTATCACCACAACCATCGCAAAATTTTCCCGATCCATCGATTTATCACCAATTGTCTTCGAACAGAGCTATATTCGAATCCCACAAGCTCGAGTCGGCATGTAGTTTTCTAAAATGTTTGAAAGAGAAACTGGAAAAGGATGTTGATGAAGAAAAAGGTAGTTATTTTGACAATTCAACGTCGGAAACTATATCGGACATATTGGATACGCTAATTGATGTTAGCGACAATATAACGCCCATAATAAGTGATGTTACCGAGTCCACTAAGTCGATATATCGTAATACGGTTTCATCGGATTCTTCGTCAGTGTCAGAGAAACATTTTAACAGAACCATGACTGCTACAAATAAATTATTAGAAATTGCGAAGAATCCAAAGGGAATTCCTACGAGTATGGCTGACGGTAGTTATTACTTTGCTCAAAAGATTATCGCTAACAATTTAGAAGAATTAACAATATTCAAGAATAATATTAAGAGCGTGGGTGATAAAATATACGTAGATAGAAAATTGCTAGCCCAATTGATTGAATTACATAGTTTACTGAAAGATACTATTACTAAATTGAAAAATCAAGAAGATAAGTTTTTGATGGATAGTAAATTCAGAAATGAGCTCGAGAAAAGCCGAACTTTTCACGCGCCAGAAGATTGGGACACTACGCCAAAACATTGTCAGCCATTGGCAACATCCACTCCAATATCCAAAGCACCAGTCTCATTTCACTGCGATAATTATGGTCCTAAAGAAATTGGTTCGACATACGTCACGGCCGTTTCCATTCCACACTATAGGAAAGATAAAAAATCAAAAAGAAATTCCAAAGAAATTGGCGAGTCACCAGCAGATCCTGGAACTTTAACTAAGTCCCCTGAAGGTAATACAGAACAAGATCTATCAGAAACATTCGCGACTGCACATGGATCTCCTACTAAATTAACTCCCGAGTCTAGCGCATATATAACTGCACAACAGTCTCCCAGCAAACTAAGCCCTCAACTTAGTATGAATACAACAATTCCTGGCACTCCTTCTAAAGTG
Organism: Melolontha melolontha; assembly: GCA_935421215.2. Lineage (NCBI taxonomy): Eukaryota > Metazoa > Arthropoda > Insecta > Coleoptera > Scarabaeidae > Melolontha > Melolontha melolontha. The sequence continues at coordinate 49,393,673 of OW285240.1, forward strand.
GCTTCTCAGTCTAGTGCATATATAACTGCACGTGAAGCTTCTGGTAGAATATCTCCTGAAAGCAGTGTAAATATAAATGGAAATGGAACACCTTGTAAAATAACTCCTGAACCTAATGTATATACGTCTGGGCGTCAAACTCCTTCTAAAATGTCCCCTGATTCGAGTGCGTATCTAAGTTCACGTCAAACTCCAACTAAAATATCAGCCGAGTCTAGTACGAATAAATCAACACGAGATACTACCCTACCTACCCTACCATTTGATCTAGCTAGTACGATATCAAGTGTGTCGGATGATCAAACCCTCAAGACACGCAAAATGAAAAAGAAGGCTATTAAAGCTTCAAAATTGGAGTTTGCTACTCTATTGACCACTGATATGCCATCTGATTATACTGATTACGGTATGTTTCAAGTTTATTTTTATATTTATTTTTCACTTAAGTATTATTTGTTCATTTCACCTTGGATACGGTTTCCATAAACACGGTCATATCGCCCGTGGGCGTTATAACCGGGCGATATAGCCCATAACGCCTGCTAATTTATTCACAGTTTTTAATGTGTGAGTATAAATAAGCCCCGAGAAGAAAGGATATACATTTTACAGAACTAATAATTTGAATTTTTAAGAAAGTCTAAAGAAGAAGTCTAAAATTAAGAGTATCTAAACATTGACAACTTGAAAACTTCAAAGTGTCAACAACTGCCATTTAAAATAAAACTAAAGTTAAATCGTTGATTCAAGGAGTCAAGGGGTAATGATGCGTAACGACTGTCAACGATATGATAGTTGACAGAAATCTCGGAACTTTTCCAATGTAATTTCAATTTTCCGCTTAAGAAATTAATTCTTCGTGAAAAATAAAATCTTGTATAAACCACTGACGTTATGGCAACTATATTGCCCACGGTCGACATTCATCCCTGGGGTCAGAGGCTCTCGGGCTAAATTAACGTCGACCTCGGAGCAATATAATACCCATAACGCCCTTGGTGCATAAATAACTATCTGGAACAAATATTATCGAATATTGACCCTCAAAATTTGAATTATTAGATTTGCCTTTCGGCATGTTTTAATGTATATTATATGAGTGAGTGTTTTTATTATTCACGGAATGGGAGAAAAGAAGAGAAAATAAAAAGATAAAATTATTTTTCTTTTTCAATATATTCACCTGCAACTAATACATTTTTCAGATCTCTCAATTAGCTTGTGTATACCTTCATAAGAAAATGTTTTATCTTCGTCTGAAAAGTACGCCGAAACTGCATCCTTTACTTCTACATCGCTCGTAAATTTCTTCCCACAGTTTTTTTTTTCATTTTTGGGCACAGATAAAAATCACCTGGAGCGAAGTCTGGACTCATAAGGCGGGTGATTTAAAACATCGAAGCTCACTTTATGCAGAACAGCCAGCGTAATACGACCCTTGTGGACGGCAGCATTGTCGTGCAGGAGCAGAACACATTTATTCAATTTTTCCCCTTTTCCTATAATGACTTCTTTTAACCGTTCCAGGATTGAAGCGTACCTAATATTCTCCAGTTATGGAAACGTCTTTATCCTTGTAATCTATTAGTAGGATTCCTTCTGAGTCCCAAAAAAAAAACGTTGCCAAGAGTTTTCTGGCCGACTGTGATACCCTAAACTTCTTGGGTAGCGGTGTACTTTTTTACGCCACCACATAGAGTCTTTATTAGACTCAGGTTCATAATGATGAATCCAGGTCTTATCCTCAATAACAATTTGACTTAATACGAGGGATATTTGAAATGTTTCCGCCCTTTTAACAAAAACACATATTTCGAAGCAAAACAAAATTTATTCTTCGACGTAATCTTTCTGCAACACGATACGTTTGGTCCAACGTTTTTACATCCCTTCAAACAGCAAAAAAAAAATTGATTGTCCAAGCCTGACAAATACTGATTTACAGCGTTTTCAACCTCAGCATTTGACCCATATTTTTTTTCGCCGAGATATTTTTTCAAATTAGGGAACAGGAAAAAGTCGCTGGGAGCTAGATCTAGCGAATAGGGTGTCAATAGGAATTTCGATAGGAATAAATTCGTTCAATTTTGACATTGCAACTTTGCACGTGTGAACCCGAGCGTTATCCAGATGAAACAGGATTTTCTTTTTTGCCAAATATGAACGTTTTTCATAATTGTGGCCTTCAATTTATCTAGCAATGCAGCGTAGTACTGTCCGTTCAACCCTTTGCAATGTAGTCGACAAGAATTATTCCTCAGCTATCCCAAAAAACTGTCGCCATCACTTTCCCTGCAGAGAGAACGATCTTTGCCTTCTTCGGAGTTGGTTCTCCCACCGCAAATCACTGCATTGACTGCTGTTTGGTCTCGGAAATATCGGTAAAAATTCGAAAAAATTCTGCCGAATTTTTTTGATACAGGCTAAGACACTCGCTCGACATGTACGTCCATGGGCGCTTTTGGTCGATCGTCAACAAACGCGGCACCCATGTCACGGATAATTTTCTCATATTTAAATCTTGATGTAAAATCTTGTGCACCCGCTCAGATGATATTCCACAAGCCTTAGCTATATCTATAACAGTCAATCGACGATCTTTTATCACAGTTTGATGCATTAAATTGACCATTTCGTCAATTGTAGCAGTTTTTTGGACGCCCGGAACGTATCTCGTCCAAAATGCTCATACGACCATGTTTCACTCGGCCACCCGATGTTTTATCGTTGTAAATGAACGGAAAGCTTCAGCGTATACAGAGTCTAATATATTCGACACACGGACAACTATATGACTATCACCGGTATTGGCCATTAGGTACCTACATTGGAAATTTCATGTCAGTGACACACGATAAAAATAATTACGCTAGTGCGTACCATCTGCGTCATCTTCACTCGCCCGTTATTTGTGGTTATGTTATGTCACAAAGTTGTGTTTACATTTTTGAATAACAATTACAAGAAGAAAATAAGAGTAAAGTGATCTTTAGGGTTAGAACTAGTTTTGTTAGATATTTGACATTCAAAATTAACATTTTGTATATTTTAATAAACATTATCCTGCAATTTTCCATTAACCATTAAATTTCTTTTTCTTCTAATCCGGAACATAAATTGAATATTTCTCTTACGTTGCAATATTTTATTTCTATTTGTTAAAATAAGTTGATCTTACGCATAATATGTTTTAAATAATCTGAACAAGTGAGAATATAATTTTAATATATATATATAATACACTCTCTCGGACTCTGTGTCTTACTGTCTCTTACCGTCTCTGGAGATCTGATGGACCTCATTATATACTCCAGTGTGTCCTCATTCAGACTAGTGGCCTTAGTATAAGATCAACAACGTGGTGAAAGAGTATAACACATATCGAGGCTGTAGGCCGTACCGAGGTCGTGTTTTGTATACAATAGAAACAAGACCGGGGTCGCACCTTGAATAAGAAAAGTAGTTCAATACATGACTCGATTTGGTTATTACACTCGTATGTAAGTTTTCATCCACCTGATGAAGCCATTGCATGGTGAAACAATATTGTAGTAGTTTGCAATAAATCTTAAAATTATTACTTATAATGTTATAATAAAACTTCAACAAGTAGGTATTAAAAACTTCGAATAATTAGCGTCGTAAAATGTAGAAAGCAATATTTACATTCACATTACTTCGCGAAAATGCAATTAATTTGCAACATGTGCCGACTACAGGCAGAATATTAACATCTGTTCCTTAATGTAACTTAGGACTTCCCAATATATTCGGAACCACATTCCTTAATAGCTCAGTAGCAGAGCAATGGTCCGGCAAACCATGAACGTGGGTTCGAATCCTGCTTAAAGGAGAATTTTTTTAATTAAAAAATTCGAATGATTAGCGTCGTCAAATATAGAAAGCAATATTTACATTTACATAACTTCGCGAAAATGCAATTCATTTACAAGTAGGTATCTCCTTCGTCAATCAATCAATAACATATATTGTTCATCGCATTGTGAATATACGGTTAAATATGACTAAATTAAAAAATAAACTAAAAATTAATATTTTCGTTTACTTTCAGATTCGTGCAGTAAAATTAAGGAAGAAGTGTTAAACAAGGAAAGTTTATCAGGTAAATATAAATTATAGAAATATTATTTTCGAATAGTGCATTTGTTTTAGTACATTTAGGAAAAGAAGTACAAGATACTCGTACATTAAATAGCAGTATATTGAACTGCTACGATTATTTAAGGATTCGCATATTACCTTTACTAAATTGAGGATTTGTTATTTTATAAAACAATTTTCTTATTTAAATTTATTTAAATTGCCCCCCTTTTAGATTAATAAATTTCTTATATTTTACTATGACCAATTATTTTACACGGAAATGAAATCTAAATCGTCCAAAATAGACAGTTAAAATTTTCTAATGAAATGTGCCTATTCTTGAATCAATTTTGATGTAGTCACGTGCGTAGACCGAAGCAACCGCTCTACTAAAGTTTATTGTTTGCGTTTTATATGGGAGAAAATTGAATTAACATTTTAAGAAGCGCTACTTGTAACGGTTAGTGTATTCAACAGTGAATATCATATTAATTAATAACAATAACACAAAGTTTTAACTTTTAAACAGATTTAATGTAGACACTAACATGCGTTCAATTAAATTTTCATTTAGAGTCGCCTATGATTTCAGTATAAATTTGGTAACACTGTTTAAGGTTTTTCGAAAGTCAAATTTTGACAACTGTCATAGTTAAGTCAATTTATTGAAAAGTTGTTTTATCAATTAGATTATTTATTATCATGTTAGAAATACAACACGAAGTTTTTATTGTTGAAAGTTATTTTAGAACTGGTAGATTAATAAATGGAGAGTGGGTTTATGCAATTAATCAATGTCATTAGGATTTTCAAAAACAGCTTCCTAATCTTTTAACCACGTATGAACAATTAGCTAGTCAAATTCATGGTTGTGTTGACAGATATCGTGAAATGGGGATTTCGTAAATCCGGGAGAGGAGCACCTAAAAAAAGAACTGCTGATTGCATGTTCGACATCGCATCGAAAACCCACCAAAGAAATCTATTGCGAAACTGGGATATTTAAACAAACAAAATATGAGAATATGGTCGGTAGAAAATCCTCATGAAGTTGTGAAAACACCATTACATATGAATTATTGGACCAATATTTTTTAATTGAACAACAAACGCGTGCTCGTTTGGAATAGTTCTTATCAAAGAACTTTTCCAAACGAGCATAGTAAATTTTCCTCCAAGATCTTCAGATATCACAATGATTACTTTGTTTTTCCGCATAATAAGAACACGATTTTTAGAACGCCACAACACACAAATTGAAGAACTTTACAATATTAGAGAAGATTGTGATCATATAATCCCTCATTTGTCAAACGCATTGGAAAACATGAAACGCGGAGTTCGTATGCGCATCGAGACAAGAGACATAGGCTCCTCTAAATGAAAATTTAATTGAAGGCATAGCAAGATTACTAAATGTATAAAGTTGCCTCGTAACTCTGTACCAAAAATATTCTTACGCGGGAAAGCGTCACTCAGCGTGCCCATTCAAATCAATTTTGATTTTAATCTTATCATTAGTTAAATATGTATAAATCGAGTAAAGTAAATCACTATTTTCTATAGACAAAACGATTGTGTTATGTACGATCTAATCACCTATACTTACACAAAGCATCTCGTTCTTTATTTCAAAATATTTTTATAAGTAATGGTTAATGACTGCTTGTTATTGGTGTACGCATGGGTGTAAAAAGTATTTAATGTAGGTAAATATTTTTGCCAAAAAAATGCGCTTATAAATTATAAAGAAAATTAAGGTGGTTGACTCAATGAAACACCGTCACATATTAATTAATTTAGTATTCTAGTGTCACAACCCAGTTCTTTCAATAAACTGTTATTACGGAGTTAATTAATGGTTGTACCATCGGCGCCTTAAAAAACGGGTACAACATTGACAGATGACCTGATGTAACTTTTCAAAAATTGTATTGTGTGTTTTGGCTTTTTGCCAAGCCATGGCAAGCGATGTGTAAAGGTTATATAGAATGGCAGTAATCATTTGCGTACCTTTATGTACTCCTTTAATCAACGCAGTAATTTAATAAAAATCATGTACGCTTTATCTTTTAATATTGTAAAAGCTTGTCTTTTAGGATTCTTAAATAAAACTAACAATAATTTTAGACACACACTATATTAATAATAAAATGAATAACAATATAAAAACTAATCATTAACAATAAGCACATTTATGTATTTATGTTTATGTATTTATATTTGTGTTTACTCGCCGCGAGACTCCGGTATTGAATGCCGCCATCCCTTCTTCGACGGCTTTTATATCGTGGCTTATATTTTCTCGAAGCATGTGGAACGCTCCAGAGAACACCAGACCAGTATTACGCGCTTACGCCTCGTTGGATGAGTCTTCACATTGCCCCCTTCTTAAGAATGAAGTTTCGTCCCGAAACATGTCATGCTTTGGAATATTCAAGCCGGTAACTGCATTCTTCATTTATTATTTGGAGACTCATACCAATTGCTGGTCCCTGCTGCCTTAATTTTTCGATTCTGCCAAATCTCGCTTTAAATTCCCTGGCAATTCCTTTGGCCATTCGCAGATCTCGGGCTACGCAATGAGCAAGCGCGTAGTCTGGCGGCACCGTAAACAAATCTTGCTGTTTCTCGATGGTTACCCCAAATCGAGCTTTTCTCGAACCAGAACACTCTTCCATAAAGTCTTCGAAGGTTAGTTTATGGTATTGGCTATCCAATCGGCGCAAGTCAGCGGTTATTATTGTCTCCAGAGTTTGGGGCTAATCGATTAAAATGTACGACTCTTGGCTTAGTGTGAGGTATTCGCCTGATGCGGTATATTACATCGTTGATTCGCTTCAACACCTCGTATGGCCCCTCCCAATTCTTTTGAAGTTTTGGAGCTAGGCCCCGTCGGCGTTGTGGATTATATAACCAAACCCGATCGCCTTCATGGTAACCACTCTTCTCGGCGTTGATGTTATAGCTCGCCTTCATTCTGTCACTAGCATCTTGGATATAATGTCTGACTTGTTCATTTGTTCAGTTGTCTCTTGAACGGAGGCCCGATACGCCATTAGAAATAATGATAAATGTTTGTCCCAATCTCTCTGGTGTTCGGAGACCACTTTGGATGAGTGTCTGATCATGGTGTTGTGGATGCAATGGAGTTGTTCTCGTCTTCCGTATGCCCAAAAGTCCACACATCTTTTCGAATAGCCTGGACTCAAAATTTCGCCCTTGATCAGAATGAAGTTCCAAGGGTACACCAAAACGGCTGACGAACTCCTTCACAATCACGTCTGCTACAGTTCCAGCTTCTTGATTTGGTAGAGCATATGCTTCAACCCATTTGGTAAAGTAATCCATGACCACTATTATGTATTTATTTCCTTTGTCGCTTTCTGGAAAAGGGCCGGCGGCATCTATGGCGATCCTTTCAAATGGGCTTCCTACATTGTATTGGCGCATGGGTGCACGTCGACGCCTCTGGGGACCATTGCTTCCGGCGAAATTAGCACACTTTCGGCACCATTCTGTCACATCTCGTGAACAATTCACCCAGTAAAATCTCTGGCGCACCTTCTCCAGTGTTTTATGGACTCCAAAATGTCCCCCAGAAGTACCATTATGGAGTTCTCGCAATACCTCTGGTATTCTTTTCTTGGGAACCACTATTTGCATCTTCCGCTCGCTTCCATCGTGATTTTCGACCTCATGTCTCAGGAGATCGTCTTCCATGGTTAAGGAATCCCATTGTGCCCAGTATGACTTCAATTCTCGTGAATGGGGAGCAATTTCTTGCCAGGTCGGTCTTTGCCCATTTCTCTTCTTGATCTGCGCGTAAATTGTCAGGTTGCCATTGGTCATCAACCACGGTGGTTCGAAGAGTGTTGGCCGCTTTGTCTTCGATTCGGTTGCAATATCGACAGTCTTCTGGATAGGGCCTTCTGGAAAGGGCATCTGCATTTTGATGTTTGAGGCCTGCTCTGTGTTCAATGTCGAAGTCATACTCCTGCAGCCTCTCAATCCATCTATCTACTTGACCCTCTGGATTCTTAAATTGTAAGAGCCGACACTGGTGAAACCACCCCAAAATAGTACCTTTCTTCAATGAAATAGGGTAATGGTTCACATTCATTACCCTTATCGGTACAGTCTTTTGAGTCTTAACCAGCATTTTGGCAACTACTATTCCTCGGCCCACCTCGTCATCATCAGCCTTTGGTTCCAACACTGTAACGTTTCCGTCCAAATAATCACCTTCTATACACGCCGTCAAAAATGTCTCACTTCTTGCATCCAGAACAACATTATCTGCAGTAATTACTTGTACATTCCCACAATCTTTCCCGTGAAGAAACAATTCCTCATTAATTATTTTTAAAGTGCCTTCTTTCATATTTAACTGGAAGCCGTAGGTGTTCATGATGTCTAATCCCAAGATTATTTATTCTTCTATGTCGGCTACGAGAACACGATGTCGGATTGATGTTGGACCTATGATAAGGTTGACATCCACTTCACCTGCCACAGAAGCTGCTTCTCCTGTTGCTGTCCTAAGGTCTCCATTTGCTAGAAAATAACTTTTTAATTAAATCGGGTCGCACGATGGTTTTCGTCGATCCAGTATCTAGCAAGCAAGCATAGGTCTTTCTTTCCATAACAGCGTCCACATACAGGCCGTTGGTTTGACGTTGCAAGGATGCGACTTGGCCAGGCGTCCTTGGGCTTCCTGATGCTGGATCGATGATTGCCCCCGCTCATCGACCCGCTTTAGTTTTCCTGCTGCTCAGACGACGCTTTCTTGGCCACCTTACCACATTTACTCCGAACGTGACCAATCTCTCCACAATTCCAGCATCGCAGTACTTTTTTATTTGATTAGATCTGGTTTGGAACTCTACTAACCACCTGCTCCATGAACTCCTCATTTTCCTGCTTGTCAACAGTGCAGACACGAGCATGGTTCCGAGAGGCTTGTTTTGTGGTCTCAAACTCAAGCGCGTGCGCCAAAGCATCGATCAAGGTTTTCGGTCTTGCCAACCTTAATGCTTGCTGCGTATCAATATCCCGGAGACCATCTATGAACGTCTGGACAGCTAGGTGTTCCATGAAATTATCTGGCGCCATCGGATATGCAAGTCGAACTAGACGAGCAATATCTGCCTCAAATTCCTAAAGATTGTCGCCTTTCTTATGTGATCGATTCTTCAGTTGGGTATGGTATACTTGCTTCAAATGCGCATGGCCATATCTCATCTCCAAGCGCTTAATGAGTTGAGAATAATCTTTACGTTCCTCAGGAGGCAATGTCTGCAAAATATCACTAGCACAGAAGACCATGCGTTTGCTTCTGCGGCCGCTTCGAATTGCGTCAGGTAAGTTGCCCATGACGTCTTTCCATCAAAGGTTGGTGGCTTGATTCTGGTCTTTGAAATAGTCACAAGTTCTTCTTTTATTTCGATGGGCCGTGGTATAACTTCTTCGTTGACCTGCTTGGGATTAGAATGACTCGTGGTAACGGGTAATTTCATCTGAGTCATTATTGCCTCAAAAGTCTAGAATGTTCTCCAATTTTCTCTTCTACAGCTATGAAAACCTCTTCCTTTAACGCTTCTGATTTTTCCTCTAGTCGCTGTTCTAGAACTTTCTTCACTTGTTCCAGACTTTTTTCGAAGTTTCTAGAATTTTCTAGTAATTTATTTTTCAGATTTTTCTCGAGGATTCTAGCGGTTTCTAGGTTTCTTTGTTCCATTTGGGCTTGCGAATTGATTAGACGTTGTTCCAGAGTTTGCGAATTGTCTATCAGTCGTTGTTCCAAACTTTTCACATTGTCCAGATTCTTATGTTCCATTTGAGTTTGTGAATCTATTAGACGCTGTTCCAAGGTTTGCGAATTGTTTATTAGTCGTTGTTCCAAACTTTTCACACTATCCAGATTATTCTGTTCCATTTGCTTCATTTGAATGAACAGCAAATTCATGTCAGCATCTCCGCCTGGAACTTGAAAGACATAATTCTCTGGATCGTCGCCTTCTTGGATCAACACATTGCGAAGCCGTTGCTGGAGAATTGACTTTTTGCCAGTTGTATCCTCATCCCTCTCTTCTAATTCTCGTTTTAAATCGGATACTTTTATTCCGTCAGTTTCATTCTGTTGGCCATCACGATATTTAAGATAACGTATTTCCGCACTGTATATTTATTTAAACGAATACTTAATTGTCTACTTAGTTTATTATTTATAAAATCACACACCGGACACCATTGTAAAAGTTTGTCTTTTCGGGTTCTTAAATAAAACTAACAATAACTTTAGACACACACTATATTAATAATAAAATGAATAACAATATAAAAACTAATCACTAACAATAAGCACATTTATGTATTTATATTTATGTTCACTCTCCGCGAGACTCCGGTATTGAATGCCGCCATCCCTTCTTTGACGGCTTTTATATCGTGGCTTATATTTTCTCGACGCATGTGCAACGCTCCAGAGAACACCAGACCAGTATGACGCGCTTACGCGTCGTTGGATGAGTCATCACAATACATTAGAATTTGAAGTACAATTTTAGTATTTGGTCATTGTTCCATTACAGTCAATTTCATTTTGTAAATGTCGCGGCATTGACAGCACCAAATCTCGAGTAAATTCCAGCGTGATATTTTGCCATTCTTCCATAATGCGTTGCTGTAGTTGCTGTAGTTCAAAGTGATTATTATGTCTAAAATTGACGGTGTGTATAATTTTCGTTAATCTTCCCCAAACATTTTCAATGGGGTTTTAAGTCGGGACTTTTTGAGGGCCACGGTAAAGCACTTACATTATATAAATTTAAAGTCTTCGACTATTCATGCTCGGTGGACTGCACAGTTATCCTGAAATTATAGTTGCATTATTGCTGAAATACTGTAATACAGCAAGTGTTATATTACATGCTGGTATGTAAAATTTTCGCCATAAAGCCGCCGTTGCCGATGGTAGCATAGCTTGTTCTAAAATTCTTATACACTTCACCACATAATTGCTCCTCTAATATAATACATACACCTGGACCTCTGGCACTAATCCATGCCCAGACGTTCACAGAAAAATTACCACTTCGATTGACGGATGATACATATTTTGGATTATAACGCATTTTTGGCGGTCGATAAACACCAATATGGCCATACTAGTATTTCATCCACCTGATGAAGCCATTGTATGGCGAAACAATATTGTAGTGGTATTTACAATAAAAGAATTTTTGAAACTAGAAGTTTAATTACTTATTTCTTAGCGTTATAATGAAGTTTCAACAAGTATCTCCTTCGTCAATTAACTATTACCATAGTGATTTGCGGCAGTAAAGTAACACTATCTTACTGCATAAATCAAACACTTTACCTGCCGCTAATATCTATCAGCATACTCATGAGTCTCATGACTGTATGGCTTTAGACAGAAATCGTTTGTCGCTGTCACGGCTCTAACAGTAAAAGTTTTATCGCGAATTATTTATAGAAAATAATGGAAGAAGACATTCAGCGCCTGAAATTATGAAAAAGTCGTTAAAGACGTCTTTCGAAATTCTACCACAAAAATCAGTCAAAAAATACAATCGTCAGTATGACATATTTATGGAGTGGTGCAACAAATACGGAATTAAAATGTTCAATGAAAACGTTTTACTGGCGTATTTTTTCGATTTATCGAAAGAGTATTCTCCTTCTTCGGTGTGGCCCTATTATTCCATGGTGAAAACAACTTTTTTAGCAAAAATGTTGATATTAGTAAATATAAAATACTTACGGCTTTTTTAAAACAAAAAGAAAGAAATCATATTCCAAAAAAGTTCAAAACTCTTTCACAAGAAGAAATACTTACATTTTTATAAATGCACCGGACGAAATCTATTTGATGATGAAGGTAATTCATGCAAACCTTTCAAAACCAATTTGTTATGAATGTAGTAATTATTTTAGATTTGCATTGTGTTTGGCATTGGTAATGAAGAACTTTTGAATTTAAAAGTAAGTGACATAGAGCATAAAGAAACAATTTTCGTTGTTCAGATAACTAAAACAAAGACCAATAGGCTTCGATTGTTTGTGATCACTACAGAGATTGCAGGAAAAGTAAAATCCGTAGAATTATTTAACAAATATTTAGCTCTGCGTCCTAAGCAGACGCACCACGACCGACTTTTCTTAACTTATAGAAATGGAAAATGTACAGTCCAGCCAATTGGAATTCATACTTTTGGAGGTGTACCAAGCAAAATTGCCAACTATCTACATTTGCCAGAACCATCACTTTATACGAGACATTGTTTTCGTCGAACGTCCGCCACTCTCTTTGCCAACGCAGGCGGCAGTCAGGAAAATTTAAAACGCCAAGGAGGATTGAAAAGCGACACGATTGCTGAGTCCTATGTTGAGGAATCTGTGCTCAATAAAATGAAAATTGCAAAGACTATTTTAGGTGAAAGTCAAACTAATAGCATAGTTACCAATGATAATTCTACTAATGGTTTACAAGTTATTAAGATAGATAATAATCCTCAAGCATGTTCAATTGAAACTTCTTCCACTGCAGGAATTAATTTTTATAATGCGTCGGATTGTTCGTTTACTTTTTATATATCAAGTAATAAGTAGACTTGTTTTTTATTGGCTGTTATTTTTCTGTGCTTACTTTGTCATAATAAAATGTGAATAAAAGTTATAATATGCCTATTTTTTTTAATATAAATTTTTACGGTTGGCGATAAAATTTTGTATGCACCACGTCAGTAAAGTGACTTTATTGAACTCGTCTGTTTCTCGTCTCGCTCGCTCGGCTCATAATCTCACACTCGTTCAATAAAGTATCACTTTACTGACTTGGTACATAAATAACTATTATCACATCGGCGATGTCAATTGTATATGATTTTGTAACGCCATAACTCTAAAGCTATTGCACATTATTTCTTGGAAATTTAATTTTATTACAACTTCTTCTTTTTCTGGTTCTTTGGGTTGAAGGCTAGTAAGTCCACTCACTTAAGCACAGTGCTCTTTGTACCAGCCCCAATAGATTTTTCAGTTCCACTTTATTAGTCTTGTGTTGAAGGCAACTATCATCCTCAGGGGAAATTTGAGTATCCTCGTAGGATCCAATAGATTTCTGTCGAAATGTTCTGTCTGACCTTTAATTCCTCACAAGTGCATATTACATGAAGGCTAGTTTCCTCCTGTTTTTCATATCTCCAACACCAGGGCTCGCTAACCAAGGCGTCCATAACAATGACCGGTTATAAAGCCGGCAATAATTTTAATTTCTTTTTAATTACTACGAATTAGGTTGCATGGAAACCTAGCGTTCACCTTCCGTCAGTCTTCGTTTGCTGTTATGTTCTCTTTATTGCCATAACCAGATCTCCCATTTAGCGGAATCCTTAGCGATTCCATATACCGATTCTGGTCCTATGAAGTTCCTCTTAAAACCTTCCTTGGCCAGTTCGTTGGCTATTTCATTGCCTTTAATCTCCCCATGTCCTGGCACCCATATCAATGATACAGTATTATCTTGTGCCAGTCTATTGAGGACCTGTTTACAATGTTCCACCAGTTTAGGCCTGGTAGATAGTTTCATAATGGGTTTAATAACCGCCTGACTATCAGTCATTATGTTGATTTTATTGCACTACAACTTATTAAGTTTGCACCACCTCGTTCCATTGTGCATTGGCAGATGCCCTTCAGTAAACAGAAATTGAATAAAAGTGCGCGGTGTATACCTATACATATACAAAGTAATTTTTCCGCCACAAAAAGCGAAAATGTCACTCAACAATAACTTAAAAAGTAACGAATTGTTATTGAAATTATGCATATATAACTTATACAACGTTTGTTTAAATTAAACATTGTGTTATTGAAAAATATTTAATCTTGGTTATCTAAATATGTTTAATTATTGTAGTGTGTGCATATATATAAAAATCTTATTTTTATGATTACTCTTAATAAAAAAGTTTTGTTTAATTATCGCAGTTTATACAGATAAGCTAAACGATAACGATCTTCTTCGAGGATTTACATATTCGCTGTCGTAATTTTTTTCTCGTTTTACATAATCCCTGCTTTATCCTATCGACAGTAGAACATTTTTCGTTATTTATTCCTTAATTCCCATAGATATATTTCGCTTTGCTAGATAATATACTGTATTATCAGTCAATGTTTAATTAACACATGTATTTTATTAGAAGCATCTGGAACAGAAAGAAAAATGAGGTAATTTAATTTCATGTATGTATGTGTATGTGATTTGATGGGGGAAAAATATATTTTATTTTTTAATATTCTAATGCTACGGGTAAATAGGTAAATAAATCTCACAAAACTAGCTTCTGATAAGATCACGATACACTGTGGTTTCAAAGACTTACCTATGTGGGAGAGTTGATACTAAAGATACAATTCAACTAGCGAGTACCCGGGCTAAGGTCAGTGAAGACGGCGGGTTTCTTTTCGAGTTGTTGAATGTCCGACTATAATAATAGATAAAAAGGGCACCACCAGTGGCGGCTCGTGCTAAAAATTTTAAGGTGTTCTGCAAGTTTTACAAAAAAATTTACCTTGCACGGGCAGTAAGAGGTTGTCTCCCATCGATCTTATCGTGCTTTCTTCGCCTTCCGCACTGAAGTAATGTATTTCTGGAACGATTGTCAATTGTTACACAAAAAAATAAGAGTCACTAAGCACTACTTTACTAACAAATTATTTCTTATAAATTAAATCTATTCTACGTTCTTTTCGATTTGCAAATTTTGTTATCACTTTGTCATTAAAATTGTCTATTTCGGAGATAAACTTTTTTTCGATAGATAGCATGGAAAGAGATGTTAAACGATCTTCGGTCATTGAATTTCTGAGAAACGTCTTAATTCGATTTAGTGTTGAAAAGCATCGTTCGGCCTCTGATGTTGTCATGGGAGTTGTTATTACAATTTCTAATAATTTTCTAGTCTCCTTCAACGTATCTCCCAGATTGTTTTTATTAAAAATTTTAGAAGAGGTAGTGCGCCTTTTAAAGATCTACAATCAGTTCTTGAGTAAATAACAGACAATTCAGTTCGTAATCTTTCTTTATCAAGGGTGGGATAATAGGAGCATGCGGAAGTGAGTTTGTCCTCGGGAAATTTACTGCAATACTCTCCAAAGCATTCCGAAAAAAAAAGTGATGCCACTACTAGATGCTCTTTAAAATGAAATCGATCTTTTGCACAATTTAGAATAACATCACACACCTCTAAAGCCGAAATTCGATGATTAAATCTGCTGTTATTTGGACGCTTGCGTTTTTCTGGTGGTGGCTCATAGCTTATTAAATCTGTTTATTCCATTTACTAATTTAACATAACTTATAAACAATGTAACCCGCTATTTTAATAATGTTCCTGTCACTTGGCTTTTGACACATTGTCGAAATTACTTCAAAAACGTCATCTTTCAAATATCTCAGTGTTATTTAAATTCTTTTAATAAAATTTGTATCGTATATGACATAGGTAGGACAAGGTAGGATCGAAGAAAAGACAACATATACTATATGTTGTCTTTTCTTCGATCCTACCTTGAATAAATACAATAGTGAGTGTATTCTCTTAAATATTTAATCTTCCTTTCTTGTGATCCTTAATTTTTGGATTTTATATCACTTTATGTTTAACTTCTTTCTATAACAGCTTCTCTGTGCCTGTTTCCTATTACTTTTCATTCTCATTTAACTTGTTATTAAATTACTTCTGCCAATACTATTCTTATTCCAGTTATAATTTTTCGATTGTCAATTTATTACAAACAAAATGAATATGGCCATCGCAATACTACTACATTATATTATAACATTATTTTCTTTAGATTGACATTTTTAAATTCGTTATATCTTTTGAATGGAATGTCCGATTTTAATAATTTAAAAAGTATTTTACTGGTATTGAAATGGTCTTTAATAAAATATCATTTAATAGGATAAGAAATAATACAGAGGTATGGATAATATGGTTTGATTATTGTCGGCACTTTTATTAACTTTTAAAATGTAAAAAAGTAGTTATAGTGGCATAACTACAGTAGTTGGACATATGGTTTCGCGGACTTTTTTGTAGATATTAATACGTTCTATAATACTGTAGAACATTTTTTTGTTCTATCAACAATAGTTTCCGCAGCGTACGCGATGGCAGATTTTTTGTGACTAATTTTTTCACACCTTGGGTTACATTAATGCATTTTTATTGGGGATATCTTTTTTTTTTTGAAAATGTAATATAGCCTATGTCACTCAGTGAAAATGCAGCTTTCTAATGGTGAAAGAATTTTTGAAATTGGTCCAGTAGTTTTTGTGTGAAAGCATTACAAACATACATACAAAAACACAAATGTTTCCTCTTTATAATATTAGTTTAGATACCGAATCATATCGCCCTCGGCGCTGGTGTAAATGCAGCGAACTGCCTGGTAAAATCACGCATTGGTTTATGACAACCGCGGGGATAGCGGGGTGCGCGCGGGTGTTTGAAAGAGCTCTGAGCGCACGTACGTGTGGACCAGATAAGGAACAAGTGAGCGATCGCGCGAATTAGGTTGGTTATTCCACTGGTCGCCTATTGTATATTATTTGATAATATACTATAGGTATATAACCGGCGTTAAGTGTTGGAATTTCGGAAGCGAATATCTCGGCTTCTACTGATCGGATTTTGATGATTGAGGTGTCAAATTGTAGGGTTTGATGTCCTCTACAGGATGATGTAGAAAAATATGCAAATTTTTTGATATACAGGGGGAGAACTTTCACAACAATATGTTACGCTTTTATAAACATCAGAAATGTCGGAAAAATGATGTAAAAGAAAACTAGTTATAACTAATACAGGTTCGCCCGCCCAATTTTTTGGGAGCTCTGCAGCACTGCAGCGCTTATGCGCCAGCCGCCACTGGGCACCACTGTGAATTACGGTCGAATTGTAACTAGCGGTCATACGTCACGCGGAGGAGGTAGATATAATAACGTACCTACAAGGCGTAATATCTATAAAAGGTATTCAAATTCAACATATAAATCACTAACGGAATCAATAAGTAATACTATAATAATATTTATTAAATACGAATAATATTAAATAATATGGAAGAAATCTGTATATATACAGCAGCAGTTATATTACAAATTTAACATACCTGAGGGGCGAATAAAGATTATCGGAGATCTCCACTAACGTACTCTTGCGGCATTTGAACTGTGGACGATTATATATTTATTTTTACTATAATTAATTATTGTAATTCTGTTTTTGTATAATTGAGTTGTTGTGTAAATGAACAGAATAGTGACATTTACCATAGTGGCAATTTATTTAAATTATGTAATAAATAATGTTATAAAATTATGTTGCTGAGTGACTAAACGTAAAAGAAGAATTTATTCATTAGGATACCTCAAATATTTAGTTTTAATTTTTAATACTTTATTGCAGCACTATTTCTGTCTAGCAGCTCTTGTAAACGTCTAGGCATTGTTGTTATAACATTATGTATAAATTCTGGTGACAGATCATTTCAAATATTCTCGATCTTGTTATCTAATTCTTGGACATTTGTTGGCCTAAAATTACTCTTGCCGTGCAGACTGGACAATTGTCGTGTTGAAAGATGAGATTTCTTTCAGGATGTATAATTTATGCTGAAGGTTGAAAAATATTTTCTAATATTCTAATATAATGTTTACTATTAAATCTTTCCCCTATAATCCTACAAACACCTGGCCCATGTACGAAAATTCAGGCCCAGGCGTTTACTGAGAATCTTCCGCTCGTTTGTGATTTTTGAGTATATTTTTCTTTGGGAATTTTTTTTGGGGAAAATTACATTTTCCCAAAAAATAAAATTATGCGGCATAAATTCCAACGCAAAACCAATCGTTACTTATTCTGCGCATTAAGAAATGTTTTTTTCACAGGAGCCTGATTTCTCAAAGCTGAAATTTGTCTCAACCGTTTTCTTGCTGTGAGTACACACCCGGGGAAATGTGTTGCGGTCACTGCATTTACTATTCGTTTCTTATAAAATTAATAAGATTTTCATGTTCCGAAATTGACACGCGTATACCACCGGAGCCTCGTTTTCTGGCAACGTCGAGAAGTTAATTAATCTCCTCGACGCTGCCATTTAATTTTGATATCTGAAATGGTCCTCTTCCCCACGGCAAATCTATCCGCTAATCTTCTAACTGACCATCCTTCTTCTAGTAACGTAATTATTTGAGTTTCAGTTTGAATATTCAAATGCAGCATATTAGCTTCATATTTTGACAAACCTTAATATGACACTGACAGATCTGTAAACAGAAGCAAATAGAGTATAACAAGCGCCAATTAAGTTGGCGCGCAGAAGCCGTTTTTAAAAACGGCCACCCCCACTACTCAAGTAATTGCCAGAATACATTTGTCATTGACGTTTGACGGAACATAATGTCTTTGCTAGGGGATCACGCTCAGAGGTTAGAATTATCTGACATTTGGTGTAAAACTAAATACAAATCTCCCCACTACTTCTAATCCTGCGCGAACTTACCCCTCCTCGCGCCAACTTAATTGGCGTTTGCTATAACGTGTGTTCATTTGAAAAGTCAAACTAGGTTACGCATATATATTAGTATGTGTTTGTTGTTCCGTAAACGTAAATCCAAATGACATTTGATAATGTCAATCACATTTGTTATTTATTTGTATGTATGAAACTGTCAAAATATACGACTTCGTAGGTTAAGTAGTAAATTTTAATTTACGACATACTTCAAAATGTTCTCAGTAAATCACATGCTACTAGATTGACTTTTCAAATGAACATCCGTTACATACCCAAGGTTAGTAAAGAGCTAAGGTTGGCTCGTAACTAATGGCGATCGCCATATTGCGCGTCATTTGGTGTGCCATGTGTTTCCTGTCTAGTTGACTACTTGTCAAATTACCGGACTAGATTGATATCTGTAGTGTTCCTAGCATTGTTTTCTAATTTCATAGTGTCTTATGTGCTTATATAAACTTTATTTGAGTATTTACAAGTGTTTTACATTATAGTGAGAGCAAAACATTGGAAAAAATTTAAAAAATTGGGAATTAAAGTAATGTATTAACTCAATAAAGTTTTTTGTTTATAAAGATTGTAATTTTATTTTGGTTATTTATAAGAAAACTGCATCAAATAATATCTGGATATCCAGTTAGTATTTGCACTTGTGAACCCATTTTTTTAGACATACAAAACCTTTTATTAGCTCCATAATGACAGTTTATTGAAAGAACTGGGTTGTGACAGTAGAATACTAAATTAATGTGACGGTGTTTCACTGAGTCAACCACCTTAATTTTCTTTATAATTTATAAGCGCATTTTTTGGAAAAAATATTTACATTAAATATTTTTGACACTCATGAGTACACCAATAACTAGCAGTCATTAACCATTACTTAAAGCAATATTTTGAAATAAAGAACGACATGCTTTGCGTAAGTATATGTGATTAGATCGTATATAAACCAATCGTTTTGTCTATACGAAACAGTGATTTAGTTTTTAGTTTACTCGATTTATACCTATTTAACTAATGATAAAATTAAAGTCAAAATCATTTTAATTTGAAACGGCACGCTGAGTGACGCTTTCCCGCTTAAGAATACTATTGGTGGAGAGTATGCATTTAAGTAACCTTGGTACATACCTATCTACTCTTAAAAAGCCATATTCAAATCAAACAAATTAAGAGTACGATTCTGAAATGCCGCGATAGTACATACAAAATATATAAAAATAAATGCGAAACATAAACTCTTTAAATTGATGGAAAATTTCTATATAAAATATTAAATGAAACATATAAATGAGCTGTTAAATACAAATATTAAAATATAAGAATAAGCTTATAAAGTGCAAATATGAAATATAAAGCGGAAACTAAATTTATATGTGCTTAAATGACTTGAAATATTAGTTAATTATAAACCCAAAACTTATCTGTGAAGGCAGAGGCCTGGTCTAATTACGTTGCTCCGACCAATTACCAGGTGGATCAGATTAAGGGGGCAATCATCTACCCGAAATTTCGGTAGGACTTGAATTTACAATTATCCAAACCAGTTCTGGTTTTATTATAGTTCCAAAACTAGCTTAACTCTATCAATAGTTTAGCACTAACAAGAGTTCGCTAAATTTACAATATAAAGCTACATTAGAGAATTGAATTTGAACAAAAAGCATCAAGGAAATGGCGTCATCTTATCGTGTTAGGTGTATACGGGCCTATCGAAGACTGCGTGTGGTTAAATAAATGGAAAGTTGTCGCGAAATAACTCAGTGGCAGGTTTAAACCAGAAATCCACACCAAAGGGTGCCTTTATTCGTAACTTGTCACGATACTACACAATATTACGCAAAATATAAAGTGGCCTTAAACCTTTTTTACATACAGCCTTACGATATCTTGGTCGAAAGTGCCACTAAAAAGACGCCATCTACGTATTCCTACACCCAAGATCTTAACACGCATGTTCACAGAATTAAGAGGCATTGCGTCTCATTCCGGCAACGCTATTGGTAGAATGTACTAGCGCAACAACCCGGGTACGCTCAACGTAGATAAATACACGCTAATGGGATAGTCTGATACAAAAAAAATGAAACACTATATACTTAGCCCAACGACTGTGTAAATTTTTAAATAGGAAAACTAAGAGTTCTGGACAAAAATCCTATAAGATTTAACACGGGGTTGTTTATCGCCTCCACTACCCGCCTCATGTGACTTCATCACGTGACCACGCTTACAACCCATGCGAAATTCAAATATCAAGAAACTTTAAGCAATGGGGACTATTTACATGAGAATCTTCGATTTTAAAAATGCATACATAAACAAAGAAGCAGGCTAATAAGGTTAACCAATTTCAAGGTATGTACTGTGAAATACCTCATGTGATGTAAGTTATGCGTAGATATTGTAGGGAAATATATTAGCACTTCAAGCCGTCTAAAAAGTATTATCGGAAACTCGTCGAAATAGACATTCGTTGCGGTCATCTCCTCATTAGTCCTCAATCTCTCAATCCACTAAGCGAATTTTAAAACTTGGAAACAAGTTACTCGGAGCTAGATCTGGTGATTGTGGTGGATGAGGTACCAATTTGCATCTTAATTTGTCAAATTAGGAGTTGCAATAGCGGATAATTAATCCTAATGGAACAAAAATTAATTTTTTCTTCAAACGTACTAAAATATGATCATTTTGTTACTGAATACATACCTTAGAAATAATTCATTTTTTTACTAGTAAAAAAATGGGCTCATTTCTTTACTAGTAAGAAAATGTAACCGACCAATCATAACTCCTTAAAGTGACTGAACGATTATTTGATAACTGTCAAATATTTATAAAATGAGCGAAGAAGAATTTCAATGTACGCCACCAGAATTAACAAAAATTGCCAATCAAGCTGCTGCAACTTTAATCCCGACCAAATCTCGTAAAGTGTATGAAAATGCGTATGCAAAATTTCTGAAGTGGACTAGAGAACAAAATGTCAACAACTTCACCGAAAACGTTTTGTTGGCATATTTTGCAAGTTTATTGAAAAATTTGAAAAGCTCCATATTATGGGCACAATATTCAATCATTAAAGCTCAACTAAACTTAACACATATTGTAAATATTGGAAAATATAACAAATTGACAGCATTTTTAAAGCGTCAAGGCGAAGGTTATAAACCAAAAAAATCTAAGGTATTGTGTAAAGGTGAAATTGACAATTTCTTAGTTAATGCACCGAACAGAGAATATTTAGTTGCTGAGGTACGTATAAGTGTCAGTGCGCAATATAACGTTCTTTTACTATAATCGGAGACTTTTACATGAATATGTACAGAGAGTATGCTACTCTTCGTCTAAAGGCCACAAACTTGACCAGATTTTTTATTAAATATCAAAATGGGAAATGTCAGAATGTCAACTACTTCTATCAACACCGACATCGAAATAGGCAATAGTGATTTCAATATACAAAATTATTCTGTTCATAATTGTACTTTTAATATTACTTAAATAAATAAAAGTTTACACAAAACACTTTGACAGTTGTTTGACAGATATATAAAACTTATATTTAAGCGACTATAATGCATGATATATTTAAATGTGTAGCTCACAAGAAAGGTAAAAATTATTTGAAGAAAAAATAGTATACATCACACGGAGTAGAAAGCTTTTTGTGTCTCGCCCAGTTTGCACTGTCTCGGCTATCGCCTCGACAGCAAACTTCTGGGCTCGACACAAAAATTACAGCTTTCTACTCCTAGTAATGTAATATACTATAGTGTTGACAGTAACATTTATAGAAATTACAGAAGGCTATTTAACCGTTTCTGAATTTTTTTTTACATAAAAAGACTATGCTTTCCGTAAGTATGTATATTTTATTACTAATTGTGCTTTATTTTAATTATAAATATATCGTTTAGAATGTTATTGCCTCTATAATCACAGATTAACTAAAAAATAAATCAAGCAATATAGTTTTGGAGGAATTTTGTACTTTGTCAATGTGGATTTTGAGATTATTTTTGCAAATAGGTTATAAACTGCCATTGAAATTGTCACTATTTTATTTGAAAGCAAATAATAGTTATTTATGTACCTAGGTTCGTAAGTACAGTTTTATGGTCGAGAATACGATTGCAAACCGAGACCCGTAGGGTCGAGGTTTGCATGTATTCGAAACCATGAAAGTGTACTGTACGAACCGTGGTGCATATGAGATTTTTCGTCATACCTACGTTTTTTTTAAATAGACGAATTTGAATGATTTTCCACTTTACTTTTACTATATGTATACACATTGACATTAGTAACATCAAGTCAGGAATATTTGTCGTATCTATGGCAACCATGTTTGTGTCGATATAAATTTATATTTTTGATAAATGTCAAAGTATATGCAATAGATTTTCAAAAGTTTTTCTTTCTAAATAAAATTTATAAACATGAATCAAATAGAGATGGATGCTATTATAGCTTGTACTGAGATTTTGCCGGAGAAATCTAAAAACAGATACAATGAAACCTATAAAATGTTCAAAGATTGGTGTCACCAGAGGTATGTGGAGAGTATTTCAGAAAGTGTAATGCTGGCATATTTTCGTGATAGATCTATGAAGTTAAAATCACCAAACAGTTTATGGTGTGAATACTCCATGTTAAAAACTACCATATTTATTAACGAAAATGAAGATATTTCAAAATATCCTAAATTGAAAGGATTTTTGAAGCGTAAAAATGATGGTTTTAAGACTAAAAAGTCTAGTATCTTTACAAGAGAGGAAATGAATAAATTTCTTATTGAAACTTCCGACGATACATATTTGTTGATGAAGGTAAGTTTACAGAATGATTCTTTTTAATTCGTGTTCATTCTATACTAATTTTTTGCAGGTTGTTATGATTATGGGAACTGCTGGGGCTTGTAGGAAAGATGAACTAGTTAAAATGAAAATTCAAGATGTGGAAAATAAAAATGATGTAATAATAATTAAAATACCGGATACTAAAAATGGATTAAAACGTTCTTTTACAATTATTGCGAAGGAAGATTATCCAATTAATTGTATGCTAATTATTAAAAAATACATTGGTCTGAGATTAGAAAATATCACCAATGATAGATTTTTCTTAAAGTACAGTTTTGGTAAATGTCGAAATCAGCCTGTAGGAAAAAACACTCTCGCAAAAATTCCTAGCCAAATAGCAAAATACTTGTCGTTGGAGAACCCCACTACCTACACCGGACATTCCTTTCGAAGGACCTCGGCAACATTATTAGCCGATTCAGGAATTGATGTTCTTGGTCTGAAAAGACAGGGCGGATGGAAATCTTCTAACGTGGCAGAAAGCTATGTTTCCGATTCAATGATAAATAAAGTACAGATAGCTGACCGAATTTTATATAAACAAAATATTACAGAGGCTGTTTGCTCAACTGTGATACAGAAAAATGAGAAGAAAGTTGATGATTCCATTAGGAATCCAACCATTAATAATGTTGGCATTATTGAAAATATAAACTTGCCTAGTAAGAAAGAAGACTCTATTGTTCAGATAGCTAATTGTTCTAATTGTTCGTTTACATTTAATATTACAAAATCATAAGTTTTTGTACAAGATTCTATTTTTCCTAGTTATGTTAATTAATCATGTTTGAAATAAATTTGTCATAAATTTTCTAATATTGCTATTATTTCCCTAGGGTCGTAATAAATATTACAGCCCGCTACCATAGCAACTGTCAATACGGTATGTAAAGTGTCACTTACGTTTCAAAAAAAGGTGTCATAATTGTTTACTTACGCAGTAGGTGTGACGAAAACTTATTTATTGAAATCAATTTATAAAATCGTTATTAGGTAAATAAAACACAACAGCCAACTATGTTTATTCAATATATTTTATAAAGAAATGTAAATAACGATTAATATTTTGCCATTGTTCCATTAGCTTCTAAAACATAATTTAACCTTGCTGAAATAAGGTCCCTCCAATAATTTTCATCCAGGTTCAATTTCTTCCAAGTGTTTTCGATAGCCGTCCACAATTTTTTGTCGTTTTGAGATCGGAAGTTTCGTTTATAAATTTTTTAACTAATAAACCTCAAACGTTCTCTATCGGATTTAGATCAGGACAGCACGAAGGTCAAGGCAATAACTCGATATTATTTATCCCAAGACACTGTTTTAACATCCTAGCTGTATGAATGGGGCAGTTACCTTGTTGGAAGATGAAGTTATTGTTGGGTAATATTTAGTACATTGAAGGAAGCATAACGTTTTCCAGTATATCAAGATAAACTTGCCCGTTCAATCGACTACCAACACGCCATGCTATAGCCGGACCATACGCACCATCAAACATTAACGGCAAATCGTCCAGATCTGTTCCCTGAAGACACGTATTTTTCATTGTTTCGTAAGTTGAGTGGACGGTGCACACGGATAAGGCCGTCACGAGTAGACTAGAAAACTTTCTCGTCAGAAAAAACGACATTGTTCCAAAATTGAAGAGGTCGATAAACATAATTTAAGCAAAATAAGAAGCGTGATTGCTTCTGTCCTTCCGTCAATATAATTTTCCTAGTACATGCCGAGTTTTTCGAATTGGAACTTTTAACCCTTCGACGTACCGTTGATTGGGAAGCCGGAAAGTTTGTTGCAATTGATGCATCCCTCGCAGTTTCAAATGGATTTTCCCTCGCTTCATCTTGATCAATGGTCGATTTTTTTCTCGTCGCAAACCTTCTTTTCTTCTTACACTTTCTTCATGTTCCCATCTTTTCTTCACTCTCATGACGGTACTTTTATTAATATCATAATAATTTGCTACCCTTTTTATAGACCATCTAATCTTCTAATTTATAAAGTACCTATTAACACTTTTTCATTTTCCGTTAATTTTGGCATTTTAGTTGTTTGACACTAATAAATAATAAGTCAACGTACATATAAAATACAGCATTAGTTATCTCGCCACCACCTTATAAGAGAGCAAGTTCATAGAAATAAAATTTCGTTGTATAAAGTAGTTTGTAATAGAATAAGAATAAGCGACATTAACATCTTAGTCCGTAGATATTAACAAATGATCTGTAGACTTAACATTTCGTAATTCATAATATGTAAATTCATTGTAACTGTTCAAAACTTAAATTCAAATAAACTAAATTTATAATTATTAATGTTTTAATTCAATTTAACTAAAAGTAAATTTTTAAAAAGCGGTGACGAACGTAATTAAGACTTAATTTTATCTCAATCGAACTGGATACCTACCGACACCAATAAAACGAATCTTTCACTAATTCCAACCTACAGTTCATGAACTTTACGGGTCCTTGCATTTGCTTAGTTAATTCTGGTTTTTAGATTGACAGAAGCTAGTATACATTTGGGATTGTAAACTCGATGTATCCTCGTTTTAACTTCTTTACTTAAATAATAGTTACACGGTATTTACTTATCTTTTTTGTTAAAAACGTGACCTTATCTAAACTGCATTGGTTATTTTTTAATAGTTCTAAAAGAAAGAATACTTTTAATTAGTATATTCACGTATCCAGATATTTCTTAAATTCCCAGATACTGAAACAACGGTTAAAACGGAGCCACCTAGCCCAGAGCGAACACCTTCACCAAAGAAACTAGCTGAACCCCACCGTAAATAGAATATGGTCTTTATATTTTTCCGTCGGTGACACACTTTATTTACAGAGCCGATAGCGAAAGTTGAACCAATAGTTGAAGAAGAACCAGTACCACCCGAGCCAGAGGCATCTCGTAACGAAGTCTGGTAATTTAGTATACCTACAATATTTAATTTTTCTTGTAAATTTACAGAGTC
This sequence comes from Melolontha melolontha, assembly GCA_935421215.2. NCBI lineage: Eukaryota > Metazoa > Arthropoda > Insecta > Coleoptera > Scarabaeidae > Melolontha > Melolontha melolontha. The sequence goes on from OW285240.1 coordinate 49,420,241, forward strand.
AACAATGCTTCCGGAATGCTGCACTACAGGTAAAAGCAATAGGTTTTTCAATATGGACACAACAATTTCGTATTTAAATAAAACAGAATAATTGAGATATCGGCCTGAAATTTATTTTAGGTGTAGTACACATGTTAAATTTAGGTATCAAATTCGATATCGCTCATATGACCATCGCGAAGATGTTTGCAGCAATCGATTCTTTGGAGACAATTTTACATCACTCTTCTACACACGTCACTCGGAACGTTGACAATTTCGGCGCTACAAATGATCAAAAGGCTTCACTTCTTGAGTTAATTTGATCTTATAAGTGTGCCAGCCAAGATCGTCACAATGCGGGCTGAGAGAGTCCCAATTCCTGTGAACGGCGTGGAATCGACTGATGTGGCTCATTTTGAACTGAAGCACTTACGGTTGCGATATTTTCGGTACTTCGTCTGGTGCGTTGTCTCACTGGCACAAGAACATTCAATAGTGAATATCTTGAATTTATCCCCTATAGCATGCACAGCCTGTCTGGTGAGACGATTATTACGACCTACGATAAAAATGTAAACCTTAAATAACGTTTTGACATTGATAAATCATAAAAAATATTAAGGACGCCTTTATATTTAAATACAAAATTGTTATATCCCTATTGAAAAACCCAATATATATATAATATTTTTGAAATTTTTTGAGAGGTTAATTTCTGAGAAAAAAAATTATAAAGACAAGAGCTTTATGCTATGCTAAAATTCTATATCTTTTTGTGATACTGTTATAAACTTTTAGTACGGCGTCTCTATAATAGAATAGCACCTGTAGGCATTGCTGTGGCTAATTTTTAGCGTTCACAACGCACATTGTACGTAACATGTTTCGAAAAAGGCCTATATTCATATTATATGCCATAGCCTTCGATCCATAGCCTTATTACATATTTAATTTTATATATTTTGTAGGTTATTTATATAACGATTTGGTGTATGTAGTGGGTACGTAGTGTAGATTATACAGGGTGTCATTTTGAAAACGTACCACCCTCTATATTTCGGCCCCTATAGAAATTCCAAAAATATGCAAAAACACGTCAAACTTATTTTTAAGGGGGACATTTTGTAGGCTGGTTTTCAATCAACCCTCTAGCGGGGGTGGACATAACCTCTAAAAATTTAAATGGAAATGGGGGTTGAGTGATACCTCATTTTAAAGGTCGTTTAACCCGCTTTTCAAAAATGCTAAATTCTTGTCCTTTATTTTTAATACTTTTGAAGAAATCAAGTCAAACCATGAACATACAAGTATCAAGTGTTTTGCAATAAAACATTAAAAAACTAATAAAAAGTAACTTATTTTATAAAATTTTCGAAATGTTGTCCATTATTTTCTAAACAGTAAAGTCTACTCTCAAACTCCTCTCTAACATTTCGAAACACTTCTGCCTGAAGTTCTCTACATGTAGCTGTTATTCTTCTCTTTAAATCTTGCAAATCTCGAGGCGGTGTTTTATAAACAATCGATTTTAGATGCCCCCATAGGAAGAAATCTAGAGGCGATAAGTCGGGTGATCGTGGTGGCAATTCTATTGCTCCTCTTCGACCAATCCATCTGCCAGGAAATCTATCATTTAGCCACTGTCTAACTGGAAGATAGTAGTGTGGTGGAGCTCCATCTTGTTGGAAGTGTAGAAGATCTTCTTGCAAAACCATGTTACCAGCCGCGTCAATTTGATTTTTCACACTAGTTGTTATTAAGGGGTCTATTATTTCTTCAAGCAAATTTAAGTAGAGCTCACCAGTTAGATTTCCTTCAATGAATGAAGGTCCAATAATAGTATTCCCAAGGATACCAGCCCAAACGTTCACCTTTTCTGGATACTGTGTGTGACCTTCCCTAAAAAGTCGCGGATTTACATCGCTCCAGTAGCGACAATTTTGCTTGTTAACATGCCCATTAAGAAAAAAAGTGCACTCATCAGTAAAGCAAATATTGTGCAAGATATTTTGGTTTTCATTTATAAAATCCGTCATTGTTTCACAAAATTCAATCCTTCTGTCGAAATCGTCGTCAAAAAGCTGTTGTATAATTTGCATTTTATAGGGGTGAAACTTATTTAACTTTAGTGCTTTCCTTACTGTTTCGTGAGACATTCCTACTTGGCGTGCCACAATGCGAAGTGATGTGGAGGGTTCTGCAGTAAAGGTGCCTAATACTTCTATTTGTGCTGCTTCATCCAAGACACGGCTAATATTTCTTTTTTTGTTAGCAACGGAACCAGTTTCACTAAACTTAGCGACTAATTGTAGAACATACTTATGATTTAAATTACTATTCGGATACCTTTCATTAAACATTCTTGACGTTCTTCTTGCGCATCTTCCACATTCCCCATAAATAAGAATAATTTCAATTCTTTGTTGAAGTGTAAACACCATTTTTAAAAATAATGTAATAAAATCGCAACTTTTACCTCGCAAAACTAATTTTGCAATAAAATAATTTTGGCTAAAATAAATGGAGTGACAAATAAAGAAAAATTTGACAAGAATGTTAAGAATGCTTAAACCAGGGCTCTTTTTTTTCTACGTTAAACTACCTGTACGACTATCACAAGTACTAGTTTAGGTAAATCACATTCTTTCCAATAATAATGTTTAACTGAATAGTATGCGTCTTTATTATTTCGTTGGATATTAGAAGTAAAAATAGTTTAAAAATTTACCGTTATGTAATACCTCAATTTCATTTATTTTAATTCATTAAAGCAATATCACAAAGTGTTTTTGATACCTAAACTTCTTTACAGTTTTTACCAAATATCTCGCGAACTGCTAAAAAGAAAAGGCAAGAATTTAGCATTTTTGAAAAGCGGGTTAAACGACCTTTAAAATGAGGTATCACTCAACCCCCATTTCCATTTAAATTTTTAGAGGTTATGTCCACCCCCGCTAGAGGGATGATGTAATTTAATTGAAAACCAGCCTACAAAATGTCCCCCTTAAAAATAAGTTTGACGTCTTTTTGCATATTTTTGGAATATCTATAGGGGCCGAAATATAGAGGGTGGTACGTTTTCAAAATGACACCCTGTAGACAACCTCCAAGATGGTATACCCCGGGCAACGTTTTGTTCAAATAAAATAGGTAAAGTCTACACAAATGGCGACCACACTAGATATTGCAACTCTCACGACCGAATCTATCGTAAATCAACAGAGGAAACAATTGGAATGTAATAGTTCTTGTAAGAACACCCAGACTAAAGATATCAGGCCTCAGTTCGTGTTTTGAAATTAAACATAGAAGGCTTAAGTAGAGATAAATGCGAGTATCTAAACTTGCAATGGATGATAAGATAGATATTATAGCACTACCGGAGATACACAGAATTATAGCCAGTATTACATCTGATGCATATTGTTAATAGTTAATTACTTTTATAGACGCTACACGATAAATAAATAAAATAGAAATGCCTGAAAACATTCGCTTATGACACAGTCTGGAAGAATCGAATGATTTTTAAATTTCAAAAGACCATCCTATTCCTAAACTAAGCAAACTTATCTAGAATATACTGAGCAATCGCCGAATCACAGTTTGCTTAAATAATCGTACTATCAATGGCAAAACCTTGAAAAATATCCTTCCTCAAGGTTTGGTTCTGGTTCCTCTAATGGTTCCTCTCTGGTTCTTCTGGTTCCTAATGTTCAACATTCATACCAATGATCTCCCATCCATAAAATCACGAAAATTTCTATGTGCAGATGACCTGGCTTTATGCACCCAAAAAAATAATTTAGAGGATGAAGAATTACAACAAGCTGAGGATCTGCAAGCTTTAGACGAATATTATAAGAAATGGCAAAGAGTCTTCCTTTCAAAACAGTAATTCCAGTTTTGGAAAAAGAAAATAATAGTGGGGAACAAATCTAAGCCATTGCGCACACATTGACTTATTTTCGGATAAAAAATTATTTTATGTACTGTCTTGTGCAGGTATTAACTGCCTGGTGTTGAGTGTTCAAGCTGCACGCAGCGAATCATTTTCTATAGGCGTTTGAAAATACAAATTGAAATTTCCGTAATTAAAATTCTTGGGTTGTTAAGAACTTGAGTTTGTGAGAAATTAATCTCTTTTAATTGTTATGTGGATTACTATATTCTACTATATTTAAAAGTAATATTGTTTGCAGAGAAAACGTTTGCAGACGCAGGGACGGAATTTTCTTCGTCAAGTAAGTAAAAAACAAAAACATTTATTTTTTTGCAAACTTAATACAAGAAAAAGACTCAATTAATATCATTATTTAATTATATGTTTGTAAATTCTGTAACAAAAGATCTCTACTTTTGTTAGCCGAAGATTAAAATTAAATTTTAATTCATTTTTAATTCTAAATTATATATTTTCTTATTAAATTTTATAATTTGTAAAACTGATTTAATGTTACTAAATCCGTCACTTTTAGAATTGACGTTCTCTCCAAAGTTGAGTTTACACAAACCAGTCAGAGAAAAGAGAGATACAAAAGATGTAGCTTGCTGTGGCGCAATAAAAGGTATAAAAAGTATACAACATGCATTTAAAGTTTATATTAGTTTTAAATACATCGTGCCTTCAAAAACCTTCTTGATTAGATTAGGCTGTTTTTTAAGCATTTTCTGTAGTAAGATTGACGACATTGCGATACTTTTATATTGTGATAGCTGTCAGTAACAAACTTAAATTAGAAAACCTTACATTTGATTGTATAATTTAGTATTAACATGTTAGAGTTACAACACAAAAAGTTTATAATCGAAAGCTACTTTAGAACTGGTCTGCCAGTTACTTATGCGCAGCTGCTAACTCATGTTCATAGCTCCATTGATAAATTTTGTGAAACAGGGGAAATAACTCCTAAACCTGGCGGTGGAGCACCTAAAAAATGAACCACAGATTGCATAGAGGATATTCGACGTTGAATGAACAATTCACCTAAAAAATCAATTGCGAAGCTTTCTCAAGAAATTCATTTGTCAGTGGGAACATGCAATACCGTTCAATAAAGGACTTAAAATTGTTTCCATATAAAATTCAAGCACACAGGTAGATTTTTGTACGAGAACAGTACTGTCAATGGTTTTTACATAACATAAATAATGACAACATTCCTCGACAAATGCTTTTTTTCTTATGAGGCTTGGTTCCATCTTTCTGATTATTTAAATAAGCAAAATTTGAAAATGTGGTCGTCAGAAAACCCTCACGAATTCATAGAAACTTTATTACATCCACAAAAAATAGATGTCTGGTTAGCAGTTTCAAGAAGACGAAATATACCAAAATGAATTTCTATAACCTTTTATTAATGAACTTCATGATGGCGAACTTATAGAAGGATTTTTTCAGCAAGATAAAGCACACAAATCTCGAAATATAATAGCTTTTTTACAACAATTTTTCGACAATAGAATTATCAATTTGGATCTGACAATTTTAAACAGAGCTTCGCAATACTATTAGAAATTCCTGTGCTGACAGAACCACTTCGACTTCGTCTTCAAAATGATGGACAACACTTTCAGCATAACCTTTACTACAATTATCTTTTAAATTTAACTAATATAATACAACATTTTAATAAAGTTAAATTTTTAATTTTTGCACACTGTTGGTGTCATATAAACTGTCAAAGTGATCAGTGCGTATATGCACTGTTTCCAATCATTATCCAAAAGCATAGCCTTCTCTAAACAGAAAAGATTTTGTAGGCATGGCAAATAATTACTATTTGTACAAAGAATTATGACTGAAGGGGCTGATACTTGTTGAAACTTCATTTTAAAGTATAATCGGGTGATGATAAACTGCTTTATTTGTCAATCTGTTGCATGATGATGAACTACAAAATGCATATTTTCAACAAGACGGAGCACTTTGTCACTGTACTGCAGAATCTTTGGATTATTTAAGAGAATTTTTTGATGAGCGTATAATTAGTCGAAATACTGAAATTGCCTGGCCTGCACGTTCATTCGATTTAACACCTTGTGACTTCTTTTTGTGGCCTTATCTAAAAATTGAATGATATGCTACAGAGAATCGAACAGAAATACATGGAAATTAATAACAATCCAGTAATGTTGCAGAATATCATCAGAAATTTTGAACGGAGGATTTTAAAGTGCATTGATCTTGAAGGACAACATTTTCAACAGTTGTTATATATTCTATAAATACCTATTATTTGTTATTTATTTGTATGTATGAAACTGTCAAAATATACGACTTCGTAGGTTAAGTAGTAAATTTTAATTTAAGACATACTTCAAAATGTTCTCAGTAAATCACATGCTACTAGATTGACTTTTCAAATGAACACTTGTTACGATAAAACCATTCATTTACTTGCATTTACTGGACAGAATTTTATAGGTTATCGTATACGCAAATGTCAGTTTATGTCAAATGATTTCCGTTTGCAGGTAATTGTAACATCGCTTGAAATTTCATTAAAATGCTGTATTAACTAATAGAAATTAGTAACTTAATGATCTTGGATTGCAAGAATAATTTACAAAATTAAGTATAATAAATTATAGAATATGTTGAAATTGTCCATCACTTTCCTCCAAGCATTTTATGCACCTGCTCCTAATGCTGTCAAATATATTTTGCAGCATGGGATTATATCTAATTGCACTAATTTTCTGTATAATTCTATCTCGCACTGGTACTTGATAAAATTAATTTTTTAAGAAAGGCCATAGAAAGAAATCACACTAAGATCACATGATCTTGGACAAAATTTATGTTCGCTCTTCAAACTAATCAAACGATTTACAAACACTTCCTGTAACATACTGATTGTTTCACTCACTGTGTGAGCTCTAGCACCATCTTGTTGAAAGTAACCCCAAGCTAGTTCATCATTATGAAGCTGATTGAAGGAAGTGAAGAGTATTTCTTGCCTTCTTCTAGTTATAGCGCACCAAACACCAACTTTCGGAGGATGTGAGTTGACGAATCCACTAACATGTAACCATGTTTCGTCTGAAAAGGAAGTTTTGTCTAGGAGTTTATTATTAAAATTATTTGAAAATTATTCACGAAATACTACTCGTCACAGATAATCAATATCGAGAATTTCTTACAAGCGTTGTACGAAATTTAAATAATCTAAATCTTGTTTTAAAACTGTATGCCAAGAACCAACTGACAACCAAGTTTGTTGACCGAGACTCCGTAACGGAATTTTTGGACCATGAGTCATTATTTGTCTAACATTATTAATCACTTCTCCCCTCCAAACTTTTCGTCGCCCACTACCTTCTTGTCGTTCTTTGTCGAAAAACTGGAATAATTCTATTGTCTTCTGAAAAGTATTATAATCAAAAACAAGATCGGTAAATTCATCTTGAAATTCTTCTGGACAATCTTGAATGGAGTACTCCTTTTCTCCATCGATCTTTTGACCATTTCAAAAATACTATTCAAGCATAAATACTTTGCATTATTATTTTTTTATTTGATTAAAAGAACATAAAAAAGATATTATTTAAGAAATTAAAAATAACATTCATTTTGTCGATATAGAAAGCTAGAAGTAGCTATAAAAATTTACTGTGAATCACCTTGAAGTTTCTCCAATATTTTCTTTTAAAATTATATCAATTGTATTTTAAACTGCATTTTTAGAAACCAAAACCAACAGCACTTCAATGTCATTGGATAGTTCAACAAACACATTCAGATTTCCCAAGAGAAGCATAGGTATGTTAAAATCAAATTTGTTTCAGAAAATATGATTAATACATGTATTCTAGTTACAAGCACTCCAATCCCTAAACAAACAAATTTTGAAGAGAGTGGAACAGGTAACAAAATTCACTTCTATTAAAAATAAAACATTAGAAATAGTTTTACTAAAATTAATACTGGTAGCCGCAACTTTGTGGTAATTCATTTTGAAAATAATAAAATAAAACAATAACCTTGTTATACCACTTTATTCACATATAATAGCGACCGCGGTTTCGACATACAATGTCATTATCAAAACTGCAAAAATTACAGGCCTACATCGATCTTATAAATGACACAAAAATATATGGGGGTGGTTTATGATGTTATTTAAAATTACTACTATATACTTAACTATTATATACAACATTGGAAAAGAGGTGTGTATATATAAGATCCAACTGGTCATTCAAAACAATATCTATTGTGTTGTTTCGGCTTTTAAAAATTTCTAGTGCCTCTAAAAGATTTAATTTACGACCTTTCTCGGCCAAATGCAATATTTTATGATGACCAAATGTATGCCTTTCTGTAATAAGATGGTTTGCGAATGTTGAATCTGTCTTCTTTAGTTTATATGACCTCATGTGTTCTTTTACCCGTATAATAAAACTTCGACCAGTCTGACCTATATATACACTTTTACAATCATTACAATATAATTTGTGCACTCCTGATTTATTATTGATATCTGTTTTAGGTTTTGCGTTAAAAATGAAATTACTTTTTTTTACATATGGTTTGTAAGCTATACAAACATTACTATTATTTTTTGAAATTATATTTCCAATTTGCTCGCTTATTTTACCGAAGTAAGTTATCGAGACAAATTGTTTCAAATTAGCACTATCTTTAGAATATACTAAACTAAGGGCCACTTGTAACTGTTTTTTCTTTAGTATACTGTCAATTACGCTACTTTTATAACTATTGTTTACCGGTATTTGTTTTACAGTATTGATTTCACGAACAAAAGATTCATTAGACAAAGGAATATTTAATGCTCTATGTATCATAGAATTAAAAAATGAATGTTTGTGTGTCTTAGGGTGTAGTGAATCTTTGGGAATAATGCAATCAGTGAAAGTAGGTTTACGGTATATATCAAATTTTAAGCTCTGATCTAATTTGTTTAATTTTAAATCCAGGAAGTTAATACTGTTATTCTCTTCTATTTCTACTGTAAAATTGATATTAGAATGGATTGAATTTATGTAGTTCAGAAATGTTTGTAGTTGTCTATGAGTACCCTTAAAGCAAGCTGGGATGTCGTCTACATACCGATACCAAAATTTAATATGTTTTTTACCTAGGTGTGATGAAATAATTTTTTCTGTAATATGCCTCATGAAAATTTCAGCTAATAGAGGACTTAGAGGTGAGCCCATTGCCAGACCTTCTGTTTGTTTGTAGAATTCGTTGTTAAATGTAAAATAACTTTGGTTGCTGACTAACTCCGTTAGAGATATGATTTCGTGTATAACAACCGGGTTTGTATTTTTCTTTACTAATATGTTTTCTATTAACCTTAAGCATTCCTTATGTGGTATTTTTGAAAACATGTTGGAAACATCAAATGATACCAGGATTTCTGTCTTTTGTATATTACAATCTTTTAATTTAGCTGTTAACTGTATTGCGTTTTTTATGGAAGAGCTATCTGTAAATTCGGTATATTGTTTAACTATTATGTTTAATTTTTCGGCTAATTTTTGTTGGGGCAAGAAATAAACGAAACAACTGGTCTGATGGGTGCTTCCTCTTTGTGAATTTTTACTAAACCGTATAATTTAGGGGGGGGGAAGGATTCATATGGAAAAGTTTGTACTTATCTGTGTTTAAAATTACTGCATTACAATTTTTGACACATTCTTTAATTTCTGCCTGATACTGTTTAGTGGGGTCCTTTCTCAATTCTATGATAGTATTGTCGTCTATAAATTTCTTAACTTTATTTTCATAATCACCTTTAGTTAATATTACAGACGAATTTCCTTTATCTGCTTTTGTTATCGTGAGGTTGTTTTCTATGACTTTGTGATTAATACTTTGCAATGCTCGTCTGTCTGACTGATTATTGCGAGATGTTGAGTTGTTTTTCAGAATATTTGTAACTTTGGCTTTACCTAAGATACTGCCAACCAAAGTTACTTTACATTTAACAACAAATACTACAAACAAACAAACAGAAGATCTGGCAATGGGCTCACCTCTAAGTCCTCTATTAGCTGAAATTTTCATGAAGCATATCACAGAAAAAATTCTTTCATCACAACTAGGTAAAAAACATATTAAATTTTGGTATCGGTATGTAGACGACATTTCTGAACTACATAAATTCAATTCATTCTAATATCTATTTTACAGTAGAAATAGAAGAGAATAACAGTATTAACTTCCGGGATTTAAAATTAAACAAATTAGATCAGAGCTTAAAATTTGATATATACCGTAAACCTACTTTCACTGATTGCATTATTCCCAAAAATTCACTACACCCTAAGACACACAAACATTCATTTTTTAATTCTATGATACATAGAGCATTAAATATTCCTTTGTCTAATGAATCTTTTGTTCGTGAAATCAATACTATAAAACTAATAGCGGTAAACAATAGTTATAAAAGAAGCGTAATTGACAGTATACTAAGGAAAAAACAGTTACAAGTGGCCCTTAGTTTAGTATATCCTAAAGATAGTGCTAATTTGAAACAATTTGTCTCGTTAACTTACTTCGGTAAAATAAGCGAGTAAATTGGAAATATAATTTCAAAAAATAATAGTAATGTTAGTATAGCTTACAAACCATATGTAAAAAAAATGCTTATGGTGGTATTTCCTAGACCACCGAATTCCGAAGTTATATGAAAATGATTAAAACAAATTGTACTCTATTTATTTTTCAATCCTTTAAAATATCTGTTTAGAAATGTCTAGAGACATGTCCATCCCAATGAAAAGCCATAAAACTCAAACCCAACCACGATTACCTAGTCATGTAGAGGAAAGCGTTGGTGATGAAGAAAGAACACCAAAAGGTAAAAAATCTCACATATTATAATAAAATATTTAGGAATAAATCAAATATACAAATATATTGTTGATGTGAATATAAGGCCCCTGTTTTTTATTTATTTTTTGTTCATATAAAGGAAACTACGGCTAAAATTATATATTTTTTCGTAAATGTTATGTTGGAATAAAGACTTGAATATAATATTCAAGTACATAACTGTATATTCCTGTTGATTTGAAATAATTGATATAACGCGAACTAAAGTGGTATGTCAGATATTGTACACATGTATCCCAAGTCCAGGAAGTATTCCTACAGAACCAATAAAAAAATAAAGAACATGTTTAAGATTTAAACAGAAATTTTAAATAAGTGAGCAATTTATATCGTAAATATGGAAATAAAAGATATGCAGAAAAAGTAAAACAGAAAATATATCTGGGTTTTCCTCTGCTGGAACTACTTGTGAAAGCGAAGGCCAGTGTGTGCCCGTACAGGTCGTAAACATTTCTGCAATGCGTGAGAATGTGGCCGAGAGCCCACCGCAGTGGGCTTTCAACAAGACGATGCTACATGCTACAGCCTATGAAACAATGGCCTTATTGCATGAGAAGTTCTCACAGAATGCATTATTTCACGAAATAGTGTCAATTGATCTCCGCAATCATGCGATTTTACACCATTGGACTTCTTTGTGCCAACAAACCAGCCAACAAACCAGCAACAATTATAGAGCTAAAGGAATAGAGGTCCAATTATGTCGAGATATGACAGGCGTGTCGCCAATGCCGTGGCGAACATTTGATCGATACTATCTTCCACACATAATTGCCACATACTAAATAACAAAATTTAGTAAAGAACTCAAAAATTTTACAACAAAATTATTTCTTATCTACCCGCCTTATCGTAACACCCTTTACTTTGCAAAGGATTTTGCTGATACGGTCGTGCCTGTCCAATATATAACGTAAATGGACTTTAGAAATGTTGAGAAACGAAACTGGAGGGTATTGGGTCAAGATTTTGGTTTATTGTACTTTAGATATTGTGCTTGAGGCAGTAGTTATTGATGAAGATGGTAACATGGCTAATTTCTTGGGATAAGAAGTCAGCTTCAGATAATCTCTTTGGACTAAGGAATTTTATGACACCATGTATTTGTGCAGGATTATGGTGGAAAAGGGTCAGAAATGATTGAATATCATGCATTTGAATAACATGCATATATTGTTAAATATTTTTCTGTCTTGTAAATACAATATACTGCCGCTCACATTGTGTGTGCTATGGCTAGATAATTTCTAACCGGATAATATTTTGGAGAAATTTTTTTCCAAATCATTTTAAGATAAACCGATCTAATGTTATGTTTCATCAAAATAAAATCTGTTATTTATATATTACATATATTTTTTGATAGGTAAAATAATTTGCAGAGACTGTTTCGCTCGCAAAAAACTTTTCGACTCCACAGAAAGTGGAAATGATACAAGTAACTATAATGCATTTAATAAAAATTTTTAATTACCTATAGTTCATTTTCAGCACTCACAAAAGCAAGCCGTAGCCCATTTTGTGAGTATCTAATCACAAAAATATAGTTATAATATATTATTTAATACTACTTAATTCTTATTTAGCTAGTTTTGGTCGCTTCACTACTTTGGAAAATGGAGAACTTTCGTCATCGAAAAAGGACAGTGGAAATGATACAAGTAAATATAATGCATTTAATAAAAACTTTTAATTACCGATAGTTCATTTTCAGCCCCCACAAAAACAAGTCGTAGCCCATTATGTGAGTATCTAATCACAAAATAGTATATTAAAACACAAGTTTCATAAGGCACCATTTTGCCGCACGAGTTTTCTAAGGAGCGAGTGCGGCAAAAGGTCTTATGACACGAGTTTTTTTATACTTACTATATTTTCTATTTTGCATTTTTTACGTTAATAAATTGAAATTATTTAATTTGAAAGTTCAGACTTTGTTTTTATATAAAGTATGCAATTGGTCACATTGATACTTGACATTTTCAAATTTAAATCTTGCTATCCGTGAGGTATATTATATTACATATTATTCATTAATTTTCGTTAACATTACTTGATATTGTATTAAAAAATATGAACATGAGTGACATAGAAACTAATATATATCTTGTTGTCAATTGTATACAATATACATTGTTTGTGTAGCATGTATAGCAAACGCCAATTAAGTTGGCGCGAGGAGGGGGTGCGCAGAAGTCGTTTTTAAAAACGTCCACCCCCACTACTCAAGTAATTTTCAGAATACATTTGTCATTGACGTTTGACGGAACATAATGTCTTTGCTAGGGGATCATAAAGTGATACACGCTCAGAGGTTAGAATTATCTGACATTTGATGTAAAACCAAATACAAATCTCCCCACCACTTTTAATCCTGCGCGAACTTACCCCTTCTCGCGCCAACTTAATTGGCGTTTGCTATACATATATAATATCTGTCAAATGTACTTAAATTCTTAAAATCAAACGACAGCAATGATATTTATTTCTGTGTTCGAACAACGCCAACATTGAAAAACGAAAAAAAACGTATCGAAATGAAGGAAGGTAATTTCAATACTGTTTTGGGTTTCATAATGAGTTCATTACGAACGAAAACCGAAAAATAGAAAAATATAGTTATAATATATTATTTAATACTACCTATTTCTTATTTAGCTAGTTTTGGTCGCTTTACTACTTTGGAAAATGGAGGACTTTCGTCAACGAGAAAGGAAAGTGGAAATGATACAAGTAACTATAATACATTTAATAAAAACTTTTAATTACGGATAATTAATTTCAGCACTCACAAAAACAAGCCGTAGCCCATTTTGTAAGTATCTAATCACAAAATAGTATATTAAAACACAAGTTTCATAAGGCATCACTTCGCCACACGAGTTTTCTAAAGAGCGACAAAAGGCCTTATGACACGAGTTTTTTATACTATTTTTTTCTATTTTGCATTTTTTACGTTAATAAATTGAAATTATTTAATTTGAAAGTTCAGAGTTTTGTTTTTATATAAAGTATGCAGTTGGTCACATCGATACTTGATATTTTCAAATTTAAATTTTGCTATCCGCGAGGTGGTATATTATATTACATATTATGCATTAATTTTCGTTAACATTACTTGATATTTTATTTAAGAATATAAACATGAGTGACATAGAAACTAATATATCTTGTTGTCAATTGTATACAATATACGTTGTTTGTGCAGCCTACGTACAGCTATGAGCAATAAATTTTGGTCGTCAGTGTTATTGTAAAATTTGACGAAATTGTCACAATGTAGTAACGAGCCATCGAAAAAATTCATAATTGGAGTAGACTGTGAAATTGGGTTGATACTTTAACCACTTCCACATAATGACATTTATTATTTGACATTGAAACTATAAGTTTGTGTCAAATTTTTCAAAACTCTTATTAAGAAAATTGTTTGTGTTTAGATGACTTCTGTAGCTATATGAAAATTTTGATTATGATTTCGATATTAAATAAATTATTTGTTTTCTTTTTTGTTGTAGTATCATTTCAATGCCATAACCTTTTCTTGCAATGAAACTGTCAAGCATCAAGTAATGTGTCATTATGTGGAAGTGGTTAAAGTACCAACCCAATTTCACAGTCTACTCCAATTATGAATTTGTTTGATGGCTCGTTATTTTGTCCTGATTGATTTTGTCCATTGTCAATGAAATGTCAATATAAATTTGCAGTTTGTCAAAGTCTTGTTGTTTGAATCATGTTTATTATGATCTCAACATCCTATTTTAACAAAGTAAGGTTTATTTCCTTAATACAAAATAGACTTTTTGAAGCTTCGTTAGCATTTCATCTAGGACTTGCAAATTTTATTGACATGTAATAGATTAAATTATAGGTTATTACCATTACAATAGAGAAACTTGTATTTTAAAATTTAATTTAAAATTTATTGCTCGCAGCTGTACATATATAATATCTGTCAATAAATTCTCTTATGTCTTAAATTCTTAAAATCAAATGACAGCAATGATATTTATTTCTGTGTTCGATCAACGTCAACATTGAAATATGAAAAAAAGAGTATCGAAATGAAGCTCATGTCGATACGGTTTTGGGTTTCGTAATGAGTTCATTACGAACGCAAAATAGAAAAATACGTTATAATATATTATTTAATACTACTTAATTCTTATTTAGCTAGTTTTGGTCGCTTCACTACTTTGAAAAATGGAGAACTTTCGTCATCGAGAAAGGCAGATCAGATATCTCTACCGGGATATATTGAGGGCCTGAATAAATGCATAGCAGAGTTGGAGTGTATGATCAATTGCCTTCGCAATGCAGCTACCACTAAAAAAGGTGTCCACGAGTGTGTCAAGATTTACCCTGAAACAGAAGCTGAATTTCTCTCAAGCTCTCTTCCACATTTTCATACAGTTATTGATGGAATGCCAATGATTATTCAATTTAACAAGGTTGGGTTTGTAACAAATTCGAACTAATAACATGTAGTAAGAAACATATATTTTCAGTTCGACTATGAAAGATACAGTTACATTAAATTTATTTCTCAAGTTAGTTTACCAAGATGTATATGTAGGGTAAATTCTTAATCAGTTCTTGCCTAGGTCACGGTATTCCCTAGGCTTCCATTTTTGTGATTGATATCTTTGTTTGGTTATGCTTTTATACCACGTTCTTATTGATTTACGGCTGGGTCTACTTTCTTGACGCCTCTCTACCACAATCTGCTTCACTGCCCCCTGTTTATGCCCTTTGAACATTGTGACACTATTGCTCGAAAAAGGAAATTGTGTTGTTATTGAATGTGTCCTAATTCTATTTATGATTTGCCCAGATTAACATACAATATTGGTCGTTTGTATAGCAGTTGACGCATGAACTATTCAACATCTGATTTATCTTTGGAATGAACAGTTTATGTATTTTTAGTCGAATCTATTGCCTCTTCCATTGGTGAAGTAGAAAATCGATTTGACATATCAATTTTGTTTTTGGTTTATTGATTTATTAAACCTTAGACAATGCAGTTACGTTCGGAACAAGATATCGTTCAAATGTTCACCACGGCTTTATTTACACTGTCACACCCGATCGCTCCATTCTTTGATCACCCTGTCCAACATTTACGGCTGTATGCTGGCGTTAGCGGGACGATTCATTCAAGCTCGATCATTCAGAATTGCAACCGCATACGGCTTCGCTGTTGATCTAATTGTTCTTGGCGTTGTGGAGACGATTGCGCTGCTCTTCTTCTTCTTCGCAATTCAACTCGTAAGATTTCAAGTTTTTCTTCCCGTTCTGTGATTGCGCGTCGTGAACGGCGGCCTATCTTCGAACGTGGACGCGGCATCTCTATAAAATCAATAACAATTTCTCCTTTTTTTTCTTAAAAAACCCAGCTACTTATTTAATTGTTTTTCAAATATCAATATCATCGATATTTTCCCATTTCAAATTTGACATTTACATCTAACCTATACACATTATTTTAAGTTTTCATATAAGACAATTTATTTAAGATTAAATCAAAGTTATTTTCCTTTTTATCATTAGGATATCATAACAATATGTTAGCGTAAATAGAGTATATGATTAGCAAACGTCAACTTGTAATAAAAAGAGTCCTACCAAACCAAGAATTTGAACAATTTTTGCGCTACTTATGTTATTATTTTACGTTTTCATATAAGACAATTCATTCAAGGTTAAATCAAAGTTCTTTTCCTTTTTATCATTAAGAGATCATAACAATATGTTAGCGTAAATAGAGTATATGATTAGCAAACGTCAACTTGTAATAAAAAAGTCCTACCAAATTAAGTATTTGAGAAATTTTTGCGCTATTTATGTTATTATTTTACGTTTTCATATAAGACAATTTATTCAAGATTAAATCAAAGCTCCTTTCCTTTTTATTATTAAGATATCATAATAATAAAATCATGATTTTCTTCTGCTTTTTGACGAAAATAAATTGCATAATCAAGTCGTTGCTGGTAATCTGTCGGTTTCAATTGTTGGACAAGCTGAATTTTGTATGGAAACATTCTTATTGTATGCAAAATTCTCTGCAGCGACCCTCTTGAGAGGCCAAGTTGTGTCGAACGTCTCCTGGTTGATGTTTCTCCATCTTCGCGAATACTCTCCTGTACCCGTTCAATATTGTCATCCGTGGCACCGTTCGTCGTCTGCCGGCACCAGGAAGGTTCCTTACTGCCCCTTTTTCTTGAAAATTTGCAACCAGACGGTTTATTGTTGACTCTGAGGGTCCAACCCGCACATTAAAATAACGACGATATGCACGCTGAGTCAAAACAATGGATCGTTGATTTGAGAAATAAAGTTCAACGATTTTGGCACGTTGTTCAATTGTGTACTGTTCCATTTTAAATTACCCAAGTCTGCTTTACAAAATACTGAAAACAAAAAAAAAATTATTTATAAAAAAAGTTATAAGGAATTAAAACCCCATTCGGTCACTTTGGGCCACCCTGTATATATATATATATATATATAATATTTTCGTGACCTTGGTATGATATGGTAAATTCAATCAGTCGGCGATTAAAGGTCTGGTTTACTTCAAAGTATATATATTTAAAACAACTCTACATGTTTCGGCAATGATGCCTTTATCAAGGATATAAAATATAAATGACAGAATGCAAATGTCAAATAATGATCAATTATTATTATTAATTATTGTCAATTATTTGACATTTGTATTCTGTCCACGTATACACGTGTATACGTGGACGCTGTGTAAAGTTGTTGTGTGAGCAGTTGCGCTGGCTTTACTGTGCCCCATGTGCGACACCTTGATTAATAGTTTTACCTACTGATGATGACAACTTAGTTGTCGAAATACGTACTTAGGATACTATTAATAATTGTGTTATATACCTTTTTTTAAGTTTTTACTTAACCACAGTCTCCGAAGAAAAACTTTTCATTTCTACTTGTTAATTAATATTTTAATTTTGACTTTCTGTCTAAATTAACATTTTGTCTATATTTTGATTATTATAAATAATTGTAAAAGTACAAATCAAGACAATTTTTAATTTCTAATAAGGCTTTGAAAAAGAAATAATTGATAGTTAGCGTGAGTGCAGAATTTTTACACGAGTTGCCTAAAAAAGTGATACTTCGGTCTATTAAATTAATTATATACTGAAATACTAGTGTTAAAAGAATAAAAATATATAGAAAAGGTGTAATTAATACTGGCGCAACATTTGAAGCACTTTTTACGAGAACAAGATCCGACACCGGTAAGAAAACTACGAAAGCATCTTTTGGCCGCAGAGCGTCGACCCGATAGCTACATACAAGAATAAGCTTCTACATACCTGCAGCATTTAACCTAAGAATACCTCTCTTGAGCCTGTTCAGATGAATATCCTGATTAGCCGAAACCTTTCTTGATACCTTAACGCTCCCTGCAAGACACAGGTTCATTTAATTTAATTCTTTTTGTAAAAGTCTAATTAATAACTATTTCTCAATCAATCAAAAATTTACTAAATAATTACATCTTGATTACATCACTATTTTGATAAAATTTATGAAAAGAACATTACCTATTAAGAATTTGTAGTACTTACCATAACTGTGTTTATTTATTTATATTAAAACAAACTTTATTTTCTCATTTCACTACTTACATAACCATAATTTCACACGTGCATATAATTCTAATTCCTTGTTTTGCCGTTAGTCAAGTTACTTATTATTGTATACAGATACCTTGCGTTTAATAAATAGTTTATACTTATTATTTTAAAGAAGTTCGTTTATTTATCAATGCGTAGCTAGAAATATCTATTCGATATTATGAATTAATTTTCCTTCAGTTTTATAGGAGTATAAACCACCGACGATGATCCTAAGTAAGAGTCAAATTTATTTAGTATCTTGGTCATGCTCTACCGACATCTAGTCGTAATCAGAGATAGTACGTACTATTGGCTGGTAATCTAACTTTACCTGTTCATATTTTATAAGGCGCCCAACACATCTACAGCAAGAGTACGTTTTATTCACTATTATACTAATTAATATTCTCTTATTATTATTTCATCAGCCATTCGGCTTATTTCATTTGACGCCTCAACGTGGTGGCGTTTCTTTACATCAGTCTTATTTCAATGTATATATATATATATATATATATATATATATATATATATATAAATAACTTAAAAGAAATTATCGACTGTCCTATATTGGAAGTGACGTACACGGACATTAAAATTAATTTTAATGTCCGTGTACGTCACTTCCTTTTTTTGAATTCAACATTCTTATCTCCAGAAGAAGCAACAAACTCCTTGCGAAATATAGAGATAATAAATAAATGAGTTTTAATTGACAGACCGCTTGCCCGTTTTTAATTTATTTTAACTAGTCTGCCTCTAAAATATTTACAGTACACGATTTATTTTATAGGAAAGAATGCCCATAGATAACACTCTCAGATACGATGACGTAAGCTGTTGTAGGAAGGGATGTACAAGTAAGTTTAAGTTGAATTCTTTATTCAATAACTGTTTTGCAGTTGTAATAGAAAGCAATTCAAATTTTAAAATTGTTTCCAATTTTGTTCCTTATGATATTGTTGGGGATAACCCAAAAATGCACACTATATTACAATAAATTAACAATATATTAATAACACTAATAAACAAAAATCACTTTTTTTGTGACATGAATAAAATAGGGCATATGTCATGTAAAATTTCACCAGAAAGCAGAAGATGATCTCGTTTTTTTTCTATTATCCACACCTTGTTTGCTACGAAGTGTTGTGATTATCCGGGTGAACACGTTAGTGTGTACCTTAATATACTCAGTATAATGAAAAGTTGTATTATTCTGAATTTCAGCAACCAATAAAGCTTTTTTGGCGTGGTGTTATTTTCTAAAATAATCCTCATATATACATTATAACTGCCGTTCGTCAGTTATATTGCAGCATACTTCTTATCCGGATCATAATCAACTTGAGCAGACTGAGTGTAACTGAGAATATATTTGTAATTCTTCGCATCAGCATATAAAAATTTACCTGGTTTCTTTTTGAAAAGTAATTCTAGCAAACCTTTAGTGACTTTATATGTGAATCCACCTATTACAATGTTGGGCCCATCAAATCAAACATCTGCTTTTCCCATTTTTAAGTTATTATCTATTTCATGTACACCATACTTTTCATCGAATTCTTCAATTTCATCTGTCTTCAAACTAATAAGATATGGGCGTATCGTGAAATTATAACCTTTTACTAATTCTCTCACTTCGTCCGTTTCTAAGAGCGTTTTATTGATAGATTTATTAGCAATTATTGACTTTAATGGTTTTGTACTCAAAAGGGCCCTTGATTCTTCTAAATCCACACTACCAGTCGTATCCATATCTTCTTCACTTGGATCTCCTCCCTCTTCTAGTGAAGTCTGTGGTAACAGTTCACCTATGGATTCAACATCAATAAATGTTGGTTGTACAAATGATGTTGACATCCTGGGTTTTGGTACAGTTTTGAGAGGTGGTGTAAATGACACCGACAACTGTGACGAAATTGTTCTAGCTTTGGTTGTTCGAGGCGTCGTCCCAAGCTCTTCATATGTCCGCTTCGTCGGAGAAGAGTGAGTGTATGGGCTAAACCATCCCACATGTTTTCGTGATGGTATTCTCCCTTGTCGTATAATTGATGTTCCAGGCATCCCCGTATGATTTCTCCTGTTCAATGTCAGACCAAGCTTCCGATATGTCCTCAGTAATTTCCTTTGGATGCATTCTACTTGTATTTGCTCCAGCGGAATCTAATTTCATCGCAATTTCTTGTGGAGGTTTTGCTATAGGCGCGTATTGTATATCAATTTTCCTTTGAGATTTAGTGATATCAGCTTCGGCTTAATTTCGCTTTTGAAACTGCGCGAGCTTTCACTAAATTATTTACTAATTAATCTTCCATTTTATCTTCAATCTTTAACGAATACTCACATACTGATGTAGATTTACTGAAGTAGGACTCTTTTAATGAGTAAATAGTGTTTATATAGAAACTGGAGACATCATAAGTAGATATAGGTATCAAAACCTTGACGGTATCTTCCTTCATTGAATTTACAGTATCGATAAGAAATATATCGAAAGGTTTCTTCCAACACATTCTGCATATACTTAAAAACTGATTAAAGGTTAAATCATGTATGTGATCGTTAAATATATGTTGAAACAAAATTAAAAAGTTTGTGTTATTCCTCAATAATTGTTTAGGAATTGCACTGTATGTGTGAATTAGGCAAAAACAATCTAAATTGCGATGTCTACCGAAAGAGTAGAATTGTTTTACAATATCTAAATTAATAGCGGGTATGTCATCGAATATTACTACTGAATAGTCTGTAACTTTATGTGGTATTGGCATATCATTGGCATCCATATATTCATAGTAACCAATTTCTGGAATAATTGTCAATACATTTTTGAGATATTCATACTTATTTTACGAATAATTACAAACCCGTAGAAAATATATTTCAAAAAAGTGCACTTCCAAAAAATCTTATAAATGATGCCAAAATAGTATATTACATACCGAAGCGGAAAGTGGTTCATTATCGTCGAGAGATTAAGAAGTTCACCGAGACGCGCAGCGTCAAGGTGAACTTAATCTCGAGATGGGAATGAATCTTTCCACTAAGGTTTGTATACTATTTTCACGATTCTCACGATCGATTAGTAATTAATTATTATATAAACTATTAAATCACTAAATTTCAAAAATATAATAGTATTAAATTTCATGGCATTTTAATAAATACTTTGATAGGTACTGTTATTAGATAACGTAACAATTAATAGTGATATTCTCTAACAGATTACTCTACGATTTTAAACATGGTCTTTCTCTAACAGTAAACAGTCATGGAAATTCTAATGTAGCAATTAATATTAATTCCAAAAGTGAATCAATTTTGTATTAAGATGTTGTCTTGTTATTTACTTAATAAAGATTTGTGAATAGTTTTATTATAATTTGATTTACTTATTTAAATGACCCTGACGTTTCATAAATTCTGAAATGATTACCTAGCCGGGTGACATAAGTTAGCTGGTAAAGTGACATAAGATAGCCGGTAAAGTGCTATTACCTACCTCGGTATATAATAGCGCATTTTATAGCCGTTTGAAGGTTAGAAATGTTCAGTTTACTAACCGATCGTCAGTAAAAGTATATTTTATTTTTTTTTTGTATCATTTATAAAGTTTTTTGGGACTTGTTTGGGCGTTTGGAATCCACAACTTTTACCAGCTTGACACTTTCTTGTTCGGCACTCTTATTTGCTTAAAAACTGAAACACATGAAGTATATTTACTTTTTTTCTGTCCCATCGAGGCAATTTGCAATAAACTAGTACTGAAATATATCAATGTCGATATGTTCTTAATATCACATTTACTTCGAAATATTGTTGCGTATGTTTTACGATTATATTTGGTCCTGGGACATTCCTGATAATGTCTAGCAGCAATAAGAAAACTAGGACTTAATTTGTCTTGGTAGCGTTTTTCCATGGTTGCGATGTCTTGGTTCTTCTTCATCCATACTCTAATATTCTTGGTTTTGGGATAGTATGTTTTTCATTATGTTCGACGGGCCATAAAATTAATGGCAAATTTGGATACTGTACAATAGGGGTATGACTTTTTTGTAACATATATTGTGCATGGCCGTACATGATGAGAAATGGCAAAAATATAATAATTGCGTTTTTAGTTTTTCATTTTATTAAAAAAACATCCCGCACCGACCAAGATGAAAAATTGTGGATTTTACACTGGATGAAGAATACAACTCAATTGAAAAGGCCTAACATTTTTTGTTATGTAAAAATATGCTGTTTATTTAAGCGTTCTGTTTTAGTTTTTTATTTTCAAAACAAACTAAAAATCACAAAAATAGCTTGCAAAAAGTTTTATTTTTTAATTTTTTCATTAGATGCAATAAATTTTAAGTTTAAAGTGCGTTCAGTTTTACAATAATTAAAGATTTCTTGTGTTACTTTAATGGCTCGTTCTGCACAAATATTGGTTCGTTTTAAATTTCTAATAGCGGAATCTTCCTCCACCCAGTGTTTAAGAAAACATTTATGAGCATTTTTGAAGGGCTTTACAGATGTTTTCAAATTTTCAAAGTTATTGTGGCGAAAACGTTGATCTGAAAACCAGATATCGTACCATGCGCTGCATATAAATTTACAAATTGGTAAAAGTTCTGTCCTGTGTTCGGGTTTGAGTATAAAAGTTAAAAGTGCCAGTATGGCTCTGGAATTCCAGCGGGCATTACTGAGTGATGGTAATACACGGAATTTGATAAATGGAAACAAGTTATTTTTCTCAAAATATTTGAATGCTTGTCCCAATTCGTACAAATACTGCATGTCATCACGCCACTTGATATTGTGTATTTCCAATATTATATCGCTTTGTTTGAAGTTTTGTTTAAGATTTTCGTACTTTGTTATCAATTCTGTAAAAATATCATACGAAATATTTGGTGATGTAGATTTTTCAACAAGCATTTCATTCATGACATGCTTTAAAATCAAATCTAACACATGGTGTTGACAACCAATATATTGCGGAGGTGAAAAGGATTTTTCCTGAAACGACGTCTTCAGTAAATGAACAATTCCATTTTTTTTCCCTGTATTGACATTTGTAGTATCACAAATAATCATTTTAATGGAATTCCATAGTTGAAATTTGTTTAAAATGTTTTTGATGCCTGCAATATAATATTATAGTAAGCTATCTAGTTATTTATAACTTTTAATTTAATTAGCACCTTCAAATATTGTCAAACTTTTTCCATTATTAAGCTCCATGACCGCCAACCTGACTTCTTCAAGCTCGTTTGTCAACACCACTACCTGAACTTCTTTTTTACCATATTTCTTCCCATCAAAATGCATACACCATTTTTCTTCTTTTAATGTAGCCATATACTTTTCTTCCAAACGTTCTGCTGCTTTTATTGAGGCCTTATAAATACCAGATTGTGAGGGTGTTGGAATATCAATACCCGATTTCACCAATTCCTTACATATTTTTGCTGCATTTTTTGTG
Organism: Melolontha melolontha; assembly: GCA_935421215.2. NCBI lineage: Eukaryota > Metazoa > Arthropoda > Insecta > Coleoptera > Scarabaeidae > Melolontha > Melolontha melolontha. Next base: position 49,444,233 of record OW285240.1, read on the forward strand.
CTCACGTTGGAAGTCTGAACAATTTTCACTGCCGCCTTAGTTGAACAGGCCACGTTTTTAACACTTGGTTCAAATTTATCATCGTCTGATGATGCATAGAATTCTGTGTTTTCTTCCGATGATGCGTATAATTCTGTGTCTTCTTCTGATGATGCGTATAATTCTGTGTCTTCTTCTAGGGACATAATTGTTCTGTCAGATACATTTATGTCTGAGACCAAGGCGGTCGTGACTTTTCTTTTTAATATAGCAGCTTTTGATGGATGAATATTAATTTCCTTTGCTGTTGTGTATCCAACATCTCCTTTCGTGCTTGTTTGAACTGCGTACAACTTTTTATCTTCCATGCTTAGCCAAATGCCTTGTGGATCTGTTACATCAAATAATTCTCCAAACACTATTGTTGGGTTTCTATTTGGTCGCTTTAAATATTTACAGAAACGATCTAAAAGCTTTTCTACTTTTCTTTTTATTGAAGATTCAAGTATACATGGAAAATTTAATTTCGACCATAAATCAAGCAATTCCTTGGCTATAATCTGACACCTTATTTTTCTATTTTTTTCGGTTTTTGCCAATGCGTTGTACCGTCCTATTATCACCATCTGCTTTTGTATTCTGCACATTTCATTTAAATTTTTATCTATGTTAATTATTTCTCGTCTTTTAGTTGTACTTTTTTCAAAATGAGTCAAATTGTTTTTCCATACCGCCGAATTTTTCAAAACAGCACTTGCACTTTTTCGAGAACTCATTACTTTGATTGAATATATAAATATTTCTTAATAAATATAACCACACTTGTAGAAAGCACGCACCAAACTATGAGCTCAAACCAATAGTAGACAGCATCAGTTTGTTTACATTCGATTTCGGGGATTTACCGTACTTTGCAGTCACACAGCAACACAAAATACAAAACAAATCAGAGAACGTAAGCGAGAACGTACGCTTGTCTTTGAGAATTTACATGTAAACTTTCTACATGGACGGTGCGGGACTTTTTTCCAACAAAATGAAAAACTAAAAACGCAGTTATTATTTTTTTGGCTTTTTTCATCATGTATGGCCATGCAAATTTTTTTTTGTTAAAAAAATTGAAAAAGTCATACCCCTACTGTACAATATGCTTAGACATATCCAAATGATATTTCGGATGAATTCTTAATATATATTTTACTATTTACTGTTTTTATGTGGGAACATAATTTATTTATTGTTTTAGCGATGACTGCAGATAAAGCCAGTACATGCTGTCGAGATCAAGGTAATACTTTCTTTTGTTTAAATTATTACTTATTATTAAGTTAACGCTTAGATACCCACTTCCATCTTCATTTTGCGAATTACGACCACCATTTCACACTTTTATACAGATAATAATTTTATTTTGTTGGCCGAAAAAAAAACTATTCAATAAAACATTATTGTGTACAAGATATCGTCACTTGACGCACGAGAAGCATCAGGATCGATACCCTGCGCCGCCACCACATGCCGCGTAAACTTAATAATATATATCTATAAATACTTACGCGAACTAACTAACAAACTAACTAATGCGAGTGGAACCACATACGATAGGCCTTTTCTAATTACATACTGCTTATACCATTACTAACATATTCCTTTACTAATCTCCAGATCATCGTTCAATATTCCACTACTTTCGAACTGATTTATATCTGGTCAGCGTCTTTGCTATCTAGCTAACTTTCTTTCACACTAGCAAAGCCGCTGGCTATTGCGAATATGGCCCGATGACTTTCTTATTATTTAAAAACATGTGTAATGGAACTTTCCGAAATAGTATGTGTATCTACACATGTGTGCAAATAAGTTTTTAAAAGAACATTTTATTTTTTCAAGAATATTTAATGAGTTTAATAATTCGTAACTTTAAAATTAAAAATCGAAGCAAAATTTTTACACGAATACCTTGAACGATATTTTAACGGCAAAAAGCATACAGAAATTTTATTTAGCAAAAATCTTGTCTGAGGAAATTACCCCAACAGTTTTAAAGTTTTGCTCAGTTTCATTTTAACTTGTATTTTGTCAATCTGAATTGACAAAATTCGTGATACCATTGATGTTTTAGTGCTTGTTTTATAGCCTCATAGAGGGCGCCAGTAATAAAGCGACGGGTGTCAAAATTACTCTCAATACTTTGTTAACCGAAATCTAAAACTTTATCAAGATATGGCAAATGATTTAGTCGTAGTGAATTTTTGAAGTTTATAAGTTGGTAGAAAAATAGAACAGAGTCAAGAAAATTTTCGCGCGATAGTTTTTTACAAATTTCGGAGAGGATTAACTCAACAATAATGTCTAGCTAAGTTGGTTTCTGTTTTGAAGATGAAGCACCACATCAATCGACAATTTAACGTTGGTACCGTGAATTCCAACGTGAACCTACCAGTATCAGCGACAGTGGCGGCTCTTGATGACGTACGATGTGCGCTGCTGCACGGATGAGACTACTTCGAACTATTTCGGAAGATTTCGGTACGGTTACTTGCTTCTCTGTATATATGAAAGCTTAAACGAAGCAGTCTCATCCGTGCAGCAGCGCACATCGTACGTCATCAAGAGCCGCCACTGATCAGCGACGATCCCAAGACAGGTCCGCCAAGTACAGCAGTCACCCAGAAAAACTTCGATGCTGTGCGCTGCCTGATTAAGGAAGATAGATAGGTGACATATTGTGAAATTGAGACATCCATGGATATTTCAAAGACCTTAGTCCAAACCATCCTGTATGATGAACTGGGTGCGAGAAAATTAGTTTCCCGTTGAATTCTGCATTTTTTAACCGAAGAGCAAAAGTCGACTCGCGTTAATTGGCGCCGAAAAACTTTGAACCAGTTCAGTAACGGACACAAAAAACGTCTGTAGCATTGTGAGTGGTGATGATTCGTGGATTTATTCCTAGGCATCCGAATAAACGTTAAGAATTAAGAAAATCCGAACAGAAGTTATCCGTTCGCGAAGTGTGTCTAAAAAGATGGTCGCAACGTTTGTCTCAAAATCAGGTCATGTAGCTACAATTCCTTTACAAGATCGAAGAACCTTTAATGCGGATTGATACACAATCGTTTGTTTGCCAGAAATAATCGCCGTGCTCCGAGAAACCAACCCACAACGGCGAATTATCATGCATCATGACAATGCGAGTTCGCACACATCTCGAAAGACAATTGAGTTTTTGGAGCAGCAAAATTTCGAATTATTAGATCATCCTCCGTATAATCACGACCTAAGTCCCAAACGATTTTTTTACGTTCCTAAAGATCAAGAATGGAATGTCTGGTCGCCGATTTCAGTCGCTGGAAGAAGCAGTAGATGCCCTCAAACCGCGAATTTTGACTTTCCAACCGAAGACTGGACTAACTGCTTTAAAAATCAGTTTGAACGAATGCAGAAGTATATCAATTCTTGTGGAAAATATTTTCAAAAGCAGTAAAGTACTTTGAGTCGATCTACTGTTTGATTTTATGATTATATGCAACACTAAAAAAAAAAGACATCCCTCGTATGTTGGATAATGTCGATATAAGAAAATGGATTTGACATCTAGCAACACTTGTGACATTTAGACTAGCATGTCTATTATTATTATTTACTCATTATTTTAAAGGAATCTTATATGTACAACACACGAAACATCTTCATTAAATATATATGTCGATTGAGTGGTGTGGTATCTGCAATAAATTAAAGCTTATACCTAAGTTACATAATAATTCACGTTGTATTAGCTTAGATACTTTACCATATGTTTCTTGTACAAGTTTAATACTAGTATTTTTAATATTCAATATTTAAAAATGCATTTTAGAAATGTCAAGAGAGACATCCTTTACTATCAAAAACCATAAGACTCAAACTACCTCACAATTACCCAGTTTTGCAGAAGAAAGCTTAGGTGATGGAGAAAAGCTACGTAAAAGTAAGTAAATTTTATTGTTTTAAAGAATATGTTTTTAAAAAATATACATATAACGCAAAATTGATATGCCGGGTGTCTCAGTTATGATGTTCCACCTTCGTTATCTAATAAAATAAAAATTTAAAATTTGGGGCATCTGATATACATCTAATGTTCTTTAACCCTAGGACTACCGAGCGGGTCCAATGGACCCGAAACGATTTTTAACCATTGTTTTATCGAACTTACTTGGGGCTAATTTACTGGTATTAATAAACTTTTGAAGTACGAGTTATAGCTTTAAAATTTTGACAAAAAAAATATTTTAGAAGGAATGGTTTTGGCAGTATAAAAATACTTTCGCGATTTACCAACATATGTCGTTTACTGTATAAATGTAGGTAAAGCGAGTGTGTTTCACAATGATAGTGATTCGCTTATAAATTCCGTGCTTCCCCGCTGCTGATAAACCTTTCTTTACATTCCCCGATGTATACGGAAAGGGGAAATCCCTTTATCATGCGGATTTTGTGGACTTTACGTGTTTCACCATATTTATAGCCGCACGTCGTGAACAATGCATTAGTGCTTTCCGAATCTGTGTTGTGTTACTTTGTTATTGTGAATAAGCCAAATTTATATTTTGTTCAGTTGTGATGTACGATTTGATATTTTAGCATAATTTTTTATCAGTTGTCAGATAGTTATTTCTGAATTTTTTATTAGGGCTATTTTCTAGTTTGCGTTTTACTCATTACGAAAAATGGATCGTATAAATAAGGAATACCTTACACAACAGCAGCTAGAGGAGATAGTAGCCGAAATTAGTGACGTTGAATACAATAACGGATATGAAGCTTCAGACGACGATGGAGAGGTAGATGCAGTCGAAGGCCTCATTGAAGGAGGTGATACAAGCACATCAGAAGAATCAGATAGCGAAGAATCTGCTGAGAGCAGCGATGATGACCACAACAGAAATCCGGCTGGAGCTAATTCTTTTATATCAAAGAACAAACAAATTGTTTGGTACCAAGAGATCGATAAACCCGCTTCTTCTTTTTTGATTTATTTTCGTAGACCTCTTCTTGAAATTATCTTAAAGTGGACGAATGAAGAAGGAGAGATAGTTTTCGGCAAAAAATGGATAAAAATGGATGTCCAAGAATTGAAGAAATTTGTTGGAGTTTTGATAGTAATAGGTGTATACAAATCTTATAACGAGGACGTAACACAACTTTGGAGCAAAAACAATGGTTGAGAAATCTTTGGTACTATTATCTCTCGAAATAGATTTCAAAATATACTTCGTGTACTTAGATTCGACGATGCAGCGGAAAGACGAAGAAAAAGGAGTGGCGACAAAATAGCACCAATACGGGAATGCTTTTAGTTATGGAATACTTATTTGCGAGATGCGTATGTACCAAATTGGTTTATGATGGTTCATGAACAGCTTGTAACTTTCAGATGCACATGTCCCTTTGGACAATATATTCCATCAAAACCTGGACGATATGGAATAAAATTTTGGGCCATTTGTGATAGTGTAATTTATCCTGGAAAGCAGGGAGAGGAAGGAGACAAAAATCAAGGCGAAAAGGTTGTAAAACGTTTAGTAGAAGAAATTGAAAACACTGAAAGGAATGTCACCTGCGACAATGTCTTTACTTCGTACAATCTTGCAAAGTATTTGTTATCAAAAAACCTAACATTAGTTGGTACGATCCATAAAAATAAGCCTGAATTGCCATCTTTATTTGTGGATCCAAAAAATCGTCGAGTGTTTTCCATACAGTTTGGTTTTACAGACGATGCGATGATTATTTCGTATTGCTCAAAGAAACGCAAGCTTGTAACGTTGCTGAGTACTCTGCACCGTGAGAAAAATGTTGATAATGGCCAAAAAAAACCTCAGGTAATCCTGGACTACAATAAAACAAAAGGTGGCGTAGACAACATAGACAAAATGACACGATCATACACCGTGAAAAGGATGACGAAGAGACGGCCTCTTGTAGTTTTTTATAACATGATAGACATCAGCGCCATGAACGCATACATAGTATGGAAGCTCTTGAAACCTAATTAAGCTTTTGATTTGAAAAAGAGAAGAAACTTTATAATTGACCTAGGAAAGGAGCTAGCAGAATATAAGGACCACGAAAAACCAGAAGCAGAAGAAGAAGCTGAATCATCTACTAGTTCTGAGATTCCAAGAGAGAAGAAGAGATGTGATGTTTGTCCATCTTCAAAAGACAGAAAAACAAGAACAACTTGTGCACGTTGTAAAATCAATGTATGCGGTGAACACTCAGTAGTTATATGTAAGAAATGTGTTTAACCCACTTTTACTTTTATGTAAGTCGTTTATATATTTTATTTTACAATATTTTTGTCTTATTATTATTACTGCTTCAGCTTATTACAATGGTCTTTTTTATGTTGAATAAAATTAAAGTCAAATATAATAATGCTTAGGCTATATTGAATTCAAAATAACCGGCGAATATTAGCCATATAGTAATACAGGTCTAATTGACCCGCGTGGTAACTAGCGATAGGCCGTTTTCCTGGTAGTCCTAGGGTTAAATTACTTCTGCCAAAGACACGTTTCTTTCACAACAATAGACTTCGCCAGTTTGGCTAGTGAAGTTAAATGGTATAGCAAATTTTGTTCTATCAGGTGGTACCAGATAATCTGGTGACATCTGACGGACAAGTGGTGTTAATGGACTTACTCCTATATATACTCCTATATTTTTCCCCTCTATACCGGCATAGCTGGATGAGAGATAATCGCTATTTTCAGCATAGACTCTTTTGTCCGTCCGAGATACCAGATTATCTGGTGCCACCTGATAGAACAAAATTTGCTATACCTATGAGGCCTTCTATCTAACTTTACTTCACTAGCCAAACTGACGAAATATATTGTTGAGAGAGAAACACAAACAAATGTAAGGTGTATGTCCATATGTACTGATAGCTAGGTTAGGAATATTAATAACTCTTCCTCTAAGTTTAATAACAATCATGTATTTTACAGCTTCTTACGTTAAACAAAGACGGCCATGTAGACTTTGGGGTATGTTTGTTAATAAATAAAATAAATGCTATCATTAAATATACTGTTTGTTCATCGTCTACTACAGGTGCCATATCAAAAATCGCCCATGACAGGTGCTCCAACCCTGGTAAGAAAGAGTAATCATTTTTTGTACGAAACCGATAATGCATATATCCCAAACATACGTTACAGTATCTCGTGAAGGGAGAAAATCAATTTTAAATTCTGGTTAGTATAACGTACACCCGTCGGTAAAGAAAAATTAACACGCCTTCGTAATTATTCTACTGATATTTATTGCTAGAGACAGGCATTTTCGGTCGGCTTACACTGGCGTAGGAAAGCGAGGGGTTTGAGTGATTCAGAGCTGCTGTCGGCTCAAGTTGTGCGTCTCGCGTTTTCCACTTTAGTACGTGAACAGATATTATAATGCGTAGATGTATTTACGAATACGCGTATGTATAATTCGAACGCAAAGCATTGAAATGTCGAAATTTCATAGAAATGCATCAACTCGCCTGTTTGTTAACAGGGTAAACAGATTTTTGTGGCAATTCCCAGACTTAAGATAAAATGTTAAAGTAGTGAGGTTCTTATTTTGTGAGAAAAGTTTATTGCCTTGCACTATTCACATGTTGTGTAGGAAACATGTGAATAGTGCAACGCGGAAACCTAAAAAGACGGAGAGAGACCGTTAAGTGTATTTGTAATATACCGACCAGGCGCGGTTCTTGATGACGTATAGTTGGGCCACGTACAATGATGCTAGTGCTTCGTGTTTTCTCGTGTACTAACTGTAGCGTTTTCTTAGTAAACACCGAAAACACACGAGGCACTCGCATCATTGTACGTGCCCCTACAGTACGTCATCACAAACCGCGCTTGATACCGACTGAAAAAATCGGACAAAGAATGTTTCGTCAGTTTTTGAACAAATACATGGTCCTACGTGGAAAGTACCAATACGAAGATATTTACCGACAGTGTGCGAAAAAATGGATAATTATTTAAAAACCGTAGTAAAAATAAAAGACTGTGGAATGAAATTACGTACAGTACAAAAAAAAATCCATTGTATCGATCCTTGTACGGGCAATGACCTCGCAAGGACCGTCACACCTTTATTTGTTAGTCTGTAAAAGACTGTAAGACTGTACTACTGACGCGCTTCATACTGTATTAGTTAGCACACTACACAAGTTTGAAATTTTACCAATTTTACATGTCTGCTTCATGGTTTACATCTTGTAGCAGACACTACACGACAATGTTATCCCGACGTGGATCAACTAATACGACAGACGAAAGCGGCTTTTCTTAAATCTCCGAAACATATTCAGCTCTTTCATTCACAATGTCCTCACTCCCGGAACCACCGCAACCAATTCTTACACGAAGGGGTACATGGTTAGAAGTAGCATTTTATTGTTTTAAACATTTTTATAAGATAAAGTTGATGAGTTTACAAGTAAACCCTAAAGAAGCAGCTGAAATAAAGCTCAATCAAATACAATTTCAAAATATTCAAGTTGCAGCAGATTTAAAAATTATTTACGATAATTACGATCCAGAAGATAAGAGAAAATTAACGCAGACAAAACTAAAGTGATGGCGATAGGGAAAAACCATAAACAGTTAACAATTAAAGTAGGAGGAAAGGACATCGAACAAGTTGAAACATTTAAATACTTAGGAGTAAACATTCATAGAGAAGGAAAAGAAGACACAGAGATTAATGGCAGAATTGAAAGCACGACAAAGTTGTACTATACACTCAACAACACTTTCATCAGAAATAGAGAAATTTCAACGAAGACAAAAATGACTGTGTTTAAAACCGTATATAGACCAATACTAACATATGGGTGTGAAAGCTGGATACTAAATAACAAAACAAAATCCAAAATACAAGCGATGAAGATGAGGTATTTAAGAGCAGTCAAGGGAGTAACACGCAGGGACAGAATAAGAAATGAAGTGATAAGGCAAGATCTGAATACGGAACCGATCCTCGAAGGTATAGAGAGGCAGAAATTGAAATGGTTCGGACATGTCGTTCGTATGGAAGAAACAAGGCAGACAAAGAGAGTATGGAAGGCTAGGACAATACAGAAGAGGAAGAGAGGTAGACCAAGGAATACATGGGACAATACAGTAGCGGAAAACCTGCAAAAACGTGGAATGCCATGGAGAGAAGCAGAAGTTGCGGCAAAGAATAAGAAGGAATGGGAAAAATTCATTTACAATAAAAAATAGAATTAAGTTTCAGAGTGAAAATTAAGTGTATACCTTGACACCGTAGGGTAATTTCAAGGTTTATCGATAATAATAATAATAATAACGATCCAGTAGTGGACGCAATAAAAAAATTGCAGAACACTTGGTTGTCCTTACCGGATTCGGTTGAAATTGTTGCCTACATAGAAACAGTTCTACATGTTTTAAATTATGAAAAAAGCATTTGTGTCAGAGATAAATTTAATACTGTATTACGTAAAAATGTTGATTTTACTAGATTAAGACAACTTTTTAGCAACAGTGTTGCGAAAGATTCATTGTACAAATTTAAAGACCACTTTAACTACGCAAATATTATATCGCTAGCTGTGAAACGATCTTTTTCTGCGTACAAGCAAATACATACACCGCAAAGGAGAATCTTAAGGACACTACTGTAGAAACGCATGCTATGCTCCAGGTGTTCACTCACGCACATCCAGATTTTTTCTAAGCATCGAAGCATATTGAGTAAGTTGTTTAATATATTTTATTTGCATTTTCAATCATTCTACGATAATTTTTTTTAAATAACGCGCAGTTTTATTTCGGTAAACCCCACTCAATGACGCCAATGCTGGCCGACCTAAGTACCTGACTCTATTTATTGCATAAGCTTATCTAGCGAAAACGAATTTATTGAAAACACACAGACGTGTCCACTAAGAAAGACGGGGCAAGGTACATATCTTTCAATTTTTTCAATCCAAAACTCTAATACGAAGGCTGATGGGAATATTTCTGGAAACGATGCTAAGACAAAGCTTTGGTAAACAACTTTAATGTTTTTAAACGCCTTTGACATTAATACACTTTTGCGTACCATCGAAACCTGCTGAGGATTTTTATCGCTCTGAAGATGATACCTGGAAAACCAAAGTACGTAATCTTTGAACAGTTGCCGGTTCTTCAATTTCGTAAAGTTACAGTTGATACATAATTATCTTTTAGCACAAGAGCCATTTCCTCTAAACACTGATCAACATTCAACCCACGAGCAAAGTTTCTTCCATAATATTCCGTTTTTATTCGTAGTAGACATAGAGAGCTGTTTACACTGACACAGTTCGGGAGCAACTAACATAAAAAGATCGAATTGCTGGCTACAGTATAGGCTTGAATAAGTCTCAACATTCCTGAAACTTATTATCGCGTGCAGCAACTGGTTGCGACATATTGCAAGGCCTTGATAGTGCAGTCCCTGGTACCATATAATGTGGTAAAAACGTAATATATTTTTGGAAAACTTATAAGATTATCATTAATTTCTATAGTTCATGTAGTGCATGTCTAAAATGATCCTGCATAATTTTTTTAAAAATTAAATCTGAGTTTTACTAGTTTTACTAGCTCAAAAAAAGGTATGAAACCCCTTAACACAATTAATAATCGTATCCTAAATTCGTATTTAGACAAATAAGTTGTCATCATCAGTAGGTAAAACCACTAATAAAAGTGTTGAACCATTAAAACTCGCAGATCAAAAGACTGTTTTTACTTAAAAGCAGATAAACGGAACAAGTTAGTAATTATGGACAAAACTAACTATTTCCAAAGAGTTAGGAATTGCAGAAGGTCCGTATGTAGAAATTAAGAGGAATCCGTTACCTAAAATGATTAATGACACTAAAGACGCCTTGAAAAAATGTCCAATATTAATAACTTCTACCCAAAAATACAAGTTAGTATCAAGAATGTATTGTTTGCCGAAGATGCATAAACCAGGTAACTCGATCAGACCTACCGTTTCAGGTCTCAACTCACCGCCTTACTTGATTTCTAAATGGTTAGTGAATGAATTTAAAAATTTACTGGTGGAACCAGAATGTTTGTCAGTTAGTAATTTCTTAGAATTTGTTCAATTAATTAAAGATTGTGAACTGCAAGACGGGGAAATTTTAGTTTCATTCAATGTAACGTTATTGTTTCCCTCGGTACTTATTCCAGAAACTTTCAAATATTTAGAGGCGTTGCTTTATAAGAATAACATTGAACCTTTAAAAGTAAAGGATTACATGAGATTGACAACTCTTTGCATGACGAAAAATTGTTTCCAAGTTGGAGAAAAATTGTATGAACAGAAACAAGGCACAGCAAAGGGTAATTGCCTATCTCTTTTCATAGCGATTTTTGATACACGGAAATGTGAATTAGACATGTTCGTTAAACAGTTAAGTTTGAAAGTTCCGACTATTAAATTCACGGTGAAAAAGAAAAAAATGATAGGATACCATTTTTAGATAGAAATAACCATAAAAAGAAATCGATATTTTCCGGAAAGAAACCAATGTCAATAGATTCATCACCGCGGATTCAAATCATAGTTTGCAACATAAGACAGCTTCTTTTAATTTCTTAGTAAATTGGTTACTAAACTTTCCGTTAATAAAAGAGAGATACGAAATAGAACTAGATATCATTAAAAACATCGCGAGGTATAATGGCTTTGACATTGAAATAATTAATAAATTAATTAGAAAAACGAATATAAAAATGACAATCCGCGAATCCACAAGTTTGATATCTCAACGTAACCAGGAGAAAAAGTACATGTGTTCACCATACCATCCAATCACGAAAAATATAGAGTTATTAAAGAACAAGGTCTCCAAGTTGCGTTTCGGTTCGAAAGCACCATCAAAAGTCTCCTAAGTAATATTAAAGATAAAGTTAATTTAAATTTGAAATCAGGTATATACGAAATTAATTGTGGCGATTGTAATTTGAAATATATAGGTCAAACGAAACGCTCAATAATAACCCGTTTTAAAGAGCACATATCACGTATTAAATTTAATAGACCAGAAAAATTTAACGTCACACATCAGGCACTGGCCACGGACAACAACGTATCGGTAAAAGTATAGATATACTTTTTCCTTTTTTGTCCTTTTTCATTCTTAGAAAAGTGGTAGAAAAGCTTGAGGGCGTTGAGAATAAACACATGGTGTTGCCATTTGCTTAAGAATGGTAAGTTGACGTAATTTTAGTTTTATGTTTCCACTTTAAAGTCAATGTATACGTGGATGTCGTTTAAAGTTGTACGCGATTCGGTGTTTAGTTTTACTGTACCCCATATTCAACACTTTGATTAGAAGTTTTACCTACTGTTGATGACAACTTAGTTGTCGAAATACATATTTGGGATACGATTATTAATTGTGGTTTTATAACTTTTTTTGAGTTTTTATTTAACCACAGTCTCTAAAGAAAAACTTTTAGTTTTACTAGGATCCAATTTGCAAAAAAATTTCAAAATCTCTTTGCTCTATCGTTCCTCTTCGACGCTACAATACACGATGGTTTTTTAACGAATATCTCTCGGCTCTTTTGTTTTGCGATTGTTTTTATTTTGGAAATATTTTAAAGAAGGGTTTCACGAGATATTGCCAACATTACTTTAGTTAAATTTAGCGTATATTTTAAAACAGAAAGATGCATGTCACAAATGAAATCTAAATGAACAATTTCGCTGTATACATGTTGTTTTTACCTTTCAATTCTTTTTTCGAAGGATTTCACGATCACACAGGTCTGCAAATTTTTTTTTTCAGCTGTATGGAATGTTTTTGATAAATATTGCGTTTTCTAGTCTGCTGAATCCAAAAATGATCTTGATTTTCCTCCATCACGTACAGTTTCTTTGTTGCAAAATACAAATGCAATTTTTTTTTTTGGTTGCAGGCCTGTTACTTGACTTATCGATGAATTAAAATTTGAATATTTATTTAATAATCCTTTATATCATTTTACAGCAAACGGACTTAGTGGCACTCAGAAAAATGATGGTAATATAACAGGTAATTACACAAACTGGTTTAAGTTTTTGTATAGTGCATAGATATATACAAGAAACTTTCGATTAGAACTAAAGTTGTCCCTGCGAACATTCGATTAGTGTACTTTGCAAAAGTGGAAGAGGTTTAGCAGATATCAGATGTGATAGCCGGGGGCCATGAGTTAGTTAACGTTCTTCGAATCGAGCGTATACCTCGTTCGTATGATTGTCTTTATCGTGTTAGGAGTTTTGTATGGTTGGCTTTCACAAAGTACAAAAGTTTATCGGCGAATTTCTACATTAAATATACGATGGATGCAATATAATTTTTGAAGTTTGTAACAAAGTTTTCATGTTCCGGAATAAACTTGAATGCAAGAAATATGTCGATGGTGCACAGCATAGAAATTTAAAAAAAGGCGTTGGCTTGAACAGTCGATTTATATTCGATTTAAGATTAACATTGATTACTTGAAAGCAAGAAATATGTCGATGGTGCACAGCATAGAAATTTTGAAAAAGGCGTTGGTTTGAACAGTCGATTTATATTCGATTTAAGATTACTATTGATTACGTGTAATCTACCGTTCAATTTATTAGATAATGAACAATGGATAACTTTACAAAAAAATATAACAATACGCGATAAAATTGAAAACAGTATTAAATCAGAAATAAAAAATTTCAAAATATCTAGTTGTTTGTGGACAAGCCGACTGATCGTCAAAAAACACTGTTCTTAATATCATGGTATGAACAATGCAACCTCTGAAATCGTTGGTTTAAATTATCTTAATTAGTAAAATACCGTGATATAAAGTTTCTGGGACTAAGATAGCATTGAAATAGAAAATATATGTCAGAACTTAAGCCAGGTATTATAACTTAACGGTTTTGGAAATTATTTTGACAGTGACATTGACTGTCATCAATTAATGTGTTAGAACTGTCGAAAGAAAGTTTGAACATCGAGTTTAAATAAATTCAAATATAGTTTGCAATACAGTGCAAAAAAGGTACATGATAGAAACCTATTTTCGAACTGGAGTGCGAATTGATGGAATTTGGATGTACAACCAGTGTGCATGTTTGGATGATTTTAGAGAGCACTTCCTAGAGTTAGCTGTAATTTTTCGAGTATTTCGAGAGACTGGTTCTGTGGGCCATAAATCACGTACTGATAGACCAACTGTTCGTTTGGAAGAAGTTATAAATGATGTTCGTCAACGTGTAGAAAATGAACCCCAAAACCTTTAAAACGTCTTTCTCAAGAGATTGGACTTTCTTATGGTACATACCAGAAAATTGTAAAAATAAGCTTATACATGCATGCGTATAAGATGCAATCATATCAGGCTATTTTTCTGGTAGACCACCCAAGACGTTTTGCTTACTGCGAGTGGTTTGCAAATAATTTATATAAAGATAATGCCCTGCTAAATTTGACATTTTTCTCTGATGAAGCGTGGTTTCATCTTTCGGGGTACGTCAATTCCCAAAATACTCGGATTTGGAGTAGTGAAAACCTCATGTTTTTGTTGAATCGTTTCTACATACTGCGAAACTTGGTGTTTGGTTAGCAGTTTCTCGCTGCAGAATTGTCGGATCTATTTTTTAAAATTTTACAATTAATAGTGAGAGGTACAGAAACATTTTGAATATTTATTGAACAGCTGTACGAAGATGAATTACAAATATTGTTACTTCTAGCAAGATGGTGCAACAACATACAGAATACATGAAAATATTGCTTTTTTCGTGAGTTTTTTGACGATCGGATTATTATAAGTTACATGCGGAAGTTGAATTTCCACCACGATCACCCTGTTTGACAATCATGGACTTTTTCGTGCTTCTTCACCTAAAGAATAGAATATTTAAAACTCCTGTTGCATCCAGTTAAAGTTGATGTTTGGATGGCAATGTCAAGACAACGAATTATTGCGCCAATACCCTTTTAAGAAACAATTAACGCTCAAAGATACAAACCATTATTTTAGAGTCATTCATAAATCAGTTGAATAACATAGAATTAACTAATGGTTATCTCCAACAGAATTCTGCCACACCATACACTGCACAACTAGGAGGCCATTTTTGAGCATTTTCTTTGTACATAATTGTATTATTTGTAATATAGGTTCGTAAAACTATCATTTTCTCTAAATCTTACTTCTGATATCAGCTAATATTGATTTACTAGTAATTTTAAACATATGTCATTCATATTTGCATCAAATATTCTAACCCAAAAAGATATACATATAGTGAATGACCGGGCAAGCCAGCTTCTCACGGTTATTAAATTAAATATTTGCTTCAATCATTTATTTACTTGGTGTTAACTGTATGGCATCCGAATGAAGGTTCAACAAACGAGGCACATCAAAGCATATGTCATAGTCGCACCCAAGGAGCATGTCATATAAGAGTGCTACATACCATTTAAAAATTAGACCCTTACGCTAGCGCCTCTTAACTAGACATGAGTAACGCAGCGCTGCGTTGATTCACTGGAATGCGTTACAAGTATTAATCATTGAACTATATACTACGTAATAGTATAGTATATAGTTCAATGGTATTAATACAACAGTTACAACGCATCAGCGCAATCAACGCAATGATCAAAGAGCATACAAAACGCATTAGTGACTATAACAAATACACAATTATTCTAAAATCTTATAAATCATTTAATTTCTTTCTTTTTGTTTTGTAAGTGAAAAGCTCCAAGTACGCTGGTTATACACCGCGTGAAAGAACCAGACACTTCAAAGGTAAGCATCCATTCAACGAAAGTAGAAACAAAGAAGACTATTACACTAAGAAGTATATATCGTTGACCTCGATGATAGTCAATGATGAAAGTAGTGCTAGTATACCTTACGTGGCAGATAAAGACTCGCTTCCTAAGATAGACGATCCCGATAAAATATGTTCTTCTCTACAGTTCGACGTAACAACAATACCAGTCACGTTCAAGGATACTGTTCTCTATCATCCGAAAGCCTACGTAAATCAGGCACTTAAGCACGTTAACGTGGAAAAATTGCTGGACAGTTTCCGTCCTGCAAAATGTTGTCGAAAAGCAGTACTAAACCAAAAATCACGCGGACCGATGCCCTACGCGGCGAGTCTCCAATCTCTTCCATTAATGGAAGGTGACGTTCGAAAGATGACAAACATAATATACAGTAACGTTCCAGCATTGTTCAAAACGCAAACACTTTTTGAACACTATGTACATTTTCAGAACAAAATAATGACCAGTCATAACAAAGATACATTCGTTACTCCTACAACTGAAGGCCGGGCATTCCAAGTATATTTTTTCGAATTTTTCAAGCGGGACGATGACGAGAAATCTAACGATTCGAATCCATCCAAGTCGAATTCTAACAATACTTTACACGATTTAAGGATATTAGATTTTATCAAAAGAATATACACCACTGAACCTATTTATGACAAGACCTCGAAAAAATATTCACACCATGCCTATAAGGAAGACGGAGACAAAGAAGTTAAAAGTGAAAAGGACACAAAATCTAGAAAAGAGAAACCGCACGAAAGACACCGCGACAGAAAGAAACTTTCCGATAGAGGATCATCTTCCCGCCAAAGTAAACACAGAAAAACCGAAACCAAATCCTACTTCACTTCTGTAGAATCATACTCTTCGTCAAAATCTAATTTCCATTTAAATTCTTCGTCGTCATCAGCAACATCGAAATATACGAGTCGCAATTCCAATAGCATGTATTCGTTCTTGTTAATTCCAAAGAGCCAGGTAGACACGTCCTTATCTTGTAATGATTTGAGCACTTCCTATGCACCTAGCGTTAATTCTTTACCATTCGATGATGAGGTGGAAAATGTATTTACATCAACGAATTGCACTCGACATAATTTAGCCCGAGCATCTTCTGAAGAAAGTGAAGAATGGCTGCTGTCGCCCAAAAATTATGCTCAAACTTTGGACGGAATTTATGAATTAGATGAGCACGGTAATATAAGGATTAAAGGTAAGTAAAAAATCCATGTTCTTTATGTTAAAAAATTAAGGCAAGGGACTATATTTATGTAATTTACCTAATTTTAGCGAAGTAAACTGAATAAGCAAGGGCAATTAATCTTTAAGTATTTACTTGCTAATTTACAATGCAGTCAGAAATAATTTTTTAAGTATTTCAGCAAAATAGTTCAATGGTAATACTTTCTCTTAGTAATAAGCAGAGAGCCGACTGAAGCGATTGAATGACTAATTGCCTCGATAAAACGTTGTGGCGGTCTCAGGTATTGTAACAACCCCACTATTTGCTTGCTCGATTGCATTCCTCGAGCAGGTGTTTTTATTTCCGTCGTTATGAATAGTACATTATGTGTATTCCTTCATAAATTTAATTTAACAGTGGTTTGTAAGACGGAATATACATTTATATTATTTCGTTGACTTCGTTGAAATAATCGCTTAAAAAATTATATCCTCTAATTTTCAAAGTGTATTCTCGTGTTTACATACTGTTATACATGCATATATGTATTTATTGTTCTAGAGATAGGATATTTTCTATTCTCTACTATAAGGGATTGTTTCTGGTTTCGTTTCTTTCAGTGTT
Organism: Melolontha melolontha; assembly: GCA_935421215.2. Taxonomy (NCBI): domain Eukaryota; kingdom Metazoa; phylum Arthropoda; class Insecta; order Coleoptera; family Scarabaeidae; genus Melolontha; species Melolontha melolontha. The sequence goes on from OW285240.1 coordinate 49,461,911, forward strand.
ATTTGGTTACAACTTTTTGGAGTAGCTTTCGTTTCTTCCTTTTAGTCCATTTCCTTCTGTTCGTAGTATTTCTCTTTATTTTCATGAACTATGGCTATGAACTATGAATTCTCGAAGGGCAACCATGGTAGGATGGACTAGAGGCCATACAGATTGATTGCATATTCATAATGATACCGAGATATATTGCAGTGCCTTTTAACAAAGAACTGTGTGAAGCTTTCATGGCGGCCAATATCCCATTTAAAAAGCTTAATAATCCAGTCTTCAAGAGGTTTCTTACAAAATATACTGATCGTCATATACCAGATGAATCCATTTTATGTAAACACCACCTACCAAAATATTATTTGAGAACCATTGAAAAATACGAACCAATCTATCTTGTCATTATCTTTGGGTAAGTGCAGACGAAACAACGGATATAATGGGACGATATGTGTTAAATGTAGTTGTTGGTATTCTTCATCCGACAACTTCACACCAACAATACTTAATTGCAACTAAAATATTGCCAGCCCTAAATGGTGAAACAGTTGCAGAAGTAATTGATTAATGTATTCATAATATTCTGTCATCGGATAACAACTATAAAGAAGAAAGAAATACTTCCAAAATTGCCTTTACCCCCAGCTCCTGTGTTAACTATAGCTTGATTGGGAACATGGCTAGAAGCAGCATTTTTCTATTCACAACACTTGAATGTATTAAAAAGCTGTTTTTCATCGTCTAGATGATGATACGCATTGTAAACACCTAATACAAATTGAAAATTTACAAAACCAGCTAAAATGTATTAAAGCTAATTTCCAGTGCCTTACAGATACGATTACTTACATGCAAAATCAAGATATTAATCTAAGGCCATAATTAACTTAGAAACCGTTATCGATCGAATGAAAAGTATGCCTTCTGAATTTGGAAACAAGCTGAGACAAGAAGTTGATGCCATATTTAGCAGAATTCCAGATTTTAATATATTTTATCAATTTTGCACAGAGCCGATTGAAAAATCTATACATTCGAAGTATGGTGCACTTTTGCAACATTTTAATCACGCACCCATCACCAGTTGTGATGTGGAACGGACATTTTCTATTTTCAAAAACATTTCAACATTTAAAAGAACTAATTTAACACAGGAACATCTTGAACAAATTTTAGTTGTTCATAGTAATGTTTTACACTTTCAATGTTTCATAGAAAATACATAGTTTTGAGTTTTGTTCTTCGTAAATTATTTTTATTCAAAATTCGATACGCAATTCGCTTGTCGCATTACTTTTGTTTCAGAAGTAGTTGCTGCCGGTTACCAAACCGTTTATTACATTCGCTCTGTTGTGCATTGACAGATACATATTAATTGCATATGTAGGTATGTGCTACTTATGCAGCTAGCCACACGTATCAAATTGTTCGAAACTCACAGATCGCTTACAGAAATTACCTATTGCGAATACAAGGCAGACGCCTATGAATCATCAATCGCTCGAGTCCGCTCTCTGGTACTAAGCCTAATATAGCCTATGGAGTCTGGACAATTATATATATTTTCTTTCAACTTATTTTAATTTGTCTAAATAGAAAGTACGTAGGTATCTTTTTCTGATATACATTGTTTTAAGTTATAATAAAAACTTATATATACTTTATATATTGTATATACTTAAAATTGTAACGTGTGTTCATTTGAAAAGTCAATCTAGGTTACTTTGAAATTTTGATAGAATAAGACGCATATATATTAGTATGTGTTTGTTGTTCCGTAAACGTAAATCCAAATGACATTTGATAATGTCAATCACATTTGTTATTTATTTGTATGTATGAAACTGTCAAAATATAAGACTTCGTAGGTTAAGTAGTAAATTTTAATTTACGACATACTTAAAAATGTTCTCAGTAAATCACATGCTACTAGATTGACTTTTCAAATGAACACCCGTTACATCTAACGTATATATCAGGTTGAACGTTCAGTGAAGAATAGATTTTGTTTGAGAACGTCCTAAAAAAAACATCTCGATAAAAACGATAGTTGCAAAAAATGAATTTAGTGTGCTTATTTAATTGAGTGACAGATTGTAATTTTATTCATTATACGTCGCTTTTTCTTAAAAACTGCATTGCAAATTATTGTTTTTAACAATGGAAGAACGACATTTGACTTTGACGAGCAATCGGTCGTCTTAAAGGTGACGTGCGGCAAGTCGAAGCAGCTGAGTGGATATGAGTTTCCCAGTGTTATTAGTCGACTGTGGAGGCGTTTTAGAGAAGCCCGGCTGAAAGACATTTAGGTCATGGACGCTATACAACGGCAGCTCAGGACAGATTTTTGGTTTTAAATGCTGGAAGACAAACTACAATAACAACACCTGCGCTGGTTACGGAACTACAGCGTGCGCATAATTTAATTGTTCACCGAGATACTGTGAGAAATCACCTTCATGAAACTGGACTACATTCTCGACGACCAATCACATGGCCACCTCTCTCAACAGGTAATCGCGAAGCAAGATTAGACTTGTGTCAAGAATTTATAAACTGGGATGAAAATGCTTGAGCTACAGTTTTGTTTACAGATGAATCCAGATTTTAATTTTATCCTGATTCTCGTCGAACAAGGGTCTGAGGACGATCTGGAAATATGGAACGTTTGAATCTTGTCCAGGAAGTACATAGTTACAGAGGTGGTACTATTATGGTATGGGGCGGAATAATGATTGGCAGTTGAACCGAGCTCATTTTTCCAAGTGGTTTTTTGACAGCTCAGAAATATTTGGATAATATTCTTCGGTCCATCGTGCATCCATTTGCCGATGTCATTAGTCAAAATTTCCATCTAATGCATGACAATGCTCGTCCACGTCGCACGTATTATGATTGATGGACTGGTTAACAAACGAGGGAATTGATATATTGCCATTGCCAGCACAATCTCTGGACCTAAATCTCATCGAGCATCTATGGGACATGCTTCATAGAAGAATTATCCCACACATAGGCAATATTCCCAACGCTGTTAGATTCATGGAGCTTCTGACGGCAGAGTGGGCACAAGATATAGACCATGTAATTCTGTCGATGAACAATAGGTGTATGGCTGTGCTTAATCAACATAGAGGTCAAACTCTATATTAAAATGTGTTTTTTTTATTTCTTTCTCGAAAATTGTTTAAAAACAAATCTAAAAATGTTGCATTGTTTTAATTGTAAACTATGAATACATACCTATTATTTTTAATCTTATGTTGTGAACAAAAAAAATTATTTCTTTTATGTTTTATCCAACACTTCGTACGGTTTTCCATTTTAAACAGTTGCACTAAGACACTACTGATTAACTCAAAGAAAACTGACTATTAGGAATTTGAGTAGGTAGATATTTATGTTTCTATATTATAAAAAAAGGGATATTTATCAATACGTTTTGCACGTATTACGCCGTTGTTATATAATGAAACGGATATGCAAATTTCTATATTATCATTAAGAAGTATTAACAAGTCAAATATTGTTGTTCTAGAGGCTTCTATTTCGGTATTTTCTTAAATATATTTTTTTGTAAGCTATTTAATGTGGCAACTTCACCCTGCTTATACATACTATATATTGTTCGTCGAATGATATCAACGTCCCAACTCGGTACTTTCCTTATAGATCCTTTATCACTTCTAACTGTTTTTTTCCGTAATAACATGCTTAACTATATTATAAACTATACTGTAGTTGACACTAGCTAACTTTGACGTTCTTTCTATAATGGGCTTTTCTCTAAGTTCTGCATTTTCTACTTGTAAATTACTATACACATTTAATAGTACTTGCTTAGCTTGAACTATCAGATGAATCTTTTTAGCGCCACTATTTACATTGTTCGTTACCGAGTCACAGTTATCGTTATTTATTTATATATTAGTTATACCGTCTGTGAACGTGGTGAGTTAACGGTGGAGACGTAAACGATACCCCAGCAGTACACTAGACAAGAGAGAAGGGAGGTACCTTACCAGGCGCCAGACGTGTCTATGCCCAGTCTAATATACATACGCAATATGTATGTGTATACCACACCTACTTCTGACCTATCCCCATTGCTTATCCAATCAAATGCTACACTATACATTGAATAAACATATCGGGGAAGTAAAGTTGGTGGGGACGCGTCTTGCGTGGCAGTGTCGTTAACTTACCATGTTTACATACGGTATATTGCTCACCTTACCTATCTTGGTCTTGGTCATTTTCCTATAATCAAATATATACTTGTTCTATTTCGGTGCTATAAAGTGCACTTTTCGACACCCGTTTGGGTTGCATAAAGTATTACTTTTTCGCACGCAAAATTTTGTTAGAGGTTGGTCATTGCATAAATCAATCTAAATTTTAAACTTAAAATGACATATAACACCGCCGATTTTCAAATATTTAAAATGCTCTAGTTAAACATCAATGCTACCAACTTAAAAAAAAGAAAATTTCTACAATTTTCGTACAAAACATGCCTCTTATTTTAAGTCTTTTTGAACTTTTAATGACCGAAATAGAAAAAATAGTATAAAATACACGTTTCATAAGACATTTTAGTACACTTATTCTTTAGAAAACTCGCCTTGCGGCTCGTTTTCTAAACTTGAACGCGTGCACTAAAATCATGTCTTATGCAACTTGTACTTTAATATACTATTCTCGCTTTATAGTTTATATTTTTCGTTTTAACAAAAATTTATATAGACTATATTACTTAAATGTAAGAAATTCTAAGCTGTAATGCCATTTTAATTAACCAATGTTAAGCAATGACCATTAAATTTAACTCCCAGAACTAATATAAATAAGCAAATCGAGTTCGCTTACTTAGGCACAATTTATTTAGTACCCCTCTGGCTATGGAAGTAAAGAACAGCTTACATCTTAGATGTGTTTATGTTTCATTAGCGGGTGCTATAAAAGTACTTACCAGCTATTTAGTCAAATTAAACTACGTTAAAACGAACTGTACCTATAAAAATTTTTCCAAACTTCAGCAATTAAGCAAATTTTATGCAGAGCTATTCTTCATAACACATGTTCATATATATTCAGGAACCAATATAGAATTTTGTTATTACCGTCTAGTGTTACTAATTTAACGAAATATTTATGAGTTACTACATAATAAGGGTCAACTAGATTTTGTCTACACTGATTTTTCTCGGCCTTATGATACTACAGAGTGTATAGTTTCATGGTGTAGAGTATAGATAATCAAATATTACTAAATATTATTAAGTGCTTTCGGCTAGGTCCGTCTACATTAAAAGTTCTTGCCTTATACGTTACGAATGGAGTAAATTAAGTGTTTTATAGTGTCTTGCATCCTTATGAATTTCTTTCAACTTCTGTCGTGCCTCAAGACTCTATATGGGACCACTACTTTTTATTAATGTTATCTCGACATCTTTCAATTGTTCTATGATAATCTACACTGACGACACTAAATTATACTTACTCATCAAATGACAGAATGTCCAATAGTCCATGCTTTGCAATGTAATATTAATGTTGAATTGATTCGGCGCCAAGAAGATCCGTAATTTAAAATAGAAATAAAACTAATAGTTAAAGTCTTCACTTTATTAATATTTGTTCGTAAAACGACAATAGTTTCTCCAACACAGTGGCTTCGTCAGGCACGTTACAGTTTATCTGTTTCATTTTTATGTATTTGTCCTAAAATTAATATATCAGGTGAGCAATAGAATTTATTATTATTATTATGGCGTCAACTTATCGCACTTCCTAAAGCCTGTCGCCCGGAAATATTTTCCTGAACCCACATACCTGTGGATATAAGCTCGGTTATTATATTCCATTAAACGATATTGCAAGTTTAGCTGTAAAAGAATTCTCTTAAAAATTGTTGATAGTGCTATTACATAACTTAGATTCGTGTATAAAGGTTAAAGAAAACTTCTTGTTATAATGATTATTAGAATTACATCTGGTTTCCAGGAAACACCAATCTCAAAGAAAATAATGACGAGGCTATAATTGACAGTATGATAGTACCATTTATCCAAAGCCGCCATGACTTGCCTAGTAATGCACGAAATTTATCGACAATATATGAAACAGATGAAAAAAGCGTAAACAAAGGTAAGCGAAAATCCTTATCAAATGAATTTCTAATTATATTAAGACACCAGTCTCTCCCTACCGCTTAACAAATATATTTACTTCTTTTGCAGAGTAGTATTGTACTTTGTATGCAAAGCATGTCAGATATTTCCGTAAATGAGGTTTGGTTTCAGCAGAATCAATGCCCTGCTCATGATGCTGCAATTGTGCGACAATATCTAAACAGTATATTTGATACCAAATGGATAACTGGCTGGAGGGCTATTCGTTGGCCTGTTAAATTGCCTGGTTTAGCCCCCAGCGATTTTTTTCTTGTGGGGTTACGTAAAATTTACAGTTTTTACTCGTACTAATACTAGCGCGATTTAACTCCAACATTGATAATTGTACATGACACATTTTATCTGTCGTGTGGTCGAATGTACGCAGAAATTTTATCGACTATAAGAGAATTTTTTATCTAATTCTCTTTGGTTTCTTGAGAAGATTTATTTCGTTTTTAGAAGCGTTTTTATTTTATATTCTGCCATAAATAGGATTTGGTTATTTTATTTCTATACAACTAGTTAGTTTTAATTTTATAAAGTGACAATATTAAAAGTGCTTCTAACGCTTGTTTGTTGCGTGTTCTGTGCGGCGGGCGATACATCGCTCTACGCCTGGAAGCGTTGATTTCGTAAACATCGGTTGACTATAAGACGTTCGCTTACATGGTATAAATGATAGTTCTCAGTAAATTTTTCTATATACATACATGAATTTAGCTCAGACCAGATTGCTATATCTGCCTTCTTCGTTCATAGTTTTCTCTGATAAAAATTTTGACTCCGTTATTACTGTTATTGAGACAATAAGTTTTATAGTTTAGCCTTTTGCCGTAAAGAAGTATGTATCCCTACTTGCAAACTTTAGTTAAAATACCAACCAGGTGTTGCAATTAAATAACGAGAAATTTTCCCTGTAGACTTTATTAAGTAAAATTATATGGCTTTAACTATTTATCTCTTCACAATAGTCTCCTTCAAATGTAAACACTTATTTCAGCAGCTCTCCCATTGGTGGAAGTAACACCGAAAAATTAACTCCTTCAGAACCTCCGTCGGGTGTCTTTGGATGCCTTCAATCGTATTAAAACGGTGGCCTTTCAGCGGAGTTTTCATACTGGGAAACATGAAAAAGTCTGCACGATCTGGGCTATTGGCTCAGGAATATTTTTTCGCTAACAATTTCTGTACGACGAACGTAGTGCGAGCAGGGGTGTTATCATGATGCAGAATCCATCCATTTTTGCCCAATTCTGGCTTCATTCCAGCAACTCTGGCACATAAACGCTGTAGGACATCAAGGTAGAAGGCACTCTTAACAGTGTTACCCTGTGACATGAAAGCTCTTTATGGATCACGTCTCTAATGTAAAAAAAAAAACAAATTACCATTGTCTTGATTTGAGATGGTGACATTCTGGCTTTTGTCGGACGCTTTCTTCCCTCCTCTACACCCTCCGAGCTTCGAGGACATACAACACCCATCTTTCGTCACCCGTGGCAATAGTTTTATCTAAGCTCGCCCTACGATTAGATTCAGAGATCTATCATTAGAAGACCGACAAATGTCATCATGGAATTTCCTAATAATTAAACTCATAGATATACGAGTATTTAACAACTGCTCTTGAATTATAGTTTGATGATCGGATTTAATACAAGTATACCATGAAAAACTAACCTTGTGCAAAGTTACCAACATTTTCTTGTGAATAGAATTTACATGGTCAGACACAACCATCTTATCGTAAACGGTACTAACATATAATACCAACCTAAGAGTGGGATAAAGAAGATTATTTTATCCACTAAATTTCACAAACATTGTAAATGTGTGATAAGTTTGTACGTTAGCAGAAAATAAAGAAGATTTACAAACCTCACAATCGGGTAAATTAAGATTTTTAGGAGGAATCCACATACATAGGTGACAGCTTGATATTTAAAATCATTCTCATCATTAATCGGAATATTTGGAGAAGAATCTTCTAATTCATTCGTATCCAATGTACTAATCTTAGCACTTTTAGGCTCAATAGAAGACATAAATGATTGTAGATTAGTTAAGATATATCCACTATCCTCCTCATAATTGAAACCGATGGAATGAGAAAACACTAAATTATTTAGATGTTGTTTAAAATGATCCTCGCAAACATATATTTGTTTTGAATTCGAAGAAACATCAATACCTTAAAAACTTTTAATAGAGTTCAACAGTTCAACTATACCTGTTTTCTACCATCATCAGGAGGGAGAGTGAAGAAATGTTTATTTTCAAAACTCGAATCAGGAAAAATATTGGAATATATCGATTTTCGCAACTTGGAATTTTACATTTATGTTTGTGCGTACTTGGAAAAGTCATTATAAAAGCAAATTTTATGCATAATATTAAAATTAATTACTACTACAGCAGTTAATAATAATAAAACAACAATTAATAATAATCAAACTTAACCAAAAACTTTTTTCTATTCAAAAATAATTTGTAAACATTACGCCATTATTGGCCATTATGACTTGCATTTTTATTGTATCCTCAGTACCGTGCACTGTTGCCATGCCGTATACTCTTATAGTTAACCATATTTTTTCATAGATTTCTTAAGAACATGAGCAACAAACACTTTTTTGTGAAAATAACGCTAAAAACCATCTCATTCTTCATACCAAAACCTTCTTTGATGTTTAATTATAATACTTTTAGGTACAGAGACTACAAAGACTTGGCAACAGTACTATATTTAGTACGCCGTATCAAACCGAGATAGCGCGCACATCTTGCCCGAAATTTCGTATTTAGTAGAATACCCCTGCTTGGTCACAACGAAGTCGTCAGCGTTTGCCTATGGAGTTCTTCGCAAGAATTCTCGTTATTTAATTGCCACACACATTGTTTCTGAAAATTTAACTTTAAATCAGAACATTTCACTGTTCAGTGCATTTTTTTGAATAACTTTGATATTAAATTAGTAACAATTTATTTCAGAAAGCGATGCGAGCCTCTATCGAATGCCTCCATCCAAAAGTTATTCATCTAACAGAAGTAAAAGCGTTAGTCCAAGAAGCAGTGATATTAACCAATCAAATTCTAAAAGCAGGATTCCCATTAGTATTCGTTCATATTCAGCCAGCGCCGTTCACAAAGAAAAGATTAATAATGCGAATACACTTCCGAAATCATCTACGACTTGTAATAAATCGTCAATAAGCAGTTGTACAATGAACGACGTCAAATCCATGGAAAGTAAAGAGTTTGCGACAGTATCCAAGTTAGCTAAGATTCCTTTACAAAGTACAATCAACGTATGTAACATTAATTCTTATAAAAATGTAAACAAGAACCTTCCTCGGTATGTCGATGCGGCGACGTCTACGAATGATATTTACAAGGATTTAATTGCTAGAGTACACCCAAAAGTTATCGGTAGACAGATCAATACTAAACCCAATTCAATAAACAACAAATCGTCTATCGGATTACAAAAAGTCTTAGACGGAACGAACAATTTCGAATTGCCAATCACCTTTGAAATCGTCAAGCCCGTAAATAACGCAAATCGCAACATTAAAATGGAAAGAAAGGTGATGTCATTTGACAATGAATCTTTAAGCCGTGCTTCCGGTATAAGAGATAAAAGAAGAGAGTTGAAATATTGCCGACCGGAAAACAGTAATGGTTGGCCTCAACTGCAGAAGAGATTTCAAAGTGAAAATAAAGCTCTTTTCCTTTCTATTCACAGGAGTCGTCACAATACTTCAGGTAAATAATAAGAAAGTATAGTTTGTGATCCTAAATTCGAAATTGAGAATGTTTAACGTATGCTAACGCGTACAGTTTTTTGCTATGACGACATATTTTTGCCATCTAATGTTGGTTTAATATAAACATGTTAAATTTAAGCAAAGGCATTTTACTAATGATGATAATAATAAATATAAAATATTGCATGAAGGTATCATACAGCGACAAAATACAGTGTCTCAGAGAGTTTTACACTTTTCAATCAATTTTACTCAGCTATCATCAGTTTAACTAATTTTATTTTTTAGAACTTAAAATTACATTTAATGGAAATTAATGTATGAAATTATATCATCTAGATGTCCCCATTACTCTTCCAAGCGATGCCTTAGATTTTCCGTTGCTCTTATGCATAGGTCAAGAATAATGGCGCCAATCTCTTCCTGAATACAATTTTTTTGCTGAATCAACTTTGCTGAAGCGTTGTTATAAACTCAACTACTATGATAGCGCCACAAAAAAAATCATTTGAGGTCAAGTCCAGGCTTCTTGGTGGCCAGTTGATGTCACCTCTTCTTGATATCAATTTATCCCGAAACAATTCTCTTACAGCTTGTAATGCGGTATTTGATGTATGACTAGTAGCCCAATCTTGCTGGAACCACCACTGGTCATTAAAATCAACAAATTCTTGAAGAGCAGGGTCAAAAAATTCACGGATCATTGCGGCGTACCCGTTAGAATTTACACTAACTGTCTGTCCATTAATTTCAAAAAAGTATGGGCATCTTATGCTTCTGGAAAATATTACTGCTCAAACAATAACTTTAGGGTTATGCAATGGAGTTTGATGTTTCTGCCGAGGATTTTCCTGCGACAAATAACGACTATTTTGCTTATTGAACATGAAAACGTGCCTCATCAGACAAGAGAACTTTGTGAAAGTCGTCAAATCTGTCCAACATTTAGTTGGCAAACGTCAATCTTATAAGATTATCAGTTCCATTTAATTCTTGCACTAACTGTGAAGAGCATAACGAGCGAAAGTACGATGTAATAATGATTTAATAGATAAAAACTGTGAAACACAAAACGTACGTTGATGGGCATCAAATCGTTGCATTGCGACATATGTCAATTCTAACATTAAATTTCCAAGGCTTACTTTATTCATTGCAAAAAAATTAGGCAATTTTATCTCAACTTCGTATTTTATAGATCACCACCCGTTTGTTTTCCAATTAATAGTTAAAAGAATGAAAACAAGAAACTAACTGACCGTACTTTATTTATCTTACGAAATATAAACTAATAAATAAAATAAATTATAGAAGCTCCTCGCCCTTCTATCTACGCCCTTAAACAAAGGAATTTAAGTGTAAAATTGAAGTAATTGCATCAGAATTCAACGACAACAACCAAATGTGCGGTTAACGGAATGAATAGTGCTTTTCAATAACTGCGTGTTGTACTTAGCGATGTTATAGACTATTTATATTGTCCATCGTAATTATGGCCTAATACGTCCGGTCTCTATTCGTCACTTACTGCTCTGAATTTACTGGAATTCAAATGCGAGTGTAAAAAATGCATTTTTAAGAGCTTGTGATATCTTAGCAGTTTATAGGCTTTCAAGAGTTCATCATAAGGGTTTTATAGTTCTCATCATTCTTTCTAATAAGAAATGCTTTCATTACACTTACAAAACAGTTCCAAGCTCCTAATTCCTTGTCATTTATTTTTTCTTAAAAAAGGAAATTATTTAAAAGTTTCCTTATTTGAGGTCTGATAAAGATGCCTTCTTTTAATTTTGCATCACTGAACTGTGAAAATATTTCTTTTTTGCACAATCAGTCAATTTAACGTATTTACTGGTTGGATTGAAAGAATAGTAGGTTGTGTTTACAAATCTCAGATCGGTAAGAACTGTCACTTACCGGTCGGAAGGCAGTAAGTAATCAAATATGAAAGTTTTGTAATATTATTTAAAATAATTTTTAGCTACAACAATATAAGTACAATCAGTGCATTTGGTAAATAAACTTCTTATGGTTTCAGAAAAGGTAGAATCTTCGGGTGCATTTAGCGTGGAATTGCTTCCTGTCTTCTTCTGTACAACAATATTTTCTGTAGTTGTTATGTCACTAGAAAGAATAGATTCCTCGGGTGTATTTTCATGAAAAATTTTTCGTGAAAACTCTAATTTATTCACCAACGAATCAGCTACGTAACCTTCTGTAATAGATGACGAATGCTACTCACCATGTCTTTTGAGATCCAAATTATCAACACCTTTATTCACCGACAAGGCAACTGAAGTTCCTCTAAACCTACGCTCAGTCTAAAGATGTGGATCCGCCAAATCCAAGCATTTTGCGATCTTTATAAATCTCCAAGTTAATTAAGTGTATTTTGTCATTTTCGATAGTGGGATTTTGAGATTTTTTTGTCCGTGATAGTTGTCACAGAATTGTCACTTTGTTTAAATTTAAAAATCAATTAATTTGGTTATTGTATGGATCATGCAAAAAACGTAATAAGCATCACAAACGTTAAGGGCTACTGGTCTTAGGTAAACTATAGTTCATAAAGTATAAGTTTTCAGTTTAAGGTCAAATTCGAAGCATATGATTCAAATTAGTACTGCAGAGTCAAATGAAGTCAGTATTCATTCGCGGAAACAACCGTTTGTCATCATAAAATATAAACGTCATGTTTCAATATTGTCAAAATTTTAGTATGTTACTTGCATTATAACCAAAGAAAGCATATACATAACCTACATGTCAAAATAATAATAATGAGTAAAGTGGGAACATTAATAGTTCAAAAGTATTGTTTCTTTTCTAGTTCTGTATAAATATATTCTAGCCAAGAAAACTATGCCGAAATGCCGAATTACTTTAATATTTGAACAAATTATTTTAAATATTATTTATAATTATAAACTCACGAAACTATTCGATCAAACATTTATTTAAAAAGTAATATTTCAAGTCAGATATCAATAGTGAAATGCATAGGTATTGAAAAGATCTTTAGTGTTAAAAATGTTTGCATTATTAAGAATGACATACCTACCAAAATCATTTTCTTGCACTATATCTGGGTTAAGAAGATTGGGAATGTATTAATTTGATGAATAATTTAGATTTCTACTTAACTTATATATTGTTTATATTTTAAATAAATTTAAATATATTGTTAAAAGTTATGTTCGTAACTCTTTCAAAAAGAATTAAAACCTTTTGAAAGTTGTAAATATATGTTGTCAAATTACATTTATAAAATTATATATAAAAGACACATTTATATAGTCTACATTTAATATTTTATTGTTTCTTAAGAAAATAATGGTATAATAATACAATCCAGATCCATATTATCCTTTATTAGATGAAGATAATATTTAACAAACACATGAGGATTTTCTGATAACTACATTTGATAATTTTGCAGGTTAGTACACTACCGATAAAAAAAAAACAAACTACACCACCAATACGAAAAAAACAGCCTTCATTCATATAAAACTTTGCCACGAGATCTTTATCATGTAATGTTTCGTTGAACCAGTGGCAGTAATTTCTTCGCTGCTTTATATTATGTGCATGCAAATGATACACATTGATGGTTTTTATGGCAGTATTAATGTAACCATATTAAACTTCTACAAAATATAAATACAAAAATATTTTGTCAAAATAAGATAGTTACCTGCTTATTAATGTTTAGTGAACTTTTATAGAAATAAACTTCCCTGTTTCATCCAAATAAAACCTCAAAAATATTACTTGTATTATTTGCAATAGGTATGTTATTGAATGGAGTATATATTACAAAAATGAATGAAAACTAGTCAGTTTTTGATTCCGACTCAAAACTTGAGTCATTTACATTATTATTGGAGCAATCTCAGCCCTATCAAGAAATTGCTCCCGCTCATGCCATTTTTTAATTAAATTTTCCGTTTGCCTAGCACAATTATACCAAGTAATTTCATCACACTGTTGCAAAGCTTCATTCCACATTTCTTTAACTCTTTCATCTGAATAACCATTTCTTCCAATATTTGAATTATAATAGTTTTTAACCTTAGTCCAAATCATTTCAATTGCGTTCAAGTCACAATGGTACAGAGGTAATCTTAAAACTTCATGTCCACTCTAACATTATTTCACCTATAATAAATATCTTCTCTTCTTTATGATATTTTACTAATTGAATTAATTCATTCTTAGTCATTGCAGGTGAATAGCTTCTATCTTTTTTTCTCAACCATTCCATAATTTCTGTTTTTTTGAGGAGGTATTTGGTTGTTTATTTTGACTAGCTCTATGATAAGGAGCATTATCTATTATTATAAGTGATGGTACCTCAAGATTTGGTATAAGCTGATCATTTACCCATTGCTTAAAGGAGTCACCATTCATTTCTCCATGGTAATCACCAGTGATTGTTTTTGATGGAAAAATCAGACTAACTCCTTTAATGAAGCCATTTTCTGTGCCAATATGTATAATAATAAACCGTTTACCATCATAGTCTTTGGGTTTCCTAACACTTTTTATATTATCATTTTGCCAGGATTTCATTCTATTCTCTTTCGAAAAGATTCAAATTTCATCAAGGAACATAACCTGACGTAAAGTTGAATTTAAGTTATTCATATATTCCCTTAAAAATACATTTCTCATTCAGACTATATTTAATTTCTCTGTGAGCACTCTCCTGTTACGCTCTTTCTTATATTTAAAACCAATATCTTTAAGCAATATTGCTAAAGTAGTTGTATGAAGAAATTCTTTCATAGCCAAAACATTGCTTAAGTTTTTTAAGGTAAGATGTTTTTCTGAAAAATTTTAACATGTAATAAATATTTACAATATATTAAAAACATACTTTCTTTATACATGTCATAAACAGTATTTCAAACTTCTATTTTAGTTGCTTCTGCTAAGTCCTTAGTTTTTGGCTTCTTACAAGACCTTTTTTTGCTAGGAGACGATAAAACTGGATTCTGAATGTTACGATGTTTAATAGTGTAGACCGTTCTACTAGAAATATTAAGGGCTTCTGCTACCCTCTAAAATAAAACTTATTTCATAATACCGCCTTATCTAACTGATTATGTGAATTACCTCATGAACGCGGTCGATGGATATAAATGGTCCACCTTTCTCCTTTACCCGTTAATAGGCTCTAAGATTTAATACAAGCTGTTTCGCTTGAGAACCAAGAGCTTTACTTGGCATCTAAGAAATATTCTGTAAAATAAATAGGTTAGAAATGTCAAAGTAATAATCAAACAATTTCGTACGTACTTATTGCCATTAATTGAAATTACTATTTATTATCAGTATTGTCCTCAAAAAACAAGATTTTGTAATTTTTGATAAACTAAATATTCAAATTGGAAGAATGCTTAACCTAGAAGTCAGAATACCGGAAACAAAGTCAATAAACAACAATATTGAAATAATTTGACAAGTCGAATATAATATATTATCGAAATATTATTATTATTATTTATATTATCATAAGACTATCTCCTAGACAACCTATCCTTTTTATTTAATATAATATTTCAAAGACGTACGTCTTAACTCAAAATGACAAACGTCTGTAGTATTACAGCGCGTGTTCATGTGTGTTAGAAAGAGATAAAGTACAATTTGCGGTTCACACTTGGACAGTACGAACTGAAAACTTATACTTTATGAACTGTATAGTAAACAACTCTTACTGCTTTTGATGCTTAAATAACTATTAGATACAGTGCAACCTTGGTAATCCGTACATGTGGAATTCCGAAATCGTGACAATCCGAAATGACGTCAGTAGATAAGCAAGCGGGATACTGGATACAATTTGACCTTGAAACTTTGTGACGGTCATCCTGACTGTATATGACCTTATATGAGCTTAGGTCAGCTAAATTTGTCGCGGCGATAAGCTTATTTCTGCATGTGCATATAAGAGTTGGCAAAACAAGTGTATTCTGTTTTTTTCGTCTGGCTCTGACATAAGCGAATGATTTGTCAAAACAAGTGTTTTCGTCTGGCTCTGACTTAAGCGGCTTGTTTACATATGCCGCCATTTTGTTGTTTACGTTTGGCGGCAAATTCAAAAGTGCAATTTTGGCAAGAGGGGCAAAAACCGGCCTGCCGTAGTTGTTGAGGGGGAGGAGGAGGAGATTTGAACATAGTTCGTGTAAATGTGTGATTATAAAAGCCTAATTAGCGCCTACCTGGATCTGCCAACAGCCCGTTTCTTACCTGAACTGTTTAACTCGAGTAGCAAGTGTAATTTTTGTTTGCTTCTTTAGTCAAGATGAGGTCAATCTAGGCTGGCCTAGGCCATATTTGTTAACTTAAGAGAAAACTAGCATAAAAATTCAAGAAAATATTTATCTTATCAAACTCCGAGATTTATTAATCTATATATCATCTCATATGTACTACATCTTTCAGATCAATAATTTTAATTTTTGTTTATAGAACAAAGTAAAACACCTGATCTTCCATCAAAGATTCGAATTCTTCAACAACATCCTAGTAACAAGACCATAAACCATACGGTGACAGGTCCCCAAAATATCAACCGATCAAAAGAATTGAGTAAAGAAAACTTCACGACCATCCATATTGAAAGTGAACGTGAAAGTAAGAGTATTTTAAAGCAACCCAGTTCCCATGAAAGAACTAGATCTTCGAAACACAAGAAGAAAGTTAAACATATAAGTCCGGAAGTAATCGACATTAAAGTATCCAAACACATAAAAAGTACGAAATTAAAAGACCGTCTTTTCAAAGATGGAGAAAGGCCTGGTTATGTAACTGTCTTGAGTACGCCTTGTAATTGTCCAGATATCACCATTTTCTTGCCCTGTTGTTGCGGATATAATGACTGTTGTGGTATTTCCAAGCACAGTTTCGTTCGTCAAGCTCAGCAATATGCTATGGTTCCCATTGCGCAAAAGGACCGGCAAAAATAATGTGTAAATTAATAAATAATCATTAAACACTAAATAAATGCATGTTGGAATTTTATTATTTTTATTTTTCAACTTTCGAATTACTTTCCATTGTTTTGAACTGTTCTTTTTCATGCTGATTTAACGCATAGTTTAACGTCTTCCATCAAACGTATCTCAAGTCTTTCCCGTCTCTTTACCCAGCCAAGGATACCAGTCTGTAATGTTCCATCAAGAATTAGTTTGGCAAATGTTATGCCTTGTAAAATGTCATCTGAGCTATGATACTCTCAACCTGACATTTACAACTCTTGCCTTTTTCTTTTTTATTGAGTTACGACCATCAAAAACAATATATTTACTTATGTAATCCTAAAGCCTATCTGTGAAGTCGTAAGACAGAACGAGAGTTGAGCTGGCATCCTTTTACAGATTTCCGTCCACTTTTTCGGTCTTGGGTGAGTTCGTCCAAATTTTCAATCCATTGTGCTACATTTTTTGCGACTTTTGTATCGAAGACTTGTTTAACAATTTCGCTCTCTGGCATTCTTCTCCAATGTCTATACCAATTGTAGCGGCTCGAAGACGAAAATGATGATGCTCGAAGATCAAAATATGTTGGGGGTTTTCGGCTCATGGAACCAAATGTTTGCGATGAATCCGGTTTCTGGTGGTGATGCTTCAACCCCAATTACTAGAATCACGATCCCGATGTTTGGTTCACCGTGCATAGGTTGTAAGGCTGTATACACTTTACTTTTTAAATCTTCGGTGACTGTTTGTTAAATTAATAAATGTAGTTTCATCTAAATATACACTTCATAAAGTATATCATTTCAGTTCAAGGCCAAATTCGAAACATGTGATTCAAATCAGTACTGCAGAGTCAAATGAAGTCAATATTCAATCGCGGAAATAACTGTTTGTCATCATAAGATATAAACGTCATGTTTGGTAATATTGTCAAAATTTTAGTATATAACCAAAGAAAGCATACACATAACCTACATGTCAAAATGAGTAAAATGGGAACATGAATAGTTCAAAAATATTGTTTCTTTTCTAGTTTTGTATAAATATTTTCCACCCAAGAAAACTATGCGAAAATTATTACTATTAATATTCAAACAAATTATTTTAAATTTTATTTATAATTATAAACTCACGAGAATATTCGATCAAAAATTTATTTAAAAAAAAATATGTCAAGTCAGAATGCTTAACCAAAAAGAATAGCGGAAACAAAGTCAGTAAACAACAGTATTAAAATATAAAAATAATTTGACAGCAAGCCGAATATCATAAGACTGTTTCCTGTGCAACTTATCCTTTTTATTTAATATAATATTATTATATATTAATTAATTAATTAAGTCGTACGACTTAGCTTAAAATGACAAACGTGTGTAGTATTACAGCGCGTATTCATGTGTGTTAAAACGCGGTTCACATCTGGGCAGTACGAATTGAAAAGATATACTTTATGAAGTGTATTTATTTACACTATGTAAATATGATAAAATCCGGCTGAAGAACCAAATTTAAATACACTTTCGGAAAACCAAATATTGCGTTGTATTCGACTCCTGAAGGACCATGTACAATTTTGTATTTGACCCACCGCTCACGGGGCGTAACTTCCGTATACGCTGGTTATTTATTTTGGTGATTGGTGGCAGTTATATTAAAAGTTGGTGTTTTTTCTGAATATTTTACTTATTTTACAAAAAACACTTAAACCTAATTTCATAAGATAAATCTCGCAATGTAGCACTTAATGTAAACTTAAACTTAATTCTTTACTGTTTGTTAAGACTGTATGTCTTGTTTTGTACTGTGTTGTGTTAAGAATGTGAATGTTGTATTCAGAATGATCTCTGTATTCAGAATGTTAGTGTTGTGTTAAAAGTTGATAGAAAATATACCACTAATCCTATCCCTACATAATATATGTTTGATGTCATTGTTGTGGAATTTACCTACATTATTAGTTCTTGGAAATTTATCTACGTGCAACAATAACCAATGTTTACAATAGTCTCAAAGATCTTACTAATAAATAAATTTAATAACAAAATAGAATTCTTAATTACGTATTAATAAATAATAAATAAATCTTAATGTATTTTCATCTGTTTCATTCATCAATAATAGATTTGTATGATATATACATATTTGGATATCGTTCACTAGTTACCCTAGGCAATAAAGAAACGGGCTAAATGTAAATTGTAGAAATCTAAGGAAAATATTATTTTGAATATGCTAATAAAAGTACGTTATATAGTGGTTTACACTTGAATATTCTCGTTGAATATTTAGAAAATTGTTGTCATACATAAATCTTCTCAATGTATTTCCATCTGTTTCATTCATTAATAATAGATTTTTATGATACATTCATATTTGGATATCGTTCACTAGTTACCCTAGGTAATAAAAAACGGTCTAAATGTAATAAAAAGATTAGTAAATGTAAATTGTAGAAATCTAAGGAAAATATAATTTTGATTATGCTAATAAAAGTACGTTATATAGTGGTTTACACTTGAAAATTCTCGTTGAATATTTATAAAATTTGAAATGTTATTCTATTATGCTAAATTTACTTATATCTAACATATAAATATATACAATATAATAAATTTCGTTCTATGATAAAACACATGCACTTTATTATTTTTGGATCTACAACGACTTATACTAGCATAAAAGTGCTGTTGAGATTGATGTCTCTTGTTAAAGTATGATTGTTATGTTGATGTTTATGTGTGACTGTGTCTTACTGTTGATGTACGACTGTTATGTTTTGTATTGTTGCTCGTTATGATGATACAAATGAGACTGTTGTGTTAAGACTGTGTTACAAGTAGGTAAGAATATATCAAGCGAGACACTAAATTTGTATCCTAGGTAGGCCCTGAACGACTGAGATAGACATATAAGTCACGTCTGAGCTTAGAAAATTGACGAAGTGTCATTTGTAAATAATCATAAGTCAAATTGACAAGTTACGATTTAACCTATTACTAATAGTACGAATTGTAGGTCAGATCACTTAATAAATCTAAGACATAACTGATTTAATCGATGGCATACTCTGAAAACTTTTTTTGTGGCCCACTCTTTACAACTGCCCCTACAAACTATTACATAATTAAACGCGCGTATTCTTGTACATTGTATTGCTTGATGTCATAACGAAGAATTTCTGTATTCAATTCATAGAAATTGTACCTACTGGCAACAATACCAGGTTTACAATAGGGTCTTAAACCTTGCTAATACATAATAAAATATCATTACTAATTAAGTATTAGTTGGTATTGTAAATTTAAGCATGTCGTTCAGGGTAAACTTCCATTGCTCAGTAATAACATGTAAAACAGCTGACTAATGCATAAAGTAATAAATTTGCAAATGTAAAATATACCACTTTCATGGAACCTAAAGAAAGTTTTATAATTTAAATAGAGTAATAAAATTAGGTTATATAGTGGTTTAAACTCGAAAATGAACGTTAAATATTTATAAAATTGTTGAATTTTATATCCTAGATTTACTTACATTTAACAATAAAAAATGTTTGAAATTAAAATATTACAAAAGGACATTAAATGTATCCTCAACACCAACCAATGTAATTGTCCTTCTTCTTATAGGCTTTTTTTAATTATTCTGGTTGTGTTGCTGACTTTTTTGTTCGGGTATTCTTATTCATTTCTGCTATTTGCTAGAGTTGAGTTAAATTAGTTTTATGTTACAAATTGATTCGACAAAGTTAATCCACTGTTTTTTATTTAACGCTAATCTTTTCAAATCGGACTAATTCTTATTCACTCTTTTACTTTCTTCCGGAGTTGTTTTTCTCCATGTTTCTCTTGGTCTGCCTCGTCATCGTTTACCTTTCATATTTAACTTCAAGCTCTGTTTGGTAATAGCTCGCTTTTCTTTCCTCAATGTATGTCCAATCCACCTCCATTCTCTACGAAATATACACTAGTTTGCAAATTTAAGCTTGTTCGTTGGGGTTTGAATTTTAATAGGTGGTATTAATTAAATATGTTGTTGTGATTTCAAACATTAGATTTTTTCCTCTCACATCCAGATACAACACCAATTACAAAATAAAAAGGCAATTACTTTTTACGAACGTATATAACTATATTATATTTAATAATGACAAATTGACTCTTCTACATTTTAATATATCAAAAAGTGCATAAATACTAAACAGTACCTATTAGTCGAAATTCTGAAACTTCTGAAACACTTGGAATTAACAACACAGTTTCTTTTCACCAAGTATTATTATTTAATAGTTTAAATGTTCACAAAGTACTTCGACCAATTTACGGCATACATCATTAGCTAACTGAGACGATTATTCACAACACGATTGAAAAATTTTGCACTCAATTTACTCTTTTGGACTCCCATCCACCAACGAGATTGGGTAGAGAGCGCCTTGAAGAAAATATCGTCACCGTTTAGGCCAATGATTAGGATTATCCAAATTCATCGATTCTTCATCGTGTGCAAAACGTCTGTGCCCATCGACTTTGTGGAAGATTTTGGGCAAGAATCTTGGCTTACAAGCCTACAAGATTAAATTAGTGCAAGAATTGAAGCCAACAGTAATTGGGCGCTTCAACAGTTGGAAGCCGATCCACTGTTTTATGGTCAAATTGAGTTCAGTGATGAGGCTCACTTTTGGCTCAGTGGTTTTGTGAATAAGCAAAATTGTCACATTTGGAGCGACACTAATCCACAGGTGACTCATCAACTACCGATTCGCCCCGAATGCACTGTTTGACACGATTTGTGGCCCGATGACATAATTAGGCCATGCTTCTTCAAAAACGAAGATAATCGAGCTGTCGCCGACAATGCTAGCCGGTATAGAGGCATGTCCAACGATTTTTTATTTCCAGAAGTGCATAAACATTGTTTGGAAGACCCTTGAATTCAGCAGGTTGGAACCGCATGGCGAATCCATCGATTTATTGAAGGAAGTGTTGGGCGATAAGATTATCTTGAAAGAAATGGACCTGCCCACTGGTCTTCAAGATCATGTGAATTGACGCCTCTAGAATATTTTTTGTAGGGCTATTTGAAGTCATTGGTCTACGCAAACAAGTTTACGCAAATAAGCCAACAACTATTGCAGCCTTGGAAACCAATATCGAACGCACCATTCGTTTCATACGGCCTGAAACGCTCGAAAAAGTAGTCTAAAATTGATGCTTCAGGATGACGTGCCTCAGAAGCTCCCGTGATGGCCATATGCCCGAAATCATCATTCATCATTAATGTCATACAACTATCTTACCTATTTAAACAAAAAATTCTCATTTCCCTAACACTTGTGTTTTTTATTTCAATTTATAATCCTACACCTCTTAAAAAACACACTTTATTTATAATTTAGATAATTATAGTGTGATTTTATTAATATTTAATCACCCTATCTTGTACAAATACAAGCGTTTCAATTTTTAATAAACCTCTTAAATTCTTCAAATACTTTAACATATTTTCGAAATGGCGGCTTGTATTGCCATGGGGTTAGGGCCACCAAAACATCAAAGGTATCGCCAATGTAATCACTTATGGTCATTCTGTGCCTTAATGTATTGCAACTTTATCCAAGAGCACTGAAATGATCAAACTCACTTATAATTGAGAATGGACAAGCGTAGTAATTAGTTAAATTGCATTATGGAATATGTGATTGAGGACAGAATTATAAAATCACATACAGGCTGTATAGTAAAAATGTTACTTCACATCTTTTGTTTATCTTTTCTCGTAAACAAACCCCTGCTTTGATATATATTTGAATTATGTTTTAGTATAGGTAATTAAAGTATTATAAACTAAATACAAAATATACCGTAACGTGTAAAAAATTCTTATGCTGTATATATAAAAAAGTATATCTAGTAAGTATATGGTTTATTTAATTTTCGTAAAACAATTGCGTTTCTTAATTTCTATAGGTAACTTAACTTAATTAGCTATTTTATGCAAAAATAAAATTTTAATTAAACAGTTCTGAATTATTTTTTTCGTTATTTCTAAAACCATTCTATGCATAAAACCAAGTAATGTTACTTCTAACATTACTTGGTTCACATCTATTTTCTTGTTTACTGTTTAAGAAAAATGGTAGGCACTCCCGATAATAATGAACAAACAATAGAGGTAAAGATATATCATTAACGCTGTCAACTATTCACCTGGGTCATATCTGAACAGTTTTCACATAACAGTGCGATAACGTTAAAACAAGGTCAGTGGACGATCGATGAACCGTAGTGGAGAGGGATCAGCGATGTACTTCCCACGGCCGTAGTCGATATTGAGTTATCGAGATGTACGTATATTAGACTCTCTGCTATGTTAGTTCACACGTTTTAATTCAACAATTAAGTATGCCGCACATGGCTAGAAACCCTTTAATACGCACCAAAAGAAAAAGTTTATTTGTGAATTTGGTGATTTATACTACGTAATGTGTAAAAGTATAAACCGTTAATGTCTTCGAGCAAATCTGACTGTACACATCAGGTAAATTCTGTGCAACATCAAAATAGAAAAAAACAGGAAGTCCCTTGCAAACTCAATTTAGATATGATTTATTGCACATGACGACATTATAGAGAAGAGTACATGTACAGCTAGGAGCATGAAATTCCAGACACAAATAATTAGCTACTGTAAATATGCCTTTCATATAGAGTTTTATTGACATTAGACATTTATTGTTTCATTGACATTTAAAAATATGTCTAGTGTTTTTCTTAATGAAGCGCAAAAATCAAGAGCAATAGCAAAACTTGAGGAAGGATGGTCTTTAAGAGCTGTTGCCGTGCGCCCTAATGTAAGTAAGTCTTGCATAGAACACATAAAAAAAGCTGGGAACCTTACCATACGGTTCAAAGAGCTCCAGATTCTGGTGGTCGACGTATTACTAATGTAGGCGAAGACCTTGCTCTAATTAACCATATGAGAGAACATCCTTTTCAGACAGTTGTAGCGAAATCCCTAACACAATTTCTTGGATCTAAGAGGCCTGCTCGGAGAAGAATAAAGGAGCATGGATTAAGATGTAAAATTGCCGCCACGAAACCATTTTTGAGTGGCATAAATAAAGAGGCACGTTTAGAGTTCCCTAATTTCTATTTAAATCGTGACGAAGATTTTTGGAGTACTGTTGTTTTCAGCGATGAAAAGGTTTCTAGCTGTACTTATAATGGGAAATTGCGTGTTTATATATCTCCAAATTCTCGGTATCAAGAAATATATATTCAGCAAGATCGATCGCGCGACAGATTCTCCGTTAACGTGTGGGCATGGATAACTTCTGAAAGGTTAGGGATTTGCCATCAAATTGAAGAACGATTAACGGGACTTGTATATAGAAATTTATTGGAAAATGTAATGCTATCTTCGGTCTTGGAAAGTTTTCCAGATGGTAGCTTTCTTTATATTTCAACATGATAATTGCCCATGTCATACCGCCATAACCGTTAGAGAATGGTTGGCTACCCAAAATATTCAAGTTTTGCGGTGGCTTGCGAAGAGTCCAGACTTGAAACCAATTGAGAATGTTTGGGGATATATCGTCAAAAAGCTATATAGAAATAATTTTATACCGATAAATAGAAACGAGCTTTGGCAAACTGTTCAAGGTGCTTAGCAAGATGCTACCTACTGAAAATTATGACACAAGAAGCCTAATTCAAACAATAAGGAGACGACTACAATTTGTAATAGATTATAATAGTGTTTCAATGATATACTGATACAATTGTGTACTTATTTAAACATTAAATTTCTTCAGAATCTTAACATACAATTTTTATTGAATTGTTTATGACTTACGCACGGATGACATTGATACATAACCTAAAGCAACAAGTGACAGTAAAATACCCGTTTACAATAGTAAATATTTTGAAAAAACTGCTATACTAGTTGTCTGGAATTCCATGCTCGCGACTGTACATTACAAAATAGACGACTGTGGTTGTGGTAGACAAGACGACAGATCGTACAAAAAATTCTGTTGTTAATATTATAGCACGTGTTTTGGACCCTCAGCAATCGACATTTCCATTGCTACTAGCCAGCAAAAGAGTCACTGAGTGTACTGGCAATACAATTACGCAGATGGTGTTCGAGAACTTAGAAAAATTTGAAGTTTTTGACTGATGGTGCCGGATAATGCGTTCGGTTGACCGTTCTCTTTCACAACACGTTACATGTTACGTGTAAAGTGCATAGTTTACATCTTGTGGCAGAAACTATTCAAGAATATTTTTCCAGGGTAGATGCTTCAATAGTGAATACAACAAAAAGTTTTTCTAAAATCTTCTAAACGGCTTCGCGAGTTTCACAAAAATATACCATACCATAACTGGTATCGATTCCCCGATATCTCAGATAACGAAGGTATCGATTCCAAAGTATCGATTCCAAAGCATCGATACCCATCGATACTTTACCGATTCCAGTACTCGCTAAGTATCGATGTATCGTGTAGCTTACCTTTGTGCATTCTTTTAAACATATATATATATATATATATATATATATATATATGAAATGATGGTTTCTCGGGTTCTTGGCCGCGTGTGAGATGTGTCCTGAGAAGGATTGTTGTCTCGACGTTTCGACGGGATCGCACTCGTCATTTTCTAGAGTTGTTCTTTCACTTGACGCTGAAGAGTAACTCAGTTACTCTTCAGCGTCAAGTGAACATCAAAATTATCATATATATATATATATATATATATATATACCGGGTGTAGAATGGATTTTCGTACATAGGGATTTTACATGCAGAACTAATAATTTGCGAATATTCCCTCCCCTGATTATTTTATAGGAAAATGTTAAACACAAAAGTTGTAGAGCATTAAAAATAGTTCCCATTTTCTTTCTTCTTTGCTTATTAACAGCCTCCGGGACTTCACAATTAAAGCAAAAAGAATTGAAGAAATGATACAAAATTGCAAAAGCCGTGACGTGTGACAACCAAAGTAACAAAATTCTTTCATTTAACAAAAGAATGTGACAATTTTAGTAGAGGCGTTTAAATTTGTTTTAAGCATAGGTTTTAAGTCGTTTGCAGAAAAGAAAAAACGTGCTGAAGAGATTTTAAAATTTTATTGAACGTGGTAATAAAGGTAGTTGTAGTAATAACTAAATTAAATGCTCAAACAAGTCTCCGTTGACAGCTGAGCAGTACCCCAATCTGTCGTAAAAATTTCTTCTAGTTGCGGCCAGTTGATAGTATGATATTTGACGACATTCTGCAAGTATTGCAGCTCTTAAAGCGTCCACATTTTGATACGTCCTTCCATTGTATAACCGATCATGCAATGTGCCCCACAGAAAAAAATCATTTGGCGAAAGATCCGGAGATCTTGGAGGCCAATGAATTTCTCCACTTCGACCTATCTAGCGATTTGGGAATACATGATTTAAGTAGTCTACAACATCGCGCAGGTAATGCGCCGGACATCCATCATGTTGGTACCAAAATTCGTAATTAATTCCCAAATCGTCGATAGCTGGCCCGACTTCTTCTTGCAAAAAATTAAAATACGCAGCACCAGTTAAGCGGTCTGCAATAAAGAACGGTCCAATTATGTGAGGACCTAGTATGCCAGCCCAAACATTGACACTACCCCGGTATTGCGTATGAGTCTGCAACGTTAAATGTTCATTTTGTGTGCTCCAGTAGCGATAATTTTGTTGATTTGGTTCAGCAGTTAACTGAAATCGACACTCATTGCTGAATAAAATCCTAGATAAAAAGTTTCTGTCATCATTGGCCATATCCATCATTATTGCATAAAACTGCATTCTTTTTTATTTATCCTCCTCGAATATTTTTTGGTGCTTTTCGTATTTATAAGACCGAAACCGCGGATCTTGACTCTTTAAAATTTTCTGAGCAGTAGTAAAATGAATCCCCAAATTATTACCTATTTGTCTTAAGGAGACATTTTTTTTTCTCTGCAACGCTTAAGAGAACGGCATCTACCTTCTCTCTACTTGCACCAGCTGTTACTTTCTGGCACTTACATTTCTTATTAACAGTGCCGTTGGTCTCAAAGTGCCTAACAATTCTATTCAGGGTGTTCAAATTTAGAATTGGTCGCTCCGGGTAGAATCCAGCAAAAGTTGCTTGTATGTCCCTAAAAGACAATCCAGAGTAGTACCATTTAATAAAGTTGACTTTCTCTTGGCTATAGGAATTCATTTTAAGAATCAGCAAACTTATTTTGTTTGTCAAAACGTGACATTTATTGCTGTCAGGATTCATGGCTAGTACTATTTATCGGTTCATTCCTAATACTTTTTCTTCAAGTCTAGCAGGTCCAGAAGGTGTGAGAAAATAAATAACAAAGAATTTAGATACATTTTTTTTTTGTCCACAACTTTTGTGTTAAACATTTTCCTATAAAATAATTAGGGGAGGGAATATTCGCAAATTATTTCTGCATGTAAAATCCCTATGTACGAAAATCCATTCTACACCTGGTATATATATATATATATATATATATATATATATATATATATATATATATATATATATATGGTAAATTCAATCAGTTGGCGATTAAAGGTCTGGCTTTACTTCAAAGTATAGATATTTAAAACAAACCTACATGTTTCGGCAATGATGCCTTTATCAAGGATACAAAATATAAATATTTATATATTATATATTATATATATTTATATTTTATATCCTTGATAAAGGCATCATTGCCGAAACATGTAGGGTTGTTTTAAATATATATACTTTGAAGTAATGAACCAGACCTTTAATCGCCGACTTATTAAGTTTACCTTATCATACCAAGGTCACGAAAATATTATATTTATATATATATATATATATATATATATATATATATCCTGCAGTAGCTAAGTCCTCCGCTAATAGGCAGTTTGCATTGAATAGGTCATCCGAGTGCGGTGGGTCATCCGTATACGGAGGACCTATCGCTTGCTGTGTAAAATTATTCACATCATCGACATAAATTTCAAGTAGATGACCTATGACGTTTTTTTCGATAGTTTGAATATCCTAGTTGCGAGCCTAGCCGTATCGGCAGTTGGTGTGACTATCGTTCGTATACACCGTGTATATAATATGTTCCCATTTCAAAGTGGTTCAGTCATCCTTCATATATTTAATTTCAAATACACAGTGGATGAGTCCTCCAAAGTATTGACAACACCGTAATCAGTTCATTTATTGTTTCAATGGTGGTTTGATGATTTAAAACGTATAATTGGCCCTTCCTATTCCAATATTTTAAAGTTGTATTAGTATTATATCATAGAAGTCAGACAATTATTTTTTCTTAGAATTCTACTAATAATTTGTAACGATACTATCAGATAGAATATTAATATTGGAAATGATTTTTTCTTGTTTTGTAAAAATGGTTAACGCATTCAGGCAAGCTATCGTTTCTCACAGTCTGACCAGTTTATATATCACTTAAATCAAGATGTTTCTGTTGAATAACTCTATTAAAAAATTAAACTAAACATGAATTCTAATAGAAGCTTTAAGTAACTTTATTAGTGTATTTAGATGCACCCTTTGTTAGATTTCGTTTGGTACATACAGTTTGAAAGGAAAGCGAATAGTATGGTAATGGTCGATTGCACTGCAGTAAACTCTGCGATATAAGATCATGTACAGTCCCCGGATCGACTTTAAAGGAGGAAAAATATTGTTGCCGGTACTGGAGTGAGATGAATCCAAACTTCAGAATTTCTTGTCGCAGACAATATTTAAAAAAGTTAATGTGTGGTGTGCAGTTTCATACCATGGCATTATTGGCCCATATTTTTTTTATCAAAATTTAAACCGTAATTGATATTTGGAAATGTTGCAAAATTGTTTAACTGATGAACTGGATGAATTGCCCTTAAACTACCGAATGGAAATGTTTTACGAGCACGATGGGTGCCCTGCTCATTATGCCGGCATTGTTCGCCAGTGGCTCAATACAGAGTTCCATGATAACTGGATAGGGAGAGATGGTCCCATTTTATGGCCACCGAGAAGTCCTGATCTTACAATAATGGACTTTTATCCAGTGACGCGCCGTCCATATGGGCAAGGTCGTGCAGCGCACAACGGCGCCAAGGCCTTAAAGGCGCCTACGGCCACTTGTGATAAGTTAAATTTTAAAAATATTAAAAACATTTTTTGAAAGTTTACAACAAATCAACAAATTTACATAAAACCTACCAGTACTAACAAGTCTAAAGAGTTTGTCATAAATTTCAATGTTGAACTGTGGGAGAGTGGCTGGTAATTTTGGCTCAATACATATAGGGTAAAGGCGCATATCAGTATTTCGCACGACGGCGCCGAAGATACTGGGCGCGTTACTGCTTTTATCTGTGGGGTCGTTTAAAACAAATTGTGTACAGTAAGCCACTAGACAATGATGAAGAGCAATTAAAAAATAGGATACAAAATGCAGCCCAGTCCTTATCAATCTTAGAAATAAGACGCAGTTTCAATGAATTTAAAGCTCGCATTAAACTCTGTGCAGAAAAAGGAGGAGCATTATTTGAATAGAAAATTAATAGTTTAGCTTTTTGAGAATTTTATTTAATTTTACCATTATTTGTTAAATTTATTAAATAAAACTTGAACTCAATTTGTATATTTCCTAGCAAGAAAATGATATTATCTCGAGAACCGTTCGAGTTCAATAAAAAGTAATTTGTGTTTTGGGGGTTTGAAAACAAGCAGAGTAAATCATCAAGGGTGAAATTTTCTGAGAAGTCAAAAATAAGAAGTTTTTTCCTCTTTTAAAGACGATCCGGGGACATACTAAATAACGATTCAAGACATATTTTATTCTGAACAAAACAAAATATATTGTACAAAAGTATTTTTAATAATATAAAGTATTATTAAAAATAGGGTGTGAAGAACACAATACAAGTTATATATTTGTGAATGTATCTCCTCTCCAGAGACGCAGATACGTATTTCACCTTTCTACAGGATCGTCGGTACGCCCCTGCTGGAGAAGAGATACATTCAACCAAATATAAACTACCTTGCTATCAACCAGAAATTATTAAGACAGAGCGTGAAAGAATATTCAGCGCTGTCTAGATAACAACTGTCGAACTAAGCAACGTGTTTCTCTAGACGGTAACATACCATATCTATAGAAAACTGTATTATCGTGTCTTCACTACTTGTCGGGCGAACCGAATGCGTATATAACAAAATAATTTGAAACATACATGAGTGGGTAAAAACCACACCAATTTGTATAATACAAAAGTATTTTTAATAATATAAAGTATTATTCAAAATAGGGTGTGAAGAACACAATACAAGTTATATATTTGTGAATGTATCTCCTCTCCAGAGACGCAGATACGTATTTCACCTTTCTACAGGATCGTCGGTACGCCCCTGCTGGAGAAGAGATACATTCAACCAAATATAACTACCTTGCTATCAACCAGAAATTATTAAGACAGAGCGTGAAAGAATATTCAGCGCTGTCTAGATAACAACTGTCGAACTAAGCAACGTGTTTCTCTAGACGGTAACATACCATATCTATAGAAAACTGTATTATCGTGTCTTCACTACTTGTCGGGCGAACCGAATGCGTATATAACAAAATAATTTGAAACATACATGAGTGGGTAAAAACTTCTTCTCCAGCAGGGGCGTACCGACGATCCTGTAGAAAGGTGAAATACGTATCTGCGTCTCTGGAGAGGAGATACATTCACAAATATATAACTTGTATTGTGTTCTTCACACCCTATTTTTAATAATACTTTATATTATTAAAAATACTTTTGTATTATACAAATTGGTGTGGTTTTTACCCACTCATGTATGTTTCAAATTATTTTGCAAAATATATTGAATGAAAACTATTGTATTAAATATAAAACAATAAAAAATATCTAAGCAAATAAATATATCGCTTTTAATTAATAGTGTTAGTTGTTAATAATTTTATTTTCGAACCCAGAAAGACATTACAATATAAATAGAATTTACTGTGCGTAAGATTACCCAATGCCCTAAAAAAAACATTAGGATGATTAATTCTCGCGGTAATATTGTGGTATTGTAAAGTCCCATTCCATTCACTTTACATGTGAACAGAGCGGCTTATTAACTCTAACAACATTGAAAAATGTGTAACTAAATAATACTGCTAAACATGATAAACAAATAAATATTTTCTGATAACATAAAAAAAATCACAAATATTCAAAAAAAAAATAAATTCTAATAATAAAATAAGTTAATTTAATATCAACACTTAACTTTAAATTAAGTGCTCGAAGATACAACCTTCTTGTGCTAAGCGAAACTCCAGATGATTATAAAATGACATTCTGATATTATGCTATGTTTCTACCGTAATTTTTCGAAATTAGTAGGTCGCCTTATCTTATTTGATTACCATGTATTGACTTTTTTAAATATCCACAAAGAAAAAAAATCATCTGGGGATAAGTCAGCAATGGATCTATCAGGAACTTGTCCCGAAAACAAATCGCGAACGGCTGCTAAGGAATTTCCGTCTGTAATTTTTCTTCAGGTGAATAATAATTCATTTTGGAAAACGTATTGCGCGAAAATATTACGCGAACGAATTCTTACTAGAGAATGAATAACCTACACGTCAGCGTATGTGGCAGAAGTGGTCTCTACTTGCGCAAGCGCGCTGTACTCAACATTCCATCACTACAAATGCCAGTGATCGACTGGCGCACAGGCAAATTCCTGATGTAAGGCAAGAAAGAAATGTATACTATCCTTTCTCGTCTTACATCAGGCATGTTCTTATGATAGCATAAGTTCGAATTCCAGTTGTTCAATACAGTTTTGTTGTAATAGTATTCTATCTATCCATTTCTCTCTCGCTAATCTCAGTCAGTTTGCATGTCGTTCTAGCCTTCACGAAGCTCATATACTACTCGATTTGTAACAATCTGTACATGTTTCTATATACAATGTAACATTTTTTGTGTGGATGATTTATTACGATCAGAAAAAGCATTATGTACACAACCGATGTTTATTTTAAATGGTTATGCGGCGGTTCGAATACCTTTTCTTAGACAAAAGTTCCGTGTTTGCTTTTTGTTGGAATTAAATTAATCTTGACTGTATGTATATCAAAAAAAAAGAAAGCAGTATTTTAACTTTATAAATTTGGTTTTCACTTGTGACCAAACAAAATTTAGCAATTTGTATTGAAAACTTTTGTTAGATAAGTGCCTTCACGATGTGGTAAAACAGTTACTCTCTATTAAATATGGAAATTTTAATAACAGTAGTCATTATTCCTATTCGAGATCATCTAAAAAAAATTTTACAGTTTTAGAAATCTTTATTTATTATTACATATAAACACGTTTGTATAAAAATTATTTTTGCCGGACTGAAGCTATATACAACATTATTTTATAGAATAATTTTAAGCAAAACATAAGTAAAATAGCACAAGTAACTGAGAAATTATTTGTTATTGAGTCTGTATTTGTTCTGCACAAAAACTTTTATTTGTAGCCAATTTTTATTTTGTAATAATTCAGGCTGGCTTGAAATTAGACCTTCGCATTCACTTTTCTTTGGAGGTCGTTTTTCTTTAATATGGGATTTGAAATAGTTAGTAACTACCTTTTTTTGGTTTTCTGTCCCCATGTATTCATTTCATGTTCGTCTATAACCTCATCTTCTTGTAACAAAACTACTTTCTCGTCTAAACCACTATCAGTTTGTTCCATTAAATTTTCATCCAAATTCAAATTAATTTCGTCCAAATTTTTCCCTTTAAATTGGTCAGCTTTACCTTTTTCCATAAGAATAAGCAGCTTTGATATTTTTGCTGTTTGGTAAACATCATCAGGAAGTCTGTAAGATGTTCTATGAATTCCTAATGTGTGACCCATAAATGATGCCAGTTGTTCCATATCATTTTCAGTCATATTGAATAACTGTGTCAGGGTGGCTAAGTGCTTCCTAAGTCGGGTGCAAGTAAGAGCATCTGGATTTTTGGCTTTACAAAATGTGGCATATTTTCGCAGTACCTTATAGCCAACAATTGGTTCACCTGAACTTGGGTTTCCAAATACGTAGTTATTTGGTCTTTCAGACATTTGTTCTCTACATTTTAAAATCATGTCTAAATGCTCTTGAACATCTCTACTTATTAGAACTGGCACACCCCGTCCTCTCTTACCTTTTATAACAATTCTTCTGAAGCTGTTCATTAAAATTCTTTCCGTTTCAGAAATAACTTCTGAAAATTCTTCATAAGCTTGTGTGTTTTGATTTCGCATTGCAGATGTATAGGTACTAATCAAAAGTCTCTGAAGTTCGCCAGGACGTCTTCTGTTCAACAATAATAACCGACAGTATATAGTTTCTAACAAAATAGTATATGCTTCTTTATTTTGAGGGCTTTCTTTCAATACTGATAAAGAGGCATTAGCTTTTCTAATGAGACACTCTTTCAATAATTTAAGATCGCTAGCAAGCGGCACAATACTTATTTTGTTCCATTTTTGGAGACTCAAATCGCTTGCTGCTTGACTGGACACATCAAATTTCCAGTTGCCTTGTATTAATTGAATTAATGTTTTTAATTCAGCTTCAGTACTTGCTGACTCTATATTTGGAAGTGTTTGAGATTTCTTTAGTACCTGTACAAGTGCTATATCACAACACTGTTTTAAAGTTGTACCCATATTCAAAGCAAATGTGGGAGCTTGATAGCACTGATTTTGAATATCGTATTTTGAAGCAGCTTTTGTCGTAGAAACTAAAACATCATAATATTCAGGTTTAAGAGCATTGAAGAGATCTTTAATAGAGGGATTTATTTTTTTTGACTCAATAAGAAGTCTAGACAATTCTCTCATTTTCCTTGAGGCGACCAGAATAAAATGCTTTTCTCTATGAATTTTCAAGTATCTTGAAGCAAATGCACATATAAGTGGATCCTTTTTAGTAATGAGAGAAATTTCATCAGCTCTCATGCGAGGAAAAACGTCCATTTTTAAGTGATCGTCAACTCTTAAATGACGCAATAAAAAATTTTGAGCATCGGCTTGAGAATTTTTTGCAGATGTTCCTTTTGCTGGATTTGCATCACATTGCTTACGATGCCGCCATAGATTCTTGGCAGAATAAAAACCTAAGCAATATATGCATGGTAGGTATTTAGTAATCTCTGCACCTTTTCTAACTGGTTAGGTTACGTCATTTCTAGTTACTTTATAAAAATTTTGTGATTAATGCTTGAAGAAATTGTCTCATTACATTTTAATGTCGTCGATGAAATTGAATCTTTTGCCGTCCAGATCATTTTCAAGTGTTCTGAACGAGTAATAATCTGACGGTGTCCGATCCGATGAATATAATGGCTGCTGGATAAATTTTCCCCACAGCTTGTTCATTTTTGTTTGGTCGTCAAAACAGTTTGTAATTTAGCTTCATTAAGCTTTGTAATTTAATATCTTTTTAATTCGCATATTTCGATCGGTTCCGCAACACTACCTTTTTAATTTGTCTAGTTGAGCGTAGTAGTACTCATTCAAATCGATGGTTTACCTTTCCAATCCCACCCACTTAACCCACATTTTCTCAGGATGTGAATTTATTTTGGCGACTGGTTGCGGCGATTTAAATTCACACTGAGGACATTATGAGCACTTCATAATTATTTGTTTCTAAAATAGTTCGAGGGTGTCTCTTCTGCAAATATGTAGATATTATTTGGCTCTAGAAGTTTCTTTGGATTAATACTTTTTAAGTACACCAATGACTTTTCATTTGCTACTCGTATGTCGAATGGTTGATTTTAAAAAATTCTCGAAATCGTGTTATTTATGATTCAGTCTACACTGCATTTAGTCTTCATCAATTGCGGTTGAATAACACATAATATCGTTAAGATTCAGATTTCTGCAATAAAAGCAAACAAACCATATCTGTAAAGTGTGGTGCTTATGCAGGATATATAATACAAAGTGTAGGTCTTTGTTTCTAAATGAAGTTAGTAATTTGTCAAACAACTAATATATTTTTCTTACTACATTAGGTACCTATAGCAAGCGCCAATTAAGTTGGCGCGAGGAGGGGGTGCGCAGAAGCCGTTTTTAAAAACGTCCACCCCCCACTACCCAATTAAAACCTCGTGATAGTTGCGCGGTAGCAAAACGTATAGAGCTATTGGCGCGCTGATAAAAGGGGCGGGCGTAAAGCTAAATAAGCCTAATTGCATCACTCCACCCACTCTAATACAATATGCGCAGACTG
This sequence comes from Melolontha melolontha, assembly GCA_935421215.2. Taxonomy (NCBI): domain Eukaryota; kingdom Metazoa; phylum Arthropoda; class Insecta; order Coleoptera; family Scarabaeidae; genus Melolontha; species Melolontha melolontha. Next base: position 49,497,174 of record OW285240.1, read on the forward strand.
GCCCATCGCTATCACGAGGTTTTGGTCATACTGTAATTGTCAGAATACATTTGTCATTGACGTTTGATAGAACATAATGTCTTTGCTAGGGGATCATAAAGTGATACACGCTCAGAGGCAGTGGCGGCTCTTGATGACGTACGATGTGCGCTGCTGCACGGATGAGACTACTTCGAACTATTTCGGAAGATTTCGGTACGGTTACTTGCTTCTCTGTATATATGAAAGCTTAAACGAAGCAGTCTCATCCGTGCAGCAGCGCACATCGTACGTCATCAAGAGCCGCCACTGCTCAGAGGTTAGAATTATCTGATATTTGATGTAAAACCAAATACAAATCTCCTTCTAATCCTGCGCGAACTTACCCCTCCTCGCGCCAACTTAATTGGCGTTTGCTATACGTTACTATTATAATTTTTTACTTACTAAAAAAAAATATATGACAGTATTCCTCAAGTAATATATTTTGAGTAGAAACACTTTAGTTAATTAGTGCTATTTTCTGGTTTTATTTTCATTTTGACAGGAAGTTAAATTGATTCTGAGAGGAATATTTAAAATATCACTTATTTTATCTTCACACTGTATATAGGATAAAGACCGCATTACCATTCGAATGTTTGCAAACTTTATAGCTTTAAAGATAAGGTGGTAGAAAACACATCAAAGGGTCAAAGTTAAATATAATGGAGTAATGGATAATGAGTAATGAATATACATTTTCAGTTATTAGTGAGCCTTTATATTATTTTGAGCTTTTGTGTGTGTCCTAAAGTTCCTTTTACGAAATCTAGATGGTGCAATGTCTACGATTAGAATATCACACGTGCTGTTAACGTGTTTTAGAAAATCGACTTTTCATTCCAGTTTGAACTTCGGTATACATCGTAGTAAACTACATTATTCCACGTTTAAAATGGCATATAGTATGATCGAACGAGGTGCCCCAAATTCAAATGATTATAGAGTTTATATAAGTAAGTCAACTTATATATTGCTAGGAAATCAACTTGCAAAATCTATAACCGTACTTTTTCAAGTATTTTGTTGTATTCATTTAAGTCATTGATTACAAACTTATTGTTTTTGCATGTTAGAAGATCAAAATGGACCAATATCACCACTTCATGACATTCCTCTTGTTGTTGATGCCAGTAAAAGAATTTACAATATGGTTGTGGAAGTACCTCGATGGACAAATGCTAAAATGGAGGTAAAATACGCCACAATATGTACTCTCTGAAATATTTAACATATTCCTGGTATTTGTGATTTAGATTACTATGAAAGAAACACTTAATCCAATCAAACAAGATATTAAAAAAGGCAAACCACGTTTTGTAGCAAATTGTTTTCCTCATCATGGATATATTTGGAATTATGGAGCCCTGCCACAGACATGGGAAAATCCTGAACATTTAGATGACGGAACTGGTTGCAAAGGAGATAACGATCCAATTGATGTAATAGAAATCGGTTATAGAATTGCTAAGCGGGGAGAAATTTTACAGGTCAAAATATTAGGAACCCTTGCTTTAATAGATGAAGGTAAATAAAATTTTAATGCATTATTCAGAAAGGAAAAATTAAGACAGATGTTAACACCTTGCCATTGCTTTATAAAGTCATGCCAGTGTTTAAATGCTCTATTTTAGAATTACTTTTTTTGATGTATTGACCTTCAAGATTATATCTGACTATTATATAATTAATGATGAAATTGCATGAGAACTTTTAGATCAAAAGATACTTGTCTATTAATGTTTTCTCTGTGATCGATATTCATTATTTATTAAACAATTTAGTTAATGCAATAACTATTGATTAAGTATCAATAGGAATTTTTAAATATTTTTAGGTGGTCTTATCAAACACTTTCATTAAATTAAAAATACTTATATTTATATAAAATGTTCAAATTTATGAAAAATAGATTGAAGTTACATGATTTTATAAAGCCAATTGAGTTGAAGTACTGTTTTATTTAAGAAATTAAAATTTTCGGTATTAACAAATATGTAATACACATTTTTAGACAGTATATTCACTATAATCATTCACAACTTCTTCGTAGATGGTAATTTATTCTCTCTTCAAAAAGCTTTAAGTAAATGTCTAGGAATTCCTTCATTTTATTCCAAAGTATTAAATATGCCCCGGAGCAATATATAAATAAAAATTTATGTTCAGAAAATGAGGAAGAACTGACCATGAAAATTTCAGATAGATTCTTGCTATATTTATACGCCTGGCCATGAAATAAAATGTTGCTTTTGAATTATTTATCATTTATCATATTTATCATTTATTTGTAAATCATCGAACTATAAAATGATTTTTTAAAACATCAGAGATTAGATACAAATATTAACCACTGTTAATTCAAGCTTTCTGTCTTCGAGGTGAACATGCTAATAATCGCACCATCATCACTTAACATTTTCGAATCTCAATTGGTCACGAATTTTTTACAAATAAATCATGTTGTAATAATCGCTGATAAAATTAGATTAAAATTTATCAACATATTTTTTATTGCTTCATATTTTGTGTATCAAAAATTAAATATTTTGCCAAGTAAATGACTCACTTTCACATTTGTAGAGATTAATTCAAGAAAATATTTGCCATTTAAATATCCTTCAATGTATATTTTTGCATATCATGCATAGATAGTGAAAGGTTTTCTATCATACATGGCCATAGAGAAAAACAAATTGCATTCCGCGTTTTCTGATTTATATTATATCTGAGCAGGTTTTGTGCTTTTAGTATGCGTTATAATAATTTTTCATTGAAATTCTTTTAGAATAAATGTATATTACTTTCTATAAAAAATTATATTACGAGGTTTGTGCAACAATTTCTGGAAATACATATTACCGTCACAAAGTTTAGAAACAACAACGAATTTAAAATTATATATATATATATATATATATATATATATATATATATACATACATACATACATACATACATACATACAGTATGTCCCGGGATTGAGTTTACAAAGAGGAAAAAAAAATATCTTTGGTTTGCGCCAAAACTTCAAAGGAATAACATTTTTTGCTTGTCCTGAAATCAGCAAATCTGTAATTGAAACTTCATTGTTCTGACTCGGTGGAGGGAAAATTTCATTTTTCCCTTGATTTTGGACTTGTAATAATTAGGGACCGGACACGAGAGGCCGGACACATCGCTCACGGGCGTACTATTGAAAATTTGTATTTTTAGAGTTTTTAATTTTATTTATATAAGTGGAAAACAAACGGATGGTGATCTATAAAATACGAAGTACATTTTTATTTGTTCATTTTGTAGTTCAAGTTGAGTAAAGAAGTACTAATATTAACTAGCAATATTTTCTCAAGGTTCTCTTCTGTAAAATTTGTTCTCTTTGAATGAAATACATCCATGTAGATAGAAAACGTCCTTTATACATCCCAACTGGTTATAGGTGCTTACTGTAAATATTCTTTTATTTCAGCGTATTTAGCAGTTAGATTTTGAGGCATTGTCCCTATACACAATTACCGCAATGTTATTATATCTGGATTTCTATTAAAAACTGCGTCTAACTTTTGCCGAAGGCCACATCCGAAGTCACTTGGAATATTTTTCAAATTATTAATAGCCACATCTAATGTGGTTAATCCATCAGTTAATTTGAGATTTTGATTTTCAAAATAAGTGATTAGTTTTGGCAAATTTCCAAAGTGTTTCTGAAGAAAGTACAACTGATTTTTTAAATTTGGAATTTGTATTAGTTCCTTGCACTCAGAAATACTTCGAGCATCGTTATTTAAACGTGCAACGAAATTTTGTAAACTATCGAAATTCTCTGCATAAAAACTAGTAACTTCCTACCATGTTCTCCATCTAGTTTTTACTAGAGGGAGGCAGTGACAAAGATGGAAGTTTTGCCCTGTAAAGAGCTACTCTCAATGGTGCTTTTCTGAAAACTTACGTAAAAGCGGATATAAGTCTATCAACTTCCGGAAAGGTGTCTCCGATATATTCACAGATTCTGTGGAGAGCATGTGCTACATAAGTAATATGGAGCATATTAGGATATGTCTACCTGTTTTGAACATATACGCAGCACTGTCACTGACAAATAAAAGTATTTTTCCTTTGTACCTGTCGTCCGAATGAAGCATTTGGTGCATATTCTCGTAAATGGTTTTAGCTACTGTTTCCGCGTCAACTGTATTTATAACTTTTGTTGCTAATACATATGCGTTATATGGAATAGTTGGGTATAGTATACCAGCTACAATATACAGGCTGATTCATTTTCGGCCCTCACCATGGGGATCTCGCTTATTATTGGAGATAGAATATAGGTTTAAATTTGGCAAAGTTGTTAAATTTTGTGTTTGTTATAAATCCGTAAAGAAAATAGACCTGTGACAAATGACCTTCGTTATTTAAAAAAAAAACGCGAAAATCTCATTTTCTTCTTTTACCTGTAGCACCGACATTTGGCCTTGTAGAGAAAATATAAAAACACATCCTTGTGGCCATTTCTAAACCTCTATCCAGTGGTGTACTCTAAATTTTTATACGACGTTTCGTTTCTTTCTGTCCATCATCAACTATCTAATTTCTTATAGGCGCCATATTGGATTTAGACATCTTCAGAAAGAGTTTTTTTTCTGATTTTAACCATGTACCACATGCTGACTAAAGTTTTTGACATTAGGTTTTATTTGAAAGAATAAATTATAAGATTAAATAAGGTTGCCATGGAATTTCAATCTGTCAAACATTTCATTTATTGTTCTTTAATAATACAAAAATGTCATACACTAGCGAAGAGAAACGAGATATGATAAGTATTTTTTATTCTTCGAACCGAAATTCAACAGTAGCGAGTACAAGATATCTACAATTATATCCAAAACGACAACAGCCTCATCGTACCATTTTTCTAGATCTCGACAGAAATTTGGTCGAGAATGGCTCGTTTACTAAGCCGCGTAATGGTCAAGACAGCAGCAATTTAAATGAAAATCGACCAGATATTTTACAAATGGTAAATTAAAAGCGTGTTTTCAAATTTCATGTTAAACTTGTATTTTTATAATTTAAAAAGGTATATAACCCCTTACCACAATTATTAGTTGTATCCTAAATACGTATTTCGACAACTAAGTTGTCATCATCAGTAGGTAAAAACTAGCAATTAAAAGTCACACATGGGGCACAGTAAAGTAAAATAAACGCTTCCGCACTACTACTATACACTGCAACCCTGTAAAGACTGTAGAGTCTTTGTAGTCTTGTAATTCTTAAATTGAACTTTTCAATAACACATATCGATAACTTTGCTCACCCGTACCACAACATTGAATCAAATGCTCCAAAATCAACATTTTACATTTACGACAGTAAGCTGTCATAGAGTTGTCAAAACAAAACTTGATAAGAAAACTGTAAGATCAAATTAATCATTATTAGTTCAAACTCAAGAGAAAAATGTACTTTTCTTTCCGCTCGGTCATGATAGTGGGGTTTTAGTTACAGATTTGGTGGTTTCCGGACAAGCAAAAAATGTTATTCCTTTGAAGTTTTTGCGCAAAATCATACATAATTTTTTTTTCCTCTTGTAAACTCAATCCGGGGAATTACTGAACACAGGATTAGGCAAATGTATGGATTTGTGCGAATATTTTTGATATGGCTACTTAGATTTTACTTAGACTTTCCACAATAAATTAAATGCAAATCGGGGATTCGATGAGTATGTTTATATCCAAATCAGACTCTTCCGGTTTAGCCGGAAGCGCTGTTTGCTTTTTTATTTTAATTAAACACCTGTATATTTTTACGATTTTCAATAGAGCTCTGCTCTGCAGTTTAGCAATAATAAGGTTTGGCACCCTTTTGTTCAACAACGACAGAGATATTTAACTAAATCTAATAATGCAAATTTTTATTGAAAACAATAAAAATATAAACAAAATCAGTATCAGTTAAGAAAGTTTTCGAAATGATGACCGTTCGCTTCTTGACAATATGTAATTCTGTGAACAAATTCTTGAATGACATTTGCCAAAGGCCCCTCACGAATTAATTGCACTTCCTCAATTATTCTCTGGCGTAACTCGTCCAGATTATGGGGTCGTCTAGTATAAACCATAGATTTTAAATGACCTCAAGAGAAAAAATGGACCGTTCAACGTCAGTTCGAGTTAGTACGTTGAAGTTAGAAAAAGTTAAAAATGAGCATTTTTAACTTTTTCTAATATTTGAAGTAAAAATATCTTTTGAAAGACTTTTACGATTGCAAGATGACTTGTATTGAGAAGCGATCGTAGTTTCAGTTTCTAGGGTAAAAACTATATTTGAGATCTTACTTCGTATTATTTGACTCTTAGACCTGATTATAAACAATTGAATTGAATTGTTTGTCAAGCAAGTTTTATTTAAAAAAACACACCTAAATACTATTAATTACTTATAGACCGTCTTCTTTAGATGCCCGAAAAGATTCAAACTAATAATCTGTATTACTTTTTTTAATTGAATCATTTATTTCTAGGCGAAACCGATTGGAAATTAATTGCGATAGACATAAACGATCCAATTGCCGATCAAGTAAATGACATTTCTGATATAGACAAACATTTCCCTGGCTTATTAAAGGCATCAGTGGAATGGTTTAAGATATACAAGATTCCTGATGGAAAGCCCGAAAATCAATTTGCTTTTAACGGTGATGCAAAACCCGCAAGTTTTGCACAAAATGTTATTGACGAGGTATAATTTTTACGAGAGACATTATACAAATGTTAATTATCAGTATTTACTTCGATAGGTCCATAAATTTTGGAAACAGCTCGTGAATAAAGAAGTAGATGCCAAAGGTATATCTTGGTGAGTATTTTTTAACATTAGTTGGTTAAATATAGTAGGACTGTCATATTTTGTTAAGCCCATTAAAGTAATACACAATTTTTTGACAAAAACACATTTATTTATCAGTTTTCAAAGTATTGGCCCCGTGAGAACCAATCTTTAAAACATTTTCACCAATCTTTTTGCGTTAGATTGTTTAGTTCGTTTTGAAATGTGTCGACTGCTTCATCTGATGTAAAATGTAAACCTCGTAGCTCAGTGTGAGCCTGAAAGATATCGTGATATAAGATGATCTTTCTTGAACGATTTTCGCAAAGACACTGAAGAACTTGAAGCAAACAAACTGTGGTCTAGAATTTGCATGAATAGTACGACGGTTATCCAGCTACAGCGAAAACATGTCCATTGATCCTAAAAAATGTGCGACCATATTTTTGTTTCGGCTTTATTTCTCGAACAAATTTTGTTGGAGTGGCTCATTTTCAAAAATTCAAACTATCGATACCTACAGCCGCAAGCAATAAATTCTGATCGTCAAAGTCTTGCTTTGACACAATGGCAAATGCTCCATCACAAATCACATATATATAGATGTGTAGCTTGATAGGCGATCCGTGTGTAATTTTGCGGGTTAAGACATCTAAACAATGTGAGGGGAAGGAAATTAGTTATGCAACTTAAACATCACAAGGGTGTTGCATTTAGAAGTTGTTTTGGGGTAAGAATTTCATATGTTAACGAAAAATTTAATGTTGGCTAACTTGGTCGATTAGTATTCGCCGTATTTAAATTTTGTGATCTCGTGCCCGTGTTATATGTTATAAACTTTTGTTGGATTTATTGTTTGTTTGTGTAAGTAGCACTTAGGACTATGGATAATAGTGGGATAGTTTCACAATATTTTTTTATATTAGTTGTAGGTTTTTTAGATTAATATTAACAGGATATTGTCATATTCTGAAACGTCAAACTATACAATTTTTGAAAATATTGTATTTCTTTAAATTCATCTGGCATAAGAGTTGGTAGAGATCTTAAATGATAAAAACACACAATGTTGTATTAGATTTACACTTTATTTAATAATAATAATGACTATATAACAGCTGTTTCACCGTACAACGGTTTCTTCGGATATAACAAGTGGTACTATAAAACATTTTACTTAAAACGTAAATATTTTTTATTTTATTACTTAATAGTATTCTCAGAAATTGGAAACCGAAATATTTTTACCCGCCTGTTTTAGTAGGGATACATATAGATAACATAAATTATATTATAAGTGACATATCTAACAAAATATTTCAATCACAAATAGGAAATAAATTCAACAGAGGGGAGGAATTAAGCTCTGTTTTGTGATTTAATAATTTATTTGAAAATTTTTGTTTATTAATTTGCATTGCTTCTAATAAATCAAGTTTCTTACTTTTCTTTTCTTCGTGTAGGATCTTGAAATTATTATTAAAACTATGGCTTTCTTCAATTAAATGGTTGGAGTATGCTGAATCTGTTTTCCCATTTCTAAACGAATAATAATGTTCGTATATGCGCTTTTTGAACGTTCTACCTGTTTGCCCGATATATGTTTTAGTACATGTGCCACAAGTTAGTTTATACACACCTGACTTATGAAACAGCTGTTATATAGTCATTATTATTATTAAATAAAGTGTAAATCTAATACAACATTGTGTGTTTTTATCATTTGATATGGATTTACATCAAGTAAAGGCAGAATCGATTCAAAGAGATCTTAAATACGAGTATATTTTTATACGAATTAAGTTTGTTTGTAATTTTAAATTTAAAATACATTTTATTTTGAAAATATTCAAGAAGATGGAAAGGAATTAAATAGAGTATGGAGAAAAAGAATGTTTCGTTTGATTAAATTCTACATTGAATATGTCTAAGAAGTTTATGTAATGGGTTCTAAATTACATATATTGATTGCAATAGAGAAGTTAATCGAATGAAATATTATTTTTCCTTCATACATAAAATTTGAATAACCCATAGATAATTATAACAGGTATAGAATGAAAGCTTCGTTTCCCTAAGTGGAACTGTCATGGCGTCTAGAATGAAGTTCTCCTTAAGCGTAAGATGACTCTTATCTAGCAAATACAGAAATCTAGCGGATAACTTAATTATGTGACACGTGATAGTGACACAGGTGACGGTTTATTTTTATAGCATTTTTTGGTTAGGATCAGTAATTTTTTCATTAAACAGTTACTTCGCGTGTTTTTTGTATATTTTACTATTATTATTAATATTATTTTGTTATCCACATCACAGCTAATAATCCCTACCACATAAAACAGTGCGGTCATAAGTAACGGGTGTTCATTTGAAAAGTCAATCTAGTAGCATGTGATTTACTGAGAACATTTTGAAGTATGTCGTAAATTAAAATTTACTACTTAACCTACGAAGTCGTATATTTTGACAGTTTCATACATACATATAAATAACAAATGTGATTGACATTATCAAATGTCATTTGGATTTACGTTTACGGAACAACAAACACATACTAATATATATGCGTCTTATTCTATCAAAATTTCAAAGTAAGCTAGATTGACTTTTCAAATGAACACACGTTAGTAAGTAAAATATTGTTTTAGTGTTTAGTTTCTAAAAAAATTGCTTGTAGTTTTCGAAATGGGAAAGGCTGGTTGTGTCGTATTTGGGAGGATGCGGTCATTCAAAATAAGATTCTTGTCATTGTTTTCCCAACCCTGCAAAGTACGACGAACTGCAAGAAATGGCTATGATTTATAGGAAACAAACAACCTCTTGAACTTACCGATGAATATGTTTTTATACGCACTATAGAATTTGTAGTAATTATTTCTTGAATATTGATATTGGACCTAATAGAATATTTCAAAAAATGGTTTACCCTAAACTGCTTCTAACAGGTATTGAATATGTTTATGTATGTATGTTAATTAAATTGTATATTATGCAAGAATTACAAATATAGACTAATTATAATGAAAGTGAAATTAATAAGCTTCACAAAATTGTTGATCTTTAATTATCCGAAAGGTGCAAATAGAATACTTAATGGAAAGGATCGCAGACCTGTACCCAGTAATGTTACCAATTTTTACAAGTAAGCTTTTTCCATTAACAATATAGATAAAATACATATTTGTTTTTGAATTAGTTTTTACTATTACATTTGTTTTAAATTAGTTTCATTTAAATGATTGTAAACCATACAAACTTTTAAAATTCAAAAATCTGATGTAATGAGTAGAGTCTGGATTATATGCAAAATATGCTTTTTTTTAATTGCCTTATTTCAGTCAAAAAACATTAACCCCTTACCGCATGATTTTTTGGTTGTTGATAACTTTTTTGTACATAGTAGTTTAAACAAATCTTAATGCAGGAAAATTAATCAAAAAAATCTATAGTAATTTTTTTTGTCAAAAACTGTCAAAATACTGACACGTGCCAAATTTGTCACAATTTGTAGTTAAAAAAAAACTAGATTTGATAGTTTTATATTCAAAATATATTTATAAGATTTGGAATGCTACAGCTACTCTAAATGGAAACGTCGAAAACAGTTTCTGTCTTTGTTCAGGCATAATGTCACGTTACATTTATCACAAGACACTTGTGATTTTCCTTTACATTCGGGGTACTTGCATCGTTGGCGATCATTGTGCCAAAGTGGAAAATGACCCATGTTATCTGTACGGATCTCTTGAGCCGGTATCGGCGAAAATGGATATTTTTTCTTCTTTAGTTCCAACTGTGGCTCTAAAGAATGGCTTGGTCTCCCACGCTTCTTAGATGTGACACTAGATCTGGTGAGAATTTCTGCCAGTCCTAACTTGAATTCAGACAAAGGCAAGTACATATCACAAGTATCTCCAGGACTTTTGCAACCAATAATTCTTCTCCACAAAATCCAACTATTGCAACATAGCATGTCTATGAAATGAAAAAAAATCCGGAGATAAAATTTTTTCGATCTTATAAGGATCCTGTGGTACCCTAACATGGAATCCAAGAGATCAACACCACCCATATAGCTATTGTATATCTGTATACATTTGGGACGTGGAATTTCAATATACTTTTTTTCCTTTCGACAAAACCGCTGTACTTTTGAAACTGGTTGGCTACCGACATACGTTGAGACCGTGGTGACTATTTTATTGTCAAACCAAGAAACTACAGATATATCAACATCGTCAACTTTTGCGACTTCTTCTATAATTGTACCTCTACCCTTTTTTCTCATTTCAGCTTCTTTAGGAAACTCACAATCTGGTACACGGTTTTTCCGAACAGTACCAAGAGGCAAAATGCCTTCTTTTTTTAGATAGATCAATAATGGTATGCTGGTAAACCAATTATCAAAAAATACTTTATAATTTTGATGTCTTGGAAGTGAAGCAGTTAGTTTTACTACAACATTACTGCTTGCTCCTAAATCTGGTTGATGAGGTAGCAACTCGGTTGGCCCAGAAAAAAAATCAAAATCATAGCTGAAGCCGCCGGATACGCCACTAAGTACGAAAACTTTATATCCCCATTTGTGAGGCTTTTTAGGATTGTATTGCTTCAAAGTAGATTTTGCTTTGGTGGGAATAATTTGTTCATCGATAGCAAGGTGTTCTTCTTTTGGAACAAGTAAATATTTTTCTCGGATTTTATCTAGAAAAGGGCGAATTTTGAATAGCTTGTCATAACCAGCCTCTCCGTGTTTCTTTTGATTTACATTGTCATTGAAATGAAGAAAGCGCTTTATTTCTTCAAACCTGTTACAAGTCATTGCTTGAGATATTGCTGGAATATTTAGCGAACTATTCCAGTAGCTTCTAGTTGAGGGTAAATGCACTACAGACATATATATACAAATACCAATAAACACATTTATCTCCTCTTTTGATATATTTGGTGGTTTGTCTGGTCTGCATTGAACACCAAATAAATTAGTTTGTTCAGTTATGTATGTAAGTATATCATCGGTAAAGAAGAATTTGAAAAAGTGATAAATAGTATCAAAATTCAAAATTTCCTCTGGTAAGGACTCAGATCCTTTGAACGTGCTGTCTTGTTCCACAATATTCAAATGTTTATCTTGCCAGTCTAAGTGATATTTGGTTTTTTTTGTTTTTCTACTTGCTACAACTAAGGTAGAAAGTGGAACGTCATCTTCACTATCGAAATGATCAGTTTCCTCAATAATGTCATCTACATTTTCATAGGAACACCCATTGCTAAATTCGTCGACTAAAACTTTGGAAAACTTTGCCATATTTCGATAATCATCGTCATCCGATAAACTTTCGTCTTCGCTGTCAACTAAATCTGGAATTTGATTGGATTGTCGACCATAAAACCGTTTTGTATCCATCTACAAAAAAATCATCCTTAGCAACTCTTTACTGCAAACTGTGCCAAATATAGCACAAGTAAACAACGCATACGTGACTTCTACCTGTGATTACTAAGCTTATTTCTTTTATGTAAAAAGTAAATATAGGCACTTACCAGTAGCCAGATATTTTTATCTTCACTATATCTTGCTATTTCAAATTATTATGAACTTGCAAAATTTGTAAATAATAGAAACGAATAGCCAGCTGTAGTGGTCAAACGTCAACTAACGCAACTTTCAAAACATGCGCCAGATAGCGCTCTTTATTGGTGAACATAAAGAAGCGAGCGTGCCGAATTTGGAACAGATTGCATTAGCAGCTTAAAATATGTGTAGACTTAGAAAAAACAATTATTTTAACGTGTGCCATATTTGGCACAGTATGCGGTAAGGGGTTAAATAAACCCAGAAAACTCATAATTTTGTTGATATACCTTTTAACAACAAAATAATTAGTTTTCTGGGTTTATTTAATGTTCTTGGAATGAAATATGGCAATTAAAAACATATTTTGCATATAATCCGGTCTCTAATAAATAATCAGTAATTTTTTTTATAACTTTGTTATAAATGTATTGTCACTATATTTATTTGATTATAAAAATATTTTGATACTAATTTTATAACTATGTTGTAAAAAAAATAAGTTATGAAAAAATATTTAAAACAATATGAATGAATTCAAATTTTGCCGGGAAACGTTCTCCTTAACCGGTAGATGACTCTTTTTATGGGTTCATCATTTATAATGGGAGCTTACATTCTATACTTGTTATAATTATATAACCCCAATAGTAATTTAACTACAGCTATGTTGGTTGCATACACAATTATCCCCTTTCCCCGCATGGTTCTCAGTCCGTAAGCTATACATAAGGATCTATTTTACTATTAAGTTACACATCTATATTATTACTGATCTGTGTGCTCCATTGTAACGGGTGTTCAGAAACATTTGAAGTCAAAGTAGTCCTTGAAAATATGAAGTCATGTCTGAGATAGATTGATTTTTGACAGACAACAGTTGACATTTAATAATTATTACAAATCAGATACTTAAGTAAAGATATACGATTTTTTGTTCAGAGCCCACTTGACTTCGAATGTTTCTGAACACCCGTTATAACCGTCGTAAATGTCATAACCGAATTTCATCTTGCATGTCATTTTTTCTTTGTTAAATTTAATTCCTGTTGACAATTCATCGACAGGAATTATCAGACAGGAGAAATTTACAATTTGTGACAATCTAATCAAATTTTTAAGTAACATTGAGGACAAGACTTTTTTGCTCGCGACAGTACATCCTCTGTAGTGATGTAGGTATACTAAACGATCCATTGATACGCGATATACCATGCTTTCAATTATAGTTTCATTTAGAGTATTTTGACAACTGTCATTGTTAAGTTAATTTATTGAAAAGTTGTCTTATATCAATTAGATTATTTATTAACATGTTAGAAATGCACCACAAAGTTTTTATTGTTAAAGTTACTGTAGAATTGGTAGATTAGTAAATTGACAGTCGGTTTTGCAATGAATTAATGTATACAGGATTTTCAACAACGGTTCCCTAATCTTGCAATCACGTATGAACAACTGGCTCAAATTCATGGTTGTGTTGACAGGTTTCTGAAACGGGGACAGTATTTCGTAAATCCGGGAGAGGAGCATCTAGAAAAGAACCGCTGATTGCATTGAAGATGTTCGATATCTATAGGAAAGCTCATCAAAGAAATCAATTGGGGAAACTGTCGCACACAGTTCAGTTATCAGTTGGAATATGCCACACTATACTTAAAAAAGATTTAAATTGAAACTATTCATGAATTCGGTCCCGTTAATTACGAAAGAAGAACCGAGTACTGCCAATGGTTCTTGAATAACTTGATAATGATGATGTTCTTAATAAATGTTTCTTTACTGATGAGGCCTGGTTTCATCTTTCGGGATATTTAAACACAAAATATGATAATATGATCGGTAGAAAATTTTCATGAATTTGTGGAAACACCATTAGATACCATTGTCTGGCGGTGTCAAGGAGGCAAATCATTGGACCAATATTTTTTAATGGAACAATAAATGCTGAAAGATAACGAAATGTCTTATTAGAACCTTTTATTAATAAGTCACATGACGATTAAATTACAGAAGCATTTTTCCAACAAGACAACGCTTCCACTATATACGGCTCAACAAACGTGCTCGTTTGGAAGAGTTCTTTGATAATGGAATAGTGAATTTCCCTCTAAGATCTTCAGATCGCACAATTCTGGATTACTTGATTTTTCTGCACATGAAGAACACGATTTTTAGAACGCCACAACATACAACATTTGTCAAACGTATTTTAAACATAAAATGCAGAGTTTATATGTGCATCGAGACCAGAGGGCAATATTTCGACCATCTTCTTTAACGTAGTATTTTTACAATAAACGCATTTCTGTAAATAAATGTCTTTTTTTAAAAACATTTCACAAGAAATAAGATTGAATTATAATGTCAGATGACAGTTGTCAAACTTTGACTTTCGAAGAACGTTACTGTTACATAGTATACTTAAATGAAAATTTAATTGAAGGCATGGTAGTTTGATCTGCACAATCTCACACGCTCTTTTGGACTCAAATTGTGGGGAAATCTAACATGAACAAAGCTTACGTACTTTCGCGGCATTTGAAAATCGGACACTTAATTTGTTTGTTTTGAATATGGCTTTTTAAGAGTAGATGGGTGTTGTCTACAGATCTGTCAGTGTCATATTCAGGTTTTTCAAAATATAAACCTAATATGCCGTATTTGAATATTCAAATTAAAACTCAAATAATTACGTTACTAGAAGAAGGATGGTCAGTTAGAAGATTACCGGATAGATTTGGCGTGAGGAAGAGTACTATTTCAGATATCAAAATTAAATGGCAGTGTCGAGGAGTTGTTTATAGAGAACGAGGCCCCAGTGGTATACGTGTGTCAACTCCCGAACAGGATGAAAATATTATTAATTTTATAAGAAACGATCAGTTCGAAACACTAGCAAATCCAGTGACCGCAACACATTTCCTCGGGTGTATCCGCACAGCAAGAAAACGGCTGAGACAAATTTCACACTTGAGAAATCAGGCGTCTGTGAAGAAAACATTTCTTAATGCGCAGAATAAAGAAGTAAAGATTGGTTTTGCGTTGGAATTTATGCCGCATAACTTTAATTTTTATAAAAATGTCATTTTCTCACATTAAAAAGTTTTTCACTCGTCTCATAATGGCCGAATCCGTGCATATAGATCACCTAATTCACGATTTGAGAAAAATATACTCAAAAATCACAAACGAGCGAAATAGTCGCAGTAAACGTGTGGGCCTGGATTTGCGCACATGGGCCAGGTGTTTGTTGGATTATAGGGGACAGATTTAATAGTAAGAATTATATTAGAATATTAGAAAAGGTTTTTCTACTTTCGACAGAAATGATATATTCTGAAAGAAATTTCACCTTTCAACATAATTGTTCAGTTCACACGGCAAGAGTCGTTTCTCAGTGGTTTAGAGAAATATAGAGTGCCGTGGTGTTCTAGAAATTCAGATCTGAACCCCATCGAGAACGTGTGGGGATATATTGTTAAGACGATGAGCAGGAGTAATTTTAGGCCAGCAAACGTTCAAGAATTATCTAACAAGATCGAGAATATTTGGAATGACCTGTCGCCAGAATTTATACATAATGTTATAACATCGATTTCTAGACGTTTACAAGAGGTGCTAGACAGAAATGGTGCTGCAATAAAGTATTAAAAATTAAAACCAAGTACTTGTAGTTCTCTGATTAATAAATTCTTCTTTTTTGTTTAACTCAGTAACATAATTTTGCGCGAGAGGTTACAGATAAATGTCACTATGCTGTCACCTACACAACTACTCAATTATACAAAAACCGAATTACAATGCTTAATTATAGTGAAAATAAATATATAATCGTGGGGATTTCAAATGCCGCGATAGTACCTTCAAATGTTTGTATAAATGGTGTTAATTGCCTTAACACCAATTTTTAGGATTGCTTGAATAGTCTTCACAGTAACATGCCGCTCCAATTGTGTCTCTAACAAGACAATTCTTTTCAGTAACAATCATTTAAGAAAAAAACTGCCATTGTTATCCTATTGTTTACCTCAACGTTTACGGTTTAAGCAAAATCATAGCTCGATAATACTTAAAAAAATGCAGAAAAAATCTCTTACCACAATTAATACACTAGTATTCTAAATACGTATTTCAACAACTAAGTTGTCATTCTCAGTAGGTAAAATTAATAATTAGCGTTGGAAATGGGACACGGTAAAGCTAGCACAAAGAAACGCCGCGTTTTGGGTTATAACAAAGTTTCTTCTACACTAATTCATTCCAAGAAATTGTCCTCTTCATTTTGAAAATGCTGGAAATGCTCTTTTGGGATCCACGGAACATTATTTTTATAAAAATTAAGTTATTCTTGAATACTACAAATGTTTGTTTTTTCAAAGAAGTTTGTTAATTCTATGAGCATTTACACACTATGAACTTGTAAAATATTGGATTTGACATTGTGAAAACTCGTCGATTTAATATGTAATGTTAAACAAAAGATGATTTCAAATGTACGTTCTAAAAATAATTATCTTTTCGTTTCAGTATAAATACGTCAAATGAAGGTAGTTCTTTTAAAATTACTAGTCAGGATGCTATGGAAATTGTAAACAAGACTCCTCCATTAGCACAGCCTCAACCAGTTGATCCTATAGGTAAGGCTTTGCAAGTATTTATGTTCCTTCTGTATTATATTACAATTACTTTCAGTTGACACAATTTATTTCATAAGGATAAGTAATTGCCGATGCAGTAAATTATAAACTGTTATATTTCTTGTTTGACATTTGGTTGTGTTGGAAACAAATATATGCGGTGATAATTGACAATATTGTTTTAAGTGATGTGTATTTGTTTCAGTGGGAAAGTGGCACTACATTCACCTCAAGTAGATAGATAAGGCTAAGATAATTTGCGATAGACTAATTTATACTCTATACTGCATGCACTTTGTGTTAGATTACGAATAAAACCTCTTGTTTTTGCGCAGTAATGTGATTTTATAATCTGTTAAAATAAAGTAAATAAATGTATTTGTCTATTAATTTTAATGATTCCATCTAACCTGTATACACATGGATACGCAGTATCCATTATTATAAAGGTATTTCTTATAATGGGTGATCCAATTCGATTTTCCTAACTTTTATTTAAGAAAAAAACACAAATATAACTAACTTATTTGGAAAATTAGGTCAGGCAAATGTGCGCTTCTGGACCTTCAGTTGATTCGTGCGAGGTAATTTTCGATTACTTTTCCATAAGTTTCAGGGACTATCTCGGCTATAACTTATCGGATGTTAGTTTTTAGGTGCTTCAGCGTTGAAGGTTTATTGGTGTAAACGCGACTTTTCAGAAAATCAAAACAATTGCATGATATTGGCGGTCACTTCACACGTCACCGATACTTGAAATAATGCGACCTCTGAACTTCCCACCAAAACATCTAACGTTGCAGGTGATGCGTGGCAAGTTGCGCCGTCTTGCTGAAACCACATGTCTTCAATATAATCGATTTCATACCAAAAATAATAGATTAATGCTCCTATAGCGCTCACTGTTGACTGTTACTGTCTGTCATTAGAGGCCGGGTTTATTGATACAATAAATAACGCAATCGGGAACGATATAAAATAACGTTTAATTAAACAAATAACATTCCAAGTTACGATGTTCACTTGTTTAACAACGTTAAGATCTAATACACGAGATTGATAAGACTCCTCAGTCTTTATAGATTATCTCGACTTACTACTAACATAGTTAATTGTGACCTGGTTATTTATTTAAACTAGAATGTCGAAAGTTGCATTAATTAACAGAAAGGGGACTCGAGCGATTGATGATTCATAGCCCATAGGCGTCTGCCTTGTATTCGCAATAGGTTTGTTTCTGTAAGCGATCCGCAAGTTTCGAACAATTTGATACGTGTGGGCACTACATAAGTGGCACATACCTACATATGCAGTTAATATGTATCTGTCAATGTACAACAGAGCGAATGTAATAAACGGTTTGGTAACTGGCAGCAACTACTGCTGAAACAAAAGCAATGCTGACAAGTGAATTGCGTATCGAATTTTGAATAAAAATAATTTACAAACAACAAAACTATGTACATATTTTCTGTGAAATATTGAAAGCGTAAAACATTACTATGAACAACTAAAATTTGTTCAAGGTGTTCCTGTGTTAAATTAGTTCTTTTAGATGTTAAAACGTCTTTAAAAATAGAAAATGTCCGTTCCACATCACAACTGGTGATAGGTACGTGATTAAAATGTTGCAAAAGTGCACCATACTTCGAATGTATAGATTTTTCAATTGGCTCTGTGCAGAATTGATATAATATATTCAAATCTGGATTTCTGCTAAATATGGCATCAACTTTTTGTCTCAGCTTGTTTCCAAATTCAGAAGGCATACCTTTCATTCGATCGATAACGGTTTCGAAGTTAATTATCTCCTCTTTTAGGTTAATATCTTGATTTTGCATGTAAGTAATCGTATATGTAAGACACTGGTTGAATTTCAATAAAGGTCGCTAAACCAAAAAAAGCTTATTATTTTAATATATATACATATATATATATATATATATATATATATATATATATATATATATATATATATACACAGGATGTTTCTGAATTGAACGAAAGATTTCAAAGGCTGATTCTTTAGCAAAAATTAAGGGGGTTCTTTCATGTAACTTTTTGTTCAACACCCTTTTCCCTCCAAGTTACAGTCCTTTAAAATTAGGTAAAAAAATTTGTTTTTATTTAATATATCCACTTTGGAAAAATTTAGAAGAATGAAATTTGGCAGATAACTGATGCTAATAAAATGGCAGTTTTTGAGTGTTTTTGTTACCCTAAAATGTAATCACAAGGGGCTGAAAAAAACAACCCCTATAATATTTTGCATCAGAACTTTTTAATGCGCCTATATTTTCCTATTTAAAGAATTGATTTAAAAAGACAGACTCAATCTGCAACTTTTTTATGTCTTAACTTTTTATCATAAAATTGTTAGTTTGATCACAAAAAAATTAAATACTGCTGACTCTTTTCCCATAAATTTACAGAGAGGTTATTATTTATTAAAAAAAAATCAAGTAAGCTGCTGTCAAATGAAGTCATATGACAAAGAGTTTTATTGTCCTGATTTTCTCTAATTTCTAGACAGTTTTATAAGGACTTCAAACATTTTTCACAACTAAATAAAACTTTATTGAAAGAATGGCATTTTTTTATTTAGTTGAAGAATATTGTAAATTAGAACGGATTCAACAATAATTGTACTACTAATAACAACAAATTACAAAAAAAAACTAATAATAACGTGGACAAAATCTCAATTACAAAAATCATAATAAATGTTGAAAATGGCGCCCCTCGACCAAAGTGCAGGACTCTACTCTTCGTCTAATTGAATTCCGTATTCTTTGAAATAATCCTCGTGTATTTCTAATAGTCTCACGTGCTACGATGATACGATCCCTTAAATCATCGATATTTTCAACGGGAGTGGAATAAACCAGTGTTTTTAGAAAACCCAAAATGCAAAAGTCCAATGGATTCAAATCTGGAGATCGGGCAGGCCAATTCTGGGTGCCTCCTCGTCCTATCCAGCGATTTGCATAAACTTCGTCTAAGTAGCGGCGAGCGTTATTACTAAAGTGGGCTGGAGCGCCAACATGCATGAATCATAGTTCTTGCCTAATTTGCACAGGAACATCATCAAAAAGTTGGGGTAACTCTTCTTCAAGGAAATGGCAGTATGCGTCTCCATTTAATCTTATTGGGAGAAAATATGGCCCAATTAAATAATCATCAATAACACCAAGCCACACATTCAATGAAAATTGATGTTGAAATTTAGATTCAGCAATTTCGTGTGGGTTTTCATCTGCCCATATGTGATTATTATGGAAATTTCTGATAGATTCCCGAGAAAAGCTTGCCTCATCAGTAAACAAAATACGAGATAAGAACTGCGGAGCTTGTGTGATCATTTGAATTATCCATTGACAAAAAATTAAACGAGGTAGAAAATCTCGAGGTAAGAGCGCTTGGACTCGTTGGATATGGTAGGGATACAGCATTTGTTCTTTTAAAATTCTAAATACTGTGCAATGGCTCACATTTAACTCTTGGGCAATTTGTCTCGTACTTGTTCCGGGAGATTCTTCAATTAAATTAAGAACAGCCTGCTCTAGTGCTACAGTTCGTACTTCTCGAGAACGTCCGCAATCGACGGTTGTTCTTGAAAAATTTCCTACTTCTCGTAAACGTTGATGAATACGGGCGAATACGCTATGATGGGGTAATGTTCGTTCTGGATATAACTCAGCGTGAAGCATCCGAGCTCTTAATCCATTTCCATTAGCACGACCATATAAAAAATGCATATCTGCCATTTCGGCATTTGTGTAATTTGCCATTTTATTTACTTAATTAGTTTTAGTTCTTCAGAGATTAAAGAATAACAGAGAAAATCAGGACAATAAAGCTATTTGTCATATGACTTCATTTGACAGCAGCTTACTTGATTTTTTTTTAATAAATAATAACCTCTCTGAATTTATGGGAAAAGAGTCTGAGCAGTATTTTATTTTTTTGTGATCAAACTAACAATTTTATGATAAAAAGTCAAGACAAAAAAGTTGCAGATTGAGTCTGTCTTTTTAAATAAATTTTTTAAATAGGAAAATATAGGCGCATTAAAAAGTTCTAATGCAAAATATTATAGGGGTTGTTTTTTTCAGCCCCTTGTGATTACATTTTAGGGTAACAAAAACACTCAAAAACTGCCATTTTATTAGCATCAGTTATCTGCCAAATTTCATTCTTCTAAATTTTTCCAAAGTGGATATATTAAATAAAAACAAATTTTTTTACCTAATTTTAAAGGACCTGTAACTGAAAAGAGTGTTGAACAAAAAGTTATATGAAAGACCCCCCTTAATTTTTGCTAAAGAATCACCCTTTGAAATCTTTCGTATAAATTCAGAAACACACTGTATATATATACAGCGTGTCCAATTGCAAGTGCACCGGGTTGGCAGCACAAAAATCCCTGCTTCGAAGAAAAATAGTTCAGTTTTATATCTATATGTTGGACAGGTTTACGTTAACCCGTCCCACTGCTGTCAGTTTTCAGTCATTATTGTATTTATGTTTTTGTTAGTGATTCTATCAGCTTTTGCATTTATTTCTTTAATCGGTACCCTTTAATCTGTTGTCTGTAATCATTATACAAACTATCTTTTTCAAGACAATGCCGTTTACATTACAGCAAGATACATTTATTGTGATGGCGCATTTTCGAAGTGCGACATTAACCGAAAATGGAAACTGGGAATATTCACTACCCTCATGCTTTCAACAGTTCCATAATGAGTATCCTGATGTGATGATAGCTTATGAAACATTTAAGTGTCATCATAATAGACTGATAAAGAGGTTTATGGAAACTGGTAGCGTTACAAAACGGAAGGCTGATCAAGCACCATCTGTGCTGACAGAAGATAGAGTGGATATCAGGCAAAGAATGGATGGATGTTAGTCCTTACAAATCTGTTAGAAAATTGGCACTGCAAACAGGTACCCGTGTGATTCAGAGAATATTCCTTTTTCATATTTATCAAATTGTAGGTATTTCTCGTGGAAGTGCACATATGGCCGTAAGGAAGAAATTGCGCACCCCTACAAAATTCTAGTTATGCAACATTTACATGTGCAAGATTTTGAACAATGACAAAATTTCTGTCGCTAGTTTAATGAAACTCTAGATGATGATTTAGATCGCAGCTTTTTTTCTGATGAAGCCTGGTTCCATTTGTCAGGATATGTAAACTCTCAAAATTATCGTACATGGTCAGCAGAAAATCCACATGTTTTTGTAGAAACTAATCTCCACCCTATTAAAGTTGGCGTTTGGATCGCCATGTCAAGATGGCGAATTATAGGACCAATCTTTTTTCACGACACAATAAATGCAGTGCGATATAGAGAAATGCTACTAGAACCGTTTATAAATAGCTTAGACGATGAAGAACTAACCTTGTGGATATTTCCAACAAGATGGAGCCCCAGCGCATACTGCACGTACTACATTAAATTATCTAGAAGAATTTTATGATGATAGATTGATAAGTTACAATCGCTGGCCTGCATATTCACCGGATTTGACTCCTCTTGATTTTTTTCTGTTTGGTTATCTGAAGAATAAAGTTTACAGCAATCGGCTTCACAATTTAAATGAGCTACAAGCTGCAATAACACATGAAGTGCAAAATATTACAGAAGAAATGCTGCAGAATGTGTTCAATAATATGAGAAGACGGGTAAATTTATGTTTGCAACATAATGGTGCACATTTTGAAAATCATTTGTAATTTATTTTAACCATATGTCCCCTTAAGTATTTTGCTTGTTACAATTGTAGAATTTTATTTTTTTAATGTATTGCAACTTTATTGTACTGCTTTTTCTTCTTTGTGAAAAACTTATAAAAATAAATTTCTTATACTTATTTGCAATTTCTCATTTTCTCAATTGCATGGTTAGTATTTATC
This sequence comes from Melolontha melolontha, assembly GCA_935421215.2. Classification (NCBI taxonomy): domain Eukaryota; kingdom Metazoa; phylum Arthropoda; class Insecta; order Coleoptera; family Scarabaeidae; genus Melolontha; species Melolontha melolontha. The sequence goes on from OW285240.1 coordinate 49,520,174, forward strand.
TATCTATCTATCTAGGTATATCAAGTTAGTAAATTTAATGATCATCAGTATTTCGTTTTTCTTTAAAAAAAAATTATCAATTCAGCGATGGAATTGAATATAATACATGAAATTTAATTATAAAGGTTATGAATACAAACTATGCTAACATAACCATTACATAAGATATTCATTTTTGAGAACTAAACATAATAAGAATGAAGTTACCAAGTCAAGGCAGGCATTATTACAGTCTTACCAAATTAAATCTGGCGTTGCCAACCTGGTGCACTTGACCTTGGACACCCGGTATATATATATATATACCTATGGAAAATTAAGATGTGTTTGTGCGAGTACTGCTTTTGTTCGTCAATATTGCACATGTGGCTTTCTTTTAAATGTGTTTGTCCTGCTTTTAAAATGTAATTTCGGAATAAACTATGTGTACGTCCATTGATATTAGTTGAATTAATTTAGGATATTGCAAACATATGAATATTAAGACGAGTAATTTCTCAAAAAAAAAAAACAGTTCACATTTGTAAGTATTAACGACATTCTTTTGTTAAATTAGTACTTAATTTATGTCCATTTACTCTTAAAGTGACCCCCTGAGGAAGCATACGAATTTGATGCGAAATATTGGGATGAAAAAATAAAGAACTGACTTAACTAATAGGGTTTAATTTTGCTGGATTCCCCCCCAAAAAAACAATTATCCTTTCCATACATGTTCTAACGGCAAAGACTCCTGGTCTAATTATATATATATATATATATATATATATATATATATATATATATATATATATATATACCGATAGATTCGAAAAGTAGGAAATTTAAAACTGTGAATACCCCCATCAGTGCTGCAGTAGAAGTTTAGCGGCGACAGTGACTGTCATCGCTAAACGTCTACTGTCAGACAGTAGCATATCAGCTACGTTGAAGTGTACATGTGAATAAATACAAACGCGCTCAATTTAAAATGGATATGTTTTTAGTAAATAAAAAAACTGATAACTGATATTGTATCTTGGTATTTCCAAGAAAATTCATACAATGAGATTAAAACTGTGATCTCTTTGTATGAATTTCCTTTGTCTTACCCTGACCGACCTGTTCCGTCTCTGTCTACAGTATCCCAACCCAGACCGACCTGTACCATCTGTTTTTACAGTATCCCAACCCAACCCTAAACAACCTGTTCCATTTGTATCTACAATGTCCCAACCCAACCGACAGGTCGGTTTCTACAGTATCCCAACCCAACCCTGACCGACCGACCTATTCCATCTGTCAAATTTAGAACTTACGGCAAACCGCAATCGTTGCAGAAGCAATGAACAACCACCTGATGAAAAAAGTAATTTGCGCTAGCGTAAAAAAAAATTAAAATAAATCTATCCGTGATATTTCGAGAGAATTGGAAGTAAAACTGCGGTTCGCTTAGTTTTGACGAAAAATATTTTTGGCATGGTAGGGGATCAAGGTTTCTTACTTGATGTATTTATATACTCAAAGTAGTAGCACCACGATTGTCATAGGCTTGCGTTTTGTCTTTGTATAATGGCTAGCAACAGCTTGTATTTTTAAAATTACTTCATAGTTCCAATAGGAAATGCAGAATATGTGAAATGGATATAGAAGGATCAAAAAACGGAACATTTCAAACATCTACATGAAATTGAAAAGGAAGGAAATAGGTTGAAAGATTATTTAAACCCAATAAAAACCGCTGTGAAAAATAACGATAAATTCCGAAATTACATTCAATTAAAAAAGCGAGAAATTTGATAAAGGGGGAACGTCTACTGCAGTATTGATGAGAGTATAACCTTCTTTACCTCGTCGTCGCTTTAAATTTCCTACTTCTCGAATCTAACAGTACGTTTATTTTTTCAAATTTAAATATAAAATGTTTATTACTCGGAAGTACAATGCCCTCTGCACTCATACAAATACAATATTAAGTAACTTATTTCTACTAGTTTGCTTCTGCCTAAGCTAAAATCTAATACAGAAGGTAAATTATTATGTTCATGATCATTAAAAAAACTTGACCTTATATACTAAAAATATCAAAAAACGAAATATAATGTATTTAAATGAATATGATAAACAATAAGACACATATTGTGAAATCTTGCATGAACAGTTTTACATAGTAATGATATTATCAACAAATGGAAAGATAATATTAAATAATCTAGTTTGTAATTTGAGACTGAAGAGAATGACATGATACACCTATGAAAAGATCATAACTATAAAATTTGAATAGGCCCTATTTAAACAAGTTATTGTATTTCTACATCTTCTTCCATCCAACTGCATCCTGCAGCCCCTCTGCATCAAATCTATTACAAATTGCTTGTGTATTTTGTTCTACAAATTAAATAGAATTAAAATAAATACAGATAAAACCAAATAGAAAATACTTACACATTCTAATTCTATTGTTTTTTTCCTTTATCATTTTTCTTGCTTTTTTTATAATTTTATTGTTGTCTTTTCTTGAGTTTAAATAGTCCTTCAACATATTTCCTTTTCTCTTTCTTGTAGATGTTGTCGAAAATGTTCTGTTTTAGATCCTTCTATATCCATTTTACGTATTCTGCATTTTCTATTGGAATTATACGCATTGGGAAATGAGATTGTAATAAAAAATATTCTGTATATTAGAATAGGTAATTATTTAGTGTGGTATACAGTCTTTGGCTCAGAATTAGATCCCAACCGGCTTGAATGGTTTTCCATTGCTTTTATTGTTGGTAAAATCGGAGATAACATTTTTTTTAACATTTTCAGTTTTGATGGAGAACTGGTTGCATTCACTTTTTTTCTTAATTTAGTAAGTAAGCTCAGCACTACTTTTTTGTCATCTACAATTTTTCCCCCAGAAGATGGAGTATTGTCTTCAGCAAGCTGCTTTAAAATGCTCTCACACTGAGGTTGTTTACTGGTGATCATGCTTTCATCTTTAACTTCATTTACCCATGACTCAAGACTGACAGCATCATTAGAGCGCCTTACCACAGTGGATTTCAAATTGTAAAGATCTTTCTTGTTTAATAAATGAATTCTTTTGAGGTCAGTTCCTTCAACAGTACCTCGTACTTCATTTAAAATATTGTTGAATGAGATTCCAGTACACAATTTGCTGGCTATGGTCTTTCTGTCTTCTTCAGATAACTGAATATGCTGGATGTCATTTCCATGCCCAACATGTGTTACAGTAATTTTAGCTTTACATTTTCCTTCCCTGTCAATTTTGAGGGTAATACCTGCAGGGCAATACCCATCGAGTTTTTGACTTCCTTGGGTCTTAAGACGTCTTTTCCCTGTTCCCCTGCTCCTGTAAAAGCCAGTACGGTGACATAAATATTCTAGTGTCCGCATGTGTTTCGACTCCGCCGTTTTCTCTAATACAAATTTAGCAACCGTTTGCTTTTCAAAATTACGTTGCCATTTATGGAATTCTTCACGTGAAGAAAAGTCCATATTCTTGAATTCTATGTTCAAATTATGTAGCCTATTAAAATGCTCAATAATATCCACCTTAGTAGAACATAGTTTATCACACAATGGACACTTTTTTTTGCCACTTCCTTGGGTTTTTTCTTGCCGTTTGTGTTGCTTCTTATTATGATGATTAAATTTGTAAATATTGTTGAAAAAGATGTTACATTCATTGCATCTATATTTGAAATTTTCAGTCACTTTTGACGGCAATGAAGGCAACAGGCTATTGTCGTTGGGATGAAAATTTTTCACATGCCGTCTCAAATTATATAAATTAGAAAATTGTTTTGCACAACTAACACACAAAAAAATATTACTATTCATAATTTATATTTATTGTAAATATAAAACATGGGAGACACATGCACATTGTTGATATATGCAGATAAAATATATGGATGCAAGATAATTTGGGAAGAATTGTACTGTAGACGCTTGTGTTGCTAGTTGCTAGCCTGCATCAACGCCGCTGGTAAGATAGTAAACTATCATAAATTCTTATGACTACTACTATTTAGTTTCGCCATTAATGGGCAAGTGGCGCAGTCTATTTAAATGTTGTTATGAAATAAACTAACGCGTGTTCAGAAACATTCGAAGTCAAAGTAGTCCTTGAAAATATGAAGTCATATCTGAGATAGATTGATACATTTACTTAATACAATTTTATAGGTTATCAAATTAGTATCTTCGATATTAGATTCTGACAGATAACAGTTGACATTTAATAATTATTGCAAATCAGATATACTTAAGTAAAGATATACGATTTTTTGTTCAGAGCCCACTTGACTTCGAATGTTTCTGAACACCCGTTAGAATTCAAATAAATATTATAAGCTAATAAGAATTTAAATATACATACACAATCATTTTTATTTTATCGATATAAATTATTATTATATACAATCAAAAAAGGTTCATGAATTTTGAAATTTATAATTATTATGATTACTTTAGTAATTTATATAATTTGAATACAACAAATATCCCATAAATGTTTTTTTACTTTTGTTTTCTTGTTATATAGGTAAACGTACATTATTCTCGTTTATTGTTCTTCTTGTCTCTTATTCTTATGTTTACCAAATGTATTTAATAATTTAACATCACTTTTTTCTTACGTTTTCCATTTATTTATCATAGACAGAATTATTCAATAATTTGTAGAAATCTTTTCCAAATTCATTATTAGCTTCTTGTCTTAATTTTGTATTTAATTTAATATATTCTTTTAACCATTTCTTTTGTTTAAATACTACATTTTTAATTTGTTTTAATATCACTCCTTGGTAAATACATTCTTCTAAAATTCTATAATCAATAATTTACTCTGTTTTTGATTTCAATGTAAGTATTTATTAGTTTTGTTCCACTGTTGGTACTTCCAATTTTTTTGTCAATTAATTCCTTTTGATAATTCATCATGGAGAATAATGCTAATTATCAGTGACGCGCCGTCCATATGGGCAAGATCGTGCAGCGCACAACGGCGCCAAGGCCTTAAAGGCGGCTACGGGCCACTTGTGATAAGTTAAATTTTAAAAATATTAAAAACATTTTTTGAAATTTTACAACAAATCAACAAATTTACATAAAACAATTATTACAATTATTTTAGCATTGACAGCAATAATTTTATTGTTACTTCAAAGAGTGTACTTGATATTTGCATCTACACTGTTTTTTGTATAAATTTAACTTAATTAATATTATTTAATAATTAAAAAAGGTGAAAGGGGTATCTTAAGCATTTTAATAGAAGCTAATAACCATACTGTAATAATTTTATTAAATGAATACAGACTTTTTTCGGCTTCATTCAAGAACCATTGCATATATAACAAGTGCGCCGTGTATTAGTGGGTATTATGTATATGGTCGATATCGAGCTTACAGAATCTGGCTGCAGGTTTAAACTTGCAAAATTTTGAGTGTATTTAAACGCTTTCGCAGTCGGTGCGGGTTTATTAACTTATCGTTGTCGTAGGCGCGTGAGCCGTATGAGCGTACCAAATATATGTATGTATTCCTGATTTGATAATATAGTGATTGTGAAAAATAATTAAAAAATAAGGTAAGTGATTAAGTGAATTCAGCTGTATATAGTAATAATAATTATAATAATGCTTTATTCAACTTTAAAAAACTTACATAGTTTTAACTATACATTCAGTTTACCTAATTTCTATAAATATTTAACTTAACGAAATTTGGCATTACAGTAATTACAAAATTTAAAATTTCGAATTTTTTTGAACAATTTTTTATATAAAACAAATAAAACTTTGTGTTTCCTAATTCTTAGTGATTTTATTTAGATGGCCAGAGAAGAAAAAAAGAAATTATCTGGTTATCAAAACTTGCATAACAAGCGAAAACGGGAGGAAGACTTGGAGAAGAGCAATTTAAAAGTTACCAACTTTTTTCGGAAGCTCACACATTTTCAAGACAGTACTTCTACTGATAACAGTGGTTTTCCATTTCAATCAACATCAAAGTTGCCATCAGAATTAGAGAAGCAAGCCAATGAGGATGAGGATCCGATAGATTCAGGTTCTGATACGTTTCAGTCGGTACCATCATGTTCGAGTAAGCAAGACGAATCATCCGAAGACGCGTATTCGCCCCTCTCTAACGATCCAGGACTTTGGCCGAGTATATTATCTCCAACCCAGGTGCAAGAACTAGTCGAAAAAGATCCTATGTATTATCAAAATAAAACTATGTATCCTAAAGACAAAAAAGGACGTAAGTTTTCTGATATATATTTCACTCGAATTTTGTCAAATGGTGAAAAGGTTCAGCGAGATTGGTTACTATATTCTATTAAGAAAAATGTAGTTTTCTGTTTTTGTTGTAAAATATTCAGTGACACCAATAATCCATTGACTAAAAATACTAAATTAAGTAACCAAGACGGTTTCAATGATTGGCATCACTTAAGCGAACATTTGAAAAATCACGAAAAAAGTAAATCTCACTTTCAAAATTTACGTTCTTGGTCAGATTTATTAGATAGATTAAAAACTAATCGAACCGTAGATTCCGAAATGCAAAATTTATTAAAATGTTAAACTAAACACTGGCGCAGTGTCATTGAAAGAATAATTTATACAATTCAATTTTTGGCTGAACAAAACTTGGCTTTTCGTGGTTCTAATAATAAATTATTTCAAAGAAATAATGGAAATTTTTTGAAATGTATAGAAATGATAGCAAAATTTGACCCAGTGATGTCTGTACATATTAATAGATCTCAAAGAAATATGCCATTTTATCTTGGAGATAAAATTCAAAACGAAACGATTAAATTAATAGGTGATAATATAAGAAACAAAATTTTAAATGAAGTTAAAAAAGCAAAGTATTTTTCTATATTACTTGATTGTACTCCCGATGTGAGCCACCAGGAGCAAATTTCTGTTTGCATAAGATACGTTAATTTAAAAAACAATGAATTTAGTGTCGAAGAACGTTTTTTAACCTTCCGTCCTGTAAATGATACAACAGGTGAAGGTTTAACCAACTTTTTACTGAAAACTTTAGAAAATTATGGTTTAGATATTTATAACATACGCGGACAAGGATACGACAATGGTGCGAATATGAAGGGTAAACATCAAGGTGTACAAAAAGAATTTTAGACATTAATTCACGAGTAATATTTGTACCTTGCTGTAATCACAGTTTAAACCTTGTCATAAACGACGCTGTGAAATCCAATATGTTTAGTATAAATTTTTTCTCAACTGTTCAAGAGGTATATAATTTTTTTTCTGCTTCAACCAATCGGTAGTCTGTTTTGAAAAGTAACATTTCAAACTTAACGTTAAAACCTTTATCAGAAACCAGATGGTCTAGCAGAATTGATGCAGTAACCCCTCTAAGATTCCAGTTAGGCGAAATTTACGATGCTTTTTATGAAGTTTTGTCTGGAAATAATTTTGATAACACTACAAAACATCTGGCTATTTCTATAGTTAAAAAAATTAAAAATTATGAGTTTGTATGTATGTTAGTGTTGTGGTACAAGAACTAAGTAAAGTTAATGTTGTTACCAAGATCCTGCAAACTAAAAAATTCAATATTTCACAGGCTTGCGAAAGTTTGAACAACCTAAATACCTTTTTAAAGGAATATCGATCAGATAAAGGCTTCAGTGACTTGCTCGTAGATGCCAAAGAATTCGCATCTTGCTTGGAAGTAGATGCGATATTCAAATGTTCAGAAATTTTAAGGCCACGAAAAATAAAAAAACAATTTTCCTACGAAAGTGAAGATCAGCCATTTGAAAACCAAGAATTAAAATTCAAAGTCAATTGTTTTTTTTGAATGCTAGACATAACTCTTTCATCTGTAAATGAAAGATTTGAACTGCTATCCTCTCATTGTGATGTTTTCAAATTTTTGTGGAATATTGAGGATTTTGGAAAGTATTCTGACCAAGAATAATTTAATTTTTGTAAAAAACTTGAAGAAGCTTTAACTGACAAAAATCGAAACGAAAAAGATATAGAGGGAACTGAACTTTTACATGAATTGCAATTTCTGCAAAATTGCGACAAAAATGTGACGTCTGTAGTAGAAACACTCAATTACATTACAATAAATAACTTAACCCACTCATTCCCAAACATTACAATTGCATTACGTATATTGTTAACTATACCAATTTCTGGTAGCTACAGCCGAAAGATCATTTTCTAAATTAAAGTTAATTAAGGATTACTTACGATCTAGAATGGGCCAGGAGCGGCTAGAAAATCTTGCTATCATTTCTATAGAGTCTGACTTTTTAAAGCAGCTGAATATTGAAAATCTTATTAATGAATTTGCCAAAAGTAAAGGTAGAAAAGTCCAATTTCTATAAGACATTTCCGTTGTTTTCCTTCACGTTTATCTATTTAAAAACACGGGCACTCTAAAAATATTTTATTTGACCTTTTGTTTTTTAATAATTTGGAATAGTTTTTTATTTTGTTACTGTTGCTTCAGTGTGCAATAAAAATTTTAATAATATTTTTTTTGTATGTGAACCTATTGTTTGCCTCAAATAAAAAATACCTACCAGTACTAACAAGTCTAAAGAGTTCGTCATAAATTTCAATGTTGAACTGTGGGAGAGTGGCTGGTAATTTTGGCTCAATACATATAGGGTAAAGGCGCCTATCAGTATTTCGCACGACGGCGCCGAAGTTACTTGGCTCGTTACTGTTAATTATTGCAATCTAAATCTATAACTAATGTTACTATTATACTACTATTATATATTCGTTTTTGTTCTGCTTTTTCTTTTGTTAATTTGACCGTTTTACCATTTTTTCATGATAAAAGTAACAATTGTTTGCCATTGCATGTTGATGTGGAGTCGTTGATATTCCGCCTCGAATTCTATTTTCGTACATTTCATATAATTTTTGAACTTGAATTAATTCCAATTGTTGATTGGTTACTTTTAATGAAGTTGCATCTGCTAAATTTGGTGAACTTATGTAATAAATTGGATCTAATTTATAATAAGTCTTTCTTTGGAGACCGTGGTTAAGTAAAAACTTTAAAAAGGTATATAACCCCTTACCACAATTACTAATCGTATCCTAAATACGTATTTCGACAACTAAGTTGTCATCATCAGTAGGTAAAACCCACTGATCAAAGTGTCGCACATGGGGCACGGTAAACTAGCACATCTGATCACGTAACAAATTTACACGGCGTCCACGTATACACTGAGCCCACGGTGCCCCATGTTCTACACTTCGATTATTGGTTTTACTTACTGATGATGACAACTTAGTTGTCGAAATACGTATTTAGGATACGATTAGTAATTGTGGTAATGGGTTATATACCTTTTTTAAGTTTCTAATTTATAATTTTTATAACGTGTTTTTCTGAAATTATTAAATACATCTTTTAAAAGAATTCTATTTATTTTAAATATAAATCATGATCACTTATGTTTTTATCTCCTAATATAAATCAACAAATACTTAACAAACACTCTTACTAGCCTATAAAGTGGATACACGGTGAAAACAACACATACAAAAGGTAATCATAACTTAGGTCGGCCAGCATTGGCATCACTGTATGAGGTTTATCAAAATAAAGCTGCGCGTTATTTAGAAAAAAAATTATCGTAGAATTATTGAAGATTCAGATAAAATATACTAAACAACTTACCCAATATACTTAGATGCTTAGAAAAAGCCCGGATGTGCGTGTGTGAACACCTACAGCATAGCGTGCGTTACTACACTAGTCTCCTAGAGATTTGATCTGTGTGTATATATCTACTTATACGGAGAAAAAGGTCGTTCCACAGCTAGCGATGTAATATTCGCGTAGTTAAAGTGGCCTTTAAATTTGTACAACGGATCTTCCGCAACACTGTTGTTAATAAGTTGTCCTAATCTAGTAAAATCAACTTTTTTACGTCATACAGTATTAAATTTATCTCTGACACAAACGCTTTTTTCATCATTTAAAGTATGAAGCACTGTTTCTATGTGGGCAATAATTTCAACCGAATCCGGTAAGGACAACGAAATGTTTTGTAGTTTTTTTATTGCGTCCACTACCGGAACGTAATTCTCGTAAATAATTTTTAAATCTGCTGCATCGTGGCAGATTTTGAAATAGCATTTGACTGAGCCTTATTGCAACTGCGTTTTTAGCAGGCGCGGCTCGTGATGACGTATTTGGAAGTGCATGTACAATGATGCGAGTGCTTCGTGTATTCTCGTGTACTAACTGTAGCGTTTTGTTAGTAAACACCGAAAACACATGAGGCACTCGCATCATTGTACATACATTCCCAAATACGTCATCACGAGCCGCGCCTGGTTTTTAGGGTTTAGTTGTAAAATCACCAACTTTATTATCTTATCGAAATGTTTAAAATAATAAAATGCTGCCTATAACCATGTAGCCCATCGTGTAAGAATTGGCTGCGGCGGTTCCGGGATGTCAGGACATTATGAATGAAAGAGCCGAATGCGTTTCGGAGATTTAAGAAAAACCGCTTACATCTGGCTTATTAGTTGATCCACATCGGGATAACTTTTTCGTATAGTGTCTGCTACAAGATGTAAAGCATGAAGCAGATATGTAACGTGTAGTAAGTTTGGCTGAACTTCTTTGAATAATCTGCTACAATTTCCGCAACTATAAAAAAGAAAAGAAAAACAAAGTTTCGTTTTTGAAATTGAGTTTTTAATTGACAGACCGCTTGCCCGCTTTTAATTTATTTTATTCTATAAATATATATATATTGAAGAAGCGCTGATGTGATGGGAAGAATAAAAATAGAATATTTTTAATTGATATAAATTATATTAATCGTATTGTACTGGAATTGTACTTTAAGTTGGGCGCCTTTATTTTAAACTTGTAACATTAGATTATCAGCCTTTCTCATGTAATATCTCAGGTTGCGACTAGATGTCGGTAGAGCAAGTATATTTTACAAAAATTGGACCCTATCACCGGCTCCTCGTCGATCAGTTTACCCCTATGTGTATGATGGAAAATTATTTAATAATATTACAAAGTTATCTCTAGCTACGCAGTGATAAATAAAGGAGTTTCTTTAAAATAATAAGTGTTAATGTTTATTGACTATAAGTTATCTGTAAACAGTGAACAAATCACGTGCCTAACGACAAAACATGGAATTAATATGGTGTGCACGTGTGAACTAAAGGTTATGTTTCAATTGCAATGTTAATGTAAAGTATTTTGTAATATAAATAAATAAACAAACACATTAAGGGTAAGTACTACAGTTCTTAATAATAAGTTTCCTTTCACAAATTCTGAGCAAGATAGAAATGTATTTTTAAAGTAAAATCAAAGAGTTGAACGAATTTTATTTTAACGTGTCTAACTAAGAAACACAAAAACCTTGCACACGTTTCCTATGCTGAAGAAAACTCAACGTAAGAAATCTTTCAATATTTTTCTAGCAAAAATATTTTTTTTTGTCCAAGAGTAAGAGGTGTGCAATTTACCTTGTACTCTGGAAATAAATGTAATCGAAAAAGAAACATATCAATCCAAATGAAATAAACTAATTAGGGATGCTATAAAATTAATTAAATAAAATTTGATGTGATGTTTGGAATAACGCAGGTACCAAGATAAAGAACAAAACAAAAATATTGAATATGAATGAATATATATGCTCAATGACATGGAAACTGCAACACCAAGAAGTGGTGCGAATTTTTTGACCAAACTTGGTAGAAACGTATAACTAGTCAAACGTAATAATTGATTAAAATTTTGTTGCGATATATCAAGTGGTCATGGCACTTCTGACACTTCATTCAGTTTTCGCTGACATTAATGTGTGGTGTATTTATTGTTTGTTTCAAATTTATTTCAACGGTTTTGTCTTATTATACCTTTGTTTAACGTGTTTAGAGAGTTTTATTATGCCTAGAGTGCGGCAACGTGGAAATTATCGCCAATTATGCGAATTCGACAGAGGTCGAATTGTTGGTTTGCGAGAAGGTGGTTTTTCATACAGGGAAATTGCAAATCGCCTTAACCGGAACCAATCCACCATTATGCGCTGTTATCAATCATGGACTAGGGAGGGTCAGGAAAGACGCCGAAGAGGAACCGGAAGCCGAAGAAGAACTAATGGGATACAGGACCGCCGCCTTCGCCTAATGGCACTAAGAGACAGGTTCTCCAGTACCAGATCAATTGCTGATGTGTGGTTAAGTAATCAAGGTCGTCCAGTAACCCTTCGAACCGTTTATCGCCGAATTAGGGGTTTAGGCTTACAATCTTATCGTCCACATCTTGTGTTACCACTTACGGCTCAACACCGACAGCAACGTTTGGAGTGGTGTAGATTGCGAATGCATTGGATCGTGAAGTGGGATAAGGTGGTGTTTAGTGATGAATCTCGATTTTGTCTAGGGATGCATGATGGCCGTATGAGGGTCAGACGAAGACGTGGGGAACGTAGTGATATTCAGTTTTCCGTTGAAAGGCATGTGCATCGAGCAGTGGGTGTTATGGTATGGGATGCTATAGCATATGGGAGTAGGTCTCAGTTGGTGTTTATCCAAGCCACCATGAACGCTCAGCGTTACATTGATGACGTGGTAGAACCCCATATTCTTCCATATCTTCAAATGCTCGAAGACCCACTTTTCCAGCAGGATAATGCCCCTCCCCACGTAGCGAGAATTTCTATAAATCGCTTCGAAGAGGCTCATGTCAATATCTTGCCATGGCCACCCAAATCCCCCGACCTCTCGCCAATAGAACATGTGTGGGACATTATGGGACGAAAACTTATGAATTTAGCCAATCCCCCGCAGACACTAATAGCTCTCCGGCATGAATTACAGGTTGCTTGGGACTCCATACCCCAAGAGGATATCGACCACCTAGTCGAATCAATGCCACGAAGAGTGAGGGAGTGTGTAACTAATAGGGGCGGCTCGACACATTATTAATAAAAATTATGTTAAATTGTGTTTGTCTTTTGTTTTTTTTCTTTGAAATTTTAATCAATTATTGCCTTTGAATAGTTATACGTTTCTACCAAGTTTGGTCAAAAAATTCGCACCCCTTCTTGGTGTTGCAGTTTCCATGTCATACAGTATATATATATATATATATATATATATAATAACTTCGTGACCTTGGTATGATATGGTAAACCTAATCAGTAGGCGATTAAAGGTCTGTATATTACTTCAAAATATATGTATTTAAATAACTGTACATGTTTCGGCAGTACGCCCTTATCAAGAGAATACAAAATATTTTGTATTCTCTTGATAAAGGCGTACTGCCGAAACATGTAGACAAGATTACTCCTGCAGGAGTAATCTTGTCAGATTGTAGAATCAATTGCACAAATTTAGAGACAATTACATGTGAGAGGAGATTTGAATAATTGCTATTTCTCACTCCAATTAAATTCAATATAATTCGTATATATACACGAAAGTATAAAAATAAAATCATGTCCATGTTAGAATATCGTGTACTGATGATCTGTAACGACAGTGAAATATCGATATATGCACGTTTCTGGACGGATGTGGTTTTTTTCGTACAATTTTCATTATCCGCACAGGTGGATGGCTAACGTCGCGACGTGTTTGCGTCTACATTCTTCGGCAGGAGTAATCTTGTCAGATTGTAGAATCAATTGCACAAATTTAGAGACAATTACATGTGAGAGGAGATTTGAATAATTGCTATTTCTCACTCCAATTAAATTCAATATAATTGGTATATATACACGAAAGTATAAAAATAAAATCATGTCCATGTTAGAATATCGTGTACTGATGATCTGTAACGACAGTGAAATATCGATATATGCACGTTTCTGGACGGATGTGGTTTTTTTCGTATATATATATTATAATAATATATATGTGCGAAAGATGTAAGAAAAGGAAACACAATAAGAACAGATAATCTCAATTTAATAAACATCAACTTAAGTAATACAATATAAAAATAAGCGTTACAATTTGAATTATCCCCCCTATAACATTCTTGAGTGCATGTGTACTCAAGTAAGACAAACAACGGTAAGAATGATAAAGGAAAATAAGCTTATTCAGTTTGAAAATAAAGTTAAAAACACGAACAGAGGTGAGTAGAAATAATATATATGTTTCAATTTGTCAATATTTATAATTCCCTTTAGGTGGCTTGAAAGAATTGAAAATTATGATCAATGTAAATCGATATGATTTAACCTAAAAATGGAATCTGTTCTCTATATTTATGATATCTTAATCTCAGGGCAAATTAAGGTACGTTATGTCTTAATTATCAATCAATATGTTATTGAAAAAATACTAGCTCAGTAATTCTACATTTAAATATTCAAAAAGGTGATAATTTATATAGTATAGCTGTACTATTTACGATTAATAATAATAATACAAAAAAAATGCTTTATTTATAGGGTAAATTCTACCTTAACTATGAGCACTGAAAAACTCGTAACAGAAAGTACCCTGGCTTGGTATATAGGGACCAACGGGAGGTATTCGAAACTGGATACAGGTATAGATCTTCCGATTAAGTGGCAGGTAATAGGATGTTCAGCACAGTTTTCTGGATGGCTTTTATATAATAAAATTAAATTAAGGATTAGAAGGATTATTGTACAGGATACTGGCTCGATACTTGTCTGATGAGGGTTATCAATACTTATAAATGCACTTGTATTCAAAGGTAAAATTATAACTCCCCCGTAATATAAATTTTGAAATGATAATGTACTTTATTTTTTTAGCTTCTAAATGTGATTATAAATTTATGAATCGCCTTTTAAATCTTGAAATCGCTTAATTGAAATGAAAAACGACGCTTCAACATTTTATTTGGTTGTTGATTAATTAATTTCATCCCTCTTTTTTTTTTTCGTTACCTACGAAACTAACGTTCCCTTATTTTTCACGATGACTACCTGGAAATTGCCGCCGAAAAGTAAAAAGGCGTGGCCAATTTGAATTGTTGGTTTGAATTTCTAGATAAAAGAGAATTTAAACAAATTGTAGGTATTTAAATATCCAAAATAATAAACAATAACTTAGAAGATAAATTGACATATTAAAATTGTAAATAAACTGCATGTAGATACCTTACTTATGTTATTCCAATATAGATGGCGCGATCAGCAATATTTTAAATATAAGATATACAAGGTATTCCACGAGAGCCGTTCGTTAGAAGTTTTCGTGGTTAGAAAAAACTTAGAATACTGAAATTTTGGGTTCCAGGGTTATTCAAGATTCTCTTTCATTTTAAAATATTTTCAAGATCATACTATTTCCGGTTATACCGGAAGTCGCCATTAACTTCCTTATTTTAAATAGAACACCCGGTATATTATTTCATTTTTGGATTCCTGAGAAAATTTCATAGTGGGTTTTCATAGGTTTCCCTATACTTATTTTCAATTTTTTCTTAGATACATTGATTTTTTTGAAAATTTTGACAGATGTAGCCCTGTTTTGAGCATTGCGCCCTTTAACCAATTTCGATTGGTGGAAAGCGCTTCTGGGGTAGACGGAAGCACAGGAATGATACTTTCGAATGCCATATTGACAACTGATTTATCGCATACAGGGTATCCAAAATTTAATGACCAATTACATCATTTTAGAAGTTGAAAAAGCTCGTTTTTTCAAATGGGACACCCTGTATTTTATTGGATGGTCGGATGCAGAATTTGATTCTGCATCGATTTGCTATAACATTCCCTATACCTATTTCCAGTGGTTTTCTTGTTAATCCATATTTTTATCAAAAGGTGATCAAACTCCAAAAGTTCTACCTAGTAAGCCTTGATTTTGACAGGAATTGAAACAATGTTGATTTAATGTCAGCAGTATCATCGTACAGATGCGTGAGGTATCTACTTACAGTTCTAGGGATTTTGTTAACTTGCTTAAGTACAGTTTATAATGGAGAATTTTGAAGAATATTCCAATAATAATTTATTAAATTTGTTTTACACGCACGGTGAATGTGGACGAATTGTTCGACGAACATGCAGACTATTTAATGAACGATACGGACCTACCAACAATGACTTTCGCAAGAATCTAAACTCGCTTTATAGCAACTGGAAACGTAAGGGCAACTCAAAATAACCTAAAGCCCGTAACTGATAATGAAGATAACGTGGTGAATGTGCTGGCGTTTTTTCAAGCTTATCCGCGGAGTTCAATTTCGACAGCAGCGCTGGATTTGGGTATTTCAAAAACATCAATCCACAGAATATTAAAAAAACATGGAATGCATCCTTTTTGTGAGATAGCTGTTCAAGGAATACGTCTTGGTGATGAGGCAAGACGTGTCAACTTTTGCGAATTTATGATTTTGAAAATGACCGAAGATCCGAGATTTCTTCATCAGATTATGTGGACTGATGAATCGAAATTCAGCAGGCAAGGAATTACAAATCGCAGAAATACTCACTACTGGGCACAAGATAATCCACATGTTATTAGGGAACATAATCACCAAGACCGCTTTAGTTTCAATGTTTTTTGTTTAATTATGGACAACAGAGTGGCTTATCAAGTGTACGATGAAAATTTAAATGCGGCTAGATATCTGGAGATACTGAGAGGGTTTGTTAGTGATTTTCTAAATTCCCTACCTCCACGTGATAGAGCAAACAGTAGGTATCAGCTTGATGGTGCTCCAGCACATTCAACTATAGCTGTACACCGGCAATTGTCAATGATGTTCGAGGATCGGTGGATTGGCCCGCGGGGACCTTGGAACTGGCCACCCAGATCACCCGATTTGACCCCCTTGGATTTTTACCTCTGGGGTCGTATAAAAGAACTTGTGTACTCTAGGCCGGTACAAACTAGAGAGGAATTATTGAACCGTGTTCACCATGCGTTTACTAATATAAGTCCAGACGAACTTCGGAGATCTGTTTCGCGAGGAGTATATGACAGAGTTATTCAGTGTTTGAACCAAAATGGAGGTCATATAGAACAATTATTGTAATTTTACATTCTCTTATTATTTTTTGTCATTATGTTCCAATTTTTTGTTTTTATTTTATATTTCGTTCTAAATGTTATGTACTAATGTCATGTTCTAATTAAAGTAAATTTTTTACCGTTTCATTGATGTTTATTTGGCTACGAAAGGCAAGCGATGTTTCGGTTTCTGCCAAAAAACCACATTAAAATAAAAAATATGGATTAACAAGAAAACCACTGGAAATAGGTATAGGGAATGTTATAGCAAATCGATGCAGAATCAAATTATGCATCCGACCATCCAATAAAATACAGGGTGTCCCATTTGAAAAAACGAACTTTTTCAACTTTTAAAATGATGTAATTGGTCATTAAATTTCGGATACCCTGTATGCGATAAATCAGTTGTCAATACATATGGCATGCGAAAGTATCATTACTGTGCTTCCGTCTACCCCAGAAGCGCTTTCCACCAATCGAAATTGGTTAAAGGGCGCAATGCTCAAAACAGGGCTACATCTATCAAAATTTTCAAAAAAATCAAGATATCTAAGAAAAAATTGAAAATAAGTATAGGGAAACCTATGAAAACCCACTATGAAATTTTCTCAGGAATCCAAAAACGAAATAATATACCGGGTGTTTCATTTAAAATAAGGAAGTTAATGGCGACTTCCGGTATAACCGGAAGTAGTATGATCTTGAAAATATTTTAAAATGAAAGAGAATCTTGAATAACCCTGGAACCCAAAATTTCAGAATTCTAAGTTTTTTCTAACCACGAAAACTTCTAACGAACGGCTCTCGTGGAATACCCTGTATAGATTCAAATTTAACTTTAAATATTAACAAAAAAATTATTCATATTCACATAAATAATTAACTGAAGACAGAACCAGCTTAATATATATATTTATATATATATAAAGTCTTAGCTGTTTGTCCGTCTCTGTATGGTAATTAGCGTTGATACTCTATCGGATCGTTGTGGATCTTAGTTCGAAGCAGTTCACGCCGGCAAAAAAACCATCAGAATAAATCCTAATGGTTTTTTATAACGCAACTATATATGTCGTTGGGAAGAAATTAAGTCGGCTATCTATATCGCCATGGAATATCCCCGTTTGGGTAACTGCAACGTACAACTTAAAATGGTAACACTTAATTATATCCCCGTATAATCGGGAGGGCTGCAAAAATACGATATATTATATATATATTATATTATTTGACATTTGATACAAATCTCCCCACTACTTCTAATCCTACGCGAACTTACCCCTCCTCGCGCCAACTTAATTGGCGCTTGCTATACTTTATTTGCAATTTAGTTATGGGAAAAATATTTTTGACGGTGTACATTAGCAAAATTAGTTATATTGTTTATATTACGACAATAAGATCCGCACAACAATACCAAAACACCATATCATTAAATAAATAAATACGGATTTGCCGTTGATAACGCCACCTTAACCCGATTTTTTGCGCTACATTTTCTTTTACCCTTTATATCAAACTCTACTATAAGCTATTTAAGTTAAAATAATAGAATAAAAAGAACCCACATAACTAATAACAACGTCGAATTGAAGGGCTATTCTAGGGTTTAGGTGGCTAAATAATTTGGTTTATGGCTAAGTCCCTTAAAAGGTAGAGAGTTTTAATATTAAGCCGTTTTTATTAAGTGAGCAGAATACATAATATAGCAGCAAACAATGGCTATTCCTATATTATTAACAATACCCTTATTAACAAACAAAAAATACATACCCGCGATCTAATGTATCCCAAAGCAACTAAACAACTGGTTCATTATTCATGCATGGCATATATATAGGAAAAACTTTAGACAAAATTAGTAATTTAATTAAGAAAGCGAATAATGAGATAGTAGCTTGTTGAACAAGCAATAAGGATAGAATTGAAAGGACGATGAACTCGGGGGTCTATAAGCTGACTTGTGAATGTAATTTGGTTTATATAGGTCAAATAGCAAGGTCCTTCGCCAACCGGATATGCAACTATAGACACAAAAAATCGGACCCTACCTTTGCCAATCACTGCATAGAACATAATCATGAATTCAATTGCAATTTTAAAGTCCTACATTTTAAAGATACAAGTAAGAAACTAGATCTCCTTGAAACATTAGAAACTTATTGATGTGAAAAATTATACCTAGCTCTAAATGACTAAATTGATCTATGTAATTCCCCACTCCTCCAACTGCATTTATAATGACTTGTATTTCCAATAAACTATATAAACCCTATATTCTATCGTTAAGACACATTCAGCCACCTGATGAAGCCGTAGTACAGTAAGACGATATTGTAGTGGTATACAATAAATACTCTAAAACCAAAATCTGTAGTGTATTTATTTATTAAATGATATGGAGTTTCAACAAGTGTCTCCCTTAACAGTCAACTTACTACCAAAACATATTTTTCGCTAAATTCAAATGTGTATGTAAATAAATTTTAAAGTAAAATGAAGATAAAATCTCTACAATAAGTACAAGGTAATGTATGAATTAGTATTAAAGAGATTATTAAGAAAATATTTTTTTCGTCATGGGCTGGACTTTGAAGGCTAAAAGAAGAAACTTTTTATAAGGAAATTCTTTCTTTTTTACTTTATATTCAACATATTGCTGTAATACTTGCTAACCGATATAAATTGAATAATTAAATAAAGTTGAAAACAATAATGAAAAATTTAAAACCAGTAAATTTTAAATACACCCTACCCTCTATGAACATCGTCATAAAACAAATCTCATAGACATTTCATGTAGAGTTTTCCGTTATTTTCTGTATATTTGCATGTAAGATGTCATGTAAATTATTATATATCTTTACGTTTTAGTTTATAAATGTTAATAACTTAAAATTTAAATGATGCTATATATACTAATTTAGAAAAGAATATTTTAAGTACTATAGCCATAGTAAGCTTCGTAATCAATACTTGCATTTTTTAATTTTATTAAATACATGAGCATTGTTTATTGTAACTGTTGGGATGCATGTGAAATTTCAAACAATCTATTAAGGTTTTTAAAGTATCAATATATATTATTATTTGATATGCATCACAAATTAGAATTAACATTTTATGATAATTATCTGTAAGGATAAGCATTCTATTCGTTTTAAAATGTGTATTATTAATACATCAAAACAATTCAAAAGATTTTAGAATATACAAAATAGAGTCCAATATAATATTTGTTCATTCATTAGAAATTAATATATTTGTTTATATATTGTAACCAATGCAGTTGTCAAAGTTAGTGCAGAACTACAAGGTAGTTATATTTCAAATTATAAAGAAGACACGGCACCGAACGGTAGAAAAGGACAGTATAAATGAGAAGAAGACAGATGACATGCGGTCGGAAGAAACCAAGAACACATTTGGAATATGAAACACTATTAGAAAACATTTTTAAGAAAACTTAAATCAATATAAGAACGAAAGTTTTTCAGTATGGGAGATCATTTAAAAGATATTATAACTTACAAATGTATTTGAAAAAGAATTGACATCACAGGGGAATATATATGGAAAATTTTCTCACGAAGAGGGGTTATTTATCGAAATATCGTTTCTAAAATAAAATTTTGCTTTGATTAAATCATTAGAATTTTGATATTTTTAGTTATAACGGAAAGTAGTCATATTGAATTTCAATTTATCAATATATATATATATATATATATATACATATATATATATATATATATATATATATATATATATATATATTTATCAATTGAAACGAAATTATCGACCGTGATGTAATATCAAAAATTAATTTAAATTCGGGTAAGCGGTCAATTAAAAAACTCCTTTATTAAATATACCCTATATTTCGCAACAGACTTTGTCGCTTCTTCTGGGGTAAAAAATGTAGAGTAGAAATAATAAAATTTATAATTTCTACGAAATATAGGGTATATTTAATAAAGGAGTTTTTTAATTGACCGCTTACACCGAATTTAAATTAATTTTTGATATATTTATCAATATATATATATATATATATATATATATATATATATATATATACAGGCTGATTCATTTTCGGCCCTCACCATGGGGATCTCTCTTATTATTGGAGATAGAGTATAGGTTTAAATTTGGCAAAGTTGTTAAATTTTGTGTTTGTTATAAATCCGTAAAGAAAATAGACCTGTGACAAATGACCTTCGTTATTTAAAAAAAAACGCGAAAACCCCATTTTCTTCTTTTACCTGTAGCACCGACATTTGGCCTTGTAGAGAAAATATAAAAACACTTCCTTGTGGCCATTTCTAAACCTCTATCCAGTGGCGTACTCTAAATTTTATACGACGTTTCGTTTCTTTCTGGCCATCATCAACTATCTAATTTCTTAAAGGCGCCATATTGGATTTAGACATCTTCAGAAAGAGTTTTTTTTTCTGATTTCAACCATGTACCACATGCTGACTATAGTTTTTGACATTAGGTTTTATTTGAAAGAATAAATTATAAGATTAAATAGGATAGCTTTTGGAATTTCAATCTGTCAAACATTTCATTTATTGTTCATTAATAATACAAAAATGTCATACACTAACGAAGAGAAACGAGATATGATAAGTATTTTTATTCTTCGAAATGAAATTCAACAGTAGCGAGTACAAGATAACAAAAACATTAATAAAAATACATAGAAAAGTAAACAATAAACAATTACAGTAAATGTTCAATTATCTGGCCATCTTCGGTAATGCACAATTGGGCACGCCTTCTGGCATTTTGTACTGCCCTTTGTATAGTTCTTCTAGGAACTGCATCGAAGGCATTCTGAAGTCTGTCTCGTAATTCTTCAATGTTTTGTGGCGCATCTACTTTATAAATATTATTTTTAACATATTCCCATAAAAAAAAATCTAGCGGACTTAAATCAGGTGATCTCGCAGGCCATTCAACAACTCCCCTATTTCCAATCCAACGGTTTGCAAACTCTTGATTTAAGAAATTTCTAACAACAGCTGCATTGTGTGCTGGTGCGCCATCATGTTGCCACCATAAATATTGTAATTGATTTAATGGGATATTGTCGTCAAGATAGTCAGATACGTATGTACGTAAAATGTTTCAATATCTTTCTCCATTTAAATGTTCTTCTTACATAACTGGTCCTAAGAGACGATTTGCCAAAATACCCATCCAAATGTTTATTCCAAAACGATGTTGTGGTCTTCTAGCCCTGTTTTGTCGAGGATTTTGTACTGCCCAATAGTGCTCCGTATTTCTGTTGAACATTCCAGAATTTGTAAATTTTGTTTCATCTGACCAGATGATTTTGCTTAAAAAATTTTCGTCATTTTCTATCCTTCCCATTAACCAATTACAATATTCTAGCCTTCTCAAATTATCTCCAGGCAGTAAAGAGTGACTAACATGGATCCTGTATGGTTTAAACCTACTTTTATGTAAAGTTCTCCAAACTCTAGACTGGCACAAATTTAATTCTGACGCTACTTCGCGTGTAGAAATTGATGGATTATTATTTATCTATAAAAATACAAGATTAACATGAAATTTGAAAACACGCTTTTAATTTACCATTTGTAAAATATCTTGTCGATTTTCATTTAAATTCCTGTTGTCTTGACCATTACGCGGCTTAGTAAACGATCCATTCTCGACCAAATTTCTGTCGAGATCTAGAAAAATGGTACGATGAGGCTGTTGTCGTTCTGGATATAATTGTAGATATCTTGTACTCGCTACTGTTGAATTTCGGTTCGAAGAATAAAAAATACTTATCATATCTCGTTTCTCTTCGTTAGTGTATGACATTTTTGTATTATTAATGAACAATAAATGAAATGTTTTGACAGATTGAAATTCCATGGCTACCTTATTTAATCTTATAATTTATTCTTTCAAATAAAACCTAATGTCAAAAACTATAGTCAGCATGTGGTACATGGTTGAAATCAGAAAAAAAACTCTTTCTGAAGATGTCTAAATCCAATATGGCGCCTTTAAGAAATTAGATAGTTGATGATGGCCAGAAAGAAACGAAACGTCGT